>BSQW01000009.1:16000812-17444227 GCA_030161315.1 Eutrema japonicum | reverse complement strand
TGAACGAAGCCACCCGACATGCCTGAAAGATCTGGCTGGACGAATGGTCTCCAATCGGATTTAGCCTCGGTGGCCTTCACAAAAGTTGTAGATTAATGCTTGTTAATCATCTTATCACAATGAGAGTTGATGTCTAGGGTGATTAGTGAGCTAAGTGGGATTGGAGATTAATGCTTGTTAATCATCTTATCACAAACGATGGTTTGTTCGTTGATTTGGTGATTAACAAAGTGATTAGTGCCACGACGGTGTTTAGTCATAATTATGAATTCCATGTTCTATGATAGTATGCTTCCAAATGATTCATTGTTTGATTGTTATCCATCTCATTGATAGCCTAGTTCATGATCCACATTTCTATCTTGTTTTTTTTTCTTGCATTTGTTTTCTTTAGTTTAAAAACATAAAAAACCCAAAAACATTTGCTCTAGCTTAGGAAGATTCATGTATTCCTAGTGCTTCAATCTTAACCTCCTTGGTTCGATATCTCAAATACTACAATGACATGAGTAGGATTTGAGTAATTGATTAGTAAAAATAATACTATCAATTTGTTGATATTCCCATATTTTACCTTCTTTTTAGCATGCATTCTTGTTATTGTTTTGTGTCTCATGCATGTGTCTTGCATAGTTTTTATAGCATTTTGGTATTTATTAGAGTATTAGGTGTTTGCATTAGGTCCTATTGAGTCTTTGCATGCATTTAGAGTGTTTTTAGGTGATTTGGAGACAATTGATGATATTTGGAGAAATGGGCCGAAGTAGAATGCAAACACCATCCGAGACGCCGAAAAGATGTGACTGAACGGAAGCGCTATGATCTGAATCAGCTTGCAAAACCTTCTTGGGAGTTGTAGAGGAGTGAGTTAGCTGTCCAGTAGAGTTTGAATCAGGTCATTTGGACATTTGGTTGAGGAGTTATTGCGTAGTTACTGAAGACATCTCTGCTTGGCCTATGAGCATTCTCTTGTCTCCCTAAAAACTCCTTGGCATCGATCCAGCTCTTCCCACAGGTCGATGTTGATGCTGGATGCAATATCAGGGCAGTAGCATCGACCCAGATCCCCTTCACATCGACCAACAAATCGATGCTCAGCTTCAGGGTGTTTACATCGACCCAGTTCCTTCCCACCGGGCGATGCAGCCGAAGTGACTCAAAGATCAGGCCAAATGAAGACCTTCCCTGACTAGTTCAATCTGAAGTATTAATGAAAGTTGTAGCCAAGTGCGTGAGCGGACTACAAGAGGTAGTTTCGGGTCATTCGGATACGGGGTTAGTTAGATATGGCCACTTTACTGAGAGTATATCCGTCTGAACGAAGCCACCCGACATGCCTGAAAGATCTGGCTGGACGAATGGTCTCCAATCGGATTTAGCCTCGGTGGCCTTCACAAAAGTTGTAGATTAATGCTTGTTAATCATCTTATCACAATGAGAGTTGATGTCTAGGGTGATTAGTGAGCTAAGTGGGATTGGAGATTAATGCTTGTTAATCATCTTATCACAAACGATGGTTTGTTCTTGATTTGGTGATTAACAAAGTGATTAGTGCCACGACGGTGGTTTAGTCATAATTGTGAATTCCATGTTCTAGGATAGTATGATTCCAAATGATTCATTGTTTGATTGTTATCCATCTCATTGATAGCCTAGTTCATGATCCACATTTCTATCTTTGTTTTTTTCTTGCATTTATTTTCTTTAGTTTAAAAACATAAAAACCCAAAAACATTTGCTCTAGCTTAGGAAGATTCATGTATTCCTAGTGCTTCAATCTTAACCTCCTTGGTTCGATATCTCAAATACTACAATGACATGAGTAGGATTTGAGGAATTGATTTGTAAAAATCATACTATCAATTTGTTGATATTCCCATATTTACCTTCTTTTTAGCATGCATTCTTGTTATTGTTTTGTGTCTCATGCATGTGTCTTGCATAGTTTTTATAGCATTTTGGTATTTATTAGAGTATTATGTGTGTTGCATTAGGTCCTAATGAGTCTTTACATGCATTTGGAGTGTTTTTAGGTGAATTGGAGACAATTGATGATATTTGGAGAAATGGGCCGAAGTAGAATGCAAAGACCATCCGAGACGCCGGAAAGATGTGACTGAACGGAAGCGCTATGATCTGAATCAGCTTGCAAAACCTTCTTGGGAGTTGTAGAGGAGTGAGTTAGCTGTCCAGTAGAGTTTGAATCAGGTCATTTGGACATTTGGTTGAGGAGTTATTGCGTAGTTACTGAAGACATCTCTGCTTGGCCTATGAGCATTCTCTTGTCTCCCTAAAAACTCCTTGGCATCGATCCAGCTCTTCCCACAGGTCGATGTTGATGCTGGATTCAATATCAGGGCAGTAGCATCGACCCAGATCCCCTTCACATCGACCAACAAATCGATGCTCAGCTTCAGGGTGTTTACATCGACCCAGTTCCTTCCCACCGGGCGATGCAGCCGAAGTGACTCAAAGATCAGGCCAAATGAAGACCTTCCCTGACCAGTTCAATCTGAAGTATTCATGAAAGTTGTAGCCAAGTGCGTGAGCGGACTACAAGAGGTAGTTTCGGGTCATTCGGATACGGGGTTAGTTAGATATGGCCACTTTACTGAGAGTATATCCGTCTGAACGAAGCCACCCGACATGCCTGAAAGATCTGGCTGGACGAATGGTCTCCAATCGGATTTAGCCTCGGTGGCCTTCACAAAAGTTGTAGATTAATGCTTGTTAATCATCTTATCACAATGAGAGTTGATGTCTAGGGTGATTAGTGAGCTAAGTGGGATTGGAGATTAATGCTTGTTAATCATCTTATCACAAACGATGGTTTGTTCTTGATTTGGTGATTAACAAAGTGATTAGTGCCACGACGGTGGTTTAGTCATAATTGTGAATTCCATGTTCTAGGATAGTATGCTTCCAAATGATTCATTGTTTGATTGTTATCCATCTCATTGATAGCCTAGTTCATGGTCCACATATCTATCTTTGTTTTTTTTCTTGCATTTATTTTCTTTAGTTTAAAAACATAAAAACCCAAAAACATTTGCTCTAGCTTAGGAAGATTCATGTATTCCTAGTGCTTCAATCTTAACCTCCTTGGTTCGAAATCTCAAATACTACAATGACATGAGTAGGATTTGAGGAATTGATTAGTAAAAATCATACTATCAATTTGTTGATATTCCCATATTTACCTTCTTTTTAGCATGCATTCTTATTATTGTTTTGTGTCTCATGCATGTGTCTTGCATAGTTTTATAGCATTTTGGTATTTATTAGAGTATTAGGTGTTTGCATTAGGTCCTAGTGAGTCTTTACATGCATTTGGAGTGTTTTTAGGTGATTTGGAGACAATTGATGATATTTGGAGAAATGGGCCGAAGTAGAATGCAAAGACCATCCGAGACGCCGGAAAGATGTGACTCGACGGAGGCTCTATGATCTGAATCAGCTTGCAGAACCCGCATGGAAGTTGTAGAGGAATGAGTTAGCTGTCCAGGAGAGTTTGAATCAGGTCATTTGGACATTTGGTTGAGTAGTTATTGCATATTTACTGAAGATGTCTCTGCCTGGCCGATGAGCTTCCTCTTGTCTCCCTAAAAACTACTTAGCATCGACCCAGCTCTTCCCACAGGTCGATGTTGATGCTGGATGCAACAACAGTGCCTTAGCATCGACCCAGATCCCCTTCACATCGACCAACAAATCGATGCTGAGCTTCAGGGTGTTTACATCGACCAGTTACTTCCCAACGGGCGATGCAGCCGACGAGACTCAAAGATCAGGCCAAATGAAGATCTTCCCCTGACCCGTTCAATCTGAAGTCTTCATGAAAGTTGTAGCCAAGTGCGTTAGCGGACTACAAGAGGTAGTTTCGGGTCATTCGGATACGGGATTTGTTAGATATGGCCACTTTACTGAGAGTATATCCGTATGAACGAAGCCACCCGACATGCCTGAAAGATCTGGCTGGACGAATGGTCTCCAATCGGATTTAGCCTCGGTGGCCTTCACAAAAGTTGTAGATTAATGCTTGTTAATCATCTTACACAATGATAGTTGATGTCTAGGGTGATTAGTGAGCTAAGTGGGATTGGAGATTAATGCTTGTTAATCATCTTATCACAAACGATGGTTTGTTCGTGATTTGGTGATTAACAAAGTGATTAGTGCCACGACGGTGGTTTAGTCATAATTATGAATTCCATGTTCTAGGATAGTATGCTTCCAAATGATTCATTGTTTGATTGTTATCCATCTCATTGATAGCCTAGTTCATGATCCACATTTCTATCTTTGTTTTTTTTCTTGCATTTGTTTTCTTTAGTTTAAAAACATAAAAACCCAAAAACATTTGCTCTAGCTTAGGAAGATTCATGTATTCCTAGTGCTTCAATCTTAACCTCCTTGGTTTGATATCTCAAATACTACAATGACATGAGTAGGATTTGAGTAATTGATTAGTAAAAATAATACTATCAATTTGTTGATATTCCCATATTTTACCTTCTTTTTAGCATGCATTCTTGTTATTGTTTTGTGTCTCATGCATGTGTCTTGCATAGTTTTTATAGCATTTTGGTATTTATTAGAGTATTAGGTGTTTGCATTAGGTCCTATTGAGTCTTTGCATGCATTTAGAGTGTTTTTAGGTGATTTGGAGACAATTGATGATATTTGGAGAAATGGGCCGAAGTAGAATGCAAAGACCATCCGAGACGCCGAAAAGATGTGACTGAACGGAAGCGCTATGATCTGAATCAGCTTGCAAAACCTTCTTGGGAGTTGTAGAGGAGTGAGTTAGCTGTCCAGTAGAGTTTGAATCAGGTCATTTGGACATTTGGTTGAGGAGTTATTGCGTAGTTACTGAAGACATCTCTGCTTGGCCTATGAGCATTCTCTTGTCTCCCTAAAAACTCCTTGGCATCGATCCAGCTCTTCCCACAGGTCGATGTTGATGCTGGATGCAATATCAGGGCAGTAGCATCGACCCAGATCCCCTTCACATCGACCAACAAATCGATGCTCAGCTTCAGGGTGTTTACATCGACCCAGTTCCTTCCCACCGGGCGATGCAGCCGAAGTGACTCAAAGATCAGGCCAAATGAAGACCTTCCCTGACCAGTTCAATCTGAAGTATTCATGAAAGTTGTAGCCAAGTGCGTGAGCGGACTACAAGAGGTAGTTTCGGGTCATTCGGATACGGGGTTAGTTAGATATGGCCACTTTACTGAGAGTATATCCGTCTGAACGAAGCCACCCGACATGCCTGAAAGATCTGGCTGGACGAATGGTCTCCAATCGGATTTAGCCTCGGTGGCCTTCACAAAAGTTGTAGATTAATGCTTGTTAATCATCTTATCACAATGAGAGTTGATGTCTAGGGTGATTAGTGAGCTAAGTGGGATTGGAGATTAATGCTTGTTAATCATCTTATCACAAACGATGGTTTGTTCTTGATTTGGTGATTAACAAAGTTATTAGTGCCACGACGGTGGTTTAGTCATAATTATGAATTCCATGTTCTAGGATAGTATGCTTCCAAATGATTCATTGTTTGATTGTTATCCATCTCATTGATAGCCTAGTTCATGATCCACATTTCTATCTTTGTTTTCTTTCTTGCATTTGTTTTTTTAGTTTAAAAACATAAAAACCCAAAAACATTTGCTCTATCTTAGGAAGATTCATGTATTCCTAGTGCTTCAATCTTAACCTCCTTGGTTCGAAATCTCAAATACTACAATGACATGAGTAGGATTTGAGTAATTGATTAGTAAAAATAATACTATCAATTTGTTGATATTCCCATATTTTACCTTCTTTTTAGCATGCATTCTTGTTATTGTTTTGTGTCTCATGCATGTGTCTTGCATAGTTTTTATAGCATTTTGGTATTTATTAGAGTATTAGGTGTTTGCATTAGGTCCTAGTGAGTCTTTACATGCATTTGGAGTGTTTTAGGTGATTTGGAGACAATTGATGATATTTGGAGAAATGGGCCGAAGTAGAATGCAAAGACCATCCGAGACGCCGGAAAGATGTGACTGAACGGAAGCGCTATGATCCGAATCAGCTTGCAAAACCTTCTTGGGAGTTGTAGAGGAGTGAGTTAGCTGTCCAGTAGAGTTTGAATCAGGTCATTTGGACATTTGGGTGAGGAGTTATTGCGTAGTTACTGAAGACATCTCTGCTTGGCCTATGAGCTTTCTCTTGTCTCCCTAAAAACTCCTTGGCATCGATCCAGCTCTTCCAACAGGTCGATGTTGATGCTGGATGCAATATCAGGGCAGTAGCATCGACCCAGATCCCCTTCACATCGACCAACAAATCGATGCTCAGCTTCAGGGTGTTTACATCGACCCAGTTCCTTCCCACCGGGCGATGCAGCCGAAGTGACTCAAAGATCAGGCCAAATGAAGACCTTCCCTGACCAGTTCAATCTGAAGTCTTCATGAAAGTTGTAGCCAAGTGCGTGAGCTGACTACAAGAGGTAGTTTCGGGTCATTCGGATACGGGGTTAGTTAGATATGGCCACTTTACTGAGAGTATATCCGTCTGAACGAAGCCACCCGACATGCCTGAAAGATCTGGCTGGACGAATGGTCTCCAATCGGATTTAGCCTCGGTGGCCTTCACAAAAGTTGTAGATTAATGCTTGTTAATCATCTTATCACAATGAGAGTTGATGTCTAGGGTGATTAGTGAGCTAAGTGGGATTGGAGATTAATGCTTGTTAATCATCTTATCACAAACGATGGTTTGTTCTTGATTTGGTGATTAACAAAGTGATTAGTGCCACGACGGTGGTTTAGTCATAATTGTGAATTCCATGTTCTAGGATAGTATGCTTCCAAATGATTCATTGTTTGATTGTTATCCATCTCATTGATAGCCTAGTTCATGATCCACATTTCTATCTTTGTTTTTTTCTTGCATTTATTTTCTTTAGTTTAAAAACTTAAAAACCCAAAAACATTTGCTCTAGCTTAGGAAGATTCATGTATTCCTAGTGCTTCAATCTTAACCTCCTTGGTTCGATATCTCAAATACTACAATGACATGAGTAGGATTTGAGGAATTGATTAGTAAAAATCATACTATCAATTTGTTGATATTCCCATATTTACCTTCTTTTTTGCATGCATTCTTGTTATTGTTTTGTGTCTCATGCATGTGTCTTGCATAGTTTTTATAGCATTTTGGTATTTATTAGAGTATTAGGTGTTTGCATTAGGTCCTATTGAGTCTTTGCATGCATTTAGAGTGTTTTTAGGTGATTTGGAGACAATTGATGATATTTGGAGAAATGGGCCGAAGTAGAATGCAAAGACCATCCGAGACGCCGAAAAGATGTGACTGAACGGAAGCGCTATGATCTGAATCAGCTTGCAAAACCTTCTTGGGAGTTGTAGAGGAGTGAGTTAGCTGTCCAGTAGAGTTTGAATCAGGTCATTTGGACATTTGGTTGAGGAGTTATTGCGTAGTTACTGAAGACATCTCTGCTTGGCCTATGAGCATTCTCTTGTCTCCCTAAAAACTCCTTGGCATCGATCCAGCTCTTCCCACAGGTCGATGTTGATGCTGGATGCAATATCAGGGCAGTAGCATCGACCCAGATCCCCTTCACATCGACCAACAAATCGATGCTCAGCTTCAGGGTGTTTACATCGACCCAGTTCCTTCCCACCGGGCGATGCAGCCGAAGTGACTCAAAGATCAGGCCAAATGAAGACCTTCCCTGACCAGTTCAATCTGAAGTATTCATGAAAGTTGTAGCCAAGTGCGTGAGCGGACTACAAGAGGTAGTTTCGGGTCATTCGGATACGGGGTTAGTTAGATATGGCCACTTTACTGAGAGTATATCCGTCTGAACGAAACCACCCGACATGCCTGAAAGATCTGGCTGGACGAATGGTCTCCAATCGGATTTAGCCTCGGTGGCCTTCACAAAAGTTGTAGATTAATGCTTGTTAATCATCTTATCACAATGAGAGTTGATGTCTAGGGTGATTAGTGAGCTAAGTGGGATTGGAGATTAATGCTTGTTAATCATCTTATCACAAACGATGGTTTGTTCTTGATTTGGTGATTAACAAAGTGATTAGTGCCACGACGGTGGTTTAGTCATAATTGTGAATTCCATGTTCTAGGATAGTATGCTTCCAAATGATTCATTGTTTGATTGTTATCCATCTCATTGATAGCCTAGTTCATGATCCACATTTCTATCTTTGTTTTTTTCTTGCATTTATTTTCTTTAGTTTAAAAACATAAAAACCCAAAAACATTTTCTCTAGCTTAGGAAGATTCATGTATTCCTAGTGCTTCAATCTTAACCTCCTTGGTTCGATATCTCAAATACTACAATGACATGAGTAGGATTTGAGGAATTGATTAGTAAAAATCGTACTATCAATTTGTTGATATTCCCATATTTACCTTCTTTTTAGCATGCATTCTTGTTATTGTTTTGTGTCTCATGCATGTGTCTTGCATAGTTTTTATAGCATTTTGGTATTTATTAGAGTATTATGTGTGTTGCATTAGGTCCTAGTGAGTCTTTACATGCATTTGGAGTGTTTTTAGGTGATTTGTAGACAATTGATGATATTTGGAGAAATGGGCCGAAGTAGAATGCAAAGACCATCCGAGACGCCGGAAAGATGTGACTGAACGGAAGCGCTATGATCTGAATCAGCTTGCAAAACCTTCTTGGGAGTTGTAGAGGATTTAGTTAGCTGTCCAGTAGAGTTTGAATCAGGTCATTTGGACATTTGGTTGAGGAGTTATTGCGTAGTTACTGAAGACATCTCTGCTTGGCCTATGAGCATTCTCTTGTCTCCCTAAAAACTCCTTGGCATCGATCCAGCTCGTCCCACAGGTCGATGTTGATGCTGGATGCAATATCAGGGCAGTAGCATCGACCCAGATCCCCTTCACATCGACCAACAAATCGATGCTCAGCTTCATGGTGTTTACATCGACCCAGTTCCTTCCCACCGGGCGATGCAGCCGAAGTGACTCAAAGATCAGGCCAAATGAAGACCTTCCCTGAGCAGTTCAATCTGAAGTATTCATGAAAGTTGTAGCCAAGTGCGTGAGCGGACTACAAGAGGTAGTTTCGGGTCATTCGGATACGGGGTTAGTTAGATATGGCCACTTTACTGAGAGTATATCCGTCTGAACGAAGCCACCCGACATGCCTGAAAGATCTGGCTGGACGAATGGTCTCCAATCGGATTTAGCCTCGGTGGCCTTCACAAAAGTTGTAGATTAATGCTTGTTAATCATCTTATCACAATGAGAGTTGATGTCTAGGGTGATTAGTGAGCTAAGTGGGATTGGAGATTAATGCTTGTTAATCATCTTATCACAAACGATGGTTTGTTCTTGATTTGGTGATTAACAAAGTGATTAGTGCCACGACGGTGGTTTAGTCATAATTGTGAATTCCATGTTCTAGGATAGTATGCTTCCAAATGATTCATTGTTTGATTGTTATCCATCTCATTGATAGCCTAGTTCATGATCCACATTTCTATCTTTGTTTTTTTCTTGCATTTATTTTCTTTAGTTTAAAAACTTAAAAACCCAAAAACATTTGCTCTAGCTTAGGAAGATTCATGTATTCCTAGTGCTTCAATCTTAACCTCCTTGGTTCGATATCTCAAATACTACAATGACATGAGTAGGATTTGAGGAATTGATTAGTAAAAATCATACTATCAATTTGTTGATATTCCCATATTTACCTTCTTTTTTGCATGCATTCTTGTTATTGTTTTGTGTCTCATGCATGTGTCTTGCATAGTTTTTATAGCATTTTGGTATTTATTAGAGTATTAGGTGTTTGCATTAGGTCCTATTGAGTCTTTGCATGCATTTAGAGTGTTTTTAGGTGATTTGGAGACAATTGATGATATTTGGAGAAATGGGCCGAAGTAGAATGCAAAGACCATCCGAGACGCCGAAAAGATGTGACTGAACGGAAGCGCTATGATCTGAATCAGCTTGCAAAACCTTCTTGGGAGTTGTAGAGGAGTGAGTTAGCTGTCCAGTAGAGTTTGAATCAGGTCATTTGGACATTTGGTTGAGGAGTTATTGCGTAGTTACTGAAGACATCTCTGCTTGGCCTATGAGCATTCTCTTGTCTCCCTAAAAACTCCTTGGCATCGATCCAGCTCTTCCCACAGGTCGATGTTGATGCTGGATGCAATATCAGGGCAGTAGCATCGACCCAGATCCCCTTCACATCGACCAACAAATCGATGCTCAGCTTCAGGGTGTTTACATCGACCCAGTTCCTTCCCACCGGGCGATGCAGCCGAAGTGACTCAAAGATCAGGCCAAATGAAGACCTTCCCTGACCAGTTCAATCTGAAGTATTCATGAAAGTTGTAGCCAAGTGCGTGAGCGGACTACAAGAGGTAGTTTCGGGTCATTCGGATATGGGGTTAGTTAGATATGGCCACTTTACTGAGAGTATATCCGTCTGAACGAAGCCACCCGACATGCCTGAAAGATCTGGCTGGACGAATGGTCTCCAATCGGATTTAGCCTCGGTGGCCTTCACAAAAGTTGTAGATTAATGCTTGTTAATCATCTTATCACAATGAGAGTTGATGTCTAGGGTGATTAGTGAGCTAAGTGGGATTGGAGATTAATGCTTGTTAATCATCTTATCACAAACGATGGTTTGTTCTTGATTTGGTGATTAACAAAGTGATTAGTGCCACGACGGTGGTTTAGTCATAATTGTGAATTCCATGTTCTAGGATAGTATGCTTCCAAATGATTCATTGTTTGATTGTTATCCATCTCATTGATAGCCTAGTTCATGATCCACATTTCTATCTTTGTTTTTTTCTTGCATTTATTTTCTTTAGTTTAAAAACATAAAAACCCAAAAACATTTGCTCTAGCTTAGGAAGATTCATGTATTCCTAGTGCTTCAATCTTAACCTCCTTGGTTCGATATCTCAAATACTACAATGACATGAGTAGGATTTGAGGAATTGATTAGTAAAAATCGTACTATCAATTTGTTGATATTCCCATATTTACCTTCTTTTTAGCATGCATTCTTGTTATTGTTTTGTGTCTCATGCATGTGACTTGCATAGTTTTTATAGCATTTTGGTATTTATTAGAGTATTATGTGTGTTGCATTAGGTCCTAGTGAGTCTTTACATGCATTTGGAGTGTTTTTAGGTGATTTGTAGACAATTGATGATATTTGGAGAAATGGGCCGAAGTAGAATGCAAAGACCATCCGAGACGCCGGAAAGATGTGACTGAACGGAAGCGCTATGATCTGAATCAGCTTGCAAAACCTTCTTGGGAGTTGTAGAGGATTTAGTTAGCTGTCCAGTAGAGTTTGAATCAGGTCATTTGGACATTTGGTTGAGGAGTTATTGCGTAGTTACTGAAGACATCTCTGCTTGGCCTATGAGCATTCTCTTGTCTCCCTAAAAACTCCTTGGCATCGATCCAGCTCTTCCCACAGGTCGATGTTGATGCTGGATGCAATATCAGGGCAGTAGCATCGACCCAGATCCCCTTCACATCGACCAACAAATCGATGCTCAGCTTCATGGTGTTTACATCGACCCAGTTCCTTCCCACCGGGCGATGCAGCCGAAGTGACTCAAAGATCAGGCCAAATGAAGACCTTCCCTGAGCAGTTCAATCTGAAGTATTCATGAAAGTTGTAGCCAAGTGCGTGAGCGGACTACAAGAGGTAGTTTCGGGTCATTCGGATACGGGGTTAGTTAGATATGGCCACTTTACTGAGAGTATATCCGTCTGAACGAAGCCACCCGACATGCCTGAAAGATCTGGCTGGACGAATGGTCTCCAATCGGATTTAGCCTCGGTGGCCTTCACAAAAGTTGTAGATTAATGCTTGTTAATCATCTTATCACAATGAGAGTTGATGTCTAGGGTGATTAGTGAGCTAAGTGGGATTGGAGATTAATGCTTGTTAATCATCTTATCACAAACGATGGTTTGTTCTTGATTTGGTGATTAACAAAGTGATTAGTGCCACGACGGTGGTTTAGTCATAATTGTGAATTCCATGTTCTAGGATAGTATGCTTCCAAATGATTCATTGTTTGATTGTTATCCATCTCATTGATAGCCTAGTTCATGATCCACATTTCTATCTTTGTTTTTTTCTTGCATTTATTTTCTTTAGTTTAAAAACATAAAAACCCAAAAACATTTGCTCTAGCTTAGGAAGATTCATGTATTCCTAGTGCTTCAATCTTAACCTCCTTGGTTCGATATCTCAAATACTACAATGACATGAGTAGGATTTGAGGAATTGATTAGTAAAAATCATACTATCAATTTGTTGATATTCCCATATTTACCTTCTTTTTAGCATGCATTCTTGTTATTGTTTTGTGTCTCATGCATGTGTCTTGCATAGTTTTTATAGCATTTTGGTATTTATTAGAGTATTATGTTTGTTGCATTAGGTCCTAGTGAGTCTTTACATGCATTTGGAGTGTTTTTATGTGATTTGGAGACAATTGATGATATTTGGAGAAATTGGCCGAACTAGAATGCAAAGACCATCCGAGATGCCGGAAATATGTGACTGAACGGAGGCACTATGATCTGACTCAGCTTGTGAAACCTTCATGGAAGTTGTAGAGGAATGAGTTAGCTGTCCAGGAGAGTTTGAATCAGGTCATTTGGACATTTGGTTGAGTAGTTATTGCATATTTACTGAAGATGTCTCTGCCTGGCCGATGAGCTTCCTCTTGTCTCCCTAAAAACTCCTTAGTATCGACCCAGCTCTTCCCACAGGTCGATGTTGATGCTGGATGCAACATCAGTGCCTTAGCATCGACCCAGATCGCCTTCACATCGACCAACAAATCGATGCTGAGCTTCAGGGTGTTTACATCGACCAGTTACTTCCCACCGAGCGATGCTGCCGACGTGACTCAAAGATCAGGCCAAATGAAGATCTTCCCCTGACCAGTTTATTCTGATGTTTTCATGAAAGTTGTAGCCAAGTGTGTTAGCTGACTACAGGAGGTGGGTTCGGGTCATTAGGATACGGGTTTCGTTAGACATGGCCACTTTACTGAGAGTATATCCGTCTGAACGAAACCACCCGATATGCCTGAAAGATCTGGTTGGACAAATGGTCTCCAATCGGATTTAGCCTCGGTGGCCTTCACAAAGGTTGTAGCCATATGTATTAGCTGTCCACAGAGGGTGGTTTGAGGCCATTTGGACATGTATCCCAGGAGATATCACGGTTTTAGCGAAGGTTCTATACAAGGCCAGATTTGATCCATTTCGACCGGGTCGGTATCCGGTTTGTCCCGGGTCGACCCGATCCGCCCCCTTTCTCTATAAAACCCCTAAAAACCTAATTTTCATGTTAAGATTTCTTTTCCCTGGAGTTGGGTTTTATCCGAAACTCTTCCAAAGATGATTTTGGATGGATCTTCATCATTCATGCCACTCTAATGAAGGATTTTTCAACCTATCTTTATATTATGCTTATTTAATCTTTGTTCTTTATCTTTATGTCTCTTTTTCCCTTGTGTTATTCCTTGTTCTTCATGTTTAGGCTTTAGACCCCTTTAGTTGGATCTTAGATTTAGCTTGATTTTGATGGTTTGATGGTTGATTGTTGATGTTTAGGACTAGATAAACATTTGTTCTCATGTTAGGAAGGATCTTATTAATAGGATTGAAATAAAAAATAATTTCTAGAACTTAGACATTTCATGCACACAAGGTGTACGATGAAATGTCTAGAAAACTAGAAACTTTATAAGCATGCTTTTCATTCTAAGTGATCGGTGGATGCTGACTTTATGATGAATTGTTGACTAAAATGTACTTGTTGTTAATTATGGATTATCTAAGTGATCGGTGGATGCTGACTTTAGATGATTCGTACAATCATCAGTGTCACGAGAGTGAACTAATCTACTTGAAAGTGTTCATGTTATAAGAATAAATTTGCATTGAATGTTTAGGCATTGCTAGTCAATTGTCTTGATGGTTAGATGATGATGATTTAGGTTGCATCTTGTTAGATTCTTCACTTAGGTTAGCTCTTAATGCTAGTTTTGGATTGAGAGATCAAAGCTAGAGCTTAAGCATTTCACACCCGATAGGTGTTCGATGAAATGCTTGAACCAAACCTTTTGTGAGCTTTACATGCATAGCCAATGAGAGTTGATATCTAGGGTGATTAGTGAGCTAAGTGGGATTGGAGATTAATGCTTGTTAATCATCTTATCACAAACGATGGTTTATTCTTGATTTGGTGATTAACAAAGTGATTAGTGCCACGACGGTGGATTAGTCATAATTGTGAATTCCATGTTCTAGGATAGTATGCTTCCAAATGATTCATTGTTTGATTGTTATCCATCTCATTGATAGCCTAGTTCATGATCCACATTTCTATCTTTGTTTTCTTTCTTGCATTTGTTTTCTTTAGTTTAAAAACATAAAAACCCAAAAACATTTGCTCTAGCCTAGGAAGATTCATGTATTCCTAGTGCTTCAATCTTAACCTCCTTGGTTCGATATCTCAAATACTACAATGACATGAGTGGGATTTGAGTAATTGATTAGTAAAAATCAAACTATCAATTTGTTGATATTCCCTTATTTTACCATCTTTTTAGCATGCATTCTTGTTATTGTTTTGTGTCTCATGCATGTGTCTTGCATAGTTTTTATAGCATTTTGGTATTTATTAGAGTATTAGGTGTTTGCATTAGGTCCTAGTGAGTCTTTGCATGCATTTGTAGTGTTTTTATATGATTTGGAGACAATTGATGATATTTGGAGAAATGGGCCGAAGTAGAATGCAAAGACCATGTGAGACGCCGGAAAGATTTGACTGAAACGAGGCCCTATGATCTGAATCAGCTTGTAGAGGAGTGAGTTAGATATTCAGGAGATTTGAATCAGGTCATTTGGACATTTGGTTGAGGAGTTATTGCGTATTTACTGAAGATGTATATGCCTGGCCGATGAGCTTTCTCTTGTCTCCCTAAAAACTCCTTAGCATCGACCCAGCTCTTCCCACAGGTCGATGTTGATGCTGGATGCAACATCAGGGCCTTATCATCGACCCATATCCCCTTCACATCGACCAACAAATCGATGCTCAGCTTCAGGGTGTTTACATCAACTCAGTTCCTTCCCACCGGGCAATGCAACCGAAGTGACTCAAAGATCAGGCCAAATGAAGACCTTCCCTTGACCAGTTTAATCTGAAGTCTTCGTTCAGACCGAAAGTTGTAGCCAAGTGCGTTAGCTAACTACAAGAGGTGGTTTAGGGTCATTCGGATACGGGGTTCGTTAGATATGGCCACTTTACTGAGAGTATATCAGTCTGAACGAAGCCACCCGACATGCTTGAAAGATCTGGCTGGACGAATGGTCTCCAATCGGATTTAGCCTTGGTGGCCTTCACAAAAGTTGTAGGTTAATGCTTGTTAATCATCTTATCACAATGAGAGTTGATGTCTAGTGTGATTAGTGAGCTAAGGTGGATTGGAGATTAATGCTTGTTAATCATCTTATCACAAACGATGGTTTGTTCTTTATTTGGTGATTAACAAAGTGATTAGTGCCACGACGGTGGATTAGTCATAATTGTGAATTCCATGTTCTAGGATAGTATGCTTCCAAATGATTCATTGTTAGATTGTTATCCATCTCATTGATAGCCTAGTTCATGATCCACATTTCTATCTTTGTTTTCTTTCTTGCATTTGTTTTCTTTAGTTTAAAAACATAAAAACCCAAAAACATTTGCTCTAGCTTAGGAAGATTCATGTATTCCTAGTGCTTCAATCTTAACCTCTTTGGTTTGATATCTCAAATACTACAATGACATGAGTGGGATTTGAGTAATTGATTAGTAAAAATCATACTATAAATTTGTTGATATTCCCATATTTTACCTTCTTTTTAGCATGCATTCTTGTTATTGTTTTGTGTCTCATGCATGTGTCTTGCATAGTTTTTATAGCATTTTGGTATTTATTAGAGTATTAGGTGTTTGCATTAGGTCCTAGTGGGTCTTTGCATGCATTTGGAGTGTTTTCAGGTGATTTGGAGACAATTTATGATATTTAGAGAAATGGGCCGAAGTAGAATGCAAAGACCATTTGAGACGCCGGAAAGATGTGACTGAACGGAGGCTCTATGTTCTGACTCAGCTTGTACAACATTCATGGAAGTTGTATAGGAGTGAGTTAGCTGTCCAGGAGAGTTTGAATCAGGTTATTTGGACATTTGGTTGAAGAGTTATTGCATATTTACTGAAGACGTCTCTGCCTGGCCGATGAGCTTTCTCTTGTCTACCTAAAAACTCCTTAGAATCGACCCAGCTCTTCCCACAGATCGATGTTGATGCTGGATGCAACATTAAGACCTTAGCATCAACCCAGATCCCCTTAACATCGACCAACAAATCGATGATCAGCTTCAGGGTGTTTACATCGACCCAGTTCTTCTGACCGGGCGATGCAGCTGAAGTGACTCAAAGATCAGGCCAAAGGAAGACCTTCCCGTGACCAGTTTATTCTGAAGTCTTCATGAACGTTGTAGCTAAGTGCGTTAGCTGACTACAAGAGGTTGTTTCGGGTCATTCGGATACGGGGTTCGTTAGATATTGCCACTTTACTGAGTGTATATCCGTCTGAACGAAGCCACCCGACATGCCTGAAAGATCTGGCTGGACGAATGGTCTCCAATCGGATTTAGCCTTGGTGGCCTTCACAAAAGTTGTAGATTAATGCTTGTTAATCATCTTATCACAATGATAGTTGATGTCTAGGGTGATTAGTGAGCTAAGTGGGATTGGAGATTAATGCTTGTTAATCATCTTATCACAAACGATGGTTTGTTCTTGATTTGGTGATTAACAAAGTGATTAGTGCCACGACGGTGGATTAGTCATAATTGTGAATTCCATGTTCTAGGATAGTATGCTTCCAAATGATACATTGTTTGATTGTTATCCATCTCATTGATAGCCTATTCATGATCCACATTTCTATTTTTGTTTTCTTTCTTGCATTTGTTTTCTTTAGTTTAAAAACATAAAAACCCAAAAACATTTGCTCTAGCTTAGGAAGATTCATGTATTCCTAGTGCTTCAATCTTAACCTCTTTGGTTCGATATCTCAAATACTACAATGACATGAGTGGGATTTGAGTAATTGATTTGTAAAAATCATACTATCAATTTGTTGATATTCCCATATTTTACCTTCTTTTTAGCATGCATTCTTGTTATTGTTTTGTGTCTCATACATGTGTCTTGCATAGTTTTTATAGCATTTTGGTATTTATTAGAGTATTAGGTGTTTGCATTAGGTCGTAGTGAGTCTTTGCATGCATTTGGAGTGTTTTTAGGTGATTTGGAGACAATTGATGATATTTAGAGAAATGGGCCGAAGTAGAATGCAAAGACCATTTGAGACGACGGAAAGATGTGACTGAACGGAGGCTCTATGTTCTGACTCAGCTTGTACAACACTCATGGAAGTTGTATAGGAGTGAGTTAGCTGTCGTGGAGAGTTTGAATCAGGTTATTTGCACATTTGGTTGAAGAGTTATTGCATATTTACTGAAGACGTCTCTGCCTGGCCGATGAGCTTTCTCTTGTCTCCCTAAAAACTCCTTAGCATCGACCAAGCTCTTCCCACAGGTCGATGTCGATGCTGGATGCAACATCAAGACCTTAGCATCGACCCAGATCCCCTTAACATCGACCAACAAATCGATGCTCAGCTTCAGGGTGTTTACATCGACCAAGTTCCTTCTCACCAGGCGATGGAGCCGAAGTGACTCAAAGATCAGGCCAAAGGAAGACCATCCCGTGACCAGTTTAATCTGAAGTCTTCATGAACGTTGTAGCCAAGTGCATTAGTGACAACAAGAGGTTGTTTCGGGTCATTCGGATACGGGGTTCGTTAGATCTGGCCACTTTACTGAGAGTATATCCGTCTGAACGAAGCCACCCGACATGCCTGAAAGATCTGGCTAGACGAATGGTCTCCAATCGGATTTAGCTTCGGTGGCCTTCACAAAAGTTGTAGATTAATTCTTGTTAATCATCTTATCACAATGAGAGTTGATGTCTAGGGTGATTAGTGAGCTAAGTGGGATTGGAGATTAATGCTTGTTAATCATCTTATCACAAACGATGGTTTGCTCTTGATTTGGTGATTAACAAAGTGATTAGTGCCACGACGGTGGATTAGTCATAATTGTGAATTCCATGTTCTAGGATAGTATGGTTCCAAATGATTCATTGTTGGATTGTTATCCATCTCATTGATAGCCTATTCATGATCCACATTTCTATTTTTGTTTTCTTTCTTGCATTTGTTTTCTTTAGTTTAAAAACATAAAAACCCAAAAACATTTGCTCTAGCTTAGGAAGATTCATGTATTCCTAATGCTTCAATCTTAACCTCTTTGGTTCGATATCTCAAATACTACAATGACATGAGTGGGATTTGAGTAATTGATTAGTAAAAATCCTACTATCAATTTGTTGATATTCCCATATTTTACCTTCTTTTTAGCATGCATTCTTGTTATTGTTTTGTGTCTCATGCATGTGTCTTGCATAGTTTTTATAGCATTTTGGTATTTATTAGAGTATTAGGTGTTTGCATTAGGTCGTAGTGAGTCTTTGCATGCATTTGGAGTGTTTTTAGGTGATTTGGAGACAATTGATGATATTTAGAGAAATTGGCCGAAGTAGAATGCAAAGACCATTTGAGACGACTGAAAGATGTGACTGAACGGAGGCTCTATGTTCTGACTCAGCTTGTACAACACTCATGGAAGTTGTATAGGAGTGAGTTAGCTGTCGTGGAGAGTTTGAATCAGGTTATTTGCACATTTGGTTGAAGAGTTATTGCATATTTACTGAAGACGTCTCTGCCTGGCCGATGAGCTTTCTCTTGTCTCCCTAAAAACTCCTTAGCATCGACCAAGCTCTTCCCACAGGTCGATGTCGATGCTGGATGCAACATCAAGACCTTAGCATCGACCTAGATCCCCTTAACATCGACCAACAAATCGATGCTCAGCTTCAGGGTGTTTACATCGACCCAGTTCCTTCTCACCGGGCGATGGAGCCGAAGTGACTCAAAGATCAGGCCAAAGGAAGACCATCCCGTGACCAGTTTAATCTGAAGTCTTCATGAACGTTGTAGCCAAGTGCATTAGTGACAACAAGAGGTTGTTTCGGGTCATTCGGATACGGGGTTCGTTAGATCTGGCCACTTTACTGAGAGTATATCCGTCTGAACGAAGCCACCCGACATGCCTGAAAGATCTGGCTAGACGAATGGTCTCCAATCGGATTTAGCTTCGGTGGCCTTCACAAAAGTTGTAGATTAATTCTTGTTAATCATCTTATCACAATGAGAGTTGATGTCTAGGGTGATTAGTGAGCTAAGTGGGATTGGAGATTAATGCTTGTTAATCATCTTATCACAAACGATGGTTTGTTCTTGATTTGGTGATTAACAAAGTGATTAGTGCCACGACGGTGGATTAGTCATAATTGTGAATTCCATGTTCTAGGATAGTATGGTTCCAAATGATTCATTGTTGGATTGTTATCCATCTCATTGATAGCCTAGTTCATGATCCACATTTCTATCTTTGTTTTCTTTCTTGCATTTGTTTTCTTTAGTTTAAAAACATAAAACCCCAAAAACATTTGCTCTAGCTTAGGAAGATTCATGTATTCCTAGTGCTTCAATCTTAACCTCTTTGGTTCGATATCTCAAATACTACAATGACATGAGTGGGATTTGAGTAATTGATTAGTAAAAATCCTACTATCAATTTGTTGATATTCCCATATTTTACCTTCTTTTTAGCATGCATTCTTGTTATTGTTTTGTGTCTCATGCATGTGGCTTGCATAGTTTTTATAGCATTTTGGTATTTATTATAGTATTAGGTGTTTGCATTAGGTCCTAGTGAGTCTTTGCATGCATTTGGAGTGTTTTAGGTGATTTGGAGACAATTGATGATATTTAGAGAAATGGGCCGAAGTAGAATGCAAAGACCATTTGAGACGCCGGAAAGATGTGACTGAACGGAGGCTCTATGTTCTGACTCAGCTTGTACAACATTCATGGAAGTTGTATAGGAGTTAGTTAGCTGTCCAGGAGAGTTTGAATCAGGTTATTTGGACATTTGGTTGAAGAGTTATTGCATATTTACTGAAGACGTCTCTGCCTGGCCGATGAGCTTTCTCTTGTCTCCCTAAAAACTCCTTATCATCGACTCAGCTCTTCCCACTGATCGATGTTGATGATGGATGCAACATTAAGACCGTAGCATCAACCCAGATCCCCTTAACATCGACCAACAAATCGATGCTCAGCTTCAGGGTGTTTACATCGAACCAGTTCCTTCTCACCGGGCAATGCTGCAGAAGTGACTCAAAGATCAGGCCAAAGGAAGACCTTCCCGTGACCAGTTTAATCTGAAGTCTTCATGAACGTTGTATCCAAGTGCATTAGTGACAACAAGAGGTTGTTTCGGGTGATTCGGATACGGGGCTCGTTAGATCTGGCCACTTTACTGAGAGTATATCCGTCTGAATGAAGCCACCCGACATGCCTGAAAGATCTGGTTGGACGAATGGTCTCCAACCGGATTTAGCCTCGGTGGCCTTCACAAAAGTTGTAGATTAATGCTTGTTAATCATCTTATCACAATGATAGTTGATGTCTAGGGTGATTAGTGAGCTAAGTGGGATTGGAGATTAATGATTGTTAATCATCTTATCACAAACGATGGTTTGTTCTTGATTTGGTGATTAACAAAGTGATTAGTGCCACGACGGTGGATTAGTCATGATTGTGAATTCCATGTTCTAGGATAGTATGCTTCCAAATGATTCATTGTTTGATTGTTATCCATCTCATTGATAGCCTAGTTCATGATCCACATTTCTATCTTTGTTTTCTTTCTTGCATTTGTTTTCTTTAGTTTAAAAACATAAAAACCCAAAAATATTTGCTCTAGCTTAGGAAGATTCATGTATTCCTAGTGCTTCAATCTTAACATCTTTGGTTCGATATCTCAAATACTACAATGACATGAGTGGGATTTGAGTAATTGATTAGTAAAAATCATACTATCAATTTGTTGATATTCCCATATTTTACCTTCTTTTTAGCATGCATTTTGTTATTGTTTTGTGTCTCATGCATGTGTCTTGCATAGTTTTTATAGCATTTTGGTATTTATTAGAGTATTAGGTGTTTTCATTAGGTCCTAGTGAGTCTTTGCATGCATTTGGAGTGTTTTTAGGTGATTTGGAGACAATTGATGATATTTAGAGAAATGGGCCGAAGTAGAATGCAAAGACCATTTGAGACGCCGGAAAGATGTGACTGAACGGAGGCTCTATGTTCTGACTCAGCTTGTACAACATTCATGGAAGTTGTATAGGAGTGAGTTAACTGTCCAGGAGAGTTTGAATCAGGTTATTTGGACATTTTGTTGAAGAGTTATTGCATATTTACTGAAGACGTCTCTGCCTGGCCTATGAGCTTTCTCTTGTCTCCCTAAAAACTCCTTAGCATCGACCCAGCTCTTCCCACAGATAGATGTTGATGCTGGATGCAACATTAAGACCTTAGCATCAACAAAGATCCCCTTAACATCAACCAACAAATCGATGCTCAGCTTCAGGGTGTTTACATCGACCCAGTTCCTTCTCACCGGGCGATGCAGCCGAAGTGACTCAAAGATCAGGCCAAAGGAAGACCTTCCCGTGACCAGTTTAATCTGAAGTCTTCATGAACGTTGTAGCCAAGTGCGTTAGCTGACTACAAGAGGTTGTTTCTGGTCATTCGGATACAGGGGTTCGTTAGATATGGCCACTTTACTCAGAGTATATCCGTCTGAACGAAGCCACCCGACATGCCTGAAAGATCTGGCTGGACGAATGGTCTCCAACCGGATTTAGCCTCGGTGGCTTTCACAAAACTTATAGATTAATGCTTGTTAATCATCTTATCACAATGAGAGTTGATGTCTAGGGTGATTAGTGAGCTAAGTGGGATTGGAGATTAATGCTTGTTAATCATCTTATCACAAACGATGGTTTGTTCTTGATTTGGTGATTAACAAAGTGATTAGTGCCACGACGGTGGATTAGTCATAATTGTGAATTCCATGTTCTAGGATAGTATGCTTCCAAATCATTCATTGTTTGATTGTTATCCATCTCATTGATAGCATAGTTCATGATCCACATTTCAATCTTTGTTTTCTTTCTTGAATTTGTTTTCTTTAGTTTAAAAACATAAAAACCCAAAAGCATTTCCTCTAGCTTAGGAAGATTCATGTATTCCTAGTGCTTCAATCTTAACCTCCTTGGTTCGATATCTCAAATACTACAATGACATGAGTGGGATTTGAGTAATTGATTAGTAAAAATCCTACTATCAATTTGCTGATATTCCCATATTTTACCTTCTTTTTCGCATGCATTCTTGTTATTGTTTTGTGTCTCATGCATGTGTCTTTCATAGTTTTTATAGCATTTTGGTATTTATTAGAATATTAGGTGTTTGTATTAGGTCCTAGTGAGTCTTTGCATGCATTTGGAGTGTTTTTAGGTGATTTGGAGACAATTGATGATATTTGGAGAAATGGGCCGAAGTAGAATGTAAAGACCATCCGAGACGCCGGAAAGATATGACTGAACGGAGGCCCTATGTTCTGAATCAGCTTTCACAACCTTCATAGACGTTGTAGAGGAGTGAGTTAGATGTCCAGGAGAGTTTGAATCAGGTCATTTGGACATTTGGTTGAGGAGTTAGTGCGTATTTACTGAAGACGTCTCTGCCTGGCCGATGTGCTTTCTCTTGTCTCCCTAAAAACTACTTAGCATCGACCCAGCTCTTCCCAAAGGTCGATGTTGATGCTGGATGCAACATCAGGGCCTTAGCATCGACCCATATTCCCTTCGCATCGACCAACAAATCGATGCTCAGCTTCAGGGTGTTTACATCGACCAGTTACTTCCCACCGGGCGATGTAGCCGACGTGACTCAAAGATCAGGCCAAATGAAGACCTTCCCATGACAAGTTTAATCTGAATTCCTCATCAAAGTTGTATCCAAGTGCGTTATCTGACTACAGGATGTGGTTTCGGGTCATTCGGATACGGGGTTCGTTCGATATGGCTGAGAGTATATCCGTCTGAACGAAGCCACCCGATATGCCTGAAAGATCAGGCTGGACGAATGGTCTCGAATCGGATTTTGCCTCGGTGGGCTTCACAAAGGTTGTAGCCATGTGTATTACCCGTCTACAGGAGGTGTTTTGAGGCCATTCGGACATGTATCCCAGGAGATATCACGGTTTTATTGAAAGTTCTACACAAGACCATATTTGATCCATTTCGACCGGGTCGGTACCCGGTTTGTCCCGGGTCGACCCGGTCCGCCCCCTTACTCTATAAAACCCCTAAAAACATAATTTTCATGTTAAGTTTTCTTTTCCCTAGTTTATCCCAAACTCTTCCTAAGATGATTTTGGATGGATCTTCATCATTCATGCCACTCTAGTTAAGGATTCTTCAACCTATCTTTATATTATGCTTATTTAATCCTTGTTCTTTCTATTTATGTCTCTTTTTCCCTTGTGTTATTCCTTGTTCTTCATGTTTAGTTTTTAGACCCCTTTTGTTGGATCTTAGATTTAGCTTGATTTTGATGGTTTGATGGTTGATTGTTGATGCTTATGACTAGATAAACATTTGTTCTCATGTTAGGAAGGATCTTAATGCTAGAATTGAATTGAAAATTCATTTCTAGAGCTTAGACATTTCATGCACACAAGGTGTTCGATGAAATATCTAGAAACTAGAAAACTTCTAAGCATGCTTTTCATTCTAAGTGATCGGTGGATGCTGACTTTATGATGAATTGTTGACTAAAATGAACTTGTGGTAAATTATGGATTATCTAAGTGATCGGTGGATGCTGACTTTAGATGATTCGTACAATGATTAGTGTCACGAGAGTGAACTAATCTACTTGAAAGTGTTCATGTTATAAGAATAAATGTTCGTTGAATGTTTAGGCATTGCTAGTCAATTGTCTTGATGGTTAGATGATGATGATTTAGGTTGCATCTTGTTAGATTCTTCACTTAGGTTAGCTCTTAATGCTAGTTTTGGATTGAGAGATCAAAGCTAGAGCTTAAGCATTTCACGCCCGATAGGTGTTCGATGAAATGTTTGAACCAAAAATTTTGTGAGCTTTTCATGCCTAGCCAATGAAAGTTGATGTCTAGGGTGATTAGTGAGCTAAGTGGGATTGGAGATTAATGCTTGTTAATCATCTTATCACAAACGATGGTTTGTTCTTGATTTGGTGATTAACAAAGTAATTAGTGCCACGACGGTGGATTAGTCATAATTGTGAATTCCATGTTCTAGGATAGTATGCTTCCAAATGATTCATTGTTTGATTGTTATCCATCTCATTGATAGCCTAGTTCATGATCCACATTTCTATCTTTGTTTTCTTTCTTGCATTTGTTTTCTTTAGTTTAAAAACATAAAAACCCAAAAACATTTGCTCTAGCTTAGGAAGATTCATGTATTCCTAGTGCTTCAATCTTAACCTCCTTGGTTCGATATCTCAAATACTACAATGACATGAGTGGGATTTGAGTAATTGATTAGTAAAAATCCTACTATCAATTTGCTGATATTCCCATATTTTACCTTCTTTTTCGCATGCATTCTTGTTATTGTTTTGTGTCTCATGCATGTGTCTTGCATAGTTTTTATAGCATTTTGGTATTTATTAGAGTATTAGGTGTTTGCATTAGGTCCTAGTGAGTCTTTGCATGCATTTTGAGTGTTTTTAGGTGATTTGGAGACAATTGATGATATTTGGATAAATGGGCCGAAGTAGAATGCAAAGACCATCCGAGACACCGGAAAGATATGACTGAACGGAGGCCCTATATTATGAATCCGCTTGCACAACCCTCATAGAGGTTGTATAGGAGTGAGTTAGCTATCCAGGAGAGTTTGAATCAGGTCATTTGGACATTTGGTTAAGGAGTTATTGCATAATTACTGAAGACGTCTCTGCCTGGCCGATGAGCTTTCTCTTGTCTCCCTAAAAACTCCTTAGCATCGACCCAGCTCTTCCCACAGGTCGATGTGGATGCTGGATTCAACATCAGGGCCTTAGAATCGACCCAGATCCCCTTCACATCGACCAACAAATCGATGCTCAGCTTCAGGGTGTTTACATCGACCAGTTACTTCCCACTGGGCGATGTAGCTGACGTGACTCAAAGATCAGAACAAATTAAGACCTTCCCTTGACCAGTTTAATAAGACGTCCTCATGAATGTTGTAGCCAGGTGCGTTATCTGACTACAGGAGGTGGTTTCGGGTCATTCGGATATGGGGTTCGTTAGATATGGCCACTTTACTGAGAGTATATCCGTCTGGACGAGGCCACCCGACATGCCTGAGAGATCTGGCTGGACGAATGGTCTCTAATCGGATTTAGCCTCGGTGGCCTTCACATAAGTTGTAGCCATGTATATTACCCGTCCACAGGAGGTGGTTGGAGGCCATTCGGACATGTATCCCAGGAGATATCACGGTTTTAGTGAAGGTTCTACACAAGACCATATTTGATCCATTTAGACCGGGTCGGTACCCGGTTTGTCCCGGGTCGACCCGGTCCGCCCCCTTTCTCTATAAAACCCCTAAAACCTAATTTTCATGTTAACTTTTCTTTTCCCTAGAGTTGGGTGTTATCCCAAACTCTTCCTAAGATGATTTTGGATGGATCTTCATTATTCATGCCACTCTAGTGAAGGATTCTTCAACCTATCTTTATATTATGCTTATTTAATCCTTGTTCTTTATCTTTATGTGTCCTTTTCGCTTGTGTTATTCCTTATTCTTCATGTTTAGTCTTTAGACCCCTTTTGTTGGATCTTAGATTTAGCTTGATTTTGATGGTTTGATGGTTGATTGTTGATGCTTATGACTAGATAAACATTTGTTCTCATGTTATGAAGGATCTTAATGGTAGGATTGAATTGAAAAATCATTTCTAGAGCTTAGATATTTCATACACACAAGGTGTTCGATGAAATGTCTAGAAAAATAGAAAACTTCTAAGCATGCTTTTCATTCTAAGTGATCGGTAAATGCTGACTTTATGATGAATTGTTGACTAAAATGGACTTGTCGTAAATTATGGATTATCTAAGTGATCGGTCGATGCTGACTTTAGATGATTCGTACAATGATTAGTGTCACGAGAGTGAACTTATCTACTTGAAAGTGTTCATGTTATAAGAATAAATGTTCATTGAATGTTTAGACATTGCTAGTCAATTGTCTTGATGGTTAGATGATGATAATTTAGGTTGCATCTTGTTAGATTCTTCACTTAGGTTAGCTCTTAATACTAGTTTTGGATTGAGAGATCAAAGCTAGAGCTTAAGCATTTCACGCCTGATAGGTGTTCGATGAAATGCTTGAACCAAACATTTTGTGAGCTTTTTATGCCTAGCCAATGAAAGTTGATGTCTAGTGTGATTAGTGAGCTAAGTGGGATTGGAGATAAATGCTTGTAAATCATCTTATCACAAACGATGGTTTGTTCTTGATTTGGTGATTAACAAAGTAATTAGTGCCACGACGGTGGATTAGTCATAATTATGAATTCCATGTTGTTGGATAGTATGCTTCCAAATGATTCATTGTTTGATTGTTATCCATCTCATTGATAGCCTAGTTCATGATCCACATTTCTATCTTTGTTTTCTTTCTTGCATTTGTTTTCTTTAGTTTAAAAACATAAAAACCCAAAAACATTTGCTCTAGCTTAGGAAGATTCATGTATTCCTAGTGCTTCAATCTTAACCTCCTTGGTTCGATATCTCAAATACTACAATGACATGAGTGGGATTTGAGTAATTGATTAGTAAAAATCCTACTATCAATTTGCTGATATTCCCATATTTTACCTTCTTTTTCGCATTGATTCTTGTTATTGTTTTGTGTCTCATGCATGTGTCTTGCATAGCTTTTATAGCATTTTGGTATTTATTAGAGTATTAGGTGTTTGCATTAGGTCCTAGTGAGTCTTTGCATGCATTTGGAGTGTTTTTAGGTGATTTGGAGACAATTGATGATATTTGGATAAATGGGCCGAAGTAGAATGCAAAGACCATCCGAGACGACGGATAGATGTGACTGAACGGAGGCCCTATATTCCGAATAAGCTTTCACAACCTTCATAGAAGTTGTAGAGGAGTGAGTTAGGTGTCCAGGAGAGGTTGAATAAGGTCATTTCGACATTTGGTTGAGCAGTTATTGCGTATTTACTGAAGAGGTCTCTGCCTGGCCGATGAGCTTTCTCTTGTCTCCCTAAAAACTCCTTAGCATCGACCCAACTCTTCCCACAGGTCGATGTTGATGCTGGATGCAACATCAGGGCCTTAGCATCGACCCAGATCCCCTTCTCTTCGACCAACTAATCGATGCTCAGCTTCAGGGTGTTTACATCGACCAGTTACTTCCCACCGGACGATGTAGCCGACGTGACATAAAGATCAGGCCAAATGAAGACCTTCCCATGACCAATTTAATCTGAATTCCTCATAATAATTGTAGCCACGTGCGTTATCTGACTATAGGTGGTGGTTTCGGGTCATTCGGATATGGGGTTCGTTAGATATGGCCACTTTACTGAGAGTATATCCGTCTGTACGAAGCCACCCGACATGCCTGAAAGATCTGGCTGGATGAATGGTCTCTAATCGTATTTAGCCTCGGTGGGATTCACAAAAGTTGTAGCCATGTGTATTACCCGTCCTCAGGAGGTGGTTTGAGGCCATTCGGACATGTATCCCAAGAGATATCACGGTTTTAGTGAAGGTTCTACACAAGATCATATTTAATCCATTTCGACCGGGTCGGTACCCGGTTTGTCCCGGGTCGACCCGGTCCGCCCCCTTTCTCTATAAAACCCCTAAAAACCTAATTTTCAAGTTAAGTTTTCTTTTCCCTAGAGTTGGGTTTTATCCCAAACTCTTCCTAAGATGATTTTGGATGGATCTTCATCATTCATGTCACTCTATTTAAGGATTCTTCAACCTATCTTTATATTATGCTTATTTAATCCTTGTTCTTTATCTTTATGTCTCTTTTTCCCTTGTGTTATTCCTTTTTCTTCATGTTTAGTCTTTAGACCCCTTTTGTTGGATCTTAGATTTAGCTTGATTTTGATGGTTTGATGGTTGATTGTTGAGGCTTATGACTAGATAAACATTTGTTCTCATGTTAGGAAGGATCTTAATGCTAGGATTGAATTGAAAAATCATTTCTAGAGCTTAGACATTTCATGCACACAAGGTGTTCGATGAAATGTCTAGAAAACTAGAAAACTTCTAAGCATGCTTTTCATTATAAGTGATCGGTGGATGCTGACTTTATGATGAATTGTTGACTAAAATGGACTTGTGGTAAATTATGGATTATCTAAGTCATCGGTGGATGCTGATTTTAGATGATTCGTACAATGATTAGTGTCACGAGAGTGAACTAATCTACTTGAAAGTGTTCATGTTATAAGAATAAATGTTCATTGAATGTTTAGGCATTGCTAGTCAATTTTCTTGATGGTTAGATGATGATGATTTAGGTTGCATCTTGTTAGATTCTTCACTTAGGTTAGCTCTTAATGCTAGTTTTGGATTGAGAGATCAAAGCTAGAGCTTAAGCATTTCACGCCCGATAGGTGTTCGATGAAGTGCTTGAACCAAACATTTTGTGAGCTTTTCATGCCTAGCCAATGAAAGTTGATGTCTAGGGTGATTAGTGAGCTAAGTGGGATTGGAGATTAATGCTTGTTAATCATCTTATCACAAACGATGGTTTGTTCTTGATTTGGTGATTAACAAAGTAATTAGTGCTACGACGGTGGATTAGTCATAATTGTGAATTCCATGTTCTAGGATAGTATGCTTCCAAATAATTCATTGTTTGATTGTTATCCATCTCATTGATAGCCTAGTTCATGATCCACATTTCTATCTTTGTTTTCTTTCTTGAATTTGTTTTCTTTAGTTTAAAAACATAAGAACCCAAAAACATTTGCTCTAGCTTAGGAAGATTCATGTATTCCTAGTGCTTCAATCTTAATCTCCTTGGTTCGATATCTCAAATAGTACAATGACATGAGTGGGATTTGAGTAATTGATTAGTAAAAATCCTACTATCAATTTGCTGATATTCCCATATTTTACCATCTTTTTCGCATGCATTCTTGTTATTGTTTTGTGTCTCATGCATGTGTCTTGCATAGTTTTTATAGCATTTTGGTATTTATTAGAGTATTAGGTGTTTGCATTAGGTCCTAGTGAGTCTTTGCATGCATTTGGAGTGTTTTTAGGTGATTTGGAGACAATTGATGATATTTGGATAAATGGGCCGAATTATAATGCAAAGACCATCCGTGACGCCGGAAAGATATGACTGAACGGAGGCCCTATGTTCTGAAATAGCTTGCACAACCTTCATAGAAGTTGTAGAGGAGTGCGTAAGCTGTCCAGAACAGTTTGAATCAGGTCATTTGGACATTTTGTTAAGCAGTTATTGCGTAATTACTGAAGACGTCTCTATGACTGGCCGATGAGCTTTCTCTTGTCTCCCTAAAAACTCCTTAGGATCGACCCAGCTCTTCCCAGAGGTCGATGTTGATGCTGGATTCAACATCAGGGCCTTAGCATCGACCCAGATCCCCTTCACATCGACCAACTGATATGCTCAATTTAATACCCTAAAAAGTACTAAAGCAGTTGCTGCAGTAAATCAGGGGTCGAACACAAGAACTCAAGAATCACTCAATAGATTCTATAGATCAGAAACAAGCTAAACCAGATGATGTAATTGAAAAACAGGGTTGCAAGTAAAACGTTTGTAAATTCAATTGGGGGAATGTAGGCTTAGGGTATTTCTCAGGAAATCAATGAATGCAGCTAAGTTAGCTAACAGGATCCAGATTAAGCACTGTTCTAGAACTCAAATCACTAAAATATAATTAACCAACTCTCGTTGCGAAAACTATCTAAATCTAAATCCTAGAAATTCCAAATCTCTTTGCGAATCCTAAAGTCTAAATCAGCTTTAAAATCAGGTTTGATATGTTCACAAATCAATTAAACCAAATCTCTTTGCGAATAATCAATTTGCTCACCTAAGGTTCTATCAGGTAATTAATCGCACTCTCGTGCATAATTAATTATCCTAAGATCTAAGTTCCAGATTCGTCAACCTAGAATTAGCTTTGAGAACAACCTAAGGTGAAGAACTAATTTAGATGGTGAATCCTAACAGATAATCAACCTAGCATTCAAAGAAATCCCTATGAGAAAACCCTAAACCTAACAGGTGATCTACTCAGACATGGATATTAAATTAATAAACATGTTGAATAAATACTCTTATATTAAATCAGAAAGAGAAACAAGGTTTTGAGATCTGATCTCGGACGAAGGGAAACCAGACTTGTCTCTCACCAAAATCTCTCTTAAACTAAAGCAAAATAAAGCATAGCCTAAACAATGGCTGTAAAATCCTATTTATAACCTAAATCACGATTTGGGGCCTTCTTGTAATTATCCAAGTCTTCTGGGCACTTTTTGCAATTCTTCAAACTTCATTAAGTCGCGACTTTGAAATCTGCTTCGATTGGTATCGATCGATACCAGGGGGTATCGATCGATACTTGACGTGAATTCGAGTAATTTAGCCAGCAGGCTTCAGTTTCGCTCCAGAATGTTCCATAAACTCCAATATCTCCAAGAATACTCCAAATGTGCTAAAACCTGTAAAGGACTCTAAAAGACTCCAAAATACTATAAAGACTCTATAAAAAGGACTTATATCATGGCTTAAATAGGGTAAAAACCATGATATATCAACTCCCCCAGACTTAGCCTTTTGCTTGCCCTCAAGCAAATAGAAGACTAAATCAGAAAAAGAGGTTTGAAAACGTAGAGACTCACCTGTTCCTGAACCATCGAAAAGACCCTTTTCCCAAGTACCCAAATGTCACCTGATCAGCTTTCGATCTAACCACCATGTACTTCTCCGTAGACATTTGCAGCTTTTCCAGACGACATACAAAATCCCACAGCATTGTTCAAGTAAAGCCCTCATCGCCAGTTTCATCTCTGCAGCTAATATTTAAGAACCTTCTAGACTCTTTACCAGACAATATCTTGACAAAGGAACCACCATTTTTCACACTTCTTGTATCAATTTCTCTCCCCCAGACTTATCACTTATTATGTTCTTATTATTATTATTTTTTTATTTATTTTCAGCTTAGCATATACATATCAAGGTATGAGACGCGAGTATTGATGGTGTTTGCCACCAAATCCCCGGTTCTTCCCTATCTATGTATCAAAGGATGTAGGCGAATAATGGCATCACAGGAAAATCCTAGCCTCGCTTCCAATCCTTTGTGTGATCATCCCCTCTTAAGTAGAATAATGGGATCGCTGGAAATTTTCCTAACCCTCTACTCAGAAGAAAATCATTTCAATCTTTTATGCTCTTAATCTATCAACTTATTTCAGGGGAGAGAGATACCATAATTCTAAACACACGGGTTCCTTTATCAGATATGAATGATGAATCAAGCTCTATGAACACTAACCATATTGATGAAGTGCAAAAATTTGGCTCAGGCTTCAGAAGAACTCTGCTGGAGACATGGATGTTTTCTAGTCAACTGGTCAGTCTTTGGATTTTTCATTAGTCGATCTAGAACTGATCCTGTAACACTGTGCACTCAAAAACAAAATCACATCAATAGGTTCAAGCACAGGATCATAATCTCCAACAAATTTTGACTCAATAAAACGACTGACTCTAAGAAAAACAAAAACTTTGTCAGTCAGACACCTCCCCCAGACTTGAACAACACTGTCCCCAGTGTTATCTAGCCTAGAGTAGGTAAAAGAAACAAAAGAAAAGGATAGAATGAAGAGAAACAAGAAATTACCTTCCTGGAATACCGAGTGTCGATCGACACACAGCATGGTATCGATCGATACCACGCTTAGATCGACTTGGTGAACTTTCATCCGCGATTGGTGTCGATCGATACCAATGGGGTATCGATCGATACTTAGGCGATTTCGAGTTGCTCCTTGTTCATCCTGACACAGACTCAAAATAAATGAAAAATCAAAAGGAAAAACGACTCAAGGACAGACTCACCAGTGGGTTGCCTCCCACCAAGCGCTCGTTTAACGTCAATAGCTTGACTGTAACCCCATTCAGGCTGTTGGTGCATCATCCAGAGGCATTATCTGCCCTGTTGGAATCTCGGCTTGCGCCCAATAGTGTTTCACTCTTTGTCCATTGACAGTGAATTCCTCGCCTTTGCGATTTATCAGCACTACAGCACCATGTGGTCTGACCTCTTTGATTGTGAAGGGACCTGACCAACGTGAACGCAGTTTACCAGGAAACAATTGCAAACGAGAGTTATACAGAAGTACCTGGTCGTTCGGCTCGAAGTGTCTGGAGATGATCTTCTTATCATGATAAGCTTTGGTTCTCTCCTTGTACAGCCGCGAGTTCTCATAAGCATGGTGCCTGATCTCATCCAGCTCGTTCAGCTGAATCAACCTCCTCTCAGCAGCAGGCTTGATGTCGAAGTTCAGCATCTTTGTTGCCCATGCAGCCTTGTGCTCAATCTCCACTGGAAGGTGGCATGCTTTCCCATACAGCATTTGGAAAGGTGTAGTACCCAGCGGTGTCTTGAAGGCAGTCCTGTATGCCCAAAGGGCATCATCCAGCTTTGTAGACCAATTATTCCTAGAAGCATTCACTGTCTTCTCCAAGATCTCCTTGATCTGCCTGTTGGAGACTTCAACTTGCCCACTTGTCTGAGGGTGATATGGAGTAGCCACACGATGGTTTACACCATACTTCTTCAACAACCTCTCGAACACCTTGTTGATAAAGTGAGAGCCACCATCACTTATCACAATTCGAGGTACTCCAAAGCGAGGGAAAATGATGGTCTTAAACAGCTTAAGAACCACCGCAGAGTCATTCTTCTCACTAGCTATCGCTTCCACCCATTTGGACACATAGTCCACAGCAACCAGGATGTAGTTCTTCTTGTGTGAAGATGGGAAAGGACCCATAAAGTCAATGCCCCAGCAATCAAAAACTTCAACCTCAAGGATGAAATTTTGTGGCATCTCATGTCTCTTACTGATCTTCCCTCTCCGCTGACAAGCGTCGCACTGTGAGACGAAAGTGTGAGCATCCTTGAACATGGTAGGCCACCAGAAGCCTGCTTGAAGAGCCTTGGATACTGTCTTGAAGGTGGCAAAGTGTCCAGCATAGTCTGATCCATGGCAATGAAACAAAACATCTGAAACCTCTGACTCAGCAATGCATCTCCTGTATATGCCATCAGAACAATGCTTGTACAAGTAAGGTTCATCCCAAAAGAATCTCCTTATGTCGCGCATGAACTTCTTCTTGTCATACTTCTTGAGGTGGTTTGGCTTTGCATCTGCAGCGAGATAATTTGCAATATCAGCGTACCATGGAGTATCAGAATCTGCTGCAGCGACGAGATGGTGGTTAGAAGCGATGATGAAAACAGCTTCTGAATCGTCAGGGTATCGACCGATACCATCATGGTATCGATCGATACCGTAACCTGCAACTCGTGGAAATTGCTGATTCTCGGCCAGATTCATCTGAAAACTAGTTTCAATGAAGTAGATGGCTTCCTCAGGTAGTTGATCATCAATGGGGACGTCCTCATCGACCCGCATCCGCGAGAGATGGTCAGCAACTCCATTCTCTATGCCTTTCTTGTCTTTAACCTCAATGTCAAACCCTTGTAGCAAAAGAACCCAACGACAGAGACGAGGCTTGAGATCCTTGTTATTCATCAGATACTTGAGAGCAGCATGATCAGTATGAACAACCACCTTGCTCCCAATCAAGTAGGATCGGAATTTCTCAAAGGAGAGAACAACAGCAAGTAGCTCCTTCTCTGTGGTGCTGTAATTCCTCTGAGCATCATCCAAAGTCCTGCTGGCATAGTAGATGACGTGCAGCTTCCTGTCTTTCCTCTGACCCAGAACTGACCCCACAGCAAAGTCACTGGCATCACACATGATCTCGAAAGGCAGAGTCCAATTAGGAGGTTGCACAACAGGAGCACTCACTAAAGCCTTTTTGATCTCTTCAAAGGCTGCAAGACAATCAGTTGTGAAATCAAATTTGATCTCTTTGCACAGCAGAGCAGTGAGTGGACGTGCTATCTTGGAGAAATCCTTGATGAACCTCCTGTAAAACCCAGCATGACCAAGGAAGCTCCGAATATCCTTCGCAGAAGTAGGTGGTTGGAGACTTGTCATGACCTGAATCTTGGCTTTGTCAACTTCGATTCCAGCTTCAGAGACTTTGTGCCCAAGTACAATGCCATCCTGAACCATAAAATGACACTTTTCCCAGTTAAGGACCAAGTGTTTCTCTTCACACCTCTGTAGCACCTTGCACAGATTAGCCAAACAGATCTTGAATGATGACCCATATACTGAAAAATCATCCATGAACACCTCCATGAAGTCCTCGATCATGTCTGTGAAGATATACATCATGCACCTCTGAAAAGTGGCTGGAGCGTTGCACAATCCAAATGGCATTCTCCTGTATGCGAACGTGCCGTAGGGACACGTGAAAGTGGTGTACCCTTGGTCATCTGGATGGATAGGAATCTGGAAGAAACCTGAATATCCATCAAGGAAGCAGTAGTAGGGATGACTGGCCAACCTCTCCAACATCTGGTCAATGAATGGCAATGGGAAGTGATCTTTCCGTGTGGCCGCGTTCAACTTCCTGTAATCAATGCACATTCGATGTCCAGTGATAGTCCTTGTGGGAATCATCTCATCCATGTTGTTCTTCACCACAGTTATCCCTCCTTTCTTAGGAACAACGTGCACTGGACTGACCCAAGAGCTATCTGAGATGGCATAGATAACTCCTGCATCCAAGAGTTTCATGACCTCTTTCTTAACCACCTCCTTCAGGTTTGGATTCAGCCTCCTTTGATGCTCAACTGAAGCCTTTGACTTGTCCTCAAGATGAATCCTATGCATGCACAGGTTCGGTGAAATACCTGAAATGTCATCAAGAGAATAGCCAAGAGCTTTGCGATACTTGCGCAGCTTGCTTAGCAGTAAAGTGACCTCTGCGTTGTTCAAAGAAGAATTATGGATTACAGGGTACGTGGAATTAGGACCAAGAAAACCATACCTTAGATTCGCAGGAAGTGGTTTGAGTTCTACTTTAGGAGCGTTCTCCTCGCTCCAATCTCCAAGCTCAGCAGCTTGCATAGTTCTTTTGGCCAAACTTCTTTCTGGCCGTAGGGTATCGATCGATACCATCAGAGTATCGATCGATACTGGTCGTGCTGAATCGAGTATCCTGCCGTATTCAGCAGCAGCATCGTGTGGCTTAACCTCTGACTCAGCCGAACAGGCCAATGCTCTCTCCAATGGATCTTCAGGATGCATCTCTAAGAAGTACTCCTCAGCAATATCACAGAAGGTATCAACGAAGAAAGTCCGCCCATCGATGGTTGGTCTCTTCATCATCTTCTCCATGTTAAAATTCATGACCAACTCACCAATGTTAAGAGATATCTTCACATTCCTGCAATCAATCAGAGCACCAGCTGTTGCTAGGAATGGCCTTCCCAAGATGAGAGGATCTCTGGGTTCCGAATCATACTCCAAGACAATGAAATCAGTTGGGATTAAGCAGTTCCCAATCACAATCGGAACATCCTCGAGCAATCCTTCTGGAAGTCTAATTGAACGATCAGCGAGAATCAGCGAGATTCTAGTAGCAGTGAAGTCTGTCATTCCCATCCTCTTAGCAACCGAGTATGGCATGAGGTTGACACTTGAGCCAAGGTCACAGAGAGAACGCTCAAACCTGTCAGTAGCGATTGTGCAATCCAAGACAAAGCTCCCTGGATCTGGAAGTTTCGTTGGGATCCTGTTGCTTAGGATTGCACTGCACTCATGAGTGATCATCAGACAGCCTTCTTCAAGGTTCAAATTGCTGGACACCATCTTCTTGACATACCTCTTGAAAGCAACAGAGGTCTTGATAGCATCGATGAAGGGAAGTTCAACAACCAGCTTATCCAAAATTTCCTTGCATTTAGCATCCTCTACTTCCTTCTTAGTCTTCCCAAGAGCTCTGGGATAGGGTACCCTCGGGATGTAGACCCTCTCTGGTGCTGCTTTAGGCTTCCCCTTCACAACCTCAACTTCTGCATCGTCTTCAGGTTCGGTATCGATCGATACAGGGGGGTATCGATCGATACACGGGAATTTGAGTTTTCCCGTCTGAGAATCGCGATCGGTGTCGATCGATGCTGAGGAGTGTCGATCGATGCCTTAGCGATTTCAGTGTCTTCATCGTCGGACATCTCGAAGTTTACAGTAGGTTGATCCACTTTTGCCCCTGATTTGACCCCCTTACCACTTCTCAAGGTAATGGCATTGATGTGTGCCCTTGGGTTCTCTCCTTTTCCTGGTAGAAAACCTTCTTGTCTTCTTGAACTCTCTGAAGTCTGAGCTACCTGAGTTTCCAGCTTCTTCTGACCAATACCCAGAGAATCGATCCTTCCACTCAGATCTTTGTACATGGCGTCCATCTTACCATTGAAGGTCACTGTAATCTGCTGCTGTCCTTGAACGAGTGTTTCAAGCATGGCTTCAATCTTGTTCTCTGATGTCTTAGCAGTCACAGGCTCGTAAGAAGGCCTTCCGTAGTTCCTGGTGTAACCACTGATCTGGGCAGGTTTCTGGTTGAATCCTCCTTGCTGGAAGTTGTTGTTGAAGCCCCGATTGTTGTTGAACTGGTTCCTCTGTCCCTGAAAGCCAGAACCACCAATGTAGTTCACGTCTTCTGCTTCATTCTCATTGAAAACCTCAACATCCTCAGCAAAATGGACAGCTTTTGTTGTCTTTCCCAGCAGAAGACTGTGCATAGAATCTAGTTGAGCCTTAAACTCAGCGATCTGCGATCCATCTTGATTACCAGCCAGCTTCTTGCGCTCGAAATCTGCACTCTTTGTGCTGCTGCTAGATGCAAAATTCTCAATCAACACATAGGCGTCCTCAGGATAGTTGGTGTTGAAGTTCCCATTGCTTGAAGAGTCCAGAGCCATCTGATACCTCCAATCTACTCCTCTGAAGAAGATACCTAGCAGCTGCACATCAGAGTATCCATGGTGTGGACAGTCTCTTTGGTACGATCTGAATCTTGTCCAAGCAGCCTTGAACGCCTCAGTAGGTCCTTGAGAAAAAGTGGAGATCTTATTCCTCAGATCTTCAGATCGTCCATCATCATAGAAGTTAATTAGGAAGGCTCTCTTGGTGTCTTCCCAATTAGTCAGTGATCCAGGAGGTAGCTGCCTCAGCCAGTAAGTAGCCTCTCCACCTAGAGAGTAGGGGAAGAGCTTGCAGAAGAGATAATCGTAGGACACTCCATTGCTCTTGATGCTAGTGACCAAGTCCTCGAATTTCTCTACATGATCCATTGGATGCTCATGAGGCAAACCATGGAAGAGATGCTGTCCTACTAGAGTGTAGTAAGCAGGCTTCAGCTCAAAGTCATTCCGCTCATACGCAGGGGGACGAATCGCAGAGCGATTGGCGAAAAATTGCTCTGGCCTGTTGTGTTCACCAATCGTTCTACCACGATTAACCACAGCATCCCTTGCGTTCCTAGCGGCATTCTCAGCGACAACAGGAGCAGGTGGAATGACAATCCCCTCTCCATCCAGACGTTGTCCTTGCTCATTGCACAACCGACCCTGTTGGTCCCTGTAAGCTCCAGCAGCATCACGAACCAACCCAACTTGATTGTTGTTCATCTTAGCTGACTTCTTTGCTTTCCTGTTTGTGCGTTCCACTTGTGCTAGCTGTTCCAGTGATAGATCAACTAGCGGAGTACTCTTTTTGCTTCTGGTTTCAAGATTATGCATGCACCTGAAATCACAAGTAAAGAGCGTAAGTAACTGAAATTTACGACGGGTATCGACCGATACTCAAGGGTATCGATCGATACTCGGGCGATTTAGACGAATTTCCTAGCTAAAATCTAACGGCGAATTGAGTCCCCGGCAACGGCGCCAAAATTGATATGCTCAATTTAATACCCTAAAAAGTACTAAAGCAGTTGCTGCAGTAAATCAGGGGTCGAACACAAGAACTCAAGAATCACTCAATAGATTCTATAGATCAGAAACAAGCTAAACCAGATGATGTAATTGAAAAACAGGGTTGCAAGTAAAACGTTTGTAAATTCAATTGGGGGAATGTAGGCTTAGGGTATTTCTCAGGAAATCAATGAATGCAGCTAAGTTAGCTAACAGGATCCAGATTAAGCACTGTTCTAGAACTCAAATCACTAAAATATAATTAACCAACTCTCGTTGCGAAAACTATCTAAATCTAAATCCTAGAAATTCCAAATCTCTTTGCGAATCCTAAAGTCTAAATCAGCTTTAAAATCAGGTTTGATATGTTCACAAATCAATTAAACCAAATCTCTTTGCGAATAATCAATTTGCTCACCTAAGGTTCTATCAGGTAATTAATCGCACTCTCGTGCCTAATTAATTATCCTAAGATCTAAGTTCCAGATTCGTCAACCTAGAATTAGCTTTGAGAACAACCTAAGGTGAAGAACTAATTTAGATGGTGAATCCTAACAGATAATCAACCTAGCATTCAAAGAAATCCCTATGAGAAAACCCTAAACCTAACAGGTGATCTACTCAGACATGGATATTAAATTAATAAACATGTTGAATAAATACTCTTATATTAAATCAGAAAGAGAAACAAGGTTTTGAGATCTGATCTCGGACGAAGGGAAACCAGACTTGTCTCTCACCAAAATCTCTCTTAAACTAAAGCAAAATAAAGCATAGCCTAAACAATGGCTGTAAAATCCTATTTATAACCTAAATCACGATTTGGGGCCTTCTTGTAATTATCCAAGTCTTCTGGGCACTTTTTGCAATTCTTCAAACTTCATTAAGTCGCGACTTTGAAATCTGCTTCGATTGGTATCGATCGATACCAGGGGGTATCGATCGATACTTGACGTGAATTCGAGTAATTTAGCCAGCAGGCTTCAGTTTCGCTCCAGAATGTTCCATAAACTCCAATATCTCCAAGAATACTCCAAATGTGCTAAAACCTGTAAAGGACTCTAAAAGACTCCAAAATACTATAAAGACTCTATAAAAAGGACTTATATCATGGCTTAAATAGGGTAAAAACCATGATATATCACCAAAAAATCGATGCTCAGCTTCAGGGTGTTTACATCGACCAGTTACTTCCCACCGGGCGATGTAGCCTACGTGACTCAAATATCAGACCAAATGAAGACCTTTCCATGACCAGTTTAATAAGAAGTCCTCATGAAAGTTGTAGCCAAGTGCGTTATATGACTACAGGAGGTGGTTTCGGGTAATTCGGATACGGGGTTCGTTAGATATGACCACTTTACTGACAGTATATCAGTCTGAACGAAGCCACCGACATGCCTGAAATATCTGGCTGGACGAATGGTCTCTAATCGGATTTAGCTTCGGTGGCCTTCACATAAGTTGTAGCCATGTGTATTACCCGTCCACAGGAGGTGGTTGGAGGCCATTCGGACATGTATCCCAGGAGATATCATGGTTTTAGTGAATGTTCTACACAAGACCATATTTGATCCATTTCGACCGGGTCGGTACCCGGTTTGTCCCTGGTCGACCCGGTCCGCCCCCCTTTCTCTATAAAACCCCTAAAAACCTAATTTTCATGTTAAGTTTTCTATTCCCTAGAGTTGGGTTTTATCCCAAACTCTTCCTAAGATGATTTTGGATGGATCTTCATCATTCATGTCACTCTAGTGAAGGATTCTTCAACCTATCTTTATATTATGCTTATTTAATCATTGTTCTTTATCTTTATGTCTCTTTTTTGCTTGTGTTATTCCTTGTTCTTCATGTTTAGTCTTTAGAACCCTTTTGTTGGATCTTAGATTTAGCTTGATTTTGATGGTTTGATGGTTGATTGTTGATGCTTATGACTAGATAAACATTTGTTCTCATGTTATGAAGGATCTTAATGGTAGGATTGAATTGAAAAATCATTTATAGAGCTTAGACATTTCATACACACAAGGTGTTCGATGAAATGTCTAGAAAACTAGAAAACTTCTAAGCATGCTTTTCATTCTAAGTGATCGGTAAATATTGACTTTATGATGAATTGTTGGCTAAATTGGACTTGTGGTAAATTATGGATTATCTAAGTGATCGGTGGATGCTGACTTTAGATGATTCATACAATGATTAGTGTCACGAGAGTGAACTAATCTACTTGAAAGTGTTCATGTTATAAGAATAAATGTTCATTGAATGTTTAGGCATTGCTAGTCAATTGTCTTGATGGTTAGATGATGAAGATTTAGGTTTCATCTTGTTAGATTCTTCACTTAGGTTAGCTCTTAATACTAGTTTTGGATTGAGAGATCAAAGCTATAGCTTAAGCATTTCACGCCCGATAGGTGTTCGATGAAATGCTTGAACCAAACATTTTGTGAGCTTTTTATGCCTAGCCAATGAAAGTTGATGTCTAGGGTGATTAGTCAGCTAAGTGGGATTGGAGATTAATGCTTGTTAATCATCTTATCACAAACGATGGTTTGTTCTTGATTTGGTGATTAACAAAGTAATTAGTGCCACGACGGTGGATTAGTCATAATTGTGAATTCCATGTTCTAGGATAGTATGCTTCCAAATGATTCATTGTTTGATTGTTATCCATCTCATTGATAGCCTAGTTCATGATCCACATTTCTATCTTTGTTTTCTTTCTTGCATTTGTTTTCTTTAGTTTAAAAACATAAAAACCCAAAAACATTTGCTATAGCTTAGGAAGATTCATGTATTCCTAGTGCTTCAATCTCAACCTCATTGGTTCGATATCTCAAATACTACAATGACATGAGTGAGATTTGAGTAATTGATTAGTAAAAATACTACTATCAATTTGCTGATATTCCCAAATTTTACCTTCTTTTTCGCATGCATTCTTGTTATTGTTTTGTGTCTCATGTATGTGTCTTGCATAGTTTTTATAGCATTTTGGTATTTATTAGAGTATTAGGTGTTTGCATTAGGTCCTAGTGAGTCTTTGCAAGCATTTGGAATGTTTTTAGGTGATTTGGAGACAATTGATGATATTTGGATAAATGGGCCGAAGTAGAATGCAAAGACCATCCGAGAAGCTGGAAAGATATGACTGAACCGAGGCCCTATATTCTGAATCAGCTTACACAACCTTCATAGAGATTGTAGAGGAGTGAGTTAGCTATCCAGGAGAGTTTGAATCATGTCATATGGAAATTCGGTTAAGGAGTTATTGCGTAATTACTGAAGACGTCTCTTCCTGGCAGATGAGCTTTCTCTTGTCTCCCTAAAAACTCCTTAGCATCGACCCAGCTCTTCCCACAGGTCGATGTTGATTCTGGATGCAACATCAGGGCCTTAGCATCCACCCAGATCCCCTTCACATCGACCAACAAATCGATGCTCAGCTTCAGGGTGTTTACATCGACCAGTTACTTCCCACCGGACGATGTAGCCGACGTGACTTAAAGATCAGGCCAAATGAAGACCTTCCCACGACCAGTTTAATCTGAATCCTCATGAAAGTTGTAGCCACGTGCGTTATCTGACTATAGGAGGTGGTTTCGGGTCATTCGGATATGGGGTTCGTTAGATATGGCCACTTTACTGAGAGTATATTCGTCTGAACGAAGCCACCCGACATGCCTGAAAGATCTGGCTGGATGAATGGTCTCTAATCATATTTAGCCTCGGTGGGCTTCCCAAAAGTTGTAGCCATGTGTATTACCCGTCCACAGGAGGTGGTTTGAGGCCATTCGGATATGTATCCCAAGAGATATCACGGTTTTAGTGAAGGTTCTACACAAGACCATATTTGATCCATTTCGACCGGGTCGGTACCCGGTTTGTCCCGGGTCGACCCGGTCCGCCCCCTTTCTCTATAAAACCCATAAAAACCTAATTTTCATATTATGTTTTCTTTTCCCTAGAGTTGGGTTTTATCCCAAACTCTTCCTAAGATGATTTTGGATGGATCTTCATCATTCATGTCACTCTAGTTAAGGATTCTTCAACCTATCTTTATATTATGCTTATTTAATCCTTGTTCTTTATCTTTATGTCTCTTTTTCCCTTGTGTTATTCCTTTTTCTTCATGTTTAGTCATTAGACCCCTTTTGTTGGATCTTAGATTTAGCTTGATTTTGATGGTTTGATGGTTGATTGTTGATGCTTATGACTAGATAAACATTTGTTCTCATGTTAGGAAGGATCTTAATGCTAGGATTGAATTGAAAAATCATTTCTAGAGCTTAGACATTTCATGCACACAACGTGTTCGATGAAATGTCTAGAAAACTAGAAAACTTCTAAACATGCGTTTCATTATAAGTGATCGGTGGATGCTGACTTTATGATGAATTGTTGACTAAAATGGACTTGTGGTAAATTATGGATTATCTAAGTGATCGGTGGATGCTGACTTTAGATGATTCGTACAATGATTAATGTCACGAGAGTGAACTAATCTACTTGAAAGTGTTCATGTTATAAGAATAAATGTTCATTGAATGTTTAGGCATTGGTAGTCAATTGTCTTGATGGTTAGATGATGATGATTTAGGTTGCATCTTGTTAGATTCTTCACTTAGGTTAGCTCTTAATGCTAGTTTTGGATTGAGAGATCAAAGCTAGAGCTTAAGCATTTCAAGCCCGATAGGTGTTCGATGAAATGCTTGAACCAAACATTTAGTGAGCTTTTCATACCTAGCCAATGAAAGTTGATGTCTAGGGTGATTAGTGAGCTAAGTGGGATTGGAGATTAATGCTTGTTAATCATCTTATCACAAACGATGGTTTGTTCTTGATTTGGTGATTAACAAAGTAATTAGTGCCACGACGGTGGATTAGTCATAATTGTGAATTCCATGTTCTAGGATAGTATGCTTCCAAATTATTCATTGTTTGATTGTTATCCATCTCATTGATAGCCTAGTTCATGATCCACATTTCTATCTTTGTTTTCTTTCTTGCATTTGTTTTCTTTAGTTTAAAAACATAAAAACCCAAAAACATTTGCTCTAGCTTAGGAAGATTCATGTATTCCTAGTGCTTCAATCTTAACCTCCTTGGTTCGATATCTAAAATAGTACAATGACATGAGTGGGATTTGAGTAATTGATTAGTAAAAATCCTACTATCAATTTGCTGATATTCCCATATTTTACCTTCTTTTTCGCATGCATTCTTGTTATTGTTTTGTGTCTCATGCATGTGTCTTGCATAGTTTTTATAGCATTTTGGTATTTATTAGAGTATTAGGTGTTTGCATTAGGTCCTAGTGAGTCTTTGCATGCATTTGGAGTGTTTTTAGGTGATTTGGAGACAATTGATGATATTTGGATAAATGGGCCGAAGTAGAATACAAAGACCATCCGAGACACCGGAAAGATATGACTGAACGGAGGCCCTATATTCTGAATCAGCTTTCACAACCTTCATATAGGTTGTAGAGGAGTGAGTTAGCTATCCAGGAGAGTTAGAATCAGGTCATTTGGACATTTGGTTAAGGAGTTATTGCATAATTACTGAAGATGTCTCTGCCTGGCCGATGAGCTTTCTCTTGTCTCCCTAAAAACTCCTTAGGATCGACCCAGCTCTTCCCACAGGTAGATGTTGATGATGGATTCAACATCAGGGCCTTAGCATCGACCCAGATCCCCTTCACATCGACCAACAAATCGATGCTCAGCTTCAGGGTGTTTACATCGACCAGTTACTTCCCACCGGGCGATGTAGCCGACGTGACTAGAAGATCAGGCCAAATGAAGACCTTCCCATGACCAGTTTAATAAGAAGTCCTCATTAAAGTTGATACCAAGTGCGTTATCTGACTACAAGAGGTGGTTTAGGGTCATTCGGATACGAGGTTCGTTAGATATGGCCACTTTACTGAGAGTATATCCGTCTGAACGAAGCCACCCGACATGCCCGAAATATCTGGCTGGAAGAATGGTCTCTAATCGGATTTAACCTCGGTGGCCTTCACTAAAGTTGTAGCCATGTGTACTACCAGTCCATATGAGGTGGTTTGAGGCCATTCGGACATGTATCCCAGGAGATATTACGGTTTTAGTGAAGGTTCTACACAAGACCTTATTTGATCCATTTCGACCGGGTCGGTACCCGGTTTGTCCCGGGTCGACCCGGTCCGCCGCCTTTCTCTATAAATCCCCTAAAAAGCTAATTTTCATGTTAAGTTTTCTTTTCCCTAGAGTTGGATTTTATCCCAAACTCTTCCTAAGATGATTTTGGATGGATCTTCATCATTCATGCCACTCTAGTGAAGGATTCTTCAACCTATCTTTATATTATGCTTATTTAATATTTGTTCTTTATCTTTATGTCTCTTTTTCCCTTGTGTTATTCCTTGTTCTTCATGTTTAGGCTTTAGACCCCTTTTGTTGGATCTTAGATTTAGCTTGATTTTGATGGTTTGATGGTTGATTGTTGATGCTTAGGACTAGATAAACATTTGTTCTCATGTTAGGAAGGATCTTAATGCTAGGATTGAATTGAAAAATCCTTTCTAGAGCTTAGACATTTCATGCACACAAGGTGTTCGATGAAATGTCTAGAAAACTAGAAAACTTCTAAACATGCTTTTCATTCTAAGTGATCGGTGGATGCTGACTTTATGATGAATTTTTGACTAAAATGGACTTGTGGTAAATTATGGATTATCTAAGTGATCGGTGGATGCTGACTTTAGATGATTCGTACAATGATTAATGTCACGAGAGTGAACTAATTTACTTGAAAGTGTTCATGTTATACTAATAAATGTTCATTGAATGTTTAGGCATTTCTAGTCAATTGTCTTGATGGTTAGATGATGATGATTTAGGTTGCATCTTGTTAGATTCTTCACTTAGGTTAGCTCTTAATGCTAGTTTTTGATTGAGAGATCAAAGGTAGAGCTTAAGCATTTCACGCCCTATAGGTGTTCGATGAAATGCTTGAACCAAACCTTTTGTGAGCTTTTCATGCCTAGCCAATGAGAGTTGATGTCTAGGGTGATTAGTAAACTAAGTGGGATTGGAGATTAATGCTTGTTAATCATCTTATCACAAACGATGGTTTGTTCTTGATTTGGTGATTAACAAAGTGATTAGTGTCTCGACGTTGGATTAGTCATAATTGTGAATTCCATGTTCTAGGATAGTATGCTTCCAAATGATTCATTGTTTGATTGTTATCCATCTCATTGATAGCCTAGTTCATGATCCACATTTCTATCTTTGTTTTCTTTCTTGCATTTGTTTTCTTTAGTTTAAAAACATAAAAACCCAAAAACATTTGCTCTAGCTTAGGAAGATTCATGTATTCCTAGTGCTTCAATCTTAACCTCCTTGGTTCGATATCTCAAATACTACAATGACATGAGTGGGAATTGAGTAATTGATTAGTAAAAATCCTACTATCAATTTGCTGATATTCCCATATTTTACCTTCTTTTTCGCATTGATTCTTGTTATTGTTTTGTGTCTCATGCATGTGTCTTGCATAGCTTTTATAGCATTTTGGTATTTATTAGAGTATTAGGTGTTTGCATTAGGTCCTAGTGAGTCTTTGCATGCATTTGGAGTGTTTTTAGGTGATTTGGAGACAATTGATGATATTTGGATAAATGGGCCGAAGTAGAATGCAAAGACCATCCGAGACGACGGATAGATGTGACTGAACGGAGGCCCTATATTCCGAATAAGCTTTCACAAGCTTCATAGAAGTTGTAGAGGAGTGAGTTAGGTGTCCAGGAGAGGTTGAATAAGGTCATTTCGACATTTGGTTGAGCAGTTATTGCGTATTTACTGAAGAGGTCTCTGCCTGGCCGATGAGCTTTCTCTTGTCTCCCTAAAAACTCCTTAGCATCGACCCAACTCTTCCCACAGGTCGATGTTGATGCTGGATGCAACATTAGGGCCTTAGCATCGACCCAGATCCCCTTTACATCGACCAACAAATCGATACTCAGCTTCAGGGTGTTTACATCGACCATTTACTTCCCACCGGGCGATGCAGCCGACGTTACTCAACGATCAGGCCAAATGAAGACCTTCCCTTGACCAGTTTAATTTGAAGTCTAAATGACAGTTGTAGCCAGGTGCGTTAGCTGACTACAGAAGGTGGTTTCGGGTCAATCGGATACGGGGTTCGTTAGATATGGCCACTTTACTGAGAGTATATCTGTCTGAACGAAGCCACCCGACATGCCTGCAAGATCTGGCTGGACGAATAGACTCCAATCAGATTTAGTCTCGGTGGCCTTCACAAACGTTGTAGACATGTGTATTATATGTCCACAGGAGGTCATTTGAGGACATTCGGGCATGTATCCCAGGCGATATCACGGTTTTAGCGATGGTTCTACACAAGACCAGATTTGATCCATTTCGACCGGGTCGGTACCCGGTTTGTCTCGGGTCGACCCGGTCCGCCCCCTTACTCTATAAAACCCCTAAAAACCTAATTTTCATGTTAAGATTTCTTTTCCCTAGAGTTGGGTTTTATCCCAAACTCTTCCTAAGATGAGCGTTGATGTCTAGGGTGATTAGTGAGCTAAGTGGGATTGGAGATTAATGCTTGTTAATCATCTTATCACAAACGATGGTTTGTTCTTGATTTGGTGATTAACAAAGTGATTAGTGCCACGACGGTGGATTAGTCATAATTGTGAATTCCATGTTCTAGGATAGTATGCTTCCAAATGATTCATTGTTTGATTGTTATCCATCTCATTGATAGCCTCGTTCATGATCCACATTTCTATCTTTGTTTTCTTTCTTGCATTTGTTTTCTTTAGTTTAAAAACATAAAAACCCAAAAACATTTGCTCTACCTTAGGAAGATTCATGTATTCCTAGTGCTTCAATCTTAACCTCCTTGGTTCGATATCCGAAATACTACAATGACATGAGTGGGATTTGAGTAATTGATTAGTAAAAATCCTACTATCAATTTGCTGATATTCCCATATTTTACCTTCTTTTTCGCATTGATTCTTGTTATTGTTTTGTGTCTCATGCATGTGTCTTGCATAGCTTTTATAGCATTTTGGTATTTATTAGAGTATTAGGTGTTTGCATTAGGTCCTAGTGAGTCTTTGCATGCATTTGGAGTGTTTTTAGGTGATTTGGAGACAATTGATGATATTTGGATAAATGGGCCGAAGTAGAATGCAAAGACCATCCGAGACGACGGATAGATGTGACTGAACGGAGGCCCTATATTCCGAATAAGCTTTCACAAGCTTCATAGAAGTTGTAGAGGAGTGAGTTAGGTGTCCAGGAGAGGTTGAATAAGGTCATTTCGACATTTGGTTGAGCAGTTATTGCGTATTTACTGAAGAGGTCTCTGCCTGGCCGATGAGCTTTCTCTTGTCTCCCTAAAAACTCCTTAGCATCGACCCAACTCTTCCCACAGGTCGATGTTGATGCTGGATGCAACATTAGGGCCTTAGCATCGACCCAGATCCCCTTTACATCGACCAACAAATCGATACTCAGCTTCAGGGTGTTTACATCGACCATTTACTTCCCACCGGGCGATGCAGCCGACGTGACTCAACGATCAGGCCAAATGAAGACCTTCCCTTGACCAGTTTAATTTGAAGTCTAAATGACAGTTGTAGCCAGGTGCGTTAGCTGACTACAGAAGGTGGTTTCGGGTCAATCGGATACGGGGTTCGTTAGATATGGCCACTTTACTGAGAGTATATCTGTCTGAACGAAGCCACCCGACATGCCTGCAAGATCTGGCTGGACGAATAGACTCCAATCAGATTTAGTCTCGGTGGCCTTCACAAACGTTGTAGACATGTGTATTATATGTCCACATGAGGTCATTTGAGGACATTCGGGCATGTATCCCAGGCGATATCACGGTTTTAGCGATGGTTCTACACAAGACCAGATTTGATCCATTTCGACCGGGTCGGTACCCGGTTTGTCTCGGGTCGACCCGGTCCGCCCCCTTACTCTATAAAACCCCTAAAAACCTAATTTTCATGTTAAGATTTCTTTTCCCTAGAGTTGGGTTTTATCCCAAACTCTTCCTAAGATGAGCGTTGATGTCTAGGGTGATTAGTGAGCTAAGTGGGATTGGAGATTAATGCTTGTTAATCATCTTATCACAAACGATGGTTTGTTCTTGATTTGGTGATTAACAAAGTGATTAGTGCCACGACGGTGGATTAGTCATAATTGTGAATTCCATGTTCTAGGATAGTATGCTTCCAAATGATTCATTGTTTGATTGTTATCCATCTCATTGATAGCCTCGTTCATGATCCACATTTCTATCTTTGTTTTCTTTCTTGCATTTGTTTTCTTTAGTTTAAAAACATAAAAACCCAAAAACATTTGCTCTACCTTAGGAAGATTCATGTATTCCTAGTGCTTCAATCTTAACCTCCTTGGTTCGATATACGAAATACTACAATGACATGAGTGGGATTTGAGTAATTGATTAGTAAAAATCCTACTATCAATTTGCTGATATTCCCATATTTTACCTTCTTTTTCGCAAGCATTCTTGTTATTGTTTTGTGTCTCATGCATGTATCTTGCATAATTTTTATAGCATTTTGGTATTTATTAGAGTATTAGGTGTTTGCATTAGGTCCTAGTGAGTCTTTGCATGCATTTGGAGTGTTTTAGGTGATTTGGAGACAATTGATTATATTTTGATAAATGGGCCGAAGTAGAATGCTAAGACCATCCTAGACGCCGGAAAGATGTGACTGAACGGAGGCCCTATGTTCCGAATCAGCTTGCACAACCTTCATCGAAGTTGTAGAGGAGTGAGTCAGTTGTCCAGTAGAGGTTGAATAAGGTCATTTCGACATTTGGTTGAGCAGTTATTGCGTATTTACTGAAGAGGTCTCTGCCTGGCCGATGAGCTTTCTCTTGTCTCCCTAAAAACTCCTTAGCATCGACCCAACTCTTCCCACATGTCGATGTTGAAGCTGGATGCAACATTAGGGCCTTAGCATCGACCCAGATCCCCTTTACATCGACCAACAAATCGATGCTTAGCTTCAGGGTGTTTACATCGACCAGTTACTTCCCACCGGGCAATGCAGCCGACGTGACTCAAAGATCAGGCAAAATGAAGACCTTCCCATGACCAGTTTAATCTGAAGTATTCATAACAGTTGTAGCCAAGTGTGTTAGCTGATTACAGGAGGTAGTTTCGGATCATTTGGATACGGGGTTCGTTAGATATGGCCACATTACTAAGAGTATATCCGTGTGAACGAAGCCACCCGACCTGCCTGAAAGATCTGGCTGTACGAATAGACTCCACTCATAGTTAGCCTCGGTGGCCTTCACAAAGGTTGTAGCCATTTGTATTAGCTGTCCACAAGAGATGGTTTGAGGCCATTCGGACATGTATCCCAGTAGATATCACGGTTTTACGAAGGTTCTACACAAGAACAGATTTGATCCATTTCGATCGGGTCGGTACCCGGTTTGTCCCGGGTCGACCCGGTCCGCCCCCTTTCTCTATAAAACCCCTAAAAACATAATTTTCATGTTAAGCTTTCTTTTCCCTAGAGTTGGGTTTTATCCCAAACTCTTCCTAAGATGATTTTGGATGGATCTTCATCATTCATGCCACTCTAGTGAAGGATTCTTCAACCTATCTTTATATTATGCTTATTTAATCCTTGTTCTTTATCTTTATGTCTCTTTTTCCCTTCTGTTATTCCTTGTTCTTCATGTTTAGGCTTTAGACCTCTTTTGTTGGATCTTAGATTTTGATGGTTTGATGGTTGATTGTTGATGCTTAGGACTAGATAAACATTTGTTCTCATGTTAGGAAGGATCTTAACAAAAGAATTGAATTGAAAAATCATTTCTAGAGCTTAGACATTTCATCGAACACCTTGAGCTTAGAAAATTAGAAAACTTCTAAGCATGCTTTTCATTCTAAGTGATCGGTGGATGCTGACTTTAGATGATTCGTACAATGATTAGTCATAATTGTGAATTCTATGTTCTAGGATAGTATGCTTCCAAATGATTCATTGTTTGATTGTTATCCATCTCATTGATAGCCTAGTTCATGATCCACATTTCTATCTTTGTTTTCTTTCTTGCATTTGTTTTCTTTAGTTTAAAAACATAAAAACCCAAAAACATTTGCTCTAGCTTAGGAAGATTCATGTATTCCTAGTGCTTCAATCTTAACCTCCTTGGTTCGATATCTGAAATACTACAATGACATGAGTGGGATTTGAGTAATTGATTAGTAAATATCCTACTATCAATTTGCTGATATTCCCATATTTTACCTTCTTTATCGCATATATTCTTGTTATTGTTTTGTGTCTCATGCATGTGTCTTGCATAGTTTTTATAGCATTTTGGTATTTATTAGAGTATTAGGTGTTTGCATTAGGTCCTAGTGAGTCTTTGCATGCATTTGGAGTATTTTTAGGTGATTTGGAGACAATTGATGATATTTGGATAAATGGGCCGAAGTAGAATGCAAAGACTATCCGAGACGCCGGATAGATGTGACTGAACGGAGGCCCTATGTTCCGAATAAGCTTTCACAACCTTCATAGAAGTTGTAGAGGAGTGAGTTAGGTGTCCAGGAGAGGTTGAATAAGGTCATTTCGACATTTGGTTGAGGAGTTATTGCGTATTTACTGAAGAGGTCTCTGCCTGGCCGATGAGCTTTCTCTTGTCTCCCTAAAAACTCCTTAGCATCGACCCAACTCTTCCCACATGTCGATGTTGATGCTGGATGCAACATCAGGGCCTTAGCATCGACCCAGATCCCCTTCACATCGACCAACAAATCGATGCTTAGCTTCAGGGTGTTTACATCGACCAATTACTTCCCACCGGGCGATGCAGCCGACGTGACTCAAAGATCAGGCCAAATTAAGACCTCCCCTTGACCAGTTTAATCTGAATTCTTCATAACAGTTGTAGCCAAGTGTGTTAGCTGATTACAGGAGGTAGTTTCGGGTCATTTGGATACGGGGATCGTTAGATATGGCCACTTTACTAAGAGTATATCCGTCTGAACGAAGCCACCCGACATGCCTGAAAGATCGGGCTTGACGAATGGTCTCCAATCGGATTTAGTCTCGGTGACCTTTACAGAAGTTGTAGCCATGTGTATTAGCTATCGACAGGAGGTGGTTTGAGGCCATTCGGACTTGCATCCTTGGAGATATCACGGTTTTAGCGAAGGTTCTACACAAGACCAGATTTGATCCATTTCGACCGGGTCAGTAACCGGTTTGTCCCGGGTCGACCCGGTCTGCCTCCTTTCTCTATAAAACCCCTAAAAACCTAATTTTCATGTTAAGCTTTCTTTTCCTTAGAGTTGGGTTTTATCCCAAACTCTTCCTAAGATGATTTTGGATGTATCTTCATCATTCAAGCCACTCTAGTGAAGGATTCTTCAACCTATCTTTATATTATGTTTATTTAATCATTGTTCTTTATCTTTATGTCTCTTTTTCCCTTATGTTATTCCTTGTTCTTCATGGTTAGGCTTTAGACCCCTTTTGTTTGATCTTAGATATAGCTTGATTTTGATGGTTTGATGGTTGATTGTTGATGCTTAGGACTAGATAAACATTTGTTCTCATGTTAGGAAGGATCTTAATGCTAGGATTGAATTGAAAAATCATTTCTAGACCTTAGACATTTCATGCACACAAGGTGTTCGATGAAATGTCTAGAAAAGTAGAAAACTTCTAAGCATGCTTTTCATTCTAATTGATCGGTGGATGCTGACTTTATGATGAATTGTTGACTAAAATGGACTTGTGGTAAATTATGGATTATCAAAGTGATCGGTGGATGCTGACTTTAAATGATTGGTACAATGATTAGTGCCACAAGAGTGAACTAATCTACTTGAAAGTGTTCATGTTATAAGAATAAATGTTCATTGAATGTTTAGGCATTGTTAGTCAATTGTCTTGATGGTTAGATGATGATGATTTAAGTTGCATATTGTTAGATTCTTCACTTAGGTTAGCTCTTAATGCTAGTTTTGGATTGAGAGATCAAAGCTAGAGCTTAAGCATTTCACGCCCGATAGGTGTTCGATGAAATGCTTGAACCAAACCTTTTGTGAGCTTTTTCATGCCAAGGCAATGAGAGTTGATGTCTAGGGTGATTAGTGAGCTAAGTGGGATTGGAGATTAATGCTTGTTAATCATCATATCACAAACGATGGTTTGTTCTTGATTTGGTGATCAACAAAGTGATTAGTGCCACGACGGTGGATTAGTCATAATTGTGAATTCCATGTTCTATGATATTATGCTTCCAAATGATTCATTGTTTGATTGTTATCCATCTCATTGATAACCTAGTTCATGATCCACGTTTCTATCTTTGTTTTCTTTCTTGCATTTGTTTTCTTTAGTTTAAAAACATAAAAACCCAAAAACATTTGCTCTAGCTTAGGAAGATTCATGTATTCCTAGTGCTTCAATCTTAACCTCCTTGGTTCGATATCTCAAATACTACAATTACATGAGTGGGATTTGAGTAATTGATTAGTAAAAATCATACTATCAATTTGCTGATATTCCCATATTTTACCTTCTTTTTCGCATGCATTCTTGTTATTGTTTTGTGTCTCATGCATGTGTCTTGCATAGTTTTTATAGCATTTTGGTATTTATTAGAGTATTAGGTGTTTGCATTAGGTCCTAGTGAGTTTTTGCATGCATTTGGAGTGTTTTTAGGTGATTTGGAGACAATTGATGATATTTGGAGAAATGGGCCGAAGTAGAATTCAAAGACCATCCGAGATGCCGGAACGTTGTGACTGAACGGAGGCCCTATGTTCTGAATCCGCTTGCACAACCTTCATAGAAGTTGTAAAGGAGTAAATTAGCTGTCCAGGAGAGTTTGAATCAGGTCATTTGGACATTTCGTTGAGGCGTTATTGCGTATTTACTGAAGATATCTCTGCCTGGCCGATGAGCTTTCTCTTGTCTCCCTAAAAACTCCTTAGCATCGACCCAGCTCTTCCCACAGGTCGATGTTGATGCTGGATGTAACCTCAGGGCCTTAGCATCGACCCAGATCCCCTTCACATCCACCAACAAATCGATGCTCAGCTTCAGGGTGTTTACATCGACCAGTTACTTCCCACCGGGCAATGCAGCCGACGTGACTCAAAGATCAGGCCAAATTAAGACCTCCCCATGACCAGTTTAATCTGTAGTCTTCATAACAGTTGTAGCCAAGTGTGTTAGCTGATTACAGGAGGTAGTTTCGGGTCATTTGGATACGGGGTTCGTTAGATATGGCCACTTTACTAAGAGTATATCCGTCTGAACGAAGCCACCCGACCTGCCTGGAAGATCTGGCTGAACGAATAGACACCAATCAGAGTTAGCCTCGGTGGCCTTCATAAACGTTGTAGCCATGTGTATTTGCTGTCCACATGAGGTGGTTTAAGGCCATTCGGTCATGTATCCCAGGAGATATCACGGTTTTATAGAAGGTTCTACACAAGACCATATTTGATCCATTTCGACCGGGTCGGTACCCGGTTTGTCCCGGGTCGACCCGGTCCGCCCCTTTCTCTATAAAACCCCTAAAAAACTAATTTTCATGTTAAGCTTTCTTTTCCCTAGAGTTGGGTTTTATCCCAAACTCTTCCTAAGATGATTTTGGATGGATCTTCATCATTCATGCCACTCTAGTGAATGATTCTTCAACCTATCTTTATATTATGCTTATTTAATCCTTGTTCTTTATCTTTATGTCTCTTTTTCGCTTCTGTTATTCCTTGTTCTTCATGTTTAGACTTTAGACCCATTTTGTTGGATCTTAGATTTAGCTTGATTTTGATGGTTTGATGGTTGATTGTTGATGCTTAGGACTAGATAAACATTTGTTCTCATGTTAGGAATGATCTTAATGCTAGGATTGAATTGAAAAAACATTTCTAGAGCTTAGACATTTCATGCACACAAGGTGTTCGATGAAATGTCTAGAAAACTAGAAAACTTCTAAGCATGCTTTTCATTCTAAGTGATCGGTGGATGCTGACTTTATGATGAATTGTTGAATAAAATGGACTTGTGGTAAATTATGGATAATCTAAGTGATCGGTGGATGCTGACTTTAGATGATTCGTACAATGATTAGTGTCACGAGAGTGAACTAATCTACTTGAAAGTGTTCATGTTATAAGAATAAATGTGCATTGAATGTTTAGGAATTGCTAGTCAATTGTCTTGATGGTTAGATGATGATGATTTAGGTTGCTTCTTGTTAGATTCTTCACTTAGGTTAGCTCTTAATGCTAGTTTTTGATTGAGAGATCAAAGCTAGAGCTTAAGCATTTCACGCCCGATAGGTGTTCGATGAAATGCTTGAACCAAACCTTTTGTGAGCTTTTCAGGCCTAGCCAATGAGAGTTGATGTCTAGGATGATTAGTGATCTAAGTGGGATTGGAGATTAATGGTTGTTAAACATCTTATCACAAACGATGGTTTTTTCTTGATTTGGTGATTATCAAAGTGATTAGTGCCACGACGGTGGATTAGTCATAATTGTGAATTCCATGTTCTAGGATAGTATGCTTCCAAATGATTCATTGTTTGATTGTTATCCATCTCATTGATAGCCTAGTTCATGATCCAAATTTCTATCTTTGTTTTCTTTCTTGCATTTTTTTTCTTTAGTTTAAAAACATAAAAACCCAAAAACATTTGCTCTAGCTTAGGAAGATTCATGTATTCCTACTTCTTCAATCTTAACCTCCTTGGTTCGATATCTCAAATACTACAATGACATGAGTGGGATTTGAGTAATTGATTAGTAAAAATCCTACTATCAATTTGCTGATATTCCCATATTTTACTTTCTTTTTCGCATGCGTTCTTGTTATTGTTTTGTGTCTCATGCATGTGTCTTGCATAGTTTTTATAGCATTTTGGTATTTATTAGAGTATTAGGTGTTTGTATTAGGTCCTAGTGAGTTTTTGCATGCATTTGGAGTGTTTTTAGGTGATTTGGAGACAATTGATGATATTTGGAGAAATGGGCCGAAGTAGAATTCAAAGACCATCCGAAATGCCGGAACGATGTGACTGAACGGAGGCCCTATGTTCTGAATCCGCTTGCACAACCTTCATAGAAGTTGTAAAGGAGTAAATTAGCTGTCCAGGAGAGTTTGAATCAGGTCATTTGGACAGTTGGTTGAGGCGTTATTGCGTATTTACTGAAGACGTCTCTGCCTGGCCGATGAGCTTTCTCTTGTCTCCCTAAAAACTCCTTAGCATCGACCCAGCTCTTCCCACAGGTTGATGTTGATGCTGGATGCAACATCAGGGCCTTAGCATCGACCCAGATCCCCTTCACATCGACCAACAAATCGATGCTCAGCTTCAGGGTGTTTACATCGACCAGTTACTTCCCACCGGGCAATGCAGCGGACGTGACTCAAAGATCAGGCCAAATTAAGACCTCCCCATGACCAGTTTAATCTGAAGTCTTCATAACAGTTGTAGCCAAGTGTGTTAGCTGATTACAAGAGGTAGTTTCGGGTCATTTGGATACGGGGTTCGTTAGATATGGCCACTTTACTAAGAGTATATCCGTCTGAACGAAGCCACCCGACATGCCTGAAAGATCGGGCTGGACGAATGGTCTCCAATCGGATTTAGTGATATGATCAAGGCAAGCACTAAGGAGGAACAGCTCAAACCAGTGCATGATGCTGAGCTTGTAGCTGAGGAAGCTAAGCATGAATCAAGCTCGAAGGTGAAATATTGGATCAGCACAACAACAACAACAATATTTGATCCAGGCATTGCAAGAAAGAGAACATCAATTGGGTTTGTGAATCATTTGTGTGCTCTTTTTCCCTGTCTTCGTTTTTGTCTCACTGGGTTTTGCGAAGATAGGTTTTTAACGAGGCCAAATTATTCACCATCTTTCCAGCCCAATTGTTGTGATCTAAACTCATGGCCCAAGCCCAAGAAGACCAAATTTCGACCTTGAAGCAAGGCCCATTATCTTCTTTTCGCTTTTATGCAAAGCCCACCTGTTTTAGGGTTTTTCCTTGTTGTTTTCTATTTAAACTCTTTGTTTTCTTTGTGGCAACTCATCCTGGAATGGATCATCAAACTTTTAATCAAATAAACTATCTCTTATCAAAATCCAGCCACGAAAATCCCTTATCTCTTGAGAGTGAATCGCTGCTTGCAGCATCTTCTTCACGTCTCTCTATCTCTTCGTTTATGAGCGGTTCGTTGCTGTGCAACATCTTCACCGTGTCATCTCTCTCTCTGTTCGAAAACCAGCTTCTTTGTGTCGATCTTAGGAGGTTCTCATTAAGTGGTATCAGAGCACCACATCGAAGCTTGGTAATCTCTAACCTTTCTCTTTTTTTTTTTCGAATCTGTTCATTATTTTTCATTTTGTTTTTGTGGCTGTTCATCTTCCTTGGTGTCGAACCTGTGCTGCATATTTTATTTTGTGATTTTCGTGCATCTAGTTAGTTATTTAGGTTGTTGTCGAGTTGATCTATTGAAGAAAAAAAAAAATAAAAAAAAATTTAGGGTTCTTAGCTTGTTGTCGATATGCGCTGCATATGTGTGTCTCTTCATATTCTGTGTTGTGTGTGACGTGATTTGCTGTGTTTAGATCATTGTCAGTGTGTTCTAGATCGAGTGTGTCTCAGTTTGATTAGTTGTGTTTCTAGTTTCTGTTCGAAAATGTTTTTATTTCAGTTTGTTTTAGATCAAGTCTCTTATTTCTGTTTGTGTCTTGTTTGTGTGTTATTTTCGTGGGGGACTAGTTACTGGCTTGTTTGTTGTGTTCTTTTCAGGTACATGATGGATAATCAGCAAGGAGACATCAGCAACAACGATCGATTAATGATGGAAGAAATGATGAATCGTTTCGAGCAAATGCTGAAAAATCAGAGAGATGAGATCACTAAGAGGATTGATCAACTTCCAAGAAGGGGACTCTCTCCATCAACTTATGAAGCCATGGCATCCAATGCTAGACCAAGAGAGAAGACATCTACTGCCTGGCCGAGTTACCAAAAGGAAGAACAAAGGAGAGAATCAAGGCGTGACAAGCTGAAACAGCCAAAGGAATACGTTTCTAGTTCTACACTGTTCTTTAAGCCAAAACAGAAGAGAGACGTGCCAAAAACAGAGGAGAAGAAGAGCACTCTCAGCCAAGATGTGTTGTGCAAACCAAAAGAAAAATCAGCACCGCACAACAACTCTAAAACGAGCAGCAATGAGCAAGGTAAATGTCTAAAACCAGTTTCACTTTGTAAAACTGATATGTTTGCTCATGATGCAGGAAAAACGAGTTTGAGCTCTAGGCATTCTGAAATTAACGAGCATAACGTGCGTGATAAGCTGAAACAGAATCCAAAGAGTCCTACACATCTGAATGAAAACGTGCATAGCAAAGAGATTGCGACTACTCACTCTAATTCTATCGTGCATGCTGGTGAAATCAAACAAACTTTACCTTATAAATCACATGTACTTAAATTTGCTTATAAAGAAACTCTTGTGAGCTTAGATAACCCAGAACCGGTACTGCCGAGTAGAGTCCTTACTGTTTTGCAAGATTTCGAAGACAACAACCCAGGAGGATTGCCACAAGTCTATGGACTTGAACATCAGGGTGTCGCTGAACCAGGAGCACCCATCAAAACATTTATATATGCCATCATAAACCAGAAAGGTCAGAAAAACGTGTGGGCTGAAGTAATGGCTCAAAGGTATGAATTTCTTTCTATTCATAATGCTAAATTGCTAGATTTTGAGCACACCAAAGAGCTGTACGAATCAGAGGTAGATTTTAAAGATTTGATTCAGTTTTATGAGCCGCGTACATCTGAAAATGGCTTTAGAACTACAAGTTTGCTGTGTGCTGAAACTAAATCGTGTGAACCAAACTGTTTCTTAAGAAATTTTGTGCTTATAGCTGATAAACTCTATAAGATAACAGACTGCACTTCATTTCCTAAAACTAAAAAGAAACTTATTGCTGATCAGAATGAGTATGCCTTTTGCACCTATAATCTCTTGTTTCGAGTTTTTGAAAGTACACAGGGAATACAAGAGGAGAGCAACGTGAATGTTAAGTCTGGATATCAGTTTTGGATTCGCATGAAGGAGAAACGTTTTCCATCCTAAACGGAGTCCAAAATGATGCTAAGAGGAGGCTGTCTACTCCGCGTCATAAACCAGATCAATGCTTACAAGATCAGTTTGCAAGGTGAGCATATTTTTAATTCAAACTTAGTTCTTGTCCTTGCAGATTGTTCGGATTTGAGGTCAAATCCTTTTCAAATGGGAGAGGATGATATGATCAAGGCAAGCACTAAGGACGAACAGCTCAAACCAGTGCATGATGCTGAGCTTGTAACTGAGGAAGCTAAGCATGAATCAAGCTCGAAGGTGAAATATTGGATCAGCACAACAACAACAACAATATTTGATCCAGTCATTGCAAGAAAGAGAACATCAATTGGGTTTGTGAATCATTTGTGTTCTCTTTTTCCCTGTCTTCGTTTTTGTCCCACTGGGTTTTGCGAAGATAGGTTTTTAACGAGGCCAAATGATTCACCATCTTTCCAGCCCAATTGTTGTGATCTAAACTCATGGCCCAAGAAGACCAAATTTCGACCTTGAAGCAAGGCCCATTATCTTATTTTCATTTTTATGCAAAGCCCACCTGTTTTAGGGTTTTTCCTTGTTGTTTTCTATTTAAACTCTTTGTTTTCTTTGTGGCAACTCATCCTGGAATGGATCATCAAACTTTTATTCAATTAAACTATCTCTTATCAAAATTCAGCCACGAAAATCCCTTATCTCTTGAGAGTGAATCGCTGCTTGCAGCATCTTCTTCACGTCTCTCTATCTCTTCATTTATAAGCGGTTCGTTGCTGAGCAACATCTTCACCGTGTCATCTCTCTCTGTACGAAAACCAGCTTCTTTGTCTCGATCTTAGGAGGTTCTCATTATTTTGTCTCGGTGACCGTTACAGAAGTTGTAGCCATGTGTATTAGCTGTCAACATGAGGTGGTTTGAGGCCATTCGGACATGTATCCTTGGAGATATCACGGTTTTAGCGAAGGTTCTACACAAGACCAGATTTGATCCATTTCGACCGTGTCAGTAACCGGTTTGTCCCGGGTCGACCCGGTCTGCCTCATTTCTCTATAAAACCCCTAAAAACATAATTTTCATGTTAAGCTTTCTTTTCCTTAGAGTTGGGTTTTATCCCAAACTCTTCCTAAGATGATTTTGGATGGATCTTCATCATTCAAGCCACTCTAGTGAAAGATTCTTCAACCTATCTTTATATTATGTTTATTTAATCCTTGTTCTTTATCTTTATGTCTCTTTTTCCCTTGTATTATTCCTTGTTCTTCATGTTTAGGCTTTAGACCCCTTTTGTTGGATCTTAGATTTAGCTTGATTTTGATGGTTTGATGGTTGATTGTTGATGCTTAGGACTAGATAAACATTTGTTCTCATGTTAGGAAGGATCTTAATGCTAGGATTGAATTGAAAAATCATTTCTAGACCTTAGACATTTCATGCACACAAGGTGTTCGATGAAATGTCTAGAAAAGTAGAAAACTTCTAAGCATGCTTTTCATTCTAATTGATCGGTGGATGCTGACTTTATGATGAATTGTTGACTAAAATGGACTTGTGGTAAATTATGGATTAATTTAAGTGATCGGTGGATGCTGACTTTAGATGATTCGTACAATGATTAGTGTCACGATAGTGAACTAATCTACTTGAAAGTGTTCATGTTATAAGAATAAATATGCATTGAATGTTTAGGCATTGCTAGTCAATTGTCTTGATGGTTAGATGATGACAATTTAGGTTGCATCTTGTTAGATTCTTCACTTAGGTTAGCTCTTAATGCTAGTTTTGGATTGAGAGATCACAACTAGAGCTTAAGCATTTCACGCCAGATAGGTGTTCGATGAAATGCTTGAACCAAACCTTTTGTGAGCTTTTCATGCCTAGCCAATGAGAGTTGATGTCTAGGGTGATTAGTGATCTAAGTGGGATTGGAGATTAATGGTTGTTAAACATCTTATCACAAACGATGGTTTGTTCTTGATTTGGTGATTAACAAAGTGATTAGTGCCACGACGGTGGATTAGCCATAATTGTGAATTCCATGTTCTAGGATAGTATGCTTCCAAATGATTCATTGTTTGATTGTTATCCATCTCATTGATAACCTAGTTCATGAAACACATTTCTATCTTTGTTTTCTTTCTTGCATTTGTTTTCTTTAGTTTAAAAACATAAAAACCCAAAAACATTTGCTCTAGCTTAGGAAGATTCATGTATTCCTAGTGCTTCAATCTTAACCTCCTTGGTTCGATATCTCAAATATTACAATGACATGAGTGGGATTTGAGTAATTGATTAGTAAAAATCCTACTATCAATTTGCTGATATTCCCATATTTTACCTTTTTCGCATGCATTCTTGTTATTGTTTTGTGTCTCATGCATGTGTCTTGCATAGTTTTTATAGCATTTTGGAATTTATTAGAGTATTAGGTGTTTGTATTAGGTCCTAGTGAGTATTTGCATGCATTTGGAGTGTTTTAGGTGATTTGGAGACAATTGATGATATTTGGAGAAATGGGCCGAAGTAGAATGCAAAGACTATCTGAGACGCCGGAACGACATGACTGAACGGAGGCCTTATGTTCTGAATCAGCTTGCACAACTTTCATAGAAGTTGTAAAGGAGTGAGTTAGCTGTCCAGGAGAGTTCGAATCAGGTCATTTGGACATTTGGTTGAGGCGTTATTGCGTATTTACTGAAGCCGTCTCTGCCTGCCCGATGAGCTTTCTCTTGTCTCCCTAAAAACTCCTTAGCATCGACCCAGCTCTACCCACAGGTCGATGTTGATGCTGGATGCAACATCAGGGCCTTATCGTCGACCCAGATCCCCTTCACATCGACCAACAAATCGATTCTCAGCTTCAGGGTGTTTACATCGACCAGTTACTTCCCACCGGGCGATGCAGCCGACGTGACTCAAAGATCAGGCCAAATGATGATCTTAACATGACCAGTTTAATCTGAAGTCTTCATGAACGTTGTAGCCAAGTGCGTTAGCTGACTACAGGAGGTAGTTTCGGGTCATTCGGATACGGGGTTCGTTAGATATGGCCACTTTACTGAGTGTATATCCGTCTGAACGAAGCCACCCGACATGCCTGAAAGATCTGGCTGGACGAATGGTCTCCAATCGGATTTAGCCTCCGTGGACTTCACAAAAGTTGTAGCCATGTGTATTAGCTGTCGACATGAGGTGGTTTGAGGCCATTCGGACATGTATCCCAGGAGATATCACGGTTTTAGCGAAGGTTCTACACAAGACCAGATTTGATCCATTTCAACCGGGTCGGTACCCGGTTTGTCCCGGGTCGACCCTGTCCGCCTCCTTTCTCTATAAAACCCCTAAAAACCTAATTTTCATGTTAAGATTTCTTTTCCCTAGAGTTGGGTTTTATCCCAAACTATTCCAAAGATGATTTTGGATGGATCTTCATCATTCATGCCACTCTAGTGAAGGATTGTTCAACCTATCTTTATATTATGCTTATTTAATCCTTGTTCTTTATCTTTATTTCTCTTTTTCCCTTGTGTTATTCCTTGTTCTTCTTGTTTAGGCTTTAGACCCCTTTTGTTGGATCTTAGATTCAGCTTGATTTTGATGGTTTAATGGTTGATTGTTGATGCTTAGGACTAGATAACCATTTGTTCTCATGTTAGGAAGGATCTTAATGCTAGGATTGAATTGAAAAATCATTTCTAGACCTTAGACATTTCATGCACACAAGGTATTCGATGAAATGTCTAGAAAACTAGAAAACTTCTAAGCATGCTTTTCATTCTAAGTGATAGGTGGATGCTGACTTTATGATGAATTGTTGACTAAAATTGACTTGTGGTAAATTATGGATTATCTAAGTGATCGGTGGATGCTGACTTTAATTGATTCGTACAATGATTAGTGTCACGAGAGTGAACTAATCTACTTGAAAGTGTTCATGTTATAAGAATATATATGCATTGAATGTTTAGGCATTGCTAGTCAATTGTCTTGATGGTTAGATGATGACGATTTAGGTTGCATCTTGTTAGATTCTTCACTTAGGTTAGCTCTTAATGCTAGTTTTGGATTGAGAGATCACAACTAGAGCTTAAGCATTTCACGCCAGATAGGTGTTCGATGAAATACTTGAACCAAACCTTTTGTGAGCTTTTCATGCCTAGCCAATGAGAGTTGATGTCTAGGGTGATTAGTGATCTAAGTGGGATTGGAGATTAATGGTTGTTAAACATCTTATCACAAACGATGGTTTGTTCTTGATTTGGTGATTAACAAAGTAATTAGTGCCACGACGGTGGATTAGCCATAATTGTGAATTCCATGTTCTAGGATAGTATGCTTCCAAATGATTCATTGTTTGATTGTTATCCATCTCATTGATAACCTAGTTCATGATCCACATTTCTATCTTTGTTTTCTTTCTTGCATTTGTTTTCTTTAGTTTAAAAACATAAAAACCCAAAAACATTTGCTCTAGCTTAGGAAGATTCATGTATTCTTAGTGCTTCAATCTTAACCTCCTTGGTTCGATATCTCAAATATTACAATGACATGAGTGGGATTTGAGTAATTGATTAGTAAAAATCCTACTATCAATTTGCTGATATTCCCATATTTTACCTTTTTCGCATGCATTCTTGTTATTGTTTTGTGTCTCATGCATGTGTCTTGCATAGTTTTTATATCATTTTGGAATTTATTAGAGTATTAGGTGTTTGTATTAGGTCCTAGTGAGTATTTGCATGCATTTGGAGTATTTTTAGGTGATTTGGAGACAATTGATGATATTTGGAGAAATGGGCCGAAGTAGAATGCAAAGACTATCTGAGACGCCGGAACGATGTGACTGAACGGAGGCCCTATGTTCTGAATCAGCTTGCACAACTTTCATAGAAGTTGTAAAGGAGTGAGTTAGCTGTCCAGGAGAGTTCGAATCAGGTCATTTGGACATTTGGTTGAGGCGTTATTGCGTATTTACTGAAGCCGTCTCTGCCTGCCCGATGAGCTTTCTCTTGTCTCCCTAAAAACTCCTTAGCATCGACCCAGCTCTTCTCACAGGTTGATGTTGATGCTGGATGCAACATCAGGGCCTTAACATCGACCCAGATCCCCTTCACATCCACCAACAAATCGATGCTCAGCTTCAGGGTGTTTACATCGACCAGTTACTTCCCACCAGGAGATGCAGCCGACATGAATCAAAGATCAGGCCAAATGAAAACCTTCACCTCACCAGTTTAATCTGAAGTCCTCATGAACGTTGTAGCCAAGTGCATTATCTGACTACAGGAGGTGGTTTCGGGTCATTCGGATAAGGGGGGTCGTTAGATATGGCCACTTTACTGAGAGTATATCCGTCTGAACGAAGCCACCCGACATGCCTGAAAGATCTGGCTGGACGAATGGTCTCCAATCGGATTTAGCCTCCGTGGACTTCACAAAAGTTGTAGCCATGTATATTCGCTGTACACATGAGGTGGTTTGAGGCCATTCGGACATGTATCGAAGGAGATATCACGGTTTTAGCGAAGGTTCTACACAAGACCAGATTTGATCCATTTCGACCGGGTCGGTACCCGGTTTGTCCCGGGTCTACCCGGTCCGCCCCCTTTCTCTATAAAACCCCTAAAAACCTAATTTTCATGTTAATCTTTCTTTTTCCTAGAGTTGGGTTTTATCCCAAACTCTTCCTAAGATGATTTTGGATGGATCTTCATCATTCATGCCACTCTAGTGAAGTATTCTTCAACCTATCTTTATATTATACTTATTTATTCCTTGTTCTTTATCTTTATGTCTTTTTTCCCTTGTGTTATTCCTTGTTCTTCATATTTAGGCTTTAGACCCCTTTTGTTGGATCTTAGATTTAGCTTGATTTTGATGGTTTGATGGTTTATTATTGATGCTTAGGACTAGATAAACATGTGTTCTAATGTTAGGAAGGATCTTAATGCTAGGATTGAATTGAAAAATCATTTCTAGAGCTTAGACATTTCATGCACACAAGGTGTTCGATGAAATGTCTAGAAAACTAGAAAACTTCTAAGCATGCTTTTCATTCTAAGTGATCGGTGGATGCTGACTTTATGATGAATTGTTGACTAAAATGGACTTATGGTAAATTATGGATTATCTAAGTGATCGGTGGATGCTGACTTTAGATGATTATTTAATAAGAGTCTTCAGTAAATATGCAATAACTCCCCCTTCCAAGGCAGAACCTTTGGCTCTGATACAAGATGGTATAAGCCTTGGTGGTGAGAGCTTATAGGGGATAGAGGTGGAGCGAAAGACAGGCGGTCGCCCTCACCTTTAACCGGTTTGATGATTGAAGGCGGGGGTGACTTGACACGATGGCGGTCGCTTCTCTCGTGTGGAGTGAGTACACGACACAGAGGGGAGATTACTCTCTGATACGGTGCAAGGACATGGTCTTGATCGAATCACACAAGCAAGAGCAAGAACAGTTTGAGAATTCGCTTCTCAAGAACACTTAGAAGAAAGTGCGGCTATTTATTTATCTAGGGTAAAAAGTTGTGTCTACAAAGCCGCATGTGGGACTTTATTTATAGTCCGTCAGCTTGAACCTTCTAGGGTTCGACTCAAAAACGACAAGAAAGACTCAAAACAACAGGACGTTTGAAACAAAACAACATGAAGCAAAAATACTCTAAAACAAATACTCATCGTTTCATTAAAGCAAGAAAAGGAAAGTTTGGCCGCGCGATCTAAACTAAAGACGTAAATTTTGATGCTGCTCTTAGTCGTTGTTGGTGCTTGGAACACCTGCAAGAACAGTATATAATGTAAACAGCTTACATTGATGTGAAGGGGTCCAAGGTGGTGCTTGAGGCGCTTTTGAAGGTGACTCTGGCTCCGGTGCGTTCCGTGCGTGCAGCAGTCTGGGAAAGTCTTCTCGAGAGTCTTCTTGATCAGAAAATCCATTATCTTCAAGTTCTTGCGATCCATTAGCTTCAATCTCTCTTTCATGCTCATTTTGATTCTCCTCGGCTAAATGACTTATGTGGGAAGTAACTTGTTGTTCTGCATCTTTCACAAGGAATCTACATGGCCTGTTCGTCTTAAAATATGCATTTGGACGAGAGAACTTACCTCCCTCAGTGATGATCGGATCGTTTGGACAATCATTTGGCATGGGCTCTTTTCTCTCGGCTAAAACTGTCTTCGAATAAGGTCTCTCGGCTAAAACTAGTTCCGCGTCTTTAGGGCTTAAATCACATGTCCTGTTAGTCTTAAAATGATCACTTGGACGAGAGAACTTACCTCCCTCAGTGATGATCGGATCGTTTTGATTGTCATTTGGAATGGGCTCTTTTCCCTCGGCTAAAACTGGTTCCGCGCAAGCTCTCTCGGCTAAAACTGATTCCGCACAAGCTCTCTCGGCTAAAACTGATTTTGTCTCGGCTATTTCTTGAAGTGGATCGTATGGTCTCAGTGAGTTGATGAAAGCTTGTATGGCTGTCCCAAACCTCCTTTTGAGCTGTCTGGCCTTAGAGCGGGTCATAGGACCTTCTTGGACGGTGGGCATCTCCTTTGGGTCGGCTTTAGAGTCGATGTCCTCATCATTCCCTCCCTCTTCAAGAGGTTTTGACCTCAAAACTTGATCTCCTGCGTCATAGAAAGATAAATCAGCAACATTAAAGGTGTGCTAAATATTAAACTCACCTTGTAGTTTTAGCTTGTAGGCATTGTCATTGACTTTGGCTAGAACTTTAAATGGACAGTCGCCTCTTGGAGCAAGCTTGGATGCACGCTTGTCAGGAAATCTTTCTTTTCTCATATGTAGCCAGACCCAATCTCCTGGTTCAAAGGTGAGTTCCTTCTTGCCTTTGTCATGACTCCTCTTGTATCCTTCGGTTTTCTTCTCAATATTGGCCTTAGCTTTCTCATGCAACTTCTTGATGAGCTCAGCGCGTCTAAGACCCTCTTGATTGACCTGTTCTACTTGTGGAATTGGCACTAGATCTACTTGAGATAGAAGGTTAATTCCATAGACAACTTCAAATGGAGATAGCTTAGTGGTCGAATGAACAGCCCTATTATATGCAAACTCTATGAATGGGATGCAATCGAGCCATGTTTTCATGTTGTTACCAAGAGTGGCTCTAAGTAACGTTCCAAGTGTACGATTTACCACCTCCGTTTGCCCATCTATTTGGGGGTGACAAGTAGTGGAGAAGAGTAGCTTGGTCCCTAGCTTCCTCCACAAGGTTCTCCAAAAGTGACTTAAAACTTTGTGTCACGATAGGATACTATGGTCCTTGGGACTCCATGCAAGCGCACCACCTCCTTGAAGAACAAATTAGCAATTTGGGTTGCATCATTTGTCTTCTCACATGGGTTAAAGTGTGCCATCTTAGAGAACCGGTCCACAACAACAAAGATGGAGTCTTTGTGCCGTATCTTGGGGAGACCTAGAAAAAAATCCATCGAGATATCTACCCATGGGGCGTTAGGGATAGGTAAAGGAAGATAAAGACCATGAGGATGTGACCTAGATTTGGCTTTGTTGCATTGGACGCATCTAGAACAATATCTCTCCACATCTTTCTTGAGGTGAGGCCAATAGAAATGATCTTTCACTATGGCTACGGTCTTGTCTACACCAAAATGTCCCATCAATCCTCCTCTGTGTGCTTCACTAAGCACTAGTTCCCTCATTAATCCATGTGGAATACACAAACGTTTATCTTTGAAAAGAAAACCATTTTGGAGATAGAATGAACCGTATATTCCTTTGCCGTGATCTTTGTAGTACTCTCCAAGCTCAGGATCATCTTGGTAAAGGTCTTTGATGTGCTCGAATCCTAGCACTTTGGCCTCCATTGTTGTTATGAGAGCATGCCTCCTTGACAAAGCATCGGCTACTACATTTTATTTCCCCTTCTTATACTTGATGACGTAGGAAAACGTCTCCACAAACTCCAGCCACTTGGCATGTCTTCTTTTTAGGGATGTCTGACCTCTCAAGTGTTTAAGAGTCTCATGATCCGTATGAATGATGAACTCCTTAGACAGCAAGTAATGTTGCCAAGTTTCTAAAGCTCGGACAAGAGCATAGAGCTCCTTGTCATAAGTTGGATAGTTAAGTGTTGCTCCACTTAGTTTTTCACTAAAGAAAGCTACTGGCCTTTTCCTTTGGTGTAGCACAGCTCCAATTCCTAAGCCGGACGCATCACACTCTACTTCAAACACTCATCGAAATCGGGCACAGCAAGAACCTGTGCTTGAGTGAGCCTATCTTTGAGATTGTTGAAGGCAGCTTCTTGAGCTGTTCCCCATGAGAATGGTACATTCTTCTTGATCACAGTTGTGAGTGGAGCAGCAACAGTACTGAAATCCCTCACAAACCGTCGATAGAAACTTGCCAAGCCATGAAAGCTCCTAACATGCCCTATAGACGTCGGTGTGGGCCAATCTCTTATGGCTTTGATCTTCTCCTCATCTACTTGTAGTCCCTGTTCACTTACTACAAAGCCTAAGAACACAAGTTGGTTAGTACAAAATGTGCACTTCTTAAGGTTAGCATAAAGGCCTTCCTTGCGAAGTGATTTAAGCACTAGTTCTAGGTGTTTGAGATGATCTTGTAGGTTCTTACTATATATAAGTATATCATCGAAATAAACAACTACAAATTTACTTATATAGGCACGAAGAACCTGGTTCATTAGACACATGAAGGTACTTGGTGCATTAGTCAAGCCAAAAGGCATGACTAGCCACTCATACAACCCTTGCTTGGTCTTGAAGGCTGTTTTCCACTCATCTCCTTCACGCATTCTGACTTGGTGGTATCCACTCTTCAAATCTACCTTTGAGAAGATAGTAGAGCCACTTAGCTCGTCTAGCATATCGTCTAAGCGTGGGATAGGGTGCCAGTATTTGATGGTGATGTTGTTGATAGCTCGGCAATCCACACACATCCTCCAAGTGCCATCTTTCTTTGGCACTAACAGCACGGGTACTGCACATGGGCTGAGGCTCTCTCTTATGTAGCCCTTATCTAGCAAATCCCGGACTTGTTTCTCTAATTCTTTAGTCTCTTCGGGATTCATTCGATATGCTACCTTGTTGGGTAAGGCAGAGCCTGGGACAAGGTCTATTTGGTGTTCTATTCCTCGTAGAGGAGGAAGGCCTGGTGGATTCTCTTCAGGGAATAGATCTTTAAATTTGCTTAACAAAGCAGCTACTTCTGGCGGCAAAGCTAGATCTTTGATTTCTGTACTTAGACACTCTTTAAAAAGCATTAGTAATATAGTGCCCTCGGCACTTATAGCACGGTTTAAACCACCAGCATTGATGTATAGATTAGAAACACTTACCTTGGTCTCCTTGCTCATTCTAGCTTGAAGTTCATGCACTTCCGTTGGGCTTAGAGGGGCCAAGTTGTGCTTGCGTTCCTTGTGAACGAAGGAGTAGTAATTTGTCCGGCCATTGTGAATAGTTGCTCGGTCAAATTGCCATGGTCTCCCCAGCAGGAGATGTCCAGCTTTCATAGGAACTACGTCGCAAAGCACATGGTCTTGATACTTACCTACGCTAAAGGGAACACTTACTTGCTCTGTCACTTTGAGCTCCGTGGTGTCATTGAGCCATTGTAGCTTGTAGGGTCTAGGGTGCTTAACTTTCTCCAATCCTAACATGTCTACCATAAACTTGCTAGCCACATTAGCACAAGATCCTCCATCTATGACAAGATTACATATCTTGCTATTAATAGTGCATCGCGTGTGGAACAAGTTTTCTCTTTGAACTTTCTCTTCAGGTTGAATCAGCACGCTAAGAACTCGCCTAGTTACTAGTATATCACCAGTACCTGGATACTCAACGTCATCATCAGCTCCATCTACTTCTTCTTCCATCTCATCTTGAGATTCATAGCCTCCACTTGCCGTAATGATCATGACTCTTTGGTTTGGACAGTCTCTAACATAGTGTCCTCTCACCTGACATTTAAAACATGTAATGTCACGAGTTCTAGCTTGACTAGTGTTAGAGAACTTACCTTGTTCTGGCCATGATGTCTTAGAGAAGTCAGTGGCCTTGCTTTTGAATCGAGAATCGATCTCAACAGCTTTCCCCTTGTCTATTGGTTTGCTGCCACTTGCTTGCCAAGGCTGATTACTCCTGGTTCTGTTGGAGAGTGAGGTCTTCCTCTTGATTTGTTGCTCCACTTGCACATATAGGTGTAGCAGCTCATGAAGTCCACTATACCTAGCTCTTTCCACCTTTCTGGCTATACGCTCTTGAAGCCCATCAATGAATTGAGCCATCAAATCTTCCTGAGATTCTTCTAACTCCAACGAGTTCATCAGCTTCTCAAATTCCTCAAAATACTCCTCTACTGTCCGGCTGCCTTGTGCTAGCTTCCTGAAACGTTTTTGTAGGTCACGGTGGTAATGATCAGGCACATACCTTAGTCTTAGGAGGTATTTCATGTCATGCCACGTTTGGATCGGCCCAAAGATTTGCCTTCTTCTTTCGGCAACAGTTCTGTCCCACCATGCAAGCGCATTCTCGGTGAGTTGTGCAGCTGCCAAGGCTATCTTCTTACTCTCTCCATAGCCATAGCACTCATAGATGTACTCCATTCGCCGCTCCCAATCCAAATACACTTCTGGATTTGATTTCCCAGCAAAGGTAGGTGGCGTCAGCTTCATGTCATGATTGGCTTCACGCTCTCTTGGGCGTTGCCCTCTAATGGGGTCACGTCTCCTTTGATTCTGATGATGAAGAAGGTCAGGGGGAAGGTCTTCCTCCATCCCCGGCATGCTGTCATCATCGTCATCCATTGCATATTGCTGATTGTTCACAGGGGCATTCCTCCTAGCTTGAGGATGAGCTCCTTCGGTGGCTCTTGGTTGAGGCTGCTCAAGTTGGCCTAATCTCTGGCCAAATCCTCTCAGCTCCTCCCTCATGGCAGTAAGCATCTGCATGATAGCATCTTGGGGAGCGTTGTTGGCTTCTTCTCCCATGGTTGATAATCTGTTGCTTCCAAATTTTACTCAAAAACAACAAACTCGTCAAATACCGAATGGGATCAAAGAAAATTTGCAACCGGTTTTTTTTTTTTAAAGAATTCCTACGACTCAAACAAAATTACTAGGTGGTCTAGGAAACAACTATCAACCGCAAAAGACTTCAAGAAAATTTCTAAAAATCCTTTTGGTAATTTTCCGAAACTCTAACAAAAATATAAGACAAATTTCTCATTTTTTTTTTGACTTTGCGTAAACAAAAGAAAAATAGCTACTCAACTACTAAACTAGACTTCTTATTTTTTTTTTTTTGCTTTTCTTTGATCTAACAAGAAGGCACGAACAAGAACAAATAAACCCTAACTAATTTTTTTTGTATTTTCTTTTCTTAGCCGACACGATTCTAACAACCGAGCGATAAGAACTAATGAAAGTAACTTGAAGCAAAAGGGATAGACAAACCAAAGGCAGAACCTTTGGCTCTGATACCAGATGGTATAAGCCTCGGTGGTGAGAGCTTATAGGGGATAGAGGTGGAGCTAAAGACAGGCGGTCGTCCTCTCCTTTAGCCGGTTTGATGATTGAAGGAGGGGGTGACTTGACACGATGGCGGTCACTTCTCTCGTGTGGAGTCTTGGGGATGAACGGATGGTGGAGTGAGTACACGACACAGAGGGGAGATTACTCTCTGATACGGTGCAAGAACTTGGTCTTGATCGAATCACACGAGCAAGAACAAGAACAGTTTGAGAATTCGCTTCTCAAGAACACTTAGAAGAAAGTGCGGCTCTTTATTGATCTAGGGTAAAAAGTTATGTCTACAAAGCTGCGTGTGGGACTTTATTAATAGTCCGTCAGCTTGAACCTTCTAGGGTTCGACTCAAAAACGACAAGAAAGACTCAAAACAACATGAAGCAAAAATACTCTAAAACAAATACTCATCCTTTCATTAAAGCAAGAAAATGAAAGTTTGGCTGCGCGATCTAAACTAAAGACGTAAGGTCGATTTTGATGCTACTCTTAGTCGTTGTTGGTGCTTGGAACACCTGCAAGAAAAGTATATAATGTAAACAACTTACATTGATGTGAAGGGGTCCAATGTGGTGCTTGAGGCGCTTTTGAAGGTGACTCTGGCTCCGGTGCGTTCCGTGCGTGCAGCAGTCTGTGAAAGTCTTCTCGAGAGTCTTCTTGATCAGAAAAGCCATTATCTTCAAGTTCTTGCGATCCATTAGCTTCAATCTCTCTTTCATGCTCATTTTGATTCTCCTCGGCTAAATGACTTGTGTGGGAAGCAACTTGTGGTTCTGCATCTTTCACAAGGAAACTACATGGCCTGTTAGTCTTAAAATATGCATTTGGACGAGAGAAATTACCTCCCTCAGTGATGATCGGATCGTTTGGACTATCATTTGGCATGGGCTCTTTTCTCTCGGCTAAAAATGTCTTCGAATAAGGTCTCTCGGCTAAAATTGGTTCCGCGTCTTTAGGGATAAAATCACATGTCCTGTTAGTCTTAAAATGATCACTTGGACGAGGGAACTTACCTCCCTTAGTGATGATCGGATCGTTTGGATTGTCATTTGGAATGGGCTCTTTTCCCTCGCCTAAAACTGATTCCGCACAAGCTCTCTCGGCTAAAACTGATTTTGTCTCGGCTATTTCTTGAAATGGATCGTCTGGTCTTAGTGAGTTGATGAAAGCTTGTATGGCTATCCCAAACCTCCTTTTGAGCTGTTTGGCCTTAGAGCGGGTCATAGGACATTCTTGGACGATGGGCATCTCCGTTGGGTCGGCTTTAGAGTCGATGTCCTCATCAAATGATTAGTGTCACGAGAGTGAACTAATCTACTTGAAAGTGTTCATGTTATAAGAATACATGTGCATTGAATGTTTAGGCATTGCTAGTCAATTGTCTTGATGGTTAGATGATGATGATTTAGGTTGCATCTTGTTAGATTCTTCACTTATGTTAGCTCTTAATGCTAGTTTTGGATTGAGAGATCAAAGCTAGAGCTTAAGCATTTCACGTCCGATAGGTGTTCGATGAAATGCTTGAACCAAACCTTTTGTGAGCTTTTCATGCCTAGCCAATGAGAGTTGATGTCTAGGGTGATTAGTGAGCTAAGTGGGATTGGAGATTAATGCTTGTTGATCATCTTATCACAAACGATGGTTTGTTCTTGATTTGATGATTAACAAAGTGATTAGTGCCACGATGGTGGATTAGTCATAAATGTGAATTCCATGTTCTTGGATAGTATGCTTCCAAATGATTCATTGTTTGATTGTTATCCATCGCATTGATAGCCTAGTTCATGATCCACATTTCTATCTTTGTTTTCATTCTTGCATTTGTTTTCTTTAGTTTAAAAACATAAAAACCCAAAAATATTTGCTCTAGCTTAGGAAGATTCATGTATTCCTAGTGCTTCAATCTTAACCTCCTTGATTCGATATCTCAAATACTACAATGACATTAGTGGGATTTGAGTAATTGATTAGTAAAAATCCTACTATCAATCAATTAGCTGATATTCCCATATTTTACCTTCTTTTTCGCATGCATTCTTGTTATTATTTTGTGTCTCATGCATGTGTCTTGCATAGTTTTTATAGAATTTTGGTATTTATTAGAGTATTAGGTGTTTTTATTAGGTCCTAGTGAGTCTTTGCATGCATTTGGAGTGTTTTTAGGTGATTTGGAGACAATTGATGATATTTAGAGAAATGGGACGAAGTAGAATGCAAAGACCATCCGAGATGCCGGAAAGATGTGACTGAACGGAGGCCCTATGTTCTGAATCAGCTTCCACAACCTTCATAGAAGTTGTAGAGGAGTGACATAGCTGTCCAGGAGAGTTTAAATCAGGTCATGTGGACATTTGGTTGAGGAGTTATTGCGTATTTACTGAAGACTCTTCAGCCTGGCCGATGAGCTTTCTCTTGTCTCCCTAAAAACTCCTTAGCATCGACCCAGCTCTTCCCAAAAGTCGATGTTGATGCTGGATCCAACATCAGAGCCTTAGCATTGACCCAGATCCCCTTCACATCGACCAAAAAATCGATGCTCAGCTTCAGGGTGTTTACATCGACCAGTTACTTCCCACCGGGCGATGCAGCCAACGTTACTCAAAGATCAGGCCAAATGAAGACCTTTCCTTTACCAGTTTAATCTTACGTTTTCATGAAAGTTGTAGCCAAGTGCGTTAGATGACTACAGGAGGTGGTTTCGGGTCATTCGGATACGGGGGTCGTTAGATATGGCCACTTTACTGAGAGTATATCCGTCTGAACGAAGCCACCCGATATGCCTGAAGGATCTGGCTGGGAGAATGGTCTACAATCGGATTTAGCCTCGGTGGCCTTCCCAAACGTTGTAGCCATGTATATTAGCTGTCCACAGGAGGTGGTTTGAGGCCATTCTGACATGTATCCCAGGAGATATCTCGGTTTTAGCGAAGGTTCTACACAAGACCAGATTTGATCCATTTCAACCGGGTCGGTACCCGGTTTGTCCCGGGTCGACCCTGTCCGCCCCCTTTCTCTATAAAACCCCTAAAAACCTTATTTTCATGTTAAGATTTCTTTTCCCTAGAGTTGGGTTTTATCCCAAACTATTCCAAAGATGATTTTGGATGGATCTTCATCATTCATGCCACTCTAGTGAAGGATTCTTCAACCTATCTTTATATTATGCTTATTTAATCCTTGTTCTTTATCTTTATTTCTCTTTTTCCCTTGTGTTATTCCTTTTTCTTCTTGTTTAGGCTTTAGACCCCTTTTGTTGGATCTTAGATTCAGCTTGATTTTGATGGTTTGATGGTTGATTGTTGATGCTTAGGACTAGATAAACATTTGTTCTCATGTTAGGAAGGATCTTAATGCTAGGATTGAATTGAAAAATCATTTCTAGACCTAAGACATTTCATGCACACAAGGTGTTCGATGAAATGTCTAGAAAACTTCTAAGCATGCTTTTCATTCTAAGTGATAGGTGGATGCTGACTTTATGATGAATTGTTGACTAAAATTGACTTGTGGTAAATTATGGATTAACTAAGTGATCGGTGGATGATGACTTTAGTTGATTCGTACAATGATTAGTGTCACGAGAGTGAACTAATCTACTTGAAAGTGTTCATGTTATAAGAATAAATGTGCATTGGATATTTAGGCATTGCTAGTCAATTGTCTTGATGGTTAGATGATGATGATTTAGGTTGCATCTTGTTAGATTCTTCACTTAGGTTAGCTCTTAATGCTAGTTTTGGATTGAGAGATCAAAGCTAGAGCTTAAGCATTTCACGCCCGATAGGTGTTCGATGAAATGCTTGAACCAAACCTTTTGTGAGCTTTTCATGCCTTGACAATGAGAGTTGATGTCTAGGGTGATTAGTGAGCTAAGTGGGATTGGAGATTAATGCTTGTTGATCATCTTATCACAAACGATGGTTTGTTCTTGATTTGGTCATTAACAAAGTGATTAGTGCCACGACGGTGGATTAGTCATAATTGTGAATTCCATGTTCTAGGATAGTATGCTTCCAAATGATTCGTTGTTTTATTGTTATCCATCTAATTGATAGCCCAGTTCATGATGCACATTTCTATCGTTGTTTTCTTTTTTGTATTTGTTTTCTTTAGTTTAAAAACATAAAAACCCAAAAATATTTGCTCTAGCTTAGGAAGATTCATGTATTCCTAGTGCTTCAATCTTAACCTCCTTGGTTCGATATCTCAAATACTACAATGACATTAGTGGGATTTGAGTAATTGATTAGTAAAAATCCTACTATCAATCAATTAGCTGATATTCCCATATTTTACCTTCTTTTCGCATGCATTCTTGTTACTGTTTTGTGTCTCATGCATGTGTCTTGCATAGTTTTTATAGAATTTTGGTATTTATTAGAGTATTAGGTGTTTTTATTAGGTCCTAGTGAGTCTTTGCATGCATGTGGAGTGTTTTTAGGTGATTTGGAGACAATTGATGATATTTAGAGAAATGGGACGAAGTAGAATGCAAATACCATCCGAGATGCCGGAAAGATGTGACTGAACGGAGGCCCTATGTTCTGAATCAGCTTTCACAACCTTCATAGAAGTTGTAGAGGAGTGACTTAGCTGTCCAGGAGAGTTTAAATCAGGTCATGTGGACATTTGGTTGAGGAGTTATTGCGTATTTACTGAAGACTCTTCTGCCTGGCCGATGAGCTTTCTCTTGTCTCCCTAAAAACTCCTTAGCATCGACCCAGCTCTTCCCACAAGTCGATGTTGATGCTGGATCCAACATCAGGGCCTTAGCGTTGACCCAGATCCCCTTCACATCGACCAAAAAATCGATGCTCAACTTCAGGGTGTTTACATCGACCAGTTACTTCCCACCGGGCGATGCAGCCAATGATACTCAAAGATCAAGCCAAATGAAGACCTTTCCTTGACTAGTTTAATCTGACATTTTCATGAAAGTTGTAGCCAAGTGCGTTAGATGACTACAGGAGGTGGTTTCGGGTCATTCGGATACGGGGGTCGTTAGATATGGCCACTTTACTGAGAGTATATCCGTCTGAACGAAGCCACCCGATATGCCTGAAAGATCTGGCTGGGAGAATGGTCTCCAATCGGATTTAGCCTCGGTGGCCTTCCCAAACGTTGTAGCCATGTGTATTAGCTGTCCACAGGAGGTGGTTTGAGGCCATTCTGACATTTATCCCAGGAGATATCACGGTTTTAGCGAAGGTTCTACACAAGACCAGATTTGATCCATTTCAACCGGGTCGGTACCCGATTTGTCCCGGGTCGACCCTGTCCGCCCCCTTTCTCTATAAAACCCCTAAAAACCTAATTTTCATGTTAAGATTTCTTTTCCCTAGAGTTGGGTTTTATCCCAAACTATTCCAAAGATTATTTTGGATGGATCTTCATAATTCATGCCACTCTAGTGAAGGATTCTTCAACCTATCTTTATATTATGCTTATTTAATCCTTGTTCTTTATCTTTATTTCTCTTTTTCCCTTGTGTTATTCCTTGTTCTTCGTGTTTAGGTTTTAGACCCCTTTTGTTGGATCTTAGATTCAGCTTGATTTTGATGGTTTGATGGTTGATTGTTGATGCTTAGGACTAGATAAACATTTGTTCTCATGTTAGGAAGGATCTTAATGCTAGGATTGAATTGAAAAAATCACTTCTAGACCTTAGACATTTCATGCACACAAGGTGTTCGATGAAATGTCTAGAAAACTAGAAAACTTCTAAGCATGCTTTTCATTCTAAGTGATAGGTGGATGCTGACTTTATGATGAATTGTTGACTAAAATTGACTTGTGGTAAATTATGGATTATCTAAGTGATCGGTGGATGCTGACTTTAGTTGATTCGTATAATGATTAGTGTTACGAGAGTGAACTAATCTACTTGAAAGTGTTCATGTTATAAGAATAAATGTGCATTGAATATTTAGGCATTGCTAGTCAATTGTCTTGATGGTTAGATGATGATGATTTAGGTTGCATCTTGTTAGATTCTTCACTTAGGTTAGCTCTTAATGCTAGTTTTGGATTGAGAGATCAAAGCTAGAGCTTAAGCATTTCACGCCCGATAGGTGTTCAATGAAATGCTTGAACCAAACCTTTTGTGAGCTTTTCATGCCTAGCCAATGATAGTTTATGTCTAGGGTGATTAGTGAGCTAAGTGGGATTGGAGATTAATGCTTGTTGATCATCTTATCACAAACGATGGTTGGTTCTTGATTTGGTGATTAACAAAGTGATTAGTGCCACGACGGTGGATTAGTCATAATTGTGAATTCCATGTTCTAGGATAGTATGCTTCCAAATGATTCATTGTTTGATTGTTATCCATCTAATTGATAGCCCAGTTCATGATGTACATTTCTATCTTTGTTTTCTTTTTTGTATTTGTTTTCTTTAGTTTAAAAACATAAAAACCCAAAAATATTTGCTCTAGCTTAGGAAGATTCATGTATTCCTAGTGATTCAATCTTAACCTCCTTGGTTCGATATCTCAAATACTACAATGACATTAGTGGGATTTGAGTAATTGATTAGTAAAAATCCTACTATCAATCAATTATCTGATATTCCCATATTTTACCTTCTTTTTCGCATGCATTCTTGTTATTGTTTTGTGTCTCATGCATGTGTCTTGCATAGTTTTTATAGAATTTTGGTATTTATTAGAGTATTAGGTGTTTTTATTAGGTCCTAGTGAGTCTTTTCATGCATTTGGAGTGTTTTTAGGTGATTTGGAGACAATTGATGATATTTAGAGAAATGGGACGAAGTAGAATGCAAAGACCATCCGAGATGCCGGAAAGATGTGACTGAACGGAGGCCCTATGTTCTGAATCAGCTTTCACAACCTTCATAGAAGTTGTAGAGAAGTGACTTAGTTGTCCATGAGAGTTTAAATCAGGTCATTTGGACATTTGGTTGAGGAGTTATTGCGTATTTACTGAAGACTCTTCTGCCTGGCCGATGAGCTTTCTCTTGTCTCCCTAAAAACTCCTTAGCATCGACCCAGGTCTTCCCACAAGTCGATGTTGATGCTGGATCCAACATCAGGGTCTTAGCGTTGACCCAGATCCCCTTCACATCGACCAAAAAATCGATGCTCAGCTTCAGGGTGTTTACATCGACCAGTTACTTCCCACCGGGCGATGCAGCCAACGTTACTCAAAGATCAGGCCAAATGAAGACCTTTCCTTGACCAGTTTAATCTGACGTTTTCATAAAAGTTGTAGCCAAGTGCATTAGATGACTACAGGAGGTGGTTTCGGGTCATTCGGATACAGGGGTCGTTAGATATGGCCACTTTACTGAGAGTATATCCGTCTGAACGAAGCCACCTGATATGCCTGAAAGATCTGGCTGGGAGAATGGTCTCCAATCGGATTTAGCCTCGGTGGCCTTCCCAAACGTTGTAGCCATATGTATTAGCTGTCCACAGGAGGTGGTTTGAGGCCATTCTGACATGTATCCCAGGAGATATCACGGTTGTAGCGAAGGTTCTACACAAGACCAGATTTGATCCATTTCAACCGGGTCGGTACCCGGTTTGTCCCGGGTCGACCCTGTCCGCTCCCTTTCTCTATAAAACCCCTAAAAACCTAATTTTCATGTTAAGATTTCTTTTCCCTAGAGTTGGGTTTTATCCCAAACTATTCCAAATATGATTTTGGATGGATCTTCATCATTCATGCCACTCTAGTGAAGGATTGTTCAACCTATCTTTATATTATGCTTATTTAATCCTTGTTCTTTATCTTTATTTCTCTTTTTCCCTTGTGTTATTCCTTGTTCTTCTTGTTTAGGCTTTAGACCCCTTTTGTTGGATCTTAGATTCAGCTTGATTTTGATGGTTTGATGGTTGATTGTTGATGCTTAGGACTAGATAAACATTTGTTCTCATGTTAGGAAGAATCTTAATGCTAGGATTGAATTGAAAAATCATTTCTAGACCTTAGACATTTCATGCACACAAGGTGTTCGATGAAATGTCTAGAAAACTAGAAAACTTCTAAGCATGCTTTTCATTCTAAGTGATAGGTGGATGCTGACTTTATGATGAATTGTTGACTAAAATTGACTTGTGGTAAATTATGGATTATCTAAGTGATCGGTGGATGCTGACTTTAGTTGATTCGTACAATGATTAGTGTCACGAGAGTGAACTAATCTACTTGAAAGTGTTCATGTTATAAGAATAAATGTGCATTGAATATTTAGGCATTGCTAGTCAATTGTCTTGATGGTTAGATGATGATGATTTAGGTTGCATCTTGTTAGATTCTTCACTTAGGTTAGCTCTTAATGCTAGTTTTGGATTGAGAGATCAAAGCTAGAGCTTAAGCATTTCACGCCCGATAGGTGTTCGATGAAATGCTTGAACCAAACATTTTGTGAGCTTTTCATGCCTAGCCAATGAGAGTTGATGTCTAGGGTGATTAGTGAGCTAAGTGGGATTGGAGATTAATGCTTGTTGATCATCTTATCACAAACGATGGTTTGTTCTTGATTTGGTGATTAACAAAGTGATTAGTGCCACGACGGTGGATTAGTCATAATTGTGAATTCCATGTTCTAGGATAGTATGCTTCCAAATGATTCATTGTTTGATTGTTATCCATCTAATTGATAGCCCAGTTCATGATGCACATTTCTATCTTTGTTTTCTTTTTTGTATTTGTTTTCTTTAGTTTAAAAACATAAAAACCCAAAAATATTTGCTCTAGCTTAGGAAGATTCATGTATTCCTAGTTCTTCAATCTTAACCTCCTTGGTTCGATATCTCAAATACTACAATGACATTAGTGGGATTTGAGTAATTGATTAGTAAAAATCCTACTATCAATCAATTAGCTGATATTCCCATATTTTACCTTCTTTTTCGCATGCATTCTTGTTATTGTTTTGTGTCTCATGCATGTGTCTTGCGTAGTTTTTATAGAATTTTGGTATTTATTAGAGTATTAGGTGTTTTTATTAGGTCATAGTGAGTCTTTGCATGCAGTTGGAGTGTTTTTAGGTGATTTGGAGACAATTGATGATATTTAGAGAAATGGGACGAAGTAGAATGCAAAGACCATCCGAGATGCCGGAAAGATGTGACTGAACGGAGGCCCTATGTTCTGAATCAGGTTTCACAACCTTCATAGAAGTTGTAGAGGAGTGACTTAGCTGTCCAGGAGAGTTTAAATCAGGTCATGTGGACATTTGGTTGAGGAGTTATTTCGTATTTACGGAAGACTCTTCTGCCTGGCCGATGAGCTTTCTCTTGTCTCCCTAAAAACTCCTTAGCATCGACCCAGCTCTTCCCACAAGTCGATGTTGATGCTGGATCCAACATCAGGGCCTTAGCGTTGACCCAGATCCCCTTCACATCGACCAAAAAATCGATGCTCAGCTTCAGGGTGTTTACATCGACCAGTTACTTCCCACCGGGCGATGCAGCCAACGTTACTCAAAGATCAGGCCAAATGAAGACCTTTCCTTGACCAGTTTAATCTGACATTTTCATGAAAGTTGTATCCAAGTGCATTAGATGACTACAGGAGGTGGTTTCGGGTCATTCGGATACGGGGGTCGTTAGATATGGCCAATTTACTGAGAGTATATCCGTCTGAACGAAGCCACCCGATATGCCTGAAAGATCTGGCTGGGAGAATGGTCTCCAATCGGATTTAGCCTCGGTGGCCTTCCCAAACGTTGTAGCCATGTGTATTAGCTGTCCACAGGCGGTGGTTTGAGGCCATTCTGATATGTATCCCAGGAGATATCACGGTTGTAGCGAAGGTTCTACACAAGACCAGATTTGATCCATTTCAACCGGGTCGGTACCCGGTTTGTCCCGGGTCGACCCTGTCCGACCCCTTTCTCTATAAAACCCCTAAAAACCTAATTTTCATGTTAAGATTTCTTTTCCCTAGAGTTGGGTTTTATCCCAAACTATTCCAAAGATGATTTTGGATGGATCTTCATCATTCATGCCACTCTAGTGAAGGATTGTTCAACCTATTTTTATATTATGCTTATTTAATCCTTGTACTTTATCTTTATTTCTCTTTTTCCCTTGTGTTATTCCTTGTTCTTCTTGTTTAGGCTTTAGACCCCTTTTGTTGGATCTTAGATTCAGCTTGATTTTGATGGTTTGATGGTTGATTGTTGATGCTTAGGACTAGATAAACATTTGTTCTCATGTTAGGAAGGATCTTAATGCTAGGATTGAATTGAAAAATCATTTCTAGACCTTAGACATTTCATGCACACAAGGTGTTCGATGAAATGTCTAGAAAACTAGAAAACTTCTAAGCATGCTTTTCATTCTAAGTGATAGGTGGATGCTGACTTTATGATGAATTGTTGACTAAAATTGACTTGTGGTAAATTATGGATTATCTAAGTGATCGGTGGATGCTGACTTTAGTTGATTCGTACAATGATTAGTGTCACGAGAGTGAACTAATCTACTTGAAAGTGTTCATGTTATAAGAATAAATGTGCATTGAATATTTAGGCATTGCTAGTCAATTGTCTTGATGGTTAGATGATGATGATTTAGGTTGCATCTTGTTAGATTCTTCACTTAGGTTAGCTCTTAATGCTAGTTTTGGATTGAGAGATCAAAGCTAGAGCTTTAGCATTTCACGCCCGATAGGTGTTCGATGAAATGCTTGAACCAAACTTTTTGTGATCTTTTAATGCCTAGCCAATGAGAGTTGATGTCTAGGGTGATTAGTGAGCTAAGTGGAATTGGAGATTAATGCTTGTTAAACATCTTATCACAAACGATTGTTTGTGTAGCGCCCGTGTTCCGGAAGAATTGGTTATTAAAGGGAAAATAATTAATTCTGGTTGTTCCGGACAGTATCGATCGATACTGGGCAGTATCGATCGATACCAGCCGGGTTTTTCTCGGGGTTATCTTCTTCTCTTATCTTCTTCGAGTATATAAAGCGTATCCTTGGAGGATAAGACCATAGTTGGTCGAAAAAGAGAGAAAGGAAGAGAGAGAGAGAGAGAAGGAGAAAGAGAGAGAAGAAAGCTTGCCGAAGCTTGGATCTTGCGAGATCGAAAGAGAGTTTGAGCTTGAGAAGCTCGAAGAAGAGGTTTGACGAGCTTGGGTTCGACGTAGGCTTGTGAGAAGAGAGGGAGATCTTCTTGAGCTTGGAGAAGTCGTTTTAGAGCTCGATCCTTCGTGTTTAAGGTGAGTTGTGACCAAAGGTTAGCAAGTGAGCTTGCGTGGTGCATTATTAAAGCTTGGTTGATGCTTTTATGGCTTGTATGGCGATTCCTGTGTTTAGGTCTCGTGGGCATCGATCGATACCATGTGTGTATCGATCGATACCAGACCATAGGCGGTGGTCTCGAATTGTAGTGTATCGAGGTGATAGACTTGAACCGTGTTGTGTCGATCGATACCAAGTGTTGTGTTTGGGTGTCGATCGATATCTGTCCCTTGTCGGGACTTGTGTGTTGTTGGGCATCGATCGATACCATGGGGGGTATCGATCGATACCGGTTGTTTTGTGACAGTTTAGTTGTGGATAATTAATTCTTGTATGGTTGTGGATATTGTTATATTGTGCTTATTGGTAGCCTGTTGTTGGGATGATCAATCTCACTCAGCATTTGGTTAGCCAAATGTTGATGCATCACTTTTGTCGATGCAGGTAAAGATAAGGCGTGATCGTGGAATCAAGGCGGTGAAGAGGGGATGATTAGGACCCGGGGCTTGCTTTTGTTGTTTGGGTATCGATCGACACTAGGGGAGTATCGATCGATACCAGTTGTTGTTATATAAACCGTTAGCTTGTTTAAGCTGTAGTACTTGCGTTGTACTGTTTGTTTAATATTGTTAATGTTAATTATATGTTTATTTTCTTTGCAAAAAAAAAAAATGCGGTCCTTTCAATTATTGGTATCAGAGCCCATACGGTTCTAGGAGCCTAGGTGGTTCTAGAATAGATTGGGTGTTGTGTGGGGTCGTAGAATCATCCTCTTGAGCCTTGTGAGATTCCACGGTGAGTATCTTTATTGTGATGATTGATTTTCGTTCTCTGAGCCTGTGCTTCTGCACGTGTGCAGATGGCTAGAGGACGTGGTAGAGGTCGTGGCCGTGGTAGAGGTCGTGGCCGTGTGCCGGAGGAGCAGGTTGAGGAGTCGCGTGCGAGTCAGATTGGGTCTGAGGGTGTGGCTGGCGTGAGTGCCAGTGTGGCAGGTGTTCCAGCGGGTGCTGCGGAGGTAGCAGCGGGTGATGCTCGGGCCCGAGATGATCGCATAGCGGATCTGTTGTCGAGGTTGTTGGAGCGGTTACCAGAGAGAGTGCCGGTTCAGGCTCCTGTAGTCCCGGTAGTTGTGGAGGTTCAACCTCAGGTGGCAGCTGCGGTTGCTGAGGAGCTCCCGTCCTACCTTAGGATGGTGGAGCAGATGCAGAGGATTGGCACGGGGTTCTTCTCTGGAGGTGCTAATCCTGAGGACGCGGGTGCGTGGTTGAGAAGGGTGGAGAGGAATTTCCTCTCAAGTAGGTGTCCCGCGGGATACCAGGTGGACATTGCGGTCCATTATCTGGAGGGTGACGCGCATCTCTGGTGGAGGGGTGTGGCATCACGGAGAGTTCAGGCCGCGATGTCATGGGCGGATTTTGTGGAGGAGTTTAACTCCAAGTATTTCCCTCAGGAGGCGTTCCACCGGATCCAGTCGAGGCTTGCGAGTTTGACTCAGGGGGATCGGTCGGTACGCGAGTATGAGGTGGAGTTCAACCGGCTCGGGTCTTATGTTAGACGAGCGGCTGAGAGTGAGTCGGACCGTGTTCAGAGGTTTCTGATGGGTCTTCGGGTCGACTTGAGGAACCGTTGCATGGTGAGGGCTTTTTGCACGGTTGATGAGTTGGTTGAGACTGCGGCCTTGCTTGAGGAGGGTCTGAAGGACGAGGTGGTAGCGGTTACACCGAGCTTTCAGGCAAGATCTGTGCAGCAGCAGTCCGGTCCAAGCAGAAGCAGTAAGCCGATGCAAGGACAGAAGCGGAAGCGAGAAGGCGCTTCGAGAGGTAGTCGGGGTGGTCCGGGTTGCTTCGGGTGTGGGAGCATGGATCACCGAGTGGCGAATTGTCCTCAGAAGGGCGGGGTGCGGGTGGATTCTCGAGTGTGCTATCACTGCAAGGAGCCGGGTCACATCAGGCCTCAGTGTCCCCAGTTGCGGCAGAGTGAGACCACGGTGGTGCAGCCCGTCAGGCAGGCGGCATCAGCGCCTCGAGTGTACTCCATCGCCGAGTCCGGAGAGCCGAGTTCCAGGCCGATCACAGGTATTTTCTTAGACTCGTCTAAGTTTAATTCTGTGTCGGGGAATGTCGTGCTCGTCGGGGTGTTAAGGTTCTCGGCACATGTGTATGTGCAGGGACCTTGTGTGTTGGAGGTGTAGAGTGTCATGTGTTGTTTGACACGGGAGCATCGCATTGCTTCGTTTCCCCGGAGTTGGCCGAGAAGGCTAATTTACGGAGCGAGCCCGGTGTGAGTTTGGGTTTCGTGGAGGTTGCCGGAGGGAAGCTCCTGAGGATTCACGGTCGTGTGCGGGACGTGGATGTTCAGGTAGCAGGAGAGTCCATGGCTGCCGATTTGATTATCTGCTCCGTGGAGCTGTACGATGTCATCTTGGGCATGGATTGGCTCGGGAAGTTCAGAGCGCATCTGGACTGTCACCGAGGGCGAGTCGAGTTCGACCGAGGAAAAGGGAAGTTGGTGTATCAGGGTGTGAGACCGACTTCCGGGAGTCTCGTGATCTCGGTTGTGCATGCGGAGCGTCTGATCGAGAAAGGTTGCGAGGCGTATTTAGCTACGATTTCCTTGCCGGAGGCCGTCGGAGAGGCCAGGGTGCAGGATATTCGGGTGGTTAGTGAGTTCCAGGATGTGTTCCAGTCGTTGCAGGGGTTGCCACCGTCTAGGTCGGATCCCTTCACGATCGAGTTGGAACCAGGGACGGCACCGATATCCAGGACTCCTTATAGGATGGCTCCAGCAGAAATGGCCGAGCTGAAGAGGCAGCTGGCGGAGTTGTTGAACAAAGGGTTCATTCGTCCGAGTTCTTCACCGTGGGGAGCACCGGTGTTGTTCGTGAAGAAGAAGGACGGGAGTTTTCGGTTGTGTATTGATTACCGGGGACTTAACCGAGTCACAGTGAAGGACAGGTATCCTCTTCCTCGGATTGATGAGTTGTTGGATCAGTTGAGAGGGGCTACTTGGTTCTCCAAGATTGACTTGGCGTCGGGATATCATCAGATTCCCATCGATGAGGTAGATATTCGGAAGACGGCTTTCAGATCTCGTTATGGCCACTACGAGTTTGTGGTGATGCCATTTGGGTTGACGAATGCACCGGCTGCATTTATGAGATTGATGAACCGCGTTTTCCAGGAGTATCTAGATGAGTTCGTGATCATCTTTATCGATGATATCTTGGTGTATTCGAGGAACCGGGAGGAGCATGAGGTGCATCTGCGTGTGGTTCTTTCGAAGCTGCGGGAACGGAAGTTATTTGCTAAGTTGAGCAAGTGTAGCTTCTGGCAGCAGGAGATCGGTTTTCTGGGTCACATTATCTCTGCGGAGGGAGTATCGGTAGATCCAGAGAAGATTCAGGCCATTAGTACGTGGCCGAGGCCGAGGAATGCCACTGAGATTCGGAGTTTTCTTGGGTTGGCAGGGTATTATCGGCGGTTCGTCAAGGGTTTTGCGAGTTTGGCCAAGCCTATGACGAAACTGACGGGGAAGGATGTTCCTTTCGTGTGGTCCTCGGAGTGTGAGGAGAGTTTGACGAAACTGAAGGCCATGTTGACTAGTACTCCAGTATTGGCGTTGCCAGTGTCGGGCGAGCCTTACGTGGTTTACACCGATGCGTCGGGGATGGGCCTTGGTTGTGTGTTGATGCAGCAGGGGAAGGTTATTGCCTATGCTTCGCGGCAGCTGCGGAAGCATGAGGGCAACTACCCTACCCATGATCTGGAGATGGCTGCAGTGGTTTTCGCTTTGAAGATTTGGAGATCCTATCTTTATGGCGGAAAGGTTCAGGTGTTCACAGATCATAAGAGCCTGAAGTACATTTTCACTCAGCCTGAGTTGAATTTGAGGCAAAGGCGCTGGATGGAGCTAGTGGCCGATTATGATCTGGAGATAGCTTACCATCCTGGTAAGGCTAATCTGGTTGCGGATGCGTTGAGTCGGAAGCGGGTGGCTTTGGCTCGGGAACGCGAGGTTGAGTCTTTGGTGAGCGAGATTAGCACATTGCGTTTATGTGTTGTATCTCAGGAACCTTTGGGCTTAGAGGCGGCTAACCAGGCGGATCTTTTGAGCAGAGTTCGGTTGGCTCAGGGAAAAGATGAGGTTCTGGTTAAGGCTGCGAAAGCAGAGGGTTCTGAGTATCAGTTATCTGCGAACGGCACTATCCTTGTTAATGGGAGGGTATGCGTACCTTTGGATGAGGATTTGCGGCGAGAGATCCTGAGTGAGGCTCATTCCAGTATGTTTTCGATTCATCCAGGAGCGACTAAGATGTATCGCGATATCAAGCGTTACTATCATTGTGTCGGGATGAAGAAGGATGTGGCTAATTGGGTTGCGTCGTGCAACGTGTGCCAGTTAGTGAAGGCGGAGCACCAGGTCCCGAGTGGTTTGTTGCGGAGCCTACCCATTCCAGAGTGGAAGTGGGATATGATCACGATGGATTTCGTGGTGGGGTTACCAGTTTCTCGGACCAAGGATGCTGTTTGGGTCATCGTTGATCGATTGACCAAGTGTGCGCGTTTTCTGGCCATTAAGAAGTCCGATGGGGCGGCAGTTTTGGCTAGGAGGTACGTGCAGGAGATTGTGAGACTGTATGGAGTACCGGTGAGTATTGTTTCAGACCGGGATCCTAAGTTCACATCGGAGTTCTGGAATGCGTTTCAGGCAGAGATGGGCACGAAAGTGCACTTGAGCACGGCGTATCATCCTCAGACAGATGGGCAGTCAGAGAGGACCATCCAGACTTTGGAGGATTTGTTGAGGATGTGCGTGCTGGATTGGGGTGGTCACTGGGTGGATCACTTGAGCTTGGTGGAGTTTGCGTATAACAATAGCTACCAGGCGAGTATTGGGATGGCTCCATATGAGGCTATGTATGGGAGGCCATGTCGTACCCCTTTGTGTTGGACACAAGTGGGGGAGAGGAGCACTTTGGGTGCGAGTTTTGTTCAGGAAACTACGGAGAAGATCCGGGTTTTGAAGCTGAACATGAAAGAGGCCCAAGATCGGCAAAAGAGTTATGCCGATAGGAGGCGGAAAGAGCTTGTGTTTGAGGTGGGAGATAGTGTGTATCTCAAGATGGCTTTACTGAGAGGTCCGAACAGGTCCATTGTTGCGACTAAGTTGAGTCCGAGGTATATGGGGCCGTTTCGGATTGTGGAGCGTGTTGGACCGGTAGCGTATCGGTTGGAGTTACCCGCGGTTATGCAAGCATTTCATAAGGTCTTCCATGTGTCGATGCTGAAGAAGTGTTTGCATAGGGGTGACGAGGTATTGGCTGAGATTCCGTCAGATCTCCAGCCCAATATGACCGTTGAGGCGAGACCTTTGAGAGTTCTCGAGCGGAGGGTCAAGGAGCTTCGTCGGAAGAGGATTCCGATGATGCGAGTTCTGTGGGACTGTGACGGGGTGCAGGAGGAAACTTGGGAGCCAGAGGCTAGGATGGAAGCGAGGTTCCAGAAGTGGTTCCAGAAGCAAGCTGCGGCTTGAGTTCCATCGAGAGGTTCCAGTTTCGGTTATAGCTGTATGCTATGTATATTTCATTTTGTATTGCCGTTGTGTAGAACGATGTTACATTATGATGTGTAATAAGATGAGTATTTCTTATTATTGGTGACTTTGGGAGTCGCGGTGTCGCATTGCGTTTGGGGTAAAAGCGTTAATGCAAGAGAGTGATAAGATGGATGTTCTTATTGCTGTTGTGGGCGGTGCGATGACCGGGTTATTGGTTATGCACGCCAGATATTCCAGGTGTGGAATATGGGTGATGCCGGTGTTGCCTTGCGAGGATTTACACGGATCACGGAAGGTAGTTCAGTCGAGATGCTTAGAGATATGTGATTTATTGCTCGTTGAGAGGACTGGTTCCTCTGGTGCCGATAGCTCGCAGGACTGTGTGTCTTGGGAGTGTGAGTGGCGATGTACCCAGACTCGGGAGGTTTATAGCCTAGAGTGATACGTGATACCGTGGATTCGTAAGGAGTATGTCCCAGACGTGGGATATATTGCCTAGAATTGAGTGGTATGGGGTATTGAGACTCTTATAGGTTATATTACGAGTGGAGTGGTACGGCAGATACCCAGAACTCGGAGATGCTGCGGTGTCTTGGGTGATGTGGTATGGTTGATACCTTGCGGGGTATGGTGGATATCCTGCGGGATATGGCTGATGCTCGGAACTCGGAGATGCTGCGGTGTCTTGAGTGATGGGGTTGGCTTGTGTTGAGCAATAAGTACATATGATGCCGCGGTGTCATAAGCATAGGGGCTGCGTGGGAAACCTCGGAGGTTGGTTTTGGACCTCGTATGAGTGTTGAGATGGCCGGGTTGGCCAAAGTTTGTGTAATCGTTGCGACGATTGATGTTCATTGGAGATGAACGGTTCTTGGGAGATGAGCGGTAACGAAGATTCGAGGTCGAATCTAAGTTAGTGGGGGAGAATTGTAGCGCCCGTGTTCCGGAAGAATTGGTTATTAAAGGGAAAATAATTAATTCTGGTTGTTCCGGACAGTATCGATCGATACTGGGCAGTATCGATCGATACCAGCCGGGTTTTTCTCGGGGTTATCTTCTTCTCTTATCTTCTTCGAGTATATAAAGCGTATCCTTGGAGGATAAGACCATAGTTGGTCGAAAAAGAGAGAAAGGAAGAGAGAGAGAGAGAGAAGGAGAAAGAGAGAGAAGAAAGCTTGCCGAAGCTTGGATCTTGCGAGATCGAAAGAGAGTTTGAGCTTGAGAAGCTCGAAGAAGAGGTTTGACGAGCTTGGGTTCGACGTAGGCTTGTGAGAAGAGAGGGAGATCTTCTTGAGCTTGGAGAAGTCGTTTTAGAGCTCGATCCTTCGTGTTTAAGGTGAGTTGTGACCAAAGGTTAGCAAGTGAGCTTGCGTGGTGCATTATTAAAGCTTGGTTGATGCTTTTATGGCTTGTATGGCGATTCCTGTGTTTAGGTCTCGTGGGCATCGATCGATACCATGTGTGTATCGATCGATACCAGACCATAGGCGGTGGTCTCGAATTGTAGTGTATCGAGGTGATAGACTTGAACCGTGTTGTGTCGATCGATACCAAGTGTTGTGTTTGGGTGTCGATCGATATCTGTCCCTTGTCGGGACTTGTGTGTTGTTGGGCATCGATCGATACCATGGGGGGTATCGATCGATACCGGTTGTTTTGTGACAGTTTAGTTGTGGATAATTAATTCTTGTATGGTTGTGGATATTGTTATATTGTGCTTATTGGTAGCCTGTTGTTGGGATGATCAATCTCACTCAGCATTTGGTTAGCCAAATGTTGATGCATCACTTTTGTCGATGCAGGTAAAGATAAGGCGTGATCGTGGAATCAAGGCGGTGAAGAGGGGATGATTAGGACCCGGGGCTTGCTTTTGTTGTTTGGGTATCGATCGACACTAGGGGAGTATAGATCGATACCAGTTGTTGTTATATAAACCGTTAGCTTGTTTAAGCTGTAGTACTTGCGTTGTACTGTTTGTTTAATATTGTTAATGTTAATTATATGTTTATTTTCTTTGCAAAAAAAAAAAATGCGGTCCTTTCAGTTTGTTCTTGATTTGGTGATTAACAAAGTGATTAGTCCCACGACGGTGGATTAGTCATAATTGTGAATTCCATGTTCTAGGATAGTATGCTTCCAAATGATTCATTGTTTGATTGTTATCCATCTAATTGATAGCCCAGTTCATGATGCACATTTCTATCTTTGTTTTCTTTTTTGTTTTTGTTTTCTTTAGTTTAAAAACATAAAAACCCAAAAATATTTGCTCTAGCTTAGGAAGATTCATGTATTCCTAGTGCTTCAATCTTAACCTCCTTGGTTCGATATCTCAAATACTACAATGACATTAGTGGGATTTGAGTAATTGATTAGTAAAAATCCTACTATCAATCAATTAGCTGATATTCCCATATTTTACCTTCTTTTTCGCATGCATTCTTGTTATTGTTTTGTGTCTCATGCATGTGTCTTGCGTAGTTTTTATAGAATTTTGGTATTTATTAGAGTATTAGGTGTTTTTATTAGGTCATAGTGAGTCTTTGCATGCAGTTGGAGTGTTTTTAGGTGATTTGGAGACAATTGATGATATTTAGAGAAATGGGACGAAGTAGAATGCAAAGACCATCCGAGATGCCGGAAAGATGTGACTGAACGGAGGCCCTATGTTCTGAATCAGCTTTCACAACCTTCATAGAAGTTGTAGAGGAGTGACTTAGCTGTCCAGGAGAGTTTAAATCAGGTCATGTGGACATTTGGTTGAGGAGTTATTTCGTATTTACTGAAGACTCTTCTGCCTGGCCGATGAGCTTTCTCTTGTCTCCCTAAAAACTCCTTAGCATCGACCCAGCTCTTCCCACAAGTCGATGTTGATGCTGGATCCAACATCAGGGCCTTAGCGTTGACCCAGATCCCCTTCACATCGACCAAAAAATCGATGCTCAGCTTCAGGGTGTTTACATCGACCAGTTACTTCCCACCGGGCGATGCAGCCAACGTTACTCAAAGATCAGGCCAAATGAAGACCTTTCCTTGACCAGTTTAATCTGATGTTTTCATAAAAGTTGTAGCCAAGTGCGTTAGATGACTACAGGAGGTGGTTTCGGGTCATTCGGATACGGGGGTCGTTAGATATGGCCACTTTACTGAGAGTATATCCGTCTGAACGAAGCCACCTGATATGCCTGAAAGATCTGGCTGGGAGAATGGTCTCCAATCGGATTTAGCCTCGGTGGCCTTCCCAAACGTTGTAGCCATGTGTATTAGCTGTCCACAGGAGGTGGTTTGAGGCCATTCTGACATGTATCCCAGGAGATATCACGGTTGTAGCGAAGGTTCTACACAAGACCAGATTTGATCCATTTCAACCGGGTCGGTACCCGGTTTGTCCCGGGTCGACCCTGTCCGCTCCCTTTCTCTATAAAACCCCTAAAAACCTAATTTTCATGTTAATATTTCTTTTCCCTAGAGTTGGGTTTTATCCCAAACTATTCCAAAGATGATTTTGGATGGATCTTCATCATTCATGCCACTCTAGTGAAGGATTGTTCAACCTATCTTTATATTATGCTTATTTAATCCTTGTTCTTTATCTTTATTTCTCTTTTTCCCTTGTATTATTCCTTGTTCTTCTTGTTTAGGCTTTAGACCCCTTTTGTTGGATCTTAGATTCAGCTTGATTTTGATGGTTTGATGGTTGATTGTTGATGCTTAGGACTAGATAAACATTTGTTCTCATGTTAGGAAGAATCTTAATGCTAGGATTGAATTGAAAAATCATTTCTAGACCTTAGACATTTCATGCACACAAGGTGTTCGATGAAATGTCTAGAAAACTAGAAAACTTCTAAGCATGCTTTTCATTCTAAGTGATAGGTGGATGCTGACTTTATGATGAATTGTTGACTAAAATTGACTTGTGGTAAATTATGGATTATCTAAGTGATCGGTGGATGCTGACTTTAGTTGATTCGTACAATGATTAGTGTCACGAGAGTGAACTAATCTACTTGAAAGTGTTCATGTTATAAGATTAAATGTGCATTGAATATTTAGGCATTGCTAGTCAATTGTCTTGATGGTTAGATGATGATGATTTAGGTTGCATCTTGTTAGATTCTTCACTTAGGTTAGCTCTTAATGCTAGTTTTGGATTGAGAGATCAAAGCTAGAGCTTAAGTATTTCACGCCCGATAGGTGTTCGATGAAATGCTTGAACCAGACATTTTGTGAGATTTTCATGCCTAGCCAATGAGAGTTGATGTCTAGGGTGATTAGTGAGCTAAGTGGGATTGGAGATTAATACTTGTTGATCATCTTATCACAAACGATGGTTTGTTTTTGATTTGGTGATTAACAAAGTGATTAGTGCCACGACGGTGGATTAGTCATAATTGTGAATTCCATGTTCTAGGATAGTATGCTTCCAAATGATTCATTGTTTGATTGTTATCCATCTAATTGATAGCCCAGTTCATGATGCACATTTCTATCTTTGTTTTCTTTTTTGTATTTGTTTTCTTTAGTTTAAAAACATAAAAACCCAAAAATATTTGCTCTAGCTTAGGAAGATTCATGTATTCCTAGTGCTTCAATCTTAACCTCCTTGGTTCGATATCTCAAATACTACAATGACATTAGTGGGATTTGAGTAATTGATTAGTAAAAATCCTACTATCAATCAATTAGCTGATATTCCCATATTTTACCTTCTTTTTCGCATGCATTCTTGTTATTGTTTTGTGTCTCATGCATGTGTCTTGCGTAGTTTTTATAGAATTTTGGTATTTATTAGAGTATTAGGTGTTTTTATTAGGTCATAGTGAGTCTTTGCATGCAGTTGGAGTGTTTTTAGGTGATTTGGAGACAATTGATGATATTTAGAGAAATGGGACGAAGTAGAATGCAAAGACCATCCGAGATGCCGGAAAGATGTGACTGAACGGAGGCCCTATGTTCTGAATCAGCTTTGACAACCTTCATAGAAGTTGTAGAGGAGTGACTTAGCTGTCCAGGAGAGTTTAAATCAGGTCATGTGGACATTTGGTTGAGGAGTTATTTCGTATTTACTGAAGACTCTTCTGCCTGGCCGATGAGCTTTCTCTTGTCTCCCTAAAAACTCCTTAGCATCGACCCAGCTCTTCCCACAAGTCGATGTTGATGCTAGATCCAACATCAGGGCCTTAGCGTTGACCCAGATCCCCTTCACATCGACCAAAAAATCGATGCTCAGCTTTAGGGTGTTTACATCGACCAGTTACTTCCCACCGGGCGATGCAGCCAACGTTACTCAAAGATCAGGCCAAATGAAGACCTTTCCTTGACCAGTTTAATCTGACGTTTTCATGAAAGTTGTATCCAAGTGCATTAGATGACTACAGGAGGTGGTTTCGGGTCATTCGGATACGGGGGTCGTTAGATATGGCCACTTTACTGAGATTATATCCGTCTGAACGAAGCCACCCGATATGCCTGAAAGATCTGGCTGGGAGAATGGTCTCCAAACGGATTTAGCCTCGGTGGCCTTCCCAAACGTTGTAGCCATGTGTATTAGCTGTCCACAGGAGGTGGTTTGAGGCCATTCTGATATGTATCCCAGGAGATATCACGGTTGTAGCGAAGGTTCTACACAAGACCAGATTTGATCCATTTCAACCGGGTCGGTACCCGGTTTGTCCCGGGTCGACCCTGTCCGACCCCTTTCTCTATAAAACCCCTAAAAACCTAATTTTCATGTTAAGATTTCTTTTCCCTAGAGTTGGGTTTTATCCCAAACTATTCCAAAGATGATTTTGGATGGATCTTCATCATTCATGCCACTCTAGTGAAGGATTGTTCAACCTATCTTTATATTATGCTTATTTAATCCTTGTTCTTTATATTTATTTCTCTTTTTCCCTTGTGTTATTCCTTGTTCTTCATGTTTAGGCTTTAGACCCCTTTTGTTGGATCTTAGATTTAGCTTGATTTTGATGGTTTGATGGTTGATTGTTGATGCTTAGGACTAGATAAACATTTGTTCTCATGTTAGGAAGGATCTTAATGCTAGGATTGAATTGAAAAATCCTTTCTAGAGCTTAGACATTTCATGCACACAAGGTGTTCGATGAAATGTCTAGAAAACTAGAAAACTTCTTAGCGTGCTTTTCATTCTAAGTGATCGGTGGATGATGACTTTAGGATGAATTGTTGACTAAAATGGACTTGTGGTAAATTATGGATTATCTAAGTGATCGGTGTATGCTGACTTTAGATGATTCGTACAATGATTAGTGTCACGAGAGTGAACTAATCTACTTGAAAGTGTTCATGTTATAAGAATAAATGTGCATTGAATATTTAGGCATTGCTAGTCAATTGTCTTGATGGTTAGATGATGATGATTTAGGTTGCATCTTGTTAGATTCTTCACTTAGGTTAGCTCTTAATGCTAGTTTTGGATTGAGAGATCAAAGCTAGAGCTTAAGCATTTCACGCCCGATAGGTGTTCGATGAAATGCTTGAACCAAACTTTTTGTGATCTTTTAATGCCTAGATAATGAGAGTTGATGTCTAGGGTGATTAGTGAGCTAAGTGGGATTGGAGATTAATGCTTGTTAAACATCTTATCACAAACGATTGTTTGTTCTTGATTTGGTGATTAACAAAGTGATTAGTCCCACGACGGTGGATTAGTCATAATTGTGAATTCCATGTTCTAGGATAGTATGCTTCCAATTGATTCATTGTTTGATTGTTATCCATCTAATTGATAGCCCAGTTCACGATGCACATTTCTATCTTTGTTTTCTTTTTTTGTATTTGTTTTCTTTAGTTTAAAAACATAAAAACCCAAAAATATTTGTTCTAGCTTAGGAAGATTCATGTATTCCTAGTGCTTCAATCTTAACATCCTTGGTTCGATATCTCAAATACTACAATGACATGAGTGGGATTTGAGTAATTGATTAGTAAAAATCCTACTATCAATTTGCTGATATTCCCATATTTTACCTTCTTTTTCGCATGCATTCTTGTTATTGGTTTGCGTCTCATGCATGTGTCTTGCATAGTTTTTATAGCATTTTGGTATTTATTAGAGTATTAGGTGTTTGCATTAGGTCCTAGTGAGTCTTTGCATGCATTTGGAGTGTTTTTAGGTTATTTGGAGACAATTGATGATATTTGGAGAAATGGGCCGAAGTAGAATGCAAAGACCATCCGAGACGTCGGACAGATGTGACTGAACGGAGGCCCTATGATCTTAATCAACTTGCACAACCTTCATGGAAATTGTAGAGGAGGGAGTTAGTTGTCCAGAAGAGTTTGAATCAGGTTATTTAGACATTTGGTTGAGGAGTTATTGCATATTTACTGAAGACGTCTCTGCCTGGCCGATGAGCTTTCTCTTGTCTCCCTAAAAACTCCTTAGCATCGACCCAGGTCTTCCCACAGGTCGATGTTGATGTTGGATGCAACATCAGGGCCTTAGCATCGACCCAGATCCCCTTCAAATCGACCAACAAATCGATGCTCAGCTTCAGGATATTTACATCGACCAGTTACTTCCCACCGGGCGATGCAGCCGATGTGACTCAAAGATCAGGCCAAATGAAGACCTTTCCGTGACCGGTTTAATCTGAAGTCTTCATGACAGTTGTAGCCAAGTGCGTTAGCTGACTACAGGAGGTGGTGTCGGGTCATTAGGATACGGGGTTCGTTAGATATGACAACTTTACTGAGAGTATATCCGTCTGAACGAAGCCACCCGACATGCCTGAAAGATCTGGCTGGCCGAATGGTCTCCAGTAGGATTTAGCCTCGGTGGCCTTCCCAAAGGTTGTAGCCATGTGTATTAGCTGTCCACACGAGATGGTTTGAGGCCATTCGGACATGTATCCCAGGAGATATCACGGTTTTAGCGAAGGTTCTACACAAGACTAGATTTGATCCATTTCGACCGGGTCTATACCCGGTTTGTCCCGGGTCGACCCGGTCCGCCCCCTTTCTCTATAAAACCCCTAAAAACCTAATTTTCATGTTAAGATTTCTTTTCCCTAGAGTTGAGTTTTATCCCAAACTATTCCAAAGATGATTTTGGATGGATCTTCATCATTCATGCCACTCTAGTGAAGGATTGTTCAACCTATCTTTATATTATGCTTATTTAATCCTTGTTCTTTATCTTTATTTCTCTTTTTCCCTTGTGTTATTCCTTTTTCTTCTTGTTTAGGCTTTAGACCCCTTTTGTTGGATCTTAGATTCAGCTTGATTTTGATGGTTTGATGGTTGATTGTTGATGCTTAGGACTAGATAAACATTTGTTCTCATGTTAGGAAGGATCTTAATGCTAGGATTGAATTGAAAAATCATTTCTAGACCTTAGACATTTCATGCACACAAGGTGTTCGATGAAATGTCTAGAAAACTAGAAAACTTCTAAGCATGCTTTTCATTCTAAGTGATAGGTGGATGCTGACTTTATGATGAATTGTTGACTAAAATTGACTTGTGGTAAATTATGGATTATCTAAGTGATCGGTGGATGCTGACTTTAGTTGATTCGTACAATGATTAGTGTCACGAGAGTGAACTAATCTACTTGAAAGTGTTCATGTTATAAGAATAAATGTGCATTGAATATTTAGGCATTGCTAGTCAATTGTCTTGATGGTTAGATGATGATGATTTAGGTTGCATCTTGTTAGATTCTTCACTTAGGTTAGCTCTTAATGCTAGTTTTGGATTGAGAGATCAAAGCTAGAGCTTAAGCATTTCACGCCCGATAGGTGTTCGATGAAATGCTTGAACCAAACTTTTTGTGATCTTTTAATGCCTAGCCAATGAGAGTTGATGTCTAGGGTGATTAGTGAGCTAAGTGGGATTGGAGATTAATGCGTGTTAAACATCTTATCACAAACGATTGTTTGTTCTTGATTTGGTGATTAACAAAGTGATTAGTCCCACGACGGTGGATTAGTCATAATTGTGAATTCCATGTTCTAGGATAGTATGCTTCCAATTGATTCATTGTTTGATTGTTATCCATCTAATTGATAGCCCAGTTCACGATGCACATTTCTATCTTTGTTTTCTTTTTTTGTATTTGTTTTCTTTAGTTTAAAAACATAAAAACCCAAAAATATTTGTTCTAGATTAGGAAGATTCATGTATTCCTAGTGCTTCAATCTTAACATCCTTGGTTCGATATCTCAAATACTACAATGACATGAGTGGGATTTGAGTAATTGATTAGTAAAAATCCTACTATCAATTTGCTGATATTCCCATATTTTACCTTCTTTTTCGCATGCATTCTTGTTATTGTTTTGCGTCTCATGCATGTGTCTTGCATAGTTTTTATAGCATTTTGGTATTTATTAGAGTATTAGGTGTTTGCATTAGGTCCTAGTGAGTCTTTGCATGCATTTGGAGTGTTTTTAGGTTATTTGGAGACAATTGATGATATTTGGAGAAATGGGCCGAAGTAGAATGCAAAGACCATCCGAGACGTCGGACATATGTGACTGAACGGAGGCCCTATGATCTTAATCAACTTGCACAACCTTCATGGAAGTTGTAGAGGAGGGAGTTAGTTGTCCAGAAGAGTTTGAATCAGGTCATTTAGACATTTGGTTGAGGAGTTATTGCATATTTACTGAAGACGTCTCTGCCTGGCCGATGAGCTTTCTCTTGTCTCCCTAAAAACTCCTTAGCATCGACCCAGGTCTTCCCACAGGTCGATGTTGATGTTGGATGCAACATCAGGGCCTTAGCATCGACCCAGATCCCCTTCACATCGACCAACAAATCGATGCTCAGCTTCAGGATGTTTACATCGACCAGTTACTTCCCACCGGGCGATGCAGCCGATGTGACTCAAAGATCAGGCCAAATGAAGACCTTTCCGTGACCGGTTTAATCTGAAGTCTTCATGACAGTTGTAGCCAAGTGCGTTAGCTGACTACAGGAGGTGGTGTCGGGTCATTAGGATACGGGGTTCGTTAGATATGACCACTTTACTGAGAGTATATCCGTCTGAACAAAGCCACCCGACATGCCTGAAAGATCTGGCTGGCCGAATGGTCTCCAGTAGGATTTAGCCTCGGTGGCCTTCCCAAACGTTGTAGCCATGTGTATTAGCTGTCCACACGAGATGGTTTGAGGCCATTCGGACATGTTCCCCAGGAGATATCACGGTTTTAGCGAAGGTTCTACACAAGACTAGATTTGATCCATTTCGACCGGGTCTATACCCGGTTTGTCCCGGGTCGACCCGGTCCACCCCCTTTCTCTATAAAACACCTAAAAACCTAATTTTGATGTTAAGCTTTCTTTTCCCTAGAGTTGGGTTTTATCCCAAACTCTTCCTAAGATGATTTTGGATGGATCTTCATCATTCATGCCACTGTAGTGAAGGATTATTCAACCTATCTCTATATTATGCTTATTTAATCCTTGTTCTTTATCTTTATGTCTCTTTTTCCCTTGTGTTATTCCTTGTTCTTCATGTATAGGCTTTAGACCCCTTTTGTTGGATCTTAGATTTAGCTTGATTTTGATGGTTTGATGGTTGATTGTTGATGCTTAGGACTAGATAAACATTTGTTCTCATGTTAGGAAGGATCTTAATGCTAGGATTGAATTGAAAAATCATTTCTAGAGCTTAGACATTTCATGCACACAAGGTGTTCGATGAAATGTCTAGAAAACTAGAAAACTTCTTAGCGTGCTTTTCATTCTAAGTGATCGGTGGATGATGACTTTAGGATGAATTGTTGACTAAAATGGACTTGTGGTAAATTATGGATTATCTAAGTGATCGGTGTATGCTGACTTTAGATGATTCGTACAATGATTAGTGTCACGAGAGTGAACTAATCTACTTGAAAGTGTTCATGTTATAAGAATAAATGTGCATTGAATGTTTAGGCATTGCTAGTCAATTGTCTTGATGGTTAGATGATGATGATTTAGGCTGCATCTTGTTAGATTCTTCACTTAGGTTAGCTCTTAATGCTATTTTCGGATTGAGAGATCAAAGCTAGACCTTAAGCATTTCACGCCTGATAGGTGTTCGATGAAATGTTTGAACCAAACCTTTTGTGAGCTTTTCATGCCTAGCCAATGAGATTTGATGTCTAGGGTGATTAGTGAGCTAAGTGGGATTGGAGATTAATGCTTGTTAATCATCTTATCAAAAACGATGGTTTGTTCTTGATTTGGTGATTAACAAAGTGATTAGTGCCACGACGATGGATTAGTCATAATTGTGAATTCCATGTTCTAGGATGGTATGCTTCCAAATGATTCATTGTTTGATTGTTATCCATCTCATTGATAGCCTAGTTCATGATCCACATTTCTATCTTTGTTTTCTTTCTTGCATTTGTTTTCTTTAGTTTAAAAACATATAAACCCAAAAAACATTTGCTCTAGCTTAGGAAGATTCATGTATTCCTAGTGCTTCAATCTTAACCTCCTTGGTTCGATATCTCAAATACTACGATGACATTAGTGGGATTTAAGTAATTGATTAGTAAAAATCATACTATCAATTTGGATATTTATTAGTATGCATTATATAAAATAATTTATTAATATATATTATATACATATTAATATATCAATATATGCATTATTAGTAAATTATTATGCATATCTCAATTAGGATAATTATATATATTAATTTGTATATTATTTATATTCATATTAATAATAATTAATTATATATTTGTATCTCAAACATATTATCAATTATAATATGTATTAATATATATTATATATTAATTTATAATATATATTATATATTAATATATAATATATATTAACTAATTATATATTAATATATATCGTTGTAGCACTTGGGTATATTTATATACCCAAGTGTTACAACGATAGCATTTGGGTAATTGGTTTGGATACACACAATTATCCACTATCAATTTGGCGCCGTTGCCGGGGAGGCTATAGCAATAACCATTAGGATTTAGATTTTGTTTGAGACTAAGCTTTTATTTTCACTATGTTAATGCATATCACTAAGAGTATGCATCTTGTTGAGATTATGAATTTTCTTTTATTTATTGTTACTAACTTTTCTTTCTTGGCTCTTTTGTGCTTTCAAAGGTACCAAGATCAATGGAAGAGACATGGGAAGACAAAATCAATTGAGGTGTTTGAGGCGGTCAATCGAAAAGTCATTCTTGAAGATCTTCAACCTCAAGAGATTGACAACCAAGGTAGCATCTCTCAAGCTCCAAAACCTCAAGAAATGACACAACTTCAAGGAAAGCCACGTCCTCAAGTGTTGGCATCATGTCCGACCCAAGCTCCAAGGGACAAGCCAACGGTTGGAAGATTTGACACTCCTTGTTGTCGTGGATTGAGGTATGGCGTCCACTCTCCTCCAATTAAAGCCAAGGCTTATGAGATCAAAGCAAGCGTGGTTAGATTGATTCAAGAGTCTAGGCTCTTGGGGACGAAGGAGGAGAATCCTTATGATCATTTGGACTCATTTGAGAGATTGTGTGACACAATTAGGATTAAAGGAGTGCCCCATGAGTGTATAAAGCTCATCTTGTTTCCATTTTCTCTTGGAGAAAAGGCAAGCCGATGGGAGAGAGAATTACCTTCCCACTTGGTCAAGTCTTGGGATGATTGCAAAGAGATCTTTCTTAACAAGTTCTATCCCATCCAAAGAACGATCCAAACTAGGAAGGATATCTTGAGCTTCAAACAAGGCACTCATGAGAGTTTTGATGATGCGTGAGGAAGACTCAAGGGATACACTCGAGATTGTGCCCATCATGGGTTCAAGAAGGGAGCCATTCTTAGCATCTTCTATTGGGGAGTTAACCAAAAGCACAAATGGATGTTGGATGCCACTAGCAAAGGGCGTTTTGCAAACGTCACCGTCGAGCAAGGAGAGCTACTTGTTGAGAACTTTGCTAAGAGTCTTGAAAGCTATGTGGAGAGGAATGATACGACCCCTCTAGAAGGATCATGTCAAGACTCTAAATTTAAAGGCTTGCAAGATGTATTGGATACAACGGAAAAGCTCATAGGTGTGCAACAAAGAGAAGTGCTCCATCAATTCCTAGAAGATCAACAAATGAATGATATTAAGGTTGGCAAGATGATGGGAACAATGAATGATAAAATAAAGAGATTGCATGATGAGATCACCAATAAGATTGAGCAACTAGTGTTCCATTTGGAGACCTTGGAACCCAAATTGGTCACACTCTCTTCGCCATCCGAGGAACCAAATGAAGTGAGGGATTTTTCAAATTTTAATGTTGAGAATGATGAAGAAAGGACTTCCATGGGTTTTAATGAGCGAATTGGAGACTCCAAGCAAGAAGAGGAAGTTAGAGACGTTTACAAAAGTCCAAGGTATGTCTTAGCCTCCACCCGATGCACTTATGAAGAAGAGAGTTGTTTTGAGAAAAACAAAGGGGAAACAACTTTTGGAGATGCTATTGACGATGAAATTGCTCTAGATGGAAAATGCCTAAGCTCTTTCTTCTTTCCCTCATTTGAGATTAAGGAAAATGATGAGAAAGAGAGTATTGCTAAGAAAGTAAAAGACATGGGTAGTTGTGAGAAGATAGAAAAAGCTTCACCCCCAAAAGCTCGTATGAAGAAGATAGAATCACATGACAAGAATGCTTTGGGTTATGGTAATGTTGAAGAAGCTTTAGCATTAGATGGAGCTTTCTTGGAATCTCTTTACTCTACCACAATGGGGAGAGAGAAAGAAAGTACCAATGATCAAGAGAAGGGTGAAAGCACTAAGTTCAAGAAGAAGAAACCCAATGGCAACCACTCTCCCACACTTGAACCATCTTCTCACACAATGACACTCATACCTTGGATGTATGCCGATGTAGCCATTCATTACAAGGTGAAGTCTAAGGGAAGATGTAAGCCATTTGCAAAGGTTAAAGCGCTCCTCACCACCGAACTTAAGGAGAAAGGTTCAAAGGGTCTTCAAGAGTTCATGAGCAAGGTGCTCAAGCTCGAGCTCAAAGATTCGCCATGGAGTGCTCACACTCCTCTCTCACCCGCCTAAAAGGGTAACCAAAGTCAAACTTAGTGACTTTAAACAAAGTGCTCTTGGGAGACACCCCAAGCTTATCATTGTACATACTTTCTTTTTATGTTTCTATATGTTTTCTTGTCCTTTTTTATGGGTTTGCTTAGTGTGAGTAGGTTCTTGATGGTCTAATGGTCATGGATTTAAGGACAAAGATGTGTAGGATTGAGGTGATCCCTCTTCCCCCCCCCCCCCCCCCCCCCCCCTCATCTTCCATCATTTTCCAAGGTAAAACTCCAAACTTTGTATATAGCATTTAGAAACATATCTTTTTCCTTCTATCATGCATTGTTTAACTCTTCTTTAAGTTTCTATTACACAAGGGACTGTGTAATTTAAGTTTGGGGGAGGGTTTATGTGTTATCTAACATCGTTTTTGGTGTTCTTATTTTGCCTTTTGCACCTTGAGTCTCATGCATATTATGCATTTTCAATAAATTTGAAAATTTTGAACTTTTAAATTTGTGCATTCCATATAGGATTTAGTCTAGATGCATAACATATAAGGTAGCTTTGCATAAGCATTAGGAGCAATGATAGATTTGTCCTTGTAAAGTACCATATTAAGAGCCTAGTCCAATGCTATTTTTGCTAGTTAATTGATGCTTTGATCTCGTGTAGAAATTAAGAACGAACCATGCCTTGATCTCATGTCTTATTGTTCTTGCCTTGATTGAAGCAAACCTTGACTTGAATTCAACCCCATCTAAGTGATAACCTTAATTTTGACTTGTAAATATTGTGTTTATGCATTTTTGAATGAATTCGTGGATCACTTCATACATACTTGGATAATATTTTCCCTTTCACTACTCTTGTTTATCCAAGTAGCCATATCCCATCATTGGAATGGTTTCCCCTACCCTAACCTCAATCTTCTTTCTAGCCATTGATATTCGTGTGTGATTGGTGAGGCCTTCTTTCGAGCAAACTTGGCAAAAAGTGTTAGTTTTAGGGCGACAAGGAGGAATTTCCATGTAGATTTAGCTCCATCATCACGGAGTTAATCTAGGAATAGGCTAGATAGGTTGGCGGTTCTTCGTATAAGTTTGGGGGAACGGTTTGGAAATTTGGTGAACGGATTTGTTTGGAATAGATTTTGGAATGGGAAAGATGAATAAGGAGAAGGAAAAGGGGATCGAATTTATTGATTGGTTGGTGCAAAATTATAAGACTAGCTCTAAGAATAAAATAGCCTCAAGAGATCCAAAGAAAAAGAAGAAAGCCGAAAAGGCCAAAGCATCAAAGAAGAAAAAGAGGCGTGAACAAAAATGAAGAAAAAGGAGAGCTAAGTCACAACAAAGAAGCACCAAACCATGAGAACAAGGAAGAAAAAGTTGATCCCCGAATGAGAAGAAGGTGAAGTGAAAGGACAAGAAGCATGTGTGGGTTTAAGAAGGCAAACTCCTTAAGATGAAAAGGGTAGCTTAGGATGTGGGCACAAACGAGTTAGAAGGCTTTAGGTTAGAGACACTCTAGGCATTTGGGTAGATGAGAATTTTCCCTTGTATGCATAGGTTGCCTTTTACCTTTAGCATTTTGCTAAAGTTTGCTCTTTCCATGAGAGATCCTTATACTTGATTACCCATGCATGATAATGAGGTCATCTTCATCTCATAACCTAACAATTAGCCTAACGAATTCATTTGATCTTGCATAATCATGATTAACGCTTATTACACTTAATCAATGTCAAGGGGTTGGATGATTTGAAAGTTTGTGTAGGTTGAGGTTCGAATGTAAGTCATGCAAGGATAAGTATGGCTAGTCACTTTTGAGTAAGTTATTTGATCACATCAAGAAGTTTGCAAATTGGACATTGGGCTCGTATTCTTTTTATGGCACTTTGGATTTGAGCTCCCATTTCTAGTATTCTTCCTTACTTTATTCTTGTTTGCTTGAGGACAATCAAAGGTTTAAGTTTGGGGGAATTGATATACTCATATATTGCATGTTTTAGCATGCATTTCATTTAGAGTTTTGTGTCTCATGCATGTGTCTCGCATATATTTTATAGCATTTAGGTCTCTATTAGAGTAATAGGTGTTTGCATTAGGTCTTAGTGAGTTTTGCATGCATTTGGAGTGTTTTTAGGTGTCTTGGAGACAATTGATGATGTTTAGAGTTATGGAGCATAAGAGGAATGCAAAGCCCATCCGAGATGCCGAAACGTTGTAGCTAGACGAAGGCCCTTCGTTATGAATCAGCCTTGACGCTCTTCATAGGAGTTGTATAGGAGTGAGTTATCTGTTTACAGGAGTTGGAATCAGGCCATTTGGACATTTTTTTATGGAGTTACCTCGGCTTTACCGAAGACCATTCGGATCGGGAGCAAGAAAAGCGGTCGAAGACCCAAACTCTCCCCACAGATCGATGTTGATGTTGGATGCAACTTCAGGGCCTTAGCATCGATCATGCCCCCCCATTCACATCGATCAAACACATCGATGCTTAGCTTCAAGGGAATTACATCGACCCAGATCTTCCCACAAATCGATGCAGCCGAAGTGACTCAAAGATCAGGCCAAATGAAGACCTTTCCGTACCCAGTTTAATCGGAGGTCTTCATGAAAGTTGTAGCCAATTACGTTAGCTGACTACATAAGGTGGTTTTAGGTCATTAAAGTACGTGGTTCGTTAGATATGGCCACTTTACTGAGAGTATATCCGTCTAAACGAAGCCACCGACATGCCTGAAATACCTAGCTGGAAGAATGGTCTCCAATCAGATATAGCCTCGGTAGCCTTCACAAAAGTTGTAGCCATGTGTATTAGCTATCCACAGGAGGTAGTTTGGGGCCATTCGGACATGTATCCCAGGATATATCACGGTTTTAGCAAAGGTTCTACACAATACCAGATTTGACCCATTCTGACCGGGTCAATACCCGGTTTGTTCCGGGTTGACCCGGTCAAATCCTCATCTATTTAAAAACTCAAAAACCCTAATTTTCTTTTTATGCTTTCTTTGCTCTAAGAAACCATTTCCCCTTTGAGAGAGTTCTTGGATTTGGAAGAGAGGATCTTCTATTTTTAATGCAATTAAGTATTTGTTTTTATTGATTCCTTCTATCTTATCTTCTTTTCTTGTTGATTATATATTAACTTAAATGATATAAACCATTTGTATATATAAATTAAGTATATAATCAATTAATTAGTAAATTTTATAACTCAATTAATTAATTTGTATAACTCAATTTATATATTATAACTCAATATACCATTTGTATAATCAATTAATTATAATGGTATACTAATTATATATTTGTATATCAAGATTATATACAAATATATAATTTATTAATTGCATGAAGTGATATTAAACATCAAGTGATATTTTAATTAATTGAAATGGTATATGTCGTTGTAGTATAGTGGTAAGTATTCCCGCCTGTCACGCGGGCGACCCGGGTTCGATCCCCGGCAATGGCGCCAAATTGATACAAGGATTTTGCAATCCAAAGAGGTATCAATACTCTCTAACCGTGTAGTAAGAGGTTATCGAATCCAATATTGGGAAATAGTCTTAAACACTAAGAATGCAAGGTGCTTTTAGTAATTTAAGCTAAACGAGGTGGTTTATGATTAAGTATCTAAATTCAAAGAACCTAAAACAATACAAGCAAGTTGTAATTCAAATAACAAAAGCGGAACTAGAGATGAGGTTGTTGATATAAGGTGATCCAAGTTCAATTAGTGGTGTTCATTTACTCAAAGAAGCTAATTCCTAGGTAATAGACCTCTAATCTTGATTAGTTCTCTTTCAAGCAACTAATCACTATGTTAATTATCATGTCCATTAGCAAATCATCATTTGTGGATTAATAACTAGCAAGCATTAAGAATCATATCAAGATCAACCAAAGATATTCCCTAAACAACTATTGTCTTAGGTTAGGAACACAAGTATCTTGTCTAGTTCATCAAGGCATTTCATCAAACACTTGGTGTGCATGAAATGCCTTATGATCTAGATCCACTCTTTCAAGCTAGATCTAGCATAGGGGTCACTAGACAAGAAGGAATATAAGATAATCTAACCCTAAACACCACTAATCAAGCCTTAGATCACCAAAATCTACTACATCTCAAGATCCTAAAAACTACTCAAGATCCATCAAGAACAACTCAAAATTGATGTGGATAGAGGATGATTCCATGGATGGATGTTTGAATAATCAAGATAGAAAGAAGATAGATGGAAGAGATTGATGGAAATAAATACTAAATTGCATAAATCAAAAGATCCTTCTTACAAATCTCAAATTCTCTCAAATGTAAGGGTTTTGAGCATAAGAAAAAGCATACATTAAAAATTAGGTTTAGATGAGTATTTATAAGAAAAGTGGGCAACATGATCAGCATCAATGTCACAAATCGATGTGGGTGGTCGATACTAAGGCCCTGGAGTTGCATCTGGCATTCACATCGATTGGTGGGAGGTTTTGGGTCGATGTGAATCCCCTGAAGCTGAGCATCGATATGTTGCATCGATGTGGATGGGGTCTTGATCGATGCTAAGGCCCTGGAGTTGCATCTGGCAGCTACATCGATGTGTGGGGGAAATCTGAGTCGATGTGAACTCCCCTGAAGCTGAGCATCGATATGTTGCATCGATGTGGATGGGGTCTTGATCGATGCTAAGGCCCTGGAGTTGCATCTGGCAACTACATCGATGTGTGGGGGAAATCTGGGTCGATGTGAACTCCCCTGAAGCTGAGCATCGATGTGTTGCATCGATGTGAATGGGATCTTGGTCGATGCTATTGCTGAAAAGCTCCCAAACGTCTTTAACCCTTCTCTTGCTCCTGAACCGAATGGTCTTAAGCCAACTCCGTCAAATGCCTCTAAAGTACCTAAATAAGGACTCCAAAACATGCAAGACACTCTAGGACCTAGTATGAGAACTCTAATACTCTAAATGAGACAAAACAAAAGGAAATGCCAAGTAACTATATGCAAATGCGATGAAACTTAGATTAAATGAATACATAAAAGGGGTAAAATGCAAGTCTATCAAAGGTAGTTGGCGATATCAGCATACCATGGTTGATCAGAATCAGCTGCAGCAACTAGATATTCCTCTGAAATGCCAAGGTGTTCAACAGTCAGAACTGGTTCGGGAATCGCCTGGTATCGACCGATACCATAGGAGTGTCGATCGATACCAAGACCTGCAATTCATGGGAATTGCTGAGTTTCTGCGAATCCCATCCGAAATTCAGTTTCAATGAAGTAAATGGATTCCTCTGGTAGTTGGTCATCAATGGGAACGTCTGCATCGATCCGAATCCTCGAAAGATGGTCAGCGACCCCGTTCTCTATGCCCTTTTTGTCTTTAATCTCATTGTCGAAGCCCTGTAGCAAAAGAACCCAACGACAAAGACGAGGCTTAAGGTCCTTGTTCTGCATCAGATACATGAGAGCAGCATGATCAGTATGGACAATCACTTTGCTCCCAATCAAGTAGGATCGAAATTTCTCAAAAGAGAAAACCACTACAAGCAGTTCCTTCTCCGTAGTGCTATAGTTCCTCTGAGCATCATCCAAAGTCATGCTAGCATAATAGATGACGTGAAGCTTCTTATCCTTCCTCTGACCCAGCACAGATCCAACAGCAAAGTCACTAGCGTCACACATGATCTCAAAAGGCAGAGTCCAATCAGGAGGTTGCACAATAGGAGCACTCACTAAAGCCCTTTTTATCTCCTCAAATGCTGCAAGACAGTCAGATGTGAAATCAAATTTGATCTCCTTGCACAATATAGCAGTGAGTGGACATTCTATCTTGGAGAAATACTTGATAAATCTCCTGTAAAACCCAGCATGACCAAGGAAGTTTCGAATGTCCTTCACAAAATTTGGTGGTTGGAGGCTCGTCATAACCTGTATTTTTGCCTTGTCAACTTCGATTCCAGCCTCAGAAACCTTATGCCCAAGAACGATGCCATCATGAACCATAAAGTGGCACTTTTGCCAATTAAGGACCAAGTGTTTCTCTTCACACCTCTGTAACACCTTGCACAAGTTAGCCAAACAGTCCTTGAATGATGATCCATACACTGAAAAATCATCCATGAACACCTTCATGAAATCCTCAATCATGTCTGTGAAGATAGACATCATGCATCTCTGGAAAGTGGCTGAAGCGTTACACAATCCAAATGGCATTCTCCTGTATGCGAATGTGCCATATGGACATGTGAAGGTCGTCTTCCCTTGGTCATCTGGATGTATTGGAATCTGGAAGAAACCTGAATATCCATCAAGAAAACAGTAGTAGGGATGACTAGCCAACCTCTCCAACATCTGGTCAATGAATGGCAGTGGGAAATGATCTTTCCGTGTAGCTGCATTCAACTTCCTGTAGTCGATGCACATTCGATGCCCAATGATAGTCCTAGTAGGAATCATCTCATCCTTGTCGTTCTTCACCACGGTTATTCCTCCTTTCTTAGGAACAACGTGCACTGGACTGACCCAAGAGCTATCTGAGATAGCATAGATAACACCAGCTTTCAAAAGTTTCATCACCTCCTTTTTGACCACTTCCATCAGATTCGGATTCAGCCTTCTCTGATGCTCAATTGAAGTCTTTGACTCATCCTCAAGGTGAATCCTATGCATGCACATGTCCGGTGATATACCTGAAATATCATCAAGAGAGTAGCCAAGAGCTTTGCGATACTTGCGCAGCTTGCTCAGCAGTAAGCCAACCTCTGTGTTGTTCAAGGAGGCATTGAAAATTACTGGGTATGTATAATTTGGACCAAGAAAACAATACCTCATATTTGGTGGGAGTGGCTTTAGTTCCACTTTGGGAGCGTTCTCTACACTCCAATCTCCAAGCCCAGCAGCTTGCTTAGAATTCTCGGCTAACTCTCCCTCGAATCGCAGGGTATTGATCGATACCAAGGGGGTATCGATCGATACTGTCGATGCTGAATCAAGAATCTTCAAGTATCCAGCTGTATCATCACACGAATGCATCTCTGTGGTGGCTGAACAGACCAATGCTCTCTCTAATGGGTCCTCAGGGTGCATCTCCAGGAAGTACTTTTCAGCTATATCACTGAAAGTGTAGGTTCAGCATCATACTTCGGGACAATGAAATCAGTTGGAATCAAGCAATTTCCAATCTTAATCGGGACGTCTTCGAGTAGTCCTTCTGGAAGTCTAACCGAACGATCAGCAAGTATCAGAGATATCCTCGTGGTCGTGAAGTCTATCATCCCCATCCTTTTGGAAATGGAATATGGCATGAGGTTGACACTTGAGCCAAGATCAAAAAGAGAACATTCAAACATGTCCGTGAATATCGTACAATCCAACACAAAACTCCCTGGATCTAGCAATTTCCTCGGGATCCTGTTGGTCAGGATTGCACTGCACTCATGAGTAATCATCAAGGATCCTTCATCAAGATTCACGTTACTGGACACCATTCTTTTGACATATCTCCTGAAGGTTGGAGGAGTCTTGATGGCGTCGATAAAAGGTAATTCAACGATCAACTTATCCATAATTGCCTTACATCTAGAGTCTTCTACCTCCTTTTTAGTCTTCCCAGCAGCTCTGGGGTAAGGTATCCTTAGCGACCACATCAGGTACTTCCTTCAAAACCTTAGGAGTTGATTCAGCTGCGGATTCAGTATCGATCGATACTAGAATAGTGTCGATCGACACTCGTGGTTTTGATTTATCCCGTGAGAGTATCTTAAGAGGTGTCGATTGATGCTGGCTAGTGTTGATCGATACTGGAGCGATTTTGGTATCCTCATCGTCAAGATCAACGAGACTCTCTGCAATCGGGTCAATTTTTACTCCTGGAGTGACCTCTCTTCCACTCCTTAAAGTAATTGCATTGATGTGAACTCTTGGGTTCTCTACTTTCCCAGGAAGAAAGCCTTCTTGCCTTTTCACATCTTCTGAGGTCTGAGCTATCTGGAGTTCCAGCTTCTTCTGTTGAATGTTGATAGCGTCGGTTCTTCCGCTCAGGTCATTGTATAGGACATCAATCTTCCCATTGAAATCCATAGTGAACTTTTGCTGTCCTTGAAGAAGTTGTTCGAACTTACACTCGATCTTGCTATCTGGGAGCTTAGCAGGTATATGCTGATAAGATGAATTCCCATAGTTCCTGACATACCCACTGTTCTGAGATGTTTTATGGCTAAACTGATTCGACCCTCCTTGCTGATAGTTGTTGTTGAAGTTTCGGTTGTTGTTGAATTGATTTCTCTGACCCTGAAAACCAGAACCACCAATGTATTTAACATCCTCCACTTCATCCTCGTTGAACACCTCGACATCTTCAGCAAATTGAACCGCTTTCTGTGTCTTGCCCATCAGAAGACTATGCATATAATCCAACTTAGCTTGAAAGTCAGCGATCTGTGAACCATCCACGTTACCAGCTAGCTTCTTCCGCTCAAAATCAGCATTCTTGGTGCTATTGCTAGACGCCAAGTTTTCAATCAGGACATAGGCTTCATCAGGATACCTGGTGTTGAAGTTTCCATTGCTTGAAGCATCCAAAGTCATTTGGTACCTCCAATCAAGTCCTCTAAAGAAGAACCCCATCAGCTGAACATCAGAGTATCCATGATGTGGACAGTCTCTCTGATACGATTTGAACCTCGTCCAAGCAGCCTTGAACGCCTCAGTAGGTCCTTGAGAAATTTGCGAGATTTTGTTCCTCAGGTCCTTGGATCTTGCATCATCATAAAAGTTGGTCAGGAAAGCAGTCTTAGTTTCCTCCCAGTTAGTCAGCGATCCAGGAGGTAACTGCTTCAGTCAGTAAGTTGCTTCCCCACCAAGAGAGTGTGGGAAAATCTTGCAGAAAAGGTAGTCGTAAGAGACTCCATTGCTCTTGATGCTAGTGACCAAGTTCTCGAACCTCTCAACATGATCCATAGGATGTTCGCTGGAAAGACCATGAAAAGGGTGCTGTCCCACAAGAGTGTAGTACGCAGGTTTCAGCTCAAAGTCATTCCTTGGGAAAGCAGGAGGACGGATCGCGGAGCGATTTGCGTAAAACTGGTCAGGTCTGTTGCACTCACCAATCGTCCTACCACGGTTAACCACATCGTTCTCAGCATTCACTGTATTCGCATTCCCAGCGGCATTCCCAGCGACAACAGGAGCATGTGGAATGATGTTCCCCTCTCCATCCAGACGTTGTCTTCTCTCATTGCACAAACGACCCTCTCGGTCTCTGTAGGCACCAGCCTCATCTCGAACCAACTCTAGTTGATTGTTGTTCATCTCTACTGGTTTCTTTGCCTTTCTGTTTGTGCGTTCTACAAGTGCTAGTTGCTCCAATGACATTTCAACTAGCTGAGTGTTCTTGTTCCTTCTTGTCTTATGATATGGCATACACCTGAAAACAGAAGTCAAGAACGTAAGTAACTTGATAACACGTTAAGTATCGACTGATACCAAGTAATGTCGATCGATATCAACAAAAGAGGACGACGAGTATCGACCGATACTAGTGAGTATCGATCGATACCGACGAACTTAGTCGAAATTCACAAACGTAATCTAATGGCGAATTGAGTCCCCGGAAACGGCGCCAAATTTGATATGCTCAAATTAATACCCTATTTAGATACTAAAGCAGTAGTTATAGTATAGCTAGGGGTCGAACACAAAGACTCACAGAAACACACAATAGATTAAAGATGTGAGAATTACGCTAAATGATTAATGGTATTGAAAACAGAATGCAGGTTAAAACCGTTGTGAAATCAATTGGAGAAAGATAGGTTCAGGGCATTTCTCAGGGAATCACCGAATGCAGATAAATTAACTAACAGGATTCAGATTTAGTACAGTTCTTGAACTCAAATCACTAAGATATAGCTAACCAACTCTCGTTGCGAAAACTATCTAAGTCTAAATCCTAGGAATTCCAAATCTCTTTGCGAATCATAAAGTCTAAACCAGCTTTTATTATCAAGTTTGATATGTTCACAAAACAACTAAACCAAATCTCTTTGCGAATAGTTACTTTGCTCACCCTAGGTTTTGTCAGGTAATTAATCGCACTCTCGCGCCTAATCAATTATCCTAAGATCTAAGTTCTAGGTGATCAATCTAGAATTAGCTTTGCAAACAACCTATGGCGAAGAATCAATTCAGATAGTGAATCCTAATAACAAATCAATCTAGCATTCAGAGAAAACCCTATTGAGAACCCTGAACCTAACAAGTGATCTACTCAGACATGGAAATTGAAACAATCAACATAACTGAATAAATCATCAATAGAATAAATAAGAGTAGAGAATAAAACAGAGGTTCGAAATCTTCTCTCAGACGAACAGAGTTCTGACTGTCTCCTCTCTCTCAAGCTCTCTCTGAAATCCTCAAAATAATCTTAATGAAAAGCACACATCCAAAGTGGATGTAAAAAAATAATTTAATAGTCTAAACACGAATTGGGGTCTTCTTGTAAATATTAAAGTCTTCTGGGCAAGTTCTGCAATTTTTCAAACTTCATTAAAGTCGCGACTTGTAATCTGCTTCGATGGGTGTCGATCGATACCAGGGGGTATCGATCGATGCTTGACGCTTTGATCGGGCACTTAATCACCAGACTTCAGTTTTGCTCCATAATGCTCCATAATACTCCAATATCTCCAATAATGCTCCAAGTGTGCTAAAAACTATAAAAGACTCTAAAAGACTCTATAATAGAATAAAGACTCGATAAAACGGACTTATATCATGGCTTAAACAGGTTAAAAACCATGATATATCAACTCCTCACTCGTATCTGACAAGATAGCATGTGTAAAAATATGGTACTCCTCTCCCTTATTTAAGATAAAAAGCAGAAAAGATGAAATGATTTTCTTTCGGGTAAAGGGCTAGGAAAATTTCCATCGATCCCATTATTTTACCTCGAAGGAAATGATCACACTAAGGTCAGAAGCGAGGTTAGGAAAATTTCCAGAGATACCACTATTCGCCTACACCTTAGAATAAAAGGGTAGCACTAAAATGAACCGGGGATTCGGTGGCAAAAACCATGAATACTCGCGTTCCATCCGCCATTAACCCTGCAAAGAAAATGAGAAAAGAATAAGTCTGGGTGGGGAAGTACCAAAGGTTGTGTTGTTATCTTGTCCTGATATCGAAAGGGAAAGAGTCTAGAAGGTTCTTGGCACCATGATCTTTGATGAGACCCATCGATGATAGCTTTTGATTGATCCGCGAAATAATCAGTTGAATCTGGGAGACTGCGATGCTTGCAGAGATATACATGGTGGTTCGATCTAGAGCAAGTTCGGCAATATGTGGATTACTAAGGTAATGGTCATTACAGAATTCTATAGAAAATGTGAGCCTCTGTGCTTTTTCAAACTTTTTCTTCTTGCTTAGTTTTCTATTTGCTTGAGGACAAGCAAAAGGCTAAGTCTGGGGGGAATTGATATGCTTGGTTTTTATTGTTTTCTAACACATGTTTTGGTGTTTCTTTTGAGTATTTTATAGAGTCAAAGTCCGTTTTTAGAGTCTTTTAGTATTTTATTCAGTTATCTCAGGTAAAAAGGCATTTATGGAAGAAAGTGGAGTTACGTGGGCAAAAACGCATGGAATGGTACAAAAAGAGTAGAATCGATGTGCATCGATCGATGGAACATGCCCCAAAGAGCCAAAATCGATCGATGCATAATTGGCATCGATCGATGCAACACCCTCCGAATAACCAGAATCGATCGATGCATGCATGGAGTGCATCGATCGATGGAACATGCACATAAGAACCAAAATCGATCGATGCTACATGTGCATCGATCAATGCAAGCATGCGAGGAGGAAAAGGAAAATTTTGACTTTCATGTTTTGGCCCGGAAACTGCCTATTTGATATATCATGGTTTTTACCCCTTTTTAGCCATGATATAAGTCCTTTTTATAGAGTCTTTCTATTGTTTTCGTAGTCTTTTAGAGTCTTTTCAGGTTTTAGCACGTTTGGAGCATATTTGGAGATATTGAAGCATTCTGGAGCTTTTTGGATCAAAGCAGAGATCGTGTAGCTCAGGTACCCGAATCGAAGCCCGAGCATCGACCGATACACTTATGGTATCGATCGATGCCGACTGCAGAGAGACACGAATCACGACTTTTTGAAGATTGAAGAATTTGCAATCAAGCCCAGAAGACTTTATTATTTACAACAAATCCCAGAACGTGTTTTAGGAGTATTAATTAGGTTTTTCAGCCACTTTGGCTATGACGCTTTATTCTACTTTCATTCTATTCTGGTTTTTGAGAGAGATCTTTGTGAGGGAGACAAGTGAGAACTCTGTTCGTCTGAGAAAAGATTTTGAACCCTCTTGTTATTCTTTTCTTATTGTTTAATTTAATTATCTTTTTATTTATGTTTATTGTTTCATTCTCCATGTCTGAGTAGATCCATCTTAGGTTTAGGGTTTTCTCATAGGAATTTCTCTGATTGCTGGTAATCCATCTGAATTAGTTAGGATTCACCATCTGAATTAGTTATTCACCATAGGTTGTTCTCAAAGCTAATTATGGATTGATCACCTAGAACTTAGATCTTAGATTAATCAATTAGGCATGATAGTGCAACTGAGAAATCTGACAGAACCTAGGGTGAGCAAATTGACTATTCGCAAAGAGATTTGGTTTAGTTGATTTGTGAACTTATCAAACTCGGTAATAAGGCTGATTTATTCTTAGGAATTTTGCAAAGAGACTTGGGTTTCTAAAGTTTAGATTTAGATAATTCTCGAAACGACAGTTGGTTAATTATAACTTAGTAATTTGAGTTCAAGAACCGCGCTAAATCTGAATCCTGACTGATTGGTTATATGCATTCATTGATTTCCTGAGAAATACCATGGGCCTATATTCTCCCCATCGATTTTACAACCTCTTTTATTGTTTATTGCTTTTTGTTTCAACTGAATTGCTTAGCTTGATTCGAAACTATTTGGTCTATTGTGTGATTTTCTTGAGTCTTTGTGGTTCGACCCCTAAATATACTTCAACTACAGCTTAGTACTTTTAGGGTATTATATTTGAGCTTATCAAATTTTTGTGCCGTTGTCGGAGACTCTAAAAAATCACCATTAGATTCTAGCTATCGAGTTTCGACTAAGTTCGTCGGTATCGATCGATACCATTGGTGTCGGTCGATACTCGTCGTGCTATTTTTGAGTTTTGGTTACTTACGTGTCTTGTCTTTTGTGTTTCAGGCGTATGCCCACTCGCAAAACCCGGACGAACAAGCGCACTGAGCTACTTAATGTTTCCAACAAGGAGCTAGAAAACTTGGAACGCGCAAACAGAAAAACAAAGCATACAGCAGAGATGAATAACCCAGTGGTATTAACTCTTGATGAAGCTGGAGTTTTGAGAGACCAAGAGGGTCAATTGTGCAATGAGAGAGGGCAACAACTTGATGAAGCTGGAAACGTCGTTGTCCCTGCAGCTGTTGTGAATGTTGGAAATGCTGCGGTTGATCGTGGTAGAACGATTGGTGAATACAACAGGCCTGATCAGTTCTACGTCAATCAATCAGCGATTCACCCTCCTGCTTTTCAGAGGAATGACTTTGAGCTAAAACCTGCATACTTCACTATTGTGGGTCAGCACCTTTTTCATGGTCTTTCTCATGAGCACCCCATGGATCACATTGAGAAGTTTGAGGACTTGGTCCCAAACATCAAATACAATGGGATGTCCAATGATTTCCTCTTCTGTAAGCTTTTCCCATACTCTCTTGGCGGAGATGCAGCTTATTGGCTGAAACAGTTGCCCCCTGTATCTCTGACTACTTGGGAGGAGATAAAGAATGCATTCCTGAACAATTTCTATGATGATGCCAGATCCGAGGAGCTCAGGAATAAGATCTCCCAGTTCTCTCAGGGAGCAACTGAAGCGTTTAAAGCTGCTTGGACCAGATTCAGATCATATCTGAGGGATTGTCCACATCATGAATTCACTAACGTTCAGTTGCTGGGTATCTTCTTCAGAGGGATTGATTGGAGGTACAAGATGGCTTTGGATGCTGCGAGCAATGGGAACTTCAACACCAGGTATACAGACGATGCTGTTGTGCTGATTGATAACTTGGCGTTTAGCAATAGCACCAAGAATGCTGATTTCGAGCGGAAGAAGCAGACTGGGAATATGAATGGATCGCATATTGCGGAGGTTCAAGCCAAGATGGACTCTGTGCATAATCTTTTGATGGGGAAGACAAATAAAGCAGTACACTTTGCTGATGAGGTCGTAAATGTGGAAGAAGACGAAGTGGAGGATGTTAACTACGTTGGTGGTTCTGGTTTTCAGGGTCAGCTATTTGGGTACAACAACAGTCGAAACTTCAACAACAACACTCAGCAAGGTGGATACTAGTTCGAGGGAAACCAACCTGGTTTTGGAGAAAAACAATTTGCTCAGAAACCACTCCAGAGTAGCGACTTCACTCGCACTTATGGGAACTCGTCGTACCAGCCTATCTCTCCCAAGTCCTCAGAGAGTAAGATGGAATCCATGTTTGAACAGATTCTTCAGGGACAGCAAAAGTTGCAAGTGGATTTCAATGGGAAGATTGACTCTCTGTACACTGATATGAATGGGAAAATTGAAGCTCTAAATCTTTCTCAGAAGAAGCTGGAAACTCAGGTTGCTCAGACTGCAGCAGCTGTGAAAAGGCAGGAAGGTTTTCTTCCAGGGAAAACTGAAAATCCAAGGGCACACATTAATGCCATCACCTTGAGGAGTGGAAAAGAGGTGATTACAGGAGTAAAGAACAGCCCAATTGCAGAGAATTTCGTCGATCTTGCTAAAGATGGCGACTGGGATTCTAAAAATCCTCGTGTATCGATCGACACTCCCCCTGTATCGGTCGTTACCGAGACACATATCGAGAAGGAACCTAAGGTGGTCGAGGAAAGGGTTTACAAACCCAAGGTACCCTACCCTCTGCCTCCTAGGAAGTCAAAGAAGGATGTAGAGGATTCCAGATGCAAAGCTATACTAGACAAGTTGGTCGTTGAGCTTCCCTTCATCGATGCTATTAAGACTTCTCCAGCTTTCAGGAGATATGTGAAGAAGATGGTGTCTAGCAACGTGAACCTTGAGGAGGGTGTCATGATGATTACAGCTGAGTGCAACGCAATTTTACTCAACACGATCCCAAAGAAGCTACTAGACCTAGGGAGCTTTGTTTTGGACTACACTATTTTCACAGAGAGATTCGAGCATTCTCTCTGCGATATTGGGTCGAGTGTGAACCTCATGCCACACTCAATTGCTAAGCGAATGGGGATGACAGATTTCCAATCTACACGGATTTCGCTGGTACTTGTTGATCGCTCAGTGCGACTTCCAGAGGGAGTACTCAAAGATGTCCCAATCAAGATTGGGAATTGCTTGATCCCAACATATTTCATCGTCTTGAAGTACGATGCTGAGCCTAAGGATCCTCTCATCCTGGGCAGACCATTCATTGCAACTGATGGATCTTTGATTGATTGCAGGAATGGACAGATAGCTCTCAAAATCGGCGACTTGGTTATGTCGTTCAACATGGAGAAGATGATGAAGAGACCAACTATCTATGGGCAGACTTTCTTTGTGGATACATTCAGCAACATAGTTGAGGAGTATTTCTTGGAGATGTACCATGAGGATCCACTGGAGAGAGCATTGGTGTGCTCAAATGACTCAGATGAATTTCTAAATGATGCTTCTGCTGGGTACGCTAAGATGCTCGATCTGACTGATGCAGTATCGATCGATACCCACAGTATCGATCGATACCAGGCGTATGCGATAGAGGAGTTGGCCGAAATTCCTAAGAAGGCTGGTGAGCTTGGTAATTGGAGTGAGGAGAAAGCTCCTAAGATTGAACTCAAGCCACTCCCAGCCGAATTGATGTCTTTCTTGGTCCTAATTCCACATACCCTATGATTGTTAATGCTTCCTTGAACAATGCAGAGATTACCTTACTGCTGAGCAAGCTGCGCAAGTATCACAAATCTCTCGGCTATTCTCTAGATAACATTTTAGGTATCCCCCCCAGATCTATGCATGCACAGGATTCACCTAGAGGATGAGTCAAAGTCTTCGATTGAGTGTCAGAGGAGGCTGAATCCGAATCTGAAGGAAGTGGTCAGGAAGGAGGTGATGAAGCTGTTGGAAGCAGGGATTATCTACGCCATCTCAGATAGTTCTTGGGTTAGTCCAGTTCACGTTGTGCCTAAGAAAGGAGGTATAATTATGGTGAAGAACGAGAAGGAAGAGTTGATCCCTATAACGACAATCACTGGTCACAGGATGTGTATTGACTACAGGAAGCTGGATGCGGCCACAAGGAAGGATCACTTCCCATTGCCATTCATCGACCAGATGCTGGAGAGGTTAGCGAGTCAGCCATACTACTGTTTTCTCGATGGGTACTCTGGCTTTTTCCAGATTCCTATACATCCAGAGGACCAGGGGAAGACAACTTTTACATGTCCTTATGGCACATTCGCCTACAGAAGAATGCCATTTGGATTATGTAACGCTCCAGCGACCTTTCACAGATGTAAGATGTCGATTTTCACGGACATGATTGAGGAGTTTATGGAGGTGTTCATGGATGACTTTTCAGTGTATTGATCGTCATTCAAGGATTATCTGGATAACTTGTGCACGGTGCTTCAGCGATGCCAGGAGAAGCACTTGGTTCTTAATTGGGAGAAGTGCCACTTCATGGTACAAGATGACATCGTTCTTGGGCACAGGGTTTCCAAGGCAGGGATCGAAGTTGACAAAGCCAAGATTTAGGTCATGACAAGCCTTCAGCCACCGCGGTCTGTCATGCTTGGTTTTACAGGAGGTTCATCAAGGATTTCTCTAAGCTTGCACGTCTACTCACCGCCCTGTTGTGCAAGAAAGTCAAATTTGATTTCACACCTGATTGTCTTGCAGCCTTCAAGGAGATTAAGAAGGCATTGGTGAGTGCTCATATTGTCCAACCACCTTATTGGAGTTTACCTTTTGAGGTTATGTGCGATGCGAGTGACTTTGCTGTTGGAGCTGTATTGGGTCAGATGAAAGACAAGAAGCTCCATGCTGTTTATTATGCCAGCAGGACGTTGGATGATGCTCAGCGAAATTACAGCACCACTGAGAAGGAGTTACTTGCAGTTGTTTTCTCTTTTGAGAAATTTCTATCCTACTTGATTGGGAGCAAGGTTATTGTTCACACCGACCATGCTGCTCTCAAATACTTGCTGAAGAACAAGGACCTCATCTCAAGCCTCATCTTTGCCGATGGGTACTTTTGCTCCAAGGGTTCGATATCGAGATCAAAGACAAGAAGGGAGTTGAGAATGGAGTTGCTGACCACCTATCGCAAATAAAGATCGATGAAGACGTGCCTATTGATGATTTCTTGCCAGAGGAGCGTATCTACTTCATTGAGACTCAACTTCAGGATGATTGTTCCGAAAATCTGAAATTTTAGCGAGTGCAGACCTTCAATATCGATCGATACTCACCTAGTGTCGGTCGGGACCCGTTACCGTTCGGACCTGTTTTGCCTATGGACTACACTGATTTGTATAAGGAGTATCTAGCCGCTGTCTCTGACCCCGATCGACCGTGGTATGCTGATATAGCTAATTACTTTCCTGCAGATAATGAGTCGAAGCATCTCAAGAAGTATGAGAAGAAAAATTTTATGCGCGAGATGAGGCGATTCTTCTGGGATGAGCCTTACCTATACAAACACTGCTCATATGGTATCTACAGAAGATATGTTGCAGAGTCTGAGGTGCCTGCGATTCTTTTTCATTGTCATGGGTCTGAGTATGCTGGACACTTTGGTACTTTCAAGACAGTGTCCAAGGTTCTTCAAGCAGGCTTCTGGTGGCCTACCATGTTCAAGGATGCTCACGCGTTTATCTCACAGTGTGATATCTGTCAGAGGAGAGGGAAAATCAGCAAGAGACATGAGATGTCACAGAACTTCATCCTTGAGGTTGAAGTTTTCGATTGATGGGGCATAGATTTCATGGGTCCTTTTCCCCCATCACATGAGAACAAGTACATCTTGGTTGCTGTAGACTATGTGTCAAAGTGGGTGGAAGCAATTGCCAGCAAAACCAACGACTCTTCAGTGGTTCTTAAGATGTTTAAGACCATTATTTTCCCTCGATTTGGAGTAACTCGAATTGTTATAAGTGATGGTGGCACTCACTTTACTAACAAAGTTTTCGAGAAGCTGCTGAATAAACATGGTGTGAATCATCGTGTGGCTACTCCATATCATCCTTAGACTAGTGGGCAGGTGGAAGTCTCCAACAGGCAAATCAAGGAGATTTTAGAGAAGACAGTGGGTACTTCTAGGAAGGATTGGTCTGCGAAGTTGGATGATGCACTGTGGGCCTACAGGACTGCTTACAAGACGCCGTTGGGCATTACACCATTTCACTTGCTGTATGGGAAAGCTTGTCATCTTCCAGTGGAAATCGAGCACAAGGCAGCATGGGTTACAAAGATGATGAACTTTGACATCAAGTCTTCTGCTGAGAGGCGATTGATTCAGCTGAATGAGCTGGATGAGATTAGGCATCACGCCTATGAGAACTCGAAGCTGTACAAGGAGAGGACTAAGGCATATCACGACAAAAAGATCCTCTCCAGACACTTTGAACCCAATGACCAGGTACTTCTGTATAACTCTCGTTTACAATTTTTTCCTGGAAAATTGCGTTCTCGTTGGTCATGTCCTTTCACGATCAAGGAAGTCAGACCACACGGTGCAGTTGTCCTGCTAAGTACATCAGGCGAGGAGTTCACTGTCAATGGACAAAGGGTGAAACACTATTGGGCGAAAGCCGAGATTCCAAGAGGACACATGGTGCCTCTGGATGATGCACACACCGCCTGATCATCGTTAAAGTCAAGCTAGTGACGTTAAACGAGCGCTTGGTGGGAGGCAACCCACTGGTAAGTCTGTACATATGAGTCACGAGTGAACTCGTCCTCGAAGACGTCCCATGTTAGCTCATTGCGTCCACGAATTCCTTCTACCAAACCTTCCCACCAAATCAACGCCTTGTCCTTATGGTCCTGAACAGCTAACTCCCTTCGGTACGCCTTTGGGCACCTTATCGACTAGAAACTACGTTCAAGTTTCTTCTTCCAGTTGTCTGCAGAAATCGGATCAGACTTCCCTCCGAATGAATCTGTCCCCATGTCCTTTATGAGTCTCATTGCCTCGTAGTAGGTCAATCCTTGTACATTATCTGGCATAGGTGGTGGAAGTGGCAAATGTTTCTCCCGGACATTCCCTTGCGGGTTTGGTTCATCTCTCAGATCACAGTACCTTCACTGGTAACAGCGTAGCTCCTCTAACACTGCAGTGTGAGCCGCGGCTGGCACTGGGATAGGCTCCCCAGCTCGGTTTCCTTCCGACTTGTTCACTTCCTCTTGGTGCTAGTCCTCACGATTCTCATTCACACTTTTGTCAGTTGCGGTATTATGCTATTCCTGAGCTTCACGACGAGCTGCAGATCTGGTATGCATGTTGCTGGCGTTCTTTGGCGGCATATGTACATAAACAATAGCAAGTGAGTCAGTCCGGTCCTGTAAAGACTGATCTCCCTGCAAAGATAAAACAATTTAACTGGAGGCTCATCTAGGTGGTGGTTTTATAACTTTTGAAAAATCCCCCTTTTGGAAAACTTTGAAATTTCGATTTTTCCCAAATCCCACTAACCTAGAATTATCCTCTCAACTTGAACCTATGCTCTAATATCACTTGTGACGCCCCGACCCCGTCTTCCCGAAGGAACCAGACGAATCGGCCGAGCCACGCTCAACCCCGCCTCTTACATCCCATAAAGAACTCGTTTTGGCTATAAATATCATCTCAACCCGCGTCTTACATTACTTAAAGAAGTTGTGTTGGCTAACAATAACTCATTACACATGTATCCATTTCTCTGAATAATTCCTCTCATTTAATCCTAAATAATCGTCTTACAAAATCCAACAACAATCTTAAATAAACCGAAGCAAATAACGAATGATTGTCTTAAAAACCAAATAGTTGAAATGTCAAATAAAACCAAAGGAGAACTCCCAATTCCCCCAAAACCGCACACCACACTGATGAGGACATCGACTCTAGCCCTGACCCAAAGGAGATGCCCATCGTCCAAGAAGGACCCATGACCCGTTCCAAGGCCAAGCAACTCAGAAGGAGGTTTGGAACTGCCGTGCAAGCATTGATCAACTCCCTAGGACCAGACGACCCTTTTCAAGAAATAGCCAAAGCAGTTTTAGCCGAAACTGAATTACCCGAGAGAAAACTAGTCGAAGCAGTTTTAGCCGAAGCAGAATTACCCGAGAGAAATCTAGCCGAGAGAAAACTAGCCGAAGAAGTTTTAGTCGAAGAAGAATTACCCGAGAGAAAGTTAGCCGAGGAAAATCTAACCGAACCAGTTTTAGCCGAGAGAAAGAATCTTGAGCCAAAGACCAATCCAAACGATCTGATCACCACCAAGGGAGGTAAGTTCTCTCGTCCAAGTGACTATTTTATGACTAACCGGTCAGGCAGTTTTCCATTTGAAGATGCAGAACTCAAGGAGCTCTCTAGCCAGCCACCCGGAGGCCCCTTCGTAGCCGAAGAAGGACTTGCTGAAGAATTCAACCAATTGAGCCTAAACAGGACATCTCCCGATGACCCCAAAGGTATGCATAATCTCTTGACGGAAAAAATGTCGTAGGAAAATTCCGACTGATTTTCGACCATTTTATGAGGAAAAGTGAAATTGTCGGAACTCGGTCAGAAATTTCCTACGGATCCATGTCTATGGGAAATCCGTAAAAATTTCCTACGGATTTCCGATGGCCCTTGTAATTTTCCTACCGATTTTCGGCGGCTCATGTAATGTTCCTACCGATTTTCGACGGCTCCTGGTTGTTTTTTTGTGCGAGATTTAAAACAAACCGTCATAATGATAACATTGTATTTTTACCCGTTTTACTATCTATTTACGAACGCTTTAATAAGTGTTTCACTCGTTTTTCTATGTTTTATTACGGTTTTCACATATTTGTATATTTGTATTTTCAAAACTTTTTTCATGTTACTTAGGCGAAAACATTTCAAATTGGAGAAAAACCAGATTTTCGGCTCAAAGTCAGACGATCAGAATTTCAATTGCCAAAGAGGTTCTTTTCACCGTCTTATCCAGCCCGGTTTTGGAAATATTCAAGAAGTACCAGCTACCTTTCCATTCCAATAGATTTGAGGAAGATCCAATGGTTCAATCAAAAGATACATGAAGATCAATATGTCCCATCCGACCACTCCCGGAGCAATCCCAGCCGCGGCCAAGAGGCAATTCACCGCTGCTAGGAAGTCTCCACCCGCAGCCAAATGAAGGTTCGCTGCAGCCAGACGCCATGGACTCACGGTGGAAGCAGTTTCGTCCCGTAAACCCAATTGCAAAGTCCGTTCAATTCCCGTCACTTAAAACACCGAAGACCGACGAAAGCAGAAGAGAAGACCTATAAATATGCCCCTTAGAAGACCTATAAATATGCCTCTTAGAAGACCTATAAATATGCCTCTTAGAAGACCTAATTTCGTGTTGTTGCTTTTACACCATTTTTAGTTTAGTTTTGTTCTTCCTTTTACTCTTAAACTCTTGTTCTTTACTTTTCGAGATTGCTGAAGAGGTTCTCACCGGACTTAGGTCTTAAAATCATGAGGCTCCTTTATCAATCTCCTACAATTTATTTAATCATAATTTTTACTTCATCTATGTCCGAGTAGTTTCATTGTTGGGTTTAAAGGAATTATCAAAGGGAAATTATATGTTCGATAAGGATTTCACGAGATAAAACCCTAGCCGATTTCTAGAGGTCTTTCTTATGGATAATTGTTAATGCTAAATCTAGCGTCATGAACTAGAGGTGATTCATAGGTGTTAACTACCACCAAAAGTGTTGGATCTAAAAACAACTGAATCGTTTATCTATAAGAGCATGTGCAAAGTAAAATTTCGAAAGTATACTTACAGAGTGCCGTGAACTAAGACGAACCAGCTTGAACAGCACGATCTCCCGCGTGGCCAGAGATGAAAGCTACTGGTCGAGTGTATAGGTTGTTGGTACGTAGGATGTAAGAAAGTAGGCTACGCCGTTTATTCTGTTCAGTTTGTGGAGTTGAAATCAAGAAGCAGTTACTAAGAGATTAGGGACCGTGATTGGATCGAGCATACCCTAAGATATTCATGTCGACCCAACACCGTTTTATTATTGTTTACAAATCGTTTTTCTCTTTTGTTTATGCCATTGATTTTCTTAGTCTATTTTACAAGAAATTTTCCGTTTTTACGTTCTTTACATTTTCGTGATAAAAACCCTTTAAAACCTTATTCTTGTCTTAGATTTCCTTGCTATTCTATGTCTAAGATCTCGCAAAACAGCTCTCTCTCCCTGTGGATCGATATCTAAAGTACTACAAAGCACGTCTGTGCACTTGCAGAACCTTTAGGTTTATAAATTTAAAACCTAGAGTTTCGGAGACGAATCCGACGCTATCAAGTTTTTGGCGTTGTTGCCCTGGGATTTAATTGTTACCGTTTCTGCCACACCTTAGAGGTTAATAAATCGACTCTAAGACAAACATTTTTCTTTTTAACTTTTTGGTTTTGTTTTTCTTAGTTTCAGCTTTGAAACATGAACTCGCCTCTGGAGCGAGATGACTACTACGAGCAGGGTTGCTACGACCCATCTTATGCTCATTACTCTCACGATTCACACGTCAACTGTGATTTGTTATACATTGATCGGAAACCGGCCCCGACCAGCTACTCTCAAGGACGCCACACGCCTCCTTACTACCGAGACGAGCCTTTTGCGTCTCAATTTGTCAACTCTCGACAACACTCATACCGTCTTCCTCATCAAATCTTGAACAAGCATGAAGACAACTCGGAACTTAGCGCTCGTTTGGAGCGACTCGAAGCAATGATCAACAAAACTATCGACTTACAAGTTAAGTCTGGAACCACTTTAAACGAGAAAATAGACTCTATGTCCGTCGAATTCAACAAGAAGTTTAATGGTCTTGTTGCCCACGTCAAAGTCCTTGAAGAACAAACCCTTAAAGACACTGTAACATGATATATCATGGTTTTTACCCCGTTTAAGCCATGATATAAGTCCGTTTTATAGAGCCTCTCTACTATTTTGTAGTGGTTTAAAGTCTTTTACATGTTTTAGCACGTTTGGAGCATAATTGCAGATATTGGAGCTTTGTGGAGCATTTTAGAGCAAAGCAGAAGTTCGTGTAGCTAAGTTCCCGATTTGAAGCATCAGTGTCGATCTATACCGCCTAGTATCGGTCGATACTCGCCGAAGCAGACATGACCCGCGATTTTAATGAAGAGTTGAAGAATTGTAAAATGGCCCAGAAAACTTTATAATTTACAAGAAGCCCCAAAACGTGACTTAGGTTATTTAATAGGATTTTACAGCCAATTTCATGGCTATGCTTTATTTTATTCTGGTTTTGTGAGAGAGCTTTTGAAGGGAGACAAGTCTGAAACTTTGTTCGTCCGAGAGAATATTTTGAACCCTCTTGTTACTCTTTCTTATTTATTTTAGTATTTATTCAGTCATGTTTATTGCTTCAATTTCCATGTCTGAGTAGATCTCCTGTTAGGTTTAGGGTTCTCATAAGGGTTTTCTCTGAATGCTAGGCTAATTAGTTGTTAGGATTCACTATCTGAATTAGTTCTTCGCCATAAGTTGTTTCCAAAGCTAATTCTGGATTGATCACCTAGAACTTAGATCTTAGGATAATTGATTAGGCACGAGAGTGCAATTAATTACCTGATAGAACCTAGGGTGAGCAAAATAACTATTCGCAAAGAGATTTGGTTTAGTTGTTTTGTGAACAAATCAAACTTGATTTAAAAGCTGGTTTAGACTTTAGGATTCGCAAAGAGATTTGGGATTCTAGGATTTAGACTTAGATAGTTTTCGCAACGAGAGTTGGTTAATTATACTTTAGTGATTTGAGTTCAAGAACTGCGCTAAATCTGAAACATGTTAGTTAGTTTACATGCATTCATTGAATTCCTGAGAAATACCCTGAACCTATCTTTCCCCAATTGAATTTACAACCGTTTTAATTTAGGTCATGTTTTTCAATATCATTGATCACTTAGCTTGATTCTCATCCATAATATCTATTGTGTGTCTCTGTGAGTCCTTGTGTTCGACCCCTACTATACTGCAACTACTGCTTAGTACTTTTAGGGTATTAATTTGAGCATGTCAAATTTGGCGCCGTTGCCGGGGATTCAATTCGCCATTAGATTTTCTTTTGACAATTTCGACTAAGTTCGTCGGTATCGATCGATACTCACTAGTATCGGTCGACACTCGTCGTTCTCTTTTTGTTGATATCGATCGACACCACTTGGTATCGGTCGATACTCATCGTGCTACCGATTACTTACGTTCTTGAATTTTGTTTTCAGGTGTATGCCTAATCATAAAACCAGAGGAAACAAGAACACTCAGCTAGTTGCACTGTCATTGGAGCAGCTAGCACTTGTGGAACGCATAAACAGAAAAGCAAAGAAACCAGCAGAGATGAACAACAATCAAGTAGAGTTGGTTCGAGATGAGGCTGGTGCCTACAGAGACCAAGAGGGTTGTTTGTCCAATGAGAGAGGACAACGTCTGGATGGAGAGGGGAACATCATTTCCGCTGCTCCTATTGCTGCTGGGATTATCGCTGGGAATGCGAATTCAGGGAATGTTGTGGTTAATCGTGGAAGAACGATTGGTGAGTGTAACAGACCTGATCCGTTCTATGCGAATCGATCAGCGATTCGTCCTCCTGCTTTTCAGAGGAACGACTTTGAGTTGAAACCAGCATACTACACTCTTGTGGGTCAGCACCCTTTTCATGGTCTTTCCAACGAACATCACATGGACCATATTGAGAGGTTGGAGGACTTGGTAATTAGCATCAAGATAAATGGAGTGTCCTATGACTACCTCTTTTACAAGCTCATCCCATACTCTCTTGGTGGAGATGCAACTTACTGGCTGAAGCAGTTACCTCATGGATCACTGACTACCTGGGAACAGACCAAGACTGCTTTCCTGAACAACTTCTATGATGATGCACGATCAGAGGACCTGAGGAACAAGATCTCCCAGTTTTCTCAAGGACCTACTGAGGCGTTCAAGGCTGCTTGGACGAGATTCCGATGGTATCAGAGAGATTGTCCACATCACGGATACTATGATGTTCAGTTGATGGGGTTTTTCTTCACAGGACTTGATTGGAGGTATCAGATGACCTTGGATGCTGCGAGCAATGGAAACTTCAACACCAGGTATCCTGAAGATGCTTATGTGTTGATTGAGAACTTGGCGTCTAGCAATAGCACCAAGAATGCTAATTTTGAGCGCAAGAAGCTAGCTGGAGGCATGGATGGTACACAGATTGCTGATGTTCAGGCCAAGTTGGATTCTATGTACAGTCTTCTGATGGGCAAGACAACGAAGGCTGTTCACTTTGCTGAAGATGTTGAGGTTTTCAATGAGGATGAAGTAGAGGATGTTAACTACATTGGTGGTTCTGATTTTTCAGGGTCAGATAAATCAATTCAACAACAACAGAAACTTCAACAACAACTCTCAGCAAGGAGGTTCGAATCAGTTTGGCCAGAAACCATCTCATAACAGTGGGTACACCAGGAACTATGGTAATTCATTTTATCAACATGTACCTGCTAAGCTTCTAGACAGCAAGATCGAGGCTATGTTCGAACAACTTATTCAAGGACAGCAGAAGCTTACTTTGGATTTCAATGGGAAGATTGATGTCCTATACAATGTTCTGAGTTGAAGGATCGATGCTATTAATATTCAGCAGAAGAAGCTGGAACTTCAGATAGCTCAGACTTCATAGGCTGTGAAAAGGCAAGAAGTTTTTCTACCAGGGAAAGTAGAAAACCCAAGGGCTCACATCAATGCAATCACCTTGAGGAGTGGAAAAGTGGTCACTCCCGGAGCAAAAATTGGCCAAACTTCAGATATTTTTGTCGATCTTGACGATGAGGATACCGAAATCGCCCCAGTATCGATTGACACTAGCCAGCATCGGTCGACACCTATCAGGATACTTTCACGGGATAAATCAAAACCGCATGTATCGATCGATACCACTTCAGTGTCGGTCGATACTGATCCTGCAGTCGAACCGACTTCTAAGATTTTGTAGGCAGTGCCTAATGTGGTTGCAGAAAGAGTTTACACGCCGAGGATACCTTATCCCAGAGCTGCTGGGAAGACTAAGAGGGAGGTGGAAGACTTTAAATGCAAGGTGATTATGGATAAGTTGATCGTTGAACTTCCTTTTATCGATGCCATCAAGACTTCTCCAGCTTTCAGGAGATATGTCAAGAGGATGGTGTCCAGCAATGTGAACCTTGAAGAAGGATGCTTGATGATTACTCACGAGTGCAATGCAATCCTGACTAACAGGATCCCAAAGAAGCTACCAGATTCAGGGAGTTTTGTGTTGGATTGTACAATATTCATAGACAGATTTGAGCGTTCTCTTTGTGACCTTGGCTCAAGTGTCAACCTCATGCCATATTCAGTTGCCAAAAGGATGGGGATGACAGACTTCACGACCATGAGGATCTCCCTGATACTTGTTGATCTTTAAGTTAGACTTCCAGAGGGGCTCACTACAAGAAAACAAGGGTATTTCCGACGGAAATTCCGACGGCAATAATTCCGTCGGAAATATCCGACGACTTTCCGACGGATTTCTGACTAACTTCTCATCCGTCGGAAATCCGTCGGAAATGTTAACCCGTCGGAAATCCGTCGGAATTTCCGACGGATTTCCGACGACCATAATCCGTCGGACACTTTTCGACAGATTTCCGACGACTTTTTGACGAATTCTGATGTTGCCGACATACTGCCGACGGATTTCTGACGACGTTCATCCGTCGGAATTTTCCGACGGATTTCCGACAGATGGTGACTTTGCCGACATGGTTGCCGACATGTTTGCCGACATCGATAATATCTACTTTATATCCGTCGGAAATCCGTCGGAAAATGCACAAAATTTTCCTTATAAAAACGTTTCCACGCTTCATATCACAAAAAAAAAAATCTCTCTTATCTAATTCCTTGCGAAAATGTCTTCTTCAAATCCTTATAATTATTTTCGATCATGGATGGACAAGCCTCATCAAATTCCGGACACGGGCCTAGTTACGGAGGAATTCAAAGAAGGTCTACAGGAATTCATGGCATTTGCGGGTATGCAGAAGAAAGCAAAAAAAACCGGTAAAATCTATTGCCCTTGTACCAATTGTGGGAATCGTAGATTTATCGTGATAGATGAAGTATGGTCACACTTGTATTGTCATGGGTTTATGCCGGGTTACAAGATTTGGTATTATCATGGAGAAAATGATACAATGGTGCATAATTATGCTAATACTAGTGAACATTATATTGAGGATAACACTAGCTTAGAAGAACCCGCAATGGAAGTACAAAGTACTGTATGTCATGTTCAGATGGTGAACGATGCATTTCGTGAAAGTATACCATCGGTTGCTGAGTATGGGGATAGAGGAGAAGAACCTAATTTAGAAGCTCGGAGATTCTTTGATATGTTAGACGCTGCTAAACATTCGTTATATGATTGGTGTAGAGGTGAACATTCCCCTTTATCAACTGCAACAAGGATGATTGGTATAAAGACGGATTTCAATTTGAGTGAGGAGTGCGTGGATGCAATCACTGATTTTGTGAAAGAAATTTTGCCAGAAGATAATCTTGCACCGGCATCATACTATGAGATACAGAAACTTGTTCAAGGTCTAGGATTGCCGTATCAGATGATAGATGTATGCATAGACAACTGTATGTTCAACTGGAGAGAGGACGCAGACCGTACGACATGCCGTTTTTGTCGCAAACCTCGGTATAAGGAAACAGGTGGAAGAGTGCTATTGCCATATAAACGGATGTGGTATTTACCGTTAATAGAGGGATTGAAGAGGTTATATCAGTCAGAGCGTACAGCGGGAACAATGAGATGGCATGCAGAGCATACAACAGATGGACAAATCGCCCATCCGTCAGATGCAGGAGCATGGAAACATTTTCAATCCATTTATCCCAGCTTTGCGTTTGAGGCGAGGAACGTATACCTTGGATTATGTACCGATGGTTTCAACCCTTTTGGGAAGCACGGCAGAAAATATTCTTTGTGGCCAGTAATTGTAACACCTTACAATTTGCCGCCATCTTTGTGCATGCGAAGGGAGTTCTTGTTCCTTAGCATTCTCGTTCCTAGACCAGAGCATCCGAAGAGATCACTTGATGTGTTTTTGCAACCATTGATTTATGAGCTGCGAATGTTATGGTACCAAGGTATTGAAGCGTTTGATGTTTCTTGTCACCAAAATTTCATCATGCGGTCGGTACTTTTGTGGACTATTAGCGATTTTCCAGCATATGGCATGTTATCAGGATGGACAACGCACGAAAGGTTATCGTGCCCGTACTGTCAAGATAACACTGATGCGTTCCAATTGAAGCACGGACGGAAAACGTCTTGGTTTGATTGTCATAGGCGATACCTACCTAGCGATCATCCTTATCGTCGGAGCACCACATTGTTTAGGAAGAACCGGAAAGTATTTGACGGTCCTCCTCCTGAGTTAGATGGTGAGTATTGGTTGACTCAGTTCAGAGATTTTGGTGCAGAGAGGACCGTTGATTGTGGTGGTAACGGACATCATCCTGTTGATGGTTGTGGCAACGTTCATAATTGGTACAAGAGGAGCATTTTATGGGATTTGCCTTATTGGAAGAACCATATTTTGAGGCATAATCTGGATGTCATGCACATTGAGAAGAATTTTTTCGACAACATTATGAACACCGTTCTCAATGTCAAAGGGAAGACGAAGGACAATCTGAAGTCTAGATTGGACTTGCTAGACATTTGTTCTCGTAGAGCACTACATGTGACAGGGAACGGGAAGCCTCCGGTCCCGGCTTTTCGTTTCGATGAACCTTCAAAGGCCGAGTTTTTTACTGGATTACCGAAAGTGTTAGATTCCCGGACGGATACGCATCTAACCTTCGGAACTGCGTTGATCATGGAGAAGGGAAGTTTACTGGAATGAAGAGTCATGATTGTCATGTGGTGATGCAGCGCCTCCTTCCATTTGCCTTTGCATGTCTTCTACCACGTAATATCCACGAATCAATTGCAGGTACAATCATGAAATTATTTATTTACTACTGTATACAATATATACTTCATTATTTAATTATTCATTTGTTATCCATATTTTGCAGGGATTGGTGCCTTTTTCCGAGATATATGTTCTCGCTCTCTTACATCAGAAGGTATCCGCAATCTTGGGGCTAATATACCTGTAATCCTTTGCAATTTGGAGAAGATATTTCCTCCTTCATTCTTTGTTGTTATGGAACATCTAACAATTCATCTCCCTCGAGAAGCAGAGCTTGGGGGCCCGGTTCAGTACCGTTGGATGTATCCTTTCGAACGGTATATGTTACATCTAAAGAAGAAGGTGAAAATTTTGAGTAGAGTGGAGGGTTCTATCGTCGCACAGACCATCAATGAAGAAACCTCACATTTTGCCGAGTCCTACTTTCCATCACAAGTCAAAACAAAGAGTCGTAGAGCAGCTCGACATGATGACGGAGGCGTCCTACCTTTCTATCCGGTCGATGTACCTCATATATTTTTAGAGATTGGACGACTTAGTGGAAAAGGCAAGAAGAGGAGACTTTCACCACAAGAGCGAGAGCATTTGCATATGTATATTCTCACAAACTGCGACGGAGTTGATGAATATGAGAGGTATTATATTGAACTTAATTTTTAATTACTTATTGGGTTCTTGATTATATAAATATGTACTAACATGATAATTGCTTCAATCTCACAGGATGTATATGGCTTATCAACGTTTTGCATTTCCTGACAAAACAGAGGACGGCCTAATCGAGCTCAAACAGGAAGAGTTCGGACGTTGGTTAAGAGATTATGTAAGTCTTTTAATTGCCTTGTTTTTAGCAATCATCATATGTAATGAAAGATTTAATTATTTGATGTATTTTTATTTTAATTGTGCAGGTGACGACAGAGAAGGCTAACGGACAAACATTTCCCACGTGGTTAGAAGAAATTGTGAGATTTCCACTAGCAACAGTGCAGTCACATGTGATGTATAGCACACGGGGGTACGCTTTTAAGATTCTTCGGGATGATAGGAGTGCGACAACTTCAGATTACGGTGTATCAACTCAGTAAGGTGATCTTGTATACTATGGTGTCGTACGTGAGATTTTCGATGTTCAGTACCCGGGAATGCTCGGTCTAAGATGTGTTGCATTTTTATGCGACTGGAACGACCCATTAGTAGGAAGCGGTGTGCGACACTACCAATTTGGTGTTACATCAGTACATAGCAGAAGAAAACTCCAGAGATACGAGCCATTTGTACTTGCATCACAAGCAGACCAGGTTTGTATTTCTTTTACGTTAATTTTTAATTTAGTTTTGTTGCATTCCCGTGGTTAAATTTGTACATGGTGTAGGTATGCTACATTCCCTATCCGCGGGTGACAAACAAGCAAGACCCGTGGGTTACAGTCACATCGATAAACCCGAGAGGTAGAGTTCATGGGATGTCTGATCATGAACCCCTCCAACAAAGCTTAGTAGGTTAGGGTTCAATCGAGCATTCCCTTGAGGTCGACCTTGTCGTTGATTTCACCATACAGGCAGGCGATCGAGTATTTGAGGATCCAGAAGAAGAATTTGACGAATTTGGGGAACCTTCCGATTCAGGAGAATCAGATTACTCATCATAGGATTGACAGTAGTTTTAATTATAAAATTTGCACCGTAAAATATGTACATATATTTGAACTAGAATTGTAATGTGTAATATATCAGTTATGTCGAAGTTTTATAAAGTTAGACATTTGATTAAGTGTAACAAAATTGGAAATTAAAAAAAAAAAATTTGGTTACAAGGTTAACCTATATAACTTCTATATAAATTCTATATAACACATTTTCTTGATGTATATACAAGGTTAACCTATTTTATATACATCATACAAGTGTTTGTAAACTTTTGCCACAAAAAAAAACCTATACACTATACCCTAAACAAGATTTTTGAATATATCCGCCGGAAATCCGTCGGAAATTTCCGACGGATTTCCGACGGATGAATATACCTCGGCTAAAACCTGGGTTATATCCGAGGGATTGATTTTTTAGTCGAGGCAACTGAATCCGTCGGAAATTTCCGACGGCTTTCCGACGAATTCAGTTGCCTCGGCTAAAAAAATCAATCCTCGTTTGGGTATATCCGAGGGATTGATTTTTTAGCCGAGGCAACTGAATCCGTCGGAAATCCGTCGGAAATTTCCGACGGCTTTTCGACGGATTCAGTTGCCGCGGCTAAAAAATCAATCCTCGTTTGGGTTATATCCGAGGGATTGATTTTTTAGCCGAGGCAACTGAATCCGTCGGAAAGCCGTCGGAAATTTCCGACGGACTTCCGACGGATTCAGTTGCCTCGACTAAAAAATCAATCCCTCGGATATAATATAACCCAGGTTTTAGCCGAGGTATATTCATCCGTCGGAAATCCGTCGGCAATTTCCGACGGATTTCCGACGGATATATTCAAAAATCTTGTTTAGGGTATAGGGTATAGGTTTTTTTTGTGGCAAAAGTTTACAAACACTTTTATGATGTATATAAAATAGGTTAACCTTGTATATACATCAAGAAAATGTGTTATATAGAATTTATAAATTTTGATGGAAGTGTTTGTATAAGTTATAGTATAAGATATAGTTGATTTATGTGAAATGATATGTTTTGATGTTGTATAATTTTTAAACTAATGCAAAGCCTTTAATATTGATGAACTTAATATATATATTGAATGATACATGTAAATTACATGTCCCTAAATCATATAAAGAAACCCTAAACCCTAAACCCCAAATTTCCGACGGATTTCCGACGGATCTGAAAAATTTGACACGTGCTTGTTGACTTACCAATCGACAAACATGCAAGGAATATACCTTATCTTCTCCAATCCGTCGGAAATCCGTCGGAAATTTCCGACGGATTTCCGACGGACTTTGATATTTTCGAGACCGCGGGAATATCAACCGCGTAAATGAAATTATTTTCGGAATCCGACGGATTTCCGATGGACATTGAAATATATCGACAAATCGTAAGTTTTTTCCTTATTTCTCTCTTCTACCTCTCTCTCTTCCGTCGCTTCTTCTCCCTCTTCTCTCTTCTTCTTCCTTACCGAAAATCTCTTCTTCTCCCTCTTCTCTTCTTCTTCTTCACAATTTCAGTTTTACTCTTCAATTCCTCAACTCCTCTTCATCAATTCCTCAATTCTTCTTCAACAAAACCATGTAAGTTTAATCAATTCCTTTAATTTTTTTTAGATCTTGTTAGTTTTAGGGAATATATTAGTTAAGTTGTTAGAATTCTATTTATGTGAATTGTTAAGTGGTTATAATAGAATTTGTTATTTAGAATAATATTAGTGTTAGGGTTTATGTGTTTAGATTGTTGATTTAGAATTGTTAGATCTAGAAAACAAATTTTTGATTTTTTAAAAACGTTTCTTTATATTAAAATCATTTTTAGATCTTGTTTGATTTTCTAAAAATATTTTAAAAACGTTTCTAGATATTGTTTGAATTTTTAAAAATAGTTGTATATATTAAAATCGTTTTTAAAATATTGTTTAAGTAATAAAAATGTTTAGACAATATTTGTATATATTAAAAACGTTTTTAATATATTTGTTAAGTAATAAAAACGTTTTCATAATATTTGTATATATTAAAATTGTTTTTAAAATTTTTTTATAGTAATAAAAACGTTTTTAATATATTTGTTAAGTAATAAAAACGTTTTTATAATATTTGTATATATTAAAATCGTTTATAGTATTTTTTTTAACTAATAAAAACGTTTTTAAAATATTTCTATATATTTAAGATGATGTTAAAATATTTTTTTAATAATAAAAACGTTTTTCAAATATTATTTTAGTAATAAAATCGTTTTTAATATTTTTTATAGTAATAAAACTTTTTCTAAATATTTTTATATATTAAAACTTATTTTAAAATATTTTCCCAAATTTTGAAATTTTTTGAAAATTTTGAATTTTTAGTAAACTTTGAATTTTTCGGAAAATTTGAATTTTTTGGAAATTTTGAATTTTTCGGAAAATTTGAATTTTTTCTAAATTTGTTTCCGGAAATTTCAAAAAATTTGGTAACTTTTGAATTTTTTGTTAATTTACTAACAATTTTACCGTTTTCCGCAGGGATCACGACGAAGTTCTTCAGTTGGGAGGCGGCAACCAAGAACGCCGTTCTCGGCGTTCTCGGTGTACGCCTCCGGGACCAACGAACTCGGGAACTCACATCCCAGATTCCCAGGAATCCGCTGCTCGGAGCCACATTGAGATCGAGGAGCTAGTCCGGCAGCCTAACCGGGGCCATTGCATTCGACTCGACCCGAAGTTTGAGGACGGCACTTGGTAAGATAATTTTTGTACATTATTTCAATTTATTTAGATTTTTAAACTTAACATATTTATATCTTTTCATAATGTTTTCAGGTTTAAGCTGTCGACTCAGATCACCAAGGCGATATTACGGATGCTCCACAACATGTTGGACAAACCGTACGAGAAGTATTCGGACATGCCTACCGTGGAGAAAGACGTGTGGCACCGGACTTTCGCGGTATGTTATTTATTGATATATTATTTATTTTGAATTTCATTTTGTCAATTTTTCTTATTGACATGTAACATATATTTTTTTAAAATTGTAGCAAGAGTTCACGTGGGACTCTCATCATACGCGCAAAGTCCTTGACACATTCGACAAGTATGCCGCAAACTCGTACTTGAAGCACATGTACGAGTGGAAGCAGAAGTGGAAGCACAACAAAGACAAGCCGAAGGACCTTGACGACGACGTCTGGAAGGGCTTCTGTGAGTACTGGAGTAGGCCTGCGACGAAAAAGACATCCGACCAATAGTCGAAGAACCGAAATAGCCAACGAGGCGGAAAAGGGGTCTACATCCACAACGCGGGCGCAAAGACCATCGAACGGGAAGCGATGGAAATGGTAAGTTTAATTTAAATTTTTTATTGCTAATTCTGTTTTTTATATTTATTTAACTTAATAAATTTTTGCAGGCGAGAGAATCTGGTTCCGAACCCGATTATCTTAAACTCATCGAGCAGAGACACACCAACAAGAAAACCGGTCAGATACAAGACTTGGGGATGCGGGATGTTGTCGAGAAGAGCAAGAAGACGAAGATGGACCGTGAACTATCAATATCGCAGTTCACTATCGACGGATCGACGTCCTCGAACTCTTTATCCCGGGAAGAGATAAACAAGATTGTACTTGAGGTAAGTTTTAATTTCATTTCGTTTTTTTTTTATTTTCGTTATTTAATTATTAACGGTTATAATTATTCGCAGCAAACCCGGCAAGTGAAAGGTCGATTCGCTGGGTTAGGCACCCTTCCGACCCAAGAATCTTCTTCCTCGCTTCCTCGTTATCCTTCGGAGTACCGGGTTGAAATCGAGAGCTACGGACGGAGCTAAAGACTACCAACAAGAATCTCTCCTACTTGGAGAAGATGATGGAGAAATGTTTCCCGCATATATTTCGGGATAATAATCCCGACGACGACGACGGGGATTCTCCAACCGCTTAAATATTTTCTTTTAATGCTTTTTTTTTGAACAATTTTTTTTAATGTGTAATGAATTTTTTAATTTTGTTTAATGAATTTATATATTTATTATTTCTATTTTTAATTTATATTTCTAATTTATATAATTTTAATTTATAAATTTCAAAAAAATAAATAATTAAATAAAATTCAAAATAAAATTCAATTGCAATTCCGTCGGAAAACCGTCGGAATAAGTTACCGTCGTAAATCCGTCGGAACCTATTTCGGAAGAAGAACCGACGGAATTCCGACAAATTCATCCGATCACCATCCGTCGGAAATTCTGTCGGTAATATATCTGTCGGAAGTCCGTCGGAAATTCCCGACGGCCAACCGACGGACTTCCGACGGCATTTCCGACCGAATATCCGTCGGAGTATCTGTCGGAAAGTACGCGGTCGGAAATCCGTCGGAAAATACCGACGGATTTCCAACGGCCATGATCCGTCGGAAAATTCCGACGGATTTCCGACGGCCATGATCCGTCGGAAAATTCCGACGGATTTCCGACGGCCAAGATGCGTCGGAAAATTCCGACGGATTCCGACGGAAACCATATTTCCGACGAACTATAACCGACAGCTTAAATCCGTCGGAAAAGGCCTTTTCCGACGGATTTGGCCGTCAAAAATACCCCTGTTTTCTTGTAGTGGCTACTCGAAGATGTCCCGATTAAGATTGGGAATTGCTTAATCCCAACTGATTTCATCATCCTGGAATACGATGATGAGCCTAAGGATCTTTTTATCCTAGGCAGACAGTTCCTTTGAACTGCTGGTGCTTTAATTGATTGCAGGAATTGGAAGATCGCTCTCAACGTTGGTGATTGGTCATGACTTGCAATATGGATAAGATGATGAAGAGACCAACCATCGATGGATAGACTTTCTTTGTAGACACTTTCAGTGACATAGCTGAAGAGTACTTCCTTGAGATACATCATGAGGATCCACTGGAGAGAGCGTTGATCTGTTCAGCCACTTCAGAGGTTCATTCGTGCGATGATACAGCTTGATACTCGAAGATACTCGATTCAGCATCGTCAGTATCGATCGATACCCCCTTAGTATCGGTCAATACCCTACGAATAGAGGGAGAGTTGGCCGACAGTTCTAATCAAGCCGCTGGGCTTGGAGATTAGAGTGCATAGAATGCTCCTAAGGTGGAACTTAAGCCACTCCCACCAAATTTGAGGTATGGTTTTCTTGGTCCTAATTCTACATACCCAGTAATTGTTAATGCTTCTTTGAACAACAAAGAGATTGCATTACTGCTGAGCAAGCTGCGCAAATATCGCAAAGCTCTTGGCTATTCTCTTGATGACATTTCATGTATATCACCGGACCTGTGCATGCATAGGATTCATCTTGAGGACGAGTCAAAGACTTCGATTGAGCATCAGAGGAGGCTGAATCCGAATCTGATGGAAGTGGTCAAAAAGGAGGTGATGAAGCTTTTGAAAGCTGGTGTTATCTATGCTATTTAGGATAGCTCTTGGGTCAGTCCAGTGCACGTTGTTCCTAAGAAAGGAGGGTGATATATCATGTTTTTACCTCGTTTAAGCCATTATATAAGTCTGTTTTATAGAATCTTTCTACTATTTTGTAGTGGTTTAGAGTCTTTTACAGGTTTTAGCACGTTTGGAGCATAATTGGAGATATTGGAGCTTTTTGGAGCTTTTTGGAGCAAAGCAACGTTCGTGTAGCTGAGTACCCGATTTGAAGCACGAGTGTCGACCGATACTGCCTAGTATCGGTCGATACTCACCGAAGCAGACATGACCCGCGACTTAATGAAGAGTTGAAGAATTGCAAAATGGCCCAGAAGACTTTATTATTTACAAGAAACCCCAAAACGTGATTTAAGTTATTTAATAGGATTTTACTGCCACTTTGATGGCTATGCATTATTTTATTCTGGTTTTGTGAGAGAGCTTTTGAAGGGAGACAAGTCTGAAACTCTGTTCGTCCGAGAGAAGATTTCGAACCCTAATGTTACTCCTTCTATTTTATTTGGTGATTTATTCAAACATGTTTATTGCTTCAATTTCCATGTCTGAGTAGATCTCCTGTTAGGTTTAGGGTTCTCATAAGGGTTTTCTCTGAATGCTAGGTTGATTAGTTGTTAGGATTCACTATATGAATTAGTTCTTCGCCATAGGTTGTTTCCAAAGCTAATTATGGATTGATCACCTAGAACTTAGATCTTAGGATAAATGATTAGGCACGAGAGTGCGATTAATTACCTGATAGAACCTAGGGTGAGTAAAATAAATATTCGCAAAGAGATTTGGTTTAGTTGTTTTGTGAAGAAATCAAACTTGATTTAAAAGCTGGTTTAGACTATAGGATTCGCAAAGAGATTTGGGATTCTAGGATTTAGACTTAGATAGTTTTCGCAACGAGAGTTGGTTAATTATACATTAGTGATTTGAGTTCAAGAACTGCGCTAAATCTGAATCATGTTAGTTAGTTTACCTGCATTCATTGAATTCCTGAGAAATACCCTGAACCTATCTTTCCCCAATTGAATTTACAACCGTTTTAATTTAAGTCCTGTTTTTCAATATCATTGATCACTTAGCTTGATTCTCATCCATATAATCTATTATGTGTCTCTGTGAGTCCTTATGTTCGACCCCTACTATACTGCAACTACTGCTTAGTACTTTTAGGGTATTAATTTGAGCATATCAAATTTGGCGCCGTTGCTGGGAACTCAATTCGCCATTAGATTTTTGTTTGAGGATTTCGACTAAGTTCGTCGGTATCGATCGATACTCACTATTATCGGTCGATACTCGTCGTTCTCTTTTTGTTGATATCAATCGACACCACTTAGAATCGGTCGATACTCATCGTGCTACCGATTACTTACATTCTTGACTTCTGTTTTCAGGTGTATGCCTAATCATAAAACCAGAGAAAACAAGAACACTCAGCTAGTTGAACTGTCATTGGAGCAGCTAGAACTCGTGGAACGCACAAACAGAAAAGCAAAGAAACCAGCAGAGATGAACAACAATCAAGTAGAGTTGGTTCGAGATGAGGCTGGTGCCTACAGAGACTAAGAGGGTCGTTTGTGCAATGAGAGAGGACAACGTCTGGATGGAGAGGGGAACATCATTCCCGCTGCTCCTGTTGCTGCTGGGATTATCGCTGGGAATACGAATAATGCTGTGGTTAATCGTGGGAGAACGATTGGTGAGTGTAACAGACCTGATCCGTTCTATGCGAATCGATCAGCGATTTGTCCTCCTTCTTTTCAAATGAACAACTTTGAGCTGAAACCTGCATACTACACTCTTGTGGGTCAGCATCCTTTTCATGGTCTTTCCAATGAACTTCCCATGGATCATATTGAGAGGTTCGAGGACTTGGTCACTAGCATCAAGATCAATGGATTGTCCTATGACTACCTTTTCTGCAAGCTCTTCCCATACTCTCTTGGTGGAGATGCAACGTACTGGCTGAAGCAGTTACCTCCTGGATCACTGACTACCTGGGAACAGACCAAGACTGCTTTCCTGAACAACTGAAGAACAAGATCTCCCAGTTTTCTCAAGGACCTACTGAGGCGTTCAAGACTGCTTGGACGAGATTCAGGTCGTATCAGAGAGATTGTCCACATCACGGATATTCTGATGTTCAGTTGATGGGGTTTTTCTTCAGATGACTTGATTGGAGGTATCAGATGACCTTGGATGCTGCGAGCAATGGAAACTTCAACACCAGGTATCCTGAAGATGCTTATGTGTTGATTGAGAACTTGGCGTCTAGCAATAGCACCAAGAATGCTGATTTTGAGCGCAAGAAGCTAGATGGAAGCATGGATCGTACACAGATTGCTGATGTTCAGGCCAAGTTGGATTCTATGCACAGTCTTCTGATGGGCAAGACAACAAAGGTTTTTCACTTTGCTGAAGATGTTGAGGTTTTCAATGAGGATGAAATAGAGGATGTTAACTACATTGGTGGTTCTGGTTTTCAGGGTCAGAGAAATCAATTCAACAATAACAGAAACTTCAACAACAACTCTCAGCAAGGAGGTTCGAATCAGTTTGGCCAGAAACCATCTCAGAACAGTGGGTACACTAGGAACTATGGTCATTCATTTTATCAACATGTACCTGCTAAGCTTCTAGACAGCAAGATCGAGGCTATGTTTGAACAGCTGGTTCAAGGACAGTAGCAGCTCACAGTGAACCTGAATGGAAAGATAGATAATGTGTACAAGGATCTGAGTGGAATGATCGATGACCTCAATACTCATCAGAAGATGCTGGAAACGCAAGTAGCTCAGACTGCAGCAGCTGTCAAGGCAAAGACGACTCATGCACAGAACGAATACGTCAATGCCATCACCTTACGAAATGCAGGAAATCTCGAAAACCTTCTCGAAGGTGATTCCGGACCTGATTTGCATGTATCGACTGACACCACTGCAAGTGTCGATCGATACCGACATGAAGAAACGACACACGAGCTTTGTGTCGATCGACACCAACCTTGCATCGATCGACACCCCTCGCATGGTGAACCAGATGTTGTGAAGAAACCGGAGATGGTTGAAGAACGTGTTTACAAACCTAAGATTCCGTATCCTAGGCCACCTAGACATCTCATGAAACCCATCACTGCAGAGCAGCTGCTAGCTCTTGAGAAGAATGTCAGAAAGATTCCCCACACTATATATTTTGAAGACGCTTTTGAAAACCATCCCTTGGAGTGTTACTTCCAAAACTGCAGAGAGACTGAGGAAGAGATTAAGGCACTTTTCACCAAGGCAAGAAGTACACTACTTACACCGAAGCAGTTGACTAAGAGGGAAGACCTAGAAAAATTTTCAGTTCCATGCTCTATCTCCGGAGTTGAATTCAAAGAATCTCTGGTTGATTCAGGGTCTAGCGTCAATGTCATTTCAATGGCACTTGCAGAGAAGCAGAAAATCGATGACATAAGATCTACTGAGATGGCCATCAAATTCGTGAACTCTTCCACATCGGTTCCATACGGTACAATCCCTGATTTGATGGTTAAAGTAGGAGATTGTCTGATTCCTACCGGCTTTCAGGTTGTGGAGATGCATGCAAGGTCTATCACACCTTTGATTCTTGGAAGACCGTTCATGGCTACAGCTGGTGCAGTTATGGACATGCCCAGTAAGAGAATCTCGTTCTCATACATTGACGAACAGAACTCCTACGAAGCCATCCATTCTAGAAGAGCTCCCACACAGATTTCTTGCATCCCCGTTGGTGCAGGAAAAACATTGATGGTAGACCTTTCAGACTAGCCTTATGATGAGCCAACTGTCATAGAAGTTCTGGATCGTCCTCCTATCGTCATGAAGAGAGTCATCAAAAAGACTAAGGCAAAGAAGGAGGTACAGAACAGAAGAGTCGAGAGTGCTACACATGTAACCTTAACCCCTCAGAAATGTGATGGAGATTCGATCGAATATAAGGTGAAATGCAAAGGGACCTCAAGACCATTTTCTAAGGCTAAAGTTCTTCTTACTCCAGAGCTGAAAGAGAAAGGACATGAGGTTGTGGAGCACATGTTGCGCAGAACCCTGAAGTTGGAGATGTCAAGTTGTGGAGCCTGCTTTGCTGCAAGCTCTCATTCTTATCTGGACTTATTGTCCGTACAGTCAAGCTCGTGACGTTAAACAAGCGCTGAGTGGGAGGCAACCCACTGGTAAGTCTGTACATATGATTCTTTTATTTTTGCATTTTTGTTTTGTGTTTCGTTGTGTCACGTAAATCAGATTTGGAGGTCCCTTATCGATCGATACCACTTGGCATCGGTCGATACCCGTCATTTAACATACACATTCTGGACCGACCTCCGTGTGGGAAGCAAGTCATTCCGTACCTCTAGTATCGATCGACACCCACTGGTATCGATCGACACTCCACGCGCAGGTAAGTTTACTATAAACCCTATGGGTTTTTCCTTTCTTCTCCCACCGCCTCCATCGCTCGATACCAAATACCGCAACCCCTCTCTAAAAATCGCAAATCTTCGTTTCACAACGGATTTGAGTGATTTTTGAGTCTATTCTGCTCAGATTTTCGTGTTCTATCTCATTCTATCACTCATTCTCACGATCTACAAGGTATGAATCACGAATTCTCATCTTTTCAATCCGTGAACCAAGGTTTGATTTTCGACTTTTAGGCTCTTAGAACTTGTTTTGCTGGATGATTACCACTTGATTTGTGTGTTCTAAACCTAGTCGAATCTTGCATTACACCTAATTACCCATGGTTTACACTTTTGGAATTCTCGGATTTGTGTTCTTCGTGATGCTCGATACGTGTCTCAGCATTGATCGATACCACATTGGTATCGGTAGATGCTGACTGTTTCACTTGGCCGAGATGCTGTGTTTGATAGAGATGTTGGAGTTATGCTGTGTCTTTATGTCTTTGTTTGCAGAAGACATCTAGGCCAAAGAGAGCACGAACTTCAGACGCATCGAGCTCTAATCCGTCTGCTCATGCTGCTCATGTCGCCATAGTTAGAGCCCCTTGGCCTAAGCGGAACGAGAAGGCCAAGATTCCATGCAGCAGAGATTGGGAGGGAACATATAGGCAGATAGCTGAGAGTAATGACTGCGTCTTTAGGCCCATCTCCGAGACCTGGGACGATTATGACACGTTGTTCTACAACGCTTGGCATGATGTTGATATACAGACCACTCGATTTGTCGACCCTCAGACCATGCGAAACCTGGGTATCGACAGAGAACTCGGGAGATTGATAGAGAAGATTGGTTTGGGGACTATGTCGCTGCGACAATATGATTTGTACCCCGACTTGGTACGACAGTTCCTCGCGACAGTCCGAGTTTACTATAAGGATGAGGTTCTGAATAACCAACTCAACAAATGGCGTATCCCTTTCAACCGGCTTGTGCAAATCCATGAGTAGCTCATACCCTTGACTCTCTTTACTCAAGAACCCATGATAACCACGCTCCTTAGTCAAAACCACTTCCAAACCGTCCTTCACTCTCATTTCCTCAAGCAATTCGTCGGATAGTTCATCCATGGTCTCTATGTAGAAACATTAGCCATCTATGGTGGGTTTCTTCATCACCTTGTTGATATCGAACTCAAGGACTTCTCCTTTACCCAAGTGAAGGTCTATTTTGCCTTTCCTCACATCGATTATCTCCCCCGCGGTTGCTAGGAATGGCCTACCAAATATAAGAGGGTCTTTTGTTTCCTCATCCATTTCAAGAACCACAAAGTCCGTGGGGACAATGAAATCCTTCACCACAATAGGAAGATCCTCAAGCAAACCAATAGGAACCCTCACGCTCCTATCCGCCAATATTAGGGAGATGTTGCATGCTTTGTAGCATGTGAACCCTAGTCTCTTGGCTACCGAATATGGCATGAGGCTTACACTTGCTCCAAGATCACACAAACAATGGTTGAAAGCTAGAGGACCAAGTGCACAAGGTAGAGTAAATGATCCCGGATCTCCTAGCTTCATTGGTACCATCTTCTTTTGTATGATGGTACTACACTCGTGAGTTAGAATGACCATGGACTCTATTTCCTTAGCTCTCTCATTCACGGCATCTTTCAAGAATTTGGCGTATTGAGGGACAAGCAAGAAGACATCAACCAAAGACATTGTGAGTTCTACCTTCTCCATTTGCCTATTAAAGATGGCTTTATACTTGTCCATAAGTTGCTTCTTGAACCGCCCGGGGAACGGTAGCTTAGGAACGTATGGCTTAGGGACAAAAACATTCTTCTTTGGCTTCTCTTGAGCAACAACAACCCTAGGCTTGACCTTCTCAACTTCTTCAACCTTGTCTTGCTCTCTCACTACCTCGTCTTTAACCAATTCGTCATCTTCTTGAAGTTCCACCCCCCCCCCCACTTTGCTTCTCAATGTCCGCATTGAGAGTAGAAGGAGCTTCTCTTGGAGGCAAAACCGTACCACTTCTTAAGGTGATGGCATTTACATACTCCTTAGGATTAGCTTCGGATTTACCCTGGAGTTGACCTTGTGGTCATGAAGAAGAAGCAACACCTTTGTTCTCCATGTGTTTTACCTTAGAGTTCAAAGTCTCAATCTTTGTGTTGAGGTCGTTGTAAGAGCAATCCACCCGCGTATTGATCTCCGCTTGTCCCTTGAGTAATTGTTGGAACATGGAGCTCAAATCAAGCTCTTGCGGTTTAGACGTAGTTACTTGACCTTGAGGCACAAACCCTTGTTGTTGGCCTTGAAAACCGGGTGGAGCTTTGGGTTGAAATCCGCTTTGGTTCCCTTGGAATTAGTTCCTTGGGACAAAACCTTGTTGGTTGGATTAGAAGCTTGGCCTTGAGGTTGGAATTGCTTTTGTGGGGCTCCTTGAGCTTGATTAGGTTGCGGAGGGTAGTCTTGGTCTTGTGGGTTCTCCACATTTGTGTTTCGGTAAGAGAAGTTGGGGTGGTTCCTATAGTTTTGATTGAACCCTTGTCTTTGGTAGTTCCCTTGGTTTTGGTATTTCCCTTGGTTCCCAACGTAGTTCACCTCCTCTTGAGTGTTCATGTCCATGTTCTCCTCTTGATAACAACATTGGTTTTCATCATAAGCATCCACAAAGTTGACCGTCTATTGAGAAGACACTAGGATTTTATCAATCAAATTGGTCTGCTTGTCCAACTTGTCGTTAAGAGCTTTCATGTCTTTGGCCCGCTTCTTCTCATCAAAGTCGCTAGTAGTCCTTGTGGCGCGGTCATAGTCGTCGCAATAGGTACCGTCACTTTGGGCCAAATTCTCGACCAGCTCCATTGCTTCCTCAACGTCCTTAGCCAAGAAGTTCCCGTTAGATGTCGTGTCAAGTAGCATACGGATCTTAGGCAAAGCACCGCGGTAGAGTGTGCTTAGGAGAGAAGCGTTGCTAAAGCCGTGATGTGGGCATTGAGACGTGTAGCTTCTAAATCTCTCCCAAGCCTCGTTGAAAGACTCATTGGACCGTTGTGTGAAGCTTGAGATCTCGTTGCGAAGCTTGGGAGTTCTAGCCGGTGAAAAGAATTTGGCGAGAAACGCACGTTTGCAATCATCCCACGAGGTGATAGATCCTTGGGGTAATATCTTTTCCCATTGGTGAGCCTTGTCACCCAAAGAGAACGGGAAGAGACAAAGTTTGAACCCATCTTCGGAGACCCCATTGATCTTCGTGAGACCACATATCCGGTCAAATTGGTCAATGTGGTCTAAGGGATCCTCCATGGACAAGCCGTGGAATTTGTTGGCTTGAACCATGTTGATAACCCCCGGCTTCACTTCACAGTTGTTATTCTCCACCGGTGGAGCTTGAATGCCTTGGCGGTTTTGGTGAGCATTAGCAGCGTCACCCTCTACAACAACGTTTCTAGCTCTTGGTGGATGGTTGGGACGGTGATGGTTTCCATTGCCACCACCTTCTTGATTGTTGCCGTTTCCATCCCCATTCCCACCGTTCCTTTGGTGGGTAATGGGTTCATTGATGTTCCGAAGGGGAACATTCTCAAAGTGATCCATTTCTTCGTTGTCAACCTCTTCTTGAAATCTAACTCGGCTTCTCCTTTCCCGTGAACCTCTGTCTAGTTGATCGATATCGTCTCTTGGTTCTACGAGATTGGTGTTGCCTCGGGAACGAGTATGCATACACCTAGAGAGTAAAAAAGCAATGAGAAGCAAACAAGATTAGTAACTTGGTAGCAAATAATACTTAAGCTCACGAAGAACCTAAATCTCAATGTTAAAACAAATCCCAATATGGCAACGGCGCCAAATTGATACAAGACTTTTTAGTCTCTAGGAGGTATCAATAACTCCAATACGTGTAGTATGAAGGTTATCAATCCATAAAGGGATTTATCCTAATCACTAAGAATGCAAGGTGCTTATAGTAAGTTAAGCTAAACAAGTATTGTTTGTGGTTAATTACCAATTCGAAACAAGTGAATAGCAAGCAAACACTAAATGAGATGTAATTCAAATAACAAAGGCGGAACTAGAGATGAGGTTATCGATATAAGGTGATCTAAATCCAATTAGTGGTGCTCATTTACTCAAGGAAGCTAATTCCTATGCAATAGATCCCTAATCTTGATTAGTTCTTTTTCAAGCAACTAATCACTATGTTAATTATCAAGTCCATTAGCAAATTATCATTTGTGTATTAACAACTAACAAGCATTAAGAATCATAACAAGATCAACCAAAGATATGCCCTAAACAACTAATGTCTTAGGTTAGGAACATAAATCTCTTGTCTAGTTCATCAAGGCATTTCATCAAACACTTGGTGTGCATGAAATGCCTTATGATCTAGATCCACTCTTTCAATCTATATCTAGCATTAGGGGCACTAGACAAGAAGGAATATAAGATAATCTAACCCTAAGCACCACTAATCAAGCTTTAGATCACCCTAATCTACCACATCTCAAGATCCTAAAAGACTACTCAAGATCCATCAAGAACACCTCAAAATCGATGTAGATAGAGGATGATTCCATGGATAGATGTTTGATTAATCAAGATAGAAAGAATATAGATGGAAGAGATTGATTGAAATAAATACTAAATTGCAATAATCAAAGGATCCTTCTTACAAATCTCAAACTCTCTCAAAGGTAAACGTTTTGGCATAAGAAAAAGCATAAAATAAAAATTCGGTTTAGATGAGTATTTATAAGAAAAGTGGGCAACATGATCGACATCAACACCACAGGTCGATGTTGATGGTCGATGCTAAGGCCTTGATGTTGCATCCACCTGATGCATCGACATGTGGGTCGATGTAAACGCCCTGAAGCTGAGCATCGATGCAGCTGGTCGATGTGAAGGGGAGTTGGGTCGATGCTAAGGATCTGATGTTGCATCCAGCATCAACATCGACCTGTGGGAAGAGCTGGGTCGATGTAAATGCCCTGAAGCTGAGCAATCGATGCAGTTGGTCGATGTGAAGGGGAGCTGGGTCGATGCTAAGGCCCTTATGTTGCATCCAGCATCAACATCGACCTGTGGGAAGAGATGGATCGATGTAAATGCCGTGAAGCTGAGCATCGATGGGTTGCATCGACCTATGGGAAGAGCTGGGTCGATGTGAATGCTGAAAATCTCCCAAACGTCTTTAACCGCTTCTCTTGCTCCCGATCCGAATGGTCTTTAAGCCAAACTCCGTCAAATGCCTCCAAAGTACCTAAAAATGACTCCATAACATGCAAGACACTCTAGGACCTAGTATGAGAACCCTAAAACTCTAAATGAGATAAAGCAACAAAGAAATGCCAAGTAACTATAAGCAAATGAGATGAAACTTAGATTAAATGAATGCATGAAAGGGGTAAAATACGAGTCTATCACTAAGGAAAAGGGTCATTACAATGTTTCATGAACAGGTGAGTCTCTATGTTTTCAACCATCTTTCTCTGGTTTAGTCTTCTATTTGCTTGAGGGCAAGAAAAGGCTAAGTCTGGGGGAGTTGATATATCATGGTTTTTACCCCGTTTAAGCCATGATATAAGTTCGTTTTATAGAGTCTTTCTACTATTTTGTAGTGGTTTAGAGTCTTTTACAGGTTTTAGCACGTTTGGAGCATAATTGGAGATATTGGAGCTTTCAGGAGCATTTTGGAGCAAAGCAGAAGTTCGTGTAGCTAAGTACCCGATTTGAAGCATCAGTGTCGATCGATACCGCCTAGTATCGGTCGATACTCGCCGAAGCAGACACGACCCGCGACTTTAATGAAGAGTTGAAGAATTGCAAAATGGCCCAGAAGACTTTATTATTTACAAGAAGCCCCAAAACATGATTTAGGTTATTTAATAGGATTTTACAGCCACTTTCATGGCTTTGCTTTATTTTATTCTGGTTTTGTGAGAGAGATTTTGAAGGGAGACAAGTCTGAAACTATGTTCGTCCGAGAGAAGATTTCGAACCCTCTTGTTACTCTTTCTTATTTATTTGAGTATTTATTCAGTCATGTTTATTGCTTCAATTTCCATGTCTGAGTAGATCTCCGATTAGGTTTAGGGTTCTCATAAGGATTTTCTCTGAATGCTAGGTTGATTAGTTATTAGGATTCACTATCTGAATTAGTTCTTCGCCATAGGTTATTTCCAAAGCTAATTCTGGATTGATCACCTAGAGCTTAGATCTTAGGATAATTGATTAGGCACGAGAGTGCGATTAATTACCTGATAGAACCTAGGGTGAGCAAAATAACTATTCGCAAAGAGATTTGGTTTAGTTGTTTTGTGAACAAATCAAACTTGATTTAAAAGCTGGTTTAGACTTTAGGATTCGCAAAGAGATTTAGGATTCTAGGATTTAGACTTAGATAGTTTTCACAACGAGAGTTGGTTAATTATACTTTAATGATTTGAGTTCAAGAACTGCGCTAAATCTGAATCATGTTAGTTAGTTTACCTGCATTCATTGAATTCCTGAGAAATACCCTGAACCTATCTTTCCCCAATTGAATTTACAACCGTTTTAATTTAAGTCATGTTTTTCAATATCATTGATCACTTAGCTTGATTCTCATCCATAATATCTATTGTGTGTCTCTGTGAGTCCTTGTGTTCGACCCCTACTATACTGCAACTACTGCTTAGTACATTTAGGGTATTAATTTGAGCCTATCATAACACTCAACGAGAGGATGGAACTCGTTAAAGAAGGAACAACGAGAACAAAAGTTCGAAATCCAAAAAGCTAATGATGTGGTACGTACTTTGAATTACAAGTTTGATTACTTGGATAACTCTATCAATGACAACAGCAACACCACATATGACTACGCCCTCGAGCTGTTGGAAGGCATATGAGAAGTTAAAGACAAAACGGTAGAGCTCGATCTTACGCTAGATCTACTCATTTATGCCATTGATGAAGTAGAAGAGAAAGTGGAAAAACTTTCTAAAAATCATGAGGAGCATGATACAACACTTGATGCTCATGTTCCTAACCTAGAAGAGAAGCCAAATGACGCCTTGAACCAGAAAACACTGAAGAAGACGATGAACTGAACAAGTCCCCACAGACTCCATTCACCACGTTCGCGAGCCCTCCAGCCGCAGCCAACTGCCCAATGGCTGCGCCTGTGACCATCTGACCCACGGACAAGCCACCTTCAACCGCACATGCGTCCTCTCAACCCACGGCCGAGCTCCATTCCACCGCGCCTCCGTCCTCTCCTTATGCGGCCAGTTCCTGCTCGTCTCTCCTTCGACCTCTTGTGTCCCCAACACCAACCTTCGAGCAAGCTGTCTTCTCCATTGATTCTAAAGCCTCGGATGAGCCCTCAAGCAACCTAAAACCAGATTCATGTGCACCTTGCAAGGTGATTCAAGCTCATGACACAGCCTCATCCTCTTCATCAACAACACTTTAAAGGAGCCCACCAATGAGGATCTACATGCCTCATTGCTTTGACACCACGAACTCCTATTGTGAGTCCTACTCGTCCTTTGAGCTGACAGCTCCAGCAAGTCCAATACCGGAAGAGCCAAATACACAAAACATATCGAGAGAAAGATTGATCGAATTCAACAAATTTGTGAAATCGATCCCGATGAACGTCTCTTTCGAAGAAGTTTGGGAAAAATGACCTTTATACGCTTTCTTCCGCTACAGAAATGAGAGCAAGGAAAACATTCATATCTACTTAATGAGAGCAAGACGTTCAACTACACTATATAGTACATCTTACGCTATTCGCATATTTCATCCTGAGAAGTACAAAAGTTACCCGAACAAGATTAGTTAGGAAAAGTTAGAGGAATTCAACGATGTGGTTCGTGATCTACCTCGAGGAACCACTTTTGCTAGAGCTTGCATAGACCACATGATTGGTCACTTCTTTTGTAAAAGAAAAGAGTCCATCTCGGAGATAGAAGATCTCTTCGACAATGCTATGAAAGGAAGACACGTTCGTACTCTTCATAAGATTCAAGAACAAGGTCAGTTTCTCATTACTTGCACCATCCATTGAGTCGAGTTTAAAGACGTTCTTTGTGACTCCGGAGCTTGCCTAAGCATCATTTCAAAATTGACCGCCAAAAGACTCGGTATCAAGCACGTTCATCCAACTAAGATGGAAACTTAGCATGGCCGATGAGACTTGTGCTACACCAAAAAGAATCCCCCGAGACATGCACGGTAAGGATTGGAGATTGCATAGCTCCCGTTGACTTCTACATTGTCCAAACAATAAAAGGCGATGCAACACCGATAATCCTAGGATGGCCTCTATTGTAAACCGTTGGAGCCATCATGGATTGGCCCAATCGACGTGTTTCCTTTGTCAACGTCAACAAAGATGTGTTCTACAATGATGTCCCGCTCAAGTACAAGAAGGACGGATATCACAATTTGAGAGACCCCGATCCCGACTCCCTATGTAGTGTTGATTCACATGACGAAGAGACCCCAAGGAGATCAAAGCAGACTTGTCGTAAGACATTGTCCTTCTACGACTAAGCTCATCTAGCTACCAACGTCGAGCTAAACGACTTTAAACAAAAGCTCTCAATGGGAGGCAACCCATTTTTAGGTATACTTTTATTTTTCATTTTTCTTTCTTTCTCTATTAATGTTTTCTTGCTTTAGTTTTTAGCTTTCAAAAAAATCAAAAAACCCAAAAAAAACAAAAAAAAACCGAAAAGACAAAAAGAAAAAAAGAAAAAATCACGGTTCGAAACTGCTCGGTCCAGCACAAAACGCGAGGAAGGACTTGACCGCAAAAGCCCTCGACAGCGGGTTCGTCCCACCGACCCGCGGCAAACTAGCCATCGACCGCGCGAGCGTGCGTCCCACCGACCCGTGACGAGCACCCCATCGATCGCGGCTGCACGCTTTCGACCCGCGGCCACTCCTTTGTCGACCCCGATCGACTCCGTTTGATCCCCGATCGATTCCAAACCATTCTCAATCACCCCCACACCCATTCCCCATCATCACAACACCATTTTCCATTCCCCCAATCACCACCATTCCATTCCCAAATCCATTTCCCAACCACTTCCATGTAAGTTTTATTTTTCTCTTAAACTTTTTCAATTATTACATACATCTATTTATTCATCCTTACTCGATTAATTTCACACTGAGGACAATGCGATTTAAGTCTGTGGGAGGATTTCATCCCTTACTAACCACCATTTTCTTTCGTGAGTCTTTGCATTTTGTATTTTTCGTGCTTTTCTTTAAAAAAATTCAAGTTTTTCAATAAAGTAGGAATACGTTTTGAGGAAATGATGAAAGAAATCCATGACGATAACCGACCAGTGTGCTTCTACGCTATTTCCTAGTAATATACTCTTTCGTAATTTGGTTATAGACTAGGTGGTAGCTAGAGTTTCTGTTAATGCGAAATTCCCAGAGGAATTTAGATCGTAGAGATTCTTTAGGATGGAATATATTATACTTGAACTTTAATCTTGACTTAATTTTCTCATCAAAGGTTTAGGCAAAGATAACGAAATATACATTCATGATTTTTTTTACCTTTTTACCACTCTTTGTCGTACATGAATGACCAACTCATAATTAGTTGATACCCCACCCAAAACTTAACCATTTTTCAAACCTCATGGAACTCTCTTTGTGTCTTATGTGCGTATATGTGCAAAAACTCCAGAGAGGGAGGAACGACACAGTTTTCAGTCAAAGATAAGAGTTTTCAGCCATGATATAAGTTCGTTTTATAGAGTCTTTCTACTATTTTGTAGTGGTTTAGAGTCTTTTACAGGTTTTAGCATGTTTGGAGCATAATTGGAGATATTGGAGCTTTCTGGAGCATTTTGGAGCAAAGCAGAAGTTCGTGTAACTAAGTACCCGATTTGAAGCATCAGTGTCGATCGATACCGCCTAGTATAGGTTGATACTCGCCGAAGCAGACACGACCCGCGACTTTAATGAAGAGTTGAAGAATTGCAAAATGGCCCAGAAGACTTTATTATTTACAAGAAGCCCCAAACGTTATTTAGGTCATTTAATAGGATTTTACAGCCACTTTCATGGCTTTGCTTTATTTTATTCTGGTTTTGTGAGAGAGCTTTTGAAGGGAGACAAGTCTGAAACTCTGTTCGTCCGAGAGAAGATTTCGAACCCTCTTGTTACTCTTTCTTATTTATTTGAGTATTTATTCAGTCATGTTTATTGCTTCAATTTCCATGTATGAGTAGATCTCCTATTAGGTTTAGGGTTCTCATAAGGATTTTCTCTGAATGCTAGGTTGATTAGTTGTTAGGATTCACTATCTGAATTAGTTCTTCGCCATAGGTTGTTTCCAAAGATAATTCTGGATTGATAACCTAGAACTTAGATCTTAGGATAATTGATTAGGCACGAGAGTGCGATTAAATACCTGATAGAACCTAGGGTGAGCAAAATAACTATTCCCAAAGAGATTTGGTTTAGTTGTTTTGTGAACAAATCAAACTTGATTTAAAAGCTGGTTTAGACTTTAGGATTCGCAAAGAGATTTGGGATTCTAGGATTTAGACTTAGATAGTTTTCACAACGAGAGTTGGTTAATTATACTTTAGTGATTTGAGTTCAAGAACTGCGCTAAATCTGAATCATGTTAGTTAGTTTACCTGCATTCATTGAATTCCTGAGAAATACCATGAACCTATCTTTCCCTAATTGAATTTACAACCGTTTTAATTTAAGTCATGTTTTTCAATATCATTGATCACTTAGCTTGATTCTCATCCATAATATCTATTGTGTGTCTCTGTGAGTCCTTGTGTTCGACCCCTACTATACTTCAACTACTGCTTAGTACATTTAGGGTATTAATTTGAGCATATCATAACACTCAACGAGAGGATGGAACTCGTTAAAGAAGGAACAACGAGAACAAAAGTTCGAAATCCAAAAATCTAATGATGTGGTACGTACTTTGAATTACAAGTTTGATGACTTGGATAACTCTATCAATGATAACAGCAACACCACATATGACTACGCCCTCGAGCTGTTGGAAGGCATATGAGAAGTTAAAGACAAAACGGTAGAGCTCGATCTTACGCTAGATCTACTCATTTATGCCATTGATGAAGTAGAAGAGAAAGTGGAAAAACTTTCTAAAAATCATGAGGAGCATGATACAACACTTGATGCTCATGTTCCTAACCTAGAAGAGAAGCCAAATGACGCCTTGAACAAGAAAACACTGAAGAAGACAATGAACCGAACAAGTCCCCACAGACTCCCTTCACCACGGTCGCGAGCCCTCCAGCCGCAGCCAACTGCCCTTTGGTTGCGCCTGTGACCATCTGACCCACGGCCAAGCCACCTTCAACCGCACATGCGTCCTCTTAACCCACGACTGAGCTCCATTCCACCGCGCCTCCGTCCTCTCCTTATGCGGCCAGTTCCTGCTCGTCTCTCCTTCGACCTCTTGTGTCCCCAACACCAACCTTCGAGCAAGCTGTCTTCTCCATTGATTCTAAAGCCTCGGATGAGCCCTCAAGCAACCTAGAACCAGATTCATGTGCACCTTGCAAGGTGATTCAAGCTCATGACAAAGCCTCATCCTCTTCATCAACAACACTTTAAAGGAGCCCACCAATGAGGATCTACATGCCTCACACTACAAGAAAACTGTCTATTTCCAATGAAAATTTACGACCGTTTTAAATCGATGTAACTTTACATCGACATTACGACCACTTTACGACGAAATATGTGTTCGATGTAAAATCGTCGTAAATATGTGTCGTCGTAATATCGATGTAAATTTATGACTAGTTTACGATGACATTACGACGATAACATAAATCGTCGTAAATTTACATCGATATTACGACGAATATGTCTTCTGTATATTACGTTGATATTACGACGATTTGACGTCACATGTTCCCAGTTAGGTAGACCACGTTTTTTAATAGGTCCACCTACTAAATTTACATCGAATTTACATCGTAAAATTCGTTGTAAATCCGTTGGAAAATCGTTGGTAAATCCGAAAAAATTTCTATAAATACAGCCTAATTTCAAACGAAAGAATAAAAAAAACAGAATAAAAAACAAAAACAAACAGAATAAAATATATATATATATATATATATATATATATATATATATATATAAATGTCTATATACGAACTACGAAAATGGATGTATATGCAAAAGGATTCAGAGGGAGATTTGACGGAAGAATTCAAAGAAGGGCTTGAAATATTCATGTATCAGGCCGGACATATGCAAACAACCCTGGAAAGTGGTAAGATGTTCTGTCCTTGTCGTAAATGCAAGAATACAAGATATATGTTTATTGAGACGGTGTGGAAGCATTTACTAAATAGAGGGTTTATGCCGCAATATTATGTTTGGTATCAACATGGAGAGGGTTTTGAAAGAACTCAAGCAACGGATAGTAGTAGTAATTATCAAGGTCAAGTAGAATCAAATTATCAAGGTAGTTATGATCATGGTCAACATCAATTTGATCAGGGTGCAGATCATGATAGGATGCATGCCATGGTTAATGATGCATTTCATGAAACAAATGCTGATAATAGTACTGTTGAGGAACCAGACGTAGATGAGAAGCGATTTTATGATATGCTAGACGCGGCAAACCAGCCACTCTACGATGGATGTAGAGAAGGTCAGTCTAAATTGTCGTTAGCTGCTAGGATGATGACAATTAAAACTGATCATAACTTAGTTGAGGTTTGCATGGATGATTGGGCTGATCTTATTAAAGAGTATTTGCCAGAGGATAATTTGGCTGCCGAAACATAATATGAGATACAGAAGTTGGTGTTTAGTCTTGGGTTGCCTTCTGAGATGATAGATGTATGTGTTTACAATTGTATGATTTTTTGGAAAGATGATGATAAGTTGCAGGAATGTCGATTTTGCCAAAAACCGAGATTTAGGCCCCAAAAAACTGGGCGTACTAAGATACCATACCAACGGATGTGGTATCTTCCTATAACTGATAGGTTGAAACGATTGTATCAATCTGAAAGGACAACTGCATCGATGAGGTGGCATGCAGAACATTCACACAGAGAAGGAGAAGTGACTCACCCGTCAGATGCAAAAGCTTGGAAACACTTTAACACGGTACACCCTGATTTTGCTAACTCTAAGCGAAATGTGTATCATGGTCTTTGCACTGATGGATTTAGTCCATTCGGTATGTCTGGTAGGCAATATTCTTTGTGGCCAGTTATCGTAACTCCTTATAACCTTCCGCCAGATATGTGCATGCAAAGGGAATTTCTTTTCCTGAATATTTTAGTCCCTGGTCCCAATCATCCGAAGCGGTCCCTTGATGTGTTTTTGCAGCTTCTCATTCAAGAGTTGAAACAGTTGTGGTATACAGGAGTGCGGACATATGATTGTTCGAGGAAAAAAATTTTTACGATGCGTGCGGTGCTTATGTGGACAATAAGCGACTTCCCTGCATACAGAATGCTATCAGTTTGGACGACGCATGGGAGGTTATCTTGTCCTTATTGCCTCGATCGGACAGATGCGTTTCAACTAAAACATGGTCGAAAAACATGCTGGTTTGATTGTCACCGCCAGTTTTTACCAATCAATCATCCATATAGGAGAAACAGGCGGTTGTTTAGGAAGAACAAAATCGTGCGTGTCCCCCCCCCCCCCCCCCACCAGTGTATCTATCTGGGGAAGATCTAGAAGCGCAAATAGATCATTTTGGGGGACTAGAAACTGTGAATCGTGGGGGAAATTGGCACACTCCAGCTAATATGCCTGATTGATACGGGGTTAATCACAATTGGCACAAGAAAAGCATTTTTTGGGATCTTCCGTACTGGAAAAATCATCTACTGAGACACAATCTTGATGTCATGCACATTGAGAAAAACGTTTTTGATAACATCATGCATACAGTGTTAAACGTGAAAGGAAGAACCAAAGACAGCAGAAAGTCAAGGTTGGACTTGCCAGATATTTGCAACAGAAATGAGTTGCATATAATGAGCAATGGAAAATCACCAGTTCCTATATTTCGGTTGGGTGCAGAACAAAAGGCATCGTTGTTCAATTGGGTTTCATCTGACGTGAAGTTTCCTGATGGGTATGTATCCAATCTTGCTAAATCTGTTGAGAAAGGAGAAAAGTTTTCAGGGATGAAGAGTCATGACTGCCACGTGTTTATGCAACGTTTACTTCCTTTCGCATTTGCCGAACTCCTTCCAGAAAATGTTCATGAAGCAATTGGAGGTAAGATACTTCATCACATATAAAATTATTGAGATTAATTATATATATATATATGTTACAATGTATATAATTTGTCTTTGCAGGCATCGGAGCGTTTTTCCGGGATCTTAGTACACGGACGTTGTCAGAAGATGTAATTGCACAACTGGCTGCTAATATTCCAATCTTGTTGTGCAATTTGGAGAAGATATTTTCCCCTGCGTTTTTTTGATGTTATGGAACATCTTCCCATTCATCTCCCCCACGAAGCAGAACTAGGAGGCCCTGTTCAGTTTAGGTGGATGTACCCATTTGAGAGCTTCATGAAACATTTAAAGGGAAAGGCAAAAAATCTATCAAGGGTTGAAGGATCAATTGTTGCGGGAAGTTTGACAGAAGAAACTTCACACTTCCCTTCATATTATTTCGCTCCAAAAGTCCGCACACGCAAACGGGCTCCCCGACGATACGATGATGGCGGTGTGGGACGAATTTATGCAGTAGAGGGTGTCCCAGATATATTCTCACCAATTGGTCGTCTTAGTGGAAAATTGAAGGAAGTTTGGTGGGATAACGAGCATGACAGGCACAGCGCACATACGTACATCCTCCTAAACTGTGATGACGTGAGTCCTTACAAAAGGTAATAACAAAACTATTTAATTAATCAATCATTAATAATTAATTAATATAATTATAATTAAATGTGTTAATTTTTATGTCTATATATGTATTTTGCAGCTTATTTGTTACCCAGGTACGAGAATGCATTGAAGGGGTTTCAGATGATGAAATAAACGACCGTAAAGATCGTCACTTTGTTGAGTGGTTGAAGACGCAAGTAAGTTAATATAGTTAGAAATATTTCATTTAATTATATCGGCTTTCAATCTAACTTTTACACTTATCATAGGTTGATCATGGCGATCCCGCATATCCATTTTGGTTTCATGAGTTACTCCTAGGCCCCATCGGGAAGATAACGAACGCACCCATGTATTTTACCCATGGTTATGTGTTTCATACGTACAAGTATGGCGTTCGTCGGGGCAACTACCAACTACGGAGTATGTGTTAGGGGTGAAATAGATTTTTATTGGGTTTTGCAGGAAATAATTGAAGTGGAGTACCCCGGACTGGTTAGGTTGAAATGCGTTCTCTTCAAATGTGATTGGTTCGATCCAACAGTCGGTCGAGGGGTGCGAATTAACAAATTTGGTGTGGTTGACGTCAACAAACCATGACGTTACAACAAGTTTGAGCCATTCATCCTAGCATCACGAAACAGGCAACTTGAATATCTACCTGACGACACAGAAAAAAAAGGCGATTCCCGACGAGTTTGAAGAAACTGACGATGATGATGGACCTGAAGATGATGAACCCAATCAAGATGATGAGCCCAACGAAGATGATGATTCTGATTGAAAGCTTATATATATATATGTAATTTTCGGTTTGTTAAATGTTTATGTTTTTGTTGTAAAATTATATATTAAAATAATAAAAAATCGACGAAACATTGATGAATTAACAGTTTTTGTGAATGAAACACGTAGATTAGGGTTAATTTAACTTTATTACATAATGCTAAACCCTAAATATACATTTATTTAATGTAAATCTGATGGTACTTAACGATGATTTTACGACGAAATTACGACGCCTAGGACCACATTCGTCGTAATATCGTCGTAATGTCATCTTGGATTTAGGAGCAGAACGTAACGTTGTATTTCCACTTCTGATGATCTGGCCAATAAAGAATTCTGGGGGTCGATTTTTCTAGATTCATAAAAACCAACCACCATAAGTGAAAGATACATAGAATTGGACATCCTTATATTACGAAGGATTTACATAGATGTCCAATTCTATGAATCATTCACCTATGGTAGTTGAAGACTATCTTTACTTGAAAACAAGATCCTACAGGATTATTTGTTGGCCAGATCATAAAGAAGTGGGAACACAATGATCAGCGTAAAAACTCAAGGAAAAGTGGGTATGTATATATTTAATGTGTATTTTTTTTTTGAGTTAGCATTGAAGGTGTGGAATTTATTTATAGAAATGTTTTAGAAATTACCAACGGATTTGCAACAAAAATTTACAACGGTTTTACATCGAATAGCATTACAACGATTTTACATCGAATATGCGACGAAATTACGTCGACAAAATGCGATGTAAATAATTAGGTGACCTATAAAAAACCGTGTTTTACCAAACTCTCATTTCGTCGTAATATCGTCGTTATTTTACGATGCGTGTACGACGATTTAGGTTTAATTTACATCACGATAGATTCGTCGTAAACTCGTTGTAATTTTACAACGATTTTACGACGAGTTCGTCGTAATTACGTCTTAAGTTCTAAAAATTTGGGGTAAGTTTACAACTATTTTACATCGAATAGCATTACAACGATTTTACATCGAATATGCGACGAAATTACGTCAAGAAAATGCGATGTAAATAATTAGGTGACCTATAAAAATCCGTGTTTTACCAAACTCTCAGAGTCGACGTGAAATCGTCGTGATACCGATGTCACTCATTTCGTCGTACTATCGTCGTTATTTTCCGACGCGTTTACGACGATTTAGGTTTAATTTACATTACGATAGATACGTCGTAAAATCGTTGTAAACTCGTTGTACGTTTACAACGATTTTACGACGAGTCCGTCGTAATTTCGTTGTAATACTTAAAATATAGCGTTTAGGGTTTGATTTACATGTTTGGTTTTTTTTATCTTATATCTTGTTTTACGTAAGTTCTAATCATAGTATAAACAAGTTTATGTTTTTACAAAATCATTTACATTATTTAAGTCATGCATGTTACGAATATACTTATATATAAGAACGAATGCTATACATTATTATGTAAGATATGGAAATCGACGACGATATAGATTCAATCGTCGTTATTGAATCTATTGTTAAATATTAGAAGTATTAGATGCACAAATATACTTCGTTCTTACGTCCAGGATATGTGTATTGTGATTTAGGGTTTATGGTATAGATTTTAGGTATTACAACGAAATTACGACGGATTCGTCGTAAATTCGTTGTAATTTTACAACGTTTTTACGACGGATTCATCGTAAAAGCGTTGTAAGTTTAAAACGATTTTACGACGAATCCGTCGTAAAATCGTTGTAAACCCTAAAATATAGGGTTTAGGGTTTGATTTACATGTTTGGTTTTTTTATCTTAGATCTTGTTTTACGTAAGTTCTAATCATAGTATAAACAAGTTTATGTTTTTACAAAATCATTTACATTATTTAAGTCATGCATGTTACTAATATACTTATATATAAGAACGAATGCTATACATTATTATGTAAGATATGGAAATCGGCGACGATATAGATTCAATCGTCGTTATTGAATCTATTGTTAAATATTGGAAGTATTAGATGCACAAATATACTTCGTTCTTACGTCCAGGATATGTGTATTGTGATTTAGGGTTTAGGGTAAAGATTTTAGGTATTACAACGAAATTACGACGGATTCGTCGTAAATTCGTTGTAATTTTACAACGTTTTTCTGACGGATTCGTCGTAAAAGCGTTGTAAGTTTACTACGATTTTACGACGAATCCGTCATAAAATCGTTGTAAACCCTAAAATATAGGGTTTAGGGTTTGATTTACATGTTTGGTTTTTTTTTATCTTAGATCTTGTTTTACGTAAGTTCTAATCATAGTATAAGCAAGTTTATGTTTTTACAAAATCATTTACATTATTTAAGTCATGCATGTTACGAATATACTTATATATAAGAACGAATGCTATACATTATTATGTAAGATATGGAAATCGACGACGATATAGATTCAATCGTCGTTATTGAATCTATTGTTAAATATTATAAGTATTAGATGCACAAATATACTTCGTTCTTACGTCCAGGATATGTGTATTGTGATTTAGGGTTTAGAGTATAGATTTTAGGTATTACAACGAAATTACGACGGATTCGTCGTAAATTCGTTGTAATTTTACAACGTTATTACGACGAATCCGTCGTAAAAGCTCTGTAATACCCAAAATATTTAATTTACCGCGTGGGGAAAAATTTCAATACGTTGAATTTTCGGTTTAGTATTACGACGATTTTAAGACGAATCCGTCGTAAAATCGTTGTAAATTCCCAACGATTTTACGACGGCAACAAAATCTATATATACGTAACCAGATTTTTGCTCCTCACAATCTCAAATCACTCTCTCTCTCTCTCTCTAACATATCACTCTCTCTCTCTAAAAATCTCTACCCTCTCTCTAAAAAAGGTAACATTTTTTTTTTTTAAATTATAGTATCGTTGTAAGGATTTTGAATTGTTAGTTAGGATTGTAATATTTATTAGTTAGGATTTGAAGTATTAGTTAGGAATGAAATTATATTATATTAGAATTGAGTTATTTTTAAATATTTTTTAGATATGGCGTCACGTAAATCACACTATCGGCAGTTTCTCGAGACGGGACCGAGTGCTAATTCGCAACTCCCGTCATCTTCTGCGACACAGTCCGCTGTTCCGGATTCTTTTCCCGGACCAGCGCCGCCTCCGGAAGCAGATGCTCGACCGCCGTTGTTGTATGCGGGATTGACGGTCGAAGATATTTTGCAGTCGCCGGGGCATGATTCTTTAGACCGGTTAGATCCGCGACGGCTCCCGAATACTTTTTGGTACGTAACTACAATTTTTTTTTTAATAACATTATGAATTTGTTTTTTTTTACCAATAATTTTTGTTTTATTTCTCAGGTTTAAGGAAGATAACAAAGTTGGACGGAGTGTGGCTGACACCATTAAACCCTATTTCATGGAGCCTCACCGCAATTGGTCTTCGGTTCCGGAAGACGTTGTCGAGACATGGTTTAAATGTTTCGCGGTAATTTTTTTATTTTTTATATTCATTATTATTTTGGTCAATTATTTATCTTTAATATATCATTTCTAATTTTTTTTTTATAGCAAAAATCGCATTTGGACGTTGCGATCAACGAGACGGTGAAGACGGAATTCAAAAAGAAGGGAAAATTGCGGCTCAACAATGCCGTCTCCGATTGGAAGAGGAAGTGGGAGGTTAAAGGCGATCATGGGAAGCCGCCATGCATGTTTTCCGATGTTTGGAACGGCTTGACGGCATACTGGAGAGATCCGCATGCGCAGCAAGTGGCCGCTAAGTGTTCAGCTTCTCGAAACACTATGGGTCCAGACGGTCTTCCAGCGCTTATGCCTCATACGTCGGGTCAAACGTCTTTTGCGGGAAGACGCCTTCAAATGGTAATAATTTTTTCGGTTATAATTTTATTTATGTAATTTTAATTTGTTATTAATTTATATTACCCATCAACCGTTTGATTTCTTTTAGAATGTCTTTTTTGTTAGGAAAAATGGAGGCGAACTTCCTCCAATGACCCGAGTTTTTGCGGAAACTCACAAGAAGAAAGACGGATCTTTTGTAGATCCTCGAGCAGAGGCGATCTAGAATGACGCGCATGCAAGGATCGACGAGCGTCAAACTCAGCTTTCTCAGCAGCTATCACCCGGCGGTAGTTCGGTCCAATCCACTGCGACTTTGACGGTTGCCCAGATGGACGAGATATACGCAGAGGTAATTTAACGTTTTTTTTTTTTACAAAATTTAACGTTTCTTTATACAATTTATTAAATTTTACGTTTCATTTTAAAGGTTGCCCCGAAGAAAAAGGGCAGAGTTTTAGGGATGGGATCGATCGTAGATAGTGCCGCCGCGTCGTCCCGTCATCAGCTTTTCGACGATCCGGTTATTTTGCGGACGGAGTTAAACACCGCCAACTCCGAGATCAACACTTTGCGGGCGAAGCAGGTGGTATACGATGAGAAGATCCAAAGATACGATAAAACAATCCAAGCATACAACACTCTCTTCGATATTATTGCCCTGACTAACCCGACTTTGGCGGCTGCACTGAGGCAGCAAGAAGGATCGACATCGGGCCAGCCGACTGATCCGCTCGCGCAAGAACGAGCGAATATGGAGCAGAATGGATCGGACGATGAACTTTTTGATAATTTACGTTTTTCAGCTGGACAATAGTTTGTATTAAGAATTTTATTTTGTATTTTAAATTTTATTTTATATTTTGAATTTATTTATAAAATTTTAATTTATAAATATAATTTTATTAATTAATTTTTTTAATTTTATTTAATTTATTTAATTTATATAAAATTATATTTAATTTACGACGACTTTACATCGAAAATTTTACATCGATTTTACATCGAATTAATAATTTACATCGATTTTACATCGATTTTACATCAATAATTTTACATCGCTTTTACATCGTTCAATAATTTACGACGAATTTACATCGAATATTTTACATCGATTTACCAACGCATTTACAGATACCTATTACGACGAATTTACGACGTATTGTCTGTCAAAACAGAAATTGTATAATTCGATGTAAATTCGATGTAATGTTTCATCCTATTACGACAGATTTACGACGGATTTTCGAAAAAAAATTTGTATAATCCGATGTAAAATCGATGTAATATTTAATCGTGATATCGATGTAAAATCGATGTAATGTATTCGTCGTAAAATCGATGTATATTTACGTCGATTTTACGACGAATAATATACGACGATTTTACGACGCTTTTTAGTGCTCCTTAATATTACGACCAATTTACGACGATTTCCGATTAACGACGATCATATTACGACGAATTGTTAATCGTCGCTAATCCGTCGTAAACCATGTTTTACGACCAATTTACGACGATTACGTTAGTTGTAAAAGGGCAGTTTTCTTGTAGTGTCATTGCTTTGACACCACGAACTCCTATTGTGAGTCCTACTCGTCCTTTGAGCTGACAGCTCCAGCAAGTCCAATACCGGAAGAGCCAAAGACACAAAACATATCGAGAGAAAGATTGATCGAATTCAACAAATTTGTGAAATCGATCCCGATGAACGTCTCTTTCGAAGAAGTTTGGGAAAAATGACCTTTATACGCTTTCTTCCGCTACAGAAATGAGAGCAAGGAAAACATTCATATCTACTTAATGAGAGCAAGACGTTCAACTACACTATATAGTACATCTTAGCTATTCGCATATTTCATCCTGAGAAGTACAAAAGTTACCCGAACTAGATTAGTTAGGAAAAGTTAGAGGAATTCAACGATGTGGTTCGTGATCTACCTCGAGGAACCACTTTTGCTAGAGCTTGCATAGACCACATGATTGGTCACTTCTTTTGTAAAAGAAAAGAGTCCATCTCGGAGATAGAAGATCTCTTCGACAATGCTATGAAAGGAAGACACGTTCGTACTCTTCATAAGATTCAAGAACAAGGTCAGTTTCTCATTACTTGCACCATCCATTGAGTCGAGTTTAAAGACGTTCTTTGTGACTCCGGAGCTTGCCTAAGCATCATTTCAAAATTGACCGCCAAAAGACTCGGTATCAAGCACGTTCATCCAACTAAGATGGAAACTTAGCATGGCCGATGAGACTTGTGCTACACCAAAAAGAATCCCCCGAGAGATGCACGGTAAGGATTGGAGATTGCATAGCTCCCGTTGACTTCTACATTGTCCAAACAATAAAAGGCGATGCAACACCGATAATCCTAGGATGGCCTCTATTGTAAACCGTTGGAGCCATCATGGATTGGCCCAATCGACGTGTTTCCTTTGTCAACGTCAACAAAGATGTGTTCTACAATGATGTCCCGCTCAAGTACAAGAAGGACGGATATCACAATTTGAGAGACCCCGATCCCGACTCCCTATGTAGTGTTGATTCACATGACGAAGAGACCCCAAGGAGATCAAAGCAGACTTGTCGTAAGACATTGTCCTTCTACGACTAAGCTCATCTAGCTACCAACGTCGAGCTAAACGACTTTAAACAAAAGCTCTCAATGGGAGGCAACCCATTTTTAGGTATACTTTTATTTTTCATTTTTCTTTCTTTCTCTATTAATGTTTTCTTGCTTTAGTTTTTAGCTTTCAAAAAAATCAAAAAACCCAAAAAAAACCGAAAAGACAAAAAGAAAAAAAGAAAAAATCACGGTTCGAAACTACTCGGTCCAGCACAAAACGCGAGGAAGGACTTGACCGCAAAAGCCCTCGACAGCGGGTTCGTCCCACCGACCCGCGGCAAACTAGCCATCGACCGCGCGAGCGTGCGTCCCACCGACCCGTGACGAGCACCCCATCGATCGCGGCTGCACGCTTTCGACCCGCGGCCACTCCTTTGTCGACCCCGATCAACTCCGTTTGATCCCCGATCGATTCCAAACCATTCCCAATCACCCCCACACCCATTCCCCATCATCACAACACCATTTTCCATTCCCCCAATCACCACCATTCCATTCCCAAATCCATTTCCCAACCACTTCCATGTAAGTTTTATTTTTCTCTTACACTTTTTCAATTATTACATACATCTATTTATTCGTCCTTACTCGATTAATTTCACACTGAGGACAATGCGATTTAAGTCTGTGGGAGGATTTCATCCCTTACTAACCACCATTTTCTTTCGTGAGTCTTTGCATTTTGTATTTTTCGTGCTTTTCTTTAAAAAAATTCAAGTTTTTCAATAAGGTAGGAATACGTTTTGAGGAAATGATGAAAGAAATCCATGACGATAACCGACCAGTGTGCTTCTACGCTATTTCCTAGTAATATACTCTTTCGTAATTTGGTTATAGACTAGGCGGTAGCTAGAGTTTCTGTTAATGCAAAATTCCCAGAGGAATTTAGATCGTAGAGATTCTTTAGGATGGAATATATTATACTTGAACTTTAATCTTGACTTAATTTTCTCATCAAAGGTTTAGGCAAAGATAACGAATCATACATTCATGACTTTTTTTACCTTTTTACCACTCTTTGTCGTACATGAATGACCAACTCATAATTAGTTGATACCCCACCCAAAACTTAACCATTTTTCAAACCTCATGGAACTCTCTTTGTGTCTTATGTGCGTATATGTGCAAAAACTCCAGAGAGGGAGGAACGACACAGTTTTCAGTCAAAGATAAGAGTTTGGTTCTGCCTTGAAAAACTAAAAAACATGGTAAACTTTTGTGCCCTTAAGACTCTATCTCAATAAAGGTGTTTCCCCCTTTCAAAAAAAAAATCGAAAAAAATCGAAAGGGAAAGGAAACAAAAGCCTAAAAAGAGTCTAGGTTGGTCGAAATTAGTATGATGTATCCATTGTTCGTTTATGAGAAGTTCGTCATTCCGAGCCTACATAAAATTCTAAATCTGGGGGAATGACAGAAAACTTCTGTTTTTGGAGAAAGGAGGAAGTGCAATATTTCACTACAAGAAAATGATGATATTGTGACAAAATTTTCCGTCACAATAACAAATATTTCGTCACAATAATGACATTGTGAGTTAAATGTGACGATTTGCAAACGGTTACAATATGATCGTCACAAATGTTTTTTGGTAACAAAAGCGTCACAGCGTTGTGACAAATTTAAATAGTAATTATTTTGTACAACGCATGAAGATACAAAACAGTAACAAAACCGTCTCAATTAGGAACTACTCATAATGTCATAAAACGTAGTAGTTTGCAACTATCTTAGTCTCTTAGTTTCGTCAGTTAATATGACGAAACTGTGGTCTCAAATCGTCACAATTGAGGACGGATAGACCGTCGCTAATTCTTACTTTGTGACTATTTCACAGTCTCAAATCTTTCACGCCTTATTACTAAAATTTTGTCAAAAATATGTCTTACTTAAATATTGATTTCTTATCTTAAAGTTGTCATAATTATTTACAAAATTTTCGTTACAAATCCGTCTTAATTAGCTAACGATTTTGCATCTCAGATTTGTCACGATTATTCACTAAATTATCGTCACACATTCATCTTATCTAGCTACTAATTTGGCATCTCAAATTTGTCACAATGTTTCACTAAATTAGTCATGATTTTTTACTAAATTATTGTCACAGTAAATATTTATCGCCACTACCTTCCTTTTATTGTAGGTTATATTAAGTTGTATTCACTTTTTTTTTTTTTGGAAAACGATCTATTTCTCCCTCGCAACTATGATATAGCACCAGTTCCACACAAAATTTGACCCACGAATCAGATCCCCACGGTTTGAAAGTTTAAGACTTATTTTCCCACCGTCTGAAAGTTCGAAATCAATTTTCCCACGGATTGAAACTTCAAAACCAATTTCCCCACAAACCACGATTAATATCGGTTTACTGTATACCAATCTTTAGTTAACCAAGATAACAAGAAAAAAACCAACACTAAACCAATTACAACCCGATATAAAAGAATTAACCCAATTGAAAACCTGACTCGTAAACTCACCCGACCCGTAAACTCACCCCACCCTTCTTCTTCTTCACCCGCTAACACATATAATATTTTGATACATCCATGCACCTAAAAATTTCATATTCGTTTCTGGAAAACCACCATCATCATCATCATCATTAAGCTGATCCTTAAATTTTATGGAGAAGAATTCAAAAATCATGAAGAACATCAAAGAAACAAAATAGGTTTGAATCTGAAATTGAAAAAAAAAATTAAAGGTTTCACTAGATTCTCAATCACGTGATTTTGCAACTTTCTCTTCTCTTTTCTCTCTCTCTCTCTCGTGTCTCTCGTTGATCTGAAAAAACTCGTGACGCTTGTCCATGGCAGTGGATGTGGCATCCGTGCTTGAGTTTCTCCGAAGGAACGAGGCGGAATCTGCTCTGAGAGACGATATCAACGAGAAAAACCAATTCGCTTCTTTCGATTTCGAGAAGAATATGTTCCCGATTCCGCCGCCGATCAGAACCACTGTGGGTACTCGTCCTCCTTCTGATACCGCCGGTGAAGATTCCAGCAATAATGGGTTCAAGTCTTCTTCCGACAACGAGTTTGTCAGCTTGGGCTCTTCCACTTCCTCTACCGGTAACATTAGATTGAATTGGCTAAACGTTGAAATCTTGATTCGAAAAGTGTTCAGAAGATGAAGATGAGTTCATGTCTCCTGAATTTAAAGAATATGGTTTCTTCATCTGCCCTGCACTTACACAGGATAAGTTCATCAGAGATAACCAATCGTCATAGAAGTAGGGTCCCTAGAAGCAGAGATTCACATTACCCCTTTCTTTTTCCCTAGAAGCAGGGTCTCTTAAATCCCAAAACCCAACTTCAATTTCGTCAGATTCCTCAACTCACAAGCTTTAAATTTTCTGGTTTGATGAGTCGGAGATTGTTTTTTTACAAATTCTAAGTTTCTGAGTTCTTCTTCATTGATGCTTTGAAGGTTATGGACTTGGATTTTGCTGAATCGGGAATCGGTGTGCAGTATGTGTTGATGTTTTGGCTGGGTTTGGAATCGATAGAGTTTTGAGGATGAATTGGGGGTTTTGATTAGGTTTCTTATGAATTGGGATTGATTTTTTTATATGTATTGAATTTCTTATTAAAACGGGTGTAGAAAAAAAAGAAGTCAAGTCGGGTCGGGTCAGGTTTTCAATTGTGTTTATTAACGGTTTATGTGGTTTGGTTTCTGGTTTAGGTCATAAACCGATAAAACCAACGTCCGTGTGGAAACTGGTTTCGAATTTTCAACCCGTGGAGAAATTGGTTTCGAACTTTCAGATGGTGGGGAAATAAGCCTTAAACTTTCAAATCGTGGGGATCTAATACGAGGATCAAACTTTGTGTGAAACTGGTGCTATATTATAGTTCTGAGGGGGAAATAGATCGTTTTTCCTTTTTTCATTAAAAAGTATAGAATCATAAAAACAATATAATAACTTAAATTAATAATCTGAAAAACTACCAAATAAATTATTCAAAATAAAACTGAAATATTCATAAAAATAGTCTAAACTTAAACATAAATAGAAAATGGCTATTTCTAACGGATTTCCTACCGTTTTGGCCGTCGCTTTCAGAGAGTTTTCTTGTAGTGTGATAATGTTCACCTGATGGTTAACTAATTGGTTATCATGATAACTATCATAGTATCGCAATAAGTTTACTTATTACGTGTTAACCGCATGTTTATCATGTTAATTCGGTTATCTTATCATATAAAATATGAAATATCAATTAAAATTATGAATTAATGATATAATAATTTAGCTATCATATCATAAGAATATCAAATTGTCATGTTAACTCAGTTATCATATCATAAATTATCATGTTCAACTAGTTATCATATCACAGAAATATATGAAATATAAAAATATAAAAATTATCGTGAGAACCTAGTTATCATATCATACAAAATATGTGTTATTGATTAAAAAACTTTGTTATCATACATCTAGTTATCAAAACCCAGAAAAAATGAAATCGAACACAACCACAATGACCACCGTCACCAACACAATCACTTCCACCAACACTGTTACTATCACCGACACCATCACCATCATCCACCGGTGTTATCGTCACCACTGTCACCATCGTCACCGCCGTAACCACCGTCGCCATCGCCACCGTTGCCGTCGCCACCATCGTCACCACCGTCGTCACCACCGTTCTCGTCGCCATCGTCATCATGGACACCAACCTCCATCTCCACCATCGTTCTTCTTCTTCTTCTATGATACAAATGTAATTAGTTATAAAACATATGGGTAAAATGGAATTTTGATGGTAAAGAGTATATGATAAATAGTAACTATGAGAGAAAACTAATTTTTGGATTATTGAAGGCATTACAGTGGCATTACCCTATATAATAACTAAAAATTATATTTAAATTTTACTAAAGAATTCAAAAATATGTTTTCCAATAAAAAATACCTTTTATTATTCCAAATCACAGTCAACCACATAAATCATGAAAATGTCATATGCAGTTTTCCAATTTTTATATAATACACAATTTCACGCAATGTTATAGAAAAAAAAAATACTAATGTCATAGTATAAATTCGTAGTGTATGATATATATTCCAAATTTCAAAATATGTAAACGAGGAATAAAATTTATATCAAAAATAATTCATTATACCATATGCATATTAAAATTCAAATAAATTTTAAAATATCAAAAAAAAAAAACCATTAACCCCGTGCGTGCACGGGTAGAGATGTTAATTAGGGTCAAACCCCGAAGGCCGGTCCGGCCCTGAAAAATACTGGGCTCGGACTTAAATATATAAATCCAAAAAAATCGGATCTTTCGGGCCAAGCCCAATCGGATTAGTGGATTTTTCAGGCTTAGCCCGGCAGGGCTCGGACCGGTCTGAAAAGCCCGTAAATAAATATTTTGATTGAGTTAGAGGTTTTGTTTAAGAATTTAACTTTTTAAAACATGAAGTATTTCCTATATATTTTTTATTGATCGAAAACCCTAATTTCCTAGTTTTGCATTACTATAAATCTCAGAGTCTACATTTAGTATTGGTGCGCATGTTTTGAACAAATATAGAAATTATCTTCTACCTAGACACGTTGAAGTATTGATTTGTATACGCATTTGGTTGGATAGATTTACATTTTGTGATCCAAGTAACATTATCAGTCATGCTATTTATTTTATATTTTTTAAATCATTATCTATAGACTTTCAATGATATTTCTATACGATTTATACATGTCAAAGAAAAGGCCGAAAAGTCATATAGCCCTGGACCGAGTTGGGCTCATATATATGAAGATTTTACGGGTTTCGGGCCGAACCAGCCCAATTGATATCCCTATGCATGGGTCAAAAATCTAGTTCCAAGATTATTTTGAATAATTTTCTCATAATAAATAAATCTAATCAATCAATGTGTGATTTATTTAATTCAATGTTTGATAGAGATATGATCTCTAAGCGTTGATGATGGTGATATGTGCACATTTATGATGATATTTATGATAATCCGTAATAACTCTTCCATGTTTGTTAAGATTATAATAAATTATATATCAAATCGAAGCTCTCGCAACGAGGAGTCCAAATATACTCTTAGAATTTAGAAACTCTAATGGATATGACCGTAAAGACTTTTCAAAGAAACACGGAAGAATTATATTACGGATTAAATTTGACTTTGTGGGTTTGACCTGCAGTTTTTTTGTAAGTTGAAGGTAAACTTGTAAACAAATATATTTAGAGGTATTTTTTGCAGAAAACCGTTCGGAAAACATGTTGCTAAGTATTTTTTTCATGGATTTCTGCGATTGCTATTATTTTATTTTTTGGTTCTTGCCCATCGAGCTCAAACTATACCTTTACTTTTCAGTTAATTTTCAATTATATGCCTACTGTAATCTTTTTGTGGAATAGTGAATTGTGAACCATACATTGTATCAAACTATGAACAAGATTTTCAGCCATGTGTTTAACATTAACAATGAGTAAGGGTCAAGAAGCAATGATGCAACTAGAAATTATGTAATGAAACTTACGATTGGATCAATGGATATAATCAAGAGTCAAGCACATAGTAGACTTGTTTAACAAACCAAGGCGGAAGACTTTAGAGTTCTGTGGCTTAAGGCATGACCAATTTTTTGTTTGAGGTGAAAATGAATAATCCCATGTGAAAACAGCTTAGGTGAGAAACAGCCTCATGCGATTGTGTGCAATCCTGTACTTGAATATGTAGATTCTTTCTCCTACTAGTGAAAAAGATTCTGCAACAAGACTGATATATCCTATTTGTTGGTATCAGATTGCGATCTGCAATATCTTGCCCATTAAGGGCCCGATAACAATTAAACAATCTTTAAACCTATAAAGATGGCCCGATCCACTTTCCGCGAGGGAACGACGTCCGACCTAGAATGAGTCCAACCTCCAGCTCGCAAGGAAGGAGTCAATAACGGCCCCTCGATTCGCGGGATACGCGACGACGCGATATCTGGGAGAGGTTCGGCTCGACAACGACTATAAGAAGGCGTCGGGACTTAGGTTTAGGGGGACGACTTCTTTTCTCCACATAAAATATACCGAACACTTGTAAAATCTCTGCGAGATTTATCTACTTGTAACAAATCCTTATTGATTCAAATAATAAATCCAATTCGTCGAGTTTATATCCAAATTACATCTTTGATTCATAGATAGAAACTAGACCATCAAAAGTTCTTCCCTAAAAATTCTTACAAAAAACTAGGTGTGCGATTCCGTATCCACATTTTGGCGGAGTCTGTGGGGAAGAGCATATAGCTTTCTAGACACAAGAATCAGATCTTCGATCTAACGAGAAACGAAATGGATCCAAGCCATTCGGAATCAACAAGGTCAACCCCTCGATAGGTCGTAGCACCGTCGGTGCGACTACTGAGCCTGCTCTCACGGGATCCACATCCCAGATCCCAACCACGACAAACGCTATGGGAACAAATCCCATCGCGGCAGATGGAGTAGAACCACTCGCCGCAAATCGAAACGCGACGTCTGATATGCTCAATTTAATACCCTAAAGTACTAAAGCAGTTGTAATAGTATAGCTAGGGGTCGAACCACAGAAGACTCACAGAAACACACAATAGATTCTATAGTGTCGAATTACGCTAAGCCAAACAGTTGTAATTAAAAGCAGTGCAGAAATTAAAAGAGTTGTAAATCAATTGGGAAATATAGGCTCAGGGTTTTTCTCAGGAAATCAGTGAATGCAGACTAACTAACTAACAGGATTCAGATTTAGCGCAGTTCTTGAACTCAAATCACTAAAATATAGCTAACCAACTCTCGTTGCGAAAACTATCTAAATCTAAATCCTAGGAATTCCAAATCTCTTTGCGAATCCTAAATTCTAAATCAGCTTTAATATCAGGTTTGATATGTTCACAAATCAATTAAACCAAATCTCTTTGCGAATAATCAATTTGCTCACCTAGGTTCTATCAGGTAATTAATCGCACTCTCGTGCCTAATCAATTATCCTAAGATCTAAGTTCCAGATTCGTCAACCTAGAATTAGCTATGAACACAACCTAAGGTGAAGAACTAATTCAGATGGTGAATCCTAAACAGATAATTAACCTAGCATTCAAAGAAATCCTTTATGAGAAAACCCTAAACCTAAAGTGGATCTACTCAGACATGGCAATTGAATCAAAAGACATGTTTGAATAAATCATCAATAGAATAGAAAGAAGGGTTTAGAGATCTGATCTCGGACGAAGGGAGATTCAGACTTGTCTCTCTAAAACCAGAGTAAAATCAAACTATCAAATAAAGCATAAAAAGGCATGAAAAGGCATAGCCTAAACAATGGCTGTAAAATCCTATTTATAAGCTAAATCACGATTTGGGGTCTTCTTGTAATTATTAAAGACTTCTGGGCGCTTTTGCAATTCCTCAAGTCTTGGAAAACTCGCGGGTCGTGTCTTGCTGCGCTGAGTGTCGATCGATACCAAGGGGTATCGATCGATGCTCGACGTGAATTCAGGTTCTCAGCGACACGATCTTTAGCTCTGCTACAAACTGCTCCAGAAAGCTCCAATACTTCCAATAATCCTCCAAACGTGCTATGACCTGTAAAAGACTCTAAAAAGACTCCAAAATACTATAAAGACTCTATAAAAAGGACTTATATCATGGCCTAAATGGGGTAAAAACCATGATATATCAACTCCCCCAGACTTAGCCTTTTGCTTGCCCTCAAGCAAATAGAAGACTAAACCAGAAAAAGAGGTTTGAAAACGTAGAGACTCACCTGTTCCTGAACCATCGAAAAGACCCTTTTCCCAAGTACCCAAATGTCACCAAATCAGCTTTCGATCTAACCACCATGTACTTCTCCGTAGACATTCGTAGCTTTTCCAGACTCCACACATTATCCCACAGCATCGTTCAAGTAAAACCTTCATCGCCAGTTTCATCTCTGCAGCTAATATTTAAGAACCTTCTAGACTCTTTACCAGACAATATCTTGACAAAGGAACCACCCTTTTTCACACTTTTTTGTATCAATTTCTCTCCCCCAGACTTATTTCTTATTATCTTCTTATTATTATTTTTTATTTTCAGCTTAGCATATACATATCAAGGTAGGAGACGCGAGTATTGATGGTGTTTGCCACCAAATCCCCGGTTCTTCCCTCTCTATGTATCAAAGGTTGTAGGCGAATAATGGCATCATAGGAAAATCCTAGCCTCGCTTCCAATCCTTTGTGTGATCATCCCCTCTTAAGTAGAATAATGGGATCGCTGGAAATTTTCCTAACCCTCTACTCAGAAGAAAATCATTTCAATCTTTTATGCACTTAATCTATCAACTTATTTCAGGGGAGAGAGATACCTTAACTCTAAACACATGGGTTCCTTTATCAGATATGAATGATGAATCAAGCTCTATGAAAACTAACCACATTGATGAAGTGCAAAAATTTGGCTCAGGTTTCAGAAGAACTCTACTGGAGACATGGATGTTTTCTAGTCAACTGGTCAGCCTTTGGATTTTTCATTAGTCGATCTAGAACTGATCCTGTAACACTGTGCACTCAAAAACAAAATCAAATCAATAGGTTCAAGCACAGGATCATCATCTCCAACAAATTTTGACTCAATAAAACAGTTTTGACTCGATAAAACGACTGACTCTAAGAAAAACGAAAACAATGTCAGCAGACACCTCCCCCAGACTTGAACAACACTGTCCCCAGTGTTATCTAGCCTAGAGTCAGTGAAATAAAACAAAATAACAGACTAAAATTGGGAAAAACAAGAAGTCACCTTGCTGGAACGTCAAGTATCGATCGACACACAGCCTGGTATCGATCGATACTGGGCTTAAATCGACTTGACGAACCTTTCTTCCGCGATTGGTGTCGATCGATACCAATAGGGTATCGATCGACACTGGGCGATTTTGGATTTTGTTCCTTGTTTATCCTGACACAAACACAAAACGAACGAAAATAAAATTAAAAAAAAAAAAAAAAAACGAATCAAAAACAGACTCACCAGTGGGTTGCCTCCCACCAAGCGCTCGTTTAACGTCAATAGCTTGACTGTAACGCCCTTCAGGCTGGATAAGAGTGAGAGCTTGCACCAAAACAGGCTCCATCACTTGACATTACTAGCTTCAGCGTTCTGCTTAGCATGCTGTCCACAAACTCCTGCCCTTTCTCTTTCAGCTCAGAAGTGAGAAGGACTCTGGCCTTGGAGAATGGTTTCAAGGCTCTTTTGCATTTGACCTTATATTCAATCGAATCTCCATTGCAGTTACGAGGTATCAAGGTGACATGGGGATTCTCGACCTTCTTGCTCTTGGCCTTCTTCTGCTTTGTTGTTGCCTTGGCCTTCTTCTTGGGGATGTTGGGCGGTTCAGCTGGAACATCTGCGACAGTAGGCTCATCAGGAGGCTCTTCCAAAATATCAATCGCTAGCGACTCTCTTGTGACAACCTCGATGCTAGACACATGTGTGGGAGCACTCCTAGGGGGAATGACACCATAATAGACCCCTCTGTCAATGTAAGAGAAAGAGATTCTCTTATTAGGTGTGTCTATGATCGCGCCTGCAGTAGCCATGAACGGTCGTCCCAAAAGGATAGGCATACGAGATATTGCACCCATCTCTACAACCTGAAAATTAGTAGGAACTAGACAGTCTCCTACTTTGACCAGCAAACCATGGATAGTACCGTGTGGAAGCGAGGTGGAGTTGTTCGCGAATGTGATAGATGCCTCTGGTGATCGAATATCAGCTCCTAACCGCTCTGCAATTGCCCTTGAGATGACATTGACACTAGCCCCTGAGTCGACAAGAGACTCTTTGAACTCAACTCCAGAGATAGAGCATGGAACAGCGAATTTCCCTGGGTCTTCCCTCTGTGTCAATTTCCGCGGTTGTAGTGAATTGCGAACTCTTTCTCCGATCACCTCAGGTGTTTTCATAACTTCTGGTACGTTCTGAGAGGGGTATCGATCGACACCAGGTAGGGTATCGATCGATGCCATGCGATTTGAATCGTTCCTGACAAGTACATCTTCATCAGAAAGAAGCTCCACGTTCGGGTTATCCAGCATATACTGTAGTTTAGCAATCTCCCATTCCTCCCTTGTCAGCTTAGGAATCATAGGATAAGGCATCCTGGTGACATACACTCGTTCTGCAACGACCTTAGGCACCACAGTAGAACTCTCTGTTGTCTCCTCAGAAATCACCTTAGTATCGACCGATACCAATGGGGTATCGATCGATACACGGGTGATTGAATCCATTCTAGCAGACGTCTGGGCTGGTATCGATCGATACTGGGGAGTATCGATCGATGCTTGTGCGATTTCAGGAATGGCTTCGAGATTTTCTGCACGTAAGCTGATGGCATTGACGTGTGCATTGTGTGATTGAACCGCCTTTCCCTTGGAATTTGCTGCAGTCTGAGCTACTTGCGTCTCCAGCATCCTGTGGCTCGTATTTAGTGCATCGATCCTTCCACTCAAATCGGTGTACATGGTGTCCATCTTACCATTGAAGGTGGCTGTCATCTTCTCCTGCCCTTGAACCAGGTGTTCAAGCATAGCCTCAATCTTACTCTCAGGAGCTTTGGGTGGTGGGGATTGGTACCCTCCTTGCTGAGCATTGTTGGTGAAGTTTCGATTGGAGTTGTATCCGAATCGCTGACCCTGAAAACCAGAACCACCAATGTAGTTAACATCTTCCACTTCATTCTCAGCAGCGAAGTGGACGGCCTTTGTTGTCTTTCCCAGCAGAAGACTGTGCATAGAATCCAGCTGAGCCTTCACTTCAGCGATCTGCGACCCATCCTGATTACCAGCCAGCCTCTTGCGCTCGAAATCTGCGCTCTTGGTGCTACTACTAGAGGCAAAGTTCTCGATCAACACAATAGCGTCCTCAGGATATCTGGTGTTGAAATTACCATTGCTGGAAGAGTCCAGACCCATCTGATATCTCCAATCTACTCCTCTGAAGAAGATACCCAGCAGCTGCACATCAGAGTATCCATGATGTGGACAATCTCTCTGATACGATCTGAATCTTGTCCAAGCAGCCTTGAACGCCTCAGTAGGTCCTTGAGAAAAAGTGGATATCTTATTTCTCTGATCTTCAGATCGCCCGTCATCATAGAAGTTAATCAGGAAGGCTCTCTTGGTGTCCTCCCAATTAGTTAGTGATCCAGGAGATAGCTGCCTCAGCCAGTAAGTAGCTTCTCCACCCAGAGAGTAGGGGAAGAGCTTGCAGAAGAGGTAGTCGTAGGACACTCCATTGCTCTTGATGCTAGTGACCAAGTCCTCGAACTTCTCTACATGGTCCATTGGATGTTCATGAGGAAGACCATGGAAGAGATGTTGTCCTACTAGAGTGTAGTAAGCAGGTTTCAGCTCGAAGTCATTCCTCTCATAAGCAGGAGGACGAATCGCTGACCGATTGGCGAAAAACTGCTCTGGCCTGTTGTACTCACCAATCGTTCTTCCACGATTAACCACAGCATTCCCTGCGTTGGCGCGCCCAGCTGGCGCGATAATCTCAACAACCGCAGCAGGGACAACGATGTTACCAGCTTCATCAAGTCGCTGCCCTCTCTCATTACACACGTGACCCTCTTGGTCTCTCAGAATTCCAGCTTCATCAGCTCTTAAAACCACTGGGTTGTTCATCCCTGATGTTTGCTTGGTCTTTCTGTTTGTGCGTTCCACAAACGCTAGCTGTTCCAATGACAGTTCAACTAGCTGTGTGCTCTTGTTGCTTCTGGTTTCACGAACAGGCATACACCTGCAAACAAAACACTAGGCAAAGCACGTAAGTAACCAGAAAAATACGTTGAGTATCGATCGATACCAAGTGGTGTCGATCGATACCAACGAAAGAAGACGACGAATATCGACCGATACTACAGAGTATCGATCGATACCGACGAACTTAGTCGAAATTCTAAACTAAAATCTAATGGCGAATTGAGTCCCCGGCAACGGCGCCAAAATTGATATGCTCAATTTAATACCCTAAAGTACTAAAGCAGTTGTAATAGTATAGCTAGGGGTCGAACCACAGAAGACTCACAGAAACACACAATAGATTCTATAGTGTCGAATTACGCTAAGCCAAACAGTTGTAATTAAAAGCAGTGCAGAAATTAAAAGAGTTGTAAATCAATTGGGAAATATAGGCTCAGGGTTTTTCTCAGGAAATCAGTGAATGCAGACTAACTAACTAACAGGATTCAGATTTAGCGCAGTTCTTGAACTCAAATCACTAAAATATAGCTAACCAACTCTCGTTGCGAAAACTATCTAAATCTAAATCCTAGGAATTCCAAATCTCTTTGCGAATCCTAAATTCTAAATCAGCTTTAATATCAGGTTTGATATGTTCACAAATCAATTAAACCAAATCTCTTTGCGAATAATCAATTTGCTCACCTAGGTTCTATCAGGTAATTAATCGCACTCTCGTGCCTAATCAATTATCCTAAGATCTAAGTTCCAGATTCGTCAACCTAGAATTAGCTATGAACACAACCTAAGGTGAAGAACTAATTCAGATGGTGAATCCTAAACAGATAATTAACCTAGCATTCAAAGAAATCCTTTATGAGAAAACCCTAAACCTAAAGTGGATCTACTCAGACATGGCAATTGAATCAAAAGACATGTTTGAATAAATCATCAATAGAATAGAAAGAAGGGTTTAGAGATCTGATCTCGGACGAAGGGAGATTCAGACTTGTCTCTCTAAAACCAGAGTAAAATCAAACTATCAAATAAAGCATAAAAAGGCATGAAAAGGCATAGCCTAAACAATGGCTGTAAAATCCTATTTATAAGCTAAATCACGATTTGGGGTCTTCTTGTAATTATTAAAGACTTCTGGGCGCTTTTGCAATTCCTCAAGTCTTGGAAAACTCGCGGGTCGTGTCTTGCTGCGCTGAGTGTCGATCGATACCAAGGGGTATCGATCGATGCTCGACGTGAATTCAGGTTCTCAGCGACACGATCTTTAGCTCTGCTACAAACTGCTCCAGAAAACTCCAATACTTCCAATAATCCTCCAAACGTGCTATGACCTGTAAAAGACTCTAAAAAGACTCCAAAATACTATAAAGACTCTATAAAAAGGACTTATATCATGGCCTAAATGGGGTAAAAACCATGATATATCAACGTCGCGGCGTGGAAATCTCGTCATCCCGACGAACACTAACGCACCGTCAGACCAAAACCCTAATTGGGTATGGACCAGATCCGCCAATCCATACCAAGCCCAAACTGGCCGAACGGGATCGACCTCGCCATCTCTGATGCCGCAACAGCACAAAAATGACATTGCCGAAATCCGAGGGATGTTATCCATCCTAGTGGAAAGACAACAAACCTCGAGACCTCGACGCGTACGCTCGAAGCTCGCCTAGAGCAGCAAGAGCGTTGCTTGACGGAAAACTGGGAGCGACGTTCGCAAGAAAGTCCACCCCCGCGAACACGCCTGGATTTTGGTACGATCCACGCTTCGCCAACAATCATCGGGCAGTTCGAGACCCCATCCGAAACACCCCGATCTCGACTTTCACTTACGAGATCTCACCGTCATTCGCTGCTAACCTAAGCAACGAGACGAACAGGCAAGCCTCAACCAGATTACTACCTCCTCCGAGCACGGAAAACCGCGAGCCGAGACCGTTCAACACCTTCGACTTCGGATCCTGCTCGGGAACCCAGCATGAACGAACTAATCATGGTTCATTCCCGATCCCACCTCCGATAAACCGCGAAGGTAAATCGCGGCCATACAATCATGATAATGGAGTTCAGGCCTACGACCCGCTTCATACAGATCTCCTGAACTCCGTTGATCGCGAAGTGTACCAGCGGTACGCCAATAAAGTAAGTGCTGACTTACAGCAGATGAATTCACTCGTCCACCTCGCCACGAGTTCAGCGCCGGACATCGATCGAGTGATCGAGGAGACTAATCGAATTCCCTTCACTAATCGCATCGCGACTGCACATATCAGAGACACGGGAAAAGTAAAATTCCCAGAACATGCCGGAACGACCGACCCGCGAGCTCATATACGAGCATTTCGTTTAACGGTCGCCAGGGTTTGCTTCCCCGATCACGAAAAGGAAGCAGGTTACTGCCGCCTCTTCGCCGAAACCCTGATCGGGCCAGTCCAGGAAATGTTCGCCTCGCTGGAAGAAAATTCAATAGAAAATTTCAACCAGCTCGTCTATGCCTTCCTCAAACAGTACTCGGTATTCATCGAGGCGCAAGCGTCCGAAGCCGACCTCTGGAAGCTCTCACAGGACCTAGGGGATTCACTTCGTACGTATATCACGAAGTTCAAAGAAATCAAAGCCAAGATAGCGAACCCCAACGAGGCAGTAGCATTATAGGCATTGAGGAACAACCTATGGTATACGTCGAAATTCCGCGAAGAACTCAAAGTTTGACCTACGACGTCTTTAGACGATGCGCTACATCGCGCATCCGCTTTCGCTCTGTACGAGGATGAGACCACTTACCTCACCAAGAAGCACGAAATGATGGAGCATCCCCCGACATCAAGGTTGCCCCCCAAAAGGGAACCCCCCAGTCAAGGGCAACACTCGTACGCCGTCGGAAGCCCCTCCCAATCCAAGAATAAGGATTACGATCCATCGAAGTACTGTGATCATCACAAACAAAAAGGACACTCCACTGAGGAGTATCGAACTCGGGCTCGCCTGCTAACAGCTCAGAGCGACCCCGAGCGACCCCCAGACAAGGCCGCCGAGGTGGAACCAGTTCCGAAGACCGACAATAAAAAGTCGAACCCCAAAAAGAAAAGAGAACGAACTAACGAGGTCGCGGGACAAAGACCCCGCCCCCAGTGCCGAAAAAATGCATCGACCTGATATTCAGAGAGTTAAGCCTCTACGGCGGATCAATGAAATCAGTAATCACGCCACCACTGGTGCCCAAAAAGACAGTCGCACTCCGCCCCCGAAAACCTCGTTGTTTCGAAGAGGGGTGAGTAGAGCCACCTACCACTAAAAGAATATACTTCATATGTGGCGGCTCGCAATTTTGCCGAGACTCGGTGAACTCGATCAAACTCAACGACGAGCAAGAACCAGACCGTTGGAACCAAGCCCCCTCTAGGGACCCAACCACAGGATCACTTTCAGAGAAAGTGAAACTGGACACCTCGATAAACCGCATGACGACGCCCTCATCGTCCAGCTCGACGTCAGCGGTTTCGAGCAGTCCATAATAATGGTAGACACCGGCAACTCGGTGGATGTACTCTTCTACGAAGCCTTCCGTCGCTTGGGCTTCGAGGACTCATCCCTGCAAGGAAAACCCTCGCCGCTAACCGGCTTCGCCGGAAATATGACCTACTCAAAAGGAACTATCGAACTCCCCGTAGATGCGGAAGGAGTACAGAAATTAATCAAATTTGTGGTCGTAGACCGCGCGGCACCATTTAACGCCATACTTGGCAGACCCTGGCTATACGCCATGAAAGCGGTACCATCGACGTACCACTAGTGCGTGAAATTCCCTTCACCACAAGGAACGAAAACGCTTTGAGGCAGCCAATCCGCCTCCCGAGATTGCTACATGGAAAATTACAAACAATCAAGGAGTAATCCCGTATAACAATTACAGAAAGAGCTCAAGCTCACTACCCAGCAAATAAAGAGATCGAACGATCCCTCTATATGTGAACCGCGTACTGAACTCATCACACAAGTTTGCATAGACGACAACAACCCAGATCGCCTCGTCGGTATAGGAATCGACCTACCCAACGAGATACGAGGAGAACTGATCGCTTTCTTGAAAGAAAACGTCGCCACATTCGCATGGTGCACCGCCGACATGCCCGGGGCCGACACCGACATAACGTCACATGAACTTAACGTCGACCCAACGTATAAACCCATTATACAGAAACGACGTAAGCTCGGCCCCGAAAGGGCCAAAGCTGTTAACGACGAATTAGACCGACTACTCAAGGTCGGCTCCATCAGAGAGGTAAAATACCCCGACTGGTTAGCCAACCCCGTGGTCGTCAAAAACAAAAATGGAAAGTGGAGAGTCTGCATTGACTTTACCGACCTAAACAAAGCATGCCCAAAAGACAGCTTTCCACTACCACACATCGACCGGCTCGTCGAAGCCACGGCCGGTCACGAACTATTATCCTTAATGGACGCCTTCTCCGGGTATAATCAGATTAAGATGAACCCGGAAGACAAAAAAAAAACGGCATTCATCACCGATCGAAGCACTTACTGCTACAAAGTGATGCCTTTCGGCCTTAAGAACGCCGGAGCAACCTACCAAAGGCTAGTGAACAAGATGTTCGCAGACCTGCTCGGTAAAACGATGGAGGTCTACATTGACGATATGCTCGTTAAGTCCTCCAGAGAATCAGATCATGTGGCACAGCTCAGAGAATGTTTGATTATCCTCAATAAATATGGAAAGAAACTCAATCAGGCGAAGCTCATTCGGAGTCGCTTCGGGGGAATTTCTCGGCTACCTGGTAACCGAGAGAGGCATCGAAGCGAACCCGAAACAGATCGCGGCCTTCTTAGAAATGTCGTCACCGAAAACAACTAGAGAGGTTCAGCGTTTGACTGGGAGAATAGCCGCCTTAAATAGGTTTATCCACCGATCAACAGATAAGTGCCTCCCTTTCTATCAACTCCTCAAAGGAAACAAAAAATTCCTTTGGGACGAGCAATGCGAAGACGCATTCCGACAACTCAAAGCATATCTAAGCAAACCCCCAATACTGTCCAAACCAGTAGAAGGAGAACCATTATATATGTACATCGCGGTATCTCAGGCAGCCTTAAGCGGAGTCCTAGTTCACGAAGAACAAAACGAACAAAAACCGATCTATTACGTAAGTAAAACGTTGATCGACGCCGAAACGAGATACGCCGCTATGGAGAAATTAGCCCTGGCAATCGTGATGTCAGCCCGAAAACTCAGCCCGTACTTTCAGTCCTACTCAATAGTAGTCATGACTTCACAACTGCTCAGAACTATTCTCCATAGTCCGAGTCAATCGGGATGCCTCGCCAAATGGGCAATCGAACTAAGTGAGTACGATACCGAATATCGCACTCGTACGTGCGCCAAGGCACAAGTATTAGCAGACTTCGTGATCGAATTAACGCCCGAGGGCGCTAACGAAACGAACCCCTCCAAGAAGTGGGCACTCCACGTCGATGGATCCTCATCTAAACAAGGATCCGGAGTTGGCATCAAACTTACCTCTCCAACAGGTGAGGTAATCGAACAGTCCTTCAGACTAGGCTTCGTCGCTTCCAATAACGAAGCAGAGTACGAAGCAGTCATCGCCGGCCTTAGGCTCGCACTCGGGATCGGAGCTCGGGAGGTTGACGCCGTTAGCGACTTTCAGCTCATCACGAGCCAATTCGACGGCGAGTACGAGGCTAAAGACAAACGCATGGATGCATACCTCCAAGTTGTTTGCGGATTATCAGAACAGCTCGACAAATTCGAACTAACAAGGATCCCGAGAGGCGAAAACACCTCGGCTGATGCGCTCGCCGCCCTCGGATCCGTTAGTTAAAAGAATAATTCCTGTCGAATGAATTGAAAAACCAAGCATTGAGATCGCCCTCAAAGCCCTCACTATAAAAGAAATAACGACCGAGCCCGTAGACATGGAGACCGATCAAGTCTTCTCCGACGCAGAGGAACACAAACCCGATCCCGCAGCACCCCCCAGAAGACGAGGACGACCCCGTAGGTATAGGCGAGCACGGTCCCGACTTACCAGTTGAGCCCGAATCGCCCGACGAGGTCGCCCCAACAACTACCGGGATCCGAAATCGGACGAATATATCCATAAACCAGATTGGAGGATACCAATCATCCGATACATTACAGATGGGACCGTACCACCAGAGAAGTGGGCAGCCCAAAAACTGAATGCACAAAGCTCGCGCTATTGCGTTATAAACGACTAGCTCTACAAACGGAGCGTTTCCGAACCAAACCTCATCTGCATCCACAGCAAAGAAACCCTTGCAATAATGGGCGAGATGCACGACGGCCACTACGGAAGCCACTCCGTAGGCCGCGGCCTCGCCGTCAGAATAAAATGACACGGCTATTTTTGGCCAACCATCGTCGCGGACTGGGAGAACTGTTCGAAAAAATGCGACAAATGCCAAAGACATGCCCCAAGCATCCATCAACCAACCGAAACACTCTCCTCGCTATCGGCCCCATACCTGTTAATGCGATGGTCTATGGACATCGTAGGACCGCTTGTCGAGTCTGGGCGGAAGAAACTCCGTTTCCTACTAGTCCTTACCGATTTCTTCACCTAATGGGTCGAGGCAGGAGCCTTCCAGCAAACCACGCAAGTCGAAGTGAAAGACTTTGTCTGGAAAAATATCGTATGTCGACACGGGATCCCATACGAAATTGTAACCGACCATGGATCCCAGTTCATATCCCGAAGCTTCAGAGCTTTCTGCACCAAGTGGAAAATCCGCCTAACCACTTCGACCCCGAGGTACCCTCAGGAAAACGGTCACGCCGAAGCCGCGAACAAGACAATCTTGAGCAACCTCAAGAAAATACTTGACTCAAGGAAACAAAGATGGGCAGATGAGCTCCCCGGAGTCCTCTGGGCCTGCCGTACCAATCCCCATCGAGCTACACATGAAACATCGTTTTCACTAGCATACGGGATGGAGGCAATAGCCCAGCCGAAGTCTCGGTACCCAGCCCCAGGCGAACTCTTTGCCCAGCGAACAGCGAATTCAACGAAGAAATGTTACCAGATCAATTGGATTTTATCGACGAACGTCGAGACCAAGCTTTGATCAGAATCAAAAACTACCAGCAATCCGCTGCCCGCTACTATAACTCCAACTTTAAACACATGAGTTTCGAAGTAGGAAACCTACTCTTGCGAAAGGTATGCGAAAACACCAAAGAGCGAGGTACCGGAAAACTAGGGACCAACTGGGAAGGCCCCTACCGTGTCATCGAAGTAGTGCGCAACGGCGTCTACAGGCTCGCGAAAGTCAAAAACGGCGTACCAGAAAAAAGATCTTGGAATTCCATGAATCTAAAACGATATCACGACTGAGTACGTATAATAATCGAACTACGTAAAGGCTTGATCCCCTGATAGGGTACGTAGGCAGCTCGACCCGCGAGTGCAACCACAAAAAAAAACACACTATCATTTATCTTGATCATTATACGTTGTAGCTCGCTCATTTCTCAGCGAGCTCAGATGAATAAAGAGACGTTTTCACCTCGACATTCGCCTCGCACATTTCCCGAGTAAACACTATTTATCTCTCGTGTCACTAAAGTCTCGCGACCTCGCTTCACGAACTAAGCCACAGGATGAAACCTCGTTGTAAAATCACCTCGAGATCCACCGGACCATCCACTCTCATAAAAGTTCAAACGAATGAGGTCAAGAGACCATGTCGACACGACCTAACCTCCAAACAACGAGCTATAACCTCGATATATTCTCAAGGTCGATAACACCTTCGAACGACCCTAAAGCCACTTGAACCTCTAAGCACGCACTTCGCCAAAAGGAATCAAATCAAAGACGAAACCCAAGTTTCGAAAAACAAAAACTGCTAAAGCAAAAGACTTAGCACCCTCGAACACCGACTTCTTGACAAAAGAATCGAAGAGGGAAGCGAACCCGAACTCCGGGCATAAAATTAGTGGAAATCACAAAAGATTTCACTAAAGCAAAAGACGCCGAAGTCCTTTACTTAGAAATTTTTTTATAAAATCATTAAAAAAAGGATTCGAAACAACATGATGCCGGATTAAAACCTCCCGGCTAAGGCAACGTGTTCAAAATTTCAAAAAGCAAAAACATAAAAAGACTAAGTCAAAAGCCTTCGCTTCGGGTCTTCCACCCTAGTCTTCTACGAAGTCATCCACTGCCACCTCTTCTACAGCCAACCGCGCCGAGCTCTCTGTCATCTCAACATTTGTGCCAAACTGGTCTAGTCCTACCGGGACTTGAGACGCAGGGTCGACCTCCATTAGAGCCACTGAATCTTCCGAGACAGCCGGGATGTCGAGCTTCCCAAGGGAGAAGTCGGACACTTGAGCCGCCGTGAAAACCACCTCGAACTCCTCTCTCGTCTGCTTAACTTTGGGGATTTCGACCTCCACGGTAGTGTCCCCTCGTTCCAGTTCGTTCAGAAGGTCGAGGTTGGCGATCACCTCTTGCAAGTCTATTTCAGCCTCGGTCTCTGCCTTCTTCAGAAGCCACTTCTCCTTGACCTTGCCAAGAACCGCGTACTTCGCGGAAAACTCCCTCTTAGCTGCTCGGACCGCGTGGCAAATCTCTTTATCATGGACCGCCGTCAACTCTCTGTTCTCCCGGGACAGCCGAGCCGCCTTCTCCAACGCGGACTGGCTCTCAGTTCGAACCGCGGAAAGATGGTTCTCCGTCGCCTGGACCTTCCAAGACAGGGACTCCGAAGCCGCCTCGAGTTCAGCGTTGCGAGCCACCAGGATAGGAATTCTGGCCAGATCAGCAGCCCTTTGAACAACTCGAGCTCGTAGAGTATGAACCTCGGCGTTCAAACTAGTAACCCCCTTCTTTGCCTTCTCGACTTTTTCAGGCTGAGGGGCATCCCGAATCCACTGCTCAAAGAGGCCGACCACCTTGTTCTGCGCCCCCAGCGCCTAGACGAAGCATGAACAACTACGTTAACGAAGTAATTGTCTTAAAAATCTACTAAGGCATATCTCGAAAAGAACGTACCTTCTCGTTTGCAGCACACATGTCCAAGTAGGCATCCCTCTCAGACATTTTCCTTAGCGATGGAAGCTGACAGCCAGCCGCCTTGCAATGACGGAACAACGTCGCCATTCTCTATGACGGGAGAATCTTTGGCGTGCTTGAACGCCCAGTGAAACAGATGGTTCGCAGAAGAACCATTCAGCGAGTCCGACCCCTGTCGCCCGTCATGCTCACTCCTAGGTCGCTTTGACTGAGAGTGTCCCTGCCCCGAATGGTGCGACGTCATTAGGGGGCGCGGCGTCTCCGGACGCCGCGAGGTAGTAGCGGCGCTCGACCCATTGGATTTCGATCTAATAGGGATGGGTTCATCGACGCGAGCTGCCCCATCGTCCCCAGCTGTCTGGTCGAGCTCGCGAGTCCCCGCGTCTTGCGGCACTTATGTCCTCACGACAGCAGGCCCCTCAGTTCGAATCGGCGAATTCAATGCGTCGCTAACAGCAGCGGTGATATCACCGGAACGAAATCGACTTGCTCCGCTGCTCGGAACTGGGTTAGGTCGACTGCGATAGCTTGCCCTCCTCGACATAATCAACGGTTTCGCAGTACTGGTTAACGAGCTGGTATCGGGAATAGGCCAAACATCTGGTGTCGGAATAACCTGAAGCCTAGCTGGCTCAACTGAAAGACAAACATCGTCAACAATTATGAGATCTATAGCTCAAAAATTTACTCATATCTCAAAGCAAAACTCACTTACCTCGCAATGGAGACGGTTGTCGGGACGGTTCGGGGTCGCGAATTGGTCGGCTAATCGGCCCAAAAGCTCGGATAACCCTATTCCGAGTAAATAGATCCCACTCCGTTCTTTCGCATCGCAGTTTCGTGACAAGTGACTTGAGCTCGTCCGTGAATGGTGACTTCTTCGGAGTAACTACAAAATACAAAGAAGAAGTCAGTACATACACCAATACAAAGAACAACGCCTAAACAGAGTTAGCAAGCCTATGAGCTCGTCTCTGACCAGCTATGGCAGACCACCGACTCGGAAGTGTGGAGATATCAAAATCTCTTATCGAGGCAGTATTGATCCGAAACAAGATTGTCTTGTCCCGCCATTCATCTTTGCCCGGAATCCCATTAATAACCCTTCTGTTGGCCCTCGGAGACAAGTAAAAAGTCTCCGGGAACCCGGGATTGTGCTTCACCGAACAAAGATGAAGCACATCTCTCACACGGAGAGGAATCCCTTCTTCGTAGGCCCGGACAGACAGCGCAACGACGTGCCGAACGAAGTTCGGCATCATCTGCGAGAAACAAAGCTGGACCTCCACGAGAAGCTCGAGCAGGAAGGGGGAAATAGGGAAGGAGAGCCCGCACTTCTCGAAGAGAGTTGCATAGGTACATCAAAACTCCGGCCTACATCTCTCCGGCATTTTGAATTCCGATGGAACGGCGAGTTCGACGTCCGCCGGAATGTTGTAGACTTGCCGGAGGTTTATAATAGTTTGTCGGGTCGTAGCTGACTTCCAGTGCGGGCCGAAAAGCTCATCTGGATGCGCCGGGGCGAATTTCGAGGGATCGGCCATAGGGTTTGATATAAAAACCGAAATAAAGAAGAATCTAGGTCTCGGCGAACCAGGGAGAATCCTATCGGCGAATAAAAATTATATGTGTATATCCTCTAAACCCAGAAAATCGTAAGAAGAAAGAAAAAGAAAGTAAGAAGTTACCTTAGTCGAGGTGATCGTGGTTTATTGGAAAAGCACAGAAGCAAGCTTATAAGGGAGATTAACCCCAGCCGTTGAGATCACGGAGATCTTTCATCTCCCCAAATCTCGGCCGTACAATCTTGAAACCGCAATAATTACCCTGTCCCGAGAATCGCGGAACTTGTTCCTCTCCCCAAATCTCGGCCGTCCAATCCAAAAATATCTCGGTAAAATCGAGATCTCTATCGCGGATCAAACGTCGATTGGATTTCTGTCACCCATTAAGCAAATATTAACTTAATGGGCTGGGGGGCAATTGTTGGTACCAGATCGCGACCTGTGATATATGGCCCATTAAGGGCCCGATAACAATTAAACAATCTCTAAACCTATAAAGATGGCCCGATCCACTTTCCGCGAGGGAGCGGCGTCCGACCTAGAATGAGTCCAACCTCCAGCTCGCGAGGAATGAGTCAATAACGGCCCCTCGATTCGCGGGATACGCGACGACTCGATATCCGGGAGATGTTCAGCTCGACGACGACTATAAGAAGGCGTCGGGACTTAGGTTTAGGGGGACGACTTCTTTTCTCCACAGAAAATATACCGAACACTTGTAAAATCTCTGCGAGATTTATCTACTTGTAACAAATCGTTATTGATTCAAATACTAAATCCAATTCGTCGACTTTATATCCAAATTACATCTTTGATTCATAAATAGAAACTAGCCCATCAAAAATTATTCCCTAAAAATCCTTACAAAAAACTAGGTGTGCGATTCCGTATCCACACTATTTCACCTATTCACTCTAAGAGCGATACAGCTACTCAGCCGCCCGCACTTTCATGTATTTAATCATGAAGGTATTCAATATGCATCAAGTGTGGCGTCATCTTATTATCGAGGATATGAGAGATAAGAGTGTTAACGATCTTTGGGAAGAATTGTGCGCTTGTGTTTGTATAGTATGTAGTTGAGCTCTGTGAACAAGTTGATTGTGGCTTTTCAAGACTACTCACGGCATGGATAGACAATGTCACATCGAAAGGCACATAAGTTATGCGCATTCTCTGTTTTCTTGCTTTGTTTTTCGTTTAGCAAAACTCTCTGTCTTCTTCACTTGTCAATTCTTCAGCCACCGTAAAGTGAAACTCAAAGGTCAGAAAGACAACCCTCCAGCCACTGGTTTCACAAGATTTCATAGATCAAGAAAAATTTGGTACAGAGCGACATTCATGATAGTGTTGCTGATAAACTACGGTAAGCAAAATCATGAACACATTAACAAACAATAGCTATTTTCTCAAGCTTATCAGCAAAAACAGTAAATCAGTACACAACAATAAGTTTGTCCCAAAACCTTTTGATATAGGCTCGATTCTTGCCAAAAGGCTTTTCATAGAAAGGTTCCAAGAACCTATACCTTAGTCCCATTATTAAACATCAACATACATTGTCTATTAACCCGAGATCCCAAATTGTGACAAAACAGATTCTCTAGTTCACCTTCTAAGCCGTAAACTTCATACAGAAACAGATGTACACGAAAAACAGCAGAATTACAATTTACAAGATCAGGCTAAAACAAAGAGAGGTTTAAACTTTTCATAGAAAGCTTCGAAGAACCTATAACCGTGATCCCTAGTTCCCAGACTGTGACAACACATTCTCTAGTTCATCTTCTAATCCATAAACGGATACACAATTTACAAGATCAGGCTAAAACAAATGAAAGCTTGTAACTTTCAATTTATCTTAGTTGAAATCACGTGGCTCAGGTTCTCTGCAATAGCATTTCTGATCCTCCTTGACCCAGTAAAAGCCTCTCCTTCAGAACGCCTCGTCTCCTCCTCAGCTTCTTCATCTTTCTTTATCTCACCATTATCACCAGCAACACCACTCACCCATCCCTCCGGTAAATCATCATCTCCAGAATTCACAAGAAAATTATGCAACAAGCAACCCGTAGTTACGACAAACGGTAGAAACTCGATTGTCTCTGGCTTCCATTTCCTATCAAGAATCCCCCACCGAGCTCGAACCTTAGCGAATGCAATCTCAACATTACGCAATGCAGTGTGAACCACATTGTTGAATTCTGCACGAGACGATTCGAAACTGTCTTCTTCTTCGTTTGAAGAAGACGGATCATAAGGAGTCACAAGCCATGGCAATAACGGAAGACAAGAATCGCCAAGAACGTAACGAGGCACCGATATTCCGTTCCCAAGTTTGCACGGAGCTCCATTCAAAAAGCTTCTAGATTCTGATTCTGATTCCATTTCTTCTGCAATCGAGAAAAGCTTCGTTTGCCGGAAAATGGCTTCTGGTTTCATCGTGCTCGGCCACCCAGCTGAGATATCTGCGAATCTACCATTGGAATCAACCAATGCTTGAACAATCAGTGACCCTTTCGAACCAAGAAGCTTCCCATCCACCTCGAACCTCCCGAATCCTAACACACCGCAGCAATTCGGGAGCAATCGAGGTGAATAATCAGGTTTGGGATCATCGAGTTGCCCTAATTTCTCATTGATGAGCTTACAGACGGTGAAGAAAGCGCGGGAAGCGTCGGCAACGGAGTCGAACCCGAATCGGAGAACGAGAGATTTGTAGGAAGCGTTGTGAGCGAGACGGAAGATTGTAGCCGCGAGGGAGGATGAAGGAATCGACGGAGAATCGGAAGAGGAAAGGATGGAAAGGAGATGGAAGAACGTGGATTTTGACATTCGGAAACAAAGATACCAGCGAGGATCGTCGTCTTCTACGGCGGAGGTTAAAAATCGGTGGAACCACGTGGAAGCGGAGGTGGAGGGTGAAGGAGCGATTGGGAGAGATGAGAGGAGAAATTCAAGGCGGAGAGATTGGGATGGAGGGAGGAAGAGATCGTTGGTTTGGAGAAAGAAGCGTGTCACGGCGGCGGCGGAAGAGAGACGGCGAAACAGTGGGTCAATCAAACGGAGTTTTTCGGGTACATTTGTTGGATTTCGGTCGGGTTTTCGTTTTTTGGAATTCACGACCGTTGAAAGCAGCGCAGGAGTTCTGCTTGCTATGGAATTCACGGTGGCGGTCGAGTTCCCGGCGCCGGCGACCATAGCTTTTTCAACCAGTGATATGGGATCAAGATGAGTTTGGGAAGGTCAGCAATTTTACCTGAAGATGGACCAATTAGTTTGAGTACGCGTGTTTTGGTTTAGTTTCGGTTTAAGTATTCCGCTTTTTTGGATTTTCTCGACTTTTAGAAATTTAAAAATCAAAATAAACCGAATATAATCTGTTCGGTTTTGTATGGTTTTGGTTGAATTTGGATTTTAATCAAATACATTTTTATTATGAGATATAAAAATACTTCTTTTTTTTTGTTGAATGATATTAAAATACTTTTTTTTTGCCGTCGATTAAAAAATACTTAGTTTGGTTTTTTGACTATTGTCAATGAGGTTTGTATTTGAATTTGGTTATGAAATGACTTTGAATGCAGAAATAAAACAAAGCTTAAAGCTTGAACAAGAGAGGGAAAATGTTTAGTTATGTCTTCTTTGCGGTGAGCAGAACGAAACAATGGATCACGTATTTTTTTACGAGTTCATACTCTTTCACCATTTAGAATTGGTTTTGTGCTGGTCGCTAGCTTCATGTAGGTGGAACAACGTTGATTTTGTTCTAGTCAGAATAGCATTTCAAGCATCGATCTAAGGCATATGGCGTGAGGGGAATGGTAGGAGACACAACCGGCATGTCCGTTAAGTCCTAAGCTTTTGTTGGGCTTTGGTGATGGAAAATCATGAGTATTAACTAGGCCCACGATTTGGGTTAGTCAAATAGGAATGAGTTTTTCCTATTGGGCTTTGCTTTAGGTTTAAACCGTCTTAACTTTGTAATTACCCTAGTCTATATAAAGACAGGCATGTGTGAGGGTTTTCTGTATCCTGGAAACTCTAGAGAGAAACTAGAGAGATCTTTCTTGTTCTTAGAGAGATTGTGAGGAACCCTAATGCTTTGTAATCTGTGGTGATAGTGGATTACTGGAAATCTCCAGGCCAAGACGTAGGATCACACACCGTGATCTGAACTCGTTAAATTCTCTGTGTCTTTTATTTATTGCTCAAGTTCCGTGATCATAGAGATATGGATCAAATCTCAACAAAGTGGTATCAGAGCAGTGGTATCGACAAAGTGGTATCAGAGCCTAGTGTTTTTAGGTTTGGGAGCAATTGGACAGAGAAGTTCTGCAAGGATCTAGGTTTTAGATCTGGATTGATAGCTGGAATCAAGGCATCAATCTGTTTAGGGTTTCAATCTGACAGCCTGGGAGAAAAAGCTGTCTGCGGGGCGAAGAAGAAGATCGCCCAGATCGCTCGGTATCGATCGACACCCTTCCTGGTATCGATCGATACGTCTGTTACGGGTTCGAAGAAAGGCGAAGGAAAGTTTGGTATCGATCGATACTCCATCTAGTATCGATCGATACGGTAGCAGAAGCGTGTTAAGAAGTTCGTTTGATCGAGATGTCTTCAGAGAAGAAGCCGAAGGTGAAGATAGCCATCTTCGACGGACAAGGTGATTTCTATATGTGGAAGAGAAGGATGTTAGCTCACATGAATCTTTAGGGGTTGAAGGGAGAGCTAATAACACCAACCATTGAGACGGATAAGCTGGTTATCAAGAAGGATGAATCAGCGGAGGATTTCGAACACTATTTTGCTCTCCCTTCAACCCCTGAAGATTCATGTGAGCTAACATCCTTCTCTTCCACATATAGAAATCACCTTGTCAAGAAAGGGGAGCGAGCAGAGAATGCCATGGATATTTTGACACTCCATCTAGGAGATCATGTCCTCAGGAAAACAGAGGAGTGCACAACATCACGTGATCTTTGGGCAGCACTAGAGAGGTTATACAACACCATGACTCTACCGAGTCGGATTCATCTTTTGTATAAGTTCTATACATTTAAGATGGATGGGTCTAAGTCAATCGATCAGAACGTTGATGATTACTTGAAGAATGTTTCGGAGTCTGCTAGTGTAAAGGTTACAGTTGCGGATGAAGTGCAGGCAATTCTACTACTCAGTTCCTTGCCACCTCAATATGACTCCATGACGGAGACATTGAAGTATGGTAGAGAGTCCATCTTTATTGAAGATGTGGTGAATGCGGCGAAATCAAAGGAAACTGAGCTTAAAGCTAAGGGTATATCGACTTCACAAAGCACTGGTGAAGCGTATGTGGCTCGTGGGAGACAGCAAAATAGGGATCAACAAAATTCTGGGAATCGAGGCAGAAGCAGGTCGAAATCGGGAACAAAAGTCACATGCTGGTTATGCAAGAAGGAAGGACATGTGAAGGCTGATTGCTATGCTTGGAAGAAGCGGAAAAGCGGCGATGATGAAGATGCTACGGCATCGGTTGTCATCGAAAAATCAGCAGGAGTTGATGCATTATCAGTCTCGGAAAATTAGCATCTAGAGAGGTGGGTGATTGATTCGGGTGCTTCATATCACATGACCTCAAGGAGAGATTGGTTTGATACGTTTGAGGAGCTTAACTCTGGACAAATGCTAGTGGGGGACGACTATTCTATGGAGGTTAAAGGAATAGGTTCCATCAATATAAAGGCATGTAGTGGTACGGTAAAGACATTGACGAATGTCAGGTATATTCCTAAGCTGAAGAGAAATCTAATATCTACAAGTACATTTGATAAGCTTGGGTTTGATCATGCTGGAGGCAAAGGAAAAACAAGGTTCTATAAGAATGGGAAGATGGGTCTTCAAGGCATTCTATGTGGTTCTTTGTATTTGCTTGATGGAGAGACTGTGGTAGGACAGACAAACATATGTGTTACCAAGAAACCAGCCAAAGACGAGACTGCTTTATGGTATAGAAGGTTGGGACACATGAGCATGAAGAATCTGATGATCTTGGTAAAAAGAGGCATCATTGACAAGAGAAGGATTGGAGAGATGGATTTCTGTGAGAGTTGTGTAATGGGGAAGACCAAGATTCTGAGCTTCAACATTGGGAAACACAATCCAGGAGAAGCGCTGAGATATGTTCACTAAGATCTTTGGGGATCTCCATCGGTTACTCCAAGTATCTCTGGTAAGCAGTATTTCCTGTCTATCATTGATGATTACACTAGAAAGGTGTGGGTGTTCTTCTTGTCTGTTAAGAGTGAAGCTTTCACAAAGTTCTGTGAATGGAAGAAACTGGTTGAGAATCAGATAAACAAGAAAGAGAAATGTCTGTGAACAAAGACTTCGACGGGTTTTGCAAGCAGCATGGGATTGAGAGGCACAAGACTTGTGCATATATTCCACAGCATAATGGAGTTGCAGAGCGCATGAACCGAACAATAATGGAGAAGGTGGGTTGTATACTGGATGAAAGTGGCTTAGGTGAAGAATTCTGGGCTGAGGCGGTTAGCACAGCTGTGTACCAAACTAATAGAAGCCCATCATCGGCCTTAGATGGCGGTATTCCTGAGGAACTTTGGCTGGGAAGAAAGCCGGGTTATGGACACATGAGAAGATTTGGGTCATAGGTCTATGTTCATATAGATCAAGGGAAGTTAAGACCAAGAGCTATGAAGGGAATTTTCGTAAGCTATCCGGAAGGAGTCAAAGGGTACAAGGTATGGCTCCTGGATGAATCAAAATGTGTGATTAGCAGGAATGTAGTCTTTGTGGAAGATACAGTATTCAAAGACTTGAGGAATAAAGTCTATGTGGAAGAGACTGCGCAGAGGAGCCCGAACTCTGAGAGAGTATCGATCGATACCATCCCGAGTATCGATCGACATGGACAAGTATCGATCGATACCATCCCTAGTATCGATCGACACGGACAAGTATCGATCGATGCAATCCCGAGTATCGATCGACACCGAGTAGGAGCAGATGCAACAACTTCTGTTACTGAAGACAATGGGCAAGTTGGATCTTCAGGTGGAGCTGTTGGAGATCAGGAAACTGATGAAGTACCTCTAGAAGATTGGGAGTTAGCTCGAAACAGGTCTAAACGAGCAACAAGGCGACCTGAACATCTTGGTGATTATGATTTAGCGAGTTTCGCCTTAATCGCTGCTGTCGAGATGAATTCTGAAGAACCTAGGGACTATCAGAAAGCTGTTGAAAGCAGAGATAAAACTTTCTGTAATGGAGGTATGGATGAAGAGATGAGTTCTTTGGATAAGAACAAGACTTGGAGGTTGGTTAAAAGACCAAAAGGTAGAAAAGTGATTGGTTGCAAATGGGTTTACAGGTTGAAGCCGGGTATCCCAGGGGTAGAAGAACCGAGATATAAAGCTAGATTGGTAGCCAAGGGTTATTCTCAGAAAGAAGGTATTGACTATCAAGAAGTGTTTGCTCCGGTTGTGAAGCATGTTTCTATCAGGTTTCTTCTATCGGTTACAGCAAATATGGATCTGGAATTGGAGCAGTTTGATGTTAAGACTGCGTTTCGTCATGGTTTACTTGAAGAGGAGATCTATATGGAGCAGCCTGAAGGTTTTGTGGTTAAGGGAAAAGAGGACCATGTTTGCTTGTTGGAAAAAGCATTGTATGGACTTAAGCAAGCTCCAAGGCAATGGAACAAGTGCTTTGATCAATTTGTGGTAAGTCATGGATTCAAAAGGAGTGAGTTAGATCACTGTGTTTACATAAAATAGAGCAAAGGTAATTGTTTCATATACCTACTCATGTATGTTGATGACATGCTAATTGCTTCAAAGGATATGAAGGAGATACATATTGTGAAAGATTTGTTGAGCAGTAGATTTGAGATGAAAAATCTAGGAGCTGCAAGAAGGATTCTTGGGATGGATATTGAGAGGGATCGTGAAGGTGGAGTTCTCACCTTGTCTCAATCTGGTTACATCAAGAAGATTCTGCAGGTATTAAATATGGATGAAACTAGATCAGTTTCTACACCTATCGGTTCGCACTTCAAGTTGTCTGCTGTGAAAGATGATGAAGCAGAGAAAATTTTGGATGATATTCCATACTCAAATGCTATTGGGAGTATCATGTATGCGATGTTAGGAACTAGGTGTGATCTCGCGTATGCGGTTGGCTTGGTTAGTAGGTTCATGAGTAAGCCAAGCATGATACATTGGAATGCTGTGAAGTGGGTGCTAAGGTATTTGAAAGGTGCCCAGGATCGAAAGATTGTGTTCAGGTTGACAAAGGTACTTCATGTGGAGAAGTTTGAGAAGGCTTTGAGTTTTCTCAACTTAGAAGAGCACTAAGGTGCTGGACTGTCTGGAGCGGCACATGAATGCAAAGATGAAGAAGTTATACTCGGAAATGATTGTCATCAAGGTGGATTTTGTTGGGTTTTGGTGATGGAAAATCATGAGTATTAACTAGTCCCGCGACTTGGGTTAGTCAATTAGGAATTGGGCTTTGGTTTAGGTTTAAACCGTCTTAACTTTGTAATTGCCATAGTCTATATAAAGACAGACATGTGTGAGGGTTTTCTGTATCCTGGAAACTCTAGAGAGAAACTAAAGAGACTTTTCTTGTTTTTAGAGAGATTGTGAGTAACCCTAATGCTTAGTAATCTGTGGTGATAGTGGATTACTGGGAAGCTCCAGGCCAAGACGTAGGATCACACACCGTGATATGAACTCGTTAAATTCTCTCTGTCTTTTATTTATTGCTCAAGTTCCGTGATCATAAAGATATGAATCAAATCTCAACAAAGTGATATCAGAGCAGTGGTATCGATAGCCTCAATCACGCCATCTTAGGGAGAAAGCTCCATCGTCATGTTGACTCGTTGGTTGAACTATCGCCACATAACACCGATATAAGAGATTGATGATTTTGCTATAGGATCGATGCTCTGTTTTTAGCAATTTAAAGTTTTTTTATGCTCTGTTTTTCTACACCAGTAGTTAAGATTTTAGTTTTAACTTTTACAACATTGTAAATATTTTTATTTTTGTTGATTAATAAATTTAACATTTCAACCAAAAAAAAAAAGAAAGGGAAAACTCTAACGAGTACTAATCATTGGCATAATGAGTATGACATGAATTTTGCAATTCCTGCTTACTTCCAAATTCTTGACATACTTCTATCCCTATACCATCTTCCCATGCATCTACAAACTAATGTTCTTGTACAAAACGTGCAATAAACGAGAGTCATGTTTTTCTCTCGCTCTAACACAAAAACCTCTTGAAGATTATTGATCATACTTTCCAAAAGCTGTTTCTCAATCAGAAATATATCACTCTCACATAATCCCCTTGATACTTTTCAAACTCCAGAATGTCCACTTTAGATACTAACAACATCTTATCCTTGATCAAGTAAGGGTTATCATTGTTTAATTTAATTAAAGCTTGAATATCCAACTCAATGCCACTTTATGAGTCGTTGCTTGTTGCAACAGATTTTATGTGTGTTACAACAGACTTTTCAAGTTTATGTTATTTGCTTCGACCACCGTAGAGAGATGAATAATTGCTTCGACAACGATTTGGCGGCTCATTATTGATTTGCCGATGATGTATTGGAAGATAATAAAAAATTTACCTTGGTTTCCCTTATCCATGTGCTGTAATATATCTTGGTGAGAAAATGAATTTTTTTATTGGTTCTTCGTTTCCACATGTCCAAGTCGTGAACTCTTCTGTTGAACTACCCACATAGATGTTTTCTTCTTTGTGATTTGTCTTGTAGCGCACATAGAGATCTTCTCTTGTTGCTTGGCGAAAAATTTCAGGAGGTTTCGTGTTCTCAATCACGTCAACTTCAACTAATCCTTTGTCTTCTCTGTCATATGTATCATAACTTGGATTTGGATCTTCATTATCTTTGTCATCGAAGATTGAATCTCCATAGTAATCTACATGCTTGCCAACGAAAATCGAAAGCTCATCTTCGTTGTTGTCACTAAGGTGTCTGACATCGTCCGCCTCGTACTCGTCATAGATTGCATCACCGATCTGATCTACAATGGTGTTTTCATCGTATTCCATGTTGATATCGCCATCATCAATAGAGTCTTCATCGTATTATGTGTCGACATCATCATCGGAGTCGTCCATGATTTTATCAATATGTACCAAATGAGGAGGAGCCGCTTGTCGCAGCATAGAGACATAAATAAACATTGTGAGTTTTTGCATCTCCTATTTGAGATTTGCCATCGTTTGACATAAGATCTCGTTCTCCATTAGTGGTGTATCTCGTCGCTTTTTGGCCAGTTCGAATCGCTTGAAACCGACTTCCTGTTTTGATGAAGTTATTCGAATCAAGAACAATGTATAAGAGAAATCTCTAATTTTATTAATTATCAAAGCTCTCTTGCCAATGAATCACACATCTACATAAATTAATAGTAAAGGAGAAACCAGAAAACCCTAGTCTAAGGTTCACGCTAGAAGTTCACGAAAATAAAAAGCCCACAGCGACGTAAAAGCATTTAAATAAAGATAAAGATAGCTTGAGCACATTGTCATCGAAAACATGCGATGTCTGCATCACATACCAGAGTGATGCGGCGGGATCGCTCCCGACACGGATTTTATCCTTTTAGCTAGGCTGCAAGTGCACAACAAACGCAGTAGTATTTAGGGATCAAATCCACGGGGTGATTGTTGTCCGTTTCTATTGATTTCTAAGTTGTGTTTAGACGTAAACTATGTTTAGGTGTTTTGTTTGTCAGGATTGTAACTAGAAAAATAAACTAAATTAATCGATGAAATAAAACAGAAACTAAGCAAGCAAATGATTAAAACGAGGTTGTAAAACAATTAAATGAAACATTGGGCAACGGGTAATCTCTAGGGTTCATGGCCGATTTTCACTAAGACATTGCTACGATTTCTAAAGCGACTTTTTGTCGTCTTTGGATTTTTGAACTTGGAACACAGACACTATGTGTAGTTTAATTTTGTACACCCTACACACCTACAACTTTAGTACTCGACTGATAGCTTTCGTCGCCGACCGCGCAATATGTTAGTGATTATACTCAAAAGTCGTTAACGCTCACAATCCCTCCACAAGTATGCTTTCGTATCTTGTGACGGTTTTGATCGTCTATCCTCGGTCAAGCATATGGATCCAGTACTTTCGTAGTTCTAAAAATACCTAAGTTCAGTTGCAAGAAGGTCAATCAAGCAAACATGCATTAAGAAAGAGAATAAAACGAAGAACCCTAATCGGTATCCTAGTCTAAGAACCTAATGAGAAATCGAACCATGAAAGCCCTTTTGAAACCCTATACCCAACAAGAGAACTACTCAGCCATAGCTGAGGTAAACATAATCAATATATTAAAGAGAAAACAGTAAGAAAAGGGATGAAGAAAAGCTTCTCTATCGAAGAACTCGAGTCGAGAACACTAGTAAAAAAACAGCGTATAGCCACGGAAATTTTCGTGGCTAAGGCCTAAATTTCGTGGCTATATCATCATATAGCCACGGTAAGTCACGAAACAATACCGTGTCTATAGCATCGTGACTAAATTTTTCCGTGGCTTTTCGTGGCTAGTTAGTCACGGTTTAGACATGCTTTTTTCGTGGCTAGTTAGTCACGGTTTACACACGCTTTTTTCGTGGCTAGTTAGTCACGGTTTAGACACGCTTTGTTCGTGGCTAATTAGTCACGTTTTAGACACACTTATTTCGTGGCTAGTTAGTCACGGTTTAGACACAATTATTTCGTGGCTAGCTAGTCACGGTTTAGCCACTCTTATGTCGTGGCTAGTTAGTCACGGTTTATACAATTATTTCGTGGCTAACTAGTCACGATTTGTGGCAAAATAGTTTTCGTGACTGTCTAAATTTGTGAAACTGTGCCAAAAAAATAATTAATCGAAATTCTGAAAAAATTAAAACCTGATAACTTGAATTTTAAATTTCAATACCATACCAAAAGTTTTACAAAAGACCTAATGATACATTACAAAAAGTTTTACAAAATACCTAAGCAGATAATTCTAACTTAGATACATTACATTCTCTGCTTAGCTAAACCATATGCGCCTTCTGTTTCAACAGACAATTAAAGATCTAATGATACATTACCAAAAGATTAATAAAGTCTAAAAATTTAAACAAAAGATGCAAATTTTAATCTCCTAAAATACTAGCACACCACTTATCTAAGTTAGATTGTTGTGATTTTTGGCTCACCAGAGGAGTAGGGGAAGTAGCTGGCACTGTCGTAGTCGGGTTAGTGGTCGTAGCAGCAGGAACCGAAGGCTGGAGAGTACTGGGATTAACCCCGAGAATATGTAGGATCGCATTTAGCGAGGTTCGTTGTGCAACCATCTCTGCCTTAAACTCATTCTTCAATTCCACCATGTCTCCTTTGAGTGTTGTAATGTCAGTCTTGAGCTCTTCAACATTGTTGTTGACAGCTTCATAATGAGACTCCAAACCAGAGATACGTATGTCTGTGTCGAGGTTGCGTTTAAGAGAAGCATGGACTGACTCGGGTGGAGTGATATCTTGGTATTGAACGCTGCCAATTCCATAAATACGCCCTCTGCTAGACTGACCGCGCTGTGAAAAAAAAACAAACCAAATGAGCTTCAACAATCATAGAAAAACAAACAAAGAAAAATGTCTTAGTCTAGCAATAATGTGAAAATATGTGTTGTCAATATAGAAAGCTAATAAAAATTTAAACGAGAGTGAAACCCATCCATCAAAGTCTTCATCTTTAAGAATGGCACCAAAGATTCTATACTGAGACGGGTTTGGTTTTAAGATGATCACAATTCTACTAGGGCAAAACTCAAAATCCAATTTTTCTACAGAATTAAGTTAGGGAATCGATTCATCAATTTTCCCAATTTCGCAATAACAAATTGAAGTCAAGGGCACCAAAACTTGCGGGGAATGAAGAAGAAGAAAAAAACTGACCACCATGAATGAGAAACGACATCATCAACAACATAATCAAACAAGACTTAGCGAATACCTTGAGATATTCTTGGTTGAGCAGAATGCGATTACTAGCAGCAGTTGAGGCATTGGGAGATCCATCATCAGCTATCATCTGTGCAACAGCTTCCTCTACTTCAAGTACAATGGCCTGAGCTCGAACGTCGATGAAAGTTCCATCTTTGCGCGTGTGTGTCCTTCGCACAAGCTCTGTGTAAGGTGGTGGTTCATTAGAACCAGACTCAATCATCTGCAAAAACAAAGAGAAAAAAAAAGCTAAGTACAAATATGACAAATTAAAAACTAAAATAGAACAAGTAAAACCATTACCATATCATAATCAATCTTTCCAAAATGGTTCGGACCTGCACAATGCTTGTGTATCCCTTTGCCAGTAGGGTTAGATGTGCGGGATTTAACTGCAGACCTGCTCCTCTTAACCGCTGGTTCAGTTGCCCACTGCTCTAGCAGAGTGGTCCAATGAACATCGCTTATATACTTAGGTTGCTTATGTTCCCTCTTCTTCTTGCTGTTTTTTGACAGATTGTAGTCTGTGTATGCATTTTCCAGTGGTGGTAGACCAAATCTTTAAACCGCTTTTCCCAATAGTAGTTTTGCTACAAAGAAAAAAAAGACATTAGTATTTGTAACTTAGTAAACAACGGTCATTCTGTTGAGTTAAAAAAATAGTCCTTAGAGAAAAAAGCTCTTACCACAAAAGTCTGCCACCACTTGTCTTTCCTTTCTTGAGGAACAAATTTCCAGCTACTCCATGGTCCCATGTAGTAGGCCTGCCAAGTTGTTTTGATGAATTTATGGACAGAAGGGTCTATACCGAACCTGAGATAAGAAAAAGTAAAATCAGAGAAGTCTATACAATTATCAGAACAAAGAAGTATTGTAGATGATTGCAAACTTATTACCATAAAGCGCCATTGAGTTTCCTCGGATGGAGTTGTGGCTGAGATTCTCTAGAGGGAGCATTCAGTAATGAATCCAGGGTCATACGGGTGTTGTTGTTTGCAGCTGAAGATGCAGCGCTTGTAGATCCGATAGCTCCTGGTGGCATGGCAGGACCTGAAGCTGAAACCGTTGGAGGCCTTCTTTGTTGCATATCTGGAATTATACAAAATACAGAAGTCATTACACATTAAGAATTAATGATAAGAAAAACATACAAAAGGAAATTAAGTGAAGAAGCTTCAGCATAAAGACATGGCAAATCGTGAAACAAGTATCAAGCAAGAGAATTTGAAAATATATTTTCATATGCCCTTGAGTATAGAAGCAAACTAACCAACAAGACATAAGTCATTTCAATACAGATTTACAAACACAAAACGTTTCTACTATACAAATTTACAAACACAACAAGTCTTCTACGTGCCTGTGTGTGTGTTTTAGAAGACCTGTCAAAAGATATTTCAATTACCATTAAGTCTTTGGCAAAGCAAAACTGAAAATTATTTATCTTCTATACAAAACAGATTGTATCTGCAATTAGACTCTCAATCCACAAACATGAAAGGTAAGTGTAATATAGCCTTGTTATGGGAAATGAATAAATTTGTTTTGACAAGCATATAACCATCAATTTGACATCCCCGATTCTCAAACAGAAGTGTACCAGAAAGTTCCGCGAGCACATAAAACTGGAAAGCCAAATCACAGGCCGAAAAGGAACATCACAAGGCATAGACGATCACAAACATGAAACAGAAGAAAAGTCAAAGGAAACACAACAAGCCAGAACAGAAGAGAAACTTTTGGCGAGAAAAAAGATGGAGAAAGAGTGAGGCCAAGGAGAAGGAGAAAATACCCAAACACTAAAACAATTGCAAAGAGAGCAAACAATTCTGGAGTTCCGAAAATGCAAATGGGAGAAGTCGTTGCATGATGACGTGACAATCATGACTTTTCAGCCCTGATAGCTTCAAATTGTTTTCGTCTATACAACGACTAAACTTTGACGCATATCCATCTGGGAATTTTATATCATTTTTCATCCATAGCAGGAAATGTCTTTTTCCTTCGTTCGACAACCTAAATATTGGCACAGGCATTGTTCCATCTCGGTTAATATGTAACTCATGTCTTCTACATAGTGCTGGGAGATCCATCCTCGATTTAAGGTTATCTTTCGTCTTTCCTGGAACATTCAACACCGTGTTGATGAGATTATCGAATAAATTTTTCTCAACGTGCATGAAATCAATGTTGTGTCGAAGAAGAAGGTTTTCCCAGTACGGTAACTCCCAAAAGATACTCTTTTTCACCCAATTATGAGTATCTCCGTAGCTAGATATAGTTCGAGCCGGCTTCTCGTGACCGTTTCTTCCACAATCGACTGTTCTGGACAACCCCACAATGTTGTCTATTCTTTCTCGAAGAATTTCCTCTCCATTCAACCATGGTGGGGGATAATCTGTTATTTCTTTGCCCCGTGTAAACGCTTGAACATTTCGCCTGTAAGGATGATCTTGAGGCAAAAACATTCTATGGCAATCAAACCAACTATGTTTCCTTCCATTTGGTAACCAAAACGATTTTGTCTCATCTAGACAATATGGACAAGCTAAACGGCCATGCGTCATCCAACCAGACAACATGCCATATGCCGGAAAGTCACTGATTGTCCACATCAACGCAGCTCGCATCGTGAATTAGTTTTTCCTCGATATATCATAGGTTTCCACACCGTCACTCCACAGGCTCTGCAATTCCTCAATCAACGGTTGAAGGTAAATATCTAGACTTTTCTTTGGATGTTTTGGCCCAGGAACTAGTACCGACATATAGAAAATTTCCCTTTTCATGCACATGCCGGGGGGTAAATTATAAGGGGTTACGATCACTGGCCAAACAGAGTGTGCCTCACCATTCATACCAACAGGATTAAATCCATCTGTTGATAAGCCTAGATTAATATTGCGACTTTCAGCAGCAAAATTAGGATATACCTCATTAAAATGCTTACATGCGGCTCCATCAGACGGGTGATGCATTTTCCCTTCAGGAGACTTATGTTCAGCATGCCATCGCATATGAGATGAAGTCGTCTCTAATTGGTATAGTCGCTTCAACCGCTCCGTAATTGGCATATAAAACATTCTTTGCTTAGGTCGATTTTTCCCTTTTCCATTGTTCGGGTGGTATCTATCTTTACCACAAAACCGACAACATAACAGCTCTCGATCTTCCCCCTTCCAAAAGAGCATGCAATTATCCTCGCCAACATCAATCTTATATACAGGTTGTCCAAGTGCTCGTGTCAACTTCTTCGTCTCATAGTATGATGCTGGAGCTTTATTTGGCTTGGGCAGAACATCTTTGAAAGTCTGCGATATCTCATCCACGCATGCCTCTGCAAAATTATAATCGGTTTTTGCTTTCATCATTCGCAAAGCCACATATAATTGAGAAATTCCTTCAGCACATCCATCGTAAAGGGGTTGGTTGGCGACCTCAAAAGCTCGAAAAACGCTATCATGATATGGCTCTTCATTGGTTGTTTCCATCATATTCTCCAATGCATGAGGCGACGCCGCGTCTTGTCCCTCATTAACATTTGCATATGGAAAATAATCGTAAGTATCTACCGGAACTTGAAAATTTGTAGCTTGCTCATCCCACGTTGCTACTTCACCGGTACAATGACTTGTCCTCGAGGATTCGCCAACATCATAACAACTTTCTCCATGGCTCGACCAAACATAGTAATTTCCCTTAAATCCCACTCGAAAAAGATGGCTAGATACAGTTCTTGCATCACGCTGCTTCCGATTTTTACACCGCGCACAAGGACACAATAAAGTGTGTCTTTCTTGGTAAGACACTTGATTACAAGCAAATGCAAGAAATACGTTAATCCCCTCTATAAACTCTTCTGATACACAATTTCGTATTGGATCAATATGTCGATCCATCCACTCTCTTGATTGAAAAAACGAGACATTTAGGAGAATAGAAGGCTTGATAAGCTTGTTAAAAAAAACTTGAGAAGCGAATACAATCGAAGAGAAAATGAGATATGTGAGTAGAGAACGTTGGTTTTATAAAAGATGAAAAAAATAGCCACGGTTTAGCCACGTTCCGTTTTAGTGGCTACAATGAATATAGTCACGATATGTAATAAAGATGATAAGATTGAATGAATATCTGGTGGACATACGTGATGTTTGTTTTCCTGTGCTAAAATATAGTCACGAATTAGTCACGTTTTAATTTCCATGACTAAAATATAGTCACGAATTAGTCACTTTTCTGTTTTCGTGACTAACAAAAAGCCACAAAATATCCATGTTTACATTTCGTGGCTAGATTTGGAATATATTCGTTTACTGTATTTTGATAGATGTGATGTTTTCTGTCGGTGACGGCTAGCCACGGAATATATGTGGCTAAATCGTGGCATAACTAGCCACGGTTTAGTAACAAACTCGTTTTGTGGCTCTATAGTCACAAATATATTGTGGCAAAACCGTGGCAAAGCTAGCCACGAAAAATGCATGACTAATTCGTGGCTATGTTAGCCACGAAAAAGCCACGAAAGAGCCACAATTTTGTTTTTTTCTGATTTCGTGGCTTTTTTGTGACTTTTTTGTGGCTAAATTATAAAAAGCCACAAATTGACCGTGGCTCTTTCGTGGCTATACAGAAAATTTCTACTAGTGGAATCTTCACTCCAAACCGAAGAACAAGAGTAACAAGTTTGCAAGGGATTCGCCTCTAATGTAAAGTATGATAATAATATGTGTGTGTCTGTCTAAATGACCTAAAACAAGTATTTATAATCTTCACTATGTTTAGGGTTTGATGTGGAAAGACGGAATTGGCCTCGGGTGAAGAAAAGCTTTGTTTTGGATGAATTAGGTGTGGCAGCGGGTCGGGCCATCCTGGCCACGGCGAACTGCTGCTTGGCCGTGGGTGGAGCTCCTCCAGGCACGGTGAAATGGTTCTTGGCCGCCGGTCGGGTTGTCTTGCCGCGGTGGACTTCTTTTCGAGGCAGTTTCATTTGCCTTCAATGCTTCATGTGTATTTAAGGATCCAACCATTGAATCGTCTCCAATCCAATTGCATTTGAAAGCTGGTTGTATCTACTTTGTTGTGTCCAAATTTGGTGGTGATCATACAGTGAGAAGGTCTTCTTTGATTGCAAGACTTCTGACGGTCCGAGTTTATCCAAACACGTACTTTTGTTTCGAATTGCAGTCTTTTATCCCAAGTTACCTGAAATGTCTTTCAAAACACTAAAACATGGAAATCACTTGAAAACCATTGAAAACAGAGTTAAAAGACATGAAAAAGATATTAAAATGATCCATAAAAATGGTCAAAAACCGGTGTTATCAACTCTCCCCAGACTTAGATCTTTGTTTGTCCTCAAACAAAACAGAAATCTAAACTCGGAAAAGAAGTTTTGAAAACGTAGGAACTAACAAAAATCTCAGTGACCGTCATTCTAAACCATAACCAACGTAATCCATCAATTGGATTTAGTCTAGAAAATTCTCAATAAAGTACTACAACGCTAGTCCACGGTATCCGTCATGCAAAAATCTAACCATTTGAAACCTAACTTTTAATCAACTAGCTCTTAACATTCATTAAGGTTGCATGATTCTTATCAAAAATACTAACCAAGATAATTGAGGGTAGGCATTAATTAATGGCTTTTTAGAGGTGAGGTTAAAAGTGTTTCGGGTTACCGTATTTCCGCCGAAGGATGCTAGATATTATGCAAAACAACAAGAGAGGATGGAGCTGTTAATATCCACAGTTTCCAGTCACTTCCTACTCGCATAAGTGTAATTGCGAATTCTTTCTTTTTCGAGATGTTTTTGCCTTTGACAGAACTTTTCTACCTTTCCCCCGGACTTCGATTTTTCTCCGGGAGATGCTTCTCACTCCTTATAAGAAAACATGGTTGCCTTGGTATAAAAATATCGACTACCTAAGACTCTTTAGGCTTTTTGTTTCCTTTCCTTTTGGTTATTATTATTATTATTTTATTTTATTTTTTATTTTTTTTAAAGGAGAAACGCCTTTAGAACGGGAGTTTTAGGGAGGAAGAAAATTACCAGTGATAAAATATTTCCAAGGCAACGTTTAAGCTTGATTTGTTGATACCTCCATAACCGAATTCATCTAGTCTTCTGTGTTCTCGAGTGACTGAAAAATGTGTCGTTCCTCCCTCTCCGGCGTTTTTGCACATATCTGCACATAAGACAACAAGAGAGGCAAGAGTGAGGTTCAAAAATGATGGCTAAAGTTTGGGGTGTGGTACCAGCTAAAGATGAACTGACTATCTAGGACAACAAAGAGTGGCAAAAAGGAAAATATGTCCTAGATGTATGATTCGTTGTCTTGCCTAAAACTTTTGATAAGAAAATTAAATTTAGATTAAGTTCAAATAAAGGGAGCTAATATATCATGTCAGAAAGAATCTCTATGGGTCAAAATCTTATAGGGATGTCGCATTGCAAGCACTCTAACTATCGCCTAGTCTAGTACCAAACCACAAAAGAGCTGGCACGTGGAGATAGCGTAGAAGCACACAGATCTAAATCATCATAGATTTTGTTCTTATGTTCCTGAAAAATAATTAATGAAAATACAATAAAATTACATGAATTTTTTTTAAAAATAAAGCAAAACTTAAGATAAAAATATTCAAAGAAAAGAAAAAATAAGATAAAAAGATTCAAAGAAAAGAAAATAGATTAGTAATGGATAAACATCCTCCCCCATACTTAAATCACACTGTCCCTAGTGTGAAAAAATTGGTGAAAAGATGTGAAAGACATCAAAATAAAATAGCAAATAAATAAAAGAGTTCGAAAATAAAATAAAAAGATGAAAAGGGAAGAAAATCGATTGAACCGTGGTGATAAAGTGTATGGATAGGCGTCACCTGAGCCATCTGTCTCCGGGTCGGGCATGTTGCCATCGAACTGGTGAAGCTCTTCGAGAAAACGCATTACACGGTTGTATCGTCTCTCTTGTTGTGCTATCTTCTTCTCCATGGCTGCGTATTATGGCATGTAAGCTTGTGATGAGCTCGCAGGAGCGGATGGTGCACGTGTCTGTGATTGTAGAAGTAGTCGAGTATGCTTTGCGTCTGTGTCTCGGTTGGCCTTGGCCGCTAAGAACTATCTGATAGTGTACGAAAGAAGCAGGACAGTAGCTAGGTACATAGTCCATTGTCTCCGGTGTCCATCTAGGTGTTGCTCCTTCTCGGAGTCTAGGGACAGAGTTAGAAGGTAAGAAAACAAAGTAGGACTCACTGTGGTTAGTTCAATATTTGTAGCCAAATCTGTCTGGGTCGAGTGAAGCGCGATAGATAGTGCGCTCTCGGGAGAATTGCATGAGATCAAACCATGTTGATTAAAGTGGAGTCTCGGTCGAGAAATCAAAGTACACGGCTCGTAGAATTGCCGTGGTGATGCTTCTAAAAGCTGTAGTAGTGTCTTCGGACTTCGTGGCGAGCGGTTCGTGTTTAACTCTCACCAAATTCTTTGCGATGATACAAGCAAATCAAGCATAACGCGGGTCCTCCGTGAATGGTAATTGAAGAGTGACGAGCTCGCCTTTCCAGACACTTCCCACATTCTCTCTCGAGAATATGGTGTCCGCTAAGAGCTTGTGTACTAAGCGGACAGCCGGATGCGTGAGTAAGGAAGCTTTAGATCTTACGTTGTCGTAGTTGCCTTGTCCCATTATGCTTCATATATTTTTATTGGGATTCTCCTCGGGGTGAATCTCATCGAGATATCAAAGCTTCAAAGGTTCACAAAGTTCTGGGATATTTAGAGCATAAGAGTATCCACGTATGGTGAAAATAAGTGTACTGTCATTTGCTCTTGGGTTAGAGCGTCTCTTGTAGCACATGGTGACAGTTGCTAAAAATTCTTTGGTGAGATCTTCGTAGGTGGGGAGATTGAGCTCCATGAAAGGTTTAAGATTAAGCTCTTCGAGATACCAAATCACGTCTTCTCTAATCTCGAGCGTGCCGAGAGTCGAGTAATCTATACAAGGTGTTGATTTGATAACCATCCTCTTGAGGTTCTCGATGTAATCGATATTCGGATCCATAGGCTGTCCGGCATATCGTACTCTTGGTCTTGGTTCCGGAGGTGGCGTTGGTTCACGTGGAGGAGAAGGTGTGGGTTGCTTGGAGGGATAGGTACCCAAGTTTGAGTCGATCGGCTTCGACTAGCAAAGAACTCGCTAATATTTGTGTCATCTTCTACGCTTGTCGTATCCGAGCCACTTTGGCTCTCCTCGGGATGCCTAGAGATTGATGTCCGGGATGATTTTCCTATGTAACCGCTCTTCTTCGAGCGAATTGTGCGCATTCTCACGTGGTCCATTGTTCCTACAAAATCGAGAAACATCTCGGCAAATATATGAATATTATTGTGATTGAAAAGTTTCAATGTGCGAGGATACTAAATCGAGTATCAAGGGACACATTCAATCTACAAACTATCAATATTGAACATAAATTAAACTAATCGAGGTGATAATCATAAATTTCGGGTTTGTGACACACTTGCATAAAAATATTCAAGTAATAGATTTTAAGCTCATCTTCATGCAATTTCAGTAGATTACCGTTTACTAATTATCAATACAGCAAGACTTGTCCAAATTAATCAAAACTACTCTCAAATTTCGTTTTTAGTTAAGATCGAAAATTTCAAATCACAAAAAAATCTCAAATCCATAATAATTAAGTGCTAAAATTGAAATCTAATCATTCTAGAAGTTCAATTTAGAGTTTTCTAACAATTTCTAGCCACCATAGACATATATCTATTTAAATTAAGAAAAACCTAGGGTTTGGCTCAATATGAAAAAGTAGAAGTTTAGGGTAATACCTTGTTGGAAAAGATGAGATAGTTGTGGAATTGGAATCTCCTTTGAAAGAGATTGAGAATGGACCAAAGAATTTTTGTAAAAGCTTGAAAATTAAAAAAGTTGTTCTTGCTCAAAATCTCTAAGTCTCTTAGAAGAGAAGAAGAAATAGAGTTTTTAATCTGGAAACACTCTTTTTGTCTTATAAAAGTTGTTTTTTGCAAAAAGAAGTTTTCTGATTTTCAAAAACTTTTGGAACTTACCTTAGCGGGACACGAAAATTAAATCGGTTTTGGTTTAATTTCATGTCGGAAACATGTTCAGGATTGCACGGTTCGGGTTTGAAATGGTTCGGGAAACGTCAAGATGAATTTCGGGTCGGGAACAGGTTGGAATGGCATGTACGCGACCGTGGTCAAACCTCTCTTCGCCAAGGGACCGGCCAATGAATGCGCGGTCGAAGCCCTTCTTGCTGCGGGTCGGGCTGCTCCAGCCGCGGCCGAGTGCTTCGCCTCGTGAGTGTTTTCTCCCTCTTTCCTTTGGCGTTTTGTGATCCGTTTCGAACGACTTCTTCATTTTTTGTGTTTTTGATTTTTTGGATGTTTTGGGTTTTTGTGGTTTTATATAAAGTATGAAATACTAAAAAGAAAGACGCCAATAGAAAAAGAAAGATAAAATAAAAAGAAAGAAAAACGTACCAAAAGGGTTGCCTCCCATTAAGAGCTTTTGGTTAAAGTCGTTAGCTCGACTTTTTGGTGAGACTTGGCGTAAGAATTAGATGTCCCCAGAGCAAATGTTCCTTGGGTTTCATCGAATTTGTGATGTGATTCGCCTATCTTTGGTATCCCCTTCTTCTTTCCGCGTTTCCTCGTATTTTTTGCGTTTTGAAGAACTTGTTTCGTCTTCTCTATCATCCCTTCCACTCGTTCTTCTTTGGAGTCTCTGAAGTCGGGTGGAATGGTGATCCTGATTTTTGCAAATGGTTTAGAAATAAAAGGTTGACTTACCTTTGGAGGTTCCGGTCTAGTCGACTCATCTCTCTCTCTTTTCCTTTAGGGAGAATCAACTTCTTCTTCTTGTGTTGTTCCCTCGGGATTGGAACTCCGTCTAGGATGGTTTGATAGAACTTTCTTCGATCCACGTTCAAGAAAACAACATGATGGTTGGTGTGATCAAGGATGGTGCCAACAGTAGCTAAGAACGGCCGACCAAAAATCATTGGTTTATCTTCGTCTCGATCCATCTTGAGCACTTGAAAATCAGCGGGAACAATCTTGTTCTCAATGAGTAGTTGAAAGTCATGCATTACTCCTTCATGATTCTTTTGCGATGAGTCTTAAAAGATTACACTCATGGTAGATGGTGTGAGAGTTTTGATACCGAGATTCTTGGCAAATTTCTTTGACATAATGTTGTGATGATCACCACTAAAGGTCACATACGACTCTTCAAAGTACTCTCGTGTTAAGGTGAATCCTTCCACTTGATTAAAACCTCTAAGAACCCGGTAGCATCATATCTTGTTTTCAATAACTCATCAGGCTCCAAAACCAGTTCACCAACATCAGAAAAAGTAGTGGGTAAAGGAGTTACTGTAATGTCAACCCCAATCACAGCCTTCAACTGAGACACGTGGAACACATGATGAACCCTGGACGATGCTGGTAATTGTAGATGGTAAGCAACTTTGCTAATCCTCTCAAGAACCTTGAATGGACCATAAAATTTTGCAGTGAGTTTATGGCACATTCTTCTGGCCACAGACTGTTGAAGGTAGGGGCGAAGTTTCAAAAATACCATGGATCCCACCGCAAACTCCACTTCCCGACGATGCTTATTTGCATATTTTTTCATTTGATCTTGAGCCTGACCAAGAAAGCCCTTAATCTGTTGCAGCATTCTGTCACGTTCCCTCAACATTTCTTCAAGTTCAAAATATGTGTTGAGCCTTCCTCAAATAACAACAACGTCGGAGGATCACGGCCATACAACACTTTAAAAGGCGTGGTGGGTAAGGCAGAGTGATAGCTGGTATTATACCAGTATTTAGCCCATGGAAGAAACTTCAACCACGTCTTTGGGTGACAAGAGGCAAAGCAACGGAGGTACGTCTCAAGAAAACGGTTTAAAACTTCATTTTTCCCATCAGTTTGAGGGTGAAAGGCAGAACTGAATTTTAATTTCGTCCCCGACAAATTGAAACTCTCCTTCTAGAAATAGCTAAAAAAGATACGGTCTCGGTCTGAAACGATGGAGGTAGGATAACCATGTAGTTTCACTATCTCTTGGACAAACTTTGAAGCAATATCTGTGGTGGTGAACGGATGTTTCAACCCAATGAAGTGAGCATACTTACTTAAACGGTCTATGATAAGCTTAAAATTTAATACCCTAAAGGTACTAGCAGCTATGTCGTTGGAGTACTTAGGGGTCGAATCCACAGAGACTCAAGATCACACAATAGACTATATAGGTTCGAATTAAGCTAAGTAAAATCAATGAGAATAAGAAATAAAACAAAGCAAACAGATCTAGTGAGAATTCGATGGAGGTAAAAGCTAAGTTTAAGAAATTTCGCAGAGATTCAAGTAAAGCATATGGATAGAACGTAGAGATTCTAATTAAGTACGGTTCTAGAACTCGGAACACTACACCAAATCAACCAACTTTCGCTGCACTGATTACTATGTTTAAGAAGTTAAGAAACCAAATTTCTTTGCGAAATCTAGACAACTAAACATGCAATAAGCTCATGTCTGATTTATTCACAATTCTACCTAGCCAAATTTCTTTGCACTAAACAGAATTGCTCATCTAAGTCTTTCAAGTTAATTAACCAACTTTCGCTGAGAGAACTAACCTATGATCTTAATTCTAGGTAGCTAATCTAGAACAAGTTTTAAGAACTACTTAGATGAAGAACTCAATAAGATGAATCTCTAGATAGTTTAACCAATTTAACAATTCATGAAGAGCTCTTTGAAAAACCCTAAACTTAACTAGCAAACTACTCATACATGATCAATGGAACAGAAATCATAGATGAATAGAATTGCATAAGAGAAATCAATAAGAAAACAAAGGGGTTCAGAATTGTCTCCCCAAAAGCTCTCTCAACAAAATCAAAAGTAGAATAAAGCTTCGCCAAAAAGTGGCTGAAAAACCTAATTACATGCTAAAACACGTTTTGGGGCTTCTTGTAAATAATAAAGACTTCTGGACCAAAGTGCAATTTCTTCAGATAAGGAAAAAGTCGTGTTTCCTTTCTTCAGGCAGTCGGTATCGACCGACACCAGGTGTTATCGCTCGACACAAGGACCTCAAATCGACCCTCACAGCTACATGATCCTTGCTTAGCTCCAAAATGCTCCAAAATGCTTTAATATCTCCAATTTAGCTCCAAACGTACCTAAACCTGAAAAGACTATAAAAAAACTCCAAAAATACTAGAAAGACTCTATAAACGAGACCTATATCATGGTTAAAAACAGGTAAAAACCATGATATATCAACTCCCCCAGACTTAGCATTTGCTTGCCCTCAAGCAAAAATAAAGCTAAACAAGAGAAAGAGGTTTGAAAAACACGGAGACTCACATGTTCTTGAAACACTGCAATGATCCTTTTTCTTAGTGCTCCACATATTACTTAACCAGTTCCAAATCTAACCACCATATACTTCTCCGTAGACATTCAAAGCTCTCCAGAATCCACATATAATTTCGCAACATTATCCATTAAAGCCTTCATCGCCAGTTTTATCGCTGTGATCAATGCCTATAACCTTCTAGACTCTTTCCCATACAATATCATGACAAAAGAACCACCCAATTTTCATACTTTTTGTATTGTTTCCTCTCCCCTAGACTTATTTCACATCATGTTCTTTTTTTTTTTTTTTTTAGAATTCGCAAATACATATTAAGGTTTGAGACGCGAGTATTGATGGTGTTTGCCACCGAATCCCCGGTTCTTCTCCTCTCTATGTATCAAAGGTGTAGGCGGATAATGGTATCACATGAAATTTTCCTAACCTCGCTTTCAACCTTTGTGTGATCATTCCTTTCTGACACGATTCGACTAAGGACCGGCTTGCTCTAGGTACGGGTGAGATTGATAGATCCACGACTTCAAGGAATTCATGAGAAGAGATGTTAAGGCGTGGGAAGAATCCTGAAAATCCTTAGGCACAATTCCAACGATGAACACTTTGAAACGAGGGGGTGGCTGCGTTGTTAGGAGAATCCGGGGAAGAAGATGATAAGACGTGGGAAATGAAATCCCAAAAATCCTTATGCCCTTAAAACCGAGAAGGATTCACACAAACGACGAATCAAAGGCTACGTCGAGTGTTGCAGAAAAACACTACGATAAACCGTAAAAAAATTCGATGAATAACCTTCAAAGAACTTGAGAGAAAAGAGTGAAAACTCTGAAAAACATACTTTGATAAAATGATTGTTGGTTTTCGACAATGAGGGAGTAAGAAGATAAAGGAAAAATTCAAAGAGAAAATTCAAGAGTCATTCTCGAAAATGAGAGAAGAGTCCATCGAAAATTACAAAAAAAAAAAAATGCAAGTTGACTATCTTTTGGAATTCCGCCAGAAATCCCCGTGGAGAAGTTCCCCCGGGAAAGTCCCTCGAAAGTCCCACAGGAATTTCCCCCGCGGAATTCTCGAGAAGTCGGACCGTTAAGCGGTGTAAGCCGGTTGCCTCGTTAAAACCTCTATACAGAAAACCCATTGGGACAAAACCGTATACAGGAAAAAGAGTACAACGCGACTTACACAAACGGCCAAACCTCATAGAGAATTCGAAGATAATGAGGTGAGGACGGGTTGCGTAAGTTGGTCCTCCTCGATCCTTGCATCCGTGAGTAAGCTCAGCACCGCTCCCGCTAGCTTCCGTGCCTTAGACCGTGTGATAGGTCCCTCGGGAATGACCATTGCGTCTTCTTGAACCTCAACCGAAGCCGTCACGTCCATGATCATATCATCCGTCATTGCCCTCAAATCGATTTCATCTGCAACATAAGGAATAATATAAGCAACATTAAGACTTGAGCTTATCGAATACTTACCTTGGAGATCGAGTTTGTAGGAATTGTCGTTGATCTTTTCCACCACGGTGAACGTCCCATCAACTCTCGGCAAGAGTTTCGATTTCTTTTCTTCCGGGAACCGTTCTTTCCTTAGATAAATCCATACAAGATCGCTGGGTTCAAAAACCTTCTTGTTTCGTCCTTTGTTTGCATGCTTGCGGTATTGCTCCGTCTTGCGTTCTATGTTTGCTTTCGCCTTCTCGTGCATCTGCTTAACCATCTCGGCCATTTTCTTACCGTCCATACTCACATGTTCACTCTAAGGTAAAGGAGTTAAATCGAGAGAAGTAAGCGGATTAAAACCATAAACGAGTTCAAAAGGTGAAAACAAAGTCGCAGAATGTTGTGCATGATTATAAGCAAACTCTACGTGAGGCAAACAATCTTCCCACGACTTAAGATTCTTTTTAATGACAGTCCGCAAAAGAGCTCCTAAGGTCCTATTGACCACCTCGGTTTGACCATCTGTTTGTGGATGACAAGTCATAGAGAAACAAAGCTTAGTTCCTAACTTAGTCCAAATATTCTTCCAAAAATAACTAAGAAACTTTGTATCTCTATCCGACACTATAGTCCTAGGCATTCCATGCAATCAAATAACTTCCCTAAAGAATAAATCGTCTATGCTCGATGCATCATCAGTTTTATGACATGGAATAAAATGCGCCATCTTAGAGAACCTATCGACTACAACAAATATCGAATCATTACCTTTCCTAGTCTTAGGCAATCCTAAAACAAAATCCATAGAAATGTCTGTCCAAGGAGCACTAGGAATGGGTAAAGGAGAATACAGACCTTGGTTTTGGCGTTTAGATTTGGCATAATTACAAGTCGTGCACCGGTTGCAAATACGTTCCACGTCGCGTTTCATATGCGGCCAAAAGAAATGGTCTTGCACGATGTGAAGTGTTTTGGCAACGCCAAAATATCCCATAAGTCCACCGCCATGTGCCTCCCTAATAAGCAAATCTCGCAAAGAAGAATTAGGGATACAAAGACGGTTTTCGTAAAACAAGAAACCGTCGCTTTGAAAATACTTTCCAAATGCGAATTTAGAACAAGTTAGGAAAACTTCCTGGAAATCTGAATCGGTTGCGTATGCTTCCTTGATCATCTCAAACACAAGTATCTTAGCATCAAGTGTCGAGATTAAGGTACAATTTTGCAGAAGGTTATCCGGAAGAAGACATGGTGGTGAGGCTGCCTGGTCAACCAAAGGTCGGGTTCAAACAATATGTTGGATACGTCATTGTGGACTCGAAAAATGGTCGGAGTCTCTTTTACTACTTCGTGGAAGCCGATAAACAACCCCACACCAAACCCTTAACCCTTTGGCTTAATGGAGGTTTGTCTGTTTCCTGCTTTTTGTTTTTGCCCTATGACTTTTAGCTATCTACTAAATTCTCATGTTATAAGGGTCAAGATCTAAACTAAACTTCTCTATCTCTTTTGCCATTTGAGTACCAATAAGGTCTAATTATTATGGGTTATGAAATTGAGGTTGGTCTTGCAGGTCTAGGTTGTTCTTCAGTTGGTGGAGGAGCTTTGCCTGAGTTGGGTCCATTTTACCCAACAGGAGATGGCCGTGGCCTCCGCATTAACTCCAAGTCGTGGAACAAAGGTTTACTCTTTGATAATATTATGTAAAGAGCAGAGAACTATTTGATTCTACATCTGATGATGTTCTCTCTTATTGTAAAATGTGCAGCCTCGAACTTGCTTTTTGTGGAGTCACCGGCTGGAGTAGGATGGTCGTACTCCAACAGAAGCTCCGACTAAAACACCAGGGATGAAACTATTGGTAAAATTTAAAATCCAATTTTCAGCTTATAGTAGAATTTAGAATACTGTTGTTTCTTGACATGCTTTGTATATGAACAGCCATCGACATGCTTGTGTTCTAGTTGAGATGGTTCAACAAGTTCCCAGAGTTGAAATCTCGCGACCTCTTTCTCACTGGCGAAAGCTACGCAAGTTTGTCTTCGGTTATTCTGATTCTTAGTTTAAGTAAAAGGCTATGAGACTCCCAGTTTTGCTGTTCTTATTATTCTGAAGATGCAATTCGTTTAGCTCCACAATTTTTATTTTGAGGATTAAGCTAGCATCAGTGAATTAGGATGAATATTGGTGATTAGGACACTTTCTTGCAGGACATTACATACCTCAACTTGCTGATGCAATACTCAGCTACAATTCACGGTCAACCGGGTTCAAATTCAACGTCAAAGCATTGCAGTAAGTAGGCCTGTCAAGCGGGTCGGATCCGCCCCATCTGACTCGACCCGCCGCGGGTTTGGTTTTTTTTTATTACAGCTAGACCCGCGATTCCCCATATCGTAAACCCGCACCGCCACGCATTAGTCAAGCGGGTCTGGCGGATAACCCGCAATATTATCAAAAAAATAAAAAAATTAATGACGGAAAAAATAAAAAAAAATTATCTCTTCTTCTCGATCGAAAGAGATGAGAAAGACATTCGGTGGTCGTCTTCGAGAGGCAGAAACAGGTTGGAGGAACATGGATCTACACCGATCATGTCGAACCGGATCCGTTAAGCGTCGACCCGACCCGTTGTCCACTCGAACGTCTATGGCTCTCTTCGAACTAACCTTCCCCGAGAATGTATGGGATACATAGATTTCTTGTTCGTGATTGATCAGGTGCATCCGAATCAAGAGATCTGAGGAGGTTTCCGAGTCACGGTGAAGTTCTGGCGTATCTGCAAGATTTCGCTAAGGAGTTTGCGATCGAAGAGATGATACGGTTCAAGACGGCGGTTTATCAGCTTTAGCTTTGGTGAACAAGAAATGAAGAAGATGAAGTTTGTTATTCTCGTTAAAATGTGATTGTTACAGTAACCTTCCTTATATAAGGAAGGTTCAGTCTGGTTTAATCCGGTTAACCGAAAAACAATCTAATTTCTCTTTTATACACTAATATTCCCCCTCAAAATGAGCAGAAGATGGAAAGTAAGCTCATCTTGCTAATGAGAGCCTTGAACTGTGTTGGAAACAAGGGTTTTGTGAAGACATCAGCAAGTTGGAGATTCGCACATGCATTGTCTTGATCACGCCTTTATCAATACGTTCTCTGGTTGTATGACAATCATTCTCGATGTGTTTAGTCCGCTCGTGGAACACATGGTTGTTGGCAATGTGCATAGCTGCTGTAGAATCACAGTAAATGGGAACTGGATGTTGTTGAGGAGCATGTAATTCTGTTGCAAGCTTCAGTGACCATTCAATCTCACAAGTAGCTAATGCCATTGCTATGTATTCCGATTCGGCAGAGGATCTTGAAAATGTGTCCTGCTTCTTATACTTCCAAGAGATAAGAGAAGGACCAATAAAAGTGCATAAACCAGATGTTGAACGTCTTGTGTCTGGACATGATGCCCAATCTACATCAGTGAATACCTTGAGTTGTAAATCTGATTTAGATGGGTAGAACAAACCCAATCGGACTGTGCCCTTAATGTAATGAACCACCTTATGAGCTGCATTTAGATGGTACTTCTTAGGAGCTGATGAAAACTGACATAGCTTGTTGACTGCATAAGTGACGCCAGGTCTGGTAACCATAAGATACATCAGTTTACCAATTAATCTCCTATAAACTTCAGGATCATGCAGCTCTGGTTCATCATTATGAAGAGACAACTTTGTGCTTGGCTCCATTGGGATACTAGAAGGTCTAGAATCCATCAAATTAGTATCTTCCAGTATTCCCAATGCATATTTCTGTTGACATATGGAGATGCCTGCACTAGATCGAGTAATTTCAAGACCCAGAAAATACTTCAAAGAACCTAAATCCCCGAGTTTAAATGCTTTAGCAAGATCTGTCTTGAGTTGAATTACTGTGTCATCATTGTTGCAGGCAATGATGATATCATCCACATAAACTAACAAGGCAATAAAGGTATCACCGTCACGCCTAATGAACAGAGCATGATCTGCATGGGACTTTGTGAAACCGAGACTGATAAGAGTTGCACAGAATTTCAAAAACCATTGGCGTGATGCTTGTTTAAGTCCATATAGTGACTTTTGCGGTTTTAACACAGCATTCGTAGGTAGAGATTCCCCCTTTCTTGATGTATATCCCGGAGGTAAAGTCATGTAGATATCCTCATCAAGGTCTCCATTGAGAAATGCATTTGATATATCTAACTGGTGTAGACTCCAGTTCTTTGCAGCTGAAACAAAAAGGAGAATTCTAACTGTTGTCATTTTTGCCACAGGTGAAAATGTGTCACCATAATCGATACCTTCTTGTTGTGTATAGCCCTTGGCCACCAGTCGAGCTTTGAAACATTCTAGACTTCCATCAGCATTCAGTTTCACTTTGTAGACCCACTTACATCCAATAGGTTTCTTTCCTGTCGGTAAAGAACATACCAACCAAGTGCATGTATCCTCCAAGGAAATCACTTCAACATCCATAGCATCATTCCATTCTTTTATCTTTTTAGCTTGAGTGTATGACGTTGGTTCAGAATAGTGATCTATTGCACAGACATAGGCTTGATGATCTTCAGACATTTTGTGAAGTTGATGTAAGCAGAGATTGGATATCTTGCATTTGAAACTGAGTTGCAGTAATAGTCTTTGAGATGGGAAGGAGTCTTGCTTTGTCTCTTAGACATTTCTGTTTCAGAGACTGTTGTGGATGTAAGATCTTTTACCAGAGTAGTGTCCTCATTATCATCTGATGCAGAGTTGTTGAAATCATCATCTGCAGACTGAGGATTATTGGCAAAAGGATATATAGTTTCAAAGAATACCACATGTCGAGATATAGAGATACTATTAGTCTCTAAATCCAGAACTTTATATCCCTTGTAGCCAGCAGGATATCCGAGAAACACATAAGCTTTAGACCTAGGTTGAAACTTGTGTCTTTGCTGCGATGAAGTGGACTGATAACATAAGCATCCAAATACTCAAAGCAAAGAATAATCAGGTACCTTCGAATGAAGCAGCTCAAAGGGAGACTTGTTTGATAGTAGAGGAGATGACAATCTGTTTATCAGGAACACTGCAGAGAGAATAAAATCTCCCCAATGTTCAAGTGGGACATGTGACTGAAACATTAGAGCTCTCGCAACGTTAAGTATGTGTTGATGTTTCCTCTCAACGACAGAGTTTTGTTCTAGAGTTTCCGGGCAGGAATGATGAGGAACAATTCCTTTCTTCAAAAACAATTCTGTAAATTTCAGTTCAGGGGCATTGTCTGACCTGACCGATTTTACATTCTTCTCATATTGTGTCTCCACCATACGTAGGAAGTTGGGGAAGACATGTTGAACATCTGCCTTTGTTTTCATCAAGAAAATCCATGTAGCACGAGTATGGTCATCCACTACTGTGAGGAAATAACGATAACCTTCCACTGTAGGGACTGAAAAATGACCCCAAGTGTCTATATGAATCAAATCAAAGGCATTGGATGACATGTTGTTCTTAGATTTGAAGGGAAGATGTTTTTGTTTAGCCAATTGGCAAGTGGCACAATGAACTGAATTTTATTTCTTTTCTGTAGGCCAAGTACATTATTCAGAAGATCAATTTTATCATAGGAAGGATGCCCTAACCTATTGTGCCATAAGGAAGCATCTACCACAACAGAATAGCAAAAAGGAACAATGTCTTGAGAAGAACTTGAAAGAGTTGTTGTATCCATAACGTATAATCCAGCAAGTTGTCTACCCTGTCCAATCATCTGCCCATTGATACGATCCTGAATCACGCAAGAATCTTAATCAAAATAAATTCGTGAGCTTAGATCTTTGGTCATTTGACTGACACTTAGTAGATTCAGCCGAAAGTCTGGGATAAACAAGACATTGTTCAATATAATGTAATCATTCAATCTGATCTTCCCAACATATGAAATCTTGATATTCATGCCAGTAGGAAGTGTGACTGTATTACTTAAATCAATGGATAGGCTATCAAACAAGTTCCTGTCATGGGAAACATGATGAGTGGCACCACTATCTATGATCCAAGTTTGTGCAGTTAACACTTTCCTAGTAGCTGTCAGAATTCCAATAAAACATAGCGTAGAAGAAGAGAATGAAATACCATCAGCAACTAGACCATTGATAGCCTGATTTGTAGGAGCCTGCAGTTGTGTGCTGTGATGGTTAGTGCTTGATTTGGAAGAAGATGTTATGGTTAGTGCTTGATTTGTAGGAGCCTGCAGTTGTGTGCTGAAGTATGTTAACACATCCTGCATTTGACTCTTTGACATTCCTCTAATCAACTCAGCTATGTCATTTGGACCAATTCTAGTATTATCAGGGTCCTTGTTTCGAGCTAAGGTCAGACTTGCTACCACTGGTTTGGTATAAGGTGCTTTGTCCTGTGATGTGTATTTCTCATAACTTGGTTTGGTTTTGTGTTTAAAACCACGAGGATAGCCGTGTATTTTGTAGCATCCATCCACTGTGTGTCCCATATAGCCACAATGGGAGCATTGAGGTTTGTTTTGCCTGGGATTATTTTTGTAAGACGACTTTGTTGCATTAACCGAGATAGAGTCAGGTGGAGCAGCTGAAATGTTGAATGCAGAGGCATTGTTTTGAGTGATGAAACCAAAATTTCTCTGACTGTGATCTTGATCCAACAAGTTGGATATCTCAGCCAGTTCTGGAATCGTCTTCTTCATGATGATTTGGCTACGAATGGTCGCGTAAGACTCATTCAATCCTGCCAGAAACTTGATGATTTTAGCATGTTCAGCATGTGTGTCAATTGCTTTACAACACTTGCAGATATGACAGGTGCTAGCACATTCAGCTCCATCCATATCATCCCATAATGTCTTCAAAGCAGTATAATAGTCAGAAAGATTCATCGATCCTTGATGGAGAGACCAAATTTGTTGCATCAATTGATAAGAACGAGGAAGGTTCGTGATATGGAACCTGACCAATAAATCTTTCCAAATTTCTGAAGCGTCGTTAAACCGAAGGATACTTCTGTAGATCTGCTTTGAAACTGAGTTCAACAACCAAGATTTCACCATAGAGTTGCAACGAGACCATATTCAAAAACTAGGATGCGATTATGGTGGTCTCGGAAGAGATCCGTCAACGAAACTAATTTTGTTCTTCGTATCTAAGGCAACAGACATGGCTATTTTCCAAGTAGAATAGTTTGTTCCGTCTAATACCTCAGAGATGATCGTGCTTCCGGGATTATCACCGTTCGTCAGAGCGTATGGAGAATAGACCATATCCGTGAAGTCGATCGAAGGTCGCGGAATCATCGGAGGTGTTTGAGTTGATTCTGGAACAATTGGTGGTGGATTTGAGGATGATTCACCACGGAGGGGGATATTTCCAGCTGAGGCCACCGGAGAAAGCTGGGTCAAGGATTTTGGGGAAAACATTTGGGAAAAAGAAGGATTCAACAAGCTGAATCAATGAAGATCTCGAAGAATCAAAGAAAATGAGCAATGCGGCGGAGCAATACGCTCTGATACCATATCAACTTTAGCTTTGGTGAACAAGAAATGAAGAAGATGAAGTTTGTTATTCTCGTTAAAATGTGATTGTTACAGTAACCTTCCTTATATAAGGAAGGTTCAGTCCGGTTTAATCCGGTTAACCAAAAAACAATCTAATCTCTCTTCTATACACTAATACAGTTTGAAAGAGATGAGAAAGAGAAAGAGAAAGAAGTTCGAAAGAGAAGAGAAAGAAAATCGAAAGAGGAGAGATGAAGCGATTCAAAAAAAAAATGGAGAAGAAGGTCTAGCGGCGAAGAAGAGAAAGAGTTGAGAGTGAGATATAAAATTTAGGGTTAAAGTTGCATTAAAAAAGAAGAAAACAAATTACATAAATGCGGGTACTCGCAAACCCGCGATTCCAAAACCTAAGATCTGCATCGCCCCGCGATTTACAAGATTCACACCCTCATAACCCGCTAAGTGGATTATTTAATTTTGGATGATCCGTACCCGCCCCGTGGCGGGTCTAATAGGATGTGGCCCACGGATAATGATTCAAATTGACAGGTCTACCAGTATGCAAAAGAGCATGTTTCTTATTCCCTTGCTTCTTCTTCTTAATTCCCTTGTTTATTCTTCTTATTTTTATTTTTTTTACCTTGTTTTGAATCGAACATTATTCTCACACTAGAAAGCAAAAAGACATATGCCTCTATTAGCAAAGTCTTCGAATTAGGTTTTTTCAGCGAAATGAGTTTACTTCTCGGTGGTATCTGGGAATTTGGTTAACCCAAAACCCTAATTGATCCTGTTTATGGGTCGCCAATAGAGATAACGATCTTACCACACCCATCAGAACCTCTGGCAGGGTGTTGGACCTTTGGGAGATTGAAATAGAATTTTCTTTCGTAGGTCATAAAAACTTCTACCCCATGCTCATCTTAGTTGTCTGAAACCATTTTCTAAAGTTAACACACATATCAACAAATATTTGGTTGGTGAAACAATAGGTGGAAAGAGAGGTTTAACCATTTTTTTGAGCCTCAACTCTTGCTCTTATCAATAGATGGGTAGCATACGTCAAGGAGAACATCATAGACGTTGATGTACTCAAACACGAGGATATTTTCAGTGAGAGTCTTGACGCATGTCTTGCTTGCGTTTTGGAGACTGGATAAGTCACACTGGCTAATGATTGTGAGTCTCTGCTCATCGGAGATCATCCCATGCGACCACAAGAATTCGAATGTAGCTGAAGTGTCAATGTCAAGTTTCAGAAAAGGATTTCCGATCTGATCTGATTTTTTTTTTTTTAAACACACACACAAGGTAATCAGAAGAGAGTCAAAAGTATTTAGAGATGAGAACTCAAATCTTTGTCCCTTGTTTCTTCATCTTATTTTTATTTATGAGCTTTCATATCTAATTTCTAATCGGCTCTCTTCTGATTACCTTGTGTGTGGAGTTTCTTATTCTTTAATTAGATGAGACAAGCTTATCCCAACACTCCCTCTAAGCTTGTATTCCGTAATTTCAAGCTGTTCTCTTTCACAAATGCTTTTTTGGTGGAACTGTTCTTTCACAATTTAGCTTTACAAGTTCAAAGCATGATGTGAGATTCCAACACAAATAGAAAAAAAAATGAAGTTTGGTTTTAAGAAGATAAACCTTTGTTTCAAACATCATGTAGACTTACTGCAGTGACTTGAAAGTGACCCAAATGTCAAATGGATGAGAACTTCCTCAATTAGATTTAGGAAAAGAAAAAAAAATTTGCTTGGGCATTTGATAGACCTTACATTGATTCAATTTCAAGTTTCTAAAGCTGGAAAGAGGAAAACAGTCGGAAAGAGCTAAGGTTTGTTCACGAGATGGATGTCCAAAGCGACTATACCAAACTGTGGGAGAAATGATAGCAAAGCAAAGAGAAAGCGTTTGAAGAGATTATTCTGGTGAAAAATTAGGAAGATACTAAGATCATGAGTAAATTCGACAATGATGAGAATCAGCAAGAGAGCTAATACTCAAAAGATTGAAATGAAAAGTTGGAATATAGAAAAACATTGTTAACATAAAGTGTTGGGAAAGATGAACACAACCTAATGTCATGACAGACGATTACTTTCAGATCATAATGTCTCCTTTCAGCCCAAAGCAACCCTTAAACCAGTAAAGTATGAGTATAGATGCATAGTTTCCTTGCAAATCTTATCAAAAAGGTCAAGTTATCTTCAGAGAAAATTACTTTTAGATGATTCCATATCGTGCAAGACGAATCAGGATACATTAACCTAATTGATATTTCTTTGCAGTTAACAATCCAAGAAGACATCATCCTATCACATCTTATCTATATATCATACGTGAGATCATTAGGCGATGGTCGAGGCAAGGTTCTGCCGATGAATCAAAGCATATTATTTGCCTCAACCATTGCACAAGCTAACCATTTAATACTAATACTAATCATTTAATACTAATTATAACAGTACTTGTAACAATGATCTAGCCTTACTAAATTAAGAGATCTCTTCTCTTTCATTCATCATGAGCGGAATGTGGTTTGTTGGGCAATCTCTGGCCACGCACAAAGCTACTGAACATATACAGAACTTGTGAGGGTTGCGCATACGACACCATATGAGTCGCTCCTCTCACAGTTGTGAAGGTCAGTAGCTTTCTATACTCGGTGGCCCATCCACCAACCTAGTCACATTCACAAGTTTTCAATCAGATTGAGAAATGAAGCAAACTTGGCTTTTGAGTTTAGCATCGTTTAATGGTGTAGGGAACGTACCTGCTTTTTGTGGAACCAAGTTCCATAGGGAAATGTAGTATTAAAGTTGAGGTCATGAGCAAGTTCTCGTATGAGCGTTTTTAAACCAAGAAGTGGAACAACGAAATCTTTATCTCCACTGCAATTTCGACAAGCTGCAGAATACATGAGAAAAGGGGATAAATGAGATCTTTAATAGAATTATTACCTGAAGATCCAAACAGGAGTTTTGTTCTGTAGAATTCTCTTAAGAATCGGAAGCATGTTGATTTTCCCGTCGATGCCACTGAAATTTACCCGGCTGTGACAAGGCAAAGTGAAAAGCCAATCCTAATCAATATAAAATACATCAACTCCCGTTATAAAGAGTTTCTTCATTTTTCTGATCAATGAAACTGAAAAAGGGTAAAATGATTTCCTTGCTGCACATAGACCATTCATAAGGTAGACGGGTGCGGTTCGCGTGAATAGCGTGTTGGACCTCTGAGAGATTGAAATAGAATTTTTTTTTGTAGGTCATACGAACATCCACATCCCTGCTTATTTTAGTTGCCTGAAACTATTTTCTAAAGTTAACACACATATCAACAAATATTTAATTTGGTTGGTGAAACAATAGGTGGAAAGAGGGGCTTAACCATTTTTTTGAGCCTCAGCTCTTGCTCGATAATAGATGGGTAGCATACGTCAAAGAGTACATCATAGACGTTGATGTACTCAGAAACGAGACTATCTTCAGTGAGAACTTCGACGCATGTCTTGCTTGCGTTTTGGAGACTGGAGAAGTCACACTGGCTAATGAGTGTGAGTTCCTCTTCGGAGATCATCCCTTGCGACCACAAGAACTCGAATGTAGCTGAAGTGTCAATGTCAAGATTCAGAAGCGGATTTCCGATCTGATCAGAATTGTTTTTTAAAAACACACACTCATAAATAAAAATAAGAAGAAGAATCAAGGGACAAATATTTGAGCTCTAAATTCTTTTGGCTCTCTTCTGATTACGTTGTGTGTTTTTTTTAAATCTGATCAGATCGGTAATATGATTATGAAGCTTGACATTAATACTTCAACTACATTCGAGTTCTTGTGGTCGTATGTGATGATCTCCAATGAGCAGAAACTCACAATCATTAGCCAGTGTGACTTCTCTAGTCTTTAAAATGCAAGCATGGCATGCGTCGAGGCTCTCACCGAAGATAGTCTCGTTTCTGAGTGCATCAACATCTATGATGTTCTCCTTGATGTATGCTACCTATCTGTTATCGACCAATAGCTGAGGTTAAAAAAAATGGTTAAGTTCCTCTTTCCACCTATTGTTTCACCAACCAAATATTTGTTGATTTGTCTATTAACTTTAGAAAATGGTTTCAGGCAACTAAGATGAGAATGAAGGTGGATGTTTGTATGACCTACAAACAAAATTCTATTTCAATTTGCTAGAGGTCCAACACGCGAACCACACCCGTATACCTTATGAATGGTCTATGTGCAGCAAGTAAATCATTTAATTTTACCCTTTTCAGTTTTATTGATCAAGAAAATGAAGAAACTCTTTATAACGTGAGTTAATGTATTTTATACTGCTTAGTATTAGCTTTTCACTTTGCCTTGTCACATCCGGATAAATTTCAGTGGCGTTGACGGAAACATCAACATGATTCCAATTATTAAAAGAATTCTACAGAACAAAACTCATGTTTGGATCTTAAGGTAAGAATTCTTCTAAAGATCCCATTTTACCCCTTCTTCTCATGTATTATGCAGCTAAATACCCATCTTGTCGAAATTGCAGGGGAGATCAAGATTCCGTAGTTCCACTTCTTGGTTCAAGAACACTCATACAAGAACTTGCTCATGACTTCAACTTTAATACCACAGTTCTCTATGGCACAAAGAGCAGGTAAGTTCTCTACACCATTAAACGATGCTAAACTCAGAAGCCAACTTTGCTTCATTTTTCAATTTGATTTCAAACTTGTGAATGTGACAAGGTTGGTGGCTGGGCCACCGAGTATGGCAAGCTACTTACCTTCACATCACAACGGTGATAGGAGCGGCTTATATGGTGGTTATGCGCAACCCTCACGAGCTCTGTATATGTTCATAGCTTTGTGTGTGACCATAGATTGCCCGTCAAACCACATTCCGCTCATGATGAATGAAAGAGAAGAGATCTCTTAATTTGATAAGGTTATATCATTGTTGCAAGTACTGTTATAAATTTATAATTAGTATTAAATGATTAGTATTAGTATTAAATGGTTAGCTTGTGCAATGGTTAAGGCAAATAATACGCTTTGATTCATTGGCACAACCTTGCCTCAACCATCGCGTAATGATCTCACGTATGATATATAAATAAGATGTGATAGGATGGTGTCTTCTTGGATTGTTAACTGCAAAGAAATATCAATTAGGTTAATGTTTTATGATTCGTCTTGCACGATATGGAATCATCTAAAGTTAATTTTCTCTAAGGATAACTTGACCTTTTTGATAACATTACAAATGAACTATGCATCTATACTCATACTTTACTGATTTGAAGGTTGTTTTGGGATGAATGAAGACATTATGATATGAAAGTAATCGTATGTTATGACATTAGGTCGTGTTCATCTTTCCCAACACTTTCAGTTAACAATGTTTCTCTATATTCTAACTTTTCATTTCAATCTTCTGAGTATTATCTCTTTTGTTGATTCTCATCATTTTCGGGTTTACTCATGATCTTAGTATCTTCATCATTCTTCACCAGAATAATCTCTTCAAACGCTTGCTCTTTGCTTTGCTATCATTTCTCCCACAGTTTGGTACAGTCGCTTTGGACATCCATCTCGTGAACAAACCTTAGCTCTTTCCGACTGTTTTCCTCTTTCCAGATTTAAAAACTTGAAAATGAATCATTGTAATGTCTATCAAATGTCCAAGCAAAATTTTTTTCTTTTCCTAAATCTAATTGAAGAAGTTCTCATCCATTTGACATTTGAGTCATTTTTAAGTCACTGCACTAAGTCTACATGATGTTTGGAACAAGGGTTTATCTTCTTAAAACTAAACTTCATGTTTTCTTCTATTTTTGTTGGAATCTCACATCATGCTTTGATCTCGTCTAAGAAATAGAATAAAAAGACACAAATTGGATCTGAGAAGAAAACGAATATAAATTGTGAAATAATAGTTCCACCAATAAAGCAATTGTGAAAGAGAACATCTTGGAATTACGAAATACAAGCTTAGAAAGAGTGTTGAAATAAGTTTGTCTCATCTAATTAAAGAAGAATCAATTTGAGGAAGCAAATGATGAATCTGGGAATTGAAATTGGTGGCCACGACAACCTATATGAAAAAGAAGAAGAATATAACTTACCTGCTCTTTGTGGAACCAATTCCATAGGGATCTGTGGTATTAAATTTGAGGTCATGAGAAAGTTCTCGTATGAGTGTCCTTGAACCAAGAAGTGAAACTACCGAATCTTGATCTCCACTGCAATTTCGACATGATGGGTGTTTAGCTGCATAATACATGAGAAGAAAGGCATAAATGAGATATTTAATAGTATTCTTACTTGAAGATCCAAACATGAGTTTTTACCTGTAGAATTCTCTTAAGAATCGGAATCATGTTAATGTTCTCGTCGATGCCACTGAAATTTATCCGGCTGTGACAAGGCAAAATGAAAAGCCAATACTAATGAATATAAAATACACCAACTCCCGTTATAAAGAGTTTCTTCATTTTTGTGATTAATGAAACTGAAAGAGGGTAAAATGATTTATTTGCTTCACATAGACAATTCATAAGTTAGACGGGTGCGGTTCGTGTGAAGAGCGTGTTGGACCCCATGGAGATTGAAATAGAACTTTCTTTCGTAGGTCATACAAACATCCAATTCCATGCTCATCTTAGTTGCATGAAACCATTTTCTAAAGTTAACAGACAAATCAATAAATATTTGGTTGGTGAAACAATAGGTGGAAAGAGGGGTTTAACCATTTTTTGGAGTCTCAGCTCTTGCTTAATAATAGATGGGTAGCATACGTCAAGGAGAACATCATAGACGTTGATGTACTCTGAAATGAGACTATCTGCAGTGAGAGCCTCGACGCATGTCTTGCTTGCGTTTTGGAGATTGAAAAAGTCATATTGGCTAATGATTGTGAGTCTTTGCTCATCGGAGATCATCCCATGCGACCACAAGAACTCGAATTTAGTTGAAATATTAATGTCAAGCTTCAGAAGTGGATTACCGTTCTGATCAGATTTGTTTTTAGAAAACACACACATATAATCAGAAGAGAGCCAAAAGAATTTAGAGCTCAAATCTTTGTCCCTTGTTTCTTCTTCTTATTTTTATTTCTGAGCTTTCATCTCTAAATTCTGATCGGCTCTTTTTTTATTACCTTGTGTGTGTTTTAAAAAACAAATTCGGATCAGATCGGGAATTTGCTTCTGAAGCTTGACATTGACACTTCAGCAACATTCGAGTTCTTTTGGTCGCATGGAATGATCTACGATGAGCAGAGACTCACAATCATTAGCCAGTGTGACTTCTCCAGTCTCCAAAACGCAAGCAAGACATGCGTCGAGGCTCTTACTGAAGAGAGTCTCGTTTTTGAGTACATCAACATCTATGATGTTCTCCTTGACGTATGCTACCCATCTATTGTCGAGCAAGATCTGAGGCTCAAAACATGGTTAATCCCCTCTCTCCACCTATTGTTTTTACTAACCAAATATTTGTTGATCTGTGTGTTAACTTTAAAAAATGGTTTCAGGTAACTAAAATGATCATGGAGATGGATGTTTGTATGACCTACGAAAGAAAGTTCTATTTCAATCTCCCTGAGGTCCCACACGCTCTTCACGCGAACCGCACCCGTCTATCTTATGAATGTTCTGTTTGCAGCAAGTAAATCATTTTACCCTCTTTCAGTTTCATTGATAAAAAAAATGAAGAAACTCTTTATAACGACATTTAATGTCTTTTATACTCATTAGTACTGGATTTTTTTTTGTCTTGTCACAGCAGGATAAATTTCAGTGGCATCAATGGGAACATCAACATGCTTCCGATTCTTAAGAGAATTCTATAGAACAAAAATCTTGTTTGGATCTGCAAGTAAGAATTCTATCAATGATCTCATTTATCCCCTTTTTCTCATGTATTCTGCAACTAAACACACAGTTTGTCGAAATTGTAGTGGAGATCAAGATTTCATAGTTCCACTTCTTGGTTCAATAACGCTCATACGAGAACTTGCTCATGACCTCAACTTTAATACCACAGTTCCCTATGGAACTTGGTTCCACAAAGAGCAGGTAAGTCATCTTCTTCTTCTTTCATATAGGTTGTCGTGGCCACCAATTTCAATTCCCAGATTCATCATTTGCTTCCTCAAATTGATTCTTCTTCTTTAATTAGATGAGTCAAGTTTATCCCAACACTCCCTCTAAACTTGTATTCCGTAATTCCAAACTGTTTTCTTTCACAAATGATTTTTTGGTGGAACTGTTCTTTCACAATTTATCTTCGTTTTCTTCTCTAATCCAATTTGTGTCTTTTTGTTCTTTTGCTTAGACAAGACCAAAGCATGAGGTGAGATTCCAACACAAATAGAAGATAACATGAAGTTTGTTTTTAAGAAGATAAACCCTTGTTTCAAACATCATGTAGACTTAGTGCAATGACTTGAAAGTGACCCAAACACTTTCCTTATACACCACATTTATTGTCCTCTTTTGTGCTTTACCCTTTTCATCGGTAATCAAAATCTTTAACCTGATCCTTGACGTAACCATTGATACAGGAACATATAATTGACCATGCGAGAAGACATGCCTTGGAAGAAACAAACCCACCTTCTTTAAAGTCTTCCCCTGGCTTTTATTTATTGTCATCGCAAAAGCGATTGCAATAGGAAACTGCTCACGTCTCATACGAAAAGAAAATCTCGCTTCGGGTGGAGTAACAAACATCCTAGGAATTAACACTTTTTGACCAATATTATCACCCGTAATGAAGCTAGCCTCGATCACATGTGGAGACAACTGAGTAACAAGCAACCTTTTGGATCTATGTTCAGAAGTATCATAATAGGAACACCAATTCTCAATCTCAAACTATGATTTGGCAACCCAGAACACTTAATACTATTAAGATATTTCTGAGTGTAAACCGTTTTTGTTGATCCCGGGGATCACTAAGTATGTTTAAAGAGTGATTAGGAGATGAGAGGCGAGATTTTCGTTAATTATAGCAATTTAACCACTATCAAAGCAGGCCGCAGAGAGAGATGAGTAGGCCGGGGGCCGTGTTTCTTTTTATTGATGGTGAGAGAAATGAACACTTTAGAATTACGAACTGGTTCCGAAGGACGTCCAGTTCGGCGTTCTAAAATGTTGCCTTGTTACAAAGAGAGAAAGAGAGAGGTCGGGTAGCTAGTTATAGGTCGAAAATGGCCCAAATCAAAAAGTCCCCCTCATTAATGACATTGAGGGGTATATATAGTCGGGGTCGGCTTCCTGCTCCCCGGGATCTCGGGGCCACGTGGCGTCTTCGGCCTATTTCGCGGGTAAGGTGGCCTAGGAGGCGTGTTCCGGCTTTCGGGGAGAGAGGTCATGATGAGCTCGGCGTGGCGTGTTGCAGAGCAGTGCACTGTTTAACCAACTCTCCTCCACGTGTCTTCCTCTCCTTTGTCAAGTCTGCAAGGTTGGTGAGATGTTGAGTTCAGCCCATACTCCTGCTCAGACAATACACTGTTCGACCAACTCCTACTTGCCTTCTGCTCTTCTGACATTCCTGCCCTGGGTGAAGTGTCAGGTCGGCGACCGAGCTGAAGAGGGGCCTTTTAGGTCGGCATCGCTTTCAGGTAGGCGACCGAGCTGAAGAGGGGCCTTGCAGGTCGACGCTGCTTTCAGGTCGGCGACCGAGCTGAAGAGGGGCCTTGCAGGTCGACGCTGCTTTCAGGTCGGCGACCGAGCTGAAGAGGGTCCTTTCCTAAGATGGGCCTAACTAATTGGGGGTGCTAGGCCCACCTCCAACAATAGGCCCTCCCCCAGTTCGGTATCGCGAGGCGAAGTGAGCATGCCGAAGTTGATCTGATGTTAGTTCGGCACATCTTAGGACGGTCTCTCCGTGCTCGTACGTGTCGTCCCTTCCGGAGATTCGCAGATGGTCGGCGCGTACTCACCACGCGGGAGGATAAAAGGGACGCCTCGTTTTTCGCGTGAGCTGCCCACGCGCGGCGTGCGAAAGACGCTTCACGTTTACCGAGGCGTCCTTTGCTTTTTTGGCGTGGGGATAGCGAAGAGGCGTCATCATTAGGTTTCTGGGCGGCCGTGCTTCTTTTGACACGTGTCCAGGCGTCGCTTCACTGTCTCCCTTCTTCTATTTAACCCCCTTTTCTTCCTCCTGGTAAAACCTTCTGCGCATAACCCTAAGGTAACCTCTTCTCTCCGATTTCCTCCTTTCCCTTCTTGCTTTCTTTCTGTATTTTTCGATTTCCTCCTCTCCGTGCAATGGCGCCGATGTTAGACGGTATTAGGGCTGAGTCGAGCGAAGAATCGGCGTCCCGTGGTGGCGGTAGCGATTCTCCGAGTTCTTCCTCCGGTGGTTCCGGCCGTGCCTCATCTCCGTGTCGAGGCGCAGACAGTGGGGAACAGTCTGCTCCTTCGACTTCGGGGGCCGCCCCGATGCTCCCGGGGACCCATCTCCGGAAGAAGACGGTGGTTAGATCTTCCTCTGACGGTCGCGGCGTTGGCCAAGCTGGGGGTAGAACCGGGCACCTGGGCGACCGCGGTGGTCGTCAGGGCGGCCGCGGAGGCGGAGTTCGAGTGGCCAGGGTGAGGTCTCCCCTGGTTCCTTACGAGCAGGGAGGGTCACCGACCTGGAGCACAGCGGAATCGGTGACTCTCCTGAGGGATTTGTGCGACTTTCCTGCTGGCGTCGAGCTCAGGCTACCCAGGGCGGAGGAGCGCCCGTGGACTACTCGGTCGGGCTTCGTCTGCCTGTATGAGTCGTTCTTCCAGAAGTGCGGCTTGCGCCTTCCTCTCCCCGAGCTGTTCGTCCAGTATTGCCGGGCGCGGGGCTTGGCCTTCTCGCAGGTCTGCCCATCCACGATCCATGGGATGATCGTGCTGCTGACCTTGGGGCACGAATGCGACGTAGAGGTGATGGTGCCTATGTTCGAGGCGCTCACCCAGTAGAAGGCAAACCCTGGGATTCCTGGGACCTTCTATGCCGCTTTCAAGCCCGCGGCGAACGTCCTGGAGGCACCCAGCTCGGTGTCTAAGGCGAGCAAGCTGTCGAAGGTCGAGGACTGGTCTCGCAGCAACTTCTACATCCGGGCTACTGACGTGGTTGGGCTCGACCCGTCGGCGAGATACACCCGGGATTGGAACTTTTCCCCGGGTAGGGATTTGCAGGTCGAGCTGACTTCTCTTCTTCGGTTTTGTCTGACTGATGATGTTGGCTTTGCTTTCAGGTCCTCACTCTTCTAGGTTCAAGCTGCCGGACTACGCGGGTATCGTTGCCGTGCTCAGGTCAGTGCGTAGACGAGAGTGGAGGTCATTCACTGCGGCGAGAATAGCAGAAGCAATGGCCGGAGGTCGGTCGGTCAAAAATTTTAATTTTTTTTTTTTTTTTTTTTTACCGAACTGATGGGTGCCTCTTGTAGGTAGAGCAAGGTTCGCCAGTCCGCTGTACGCGGACTGGTTTGTAGCGCCGCCACCGCCGATAGTCGAGGCGCCGGTCCGGCAAGATCCGGCGCCGCGGACTGGGGGGGAGTCCTCCGAGGCGGCTCTCTCGAAGAAGAGGGCGGCCGACGCTGCCGGTGCTAGGGCCGGCAAAAAGAAGAAGAGGACCGAAGTCGGAGGGTCCTCGACTTCAGGTCGGGAGTCTGGCCGGTCTGAAGAGGATGGTCGCGAGGGCTCCCGAGGCGCCCTTGTCGGGGAGGCCGAGGCACCTGTGGCCGAGGTGCCCGCGGGGGAGGTCGAATGGGCCCGGGCCCTGGCGATTGAAGAGGTCGCTGGTCGGGCGACGGAGGGCGGCGATGCAGCCGTCGTTGTGGAAGAAGGGCGGGAGGCCGCCGGTGACCGGAGTGGTGGGGCTTCGGAGGGTTCCGAGGACGGGCCTCGGGACTACAGCTTCTATTTCTACCACGAAGATGGCAATTCCCAGATCATCGTGGACCAGGACGAGTGCGCCGAGCTGGCGCAGGCCATGATGTTCGGGCAGAAGCACCCGCACTTCGTCCCGCTGGAGATGGCGGAGGGCGATACCTTTCGCCAGGTGGCGCGATCCGCAGCGCGGGTAAGTTTTTGTTCCGATCTCACTGTTTTTAGCTGGATTTGTTGTGCGTCTTTGCTAACAACTGTTTCGATGCAGACGATGGCCCTTACTGCCTTTCTGGCGGAGGCCTATGAGAAGCGACTCGCCGAGAAGGACGCGTCGCTTGGCTTTCTGAAGGCGCGCCGGGATGCCAGTTCGCAGGGCCAGTCCCTTCTCCTCCGCGGGCTCGAGAAGGAGCTGAAGAATGAGAGGGCCCGGTCAGCGGGGCTGGAGGAGGAGGCGGCGCGGGCGCGGGCCCGGGCTGGAGAGGTGGGCAGGCTTAAGGCCGAGCTGGAGGTTGAGAGGGCCCGGTCTGCCGCTGAGCGGGCCCGGTCGGCTGCTCTGGAGGAGGAGGTCGGGCTCCTGAAGGGGGAGAGGGAGACGCTCCGCTCCAAGGTCAAGGGGCTGGAGTCCGCTATAGGCCGGGCGAAGGTGGCCGTGGCCGCGGAGAGCGAGCGGGTAACGGCCCGGTGGGAGACGCGGAACCGGAAGTGGTCCGCAAAGATGGAGAAAATCCGCGCCCACCTCGATGGGCGCCAGAGGGCCTTAGAGCCTCACCTTATGTACAATCAGGTGATCGGCGTGAAGGCATGCCTCAGGAGGATGGAGGCCGAGGACAGTCTGGTGGTGCCGTGGTACCGGTACCAGAAGCTGGACGAGGATGAGGAGGCATTCGGTGCCGTGCTGGATGGGATGGATTTTCCGAACTTGACCCCGGAGGATCTGGACATCCCTCTCGATCGTGCGCACGGCGTCCAGCTCGAGCGGCTCATGCCCGTCGCTTCTTCGGAGGCGCCCTATGTGGATCTGACTGAGGACGCTCCCTCGGCTGCTGAGACCGTCCAAGCAGCTGTTGAGACCGTCCAAGCAGATCCCTCGGCCCCGTTTGCTGATGAGGCCGGCACCGACGCGCCGTCCGGTGAGACCGGAACCGACGCGCCATCCGGTGAGGCGGGTACCGAAGCGCCATCTGGTGAGGCCGGTACCGAGGCGCCAGTCGGGGAGGCCGTGGTTGGGGAAGAGGGGTCTGAGCAGCCCTTCCTTGGTGAGTACGGCACCAATGCGAGGATGGTGGGCCCGGGCGATTTAGATGGTACCCGTGCTGACGGGGGCGAAGACCGACCAGCCGATGCGGCCTTGTAAAAACTTCTCTTTGTAGTTTTTTCCTTTTTGTTTTCTTCTCTCTTTGTATAGACCGGGCCGTAGGCATTTTATGTAAGGACCAGGCCGTTGGCCGCTCTTTTTATGACAAACAGGCCGTTGGCCCTTTTCTCTCCTTTGTTGTTTTGTAAGTGCCGTTTCGAGGCTTTTGTAATGACTAGGCCGTGGGCCCTTTTTATAATAATGAGGCCGTTGGCCCTTTTGGGATAATCGAGGCCGTTGGCCCTTTTTTTGTTTGTAAGTGCCGTTTCGAGGCTTTTGTAATGACTAGGCCGTGGGCCCTTTTTATAATAACGAGGCCGTTGGCCCTTTTGGGATAATCGAGGCCGTTGGCCCTTTTTTTTTTTTTTTTTGTAAGTGCCGTTTCGAGGCTTTTGTAATGACTAGGCCGTGGGCCCTTTTTATAATAACGAGGCCGTTGGCCCTTTTGGGATAATCGAGGCCGTTGGCCCTTTTTTTTTTGTAAGTGCCGTTTCGAGGCTTTTGTAATGACTAGGCCGTGGGCCCTTTTTATAATAACGAGGCCGTTGGCCCTTTTGTGATAATCGAGGCCGTTGGCCCTCTCCTTTTTTGTAAGTGCCGTTTCGAGGCTTTTTTGATCGGTAGAGTAGGTCGTAGACCGTACCCTGTCATGTATGCAGGTCGTGGACCGTGCTCTTGTATTGGGTGCGAGGTACGACTCGGCTTGAGATACTTATTGCTTGTGTATCTTTAATATTTTTAGTGGGTGCGAGGTGATCTCGGCTTAAGGTACTTATAGCTTGTGTACCTTGTTTTTTTGGTGCGGGTAGCGAGCCCGGCTTAGAGACACTTAATGCTTGTGTGTCTAGTAGAGGTGCGAACCCTGGGGCCCGGCTTTAGTACTTATTGCTTGTGTACTATGGGAGTGCGAGCATTGGAGCTCGGCTTTGGCACTTATAACTTGTGTGCCGGGGAGAGCGAGCACCGGAGCTCGGTCCCCTTTTTTTTTGTAGTGCGAGCTTTTGGAGCTCGGCTTTCTCTTTTTTTTTTTTTTGTAGTGCGAGCGTTTGGAGCTCGGCTTTCTCTTTTTTTTTTTTAGTGCGAGCGTTTGGAGCTCGGCTTTCTCTTCTTTTTTTTTGTAGTGCGAGCGTTTGGGGCTCGGCTTTTTTTTTTTTTTTTTTTTTTTAAGAGCGAGCGTTGGAGCTCGGCTTTTGTGCACAGGTCGGGGACCTTATTCCTTTGTCAAAAAGGTTTTATTAGATTAATAGCTGAGCCCTGGTTATGGGTTGCCTACGTACCCTTTAGTAGAAGGGATCAAGCCAATCGTAGTTCGTTTGTTTACAAAGGTGGAGAGCGGAATGGAGCCCGGGGGCTTAGTAGTAGAACCGTTTGAGGTTGATCGAATTCCATGAGCGCGGGATTGCGTCGCCGGTCATCGTGACTAGCTCGTAGATGCCGGGCTTCACGACCTTGGAGATAAGGTAAGGGCCCTCCCAATGTGCACCGAGCTTGCCTGCGTTTAGCTCGGCGGTGTTTTCGAAGACTTTGCGGAGGACCAGGTCGCCTTCGGTAAAGAACCTGCCTCGCACCCTCTTGTTGTAGTACTTGGAGGCGAGCTGCTGGTAGTTTTGGATTCGGAGGAGGGAATGGTCCCGTTGTTCCTCAAGGAAATCCAGCTCGCTGAGTAGGACGGTGTCGTTCAGGGCGGGCTGCTGGGTGAGCATAGCGCGGCGAGGAGTGGGGAGCCCGACCTCGGAGGGGGCCATTGCTTCCATTCCGTGAGAGAGGCTGAACGGTGTGCGTCCTGTCGACGTTTTCGGCGTCGTGCGATGGGACCAGAGGACTCCATCGAGCTCGTCGGCCCAGGACCCCTTCTTGTCGTCTAGTCTTTTTTTGAGGCCGTCGAGGATGGTTTTGTTGGTAGCTTCGGCTTGTCCGTTCCCTTGTGGATATCTCGGGGTGGACTTACTCAGCCTGATTTTCCACTTCGCGCAGAAGTCTTCGAAGAGGGCCGACGTGAACTGGGCACCGTTGTCGGTCACGATTTCGTAGGGCAGCCCGTGCCGGCAGATGATGAACTTCCAGACGAATTTTCGGACGTCCTCTGCCGTGATCTTGGCGTAAGCCTCGGCTTCGACCCATTTGGTGAAGTAGTCGGTCATGACCAAGAGGAAACGCTTTTGGCGTGATCGGGGAAGGGGCCCGACTATGTCCATGGCCCATCGCATGAAGGGGTAGGGCGCGACCGCAGTGGTAAGGAGCTCGGTAGGACAGTGAATGCGCGGGCCGTGACGCTGGCACTTCTCGCACCGGGCTGCGAATCTTTCGCAGTCCTGCAGCATCGTTGGCCAGTAGTGTCCTTGGTTCCGTATTCTCAGGGCGAGAGCCCGGCCGCTGGAGTGGTTTCCGTCAGCGCCCTCATGCATTTCCTTCATCACGTCAATGGTTTCCTGCCCGTGGAGGCAGCCGAGCAGGGTTCCCGAGGCGCTCCACCGGAATAGATTGCCGTCCAGCATCGTGTATCGGGCACACTTCTTTCTTAGCCGTCGGGCGGCCCACCGGTCTGTGGGATGAATGCCGTCTGCGATGTACAGCAGTAGGTCGATTCGCCAGTCCGGCAGTTCGGGCTCGGCCGGGGGTGGCGGCAGAACTTCGGGAGGTGGCGCCTCTTCGTCAGGGTCCGCGGCCTGGGGGTTGATCAAGTAGGCCCCTTTTGGCAGCTCGATGCTAGGGAAGTCGATGCTCTCGACCGGGATCACCCGTCGTTGGGCTGGGGCCGAGGTGGAGGCCAGCGCGGCGAGGGCGTCTGCGGAAGTGTTATCGCCTCGGGGGATCTTCGTCAGGGTGAATTCGGAGAATTCTGCGGCCAAGCCTTGGGCTACCTTGAGGTAGGCGTCCATGCGATCATTCTTGGCCTCGTACTCCCCGCTGAATTGATTGGCGACGAGCTGGGAGTCGCAGTAAGCTCGGATTTTCTTCGCGCCGACCTCCCTTGCCAGACGCAGGCTGGCAATCAGAGCTTCGTACTCCGCCTCGTTATTTGACGCCGGGAAGGCCAGACGGAAAGACTGCTCGAGGATCTCCTTGGTCGGGGACTCGAGGCGTATGCCGACGCCGGATCCGTGCTTGGAGGCCGATCCGTCGACATGCAGGCTCCATACTTCGGGGACCTCGCTGACTACCAGCTCGGGCGCCAACTCAACTAGGAAATCAGCCAGGGCCTGAGATTTGATCGCGGTCCGTCCTCGGTACTCGATCTCGTACTCGCTCAGCTCAACAGCCCATTTCATTATCCGGCCCGATCGGCTCGGGCTGTGGAGGATGGTTCTGAGGGGGTAGGTGCTTAGGACGGCAATCGCATGGGATTGAAAGTAAGGCCGGAGCTTTCTAGCTGCGACGACCACCGCCAAGGCGAGCTTCTCCAGGGTCGGGTACCTGCTCTCCGCGTCGTCGAGGGATTTGCTGATGTAGGAGATGGGTTTTTGGTCACCCCGGTCTTCCCGTACCAGCACTCCGCTGACCGCGGACGCGGAGATGGCGACGTATAGGTAGAGGATTTCGCCTTCTTCTGGCTTGGACAGGACGGGAGGAGTGGATATGTACTCCTTCAGCTGTCGGAGGGCATCCTCGCATTTGTCGTCCCATTCGAACCGCTTGTTAGCCCGGAGCAGCTGGTAGAACGGGAGGCACTTGTCTGTAGAGCGGGAGATGAATCGGTTCAGCGCGGCGATTCTCCCGGTGAGTCGTTGTACTTGACGCGTGCTTTCCTGGGATTTGAGCTCGATGATGGCTCGGATCTGCTTGGGGTCGGCCTCGATCCCGCGCCGGGTGATGATGTACCCGAGGAATTCGCCCGATGTGACGCCGAAGGAACACTTGGCCGGGTTCAGCTTCATGTTGTATTCGTTCAACGTCCGGAAGCAGGACTGGAGGTGAGTGACGTGTTCGGCCGCCACCAGAGACTTCACCAGCATGTCATCTATGTATACTTCCATGGTGCGGCCTATTTGGTCGGCGAACATCCGGTTGACGAGGCGCTGGTAGGTGGCCCCGGCGTTCTTGAGTCCGAAGGGCATTACCTTGTAGCAGTAAATGCCTTGGTCCGTGATGAACGCGGTTTTCTCCTGATCATCGGGGTGCATGGGGATCTGGTTATACCCCGAGAAAGCATCCATGAAGGAGAGTAGCTCGTTCCCCGCGGTGGCTTCGACGACCTGGTCGATTCGAAGGAGGGGAAAGCTGTCCTTTGGGCACGCCTTATTGAGGTCGGTGAAATCCACGCAGACCCTCCATTTCCCGCTCTTCTTCTTGACCACCACCGGGTTAGCCAACCAGTCCGGGTATTTGACCTCGGTGATCGAATCGGCCGCGGTGGGCCTTTCGACCTCGTCATTGACTGCCTGGGCGCGCTCCGGGCCCAGCTTTCGCCGCTTTTGCTTGACCGGTCTGCAGGTCGGATCCACGTTGAGCTCGTGGCTGCACGTGTTTGGGTCAATGCCGGGCATGTCGCCGGTTGACCAGGCGAAGGTGGAGACGTTCTGCCCTAGGAACTCGACCAGCTCTCGCTTGATGGCCTCGTCGAGATCGGTGCCGACGCCAACGCAGCGGGCGGGGTCGCGCGGATCGATGTTGACCTGGGCGACAAGGTCCCGCCCTGGGAGATCCTGGGCGTCGGGCTCGCCGGGCTGAAGCGCGTTGATGGCCAAGCAGGCCGGCGCGGCGCGGCGCAGCTTATGCTCGATGGCGAAGCAGGCGCGAGAGACTCTTTGGTTACTCCTAAGAGTATACGTGCCGGCCTGGTTGGGGAACTTGAGGCACTGGTGGTACGTTGACGTGACTGCCTTCATCGAGTGCAGCCAAGGGGTTCCAAGGATGATATTGTAGATCGGGGTGGTATCGAAGACCACGAACTTGACGATTTTCGTCACCCGACCTACGTAGATCGGCAATTCGATGGTGCCGATTCCGTTGACGGTGTCCCCGGCGAAGCCGGTTAGCGGGATGGAGTGCGGCTTGATTTTGACCCCGTTTAGATTCATCCTGGCCAAGGTATCCTTGAAGATGAGATCGACCGAGCTGCCCGTGTCGACGAGGACTCGGTTAACGTCGCAGTCGGCTACGCGGACTTGTACGACGAGGGGGTCGTTCCGGGGCTGGTGGACCCCGGCCGCGTCGGCCTCGGTGAAACATATCCCCCTCTTGCTCGTGTCCTGAGCGTCGATCTCCGGCCCGGAGTGCCACTTCAGGGAGGCGTCGGTCTTCCTCTCATGACGCTTGATGGACCGCACCGAGTCGTTGCACGAGAGGAGGCCTCCCATGATCATCCCTATCAGAGTCCGGGCCGGGGGAGGCGATCTGCCCGTATCCCGGTCTCGCGAGGGAGATCGTCGCCGCCGGTCGTCGTTTTGGGCGCGGTTGTAAGGCCTAGCCCGGTTATCCTCGCGACCTCGGTTATCGCCGGGCTGCACTCGATCGCCGTCCCGGGCATGCGGACGCAGCCGCTCCGGCACGCTGATTTCCCCCCGTTGAAATTGGTGCAGCAGTACCTCTTGGAGCGCGCGGCAGTGCGAGGTCGGGTGCCCCTTTCGCCGGTGGAAGTCGCAGAAGGCCGTCCTGTCGTAAGGCTCATCTGGTCGGGATTCCCTATCGCTCGGCTCGTCGGGACGCCGATCCTGCTGGCGGGGATCCCGTACGTACTTGTTCCAAGGCAACCCTGGCGCGGGGCTGGGGGGAAGTACGGGATCGTGCAGACGGAGGCCGGAGGGCTGTCCGTTGACAAGGAATGCAGCGGCCTGCTTTCCCTTGCTGCGCAGGTACTCGTCATCGTAGTGTTGACGAGACTCCTGATACCTTTCCTAGGGCCGCTCCTTCGGGACCGGGGCCTTGTGAGAGGCGCTGTTTCTCGACTCAGCCGCCTTCTCCTCCTCGAGCTCGACGAAGAGTCCAGCGCGGTGCAAGGCGTCTTCCAGCGAGCGCGGCCTGTTGAGCTTCATATCGTCCTTGAAGGCCGAATCGGCCCGCAGCCCCTTTCTTAGAGCGGGGAGCGCTGACTCGTCAGTCACGTTGCTTTGGGAGACCGTGGCCTTGAAGCGCTCTATGAAGGACCTGAGCGACTCCTTTGCTCCTTGGTTCATCGCCCAGAGGTCCGCGCTGGATGCGGACTGCCGGATGTAGATGGAGTAGTGCTCGAGGAAGGTGGTCGACAGGTCTCTGAAGCTGTCTATGGAGTGCGTCTTCAGCCGAGAGAACCACGTGAGAGCCGGGCCGGTGAGGTTCTCTACGAAGAGCTGGCAGTGGGCGGCTTCGCGCTCATCTGGTGAGAAGTGGGCGCGGCCCATGGCGATGGTGAACGCCGTAAGATACTGGGCCGGGTCGGTGGTGCCCGTGTAGGGCTGGAGCTTGAGCTTCCCGAGGTGCTGGAGCGGGACGGAGGCGATCCGGCGGGTGAACGGCGTGTTTTGCGTCTCTCTGAGGACGCGATCGATTTCTGGGGCCGCGCTGGTGGCCTGATGGATTTTGGAGGACATCGCGCGGATTGTCTCCTTCATGGCCTCGAATTCGGCGTCCCTGGAACGCTCCGAGCTGGATCGGAGATGGTGGGCTTCGTCGCCTGGGTGGCTGCCTACGGCCGGGGCGAAACGTCCGCCCGGCCCTTCTGACCCTGACGGTGAGTCGCCAGGTCGGCTTGTCCGGATACGGGGGGTTTCTTCCCGAGAGGCCGGCTCCCTGAGATGGACGTCGGGGGACCCGGTGTTGTCCGACCGGTCACGGGAGGCCCCTAGCGTGGCGAACCGTTGGTCGGTGGCTCGCGTCAGCTCGTCTATTCGGGCGAGCAGGGTCTGCATCACGGCGGACAGCGTGGGCTGATCTTCCGATGCTCAGGGCGCGTTGTGGGCGGCAGAGCCGTCGGAATGAGCGGGTGCCGGAGCCGGGGGCGGGGCCCTGAAGAACTGCTCTCGAGGAATCGTCTGGTTGGCAGCTGCTTGAGCTGACGACGGGATGGTCGCCGTCGTTTGAGTCGTTGGCGGGGCCGTTGTCGGGGCCTGGGCCGTTGTTCGGGCCGGGGTGTCCTGGTCTGACAACACTCTTGGGGGCGGAATTGCCATCGTTGCTGCGGTTGCGGTGGTGGTTGAACTGCTCCTTGCGTATAGAAGAATCTCGCCCCTCCTTCTAGCGCCAATTGTTGATCCCGGGGATCACTAAGTATGTTTAAAGAGTGATTAGGTGATGAGAGGCGAGATTTTTGTTAATTAGAGCAATTTAACCACTATCAAAGCAGGCCGCAGAGAGAGATGAGTAGGCCGGGGGCCGTGTTTCTTTTTATTGATGGTGAGAGAAATGAACACTTTAGAATTACGAACTGGTTCCGAAGGACGTCCAGTTCGGCGTTCTAAAATGTTGCCTTGTTACAAAGAGAGAAAGAGAGAGGTCGGGTAGCTAGTTATAGGTCGAAAATGGCCCAAATCAAAAAGTCCCCCTAATTAATGACATTGAGGGGTATATATAGTCGGGGTCGGCTTCCTGCTCCCCGGGATCTCGGGGCCACGTGGCATCTTCGGCCTCTTTCGCGGGTAAGGTGGCCTAGGAGGCGTGTTCCGGCTTTCGGGGAGAGAGGTCATGATGAGCTCGGCGTGGCGTGTTGCAGAGCAGTGCACTGTTTAACCAACTCTCCTCCACGTGTCTTCCTCTCCTTTGTCAAGTCTGCAAGGTTGGTGAGATGTCGAGTTCAGCCCATACTCCTGCTCAGACAATACACTGTTCGACCAACTCCTACTTGCCTTCTGCTCTTCTGACATTCCTGCCCTGGGTGAAGTGTCAGGTCGGCGACCGAGCTGAAGAGGGGCCTTTTAGGTCGGCGTCGCTTTCAGGTAGGCGACCGAGCTGAAGAGGGGCCTTGCAGGTCGACGCTGCTTTCAGGTCGGCGACCGAGCTGAAGAGGGGCCTTGCAGGTCGACGCTGCTTTCAGGTCGGCGACCGAGCTGAAGAGGGTCATTTCCTAAGATGGGCCTAACTAATTGGGGGTGCTAGACCCACCTCCAACAGTTTTGTCAATTTTGTTTGTATCCGACGTATCAATACTACAGAACAAGGTACGTGTGCTCCTCGCCTACAAAAAAATAATATCACGAAACTGCTACCCGTAACTTCCATGCTAATGAAGTCCCTTTTTGGTTTGCTCCACAGTGCAGCAATGATGGGTCTTATGCTACATACTAAGGGAAAAAGTCTAATAGAAAGGGAAATGTATTCTGATGCAATAGAAGTTCTTGCCATGGCGGAGGTAAGTTTCTAGTGCAGAAAATCAATTTTTTCTTTCCATATTGTATATCTTTTTTTTTTTGCTGCAAGTACGTTTTTATGGTGGGAGTGGTTCTGCAACAGCTTCCTGATTTATTTGTGTGTTTCGTAGGAATCGTTCTTGCTCTGTGATCCCAAGATTCTCGAGGTCTTTTCTCTATCCTTTGAATTAATATCATTAGTTTACTTTCTGAATTGCCTCAATAGGTGCTATTGGTTTTGACCTTTATCTAATCTCTATTGCCAGCATATGATGTCAATATATCCTCTTACGTAACACACTTGTATAAACTTATAGATATATTTTGGCTAATGAATTCAACACGCTTGTGTCTTCTTCATGGCTATAATAATTTTTTACAGTTTGTTGACAACATCCCTATAATGGAAATCGACATTGTATGGTGCTATTTATTGCTCCGGGACCTCAAATGCCTGTCAGATGCTGGTGTTCGCCTTGAAAAAGCAAGGAAAGGACTCAAGCGTGCTCATGGGAAGGACCTTTCTCGTGTGAGACTCCTTCAAGCTGGTCAATGTCCAGAATTGGCACTGTGAGTTCAGATTCATTATATTTGTTGTTTTCTACAGAGTAACCTTTTTGTTAAAACCTAGGAAACCCTACATATTGTCTCTATAAAAAGGAGAGGAAGCTGAGAGGAGAGACACAGTTGAGAGGCGTGGGCGAAGCCCTGCTCGTTTTGTTCCTTACACCGTAAACCCTAGCCACCTTGAGGGACAATTTCCTGGCGACCGGTATGGAACCAGGTAACGTTAAAGCTATCCGTGGAAAGCCCCGAGTATCAGCTTTCCAGGAAGACCAAGATCGTCACGATCGGAGGTATGTGTCAAAAGTTATCGTCGTTTATTTGTATTCGCAGCAGTCTGCCCGAATCTATAATCTGAATAGTTTCAGTAGGAAATGGAAACGGATGGGAAAAACTATTCGGATTGATTTAAAAATCAGTAAGGATCTTCCTAACTCTCTTATTTAGATAATACAGAAAGTGGTTCATCATTTGGAGTTGTGATATAAAAGTTATGGATGTCTTCTCAGGCCTAATCGGTGCAGTACGGATCAGCGACCAATGAGAGGAGAAACCGATCTGAAGGTATGGTAGCGATCCGATAAAGCTGATTTTTGGTAAGGATGTTTGTTACCCTTAGATCTAAGTCTCTGTAAACTATCTCAGTGTTCTACCTTTTGGTTTGGAAGTAATGTTAGTTTTACCGAGATTGTTCTGCGCAGCGTACATGGTTGACCAGTCTAGCGAGTTGAGTTGTTTGGATAGGCAAATCAATCTGGCTCGACCTGAAACTTTGCAGAGATAATAAAGACACGTGGATCTAGCTCTCGGTTGAAGGATAACTGATTTGAGGTTCAGGAGCATCTGCCATCGTGTTGTCAATCAGTGGCTAAGGTGAGGATTAGATCTAGGTTTTCCATACGTTGATTCGTTCCTTTTTGGTATGTTGAGTCTAGATCTGATTAGGCTAGGAGTGTTACGGAGTACGAACATGTTTTCTATGTGCATTTAGCTAGATATGCATCTGCTTAACGAAATGAGTTAGGAAAGCATTAGATGAAGAACATGCATCCTTGATTGTTCACTCTGCTGTGTGATCAGTGTGTGTAGTGTAGTTAGAATGAGGTGATCGTCACCGGAGAAGAGAACGGTGGTACGATTATGTTTGTTGTGAGCCGAGACTTGCGGAAGAAGTCAGCTTGCATCGGGGTGGGTCTTTCCGGGCCCAGAGAAATATGGTCCAAAGTGGACTGGGCTCTGAGATGCCGTGTAAATATGGTCCATGGTGGGCCTGGCTCTTGAGATGCCGTTGAAGTTGGAGTTATTCCCTTGCGTGTAAATTGTTTGTGCGCTGGTAGAGCGTAATGTTTGAGCTTAGTTAGATTTATTCTTAGCGTATTTAAAAAGTAAAGTTTGGATGTGTTGAAAGTGTAGGTTTAGTTCTCACTGGGTAATCCAAATTACTCATTCCTCTCTCTTCTTTTCAGGTGAGTCCGACGAGGACGAATATGTGGAACTAGATGAGTGATTCCGGTGTGGTGTGCGGTTTTGGGAGTTCGGAAGTTCTCCTTTGGGTTTTTTTTGGCATTTCCGTTATTTCATTTTTAAGACAATTATTCGGGAAATGAATGAGAGAAGTATTATCCAGAAAATGGTTACTTGTGTAATGAGTTATTGTTAGCCGACACGTCGTCTTTACGGAGATAAAGAGGCGGGGTCGAGGGTGGCATTGCCGATTCGTCTGGTTCCTTCGGGAAGGCGGGGTCGGGGTGTTACAAGTGGTATCCGAGCGGGTTTCGAGAGGAGAATAATTCTAGGTTAGTGGGTTTGGGATAAATCGGATTTCAAGGTTTTTCAAAACGTTATAAAGCCACCACATAGATGAGCCTCCAGTTATTATTGTTTTATTTTGCAGGGAGATCAGTCTTTACAGGACCGGACTGACTCACTTGCAACCGTGTGTGCGGATATCGCCGAAGAGAGCATCATGTAACCATTGAGGATAAGTACCGCTTTTTTGGATCGCCGAGTTTTTGGACCAACTCCCAGGAGTTTCGTGGCTTGTAGGTTTGGAAGCCTTGGACCAAGTGTGATTGTAATGGAAAATCCTCGAGGCGTGGAACAAAAGTGAAGTTCTAAGGTGGGAAATGAACAACATAGTGATTGGGTATCACGTGGTGAACAATGGAACGTGACACACTCCTCCCAAGGATGCTCACTCTACGGTTTGGGTAAGAACGGGATAGGCTTTGCAAGCAACGGGATTGCTTCAAATTGTGTGGATTGAATGGTCTCACAAGGGGTGCGGAAAGCCCTTGATATTCCTCTTTGCTATTTTCGGATATGACTCACCAAAAATAAACAAAGGTTTTCGATTGATATGACTCACAATTGAGATTTTTGATCTAGAGAGAAAAGGGATTTTGGATTCAATTACTAGATGATTTTGATAATGAGTTACAAGGGAATTATATAGGAAAATAAGAGGGGTTGTGGTGTAAGCCTCGGTGGTGAGAGCTTAACCGGATAGTCGGTGGGACTAAAGACAGGCGGTCGCCCTCTCCTTTAGTCGATAGATGGTCGACGGTGATGGTTTTGATTGACTCTCTCAATCGATGGGGTTGATTGACTCTCTCAATCCTTGACTCGAACAAGCTACTTGAATCACACAAATAACTAGATCCGAGGTTTCTAATGAATAAGGTGAATCGCACACAATATTCAAGAGAATGAACAATTCTTCAAAGTGACTCTTTGAAAGAAAACGAAAATACTTGTATTAATTTGATTGAAAGGTGGTTGTTTACAATGGACTAAGAGGGGCTTATATACTGCCCTTACACGAAAATAAAGATCTAAAAACCTAAAGACTTGCGCAAATAATCAAAAACTAGCCGTTAGGCTCTTAATGACCAAATCGGCCTAAATAAGGAAGGTCGAGCTGTGCTTGAGTCTTGATAGCTTGGGGGCGAATGTAGAGTGTCTAGGTACATTCTGACTGCTGCAAGAGAGATTTATTTCGTGGTCACACTTCAAGGAAAATAGGCGTTGGATATGGAAGTCGTGAGACTCCAAATAAGGTAAGTGTAGCTCGAACTTGATCCTCCTGATCAAGTGAGGTTTGGTGCACCATTGGACGTGTGGAATAGCTTCTAGATGATCTCCTGGGTCCCATGTAAGGTGCTGCGTTCCATATAAACAAGTGAGAGGAAGACTTTCCTTATATGGCACCAAGCGGACCCGTTTCAGAGATTTGGGTGTATCTTGTGGATCCGATGGGAATTTTGTTTGATCTTTGGCTTGATGTAACCATGAGAGGCCCAGTGATATTCTCCAATTGGTCTTGGGTCGAGATCTTTGCTGAGTTGGGCTGTGTAGCACAATCTTTGGCCTTGTCGCTGGATTGAGTCCAAAGCAGGTCCGTCGATTTGTAAAATCGATAACTCCCAAGTCTGAACCGTGTTTTAGATGATTCAAATTTTCATGGTTGCTCTGATGAATCAAGATTCCAAAACAATTTGTTTTGTAGCTTGATTCCTTCTGGTTTGGTTGAAATAATTCTTTGAACGCATGTATGTCTGAATCGCGTAAGCTGGGGATCACCTGACTTGAACGTTGAATAACTTCTTCACCTGAACTCGGATTGGACTGATTCCACTTCGAGGAATTCTCTGGTTGAGCTGAGAATGTAGGCCAAGTGGTTTCACGGCCTGACTCCTTCTGGTTGAGGCAAACTTCTTCAAGACGTGCACTTTCTTTCATTTGATGGGTGCTGGGCAATATTAGCGTAGGAGCAACTGTCCCAACAACATAGAAGAATCGCTGTCGCCAATAAACAAGACCAGCTAGTGATCTTGTCGTACGCTCAGTACAAATCCTCTCTGAGGTGGTAGTATTTCCATGCGCTTTCACATTAACGATTGAAGCGGCCCACGGTGGTGCATGAGGCGCCTTTGAAGGTGACTCTGGCTTCGGTGCGTCCCGTGCGTGCAATGACTTGGTGAAGTCTTCTTGGAGGTCTTCTTGAACAGAGAAGCCATCCTCTTCGAGCTCTTGCAATTCCTTAGCTTCAACACCTTCTTTAGCCCTATGTTGGTCCTTCCCGGCTAGGCGGCTTGTGATTGAAGCAGCTGTCTGTTCTGCATCTCTATGGGGAAAACTACCTGTCCCATTAGTCTTAAAATATGCATTTGGTCGAGAGAACTTACCTCCCTCAGTGCTGACCGGATCGTTTGGACGATCGTTTGGACTTGGCTCCTTTGTCTCGGCTAAAACCGTCTCCGAGTAAAGTCCTTCGGCTAGAACTGGTTCCGTGGCTGTGGGACAAAAACCACTCGTCCTGTTAGTCTTAGAATGGTCACTTGGACGAGAGAACTTACCTCCCTCAGTGAAGATCAGGTCGTTCGGACGGTCATCTAGCATGGGCTCTCGTCTCTCGGCTACAGCTTGAAATGGGTCGGTTCTAGAGCCGATGTCCTCATCATTCCCTCCCTCTTCAAGAGGTTTTGTCCACAAAACTTCTTGACCTCGCGGAAAATTTTTGTTGCGACTCGGATGGGATTGATGCCGAGCATCTGGTGGTTCTTCTTTGATCAGCAAAGAGGCAATGACTCCTCTCCAAGGTGTGTTGCCGAATTTATTGGGCAGTACGGTAGTTGCTCTAGCGAAATCTCCTTTTTCACCTTCTATGTCGCCATTGAACTTTTGCGGTTTTGGCTCTTGTTGCTTCTCCTCAGTACCTGAAATATTCTCTACACTTTTGACAAGAGACAAGTGCGTTATAACAATCATGGCATTATGTAAAAAATCAGAGCAAAATTCAGTTTGCGGCAATTCAACTAGTTCATCTTTTACGTGTGACTCAAGATAAGAAATCTGGTTTATAGATTTTTCCACCGAAATTAATTTTTTATCAGATTCTATTGGATTTAACAAGTTCATGAGCACATCTATTGAGTCGTTAGAATTGTAGGATAGTAAAGGATTACTTACCTGCTCAAAACTTTCGTTAAGTTTTGTTTCCGTAGATGCCACGGTATTGTGAATCATCTCTTGATCGGGTGGCTCTTCTTGCATCAAAATGAAGTTGGTGGCAACTTCATTTATCTCAGGGGCAGGCTGGCTCGTCTTGATCTCTTCATAGTGTTGCTCTCCCTGATTTAGACCTGCATTAATAACCTTTGGCAAAGACGAGCACATCATATCTGACTTAGAAATTTCAAAACCATATTGAACTAAGCTATCACTAGATTTTGATGAATTCTGTTTTGGTTCAATTGGTATAGGGTTAACTAATTGTCTTTCGGAACACACTGCAGCAAAGTGACCTCTCTTATGGCATCTATAGCAAACTGGTTCATTTGAATTTAAAGAGTTAGAGGTCTTACTAAAACATTTTCCTTGCGGTTCATGCGTTGGTGAAGAATTCTGCGTGTGAGCTGCAACTTGTGGATACCTCTTGGCGTTGTTCTTCTCAGGCTGAGTAGATGGCAGCCTTGGTGTTGTCATCACTCTCCTTGGCGTGACATGTCGTGTGGGCTTGGAAGTGATGTGGCTGCGATTTTGATGTCTTTCCACAAACTCTTGGTACATCCGTGCCGTAAGTTCTTCCCAATCAAGCACCGGTTTGTATGCATCCTCCTTTAACCACCAATCATAAGCATCTCTAACAAGAGCACTTGATGCGTGTGACAGCTCCTTCTCCTTGGGAATGTTGTTTGCGCACAGCCACTCCTTTATGTTGCTTTCCCAATTGAGATAAACTTTGGGGTCCTTGCTTCGACCTAAAAATATAAGAGAGCCAGATTGATGTCTTCTCTCTCGGGTTGGTTCTCTTGTCGCGGCTGGGATGGCATAGGATTGTGTTGGACACGACGCCATGATGTATTGAAGCTTCTCTGGTCGTGCTTGTTGTTTGTACTTCGCATATGATTTGACATATGTTCCTTCCTCGGCTTCATCTCCATAAGAATCCTCAAAAAATTGTAAACTTGGCTGGCTCCAAGTTGATGTTGTTGTGTGTGGCACGTGCTGGTGTGACTCAGCTTGGTATGAATAGCGGTCTGGTGGTTCAGGACCAACTCCTTCACTATCTGTCTCGTCTTCAAAACCAGAACTCGCGTAGCCATCTCCTGGCCATGGCGGAGACTCATAATCCTCTTCTTGGTCGGACCATCCTTGGCTCGACTCTTCATACTCCTCTCCATTAAAGTCGAGGTGCTCATCTTCTTCTTCACTTGAATACATGGCGGCTGCTCCTTAGGGTTTGTACCTCACACAAGAAAATTCACAGGAATCAAAGTCTAGTTCAGGAACAAACAAGAACACAAAAACTGTTTTGCGCACAGGAATTTTCCGGTTCCGTTTTGCTTGACCTAAAACTATTAGATCAACTTCTAAAATTCTAGAAACAATTTTATATTTTTCTATGATGAGTTAAAAAGCAAACACAAAAGACGAAATGTTTTTATGAGTTTTTATGATTTTATGAAAATTGAAACAAACAGACGGGTAAAGCAGAAATTTTTTTTGTAGTTTTCGAAAAACGGAAAAGCAATGAAACAAATGAAAAACTTAATCAAGGAACGAGGTAACCTGATAGATAGGAGCTTTTGAGCTCTGATACCAGATGGTGTAAGCCTCGGTGGTGAGAGCTTAACCGGATAGTCGGTGGGACTAAAGACAGGCGGTCGCCCTCTCCTTTAGTCGATAGATGGTCGACGGTGATGGTTTTGATTGACTCTCTCAATCGATGGGGTTGATTGACTCTCTCAATCCTTGACTCGAACAAGCTACTTGAATCACACAAATAACTAGATCCGAGGTTTCTAATGAATAAGGTGAATCGCACACAATATTCAAGAGAATGAACAATTCTTCAAAGTGACTCTTTGAAAGAAAACGAAAATACTTGTATTAATTTGATTGAAAGGTGGTTGTTTACAATGGACTAAGAGGGGCTTATATACTGCCCTTACACGAAAATAAAGATCTAAAAACCTAAAGACTTGCGCAAATAATCAAAAACTAGCCGTTAGGCTCTTAATGACCAAATCGGCCTAAATAAGGAAGGTCGAGCTGTGCTTGAGTCTTGATAGCTTGGGGGCGAATGTAGAGTGTCTAGGTACATTCTGACTGCTGCAAGAGAGATTTATTTCGTGGTCACACTTCAAGGAAAATAGGCGTTGGATATGGAAGTCGTGAGACTCCAAATAAGGTAAGTGTAGCTCGAACTTGATCCTCCTGATCAAGTGAGGTTTGGTGCACCATTGGACGTGTGGAATAGCTTCTAGATGATCTCCTGGGTCCCATGTAAGGTGCTGCGTTCCATATAAACAAGTGAGAGGAAGACTTTCCTTATATGGCACCAAGCGGACCCGTTTCAGAGATTTGGGTGTATCTTGTGGATCCGATGGGAATTTTGTTTGATCTTTGGCTTGATGTAACCATGAGAGGCCCAGTGATATTCTCCAATTGGTCTTGGGTCGAGATCTTTGCTGAGTTGGGCTGTGTAGCACAATCTTTGGCCTTGTCGCTGGATTGAGTCCAAAGCAGGTCCGTCGATTTGTAAAATCGATAACTCCCAAGTCTGAACCGTGTTTTAGATGATTCAAATTTTCATGGTTGCTCTGATGAATCAAGATTCCAAAACAATTTGTTTTGTAGCTTGATTCCTTCTGGTTTAGTTGAAATAATTCTTTGAACGCATGTATGTCTGAATCGCGTAAGCTGGGGATCACCTGACTTGAACGTTGAATAACTTCTTCACCTGAACTCGGATTGGACTGATTCCACTTCGAGGAATTCTCTGGTTGAGCTGAGAATGTAGGCCAAGTGGTTTCACGGCCTGACTCCTTCTGGTTGAGGCAAACTTCTTCAAGACGTGCACTTTCTTTCATTTGATGGGTGCTGGGCAATATTAGCGTAGGAGCAACTGTCCCAACAACATAGAAGAATCGCTGTCGCCAATAAACAAGACCAGCTAGTGATCTTGTCGTACGCTCAGTACAAATCCTCTCTGAGGTGGTAGTATTTCCATGCGCTTTCACATTAACGATTGAAGCGGCCCACGGTGGTGCATGAGGCGCCTTTGAAGGTGACTCTGGCTTCGGTGCGTCCCGTGCGTGCAATGACTTGGTGAAGTCTTCTTGGAGGTCTTCTTGAACAGAGAAGCCATCCTCTTCGAGCTCTTGCAATTCCTTAGCTTCAACACCTTCTTTAGCCCTATGTTGGTCCTTCCCGGCTAGGCGGCTTGTGATTGAAGCAGCTGTCTGTTCTGCATCTCTATGGGGAAAACTACCTGTCCCATTAGTCTTAAAATATGCATTTGGTCGAGAGAACTTACCTCCCTCAGTGCTGACCGGATCGTTTGGACGATCGTTTGGACTTGGCTCCTTTGTCTCGGCTAAAACCGTCTCCGAGTAAAGTCCTTCGGCTAGAACTGGTTCCGTGGCTGTGGGACAAAAACCACTCGTCCTGTTAGTCTTAGAATGGTCACTTGGACGAGAGAACTTACCTCCCTCAGTGAAGATCAGGTCGTTCGGACGGTCATCTAGCATGGGCTCTCGTCTCTCGGCTACAGCTTGAAATGGGTCGGTTCTAGAGCCGATGTCCTCATCAGGTTGCATGCACAGCAATTAACCACCTCGAAAATTACAGAAAATAAAGACAAAGTTTGAATAAAAACTTGACTAAAATTAAAGCAAAAGTTTGAATGCCCCTTAGGATTCCATGCGAAAATGGCCCTTTGATTTCTTGATATTTTGTTGACTTTGACTTGTGAATTTCGTGGGCTTCATGGGCTTAGATCAACAATTGGGTTTTATTGGAAGTGAAATATTTGCCTCGTTAAAAACCTTGCTTCGGAAAACCCATTGGTACAAAACCGAAACGAAGGAAAAGAGCACAAATAAATCACTTAGCCAAATGTTGATCTACTTGGGCCTTGTTTCCATATCCAGTGAGGTTGGTAAACAACTTCTTCGTCCGGGCCCAAGTGCCTCTTATTAAATCCGACTTGATGAAATAACCTCCCAAAGACTCTCTTGAAACGTTTTGCTTTAGCTTTGATCCTCGAACTAACTTGATCACGTGATTTTCTTAGCATTCCAACAGGTTCATACATAGCTCCAAGCTCGGGTTCGAGCTGCTCATCCAGGATCATATCATCCCCCCTCTCTTCAAAAGGATTTGACCTCAAATCCGAAGAACCTACACGAAAACGAGCTAAGTTAGTAAATTTGAAGTTCAAAGTCGGATTATGCTTACCTTGGGGATTGGTCTTGGATGTGTTGGGGTTGATCCGTGCTGATGTTGAAAACGGTATATGATTTCTACGATTCGCCAAAACAGAATAGACATCTTTCACCATTTTGCCTCGGATGTTTCGATTCTCCCCGGGTCCGAGTCGGGTGTTGTAAAGCAACTTGAAATCTGCGTGACCAAACAAGAAAATACCACGACCAGTAGTATTCAAATGAGTGTTTGGTTGAGAAAACTTACCTGACCCAGTAGAGATTTGATCGTTTGGTCGAGTCTTTTGTTCGGCTTGCTCCGTTTCGACCGTTAAGAGGGTTTGCAAAGGCGGATGAAGATCGGTGTATGCTACAGGAATTTGGTTTCGACCAGTCTTCTCAAAATATCCAGTTGGTCGATGAAGATGATTAGAGTTGTTGAAAACTCGTTGCCCAGATTCCTCCCTCAATCGAACCAAGTAGTTCACGTGTTTGTAATCGGGTCGCAAAAGGATCGATCGATCGAAATCGATTTTTCCGGACCAGGAGTCATGGATCGACTTTTCCTTTTGCCGTGGATCACCTTTGTTGATCTCACCTTGAATTTTAGCCTCAAATTCAGTGATTTCTTTCTTCTTTTGCTCTTGAGAAAGAAGATCACGCCTAGCTACAAGTAGCTCTCCATCAACCGCATGTCCCTCATATTCGTCAAAGATTGGTGCGGTTTCAAGTTCTTCCTCATCATAGTCATCATAAATAGGTGCGAGATCAGGCTCCTTCTCTTCATAGTCGTCATAAATAGGTGCGGGATCAGGCTTCTCCTTTCTCGGCGTCCTCCCCTCGAGAGTGGACATGTGATCCATTATCTCATGGATTAGTTGTGTAATGCCGTCGACCTTTTGAACCATCGCAGCATCTCTCTCTCTCCTAGACCGTGCTGACGCGGTCTCACTTTCCTCGGACATGTTGTTCCTCGCACAAAATCAAAACACAAACGTGAGAATATGCTAAGTTCCGAATTTTCAACTATGACCACAAAAACAGGGCTTTTCGAAAAAAACTCAAAAACGATTTTTTTTTTTTTTTTGAATTTTAAAAATTATGACAATTGAAATAAGACACATATCTACTTAGCTATATTTTTTTTTGATTTTTTTGATAACGTTTTTAAATAATAAAAATTGAAACAAAACAGAAACAACAAAAATTTCAAACCCAGAAATTTCTAAGAAGATGAACAGACTTTAATAAAACAAAATGAAATAAGAACAAGTGAGAGATGGAACGAAATTACCCAGATTGTGGAGTGGTGCTCTGATACCACTTGACACACTCCTCCCAAGGATGCTCACTCTACGGTTTGGGTAAGAACGGGATAGGCTTTGCAAGCAAAGTGTGTGGATTGAATGGTCTCACAAGGGGTGCGGAAAGCCCTTGATATTCCTCTTTGCTATTTTCGGATTTGACTCACCAAAAATAAACAAAGGTTTTCGATTGATATGACTCACAATCGAGATTTTTGATCTAGAGAGAAAAGGGATTTTGGATTCAATTACTAGATGATTTTTATAATGAGTTACAAGGGAATTATATAGGAAAATAAGAGGGGTTGCATGCACAGCAATTAACCACCTCGAAAATTACAGAAAATAAAGACAAAGTTTGAATAAAAACTTGACTAAAATTGAAGCAAAAGTTTGAATGCCCCTTAGGATTCCATGCGAAAATGGCCCTTTGATTTCTTGATATTTTGTTGACTTTGACTTGTGAATTTCGTGGGCTTCATGGGCTTAGATCAACAATTGGGTTTTATTGGAAGTGAAATATTTGCCTCGTTAAAAACCTTGCTTCGGAAAACCCATTGGTACAAAACCGAAACGAAGGAAAAGAGCACAAATAAATCACTTAGCCAAATGTTGATCTACTTGGGCCTTGTTTCCATATCCAGTGAGGTTGGTAAACAACTTCTTCGTCCGGGCCCAAGTGCCTCTTATTAAATCCGACTTGATGAAATAACCTCCCAAAGACTCTCTTGAATCGTTTTGCTTTAGCTTTGATCCTCGAACTAACTTGATCACGTGATTTTCTTAGCATTCCAACAGGTTCATACATAGCTCCAAGCTCGGGTTCGAGCTGCTCATCCAGGATCATATCATCCCCCCTCTCTTCAAAAGGATTTGACCTCAAATCCGAAGAACCTACACGAAAACGAGCTAAGTTAGTAAATTTGAAGTTCAAAGTCGGATTATGCTTACCTTGGGGATTGGTCTTGGATGTGTTGGGGTTGATCCGTGCTGATGTTGAAAACGGTATATGATTTCTACGATTCGCCAAAACAGAATAGACATCTTTCACCATTTCGCCTCGGATGTTTCGATTCTCCCCGGGTCCGAGTCGGGTGTTGTAAAGCAACTTGAAATCTGCGTGACCAAACAAGAAAATACCACGACCAGTAGTATTCAAATGAGTGTTTGGTTGAGAAAACTTACCTGACCCAGTAGAGATTTGATCGTTTGGTCGAGTCTTTTGTTCGGCTTGCTCCGTTTCGACCGTTAAGAGGGTTTGCAAAGGCGGATGAAGATCGGTGTATGCTACAGGAATTTGGTTTCGACCAGTCTTCTCAAAATATCCAGTTGGTCGATGAAGATGATTAGAGTTGTTGAAAACTCGTTGCCCAGATTCCTCCCTCAATCGAACCAAGTAGTTCACGTGTTTGTAATCGGGTCGCAAAAGGATCGATCGATCGAAATCGATTTTTCCGGACCAGGAGTCATGGATCGACTTTTTCTTTTGCCGTGGATCACCTTTGTTGATCTCACCTTGAATTTTAGCCTCAAAGTCAGTGATTTCTTTCTTCTTTTGCTCTTGAGAAAGAAGATCACGCCTAGCTACAAGTAGCTCTCCATCAACCGCATGTCCCTCATATTCGTCAAAGATTGGTGCGGTTTCAAGTTCTTCCTCATCATAGTCATCATAAATAGGTGCGAGATCAGGCTCCTTCTCTTCATAGTCGTCATAAATAGGTGCGGGATCAGGCTTCTCCTTTCTCGGCGTCCTCCCCTCGAGAGTGGACATGTGATCCATTATCTCATGGATTAGTTGTGTAATGCCGTCGACCTTTTGAACCATCGCAGCATCTCTCTCTCTCCTAGACCGTGCTGACACGGTCTCACTTTCCTCGGACATGTTGTTCCTCGCACAAAATCAAAACACAAACGTGAGAATATGCTAAGTTCCGAATTTTCAACTATGACCACAAAAACAGGTCTTTTCGAAAAAAACTCAAAAACGATTTTTTTTTTTTTTTTGAATTTTAAAAATTATGACAATTGAAATAAGACACATATCTACTTAGCTATATTTTTTTTTGATTTTTTTGATAACGTTTTTAAATAATAAAAATTGAAACAAAACAGAAACAACAAAAATTTCAAACCCAGAAATTTCTAAGAAGATGAACAGACTTTAATAAAACAAAATGAAATAAGAACAAGTGAGAGATGGAACGAAATTACCCAGATTGTGGAGTGGTGCTCTGATACCACTTGACACACTCCTCCCAAGGATGCTCACTCTACGGTTTGGGTAAGAACGGGATAGGCTTTGCAAGCAAAGTGTGTGGATTGAATGGTCTCACAAGGGGTGCGGAAAGCCCTTGATATTCCTCTTTGCTATTTTCGGATTTGACTCACCAAAAATAAACAAAGGTTTTCGATTGATATGACTCACAATCGAGATTTTTGATCTAGAGAGAAAAGGGATTTTGGATTCAATTACTAGATGATTTTTATAATGAGTTACAAGGGAATTATATAGGAAAATAAGAGGGGTTGCATGCACAGCAATTAACCACCTCGAAAATTACAGAAAATAAAGACAAAGTTTGAATAAAAACTTGACTAAAATTGAAGCAAAAGTTTGAATGCCCCTTAGGATTCCATGCGAAAATGGCCCTTTGATTTCTTGATATTTTGTTGACTTTGACTTGTGAATTTCGTGGGCTTCATGGGCTTAGATCAACAATTGGGTTTTATTGGAAGTGAAATATTTGCCTCGTTAAAAACCTTGCTTCGGAAAACCCATTGGTACAAAACCGAAACGAAGGAAAAGAGCACAAATAAATCACTTAGCCAAATGTTGATCTACTTGGGCCTTGTTTCCATATCCAGTGAGGTTGGTAAACAACTTCTTCGTCCGGGCCCAAGTGCCTCTTATTAAATCCGACTTGATGAAATAACCTCCCAAAGACTCTCTTGAATCGTTTTGCTTTAGCTTTGATCCTCGAACTAACTTGATCACGTGATTTTCTTAGCATTCCAACAGGTTCATACATAGCTCCAAGCTCGGGTTCGAGCTGCTCATCCAGGATCATATCATCCCCCCTCTCTTCAAAAGGATTTGACCTCAAATCCGAAGAACCTACACGAAAACGAGCTAAGTTAGTAAATTTGAAGTTCAAAGTCGGATTATGCTTACCTTGGGGATTGGTCTTGGATGTGTTGGGGTTGATCCGTGCTGATGTTGAAAACGGTATATGATTTCTACGATTCGCCAAAACAGAATAGACATCTTTCACCATTTCGCCTCGGATGTTTCGATTCTCCCCGGGTCCGAGTCGGGTGTTGTAAAGCAACTTGAAATCTGCGTGACCAAACAAGAAAATACCACGACCAGTAGTATTCAAATGAGTGTTTGGTTGAGAAAACTTACCTGACCCAGTAGAGATTTGATCGTTTGGTCGAGTCTTTTGTTCGGCTTGCTCCGTTTCGACCGTTAAGAGGGTTTGCAAAGGCGGATGAAGATCGGTGTATGCTACAGGAATTTGGTTTCGACCAGTCTTCTCAAAATATCCAGTTGGTCGATGAAGATGATTAGAGTTGTTGAAAACTCGTTGCCCAGATTCCTCCCTCAATCGAACCAAGTAGTTCACGTGTTTGTAATCGGGTCGCAAAAGGATCGATCGATCGAAATCGATTTTTCCGGACCAGGAGTCATGGATCGACTTTTTCTTTTGCCGTGGATCACCTTTGTTGATCTCACCTTGAATTTTAGCCTCAAAGTCAGTGATTTCTTTCTTCTTTTGCTCTTGAGAAAGAAGATCACGCCTAGCTACAAGTAGCTCTCCATCAACCGCATGTCCCTCATATTCGTCAAAGATTGGTGCGGTTTCAAGTTCTTCCTCATCATAGTCATCATAAATAGGTGCGAGATCAGGCTCATTCTCTTCATAGTCGTCATAAATAGGTGCGGGATCAGGCTTCTCCTTTCTCGGCGTCCTCCCCTCGAGAGTGGACATGTGATCCATTATCTCATGGATTAGTTGTGTAATGCCGTCGACCTTTTGAACCATCGCAGCATCTCTCTCTCTCCTAGACCGTGCTGACGCGGTCTCACTTTCCTCGGACATGTTGTTCCTCGCACAAAATCAAAACACAAACGTGAGAATATGCTAAGTTCCGAATTTTCAACTATGACCACAAAAACAGGGCTTTTCGAAAAAAACTCAAAAACGATTTTTTTTTTTTTTTTGAATTTTAAAAATTATGACAATTGAAATAAGACACATATCTACTTAGCTATATTTTTTTTTGATTTTTTTGATAACGTTTTTAAATAATAAAAATTGAAACAAAACAGAAACAACAAAAATTTCAAACCCAGAAATTTCTAAGAAGATGAACAGACTTTAATAAAACAAAATGAAATAAGAACAAGTGAGAGATGGAACGAAATTACCCAGATTGTGGAGTGGTGCTCTGATACCACTTGACACACTCCTCCCAAGGATGCTCACTCTACGGTTTGGGTAAGAACGGGATAGGCTTTGCAAGCAAAGTGTGTGGATTGAATGGTCTCACAAGGGGTGCGGAAAGCCCTTGATATTCCTCTTTGCTATTTTCGGATTTGACTCACCAAAAATAAACAAAGGTTTTCGATTGATATGACTCACAATCGAGATTTTTGATCTAGAGAGAAAAGGGATTTTGGATTCAATTACTAGATGATTTTGATAATGAGTTACAAGGGAATTATATAGGAAAATAAGAGGGGTTGCATGCACAGCAATTAACCACCTCGAAAATTACAGAAAATAAAGACAAAGTTTGAATAAAAACTTGACTAAAATTGAAGCAAAAGTTTGAATGCCCCTTAGGATTCCATGCGAAAATGGCCCTTTGATTTCTTGATATTTTGTTGACTTTGACTTGTGAATTTTGTGGGCTTCATGGGCTTAGATCAACAATTGGGTTTTATTGGAAGTGAAATATTTGCCTCGTTAAAAACCTTGCTTCGGAAAACCCATTGGGACAAAACCGAAACGAAGGAAAAGAGCACAAATAAATCACTTAGCCAAATGTTAATCTACTTGGGCCTTGTTTCCATATCCAGTGAGGTTGGTAAACAACTTCTTTGTCCGGGCCCAAGTGCCTCTTATTAAATCCGACTTGATGAAATAACCTCCCAAAGACTCTCTTGAATCGTTTTGCTTTAGCTTTGATCCTCGAACTAACTTGATCACGTGATTTTCTTAGCATTCCAACAGGTTCATACATAGCTCCAAGCTCGGGCTCGAGCTGCTCATCCAGGATCATATCAGAACGTTCCTACTAATAACAGTGTGTGCCCGTGAGAAAAGATATGGAGAACGAGATCTTACAACGAGCATGCCAATCACTTTTCGTTACACGTTTGGAAAGCATCCTAAATAAAGTGACTGGAACCAGTGTGGAAGGACACCACACATATACTTCCTCAAGGAGCATGTACGGGTTTGGATGATGATTATCTGACGGAAAAGACATCATATGAAGTGTAAGGCGTGCAGATGGTGAAAGCGAAGTTCATAGTTCCTAGTGGACTACATCAAGTACCATTACCCGAATAGAAAGGGATATGGTGACAAGCACCATTACCCGAACGGAAAGGGATATGGTGACAAGTATCATTACCCGAATGGAAAAAGGGATATGGTAACAATAGAATATGCTACTGGTCAGCCCAAAGCGAGTGCGGTAAGGAAGCAACTTGGGTAGTTGCAACGTGGACGGAGTAAGAAAGAACGGAGAAGCAGAAAGGGACATGATAACCTGTATGGTTCAATGTGGCTTCGAAACAAGCTCCGGATAATGGTCATCCGTTGAACAGAAGGGTGTAGAAAGAAGAGTCCTTGTCAGGTGTGCATAAATTACTAATCAGGCCATGTGTTATGGAATTCACTAAGGCTAGGTGGTAATTGATTTTTTCTAAGGACTGTGAAAAGGAATTCACCAAGAAATGTAAGGAGAAGTTGTTCACATTTGGAGCTATCCCTAGTGCAAAGACTTCAAGGACGCGTTTGGAAGTAACTTCGGACAAAACAGATGGAAACGTGAATCCCAATTGGAACGGGGACCCCGAAGAAAGTGTTAGTAAAACACTACTGCGGCTTGATAGGTTGGAAGACCTTGAAATGGAAATCAGTTGTGTAATTAGAGTGAGCACAGCGGAAGCGTGGTGGGTAACGACCCATAGGTCTCATGAAGTCATAAAGGTCATGGCTATCATCTATCTTCAGCATGGTATAAGGTAAGGTAAGAATATATACTTGCACAACAATCATCGCTACAACATCACAACACCAGAAGATCCATTGAGGAAGATCCATTTGGAAGTGGAGGATTTCTTTCAACTTTAGAACTACTCGAAAGATGAGTGTTCTGTCTAAGGTTTGTAAAGTTAGCAACTATGACACTAGACATCCCATTTGTTCATATGGGTAGGCATCGATTTGAACCATACTCAAGGACAAAGATGGTGTTTCGCTCTACTGTAAAGATAAACCTTTTTCCGCGAAATGGACGCCGGAAATTAAAGCACCACCCACCCACCCTTGTTATATGTGAAGCAGTAACCTTGCAAGCAACCCCTAGGAGGAGGACACTCCGAGGTTTGCTCGGGATGTTACGAAGTTTGGTTGGAAACCAAGTGGGGGAGAAGTAGTCCCATGAATTCGAGGACGAATTCCGTTTAAGTTGGGGAGAATTGTAACATCCCTAAACTGGGTATCAAAAAAACGGACCGACTTAATTTATTAAGCCCGTAAGCCCATTTTAAAACCTAGGAAACCCTACCTATTGTCTCTATAAAAAGGAGAGGAAGCTGAGGGGAGAGACACAGTTGAGAGACGTGGGCGAAGCCATGCTCGTTTTGTTCCTTACACCGTAAACCCTAGCCGCCTCCATAAGCAAGTTATCTCCGCCACCTTGAGGGGCGATTTCCCGGCGACCGGTATGGACCCAAGTACGATCTACCAACCCGTGGAAATTCCCGAGTCTCAGCTTTCCAGGAAGACCAAGATCGTCACGATCGGAGGTATGTATCAAAAGTTATCGTCGTTTATTTGTATTCGCTGCAGTCTGCCCGAATCTCTAATCTGAGTAGTTTCAGTAGGAAATGGAAACGGATGGGAAAAACAGTTCGGATTGATTTGAAAATCAGTAAAGATCTTTCATACTCTCTTATTAAGATAATACAGAAAGCGGTTCATCATTTGGAGTTGTGATATGAAAGTTATGGATGTCTTCTCAGGCCTAATCGGTGCGGTACGGATCTGCGACCAGTGAGAGGAGAAACCGATCTGGAGGTATGGTAGCGATCCGATAAAGCTGATTTTTGGTAAGGATGTTTGTTACCCTTAGATCTAAGTCTCTGTAAAATATCTCAGTGTTCTACCTTTTGGTTTGGAAGTAATGTTAGTTTTACCGAGATTGTTCTGCGCAGCGCACATGTTAGACCAGTCTTGCGAGTTGAGTTGTTTGGATAGGCAAATCAATCTGGATCGACCTGAAACTTTGCAGAGATCATAAAGACACGTGGATCTAGCTCTCGGTAGAAGGATAACTGATTTGAGGTTCAGGAGCATCTGCCATCGTGTTGTCAATCAGTGGCTAAGGTGAGGGTTAGATCTAGGTTTTCCATACGTTGATTCGTTCCTTTTTGGTAGGGGTGGGCATTTCGGTTTAATTTCGGGTTCGGTTCGGGTTCGGTTCGGTTCGGTTGATTCGGGTTGAATAAAACTCTAGCCGAACTCAACCGAAATAAGTTTGGTTCAGTTTATGTTCGGTTTGGGTTTAGTTCGGTTTGGTTTAGTTCGGTTCGGTTGTACTTTGGTTTGATTTTAGTTCGGTTTTAAAAAAATCAACTTATAAAAACAAAAATCCTAACGAAATGTAAACAAAACGAAGTCATATAAAAAATCATTCCCTAATATTTTAAAACCAAACTGAAATTATTCCACTTAATCAAAATTAAAAAAATAAAAAAATTCATGGTTTCGTCTCTCTCATGCCACTAAAATGAATCTACAACAAGCCAATAACTTAAATATAAGTTAATTATACAAATCAATGTTTATTCATCTCTTATATGAGTCATTATAGGCTTATAGCATTAATATAAAACTATCACCAAATGTGTTATTATTTTTAATATTATTAATTAACTAATTAACAAAAACACATTGGTTTATCGGTTCGGTTCGGTTTTCAACCGAACCAAACCGAACCGTTCGGGTTGAGAAAAACTTCAACCAAATGGTTGGATATTAACTATGGTTTGGTTTGGGTCGGTTTGAGTTCGGTTTGGTTCGGTTGGTTCGGTTCGGTTCGGTTAAAATGCCCACCCCTACTTTTTGGTATGTTGAGTTTAGATCTGATTAGGCTAGGCGTGTTACGGAGTACGAACACGTTTTCTATGTGCATTTAGCTAGATATGCATCTGCTTAACGAAATGAGTTAGGAAAGCATTATATGAAGAACATGCATCCTTGATTGTTCACTCTGCTGTGTGATCAGTGTGTGTAGTGTAATTAGAATGAGGTGATCGTCACCGGAGAAGGGAACGGTGGTACGATTACATTTGTTGTGAGCCGAGACTTGCGGAAGAAGTCAGCTTGCATTGGGGTGGGTCTTCCCGGGCCCAAAGAAATATGGTCCAAAGTGGACTGGGCTATGAGATGCCGTGTAAATATGGCCCATGGTGGGCTTGCCTATCGAGATGCCGTTGAAGTTGGAGTTATTCCCTTGCGTGTAAATTGTTTGTGCGCTGGTAGAGCGTAATGTTTGAGCTTAGTTAGATTTATTCTTAGCGTATTTAAAAAGTAATATTTGGATGTGTTGAAAGTGTAGGTTTAGTTCTCACTAGGTAATCCAAATTACTCATTCCTCTCTCTTCTTTTCAGGTGAGTCCGACGAGGACGAATATGTGGAACTAGATGAGTGATTCCGGTGTGGTGTGCGGTTTTGGGAGTTCGGAAGTTCTCCTTTGGGTTTTATTTGGTATTTCCGTTATTTCATTTTTAAGACAATTATTCGGGAAATGAATGAGAGAAGTATTATCCAGAAAGTGGTTACCTGTGTAATGAGTTATTGTTAGCCGACACGTCGTCTTTACGGATATAAAGAGGCGGCGTCGAGGGTGGCATTGCCGATTCGTCTGGTTCCTTCGGGAAGGCGGGGTCGGGGGTGTTACAAGTGGTATCAGAGCGGGTTTCGAGAGGAGGATAATTCTAGGTTAGTGGGTTTGGGATAAATCGGATTTCAAGGTTTTTCAAAATGGGGATTTTTCAAAACGTTATAAAACCACCATCTAGATGAGCCTCCAGTTATTATTGTTTTATTTTGCAGGGAGATCAGTCTTTACAGGACCGGACTGACTCACTTGCAACCGTGTGTGCGGATATCGACAAAGAGAGCATCATGTAACCATTGAGGATAAGTACCGCTTTTTTGGATCGCCGAGTTGTTGGACCAACTCCCAGGAGCTTCGTGGCTTGTAAGGTTTGGAAGCCTTGGACCAAGTGTGATTGTAATGGAAAATCCTCGAGGCGTGGAACAAAAGTGAAGTTCTAAGGTGGGCAATGAACAACATAGTGATTGGGTATCACGTGGTGAACAATGGAACGTTCCTACTAATAACAGTGTGTGCCCGAGAGAAAAGATATGTAGGACGAGATCTTACAACGAGCATGCCAATCACTTTTCGTTACACGTTTGGAAAGCATCCTAAATTAAGTGACTGGAACCAGTGTGGAAGGATACCACACATATACTTCCTCAAGGAGCATGTACGGGTTTGGATGATGATTATCTGACGGAAAAGACATCATAGGAAGTGTAAGGCGTGCAGATGGTGAAAGTGAAGTTCATAGTTCCTAGTGGACTACATCAAGTACCATTACCCGAATGGAAAGGGATATGGTAACAAGCACCATTACCCGAACGGAAAGGGATATGGTGACAAGTATCATTACCCGAATGGAAAAAGGGATATGGTAACAATAGAATATGCTACTGGTCAGCCCAAAGCGAGTGCGGTAAGGAAGCAACTTGGGTAGTTGCAACGTGGACGGAGTAAGAAAGAACGGAGAAGCAGAAAGGGACATGATAACCTGTATGGTTCAATGTGGCTTCGGAACAAGCTCTGGATAATGGTCATCCGTTGAACAGAAGGGTGTAGAAAGAAGAGTCCTTGTCAGGTGCGCATAAATTACTAATCAGGCCATGTGTTATGGAATTCACTAAGGCTAGGTGGTAATTGATTTTTTCTAAAGACTGTGAAAAGGAATTCACCAAGAAATGTAAGGAGAAGTTGTTCACATTTGGAGCTATCCCTAGTGCAAAGACTCCAAGGACGCGTTTGGAAGTAACTTCAGAGAAAACAGATGGAAACTTGAATACCAATTGGAACGGGGAACCCGAAGAAAGTGTTAGGAAAACATTACAGCGGCTTGATAGGTTGGAAGACCTTGAAATGGAAATCAGTTGTGTAATCAGAGTGAGCACAGTGGAAGCGTGGTGGGTCACAAACCATAGGTCTCATGAAGTCATAAAGGTCATGGCTATCATCTATCTTCAGCATGGTATAAGGTAAGGTAAGAATATCTACTTGCGCAACAATCATCACTACAACATCACAACACCAGAAGATCCATTGAGGAAGATCCATTTGGAAGTGGAGGATTTCTTTCAACTTTAGAACTACTTGAAAAATGAGTGTTCTGTCTAAGCTTTGGAAAGTTAGCAACTATGACACTAGACATCCCATGTGTTCATACGGGTAGGCATTGATCTGAACCATACTTAAGGACATAGATGGTGTTTCGCTCTACGGTAAATATAAACCTTTTTCCGCGAAATGGACGCCGGAAATTAAAGCACTACCCACCCACCCTTGTTATATGTGAAGCAGTAACCTTGCAAGAAACCCCTAGGAGGAGGACACTCCGAGGTTTGCTCGGGATGTTACGAAGTTTGGTTGGAAACCAAGTGGGGGAGAAGTAGTCCCATGAATTCGAGGACGAATTCCGTTTAAGTTGGGGAGAATTGTAACATCCCTAAACTGGGTATCAAAAAAACAGACCGACTTAATTTATTAAGCCCGTAAGCCCATTTTAAAACCTAGGAAACCCTACCTATTGTCTTTATAAAAAGGAGAGGAAGCTGAGAGTAGAGACACAGTTGAGAGGCGTGGGCGAAGCCATGCTCGTTTTGTTCCTTACAACGTAAACCCTAGCCGCCTCCATAAGCAAGTTATCTCCGCCACTTTGAGGGACGATTTCCCGGCGACCGGTGTGAACCCCAGTACGATCTACCAATCCGTGGAAAGCCCCGAGTCTCAGCTTTCCAGGAAGACCAAGATCGTCACGATCGGAGGTATGTGTAAAAAGTTATCGTCGTTTATTTGTATTCGCTGCAGTCTGCCCGAATATCTAATCTGAGTAGTTTCTGTAGGAAATGGAAACGGATGGGAAAAACTGTTCGAATTGATTTGAAAATCAGTAAAGATCTTTCTGACTCTCTTATTTAGATAATACAGAAAGCGGTTCATCATTTGGAGTTGTGATATGAAAGTTATGGATGTCTTCTCAGGCCTAATCGGTGCAGTACGGATCTGCGACCAGTGAGAGGAGAAACCGATCTGGAGGTATGGTAGCGATCCGATAAAGCTGATTTTTGGTAAGGATGTTTGTTACCCTTAGATCTAAGTCTCTGTAAAATATCTCAGTGTTCTACCTTTTGGTTTGGAAGTAATGTTAGTTTTACCGAGATTGTTCTGCGCAAGCGCACATGTTAGACCAGTCTAGCGAGTTGAGTTGTTTGGATTGGAAAATCAATCTGGATCGACCTGAAACTTTGCAGAGATCATAAAGACACGTGGATCTAGCTCTCGGTTGAAGGATAACTGATTTGAGGTTCAGGAGCATCTGCCATCGTGTTGTGAATCAGTGGCTAAGGTGAGGATTAGATCTAGGTTTTCCATACGTTGATTCGTTCGTTTTTGGTATGTTGAGTCTAGATCTGATTAGGCTAGGCGTGTTACGGAGTACGAACACGTTTTCTATGTGCATTTAGCTAGATATGCATCTGCTTAACGAAATGAGTTAGGAAAGCATTAGATGAAGAACATGCATCCTTGATTGTTTACTCTGCTGTGTGATCAGTGTGTGTAGTGTAGTTAGAATGAGGTGATCGTCACCGGAGAAGGGAACGGTGGTACGATTATGTTTGTTGTGAGCCGAGACTGGCGGAAGAAGTCAGCTCGCATCGGGGTGGGTCTTCCCGGGCCCAGAGAAATATGGTCCAAAGTGGACTGGGTTATGAGATGCCGTGTAAATATGGTCCATGGTGGGCTTGGCTATCGAGATGCCGTTGAAGTTGGAGTTATTCCCTTGCGTGTAAATTGTTTGTGCGCTGGTAGAGCGTAATGTTTGAGCTTAGTTAGATTTATTCTTAGCGTATTTAAAAAGTAATGTTTGGATGTGTTGAAAGTGTAGGTTTAGTTCTCACTGAGTAATCCAAATTACTCATTTCTCTCTCTTCTTTTCAGGTGAGTCCGACGAGGACGAATATGTGGAACTAGATGAGTGATTCCGGTGTTGTGTGCGGTTTTGGGAGTTCGGAAGTTCTCCTTTGGGTTTTATTTGGCATTTCCGTTATTTCATTTTTAAGACAATTATTCGGGAAATGAATGAGAGAAGTATTATCCATAAAGTGGTTACTTGTGTAATGAGTTATTGTTAGCCGACACGTCGTCTTTACGGAGATAAAGAGGCGGGGTCGAGGGTGGCATTGCCGAATCGTCTGGTTCCTTCGGGAAGGCGGGGTCGGGGTGTTACAAGTGGTATCAGAGCGGATTTCGAGAGGAGGATAATTCTAGGTTAGTGGGTTTGGGATAAATCGGATTTCAAGGTTTTTCAAAATGGGGATTTTTCAAAACGTTATAAAACCACCACCTAGATGAGCCTCCAGTTATTATTGTTTTATTTTGCAGGGAGAACAGTCTTTACGGGACCGGACTGACTCACTTGCAACCGTGTGTGCAGATATCGCCAAAGAGAGCATCATGTAACCATTGAGGATAAGTACCGCTTTTTTGAATCGCCGAGTTGTTGGACCAACTCCCAGGAGCTTCGTGGCTTGTAAGGTTTAGAAGCCTTGGACCAAGTGTGATTGTAATGGAAAATCCTCGAGGCGTGGAACAAAAGTGAAGTTCTAAGGTGGGCAATGAACAACATAGTGATTGGGTATCACGTGGTGAACATTGGAACGTTCCTACTAATAACAGTGTCTGCCCGAGAGAAAAGATATGGAGGACGAGATCTTACAACGAGCATGCCAATCTCTTTTCATTACACGTTTGGAAAGCATCCTAAATTAAGTGACTGGAACCAGTGTGGAAGGACACCACACATATACTTCCTCAAGAAGCATGTACGGGTTTGGATGATGATTATCTGACGGAAAAGGAATCATAGGAAGTGTAAGGCGTGCATATGGTGAAAGCGAAGTTCATAGTTCCTAGTGGACTACATCAAGTACCATTACCCGAATGGAAAGGGATATGGTGACAAGCACCATTACCCGAACGGAAAGGGATATGGTGACAAGTATCATTACCCGAATGGAAAAAGGGATATGGTAACAATAGAATATGCTACTGGTCAGCCCAAAGCGAGTGCGGTAAGGAAGCAACTTGAGTAGTTGCAACGTGGACGGAGTAAGAAAGAACGGAGAAGCAGAAAGGGACATGATAACCTGTATGGTTCAATGTGGCTTCGGAACAAGCTCCGGATAATGGTCATCTGTTGAACAGAAGGGTGTAGAAAGAAGAGTCCTTGTCAGGTGCGCATAAATTACTAATCAGGCCATGTGTTATGGAATTCACTAAGGTTAGGTGGTAATTGATTTTTTCTAAGGACTGTGAAAAGGAATTCACCAAGAAATGTAAGGAGAAGTTGTTCACATTTGGAGTTATCCCTAGTGCAAAGACTTCAAGGACGCGTTTGGAAGTAAATTCGGAGAAAACAGATGGAAACGTGTATCCCAATTGGAACGGGGACCCCGAAGAAAGTGTTAGGAAAACACTACGACGGCTTGATAGGTTGGAAGACCTTGAAATGGAAATCAGTTGTGTAATCAGAGTGAGCATAGCGGAAGCGTGGTGGGTCACAACCCATAGGTCTCATGAAGTCATAAAGGTCATGGTTATCATCTATCTTCAGCATGGTATAAGGTAAGGTAAGAATATCTACTTGCGCAACAATCATCGCTACAACATCACAGCACCAGAAGATCCATTGAGGAAGATCCATTTGGAAGTGGCGGATTTCTTTCAACTTTAGAACTACTCGAAAGATGAGTGTTCTGTCTAAGCTTTGGAAAGTTAGCAACTATGACAGTAGACGTCCCATGTGTTCATACGGGTAGGCATCGATTTGAACCATACTCAAGGACACAGATGGTGTTTCGCTCTACGGTAAAGATAAACCTTTTTCCGCGAAATGGACGCCGGAAATTAAAGCACCACCCACCCACCCTTGTTATATGTGAAGCAGTAACCTTGCAAGCAACCCCTAGGAGGAGGACACTCCGAGGTTTGGTCGGGATGTTACGAAGTTTGGTTGGAAACCAATTGGGGGAGAAGTAGTCCCATGAATTCGAGGACGAATTCCGTTTAAGTGGGGGAGAATTGTAACATCCCTAAACTGGGTATCAAAAAAACGGACCGACTTAATTTATTAAGCCCGTAAGCCCATTTTAAAACCTAGGAAACCCTACCTATTGTCTCTATAAAAAGGAGAGGAAGCTGAGAGGAGAGACACAGTTTAGAGGCGTGGGCGAAGCCCTGCTCGTTTTGTTCCTTACACCGTAAACCCTAGCCGTCTCCATAAGCAAGTTATCTCCGCCACCTTGAGGGATGATTTCCTGACGACCGGTATGGAACCAGGTGATGATCTACCTATCCGTGGAAAGCCCCGAGTCTCAGCTTTCCAGGAAGACCAAGATCCCGGGTACAAGAGTTTGCGAGAATGAGAAATTTGCGAGAATGAGAAATTTATCTCTGGTACAAGAGTTTTGAGACATTTGTATAGTAGAGGATTTATGCCAGATTTATATATTGGGTATAAGCATGGTGAAGAACTGGATATGGATTTAGGAACGAGTTATGTTGATAGGACAAATGTAAGTGGGAGTGAAGATGTGGGTAATGTAGTAGAAGATAGATGTGTGTGGATATGGTGAATGATGCGTTTCGTGATAACGTGAGTTTTGATAACTACTATCATCAGGATGTTAGTTATCATAATGTAGAAGAACCGGTACGTAATCATTCAAAAAAATTCTACGACTTGTTAGATGGAGCGAATACTCCATTATACGATGGTTGTCGTGAAGGTCACTCGCAGTTATCCTTAGCTGCTCGATTCATGCAAAATAAGGCAGATCATAATATGAGTGAAAAGTTAGTGGATTCGGTATGCAGAATCTTGACAGATTATTTACCAGAAGGAAACCAGGCACCCGGTTCACATTACTAGACAGACAAATTGATGCGCAATTTGGGGCTCCCATGTCATGCAATTGATGTTTGCATTACCAATTGTGTGATCTTCTGGAAAGATGATGATCGGTTAGATGAGTGTCGGTTTTGTAATTCAAAAATATGGATGCCTAACGAGCAAAACCGTAGGACCAATGTACCATATAGTCATATGTGGTATATGCCTATTGCTGACAGATTAAAGAGAATGTATCAGAGCGAGAAGACTGCAGCGGCAATGAGATGGCACGCCAATCACGAAGCAAATGAGGAAGAAATGTGTCATCCGTTTGATGGGGCGGAGTGGAAATATTTTGTTTTAGAACTTGAAACTTATGTTACTTTGTAATTTCGGTTTTTTGGTGTATGGATTTGTGTTCTTCATTTGTTTTACGTTACTTTTGTTTAGAGTCATGTTTAAATTAAAATTAACAAACCAATTAGTCAATAAACAAAATCAAACAAAGCTAAACCAAATCAAGAAATCAAAAATCTAGTAGTATGTATTCAGTAGCAAATCAGTCGTAAAAACAAACACAAATCAGTCGTAAAATAGTCGGCAAACCGTCGTAAACAATGCAAAAAAACGCAAAATAGATGCTCAAATCAGTCGTAAATTAGTAGCTGCAATTGTAGGTAATCAGTCGCAATTTAGTAGTTAACTTTTACGACTGATTACCGACTACGGCTGTAGTAGCAAAATTAAGTCACTATTCAATCACTAATCAGTCGTAAAATTTTGCTACTGATTAGCGACTACGGCTGTAGTAGCAAAATTAAGTCACTATTCAGTCACTAATCAGTCGTAAAATTTTGCTACTGATTAGCGACCTCATAATACCAGTCGTAAATCAGTTGTAAATCAGTAGCAAAATTGCTACTGATTTTATTTGTGACGAGACCTTTACCTACAGCAGAAATCAGTCGGAAATCAGTCGTAACAGGGTGTTTTGCTACTGATTTCCGACTGTTTTTGCAGTAGTAAAAACCTGTTTTCTTGTAGTGTTCGACTTTCCACTTATTATGCTAGCTAAGAAGTAGACGACACACATTTTCAAATGATCTGGACAAGCTCGCATCTTGCCGAGCTTTTCTTCAACATCATCAATTGAGGGGACGGTTCCTTTCTTAAAATGCCTCGACTTGAACTCATCATTTCCCATTGTCTCAAAGTCATCTTCTGGATACGGATGACAGTCTAATCCAGATAGGAGTGCATGTTCTCTGAGAGAATAGCGGATGAAAACACCATTAACAACAAACCAACATTCCTTCCTCTTATTTGTACTTGCTGTCCGAAGAAGAAGCAACCACATACCCATCACCTTATGATATGGATCCTTATGCATGTGCCAAAAATGCTTGACCCGCGGATGCTCTGTAAACCACCTGAGCTCGTCAGGTTTAAGTCCTATAGACTCCAATTTCTCCACTGCTTTGTGGATAAAGCACCTTGTTACCAACTTGATTACCTTGTTATACTCAGTTGTATCGAAGAACATCCTCTCAGGTTGCAATGGCTGGTCTTCCTCCTCGATATACGTTCGCTTCCGCCACATTGTTAACTGACTACCCTCACCATTCACTCCTGGCGGTTCTGGGGGCGAGTTTGTATACATTTCCGGTACCGGATGAGTCTCAATTTCTTCGATAACAGCCATAACAGAAGTTCTACGAAGTTATAACACAACCATTAGCATCTGAAATCTAACTCTACACAAAAATCTAATTCCTTTGTTTCTACACAAAAATCTAATTCCCAAATTTCATATTCCATTCTACTTAATCTCGAATCCAGTTGAACGAAACACATAAGAATAAGAGGAAGGACGAACCTGATTTAGAGACGGAATTTCGATTCTCCAGTAATCACTACCACTGTCTTAGTTGTACAGTTTAGTACCAAATAGGAGGGAAAGACTTTCGAATCGACACAAGTCTATGGGAAAGATGTTGCTCGGGATTCGACAATTTTAGGTTTTAATTTTGGGTGTTACCCGATTTCAGCGACTTCGACCCGATAATCACGGGTCTTGTGTAGAATTCGATCCGATATCACGAGTCTAGAGTGGTGTCACAGGTGTAGTGTGGATATCGCGAATTTGGGTGTGGATATAGCTGGTTGAGTTGGTAATTAACAAAAAAATTTAAGAGTGAATAATTTTTTAACCTTTTTCGATTTAAAAATAAATCATAAATAAATTATTTTTTATAACGCGTACATATGGGAATAATGGTGTTCTGAAATGGCCATCTCAACACTTCCCCTTATTCGCTTCTACACGTACGCAGTCTCTTAATTTTAAGAACTTACTAATTCTCAAAAACCTAATTACTCGGAGAAAGCGATTCAATGGCGAAACTCAAGGTAGCTGGGACATGGGGAGGCATGATAGAGGTAGAACTCGCGAACTGGACTCTAACCATGCTGAGAGATGAAGTAGCTAAGCGATCGGGCCTCAATCCTGAATCAATCAACCTAATTTTTGCCGGAAAAATCCTCAAAGACGACGGCGATTCTACTAAGACGCTTGCTCAACTGTGCATTAAGGAAAACTCGAAGATCCTCTCCAGTCGTGGTGCAGCACCAGAAGAAGGCAAGTCTATCATGGAGGAGGAAGAAAGGTCAAGACGTCTCTCTCGTGTCAAGTGAGTCTAAATTTCTCCAATTGCTTAGTGTGTGAGCCGAAATTTGCGAATTTTAATTCATAGGGTTTAATAATTTCTGATCTTATTGTTGTGTTTATGGATATAGTTTCATGATCATGATGATCTTTGGTTTCTTGGTTTAAACTATAAGTGAGTCTTTGTTCCGTCTTTCTAATTTCCCTAATGCCTAGTGTGTGATTGTTTGCAAAACACCTAAATTTTCCGAATTTTGATTCATAGACTTTAATAATTTTTGATCGTATTGTTGTGTTTATGGATAGAGAGTTTCATGATCATTTGTGTGTCTTTGGTTTCTTTGTTTAAAGTGACTCTTTGTGCCGTCTTTCTTATTTCCCAAAGTGAGTCTTTGTGCCGTCTTTCTTATTTCCCAATGGCTTAGTGTGTGATTGTTTGCAAGAACCGACTTTAATAATTTTTGATCGTATTGTTGTTGTTTTGGATTGGTCAATTGAGTCGTGGATTGGTCAAGTGAGTCGTTGTGCCGTCTTTTTAATTATTCAGTTGCTTAGTGTGATTGCTTGCAAGAACAGATTTTGCGGATTCTGATTCATAGACTAAATTTGTGATTGTATTGTTTTCGATTCATAGACTTTGGACTAAATTTCACTATCATCTGTAGAGTTATAGTTATTTTTCTAAAATCTGACCACGATTGGTGACTGTCTATGTGAATGTTGTATAGAGCTGCAGCTACAGCTTTGTCCAAGAGACACGCTGATGGTTCGTTGCCAATCGAAGACTATAACATAGAGCTGGAAGATCAGGGTGGTCATAGAGTAAAGTTTGGAACAGAGACTGATCAGAGGTATTGCTCAATCAGGTTTGAACACGAAACTGCTACCCGTAACTTCCATGCTAATGAAGTCCCTTTTTGTTTTGCTCCACAGTGCAGCAATGATGGGTCTTATGCTACATACTAAGGGAAAAAGTCTAGTAGAAAGGGAAATGTATTCTGATGCAATAGAAGTTCTTGCCATGGCGGAGGTAAGTTGCTAGTGCAGAAAATCAATTTTTTCTTTCCATATTGTATATCTTTTTTTTTTGCTGCAAGTACGTTTTTATGGTGGGAGTGGTTCTGCAACAGCTTCCTGATTTATTTGTGTGTTTCGTAGGAATCGTTCTTGCTCTGTGATCCCAAGATTCTCGAGGTGTTTTCTCTATCCTTTGAATTAATATCATTAGTTTACTTTCTGAATTGCCTCAATAGGTGCTATTGGTTTTGAACTTTATCTAATCTCTATTGCCAGCATATGATGTCAATATATCCTCTTACGTAACACACTTGTATAAACTTATAGATATATTTTGGCTAATGAATTCAACACACTTGTGTCTTCTTCATGGCTATAATAATTTTTTACAGTTTGTTGACAACATCCCTATAATGGAAATCGACATTGTATGGTGCTATTTCTTGCTCCGGGACCTCAAATGCCTGTCAGATGCTGGCGTTCGCCTTGAAAAAGCAAGGAAAGGACTCGAGCGTGCTCATGGGAAGGACCTTTCTCGTGTGAGACTCCTTCAAGCTGGTCAATGTCCAGAATTGGCACTGTGAGTTCAGATTCATTATATTTGTTGTTTTCTACAGAGTAACCTTTTTGTTAAAAAATATTTTGTATTTCTACTCGCTAGATATGTAAGACTGGAGTTACTAGAAGGCGTGGTGGCATATCACACTGGTCAAAATAATAAAGCCTTGAATGCACTGAAGTCCGCCCATGCAAAATTGTTGCAGGTCAGTGAGTTATTCTGTAATATAACTTTACTCTTAATGATATTCAATTGTTAATAGAGTTAATGTTGTTTCGCATTGTGATGCAGCTACAAATACCCGATGAAACGCTGTCCTTAGTTATGGGTATGGGCTTCCAGGAGAAGGATGCTAAGAGGGCATTGCGACTGAACAATCAGGATATCGCGAGTTCTGTTGATTTTCTCATTGAAGAGAGGGCCAAAAGAGCTCAAAAGCAGAAGGATGATTTCCAGAGACAAAAAGAGATACTGTATGTTTTTTTAACCGAAATTATAGTAGTTATGATCTTTACTGTAGTCTCTTTATGATGTTCAAATAAGCAACTGGAGCTGATATTTCAGTGAGCAGAAGACGTATGGAGTGACACCCATGAAGAAAGCTGTAGATATGCAGATGCTTGACAGGCTCGTCTCGATTGGGTAAGCAATGCACTGTAAATAGCTCTACTCTTGTTATTCTGCTACTATACAGATTTGTTAAGAAAATATAAGTTAACTGATTCCTTTCAAACTCAGAACAAAAGTTACAAAAAAGGGGCTAAAAGGAAAATAAAAGATCTGCGAAAGTTCTGACCTTTGCAGATAAACCATGAGCTTTTCGATGTTTGTTAGAAAGCCCTCAACAAGCTCCCTCTATATTAGCAAGAAGTAACTATGGTGGTTTTTTCAATGCTATATTTTGATATCTGGATTTGAAACGTTTCAGATATGCGAGGGATCTTGCTGCTGAATCCCTCAGGAGAAATGAGAACGATTTTCAGAAAGCTCTTGATGGACTTACGAACCCAGCAGTTAATTCGAAGATACAAGTTTACATTGAATCGAGGAAAAGAAAACGACAAGAAAAACTAGTAGGCATAACAGTCGACGAACTTGTTTCTATGGGCTTTGAACGAGGACAAGGTAATTTTCCCATCTGGATTGTTTCTTCAATTCGCTTATATATATTGTAAAAGTCCATGGTATAGGATTGATGAAACGTCGTTACATCTCTATTTGGCACTACAGCAACATCTGCTTTGGAGGCGGGTGGCGACCGAGAATATATAATCCAAAGGTTACTATCTTTACCAAAAGCAAACCCAGGAACTGATACTCTTACAGGCAATGGCGGTGCAGCGAGTAGTAGTACCAACAATGGGGCTGGAGAAAGCATATCAAATGAAATTGATGGTGGGGCAGAGCAGGATTCTGAGATGAAAGATGAAACAACTGATGAGATTGCAAACCGAGGAAGCACATTCGGTGAAAGTGATGGTGAGGAAGAGAGGGACGCTGAGATAGAAGATGAAATAGCAGACGAGATTGCAAAGGTTGATACTTTGTCTGCTTATGATATCAATCTTGACAGAGAAATCGAAGCTATAAATGAGTACCTGGGCATGTTAGATGCATCTCAGACTTCTGGTTGAAGAGCTGATCCCAGCAAGAGAAGCTATGATTCAGAAAGTTGTAGATAAACGAATAATAATACTCATCGGAGTTATTGCATGGCCAAAATGGGTTGGTATGGTACCTTAATTAGTATTTAGTATGATTTGCTATGCATAAACTGATTTATAAGAGTGATTTTATAACCATATTATGTAGTTGGTCTTTGGGTAAAACTAACAAATGTTCGGAATCATATGAATTTACAGCTAAGTTTTTTCTAAGCAGAGTTTTTTTTTTTTTTTTTTGAATTAATTATCCGGTCTGATTATATCTTAGACCATGATTAACGCACATACTCTTATGAGTCTTTTAGAATATTTTAATATTTTAATCCACACAATTTTTTCCCTTTTGTGAAGAAACGTCTCTTAATTAAGAGACAGAAAAAACGTCTCTTACCACTATATCACCATTTTAATATTAAAAAATATGTAAGAAACCAAAAATGAGTATGTGCGTTAATCATGTTCTTAGAGGCCTAAAATTCAAGGTGTCTCCTCTTAAAAAAAGGGTTTTTGTTGTATCTAGAATTATAACCGTTAATATTTATTAATAGTAAATAATCAGAAGATTTGGTTTATCTTTAATAATAGAAGATTGAATCACTTTTTTTGCAATAAACAATAATTTGATAATCGGGTAGGAAATGGGTTAATTGGAAGTGGATTTAGATGTAGAGTATGGGACAAATTGAAGGAAAACTTTAACAGTCCGAGAGCGTTTATAGAAAAGCAAGAACAAATATATTATAAATGTAAAAGTGTAGTTTTTGTGGAGTATAAAGAATTGGGAAAAATGTCAAAATCAACTTGTACTAAAATTGGTTTTCCGAAAAAAATCCGAACTAAAATAAGATGCCATTTTCTACCTATCATATAAAAAAATTCAAATTTGCAATCTGAACTCTAAATATATGTGTCAAAATCTACCTTGACTAACTTTGATATTAGTCAAGTGTTAAAAAACGCTGACGAGGCATAACACGGTGCCACCTTACTAAAACGACGTCGTTTTAATTGTTTGAAAAATATAAAAAAATTTCCTTACCGAAGATCAAACCCGCAACACTGTAAGCCATAGACAAGCGTGTGGACCATTTGAACTATGAGACAGTTTTGATATTTCTTACAAACATATCTATATATTATTCAAAAAAAGGGGAAAAAAAGTTCTTCATCTTTCCCCGCTCCTCGCGCAGGGATCTGGAAACAAAAGAAAACATCTGAAAACGGCGGCTCTGCATCTCCCTCTACCGCAATTGTTTGATGGATTGTTTTATTATAAACACATGATTAAAAATGCAATTTGGGATTTTCAAAAGAGGAAAATTTAAAATTTGAGACAAATCTGAGATTTTTATTACTAGAAATAGAGATTTTGATCCTTTTTAAAGAATTTCAAAGAATCATTTCCCTTCAATAGAAATCTCGGCGAGCGGGTTTCTTTCCTTTTTTACTATTCGTGATTACTTATTTACTTATCCAGATATTCTCCGTTGATCTCTCTAGTTTCCTCATCTTTCTTTCCTTTTCCATCTTTATATTATATTCCTTCACCTGAATCCTTCTTTCCTCCAGCTTTTTTAATTTGGTAAATTTTTTCCTACGAATTCTCCATTGTCTTTTTTCGGCACCTTTTCTTTGCTTATTTATTTTGTTTTCCTTCAGATATGGATTTTTTCATGGATTATCATCAGTATGTGTTGTCTGAGATGCAGATTAAGGCCGACCCTCAAAACAATGATATTGATGTTGAGATCAAGGTACGACTCCTCTGTCGCCCTTGAACTCGGTCGAGACCGATACACCATGTCTAAAGTCTCATGTTTCCGGATCGAGGGACATCCTCCCATCCAACCCAAACACCGCATTGGTTCATGTTCCTGAGAATCAAGATGATACCGAGGTTCCTTTGTCTAAACGGGTTTGTTCTGAGGTCCAATGCATCCCCGACTCTGAAAGAGTTCGCTCCCCTGACGGTGAGAGGAATGGAAACTCTTCGCGAAGTGAAATGTCTCGTTGTCTGCAGCAGTTGAGACATCAATGTGACTTTGGTTACATAGCGAATGTTCCCATTATGAAAAATCCGAATGTGTCCGCGACTTTTCTTAGGAACTATTGTGAGGTTGGAGCAAAGATTCCTCCTCTAAGTCAGTTCACGAAGAGGGGCCTTCACAACTTCGCCCAATTTGCGGACAGTCTGGGCTGAGTGAGTTTCTTTCTTTTTTTGTCTGGTCTTTCTTCTTCTTATAAATTCTCTAATAATTTCTCTTGTCTAGCTAATACCATCTCACAACCGTTCCGTTGAATGGTAGGAGGCTTCGTAAATCCCCTTCCGGCGTGGATTCCGAGCGTTGTGGGTTGGGGTCGTTTTCCACCCGCTCAAGATTAACAGCTCGAAAACGACTAATTATGGAGAGATGTTCCTGGCCGAACCGAGCCAAAGAAGAAAAGGAGACGACTGAGCCAAGAAACATTTCGGCCTCGTCCCGCTCACCTCGACAAGTTCGCCTCGGACAGCTCGCCTCGGTCAGTTCACCTTAAGCAAAACGGGACCAAGCCGAGGCCAGATCGATATCATTTCTTTGACAAAACCATGCCTCGGTTGAACCAAACCCAAACATAGGCCAAATCAAGACTAAACCAGAACCAAACCGACCCGAGCATTTCATGGGCCAAAGCAGAGATTCATGGGCCGAAGTGAGGTCTAAATTTCAAGCATGATGGCTCCGACAATTGACAAAAAAGGCCATCTTAGGATCACCGGTGTGGAATTAACTTTCGTCGCCTTGACAATGTAAAAATCGACGGTGGCTATGCAATTTCCAATCCTTATAGGCATGTCATAGGCGATCCCCTTTGGTGTAGCACAAGTCTCATCAACCATGCTTATTTTTGTTCGGGTATGGTGAACATGCTTAATACCTAGGCGTTTGGCGGTTGATGTTGACATGATGCTAAGGCAGGCTCTGGAGTCACAAAGAATGTCTTTAAACTCGACTTCACGGTTGTTGCAAGTGATGAGAAACTGCCCTTGCACTTGAATCTTGAACGGGTCTTCCATTCATAGCACTCGCAAAGAGATCTTCTATCTCCGAGATGGATTATTTGCTTTCACAAAAGAAGTGACCAATCATGTCATCCATGCAAGCTCTAGAAAATGTTGTTCCTCGAGGTAGATCACGAACCACGCTGTTGAATTCCTCTAACTTCTTCCGACTAATCTAGTTCGGGTATCTTTTGTGTTTCTCAATATGAAATATACGAATAGAATAAGACGTACCATATGGTGTTGTTGAATGCCTTGCTCTCATGAAGTAGGTACAAATGTCTTCTCTACTCTTCTTGATGTAGCGGAAGAAGGCTTGTAGACAACCTTCTTCCCACACGTCCGAGAAAGGCTCGAACATAAGGATCGATTTCACAAAGTTGTTGAATTCGATCAATCTTTCTCAGGAGATGCTTTGGGTCATTAGCTCCTCGGGTATTGGATTTGCTAGAGGTGTTGGTTCAAAGACCGAGTAGGATTCTGATATGCTTGGTTTTTATCGTTTTCTAACACATGTTTTGGTGTTTCTTTTGAGTATTTTATCGAGTCAAAGTTCATTTTAAGAGTCTTTTAGTCCTTTATTTGGTTATCTCAGGTAAAAAGGCGTTTAAGGAAGAAATTGGAGTTACGTGGGCAAAAACGCATGGAACATACAGAAAAGAGCAGAATCTATCGATGCAACGCCATCAGAAGAACCAAAATCGATTGATGCAAGGAGTGCATCGATCGATGCATCATGCTCAGAAAGTTCAAAATCGATCGATGCAAAATTGAAGCCGATCGATGCATCACCCTCCGAAGAGCCAGAATCGATCGATGCAAGTCATCGAGAAGGAAAAAGAAATTTCTTATTTTCCTGTTTTTCCCCGGAAGCTGCCTATTTTGAATTAATTCGCCCATAACCTTATATATACATTATTTTCAGCCACTTTTAGGCTATCTCTTTTTTTAACTGCTCTCTATTCTATTGAGATTTTTGGCGATTGATATTGTAAGCTTGAATAAGAATCTCTGCATCTATTGAGAAGAATTCTAAACCTTTTCCTCTTTTTAATTATTATGATGAGTTTCTCTCTATCTCCTTGCTTGTTCTCTGTTGTCATGTCTGAGTAGTTTCATAGTTAGGTTTAGGGTTTCAATGGGATCATTGAATTAGACATAGATAGGGATTCATCTTTTGTGGTTTTCGCTTATTGTTGTGTTTATTGGTTAGGCTAAGTTGGCCGCTTTGCCTCTGATCTAGGGTTTAATCTATACCACGGAAGTGTCGTAGGTTGCTAGAAAGAACATAAGCAAGCGAATTGTCCTTAGCCAACGGAAATTGATGTTAAGGCGATTCGTGAACATATTGAACCTATTAGTTAATGCTGGTCTATAACTCTAGGTTAAACGGAAGTTAGGATTTTAGGTTGCTAGATTTAGTAATCAATGCCACAGAAGTGGAATGGTTAGATAATTATGTTTGAGTTTGAAACTTGAGTTTAATCATTCTCTGAATAGTTGTCTGATTCATGATCTCTGGATTCCCGCGAACAAACCCTCGACCTAACGTTTTTCTCTTATTGAATTTACACCACTTTTATTTATTTTCATTACTTTGCAAATCAAACCTTATTATCATCTTAGCTTAATTTCATCTTGTGAGAATCGTAGTGTAACCTTGGTCTCTGTTGATTCGATCCTAAAGTACTACATTGACATAATATTATGATTGCAGTAATGTGCACTTTAGTTATTAATTGACTATATGAAAACACCTAAATCAATTTGGTGTCGTTGACGGGGATCAATTGCGTTGCCTACGAGTCTTGGACTAGAGTTCAGACTAAGACACTGACTTTTACTAACTTTTTATTTTCTTCCTTTTTGTTTCTTATAGTTGATGACAATGGACTACAATGATTGGCCACAAGAAAAGGATGCCACATTTGATGAATACATTCAAGATGAGCCATACGTGGAGCCACCATTTGATGAAAGTGTACTCACACTAGAACAAAAAGTGGAGTTGGATAAGCATCATGAAGAGAACCCAACGATGAAAAGGAGTGACCTAGCTGCTATGATTCGTTTGAACCTTATGTCACATCGGGCAGCACTTGAGGGAAGGGATCTCACAATGTCCGAGATAATAGTAGCTCATGCGCTTAAAGAGGTAATTTACTGGGTTCCACCATGCCAACTAGAAGGTATTTTTGAGTCAACCTTTGAAATCTATAATTATGAGGATAGTCATTTGCCTTGCATTGAAGATGTAGCTTCTAGTTTGCATACTCATGTGCTCATTAATGAATGCTATGATTTAATATGTGAGTTTCAAAGACTAGATTCCTTAAGAGTAGAAAAGCTTGCTAGAGATTACCATGAAGTATGTTTTGATATTAATTATCTATGTGCTTTGAATGTTCATAATCTCGAGTTTAAGTTTTCAATGCCTGAGGAATCTAGATCTCTTCTTGAAAAATCTTACCTAGGGGATGTGCTTGATGAAGATAAGATCTTGAATGAGATAGATGACCCTAAGGTTGAGATGGAATCTAGGAAGGAGGATACTGTGTTTTACATGATTGATGGAGATGAAGTTGACTATTTTGTGATAAACTCGTTTAAACCTGAAGTTGACTTTATTTTTCCATCAAGTGCATTTGATCCTCATGAGAATCTCACCATCAAGGAAAATTTCAAGATATATACTACATTCGTAGTAAAGTTCCTTGATGTAAGTTTTGTTTCTTTCCCATGGATAGTTGCATGCCATGTTGCACATTTTGTTTCTTGCCCTAACAGGAGAAGGACCAAAGGTGCCATTGGCTCAACCTTTTGATTCTCATGATTAACATATGAGACCGAAATCAAGCTAACGACTATAAACAAGCGCCTGGTGAGGTGGGAGGCAACCCACCGGTAAGTTTTATTTTATTTTATTTTATTTTTTCTTAAGTCTGTTTGCACCTTATCTCTCATTTATTTTAACTCCGAGACGGTATCAAGTAAGTCTGGGGAGGGTCTTTGTCGTTACTAACATTGTTTTCTCTTTTGAGTCATTTTGATGTTTTATTTTGAGTTATTCTGTTTTATTGAGTCAAAACTTGTTGGAAATTATGATCACAACCTTTGAATTTTTATGTGATTTTGCATCTAAGTGACCATTCTTGCAGAGCTAGTTTTAGATCAGACTAATGAAAAATATAAAGGATGGCCAGTTAATCAGAGGCATCCATGTTTCCAAAAAAATTCAATAAGCTTGAGCTAGTTTCCGAGCTCTTCCTTTTACCTCATCATCGTGATTGGTGTCTTCAGAGCTTGATTCCTCATTCGTATCTGACAAGAAGACATGTGTGAAAGTATGGTACTCCTCTCCCTTATTTAAAATAAAAAGCAGAAAAGATGAAATGATTTTCTTTCAAGTAAAAGGTCAGAAAAATTTCCATCGATCCCATTATTTTACTTCGAAAGAGATGAACCCACTAAGGTTGGAAGCGAGGTTAGGAAAATTTACAGAGATACCGCTATTCACCTACACCTTATAATAAAAAGGTGGCACTAAAATGAACCGAGGATTCGGTGCCAAAAACCATCAATACTCGTGTTCCATCGCCCATTGACCCTGCAGAAACAAAATGAGAAAAGAATAAGTCTTGGGAGGGAAAAGGTACCAAAGGTTATGTTGTTGTCTTGCCACGATATCGAAAGGGAAATAGTCTAGAATGTTCTTGGCACTATGATCTTTGATGAGACTCATCGATGATGAATTTTGATTATTTCGCGAAATAATGAGTTGAATATGGGAGGCTGCGATGCTTGCACATAAGTACATGGTGGTTCGATCTAGATCTAGTTTGGTAATACGTGGATTACTAAGGTAATATTCATTGCAGAGTTCTAAAGGAAATGTAAGTCTCTGTGTTTTTCAAACTTTTTCTTCTTGCTTAGTTTTCTGTTTGCTTGAGGACAAGAAAAAGACTAAGTCTGGGGGAATTGATATGCTTGATTTTTACCGTTTTCTAACACATGTTTTGGTGTTTCTTTTGAGTATTTTATCAAGTCAAAGTTCGTTTTTAGAGTCTTTTAGTCATTTATTTAGCTATCTCAGGTAAAAAAGGCGTTTAAAGAAGAAATTGGAGTTACGTGGGCAAAAATGCATGGAACAGTACATAAAAGAGCAGAATCGATCGATGCAACATGCTCAGAAAGTTCAAAATAGATCGATGCACAGTTGAAGCCGATCGATGCATCACCCTCCAAAGAGCCAGAATCGATCGATGCAAGGAGTGCATCAATCAATGGAGATCAATCGATGGAGCATGCCCATATAGTCCAAAATCGATTGATGCAATATGTGCATCGATTGATGCAAGTCGGCGAGAAGGAAAAAGAAATTTCTGATTTTCCTGTTTTGCCCCGGAAGCTGCCTATTTTGATCTAATTCGCCCATAACCTTATATATACATTATTTTCAGCCACTTTTAGGCTATCTTTTTTTTTTACTGCTCTCTATTCTATTGAGATTTTTGGTGATTGATATTGTAAGCTTGAAGAAGAATCTTTGCATATATTGAGAAGAATTCTAAACCCTTTCCTCTCTTTAATTATTATTATGAGTTTCTCTTTATCTCCTTGCTTGTTCTCTGTTGCCATGTCTGAGTAGTTTCATAGTTAGGTTTAGGGTTTCAACGGGATCCATGAATCATTGAATTAGACAGAGATATGGATTCATATTTTGTGGTTTTCGCTTATTGTTGTGTTTATTTCTTAGGCTAAGTTGACCGCTTTGCCTCTGATCTAGGGTTTAATCTATACCACAGAAGTGTCGTAGGTTGCTAGAAAGAACATAAGCGAGCGAATTGTCCTTAGCCAACGGAAGTTGATGTTAAGGCGATTTCTGAACATATTGAACTTATTATTTAATGCTGGTCTAAAACTCTAGGTTCAACGGAAGTTAGGATTTTAGGTTGCTAGATTTAGTAATCAATGCCACAGAAGTGAATTGGTTAGATAATAATGTTTTAGTTTGAAACTTGTGTTTAATCATTCTCTGAATAGTTGTATGATTCATGATATCTGGATTCCCGCGAAGAAACCCTTGACCTAACGTTTTTCTCTTATTGAATTTACACCACTTTTAGTTATTTTCATTACTTTGCAAATCAAACCTTATTATCATCTTAGCTTAATTTCATCTTGTGAGAATCGTAGTGTAACCTTGGTCTCCGTGGATTCGATCCTAAAGTACTACATTGACATATTGTTATGATTGCAGTAGTGTGCACTTTAGTTATTAATTGACTGTGTGAAAACACCTAAATCATACTCACAGTAAGAGTTCGTGGTGTCAAAACAATGGTAAGAATCGATATAAGGCATATAGATCTTCCTTGGCGGGCTCCATTGAAATGTTGTTAAAAACGAAGATGCGACTTCGTCATGAGTTTGAATCACCTTGCAAGGTACAAGGGGTCCAAAGAGAGATGAGTAGCAGGTGGTCGCGGGTCGATGAGGCGCACCCGCGGTGGATAGCAGGTCGGCCGCGGGTCGGGAGCACGCACCGGCGGCGAATAGAGGTTTGGCCGCGACAAGAGGGGTCGCGACCGCGGTGAGGGGAATCCGAGGGGATTTGATCGGTTTGTCGTCATCTTCATATCCTTCGTTGTTTTCTGGTTCTAGGGAGTCATTTGTCTTCTCTTCTAGGTCAGGGGCAGGAACATCAAGTGTTGTATCATGCTCCTCATGATTTTTAGAAAGTTTCTCCAAACAAGTCTCGCTCGCCTTTTGAGCGCAAATAGGTGACTAACCGTAACATCAATTTCTCTCCTGCTTTGTATTCGAGTATGCCAAGGCGATATTCGATTTCTTGAAGTTTATCATCAGTCTTCTCTCTGTACCAAGAGGTAAACTCGCTAATCTCCTTGATTTCTTGCTTTGAATCGCGAATCTCCTTGGAGTTTTGAATTATGTCGTATTTTTGCTTTGTTTGCTCCTCCTCCATTGTTTTTATCTTTTCTTTGATAGCAACAACGTCTTTTAGAGTTTGTTCCTCGAGCATGATGACTTGGGCAGCAAGATCATCAAACTTCTTGTTGAATTCGGTGTAGATTGTGTCTAACTTCTTGTTCATGGCTGATTCGGTCACCACTTGACAGTCAAGGTATTTATTTAGCATCACGTTGAGTCACACCAAACACATGCTAATCTTTGAGTTGAAATTGTGATGGTCCGAGAATTGATGGGGTTGATAGTGAGAGTGATATATCATATTTTTTACCCGTTTTAGGCCATGATATAAGTCCTTTTTATAGAGTCTTTCTAGTATTTTGGCCTTTTTATAGAGTCTTTTCAGGTTTTAGGTACGTTTGGAGCATAATTGGAGATATTGAAACATTCTGGAGCTTTTTGGAGTTAAGCAGAGATCCTGTAGCTGAGACACCGATTTGATGCCTGAGTATCGATCGATACACTTATGGCATCGATCGATACCCGTCGAAGAAACAGAAGGATCGCGACTTTTGAAGATTTGAGAAACTGCAAATTGCCCCAGAAAACTTTATTATTTACAATAAGCCCCATAACGTGTTTTAGGTTATTTATTAGGTTTTTCAGCCACTTTGGCGAAGTTATATACATGCTTTAATTTACTTTGGTTTGGAGAGAGAGCTTTGTGAGGGAGACAAGTCTGAAAATATGTTCGCCCGAGAGAAGATTTCGAACCCTTTTGCTACTCTTTTCTTATTGTTTAATTTAATGATCTATTCAGTTATGTTGATTATTTCATTCTCCATGTCTGAGTAGATTCATCTTAGTTTTAGGGTTTTCTCATTGGGATTTCTCTGATTGCTGGTAATTGATTAGTTAGGATTCACCATCTGAATTAGTTCTTCACCATAGGTTGTTCTGAAAGCTAATTCTAGGTTGACGAATCTGGAACTTAGATCTTAGGATAATCGATTAGGCACGACAGTGCAATTGAGTAATCTGATAGAACCTAAGGTGAGCAAATTAATTATTCGCAAAGAGATTTGGTTTAGTTGATTTGTGAACATATCAAACTCGGTATTAAGGCTGATTTTTTCTTAGGAATTTGCAAAGAGATTTGGGATTCTGAAATTTAGATTTAGATAATTCTCGCAACGACAGTTGGTTAATTATAACTTAGTGATTTGAGTTCAAGAACCGCGCTAAATCTGAATCCTGACTGATTGGTTATCTGCATTCATTGATTTCCTGAAAAATACACTGGGCCTATATTCTCCCATCGATTTTACATCCTCTTTTATTGTTTATTGCTTTCAATTACATTGATCACTTAGCTTAATTCTCATCTATACAATCTATTGTGTGTTTTCTTGAGTCTCTGTGGATTCAATCCCTAAGTATTACAATCGACAAAGCTTTAGTACTTTTAGGGTATTAATTTAACCTTATCAAATTTGGCACCGTTGCCGGGGACTCTAAAAATCGCCATTAGATTTTAGTCTAGAATTTTGACTAAGCCAGTGTATTGATCGATACTAGTCAGTGTCGATCGATACTCGTCGTTTTCTTTTGTTGATATCGATCGACACCACCCAGTGTCGGTCGATACTCATCGTAATTTTTTTTTGTTATTTACGTGCCTTGCCTAGTGTGTTTCAGGTGTATGCCCACTCGCGAAACCAGGAGGAACAAGAGCACTCAGCTAGTTGATCTTTCCAACAAGGAGCTAGCAAATTTGGAATGTGCAAACAGGAAAGCAAAGAATCCAGCAGAGATGAACAATCCAGTGGTATTGATTCGTGATGATGCTGGAGCTTTGAGAGACCAAGAGTGTCAATTGTGTAATGAGAGATGGCATCGACTTGATGAAGCTAGAAATATCATTGTCCCTGCAGCTGTTGTGAATGTTGGAAATGATGCAGTTGATCGTGGGAGGACACTTGGTGAGCACAACAGACCTGATCAGTTTTATGCCAAACGAGCTGCGATTCGCATTCCAACTTTTCAGAGGAATGACTTTGAGCTGAAACCTGCATACTACGCTCTTGTGAGTCAGCATCTTTTCCATGGTCTATCTCATGAACATCCTATGGATCATATCGAGATGTTTGAAGATTTGGTCACTGGTATGAAGTACAATGGAGTGCCCAATGAGTACCTCTTCTGCAAGCTTTTTCTATACTCTCTTAGTGGGGATGCAGCTTATTGGGTGAAGCAGTTGCCCCCTGGTTCGCTAACTACATGGTATGAGACGAAGAATGCGTTCCTGAATAATTTCTATGATGATGCGAGATCCGAAGAGCTCAGGAACAAGATTTTTCAGTTTTCTCAGGGTCCGACAGAGGCACTCAAGGCTGCTTGGTTCAGATTCAGATCATATCAGAGGGACTGTCCACACCACGGGTTCACTCAGGTTCAGTTGATGGGTACTTTCTACAGAGGGATTGATTGGAGGTACCAGATGGCTTTGGATGCTGCGAGTAATGAGAATTTCAACACCAGGTATCCCGACAATGCTTATGTGCTTATTGAGAACTTGGTATCTAGCAATAGTACCAAGAATGCAGACATGGAGCGCAAGAAACAAGCTGGCAGCATGGATGGATCGCAGATTGCTGAAGTTCAAGCTAAGTTGGATTCAATGCACAATCTCTTGATGGGAAGGACGATGAAGGTTGTTCATTTTGCTGATGAGGTTGAGAACTTCAATATAAATGAAGTGGAAGGTGTAAACTACATTGGTGGTTCTGGTTTTCAAGGTCAGAGAAATCAATACCCCCAAAACAACAACCGAAACTTCACCAACAATGCTCAGCAATGAGGGTACACCTGCACCTATGAGAATTCTTATTATGAACCTCTACCTGCTAAAACCCCAGAGAGCAAAGTTGAGTCTATGCTCGAACAGCTTCTTCAGAGACAATAGAAGATGACAGTGGATTTCAATGGGAAGATGGATGCTATGTACACATATCTGAATGGGAAAATTGAGTCTCTCAGTACTTGATGTGATCATGGCAAGCATCAAGAAGGAGCAGCTTGAACCTGAGCTTGTAGCCGAGGAAGCTAAGCATGAACCAGCTGGATCCATTCATCAAGACTCTGAGAAGCTCAACAAAACCATAAGGAGAAGAAGTGTTTCAAACAATTCTGGTTATGAAACAAGTTTGAAGATGAAGAAATGGCTTAGCTTAACAACAACATTTGATCCGGGAATATCAAATGGATCAACAAATGGGTATGTGACCCATTTGCACTCTTTTTTCCTTGCTTTGGTTTTTGTCCCAATGGGTTTTCCAAAGTAAGGTTTTTAATGAGGCAAGTGGATCACATCCCCTTAGCCCATTTGTTGATCATAATCCAAGCCCAACGATTTACTACTATGGTTTTTTCAATCAAGTGTCGCTGTTAGCTCACAGCGCCCCAGAAAACGTATAATATATGGATCCAAAGCTCCGTGGGCCTAGTTTCCAAAACAATCAAAATCTCTCCAATCGGCCCATTGAATCGCTCGGAAAAGGCCCAACAATGGATGCGCGTCCAACTGATCAAGTTTTCCTTTTTCTTTTATTTTTACCTTTCTTTAATTTTCCTTTCTTTTGGTCGATGGTTTACTTATAAAAACCCTAAAACCTTTATCGTAAAACTCATCTTTCATATTATTAAAAACAGGTGCAGCCTCTTTCTTCTTAGGTTGTCGAGAGACTCATCTCTCTTCTTCCTTGCTGGTGTGTAATATCCAGCTTCATGTTTTCTCTTAGTGCGTAATATCTAAGGAAGAACGCAGGTTAATCGAAGGATCTTCCGCCTCCTTTGTGTGACCCATCGATCCACAGCCCTTGAAGCACTTGTGCTTGCAAGGTTTATCCCCTTCTGCCCAGCTCTAGAGTGTCGACCTTGGGAGAATCACACCAGTACTCATCAGAAGATGCTGGAAACTCAAGTAGCTCAGACTACAACAGCTGTCAAGGGAAAGAAGGTCATTCACAGAATGAACACGTCAATGCAATCACCTTCGGAAGTGCTAAAGAGGTCACTGCAGTGGTAGAAAAGGGTTTGAATGCAAGAAATTTCGATAATCCTGTAGAAGACGACGATGAGGATTCAGAAAATCCCAAGGTATCGACCGACACCACCGAGTATCGATCGACACCAGTCCGAATACTTTCTCGAGACGTGTTAAAACCCCGAGTATCGATCGATACCCTTCTTGTGTCGATCGACACCCACCCTGAGGTCTAGAAGACACCTGAGTTGATTGCAGAAAGGGTTTACAAACCTAAGGTACCATATCCTTTACCACCTAGACATCTCAGAAATCCTAACACTGCAGAGAAGCTGCTCACTTTTGAGAAGATGGTAAGGAGGATTCCCAATACTATGTCTTTTGAAGAAGATTCAGAAAATTGCCATTTTCTTGGTTACTTCCGAAATTGTAGAGAAACTCTAGAAGAGATCGAAGCACTCTTCATCAAGGCAAGAAGCACACCACCACCAATGAATCAGTTGACTAAGAGGGAAGACCCAGGAAAATTTTCAGTTCCATGCTCTATCTCTGGAGTTGGATTCAAAGAATCTCTCGTTGATTCAGGGTCTATCGTCAATGTCATGTCAAGGGCAATTGCAGAGAGGTTGGGAATTGCTGATATTATATCTACTACGATGACTCTCGCATTCGCAAACTCTTCCACCTCAGTTCCATACGGTACAATCCCTGATTTGATGGTTAAAGTAGGAGACTGTCTGGTTTCTACTGATTTTCAGGTTGTGGAGATGAGTGCAAGATCTAGTACACCTTTGATTCTTGGAAGACCGTTCATGGCTACGGTTGGTGCGGTTATAGACATGCCCAGTAAAAGGATCTCGTTCTCATACATTGACGAACATGTCTCCTACAAAGCCATTTCTTCTAGAAGAGCTCCCAAACATATCTCTTGTTGTCTTGCATCACTGTTGGCACAGGAGAGACGTTGATGGTTGATATTTTGGAAGAACCTAATGATGAGCCAACTGTCGTAGACGTTTTAGATGATCCTTCTATCATCACCAAGAAAGACATAAAACGGCTAAAGCAAATAAGGAGGTGAAGAACAAAAGAGTCGAGAGTGCTACCCATGTGACCTTAATCCCTCAGAAGTGTAATTGAATATAAGGTGAAATGGAAAGGAACCTCAAAACCATTCTCTAAGGCTAGAGTTATTCTTACTTCGGAGCTGAAAGAGAAAGGACAGGAGGTTGTGGAGGGCATGTTGAGCAGAACTCTGAAGCTGGAGATGTCAAATTGTGGAGCTTGTTTTGGTGCAAGCTCTCATTCTTATCCTGACTGATCGTCCGTTAAGTCAAGCTCGTGACGTAAAATAAGCGCTTGGTGGGAGGCAACCCACTGGTGAGTCTGTACATACTTCTTTTCTTTCTTTCGTTTTTAGTTTTTGGTTTTGTGTCTTGTGTGTTCGAGTGATCCAGATAAAAAGGGAAGTGTCGACCGATACCCACTTGGTGTCGATCGCCACCAGGAAAAACAAATGTAGCATCAACCAAAGGTCCATGTATCGATCGATACCACTAATGGTGTCGGTCGATACCCGTTTATGCAGGTAAGTTTTCCTTAAAACCCTCGGGATTTCCTTTCTTCCTCACCGCCTCCATCGTTTGATACTTATCCCGAAAACCTTCTCTAAAATTCTCAAATCCTCAATTCTTCACGGATTTGAGTGATTCAAGGGTCTAACCTTGTTAGATTTTTGTGCTTTCCCTGTTTCTATCATCTATTCATCCGATCTACAAGGTATGACACACTAACTCATCTATTTCCATCACAATAACACAAGGTTTGGGTTTCATGATTTTTGGCTCTCTTCACTCGTTTTAGTGGGCAATGCTTGTTAGATAAGTAATTAGAACATATTTTTGAACCCCACCCGTGTGCTAGCAGTAGGAATTTTGGAAATTTTGGGAAATTTGAGATTCTGGTTCGATAATCGCCAGGGTATCGATCGATACTGCTCGTGCAGAAATGGAACATTGAATGATTTGTTGTTGATTGTTGCCGTGTTGTTGGATTTGGTGCTTAATATGTGTTTGCTGTGTTCTTTGTCTTTGATTTGCAGGTGTCTACTCGAAAGAGAACACGAACGGATGATGCATCAAGCTCAAACCCACCACCAAAGGATTTCCCCTTGGGTCAACGTGTCAAGATCTGGGATGGTTTACATTGGCGGAAAGGTGTAGTGAACGGTTACCTAGGCAACGACAACTACAAAGTGAGGATTGATGGAGCGTTCAGAAACATTAAGGTTCCGCATACTTCCTTGCGCAACATCCCACCACCAGTGGCACCACCATCACAACCACCCGCTGCTCTCGCTGATCCTGTGGCTCCTACTGCCACAGTTAGAGCTCCTTGGCCTAAAAGGAACGAGAAAGCCAAGATCCCTTGCAGCATAGTTTGGGAAGGAACAAATAGGCAGATTGCTGAGGTTGATGACTGTGTCTACAGGCCTATCTCAGAGACCTAGGATGACTATGACACATTGTTCTACAACGCTTGGAAGAACGTTGATGTACAGACCACTCGGTTTGTTGACCCTCACACCATGCGACGCTTGGGTATCGACAGGGAACTTGGGCGTCTGATTGAAAAGATTGGCTTGGGTACTATGCCTCTGAGGCAGTATGATCTGTTCCCTGACTTGGTGCGACAGTTCCTCGTAACAGTTCGCATCTACTATCAGAACGAGATTCTAAAGGACGCACAGGAAGGTACCATGACCTTCATTATTCGCGGAGTAAGATACAAGTTGCCACTCCCAGATCTCTGCGACATATATGGTTTCCACAGGGACTTCAAGAAGGTTGCTCTGCCTACTCAGTTTCACGATGTGCAGATTTTCTGGGAGCATTTCCGGAACGAAGCCTATTACTACAAGACCTCCACTCAGATGGATGTGTGTCACCCAGTTCTGCGCTGTCAGGTTAGGATTCTGAGCAACACTATTTTGTGCAAGATGGAGCCCAACAAGATGCGGCTTTATGAGCTTATTATGTTCTACATGGCTATTGGAGATATCATTGATGACGAGAACTATGAGTGGCCTGAGCTTGATCTCACGGTCAACCTAGGGGCAGTCTTTGTCCATCACCTAGTCTTTCTGAAGACCAAACCATTTTTGGGTGCCAGTCGCAGTGCAGCTCGGAAGACCAAGACAATGGACAGTCTTCTTACCCCTATCTTCCAGCACTTCAGTATTAGCACAGGGAGCTGTTCGATAGTCACCACACACACTATCATGGATGAGAGACATCTGCAGAACCTCAGGTGGTTGAAGCCTGAGTGACGTTGGTGTTTCTCCAACACGGATGGGGACTTTCTGGTTAGGCTCCCTAACACCAAGCTCACCGACGTTGGTGACGATCACGATCAGCTGCGTTTTGAGCCTGATCCGAGCCTGTTGATTGTTGCACCTCGCTCTCTCTGAGGCCGAGGTTCTTCTACTAGCGCACCTGCTGCTGCTACACACGCACCTGTCCCTATCATTCCTGGAGGTCAGGCACGACGAGATCGAGACACTCCGTCTTCTGCGAGTACTCTCCCTACACCGCCTGCTATTCCTATGGACACAAACACCTTTCAGAGGTATGTGGTTGAGAGTTTCCAGAGTATCTGGAACGCCATCTCTACTCTTTCTCGGTGCGGTTGCATTGCACCATCTCGCCCACGCTCACCTTCAGGAGAAGGACCTTCTCACACTGCTGGAGTATCTGATGACTCCTATGAGGATTAGTCCTCTTTCTATCTGGTTTTGTTCACTTTTATTTTTTTCTTTTCTTTTCTTTTCTTTTGAACTTTTGAGTTTGTTTTGTCAGCTTATTATGATTCTGAACCTCGTGGATCTATGCGATTATGCTTTCTTGTTATTTTTAACTTGTGTTTGAGTGATCTTACAGTACTAACCATTGCACATTTGGATCGTTTGACATCATTGAGAGAAACCTTGGCACTAATTCGATTTAAAAAGAAGTTTCTGTGTCGACCAAAGCTTGGTATCGATCGATACCAGTGCTGTGTGTCGGTCGACACTCACACCCCAACCCGGTAACTTCTTTGTTTTTCACGATTCCACTCTGTTCTTTTGAATTCTTTTACCAACTCTAGACTAGATAACACTCGGGACAGTGTTGTTCAAGTATGGGGGAGGTAGTTGCTGACATTGTATTTATTTTTCTTACAGTCAGTCGTTTTTGCGTCAAAAATTTGTTTTATTGAACCTCTGCTTGAACCTTCGGATTTTGTGTTTGAGTGACCAGTGTTACATGATCAGTTCTAGATCGACTAATGAAAAATCCAAGGACTGACCAGTTGACTAGAAAACACACATGTCTCCAGCAGAGTTCTTCTAAAACCGGAGCCAAATTTTTGCACTTCATCGATACAGTTGATTGTTTACAAGACTTGATTCATCATTCATATCTGACAAAGGAACCCATGTGTTGAAAGTAATGGTATCACTCTCCCCTGTTATAAGTTAATAAATAAGAGCATAAAAGATGAAATGATTTTCTTCTGAGTAGAGGGCTAGGAAAATTTCTAGCGATCCCATTATTTTACTTGTGAAGGAATGATCACACAAAGGTTCGAAGCAAAGTTAGGAAAATTTCCCGTGATACCACTACTCGTTTACACCTTTGATACATAGAGAGGGAAGAACCGGGGATTCGGTGGCAAATACCATCAATACTCGCGTTTCGGACCTTAATGCGTATATGCATATCTAAAAAAGATAGAATGAACATAATGAGAAACAAGTCTGGGGGAAAGAAAACAACACCAAAAAGTGTGTGAATTTGGTGGTTCTTTTGTCATGATATTGTATGGAAAAGAATCTAGAAGGTTCTTGAACATTAGCTGCAGCAATGAAACTGGCGATGAGGGCTTTATTTGGACAATGCTGCGAGATAATGTGTGGAGTCTGGGAAAGTTGCGAATGTCTACGGAGAAGTACATGGTGGTTAGATCTGGAGCTTGTTAGGTGACATTCGGGTGCTTAGGAAAATGGTCTTTGCAGCGTTTCAAGAACAAGCGATTCTCCGTGTTTTTCAAACCTCTTTCTCTGGTTTAGTTTTATATTTTGCTTGAGGGCAAGTAAAGGCTAAGTCTGGGAGAGTTGATATATCATGGTTTTTACCCATTTTAGGCCATGATATAAGTCCTTTTTATAGAGTCTTTTTAGGTTTTAGGTACGTTTGGAGCATAATTGGAGATATTGAAGCATTCTGGAGATTTTTGGACCCAAGCAGAGATCCTGTAGCCGAGACACCGATTTGATGCCTGAGTATCGATCGATACACTTATGGTATCGATCGATACCCGTCGAAGAAACAGAAGGATCGCGACTTTTGAAGATTTGAGAAACTGCAAATTACCCCAGAAGACTTTATTATTTACAATAAGCCCTAGAACGTGTTTTAGGTTATTTATTAGGTTTTTCAGCCACTTTGGCGAAGTTATATACACGCTTTAATTTACTTTGGTTTGGAGAGAGAGCTTTGTGAGGGAGACAAGTCTGAAACTCTGTTCACCCGAGAGAAGATTTCGAACCCTTTTACTACTCTTTTCTTATTGTTTAATTTAATGATCTATTCAGTTATGTTGATTGTTTCATTCTCCATGTCTAAGTAGATCCATCTTAGGTTTAGGGTTTTCTCATAGGGATTTCTCTGATTGTTGGTAATTGATTAGTTAGGATTCACCATCTGAATTAGTTCTTCACCATAGGTTGTTCTGAAAGCTAATTCTAGGTTGACGAATCTGGAAATTAGATCTTAGGATAATTGATTAGGCACGACAGTGCAATTGAGTAATCTAATAGAACCTAAGGTGAGCAAATTAATTATTCGCAAAGAGATTTGGTTTAGTTGATTTGTGAACATATCAAACTCGGTATTAAGGCTGATTTATTCTTAGGAATTTGCAAAGAGATTTAAGATTCTGAAGTTTAGATTTAGATAATTCTCGCAACGATAGTTGGTTAATTATAACTTAGTGATTTGAGTTCAAGAACCGCGCTAAATCTGAATCCTGACTGATTGGTTATCTGCATTCATTGATTTCCTGAGAAATACCCTGGGCCTATATTCTCCCATCGATTTTACATCCTCTTTTATTGTTTATTGCTTTCAATTACATTGATCACTTAGCTTAATTTTCATCTATACAATCTATTGTGTGTTTTCATGAGTCTCTGTGGATTCGATCCCTAAGTATTACAATCGACAAAGCTTTAGTTCTTATAGGGTATTAATTTGAGCTTATCAGAGAGTTTTGTCGAGAGTTGACAAACGGAGACAGAAAAGGCTCGTCTCAGTAGTAAGGATGCTCGTAGCATCCTTGAGTGTAGTTGGTCGGTGCCGGTTTCCAATCCATTTAGAATGAGTCACAGTTGGTGTGTGAATCGTGAGAGTGGTGAGCACAAGATGGGTCGTAACAACCCTGCTCGTAGTAGCCATCTCGCTCCAGAGGCGAGTCATGTTTCAAAGCCTGAAACGAGGAAAAACAAAAACGAAAATTAAAAAGAAAATTTTTGTCGATTTAGTACCCTCTAAGGTGTGACAGAACAATAGTGATTGCCTCCCCGGCAACGGCGGCAAAAACGTGATGCGTACGGATTTGTTTATCCGAAAATTCAGGTTTTAAATTTGGAAACCTAAAAGTTCTACAAGTGCACAGGCGTGCGTTGTAGTACTTGAGGTATCAATCCATAGGGAGGGAATGCTTTCCTTGTAAAACTAGTTATGAAAATCGATGACATAAACTAAAAGGGAAAAACGATTTGTAAACAATAATAAAACGATGTTGGGTCGACATGGATATCTTAGGGTATGTTCGATTCAAACACGGCCCCTTATCTCTTAGTAACACAAGGTGAACTGGGACGTCTTGATCTTGATGTATCTTTTGATTAAATCGTTGGATCGTCCTTAAATCACTTGGAATGGAAAGGTAGTTGGTCCTTCTTGAATATCTAAAAAATTGGGCTGGATCAGACCGTGAGAAGAATATCTTTGGCAGTTGAAATTCTAACGGTTTGACTATGAGCCGAAAATCTGATTTTTCTCCAATTTGCAATGCTTTTGCCTAATGTGTGAAAATCGTGAAAAACATATAAAAGAGAATGAACACGTATTAAAGTAGATAGTAAAACAGGTAAAAATACGGTGTTATCAGGCACCGAGGCAATCTCCGAGGTCACAGTGATCGACTCCATGAGGGTTGCCACCGTTGTTTTTCGCGTCGTCACCGGTTCTTTGCTCGTCTCCGGACATCTCTTCAGATCTCGTTCCTTGCGATTTTTGTGAGTAAGAAATATTCTATTGTCCCCACAGACGGCACCAATTTGTGGGAGTCGAAACTCGCACAACCAAATTCTTGTAGAGACTTTAAAGGGAACATAAGTTTCTAAGATCGAAATACATGAATAAAGATCCATATATGGTTTTATTATTGATGTTTAGAAAAGCAATGTGAAAAGATGTGCTTATGCGGTTTGCTAGGTATTTGCTAGGTCAAAATTCCTCATCTCTACGAATTAATATGACATCTATTTATACAAGTCTCATAGGCGAGGATCTCGGAAAGTATTTGGAATATTTCCTTTCTCCTTGTGTGGCCGACTACTTAGATCGCCTCATAAGACGAATAATAACCTATTTCATCTGATGGGCTCATGGTTGATACTAAGACTTTTCGGTCTGAAAGAGGTATCAATAACTTTACATACAAGTAGTATAAGAGGTTATCAATCCGTATTGGGAGATGATTCTAAGCACCAAGAATACAAGGAACCTATATAAGTTAAGTTAATAAAAAGGGTTTTGTAATTAAGTATCTAATTCAAATCAAATAAAGCAACTAAACAAGATGTAAATCAATAAAAAAAGCGTATTCAAAGTTGGGATTATGGATATAAGATGACCCAAGTTCAATTCATGATGATCATTTACTCAAACAAGCAAATCCCTAGGCATAAGATCCTTAACTTGACTAATTCTCTTTCAAGTAATTAATCACTATGCTAATCACCTAATCCATTAACAAACTCTCATTTGTGGATCATTGATTAGAAGGCATTAAGTTTATATAAACAAGATCAACCAAAGATACACCATATACAACTATTATCATAGGCTAGGAGCATAAATCTCTTGTTTAGTTCATCAAGGCATTTCATCAAACACTTGATGTGCATGAAATGCCTTATGATCTAGACCCACTTTCTCAAGCTAGATCTAGCCTTAAGAACACTAAAAAAGAAGGGATATAAGAATATCTAACCCTAGACACCATGAATCAAGCCTTGGATCATCCTAATCTACCCCATCTCTAAACCCTAAAGGACTACTCAAGACCCATTAGAACCAACCCAAAATCGATGGGGATAGGGGTTGAATCCATGGATGAATGTTGAATAATCAAGATAGAAAGAAGATAGAAGGAAAATATTGATAGAAATAAATATTATATTGCATAAACCAAAAGAACCTCATACAAATCTCAAGAACTCTACTCAAAAGGTAAGGGTTATTGAATCAAGAAAAGCATAAGTTGCAAAAATTAGGTAAAGTGGTTTTTATAATGAATAGTACTCGATCGGGTCGACCCGGAACAAACATGGTTCTGACCCGGCCGAGTTGGATCTTCTTGGTCGAACATTGCAGACCGGGTGGCTTATGGCCGGTTGGGATTTCATCTTTGGGCCGATTAAGATACATGTGCTGGGACCGCACAGATTGGACCTGGTGGATCTCAGACGGTTCAGGTGACGAGGAATGCTTGCTGGCTTGGACCGTGTGGCTTCGGGACGGTTGAGATTTTGTCTTTGGGCCGGTTAGGATTCCTGTTCCAAGACCTCGTGGATTAGACCGCCTGGATGCTGGTAGGTTGTGCAGCCGAGATACTCCAATTCCGTGCTAAGTCCTTCTCCGCATCCGTAGCCGATCTTGCTTGAGCCTCGGGACTTCCCAAACATCTCCGAACTGCTCCAAAGTACCTAGAATATACTCCATAACATGCAAGACACTCTAAGACCTAATGCAAAACATCATATTCTCTAAACAAGACCAAAACATGCATGAAAGACCTAGATATGCTCGAATGTGACTCAAAATGCAAAGTGAAATGTATGCTATGAAGGCTAAAATGAGAGGATATCAACTCCCCCAAACTTGCTTCTTTGTTTTCCCTCAAGCAAACAAATAAGAAAAAGTAGGGAGAGAGGTTTGAAGGTGGGAACTCAAATCCACAAGTAGCACAAAAAGAAATCATTTTCAATGTCCAAGTTTGTAGTTCTTAAATGGACAAGTGAGTCTACTCCAAAGGAGTTAGCCATTCCTATTTCATCATGTATCAAATCCAAACCCCAATCTACACAAGCAATCATATTCTCCAATCTCTTAACATTCATTAGTGGTGTAACCATGAATCATGTTTATGCAAGGTCAAATCGAATTCGTTTGGCTAAGGGTTTGGTTATGAGATGAAGGTGATCTCATTATCATGCATGGGTAATCAAGTGCAAGGATCTCTCATGGAATGAACAAACTTTAGCAAAATGCTAAAGGTAAAAGGCAACCTATGCATACAAGGGAGAATTCTCATCTACCCAAATGCCTAGAGTGTCTCTAACCTAAAGCCTTCTAACTCGTTGTGCCCACATCCTAAGCTACCCTTTTCATCCCAAGGCATTTTGCCTTATCAAACCCACACTTGCTTCTTGTGTTTTCGCTTCACCTTCTTCTCACATTGGGGATCGACTTCTTCTTCCTTGATGTCATGGTTTGGTGCTTCCTTGTTTTGACTTAGCTCTTCTTTTCTTCATTTTTGTTCACGCCTCTTCTCATCTTTGATGCTTTGGCCTTTTCGGCTTTCTTCTTTTTCCTTGAGTCATTTTAGGCTATCTTATTCTTAGAGTTACTCTTATTATTTTCTTTTTGCATCAACCAATCTATATAAATCCGATCCCCTTTTCCTTTCCCCCTTTTCATCTTTTCCAATCCACATTACCATTCCGAACATACCTATTCGCCAAGTTTCAAACCGTTCCCCCAAACTTGAATCAAGAACCGCCATCCTAACTAGCCTATTCCTAGATTAATTCTGTGATGATGGAGCTAATTCTACATGAGAATTCCCTCTTGTCGCCCTAAACCTAACACGTTTTGCCAAGTTTGTTTGAAAGAAAGGCCTCACAATTCACACACTAATAACAATGGCTAGAAAGAAGGTTTAGGTTAGGGTAGGAAAAACCATTCCAATGATGGGATATGGCTACTTGGATAAACAAGAGTGGTGAAAGGGAAAAGATTATCCAAGTATGTATAAGTGATCCACGAATTCATTCAAAATTGCATAAACACAATAACTACAAGTCAAGATTAGGGTTATCACTTAGATGAGGTTGGATGCAATTCAAGCATGCTTCAATCAAGGCAAGTATGATGATACATGATAACTAAGAATGGTGCATCTTTACTTCCATACTCACTTATATGCATCAAACAACTACAAACGTGAATTAATTTCTTAAGTGCTACCCTACAAGGAAGATTCATCATTATTCCCATGCATATGCAATGAATCCTAAGTATGCAATCCTAGACTCGATGTACAAATGCAAATGCATCTCAAATGACAACCTAAATGACTTCTTTTTGTGTTTCAATTTTCAAAATTTCCAATTTTTTTTAATTTTTTATATGCCTTAGATGAATGCATGAGACTCAAAATGCAAAACTCAAAATAAGACAAAACAAATGACATTAGATACCGGTCCCTCCCCCAAACTTAAATCACACTATCCCGGTGTGAAATAAATCAAAGGAAGAGACTCAAAAATAAGGGACATAAAATGCTATACAAGCAAGACTCAAAATAAGAAAACTATGTACAAGTGTCATGGAGTGTTACCTAGATACTTTGAGATGGGAAAGAGGACCCCATGGAGTATGAAGCGTCGCTAGAACCGAGAGATGGAGTTGGGATGTTTACCTCCTCGTTCTTGGTGTCTTCATGACCACGTTGAGCTCCGCACGGTCTCAATCGGGAAAAATTGGGCCGTGCGCATTCGGGGAGGTCCAATCCACCCGGGGGAAATTCTCAAAAACCTTACCGATTGGAATCGAGGCGGTCTAATCCACCCGGGGGAAATTCTCAACCGTGTGCAATCGGGGAGGTCCAAATCTCCAGGGGAAATTTTCAAAAACTAGACCGATTGGAATCGTGCCGGTCCAATCCCCCCGGGGGAAATCTTTGTCGCAACACCGGCCCGATTGGACCTTGCGGATGGCTCGCGGTCTGGATTAACCTCCACTTCTTTTTGGCCTTGAAGATTTAGACCCCAAGACTCTCAACAACCTATAAACACTTAGCGAAAAGATTAAAACGAACTAACAAAGATTGAAAAACATAAAAAGAGAAATATATACAAAGATAAGCTTGGAGTGTCTCCCAAGAGCACTTTGTTTTACGTGACTAAGTTCGACGTTGGTTACCGCTTTCAAGCGAGGGAAAGATCATCGAGAGGGATTGAGCCTCCCTCTTCAATGATTTCCTTGGCATGGTATGATTTGAGTCTTTGGCCATTTGCAATGAATTCTTGGCCGCTCTTGTTCACAAGTACCACGGCCCCATATTGCCTCACCTCCTTGATCTCGAACGGTCCAGACCATCTTGACTTGAGCTTTCCGGGAAAAAGCTTCGACCGGGAGTTGAACAATAGCACTAGGTCTCCAACTTTGAAGTCTTTTCGCAATATCTTCTTATCATGGAACGCCTTGGTCCGTTCTTTGTAGATCCTTGAGCTCTCATAGGCCTCTAGCCTAATCTCATCTAACTCTTGGAGTTGAATCAATCGCCTCTCTTGTGCGGTCTTTAAATCGAAGTTGAGAAGTTTCACCGCCCACAAGGCCTTGTACTCTAACTCAACCGGCAAGTGACAAGCTTTACTATAGAGAAGGTTGAATGGGGTTGTCCCAATCGGTGTCTTGTAAGCGGTTCGATAGGCCCACAATGCGTCATCAAGCTTCATGGACCAATCTTTTCTTGAGCTCCCGACGGCCTTCTCAAGTATTGCCTTGATTTGCCGGTTAAAAATCTCCACTTGGCCACTCGTTTGAGGATGGTAAGGCGTGGCCACTTTGTTCTTCACTCCGTGTTTCATAAGCAAACTTTCAAAGACCTTGTTGATGAAGTGCGAGCCCCCATCACTTAACACAACACGTGGTACGCCAAATCTAGGGAAGATTATTGACTTGAACATCTTGAGAAGGACTTTTGCATCGTTTGTGGGACTCGCAATCGCCTCTACCCATTTGGAGACATAGTCAACCACCACTAGAATGTATTGGTTTCCATATGAAGAAGGAAACGGTCGCATGAAATCTATGCCCCACACATCAAAAAGTTCAACTTCAAGAATCGGGTTTTGAGGCATCTCATCTCTTCTACCAATGTTCCCCTTTCTTTGGCAAGCGTCACAAGCGGAAACAAAAGCATGTGCATCCTTAAATAGGCTCGGCCACCAAAAAACCGATTGGAGAACTCTTGTAGCCGTCTTCTACGAAGCAAAGTGTCCACCATAGGCCGATCCATGACAATGGAATAAGACCCCTTGGACCTCTTCTTCCGCCACACACCTTCGATACAAGCCATCCGAACACAACTTGTACAAGAATGGCTCATCCCAATAGTACCTTGTGACGTCATGAAAGAACTTTTTCTTCTTATACCCATCCAAGTTTGGGGGGCTCCTTCCCACAAACCAAGTAGTTCACCAAATCCGTGAACCACGGTAGCTTCTCATCTTGCAAACCGCTTGCACTCTCAAGACCCCTCACGGCCTCTACTCCTTTCTTCAAGACGCTCACCACCATAAGATTCTCGTTGGGGAGTTTGTCATCAATTGGAACAAGATCCTCAATCCTCAATCTCGATAAGTGGGTCTCGACCCCATTCTCTATACCCTTCTTATCCACAATTTCCATATCAAACTCTTGCAAGAGCAAGATCCATCGGAGTAGTCTTGGCTTTGTGTCCTTCTTGGCATGGATGTACCTCAAGGCCGCATGGTCCGTGTATACTGATAAGCTCAAATATAATACCCTAAAAGTACTAAGCTGTAGTTGCAGTATATTTAGGGGTCGAACCACAAAGACTCAAGAAAATCACACAATAGACCAAATAGTTTCGAATCAAGCTTAGCAATTCAGTTGAAACAAAAAACAATAAATAGTAAAAGAGGTTGTAAAATCGATGGGGAGAATATAGACCGAGGGTATTTCTCATGAAATCAATGAATGCAGATAACCAATCAGTCATGATTTAGATTTAGCGCGGTTCTTGAACTCAAATCACTAAGTTATAATTAACCAACTGTCGTTGCGAGAATTATCTAAATCTAAACTTCAGAATCCCAAATCTCTTTGCAAATTCCTAAGAATAAATCAGCCTTAATATCGAGTTTGATATGTTCACGTACAAATCAACTAAACTAAATCTCTTTGCGAATAATTGATTTGCTCACCCTAGGTTTGATATACTCATATATTGCATGTTTTAGCATACATTTCACTTAGAGCTTTGTGTCATTTACATGCATAATCATGGTTTTGTCTTGCATTTAGATCTCATTTAGAGATTAGGACATATTGCATTAGGTCTAGTGAGTTCTTGCATGTTTTGGAGTACTTTCTAGGTGATTGGAGGCAATTTAGGCATATTTGGAGAGTTGGACAAAAGTAGAGTGCAAGGTCCATCCGATACACCGGAAAGATGTGGCTGGAAGGAGGCCCTCCGATCTGAATCGGCTTGGATGACCTTCATCAATGTTGTAGAGGGGTGAGTTAGCTGTTTCTCAAAGTTGGATCAGACCATTCGGACGTGTGTTTCGGGATTTACGGCCATTTTACGAAAGATATGTCCACCTGCCGAGTAAGCTTCGACTTACACCGACGCCGCTGAGCGATGCAACTGATCTGTGGAGGTCCATGCCCTTAACATCGACCCAGCCCCTTCTTACATCGACCAGTTACCTCGATGCTTCACCTCAGGACAGTTACATCGACTCCACAGGTCGATGCAACTGATCGATGCAGCACCAGCCGAAGTGGCTCAAAGATCAGGCCACATGAAGACCTTCCCGTGCCCATTTTAATCTTAGGTCTTCATGAAAGTCATAGAAAATCGAGCTGACGTTCGTTTAGTGGTGGTTTCATTCATTCATATATGCCGTTCAAGAGATATGGTAAATATAGCAAGGACATGTCTATCAGGCATCCAAACGAGTTCTGCTCCAAATTCGATGCCTGAAAGATCAACCCAGACGAAGGGTTTACACTCGGATTCAGCTTTAGAGTTCTTTATAGAAGTTGTAGAGGAAGGAGTTTGCTGTCTGATGTAGTTGGATTCAGATCATTCGGATGCCATGTTCAGGAGTTATAGCTGATTCACTGAAAGCGTATCCAAGTTTCGGCCGGGTCAATACCCAGTTTGTCCCGGGTTGACCCGGTCCGACCCATCTCAAGAAAACACTTTTAAATATTGTTGAGACCCATTTTTTAGATCTATCTCACTTTTTATCTTTTTCTCTCATTTTCTCGCAAGAATAAAAAACCTCTCTTTTTAGGGTTTTGGGATTTTTCCCAAAGATCTTTTGATTTATGAAATTTTGAGTTTAGTTCTTGTGTTCTTTCTCTAATATTTCATCTTCCTAATCTCTAATCATGATTAACATCACCTATTTCACAAAATTTGGTGTGTTCTTCATGATTAGTGAGTAGTATTTTAGGATTTGAGGATTTGGTAGATTTAGGGTGATTTGATGGATGATTAATGATGTCTAGGATTATATTATATGATTTCCCTTCTTGATTAGTGGTTTCAAAGCTAGATCTAGCTTGAGAAAGTGGATCTAGATCATAAGGCATTTCATCCACACAATGTGTTCGATGAAATGCCTTGATGAACTAATCAAGAGATATTCATTTCTAGCCTAAGAGATTAGTTGTCTAGAGTGATTGGATTATCTCAATTACCTTATCCTTGAATTCGCCTTTTATCATTGTTTTATTCACCGTTTAGAGTCTTTTGGTCTTGTCACTTGTCTTTTAATTAATAGTTCACTAGCTTAATAACCAAAACCACTTTGTTTGCTTGAATTAAAGAGTGTCTTGTATTCTTGTTGCATTGAACTAGACCCTAGATTGGATTGACACCTAAAACAATACAATGACATGTGTATTTAGGATTGCACTGTCGTGCCTAATTGATTAACCTAAGATCTAAGTTCTAGGTGATCATGCCAGAATTAGCTTTGCGAACAACCTATAGTGAAGAACTAATTCAGATGGTGAATCCTAACTAATCAATTACCAGCAATAAGAGAAATCCCTATGAGAAAACCCTAAACCTAAGATGGATCTACTCAGACATGGAGAATGAAACAATCAACATAACTAAATAGATCATTAAATTAAACAATAAGAGAAGAGTAACAAGAGGGTTCAAAATCTTCTCTCATACGAACAGGGTTCTGACTTGTCTCCCTCACAAAGCTCTCTCTCCAAAACCAGAATAGAATGAAAGTAGAATAAAGCGTAATAGCCAAAGTGGCTTAAAAACCTAATTAATACTTCTAAAACACGTTTTGGGGCTTCTTGTAAATAATAAAGTCTTCTGGGGCAGATTGAAAATTCTTCAATCTTCAAAAAGTCGCAATCCGTGTCTCTCTGCAGTGGGTATCGATCGATACCATAAGTGGTATCGGTCGACACTCGGGCTTCCAATCGGTGTCTCATCTACACGATCTCTGCTTCTATCCAAAAAGCTCCAGAATGCTTCAATATATCCAATTATGCTCCAAACGTACCTAAAACCTGAAAAGACTCTAAAAGACTACGAAAACACTAGAAAGACTCTATAAAAAGGACTTATATCATGGCTAAAAAGGGGTAAAACCCATGATATATCAACTTCCCCACAACTTAGCATTTGCTTGCCCTCAAGACAACATAAAGCTAAACAAGAGAAACAGGTTTGAAAACACGGAGACTCACCTGTTCCTAAACCATCGCAATGACCCTTTTCCTAAGCTTTCCAGATATCACCTAACCAGCTCCAGGTCTAACCACCATGTATTTACCCGTAGACATTCGCAGCTTCCCATACTCCACACATTATCTCACAACATTATCCATCCAAGCCCTCATCGCCAGTTTCATCGCTGCAGCCAGTGTTCAAGAACCTTCTAGATTCTTTCCCATACAATATCATGACAAAAGAACCACCCAATTTTCACACTTTTTGGTATTGTTTCAACTCCCCCAGACTTATTTCAAATCACGTTTTCTTGCATATACATATTAAGGTTTGAGACGCGAGTATTGATGGTGTTTGGAACCAAATCCCCGGTTCTCCCCTCTCTACGTATCAAAGGTGTAGGCGAATAATGGTATCACATGAAATTTTCCTAACCTCGCTTTTAACCTTTGTGTGATCATTTCTTCTAAGTAGAATAATGGGATCGCTGGAAATTTTCCTAACACTATACTCAGAAGAAAACCATTTCATCTTTTTATGCTTTTACTTATACCAAGGGAGAGGAATACCATTACTTTCTACACATGGTTTCCTTTGTCAGATATGAATGAGGAATCAAGCTCTGTGAACACCAACTGCATCAATGAAGTGCAAAAATTTGGCTCAGGCTTTAGAGGAACTCTGCTGGAGACATGGGTGTTTTATAGTTAACTGGTCAGCCTTTGGATTTTTCATTAGTCGATATAGAACTGATCCTGTAACACTGGTCACTCAAAAGAAAAATCAGAACAATAGATTCAAGCACAAGATCATAATCTCCAACAGGTTTTGTCTCGATAAAACAAATTTTGTTTTTAATGACTCTAAGAAAAACAAACACGCTGTCAACATTTACCTCCCCCAGACTTAAACAACACTGTCCCCAATGTTATCTAGTCTAGAGTCGGTAAAAGAAACCAAAACAGCTAAGTGGAGACATGAAAATCAGAAAAGTTACCTGCGCGTCGGGTATCGACCGATACCATTATTGGTATCGATTGATACAAGGACCATTGGTCGATGCAATGTCTGTTTATCCTGGTGTCGAACGATACCAGTGATGGTATCGGTCGACACAGACCTTTTTCATCTGATTCACACGAAAACACAAGACACAAAACCAAAAATAAAATAAATAAAAGTAATATGTACAGACTCACCAGTGGGTTGAATCCCACCAAGCGCTTGTTTTACGTCATTAGCTTGACTTTACGGACGATCAGGCGGTGGGTGCATCATCCAGAGGTACCATGTGTCCTCTTGGAATTTTGGCTTTCGTCCAATAGTGTTTCACCCTCTGTCCATTGACAGTGAACTCTTCGCCTGATGTACTTAGCAGGACAACTGCACCGTGTGGTCTGACTTCCTTGATTGTGAAGGGACCTGACCAACGAGAACGTAATTTTCCAGGAAACAATTGTAAACGGGAGTTATATAGAAGTACCTGGTCATTGGTTACAAAGTGTCTAGAGAGGATCTTCATGTCGTGATACGCCTTAGTTCTCTCCTTGTATAGCTTCGAGTTCTCATAGGCGTGATGCCTAATCTCATCCAGCTCATTCAGCTGAATCAATCGCCTCTCAGCAGCAGACTTGATGTCAAAGTTCATCATCTTTGTAGCCAATGCTTCCTTATCCTCGATTTCCACTAGAAGATGACAAGCTTTCCCATACAGCAAGTGAAATGGTGTAGTGCCCATCGGCGTCTTGAAAGCAGTTCTGTAGGCCCATAGCGCGTCATCCAACTTCGCAGACCAATCCTTCCTAGTAGTACCCACTGTCTTCTCCAAAATCTCCTTGATTTGCCTGTTGGAGACTTTGACCTGCCAACTAGTCTGAGGGTGATATGGAGTAGCCACACGATGATTCACACCATGTTTCTTCAGCAGCTTCTCGAAAACTTTGTTAATAAAGTGAGTGCCACCATCACTTATAACAATTTGAGGTACTCCAAATCGAGGGAGAATAATGGTCTTAAACGGCTTAAGAACCACTGAAGAGTCATTGGTTTTGCTGGCAATCGCTTCCACCCACTTGGAAACATAGTCCACATCAACCAAGATGTACTTGTTCTCATGTGATGGGGGGAAAAGGACCCATGAAATCTATGCCCCAGCAATCGAAAACTTCAACCTCAAGGATGAAATTCTGTGGCATCTCATGTCTCTTGCTGATTTTTCCTCTCCTCTGACAGACATCACACTATGAGATAAACGCGTGAGAATCCTTGAACACGGTAGGCCACTAGAAGCCTGCTTGAAGAACCTTGGACATAGTCTTGAAAGTGGCGAAGTGTCCAGCATACTTAGACCCATGACAATGAAAAAGAATCTAAGGCACCTCAGACTCTGCAACACATCGTCTGTAGATACCATCTGATGAGTGCTTGTATAGGTAAGGCTCATCCCAGAAGAATCGCCTCATCTCGCGCATAAACTTCTTCTTCTCATACTTCTTGAGATGCTTCGGCTCATTATCTGCAGGAAGGTAATTAGCTATATCAGCATACCATGGTCGATCGGGGTCAGAGACAGCGGCTAGATACTCCTCAGATAAATCGGCGTAGTCCATAGGCAAAACAGGTCCGAATGGTGACGGGTATCGACCAACACTAGGTGAGTATCGATCGATACTGAATACTCATCTTCCAGGTGAATCCTGTGCATGCATAAATCTGGGGAGATACCTGAAATGTCATTAAGAGAATAGCCGAGAGCTTTGCGATACTTGCGCAGCTTGCTCAGCAGTAAGGTAATCCCTGCGTTGTAGCATTAACAATCACAGGGTATGTGGAATTAGGACCAAGAAAAACATACCTCAATTCGGCTGGGAGTGGGTTGAGTTCAATCTTAGGAGCTTTCTCCTCACTCCAATCACCAAGCTCACCAGCCTTCTTAGGAGTTTCGGCCAACTCCTCTATCGCACACGCCTGGTATCGATCGATACAGTAGGTATCGATCGATACTGCATCAGTCAGATCGACCATCTTAGCGTACCCAGCAGCATCATCACTCATAAACTCTTCTGAGTCATTGGAGCACACCAATGCTCTCTCCAGTGGATCCTCAGGGTGCATCTCCAAGAAATACTCCTCAGCTATGTCGCTGAAGGTATCCACAAAGAAAGTCTGCCCATCGATGGTTGGTATCTTCATCATATTTTCCATGTTGAACGACATAACCAAATCACCGATGTTGAGAGCTATCTGTCCATTCTTGCAATCAATCAAAGCTCAAGCAGTTGCAAGGAATGGTCTGCCCAGGATAAGAGGATCCTTAGGCTCAGCATCGTACTCCAGGACGATGAAATCTGTTGGTATCATGCAATTCCCAATCTTGATTGGGACATCTTCGAGTAGTCCCTCTGGAAGTCGCACTGAGCGATCAGCAAGTACCAGCGAAATCCTTGTAGATTGGAAATCTGTCATCCCCATTCGCTTAACAAATGAGTGTGGCATGAGATTCACACTCGACCCAATATCGCAGAGAGAACGTTCGAATCTCTCTGTGAAAATAGTGCAGCCCAAAACAAAGCTCCCTGGGTCTGGTAGCTTCTTTGGGATCATGTTTAGTAGAATTGCGCTGCACTCAGCTGTAATCATCATGACACCCTCCTCAAGGTTCACGTTGCTAGATACCATCTTCTTTACATATCTCTTGAAGGCTGGAGAATTCTAAATATCATCGATGAAGGGAAGCTCAACGATCAACTTTTCTAGTATAGCCTTGCATCTGGAATCCTCCACATCCTTCTTCGTCTTCCTAGGAGGCAGAGGGTAGGGTACCTTGGGTTTATAAACCCTTTCCTCGACCACCTTAGGTTCCTTCTCGATCTGTGTCTCAGTATCGACCGATACAGGAAGAGTATCGATCGAGACACGGGATTTTGGATCCCCTCGTGCAGGTGTCTGAACTGGTATCGATCGACACTGGCTGGTTGGAGTTGAAATCAGCATCTGGTCGAATCTCATTTTGACGTTGTTCGGCTTTGTTCCTGCAAAAATTACTAAAGACGAGAGATTGAACTCGAGGCTAAGCTCGGTGTTTGTTAGTTAAGTGCGAGGTCGGCCTCGGCTTTTCAAGTTCGGTTTCGATAGTTCGTGCGAGATTGCGAGGTCGGCGAATTATGATTACAAGTTGCCGTACTGCGAGGTCAGCGAGCTGTGCGGTCGGCGAACTGCGATCGTGAGTTTGGCGAGCAGGAGGTCGGCGAGCTGTGGTCGTGAGTTAGGTGGGGTTGCGAGATCGGCGAACTGTGACTGCGCGATGAGTAAGTTGCGACTGAGCTACCTAACTGTCAGACCGACGAGCTGCGACCGCTAGCTACCTTACTGTCGGATCGACGAACTACGACCACGAACTGCCTTACTGCGAAGTAAGCGATATGTTCGATTGGGAGGTAGGCGAACTGCTTGAGTTCGGCTTTGATGATACAAACTGTACGAGTTCGGCGAACTGCTTGAGTTCGGCTTGAAGGGACGGACCCTGTGATTGAATTTGAATTCGAATAATAAAGTAAAAAGATTTTGATAATGAGTACCTTAATTTTAGGGAGCTCGGTAGACAAGCTATGATACTAGTTTTGATAAATCGGTTAGCGAACCAATTGAACTCGGCCCGGTTTGGTTTTTGGATTAAACCAATTAATTTGCTTCTTTCAGATGGGCAAATTGCTTCTTTGGGCCCAATAAGAAATCTGATCCCTTTCGAACGTGCTTGAGCTCGTTGCCGAGACATCGAAGATTAACGAAGATGGCTTAGCGGCAGCGAAGGCTGAGCTTGACGAGCTCGAATCAAAACCGTGAGATGACTGGCTGCTGGTGACGGTGAGTTGGTGAATTCGTGTTTTGTGTCGTGGTATGGATGTTGGCTATAGAGAAAATCGCGGTTGAGGTAGTTGACGGAAAATTGCGATTGGGGTCGGCGATGGAGAATTGGGGGCGACGTGTATTTGTCGTGGTCGTCGAATCTGACTTGGTCGGAGTTGCCTCGGATTCATCGTCGAGCGGGGAAGATATCATCGTGGTTTTCTGAAGCTTAGATTCGATGGAGGTGGCTCGTTGCGAGCCAAAGTAGATCGGCACGGGAAGGCCTTTGTAGGTAAAGGAGCAATTCACCAGAAGGTGTAGGCTTGGTTGGAGTTTCACTTGATTTGAATTTGACCGGAACTGTCGCCGATTCACTGTCGAGTAGGGATTGTGATCTTCGGGTTGTTTTATTTTATTTTATTGCAGGTCGGAGTCGGAGCTCCGGAGAGCTTGAGTGATGGCGAAGCTCCGGGAAGTTTGACGTGGTGCCGGATTCCTGACTGTGATCGTGGTGTGATCGGAGGGCAGAGATATTTTATGAGAAACAGAGATGGCATCGAGTTCTTTTTTTTTTTTTTTCGTCCTTGACGACCTGAACTGTTGCTTAGTAGTCGGAGAATTATTAAATCGGTCATGTCGGTGATTCGAGATCTCAATAAACATGACGATACATTTATGTCATCTTTGAGTTTCGGATTCCTTTTAATAACTCTCCATAAACCCCAAATTTTCTTGCCCCCTCCTTCTAGCGCCAATTGAAAGAACAAGAATTCGCACATATCGTAGATCCGCGAATTCAGTTTAGGGTTTAGGAGAATTATTTTTATTAGATTTATAATTGTGCCGTTGAAGGCTGCCTACGTACCCTTTAAAGGGATCAAGCCAAAACGTAGTTCTTGTTACAAATGATGTTTATGTCTAAGTTCTCCATCGAGAGATGATTAGAGGGATTGTGAGATTGTGTCCTTATTATGAATAGGGGGTTCCCCTATTTATAAGTCTTGAAGTCCTCAGCTCTTCATTTTCCTTCTTGACTTTGTATTGGCAATTATCCTTTTTCCTTGAAGCTGATAAGGATAATCTCCTTTCTTCCCGGGATTTGCCTTTATCCAAATAAAGGAAATATTCTCTTTATTAATTAAAGGAAATTTCCCTTTAATATCGTGGATCGGTCTCGATGGGCCTTGAAGTCGTTTGTTGGACTGATTTAAACTCAAACCGGGTTAAACCGGGGGAGTGCTAAATCCCCCTGTAACAGGCATACACCTGAAACACAAAATACAAGGCACGTAAGTAACCAAAAATAAAAAACAGCACGATGAGTATCGACCAACACCAATGGTATCGATCGATACCGATAAACTTAGTCGAAACCCGATAGCTAAAATCTAATGGCGATTTTTAGAGTCCCCGACAACAGTGCCAAAATTTGATAAGGCCGCATGGTCCGTGTAAACTGATAAGCTCAAATATAATACCCTAAAAGTACTAAGCTGTAGTTGCAGTATCTTTAGGGGTCGAACCACAAAGACTCAAGAAAATCACACAATAGACCAAATAGTTTCGAATCAAGCTAAGCAATTCAGTTGAAACAAAAAGCAATAAACAGTAAAAGAGGTTGTAAAATCGATGGGGAGAATATAGGCCGAGTATATTTCTCACGAAATCAATGAATGCAGATAACCAATCAGTCATGATTCAGATTTAGCGTGGTTCTTGAACTCAAATTACTAAGTTATAATTACCCAACTGTCGTTGCGAGAATTATCTAAATCTAAACTTCAGAATCCCAAATTTCTTTGAAAATTCCTAAGAATAAATCAGCCTTAATATCGAGTTTGATATGTTCACAAATCAACTAAACCAAATATCTTTGCGAATAATTGATTTGCTCACCCTAGGTTCTGTCAAATTACTCAATTGCACTGTCGTGCCTAATTGATTAATCTAAGATCTAAGTTCTAGGTGATTATGCCAGAATTAGCTTTGAGAACAACCTATGGTGAAGAACTAATTCAGATGGTGAATCCTAACTAATAAATTACCAGCAATCAGAGAATACCCTATGAGAAAATCATAAACCTAAGATGGATCTACTCAGACATGGAGAATGAAACAATCAACATAACTGAATAGATCATTAAATTAAACAATAAGAAAAGAGTAACAAGAGGGTTCGAAATCTTCTCTCAGACGAACAGAGTTCTGACTTGTCTCCCTCACAAAGCTCTCTCTCCAAAACCAGAATAGAATGAAAGTAGAATAAAGCGTAATAGCCAAAGTGGTTAAAAAACCTAATTAATACTCCTAAAACACGGTTTGGGGCTTCTTGTAAATAATAAAGTCTTCTGGGCAGATTGCAAATTCTTCAATCTTCAAAAAGTCGCGATCCGTGTCTCTCTGCAGTGGGTATCGATCGATACCATAAGTGGTATCGGTCGACACTCGGGCTTCAAATCGGTGTCTCAGCTACACGATCTCTGCTTCTGTCCAAAAAGCTCCAGAATGCTTCAATATCTCCAATTATGCTCCAAACGTACCTAAAATCTGAAAAGACTCTAAAAGACTACGAAAACACTTGAAAGACTCTATAAAAAGGACTTATATCTTGGCTAAAAAGTGATAAAAACCATGATATATCATAAACAATCACCTTTGAACCCACAACATAGGATCAAAACTTTTCCATGGCAAAGACTACCGCTAGACATTCTTTCTCTGTGGTGGCGTACTGAGCTTGAGTGTCATCTAAAGTTCTACTTGCGTAGTAGATGACGTTGGTCTTCTTGTCCTTTTTTTGTCCTAAGATGGCTCCGACTGCGAAGTTATTTGCGTCACAGATAATCTCGAAAGGAAGATCCCAATCCGGGGCTTGGACAATGGGAGCACTAACCAACACTTTCTTTATCTCCAAGAACGCCACCATACACTCATCATCAAGGTTGAACTCAACATATTTGCAAAGTAGCCTAGTGAGAGGCCTTGTGATCTTTGAGAAGTCTTTGATGAAACGGTGATAGAATCCCGCATGACCCAAAAAGCTTCGGACATCCATAACCGTCCTTGGTGGCTCCAAGCTAACCATGACCTCTATCTTGGCCTTGTCTACCTTAATCCCCTTCTCGGAGATCTTATGCCCAAGCACGATGCCCTCACGTACCATGAAATGACACTTCTCCCAATTGAGTACCAAGTTCGCCTCCTCACATCGTTGCAAGACCCTATAGGCACACAATGAACCGGTGAGACCCAAATACTATCCGATATTGGGTAGATAATACCCACATCTAGAAGCTTAATAATCTCTTTCTTTACAACTTCCTTCAAATTCGGGTTTAACCTCTTTTGATGTTCAATAGAAGTCCTTGATTCATCTTCTAGATGGATTCTATGTGTGCATAAAGTAGAGGAAATACCCTTGATGTTATCCAAAGAATAACCAATGGCTTTCCTATACTTCCTATGTTCAACTAAGAGGGAGGATAGTTCATTCTCGTTCAAACTATGATTTACAATAACCGGGTAAGACTCGTTGGGACCTAAGAACACATATCTTAGCCCAACGGGAAGTTGCTTTAGGTCCACCTTAGGGGCTTGAGCTCGCTCCAATCGTCATCCTCAAAACTAGACTTACCCTTGCTAGTTTTTTTCACGACCAACGCAAAGCTCTCTTGAACCGTACCTGATGCGAGCATGGACACGCCTAAAGACTTGTCGTGCACACCCGAAGGACCAATGACGAGGTCAAGGATCCGCAAGCTCATCAAGGACACCCGTGGATCACTTTTGGACGATTGAAGCAAGGAAGAAGAGCCACCACCAAACACCATTCTCGATATGATCCGTGCCCATCTTGGTGATTGAGGTTCGGCCCAATGATATAGGTTTAAGTACTCTTTTTCCTTGACTTGGGTTTCTCCCATTGGGTTTACCAAGTTAAGGTTTTAATGAGGCTTGGGCTTATAACAACCTTTTTGCCCAATCTCCACCATGATGTTATGCACACCATCATCTTTCACTTACGTTTTCAAGGCCGATCGCAAGTTGATTTCCGAGGAAATATTTCTGAGGGATTCTTCAGAGGGATTATTTCCGATGGACTTTTCCCGAGGTACTTTGCCGAGGGATCACTTCCGAGGGAGCATTTCTGAGGGAGACTAGTCAAACATTCCAAGAGCCATTCAACCCTTTTAGTCAAAGTCTTTGGTCTTAGTCTTCACCTTTATGTGACTTTATTATTTCCCATGCTTTGTAACTTGTGCTTTCTTCTTCACGCCTTCACATTCATTTAGAATAATGATCCAACTTTTTATCAAATCTTTTAGAGAAGTTTTCTCTCCTTTGTTCTTTTAGAACTTTTCGATTACTTGGTGGTTAGCCAAATCGTCACTTTCGGTTGATCAAGTGTTCTTCCGCCGCACTTGACGATACCATTCACGACTAAGGTTTGTAGGAGCGTTCTAAGTCGAGTCTAGGGCATAAAGATCTTCGGGAACTTTGTTCTCAGGCCTTATCATCTTACTCCGCGAGTTCTACCTTCCGAAGTTCCACCTCCTTATTTCTTTTGGATCGTTTTAAGTCGAGATTGGGGTATAAGGATTTTCGAGACTTGTCTCACGCCTTATCATCCATCTCCGCGAGCCAATTCGAAAGCAAGTATTATCCAACTACCGCCCTCGAAGTGCCGAAATTGGGAAGATCGTATCAAGTGGTATCAAGAGCCCATTTTGAGGATCCGGTAACATCTATCCATCTTCTAATCTCTTCATATTCTAAATCATCATCTTTTAGATCTGTTCATCTTCTTTCTTTTCTATCTATTTCTTTTTGTAAACCAGTATTTAAAAAAAAAAAAACTAAAATCAAAAAAAAAAAAAAAGAAGAAAAAAATCTGGTCATTGAAATTCTTTTCTCTCTATCTAAAACACTTGATTTACCGTGTGGTTGTTTGTAGTCTACCATTAAGTTGTGTAGATTAGTGCTTTACGAACCTTGGAGAAATCTCTAGAGTGTGAGGATATTTTGAGAGAAGAGTGAAATACTTGAGGGAAACACCGAGAAAATTTTTGTGAGGAATTTCTACTAACGTGTTTGTTTTATTTTACGAGGTACGATGTCGGACGACGGAAAAACTGGTGGAACAACTACCCCACCCGCGCCTAACGTCCAAACCATGCTAACGGAATTCACTCGGATGATGGGAGTAATAAACGAGCGATTGGGTCGATTCGAAGAACGACCGGCGCAAGGAGAAGTAGCGGGAGCCGCCAACGTAAATCCCGTGAACAATGATGGCCGTGAGGAACCAGGAAGGAGGAGAGAACGGGCGAGACAAGATCCAAATGGCGAGGATAACTACTATCTTTAAAACGGACACTCAGGTAGTGGATCCGAACGGAGACCAAGACGAAGGGAGGCTCGAAATGACATTGGAGGACTTAAGCTAAAAATTCCACCATTCTACGGCAAGAACGACCCAGATGCCTTTCTAGAATGGGAGAAGAAGATCGAGCTTGTCTTCGACTGCCAAAATTACACCGAGGACAAAAAGATAAGGTTAGCTGCAACCGAATTCTATGGTTATGCTATTAACTGGTGGGAACAATTGGTGACCAATAGGAGACGTAATGGAGAACGTCCCGTTGCCACATGGGACGAGATGACGATGATCATGAGGAGACGGTTCGTACCAAGTCACTATCACCGTGAACTACATCAAAATTTTAGGCGACTTGTCCAAGGGAGCAAAAACGTGGAGAATTATTTCCAAGAGATGGAAACACTCATGATGAAGGCCGACATAGAAGAGCACGGAGATGCGACCATGGCAAAATTTCTGTCGGGCCTTAACCGCGATATTCAAGATTGGCTCGAAATGCAAACTTATGCGAACATCGACGAGATGTTGCATAAGGCAATCTTGTTGGAGCAGCAGCTCAAGAGGAAGGGCGTTTCACGTCAATGTTATCGAACCAGTTCAAAGCCAAGTTACTTCGAGGAGGAAAAACCGAGCTTTAAGCCGAAACCCGATTCGAAGCCAAAAGTGGAAACAAAAGCGCTCGCATCCTTCCAAGAATACAAAGGTAAAACCGAGGGTTCTAACTTAAGAAGTCGTGACATTGAATGCTTTAGGTGCCATGGGAAGGGACATTATGCCAGCAAATGTCCGAACCAAAGGGCAATGATACTCAAGGAGAATGGCGAGTTAGAAACCGAGGATGAAAAATCAGATTCTACACTGTCTCTAGAGGAAAACGAAGAGGATGCAGAAAAAGGAGAACTCTTAGTCATAAGAAGGACTTTGGTGATAGAAGACAAAACAAAAGAGGAATATCAACGTGAAAACTTATTCCATTCGAGATGCTTAGTGAAAGAAAAAGCGTGTAGTCTCATCATCTATGGAGGGAGCTGTGCCAACATTGCTAGCACGACCATGGTGGAGAAGCTGAATCTTGAAACACTAAAGCATCCACGTCCATACCATCTTCAATGGTTGAACAACCAAAGGAACTTGAAGGTAACCAAACAAGTAAGGGTTCCTTTGTCAATTGGGAGATATACGGATGAAATTCTTTGTGATGTTTTGCCAATGGAAGCCGGTCATATTCTTCTTGGGAGACCATGGCAATATGATCGTAGGGTTGTGCATGATGGCTCATCCAACAAATACTCATTTGAGATCGGCAGAAGAAAGATCACTCTATTTCCTATGACACCACAAGATATCCGCCAAGATGAGATGCAAAGGAAAGGAAAGCACATTTTGAGTGAACCCTCAAACACTAAACACCAAAAGGAGAGCCTGAGAGAAACCAAGCAAAAGGCCTTTGAGAGCAAACCCGTGAGAAAATATGATGAGAAATATTTGATACCTAAACTCTCTTTATTTATATAATTAAGAAAGCTCCTATGAGTTTTACTCACCCCACACCGGTGCTGCCTAGTGAGAATGATTCTCTTTTGCAGGTCTTTGAGGACGCAACTTCAGAAGACAAAAGGATCGACCAATCCAAGTCCCGACCGATCGATCGTTTCTATGAACCGCCACTTTTGCCAATGCCAAAGGATGAAGCAAGCAGCCGAAATTCCACTGAGGGAAAACACTTTCATCAACCAAGTGGACCTTTGGACGAAGGTAGTCAGAGCAGAATTCAACTTGGACAAACAGACTTCATAGATCCTTTGAAAAATCCAACCGATGATCCTTTCATGGTCGATATGAAACTTGTTGATCCAAAGAAACATCCAAACGACCAAACCAAGGCTGGAAAAGGTAAGTTCTCTGGACTAAACACATATTCTAAAGCTAATAGCCAAGGTATTTTGGTCTTTTGTCGAGCAGATTGGAAATTGCTTCTTAGCTTCCAAACCGTAGCCGAGGACGGCCGAATCAAGTTTAGAGAACGAACGAAAGTTAACGGGAACCTAGAATCTGAACACTACGGATGTTCTGGCTTGAATGATTTAAAGCACAACTCACTTCAAGTCCCCACCCAGATCTCGATATTTTTGCAAGGTAAGGACGCTTTGACTTTAATCTTTAAGAATTTTAACTTGGTCTTTTTGCGTGCAGATTGTCCGGATTTGAGGACAAATCCTTTTCAAGAGGGATGGGTTGATGCGAGCATGGACATGCCTAAAGACTTGTCGTGCACACCCGAAGGACCAATGACGAGGTCAAGGATCCGCAAGCTCATCAAGGACACTCGCGGATCACTTTTGGACGATTGGAGCAAGGAAGAAGAGCCACCACCAAACACCATTCTCGATATGGTCTGTGCCCATCTTGGTGATTGAGGTTCGACCCAATGATATAGGTTTAAGTACTCTTTTTCCTTGACTTGGGTTTGTCCCATTGGGTTTACCAAGTTAAGGTTTTAATGAGGCTTGGGCTTATATCAACCTTTTGGCCCAATCTCCAGCATGATGTTATGCACACCATCCTCACCATCATCTTTCACTTACGTTTTCAAGGCCGATTGCAAGTTGATTTCCGATGGAATATTTCCGAGGGATTCTTCCGAGGAATTATTTCCGAGGGACTTTTCCCGAGGGACTTTGCCGAGGGATCACTTCCAAGGGAGCATTTCTGAGGGAGACTAGTCAAAGCATTCCAAGAGACATTCAACCCTTTTAGTCAAAGTCTTTGGTCTTAGTCTTCACCTTTATGTGACTTTATTATTTCTCATGCTTTGTAACTTGTGCTTTCTTCTTCACCCCTTCACATTCTTTCTCTATAAAAGCTATGTAATCTCATTGAGAATAATGATCCAACTTTTTATCAAATCTTTTAGAGAAGTTTTCTCTCCTTTGTTCTTTTAGAACTTTTCAATTACTTGGTGGTTAGCCAAATAGTCACTTTCGGTTTATCAAGTGTTCTTCCGCCACACTTGACGATACCATTCCCGACTAAGGTTTTTAGGAGTGTTCTAAGTCGAGTCTAGGGCATAAGGATTTTCGGGAACTTTGTTCTCACGCCTTATCATCTTACTCCGCGAGTTCTACCTTCCGAAGTTCCACCGCCTTATTTCTTTTGGATCGTTTTAAGTCGAGATTGGGGTATAAGGATTTTCGAGACTTGTCTCACGCCTTATCATCCATCTCCGCGAGCCAATTCGAAATCAAGGATTATCCAACTACCGCCCTCGAAGTGCAGAAATTGGGAAGATCGTATCAGTACCAATGCTTGATCCAACTTCAAACCTTTTCACTCGGTTATCCAACTCTACAAATGGCGTCTCTCTTTCAACCGACTTGTGCAAGTCCATTAGTAGCTCATATCCTTGGCTTTCGTCATCCAAGAATCCATGCACACCGTGCTCTTGTGTCAAAACCACTTGCAAACCGTCTTCAATATTCAACTCTTCAAGCAACTCATCCGCGAGTTCATCCATTATATCTATGTAGAAACATTGCCCATTTATGGTGGGTTTCTTCATCACGTTGGTTATGTTGAACTCCAGGACTTCACCCTTTCCCAAGTGCAAGTCAATATTGCCCTTTCTCACGTCAATAATGGCTCCCGCGGTTGCCAAAAACGGTCTTCCAAAGATAATTGGATCCTTTGGCTCCTCATCCATTTCGAGAACAACAAAGTCCGTGGGGACGATGAAGTCTCTAACCATTATTGGGAGATCTTCAAGCAAACCAATGGGTACCCTCACACTCCTATCCGCTAATATCAACGAGATGTTGCATGCTTTTTACCTCGTGAAACCCAACCTCTTTGCAACCGAGAACGGCATAAGTCTAACGCTTGATCCAAGCTCACAAAGACAATTGTCGAAGGCCAAAGGTCCAAGGGCACATGGAAGGGTGAATGAACCGGAATCTCCAAGTTTTGTTGGTACCACCTTCCTTTGGATGATGGCACTACACTCTTCGGTTAAGATTACCATGGATTCCATTTCCCTGGATCTTTCCTTCACGGTGTCCTTGAGGAATTTTGTATATTGGGGTACAAGTAGAAATGCATCAACCAATGGCATTGTAAGTTCGACCTTCTCCATTTGCTTGTCGAAGACCGCATTGTACTTGTCCATGAGTTGTTTCTTGAAACGCACGGGGAAAGGTAACTTAGGCACATAAGATTTTGACACAAATACATTCTCTTTCTTCTTAGGCGCTTCTTCAACCACGGCTTTGGTCTTCACCTCTTCAACCCGTTTTCCCTTGTCTTGACCTCTCACTACCACGTCCTCAACCAAGTCTTTATCTTCTTGAAGTTACATCCCCCCCCCCCCGCTTTGGTTCTCAACGTCCACGTTGAGAGTAAAAGGGACATCTCTTGTGGGTAAGACCATGCCCACTCCTTACGGTGATAGCGTTCACATATTCTTTGGGGTTTGGTATGGGTTTACCGGGCAAAGTGCCTTGAGCACGTGAAGAAGATGAGGCATCCTTGGTTTCCATGTGTTTGACCTTAGAGTTTAAAGCCTCAATCTTGTTGTTGAGGTCGGTGTAGGAGCAATCTACCCGTGTATTGATCTCCGCTTGTCCCTTTAGTAATTTTTGGAACATGGAGTTCAAGTCAAGCTCTTGCGGTTTAGACGTAGTTGCTTGACCTTGTAGCACAAACCCTTGATTTTGGCCTTGAAAACCGGGTGGAGCTTTGGGTTGGAATCCACTTTGGTTCCCTTGGAATTGGTTCCTTGGACATAACCTTGTTGGTTGGTGTTAGAAGCTTGACCTTGAGATTGGATTTGCTTTTGTGGGACTCCTTGAGCTTGATTAGATTGTGGAGGGTAGACTTGGTCTTGTGGATTCTCAACATTTGTGTTCCGGTAAGAGAAGTTGGGGTGGTTCCTATAGTTTTGGTAGTTCCCTTGGTTCCCCACGTAATTCACCTCCTCTTGGGTGTGAATCCACAAAGCTAACCGACTTTTGAGAAGACACTATGAGTTTAGCAATTAAGTTGGCTTGCTTGTCCATCATGGAGGCTTGCTTATCCAACTTTTCATTAAGCGCTTTTATGTCCTTGGCCCACTTGTTCTCATCAAAGTCGCTCATGGTCCTTGTGGCGCGGTCATAATCGTCGCCATATGTCCCGTCGCTTTGGGCCAAGTTCTCTACTAGCTCCATTGCTTCTTCAACATCCTTAACTAAGAAGTTACCGTTTGATGCCGTGTCAAGTAGCATTCGGATCTTAGGTAAGGCACCTCGGTAGAGAATACTAAGGAGAGAGGCGTTGCTAAAGCCATGATGAGGGCATTGAGAAGTGTAGCTTCTAAATCTCTCCCAAGCCTCGTTGAACGACTCATTGGACCGTTGTGTGAAACTTGAGATCTCATTGCAAAGCTTGGTGGTTCTAGCCGGTGAAAAGAATTTGGCAAGAAGCGCACGTTTGCAATCATCCCACGAGATGATAGATCCTTAGGGTAAGTTCTTTTCCCATTGGTAAGTCTTGTCACCTAAAGAGAACGGGAAGAGACGAAGTTTGAAACTGTCTTCGGAGACCCCATTGATCTTAGTGGGACCACATATCCAGTCAAATTGGTCTATGTGGTCTAATGGATCCTCCATTGACTATCCGTGATACTTGTTGGCTTGAACCATGTTGATCACCCCCGGCTTCACTTCGAAGTTGTTGTTTTCCACCGGTGGAGCTTGAATCCCTTGCCGGTTTTGGTGAGCATTAGCGGCGTCACCTTCTCCAACAACGTGTCTAGCTCTTGGTGGATTGTTTGGACGGTTTGGTTGGTGATGGTTTCCATTGCCACCACCTCCTTGGTTGTTCCCATTCCCACCATTCCCTTGGTGGGGAATGTTATCATGAATGTTCTCAAGTGGAATATCATGAAGATCTTCAATTTTGTTACCAAATTCTTCTTGTATTCTCACTCGGTTTCGTCTTGCTCATGAACCCATCTCAAATTTATCAATGTCGTCCCTTGGTTCTACGAGGTTAGTATTGCTACGGGAACGGGTATGCATGCACCTATAGAGAGAAAGAGCAATAGGAAGTAAAGAAGATTAGTAATCTTGGTAGGAAATGATACTTAAACTCACAAAGAGCCTAAATCTCAAAGTTAAAATCAAATCCCAATATGGCAACGGCGCCAAATTGATACTAAGACTTTTCGGTCTCAAAGAGGTATCAATAACTCTAAATACAAGTAGTATAAGAGGTTATCAATCCGTATTGGGAGATGATTCTAAGCACCAAGAATACAAGGAACCTATGTAAGTTAAGTTAATCAAAAGGGTTTTGTGATTAAGTATCCAATTCAAATCAAATAAAGCCACTAAACAAGATGTAAATCAATAAGCAAAAGCGGATTCAAAGATGGGATTATGGATATAAGATGACCCAAGTTCAATTCATGATGATCATTTACTCAAACAAGCTAATCCCTAGGCATAAGATCCTTAACTTGACTAATTCTCTTTCAAGCAATTAATCACTATGCTAATCACCTAATCTATTAACAAACTCTCATTTGTGGATCATTGATTAGCAAGCATTAAATTTATATAAACAAGATCAACCAAAGATACACCCTAGACAACTATTATCATAGGCTAGGAGCATCAATCTCTTGTTTAGTTCACCAAGGCATTTCATCAAACACTTGGTGTGCATGAAATGCCTTATGATCTAGACCCACTTTCTCAAGCTAGATCTAGCCTTAAGAAAACTAAACAAGAAGGGATATAATAATATCTAGCCCTAGACACCATGAATCAAGCCGTGGATCATCCTAATCTACCCCATCTCTAAACCCTAAAGGACTACTGAAGACCCATTAGAACCAACCCAAAATCGATGGGGATAGGGGTTGAATCCATGGATGAATGTTGAATAATCAAGATAGAAAGAAGATAGACAGAAGAGATTGATAGAAATAAATAGTAGATTGCATAAACCAAAAGATCCTCTTATAAATCTCAAGAACTCTACTCAAAAGGTAAGTGTTTTTGAATCAAGAAAAGCATAAGTTGCAAAAATTAGGTAAAGTGGTTTTTATAATGAGGTGCTCGACCGGGTCGATTCGGAACAAACCGGGTTCCGACTCGGCCAAGTTGGATCTTCTTGGTCGAACATTGCAGACCGGGTGGATTATGGCCGGTTGGGATTTCATCTTTGGGCCGGTTAATATTCATGTGATGGGACCGCACAGATTGGACCTTGTGGATCTCAGACGGTTCAGGTGACGAGGAATGCTTGCTGGCTTGGACCGCGTGGCTTCGGGACGGTTGAGATTTCATCTTTGGGCCGGTTAGGATTCTTGTTCCAGGAGCGCTTGGATTGGAACGCCTGGATGCTGGTAGGTTGTGCAGCCGAGATACTCCAATTCCTTCTAAGTCCTTCTCGGCATCCGTAGCCGATCGTGCTTGAGCCTTAGGACTTCCCGAACATCTCCGAACTGCTCCAAAGTACCTAGAATATACTCCATAACATGCAAGACACTCTAAGACCTAATGCAAAACATCATATTCTCTAAACAAGACCAAAACATGCATGAAAGACCTAGATATGCTCGTATGTGACTCAAAATGCAAAGTGAAATGTATGCTATGAAGGCTAAATGAGACGACATCAATGGTTCGACCCATTATGCTTACAGGGTGGTCTTCGTCTCGTCCCACGAAGTGTTGGGATCGGCCCATGACACTTTGCCAAGATTAACTGGGTCGGCATAGTCTTGATATGGTCTCTGTTCGGTCTTGGTTCTGTTTTGGTCTTGATTCGGCCTCGGTTTTGGTCATGGCTCAACCGAGGCATGGTTTCGTCAAAGACTTGTTATATATGGCCTCGGCTCGGTCCCGTTTTGTCTGAGGCAAACCAATCAAAATAAGTTTGCCGAGGTGAATGAAGCGAGGCTGAACTGTCATTTGGCTTGGTCGTCTTCTTCTTTCCATGGGCTCGGTTTGGCTAGGACCATCTTTCCATACTTAGTCGTTTTGGGCAGCTAATATCAAATAGGTGAAAACTGACCCCAACAGGAGGTCTCATGTATCTGAATATTCAACATCATTCTCAGCATCATCTAGTTCCTCCTCCATCTCATCTTGAGATTATCCACCACTAGTCGTGATGATCATCACCCTTTCATTCGGGCAATCTCTTGCACAATGTTCTCTCCCTTGACACTTAAAGCAAGTAATGTCACGAGTTCTAACTTGATTAGTGTTAGAGAACTTACCTTGTTCTGGCCTAAATGATTTAGGTGGCTAATTAGACTTCCTTTTGAAGCGAGAATCGATCTCGATAGCTTTGCCCTTGTCTACGGGTTTGTTGTTGCTTGCTTGCCACAACTGGAATCTATTGCGGTTGGAAAGAAATGTCTTTCGCTTTATTTGTTGCTCCACTTGCACATATAAGTGCAATAACTCATGGAGACCACTGTATCGTTCTCTCTCCACCTTCCTGGCTATCCTCTCTTGAAGGCCATCAATGAACTTAGCCATCAATGCTTCCTCAGATTCTTCTAACTCCAAAGAGTTCATGAGTTTCTCAAACTCTTCGAAATACTCCTCTACCGATCGGTTTCCTTGAGCTAACTTCCTGAAACACTTTTGAAGATCACAATGATAGTGCTCACAGACATACCTCAACCTTAAAAGGTATTTCATATCATGCCATGTGTGGATTGGACCAAAGAGTTGTCACCTCCTTCCAGAAACGGTTTTGTCCCACTACGCCAAAGTATTCTCAGTTAGTTGAGCTGCGGCTAGAGCAACTTTCTTGTGCTCTCCATAACCATAACACTCGAATATGTATTCAAGACTCCTATCCCAATCCAAGTAAACTACTGGATTTGATTTTCGTGCAAAAGTAGAAGGGGTCAGTTTAATCTCATTATTACCTTCCCTCGGCTCATGTTCTCTCGATCTGTTGCCCCTTAGAGGATCACGTCTCCTCTGGTTTTGGTGCCTTAGTGGGTCAGGTGAGAGATCATCTTCGAGCTCATGCATGTCATAATCCTCCGAACCCTCTTGGTCGTTGTGGTTATTGACTGGTTGGTTTCTACGAGCTTGAGGAATAGCTTTCTCGGGTGTTCTTGGTTACGGCTTCTCCAAGCGACCAAAACGGTCACCGTAGCTCCTCAACTCCTCCCTCATTGTTGTGAGCATTTGTAGCCTAGTATCTTGTGGTACTTGTCCTTCGTCTCCCATAGTATTAGTTTGTTGGTCCTTAAAACGTACTCAAAAACAACAACTCGTCAAATACCAAATGAAAATAAAGAACAAATCACAAACGACAACTTGAGACAAATTCAAAACCACTAAATGATGACATATGATTCGATATGACCTCAAAGCAACTCGCAATAGATTACAATTTTTTTTTCTTTTTTTTTTATTCTAGCAACTTAAATGATCGGATGCGATAATAATAATTTTTTTTTTGGCTTTTCTCAATATAAAACTAAACACGAATGCAAAAAATAACCTTTTATGGTTTTTCTCTAATGAACAGAAGCAAATAATTCGACTAACCAAACCCTAACTATTTTTTTTTTGTCTCGTCGAAACAACCTAAGCGAATAAAAATAAAACTAGCAAGGGATAGGGAAACCAAAGGCAGAACCTTTGTTTCTGATACCAGATGATATAAGACTCGGTGGTGAGTACGTATATGGTGGATAGACGTGAAACTATATGCAGGCGGTTGCCCTCTCTTATAGTCAATTGATGATCGAAGATAGTATGATCTGACACGATGATGGTCACTTCTCTCGTGTGGGATCGATTGAGTGAGATGCTGGTTGGCGGAATACACGACACATAGGGGTTGTGACTCTCTTATACGGTGCAATAGCTCAGGCTTGATCGAATCACACGAACAAGCAAGAACAAGGATGAGAATTCGATTCTCAAGAACACTAAGAAAGTGTGGCTCTTTATTGATATCGGGTAAACAGTTGTGACTACAAAGTTGTGTGATGTGGGCATCGAACCAGCAAGCCCACCAGAGGTGACCCCAAAGCTTGGAGGAGACCAATCCGGCCCATCCGAAGCCGACCAATGCCTTACATAAGCTGTACATGAGGTTACAAGCAACCGAGCCAATGAGGGATCATTTTTCCATCGACAAAGTGATGCTAACAAACACTCTGATCGAATCCCTCAGTCAAAATTTAAGAAATCCAAAGACGACGATTTTCGAACCACTTTACCGAATGAGATTTTTACCGGAGAAGTAAAGACAACACCATGCCTCAAACCAACCGAGGGAAGACATTTTCACTGACTAATCAACCCTAAGGAAGACTTTAGTCGAGCCAAAGCACCCTTGACTCGACCTATTTTGCAAGATACCCAAGACACGTCACATGTAGCTGAGAAGAATCGGCCCTACCGAAGCTGAACCGGAGGAACCAGACGTCAAACCAACTGAGGTAGGTCATTTTCATCGACCAACCTGCAATGAAGAAGATCTTAGTCGAGCCACTTTCACTTAAGCATGTCCAAAAACAGGAGTTGCCCTTGCAATGCTCTATGATCCATTCGATAAGACATATGGGCCAGAAACGATGGATTTCAGCATAAGCCCACCAAGACTTAATCCGTCCTTGACCCAACATACCTACGGGAGCCCCCCTATGGAGTCCACCAGCTGAAGACCCAACCTAGATTGATCCGGTTCCACCTCAAGACTTGAAGACTCTCTTGCGGATCCTTTTGGAGCCAAATAAGGAAACCACGAGTTGTGATCAAACTAGCGCCTCTTCCACACGAGTATTCATATTCTAAGTGGATAACAAAGAATCATGCAGAAATATCGAACATAGAACGAAGAACTTCTAGAAGATTATGATTCCTAAATCTAACAATTCATCAAATTAAACCATGAAATTTCTTTAAAAAAATCCTTTTAAACCCAACTTCGAAACTACTCAATCATAGTGTAACAAAACATCATAAAATAATAAAGGATTGCAGAAATAAAGAAATAAAATATCGAATAACGAAGAACACAGATGAAGACGGAGATCGAATGATAATCTCCTCGACGCCTTTTCATCTCTCTCTCGAATACGGCTCTCTCCTTGCTGGTCAAAAAACGATTCTCCTCTTAGAATGACCTAAAACAAGCATATATAGCCTTTTCATTCGTCGGGAACGTTAAGGGTTTCATTAACAAGTGACATGATTAACTTGGGCTTGAAACGGGCCTCTTGGGATAAAAATGAGTCGTGATTATTCTGACCGCGGCGGATTGCTTCCTGGTTGCGGGCTCGTTGCCTCCAGCAAGGGGCGTGCTTCTTCTTGCCGCGGCCAAGGCCTCTTATGCTTGGCTCATTTCTGCTTCAAGGCAGCTTCATCTGCCTTCAGTCCTTCAAGAATATTTGAAGATCTAACCATTGGAATGTTTTCAAACCAATTTCATTTGAAAGCTGGTTGTCTCTTCTTTGTTTTGTCCAAATTTTAGGATGCTCAGACGGTGAGAAGGTCTCCTTTGATTACAAGACTTCTGACGGTCTAAGTTTATCCAAAAACGTACATTTGCTTTTAAATGCACTCTTTTATCCCAAGTTACCTGAAATGTCTTTTAAATTTCTAAAACATGGAAATCACTTGACAACCATTCGAAACGGAATTAAAACACCTGCAAAAGATATTATAATGATCCATAAAAATGGTCAAAAACCGGTATATCATGGCTCCAAATTCAAGTAACAACAAATTTGAAGAGTCGGCGGCACGAGCAAAGTGGGAACGTTGCTGCCATTGAGTGTGTGATTATGTAGATCATATGTGTGCAGCAAGTTAAGGGAATATGTGTGCACTATGACCTTGAATGCCATATATTTGACAACGTTGGAAGTATGGCCGTGGTCCATTATTGCTTGTGTCAGGTTTGTTGTTGAATTGTTGTTGCTGCCATGTCTGATTTGACTTGAAAGGAGTCTTGGAATTGCTTTTGTTGTTGCGATTGTTGATATAGTTTGCCAAAACATGGGATGGTATGGCTGCGTGAGACGCATACATAAGCTTTGATTCATGGTTGAGCAACTTCTCGTGAATCTCTGTGATTTTGGGAGGGATGTCTCTACTTTCGATCTGATCAACAACATGTTTGTATTCATCTGGTAGGCCTTCGAGGATGTAGTCAACTTGATCTTCATGGTCAATTAATTTTCTAAGAAGAGCAAGTCGACCAAAGTGGGTGGTGAATCCTTGTATGTATTCATCAATGGTTTTGTTTTCCTTGGACCAGTTTTTGAGTTGATGTTTGAGTTGCTTCTTGTGTCTTCTGCTCGGTTTAGCATAGGTAGCCGCTAAGGGGGACCATGCTTTCGCAGCCATTGCGGATCTGGAGAGGAGAAGCTGAATGGAAGTTGAGATAGCGCCTTGAAGAGCGCTGTAAATCAACTTAGATTGGTGTGGAAACGTGGGCATGATTCACAGTCTAAATGTCATTGGTGGTGATGATTGGATCTGGTACGATAGTGGATCCATCAAGGTAACCTCTAAGGTCATAACCATCAAAGAAGGCATGAACATGAATGCTCCACATTAGGTAGTTGGAGGCGGTGAGCCTTGAGACATTAGACATATTGATGTTAATGACTGTGGCATTTGAGTTGGAGATGATGATTAATTGTTTCAGAATTTTCTGGTGTAGACATGATGGTGGCTCAACGAAGAATAAAGGGAGCAGACATGAACCAAAAAAAAAAAAAAGAAGAGCCACGTTTTAGGTCTCAGATTTTCTGTTCTGATACCATATAAGAGTTTGTGAAAGATGATTGTATTATTGAGTAGTGCAATACATATATACACGATGAGATACATAGGAATGGAAACAAGATATATGTACAGCTAATGACAGTGAATGCTAATGAAATAAGAGAGTCAATCAAATCTCTCTTTACATATATGAATATACCAATAAAAACAAAGCTGCACCATAGAGGAATAACAAGTTACCATGTGAGATGCAAAGTTTCTAAAAATACAAGAGCTTTTATCCAGAATGTCCTCCATTTGCTCCATGATTTGGAATATTTCTTTGGACTAGAAATGACTATCTCCAAGACATTCTTTTCTTCATGAAGCTTATTCCTTTAAGCACAAAAAATGACGATGTTAAAATGTGCTAATGAAATAAGAGAGTCAATCAAATCTCTCTTTACATATATGAATATACCAATAAAAACAAAGCTGCATCATAAAGGAATAACAAGTTACCATGTGAGATGCAAAGTTTCTAAAAATACAATAGCTTTTATCCAGAATGTCCTCCATTTGCTCCATGATTTGGAATATTTCTTTGGACTAGAAATGACTATCTCCAAGACATTCTTTTCTTCATGAAGCTTATTCCTTTAAGCACAAAAAATGACGATGTTAAAATGTGCTCTTCTTCTCCAAATAATAAAGATCAAGATAAACACTTGGTCAACAAAATCCATCTATTTTGTAGGACGGTTACAACTTCCTAATTCAATGATCTTTGGAATCACCAACTGTTGGTGCAGCACTTTTGTCCTCCCACAGAAGTGTAGAATTTTTGTTATATGTTATTTACAATAGGGGGATTTTGCAAAAATTGTCACTTAGAAGATTCCTTAATTTTTTGTTACTTTTTGAAAATGTAGTAGAAAGTAACACTTATTTTACTATTCAATCCAAATTTACCCATGTACAGTACGACATGTACGATAATGGAAGGTACAAGATGTAGCAATAAAAAGGGGTAAAATCCACTTTTCACCCCAAAAAGTGACAAATATTTTTAACACTTTAAGAAGATGTCTAAATACAAATGAAACTTCAAATAAGGGACAATCTGTGTAATTATGTCTTAACAATATTATATGAAATATAATTATATATAGGGCGCTTTGCAAAATTTGACCATTTATTTAAGTTTGATTAGTTTTTAGCACTTTCCCAAAGTGCTATTAGAAAGTAGCACTTTATGTATTGTACATGACAATTTAGTCCCATGTACAGTACGGCGTGTGCGCTTGTCGACGGTACACGGAAAGATAGAGGGGAGGGGGTATTTTTGTCATTTGCCAACTAAAAAATAAAAAGAAATAGTAAAAAATCTAAAGTGCGAATAACCTATTGAAACCTAAATAAAGTATGTGTATTTGAAAATATGTCTTGTATATAACATGATACATACATATCATACAATATATGACACCATGTTATATATATCGTATTCATTGTACATGATAAACTTTAGTTTATATACCAAGTAAGAGCCATCAAATAAATAACGGATATTATAGACAAATTGGGTTTTGGGTAATGTAACAACTACCAAAACATATCCTCCTAAACAAATGCTCCTAAACTATTTGGAAACCCTTTGGTCCACTGGCTTGACCAAAGGCCAATTAATGCCTTTACATTTTGATGTATGAAATTTGATTTCCAGAGAATGCAGACTAATGGAGGCAAATTTATAGAAGCTGTCCAGCATGGTGGAATTAGAGATGTTCGTCGTGATCTCACATGGCAAGGGTAACGTTGTTCATCGTGAGGGTGGTGCATGTAGAACCGGTTATCATGGATCCTTGTAAGCGTGTAGAATTGTCCATGTAATTGTTCTTATAACTTGTAATAGACAATAATTCAGAAACACAAAAAAACTATTTAAACAGAAGAGACCTATTAATATATATATATATATATATTAATATCACTAGGTTAAGCTGAAAAACTAGCCATGCTTTTTACTTATAGAGCGCCAAAATCAACGTAAAATTAATCAAACCATACCATCTAGTATTTTGGGGAGAGTCTAATGTACATCTCTATATTATTATTTGAGGAGTCATTTAGGAAAATATCATTAGGTTGAGTTATTATATATTATGTAATTACAAATAAAAAGATAACTGAAATAGAAAATGATATAACTGTCTTTTAAAACTATTATAGAGAATATGAAAACTTGTTTTTTCCTTCAACATGCATTCAATAGTGTATTTAGTTTCTATACTTATTAAGATATTCTATTAATTTAAATAATAACCAATCCATATATATATTCAAAGAAAATAAATCTATTTGAGATGTTGTAATATTTTCCATTTGTATTTTTGTAATCAATTTGTATTTTATTCGAAAATCAATTCAATTATTTTTTATAAAAATAACAACTAAATCGAAATGTGTTTTAAAATACTTTTTATGGTTTCTAATATAATGTTAAAATGTGTTTTAAAATATTGTAGTTCTTTGCGGGTTAATCCAAAAACTATTTTAGTCCACTGCTGAACAAATTATGGCAAATTGCTGTTTTTACCCCAAAATTTCGTTTTTATGACAAAAATACACTGTCCTTTCAATCAAATGCTGCGCTACACTTTCGGGGGTGGAAGATTACAGTTACCCCCTTATGACCAAACAAAAAATGCGAAACCGCTATTATCATTTTAACCTTCGCGACATGTCATACTTCTATAGAGGTCTGACATTTAGACTCTAATAGAAGTCTGATTTATTTCTCTTACCAGACTTTTATCAGACGTATTCGAGAAGTCTGATACAGATTAAAACCGTAAATTTAAATTTAAAAATTAAAACAAAAAAATTTTAAAATTTTTTGTTCTAATATAATTAAATATAGACTATTTTGATGTATAGAAATTAATATTTCATAAAATTGAATCAAATTAAACAAGGTTAGTTAATTATGCATATACCTCAATAAATATTAGACTTCTCGAAGAAGTCTGATACATATTTAATTAGTAAATTTAAATTTAAATTTAAAAATTGTAAAAAACAAAATTTTGTTAAAAATTTCTTATACATAAATTAAATATAGACGATTTCGAAGTATTAAAATTAAATTTCGAAATCGTGAATCAAATTAAAAACATGTAAGGCAAAGTAGGTTGTAAACCTCAAAACATGCTTTGTAATGGAAACATTTACATATAACTTTAGGGTTAGATTCATGGTTAACGATATTTACATTTGAAATTAAAAATTTGCACATATGTGTTGTAATGTGCATATATTTCACGAATTTGATGCTTCCTAGAAGTTATGTTTTAATATTGTCACTCATAAGTGTTAAATATTAGATTTAGGGTTACTCGGACTTATCGGAGAAGTCTGAGAGAATCGGGATTTCTCAGACTTCTCAGAGATTACCAGACTTCAATTTTAACCTGATTTTTTAAAAGTCAATTGGAAAACTACCCTCTCGTTGACCATATGAGTTTCATCAGATTTCTAAAGCAGTCTTAGTATACAACTCAGATATGAACTCGACGATATGCAAAAATTCGTACCTATATCCGTTTAGAGTTTGTTTTCACCCTTGTCGAGCACCCAGAACGTCTAATATCACCGAAATCCCGAAAGCCTAGTCGTGTTTTGCCGTTTTTATGGCATAATTTCCGATTTCGGTACATTTGAATCGGAAAATCAGTGGGAAAATAGGAGAAATCGGAGAGAGAAGTCGCGAAAAGTGTTTACGAGCTCTATTCTTGAGCTTTAATGGCGGAAAAAACGGGTTAGTTACTACATTCACTCGTCGACGATGGTGGTTGTCGTGGTTTCTCAGAATTCTCAGAGAATCGGGGTTTCTCAGACTTCTAAGAGAAGTCTGAAACGTATTTAATTTGAAAATTTAAATTAAAAAAATATTAAAAATTTAGTTTTTAGAAATTTTTACTACATAAATTATACATACTCATTATTGCTATATATAAATTAAAAGTACATAAAATTTAATCAAATTGAATCATTGGAGATGAATTTGGATCTAAACACAAGTTTGTGGTTTCTCAGACTTCTCCAAGAAGTCTGAATTGTATTTAATATGAAAATTTAAATTAAAAAAATAATTAAAAAAAATTTCATACAAATTTTTGATACATAAATTAAACATAACCATTGTAGATGTATATAAATTTAAATTACATAAAATTTAGTCAAAATGAGTGAGTATGAGATAAATTTGGATCTAAACACCATGTAGGTAATAGTTTACAATTTGGATATCAAGTTTTTATATGTAGGGTTAGATTGAGAGTTTCTAAATTTTTAATTCATAATATTTTTTTTACATATACTGGTTAGTTTGTGACTAAGTTAAACGAGTTTGATGTTTGTTATAAGTTTTCTATATAATATTATGGTATTTAAGTAGTAATGATCAAGTTTATGGTTTATCAGACTGCCATTTCAGTCTGATCATGTCCATGGTTTATCAGACTTCTTGATTGAAACCTGTGAATTAACCTGAAATAAGTTACCCTACTTGTGATTTTACCCCATATATAAACTAAAGTTACCAACCCTAATCTGTAAAAGTCATTATCGACTGTCTCTCTCTAAAACAGGAAGAATCTCTCTCTCTCTAAACTCTCTCAAACATCTCACCGCCACCGCCACCGCCGTCGTCAGCTTCTTCAGTCTGGTAATTAACTCTCCTTTTTCGCCTTCTACTCTACTTTTTTCTTCCAATTTTTTTTAGATCTATACGAAATAAGACCATTTTCCCATGTTCTTTGCATAGATCTAAACAAACAGATGGGTTATTTGCCTAGATCTAATTAATTCCATTTTAGATCTACTTGAAAATTACTATATTAGAAGTTTGAAAGTGAATTAGACTCGATACGAAGTCTGATACTTGAACTGATCTGAATTAGACTCGATTAGAAGTCTGAAATTGTACTTTCATATAATTAGACTCTGTTAGAAGTCTGAAATTTGACTTTGTACGAATTAGACTTGAGAAGAAGTCTGAAATTAGACTTATCCGAATTAGACTCTTTTAGAAGTCTGAATTTCGACTTGATTTTAAATTAGACTTTATTAGAAGTCTGGCGTTAGACTTGTTTTATTTTTTGCGAATGTTTTCTGGTACACAGGATGGGGCGATTCAGTCACCTTCCAACGTCGAGTAGTTCATGTTCAACAGGTCGACGTCGATCCGGATCATCCTACGGATTCCCCAAGAAATGCTTCTGCGGTCTGGAGCCCGTCATGCGAACATCCACTACTGCCGATAATCCGGGAAGAAGATTCTTCGGATGTCGTAACTATGATGTAATGGCCTCTATATGTCATGTGGTTCGTTTTTTTTTCTGCTTATTATAGTTTGGGATCTTAATATGATTGTATAAATGTCGCTGTGTAGGATGGTGGTTACCATACAATGAAGTGGTGGGAAGAGGCTATGACTGAGGAGGTTAACGATGTAAAGCTGTATGTTGACCAACATGGTCAACTAATTGATGGCATGTTCGTTTCTAATGCTCAAAGCGACAAGTATTTGTCCACGTTCCTCGATGACGTCAAGGTAACGAAGGCAGAGATAGCTCAATTGAAGGAGCGGTTGACGGAGAAGCCATGTGGCCAGATAATGTGTGGCGTCGAGTTGAAGAGTCTGACGTTCGCTGGTGCTATTATTGTCGTCCTGATCATGTTTATCTGTTTTGGTTTCTTGTAATATGTGACAATTTGTAACCAAAATTTGTATTTTTTCCATTGAACGAGATATTTGATTATGAAGTCGGTTTAATTTATCTGTGTTCTTCTTTACTATGTCAGACTGTTTATGAAGTCTGAATTTATTAGACTTTTTTCGAAGTTTGAAAACTTAAACTTTTGAAAACTTTCATAAGTCTGGTCCTGAAAATATCACCATTTCAGACTGCAAAACGAGTCTGTCTGTAGAAGTATTTGAAAAATACTTCTAAGCGGCAATTAAAAATATTAGAAAAAACCGTAAAGAAAAAGGCGGGAATTTTGCCACCCAAAATTTGCAAACTTCTCGCTCAATTATCTCATCACTACCAGACTGCTAAAAGAGTCTGATATCAGACTAGGTTAAGAAGTCTGGCATCAGATTGCGAAAGCGGTAGTTTTATGTGGTAAAACCGTTTTTTTTTTAACCGCCGCCTAGGATACATATAAAAGGATTTTTTTATTCCCTCATTTTTACAGTTACCGAAGAAAAAAAATAAATAAAAAACACCGATTCTCTCTCGGAGAAACTGAACCGCCGCTTAGGACACATCTTCGTTGTCGCTGCCGGAATTCGTCGCCTTCGACGGTAAGATTCTTCTACTCCTCTCTTCGCCGCAAACCGTCACCTTCTCGATACTGATTTCTAGAACTCAGCACTGAACCCTTGTCCTTTTTGATATCCAGATCTGGTTTCTCTCTCCTCGCCGTTGTCACCGCTCCTTTTTGATTTCCAGATCTGATTTCCAGAAGGTAAAAGATTCAAATTGAGCAATAATGGTTAGATCTTTGGGTTTGAGTTGTATTGTGTTTTGTGGATTTTTGGGATTCGTCCGATTGCGTCAGACTGCAAATAGAGTCTGACTATATTTCTTCAAACTTCAAATAGAGTCTGAATTTTAGTAGTCAGACTGCATATGACGTCACCTTCTCGATACTGATTTCTAGAACTCAGCACTGAACTCTTGTCTTTTTTTATTTCCAGATCTGGTTTCTCTCTCCTCGCCGTTGTCACAGCTCCTTTTTGATTTCCAGATCTGATTTCCAAAAGGTAAAAGATTCAAATTGAGCAATAATGGTTAGATATTTGGGTTTGAGTTGTATTGTGTTTTGTGAATTTTTGGGATTCGTCTGATTGCGTCAGACTGCAAATAGAGTCTGAATTTTAGTAGTCAGACTGCATATGACGTCACCTTCTCGATACTGATTTCTAGAACTCAGTACTGAACTCTTGTCTTTTTTGATTTCCAGATATGGTTTCTCTCTCCTCGCCGTTGTCACCGCTCCTTTTTGATTTCCATATCTGATTTCCAGAAGGTAAAAGATTCAAATTGAGCAATAATGGTTAGATCTTTGGGTTTGAGTTGTATTGTGTTTTGTGGATTTTTGGGATTCGTCCGATTGCGCCAGACTGCAAATAGAGTCTGACTATATTTCTTCAGACTGCAAATAGTCTGAATTTTAGTAGTCAGACTGCATATGACGTCTGACTTTAAGTTTTCAGACTGCTAATGGAGTCTGGTGTTGGTTGATGCAGTTTTAGACATAATGGCAGAACATGAATTCCCTCGAAGGATGTTCACTTCAGGGTATGAGCCTCAACCAGACAAAAGCATACACTACTTCAGCGGTAAGAGAGATCTCATGGACGCTCTCAAAGAAGCGCTGGATGATGATGAGTGGGAAGAACTTCGCAACTCAGCCTTTGGGGTTTTTGTGAAGTGGCATGAGCTGAACTTCGTATGGTGTTCAAGGATGGTGCACTACATGCTTACTATGCAACTAGAGGTAGATCAGAAGCATGAGCTTTGGTGTCTTCTTGGCCATCAACCGGTGAGGTTTTCCCTCCATGAGTTTCACCAGATAACCGGACTCAATTGCGACTATGTTGAGAATCTGGAGTACCCAGAGGTTGAGTATGCAGCCGATATTAGAGCAATGTGGGAGCTTCTTGGGCTGGATTTCGAGGTAGGGCCAAGTTATTTTCAGTTACTGGACGCTTGCAATAGATGTCGAGGCTGGGAACAGCAAGATAGGATTTGGTTGGGCTACCTAGCCATCTACACGAGCTTCATAGGGGCTCAACACTGGTCAGTTCCCGCAAGGGCTGACATGACTAAGCTACTGCTGTCTCCAGGGGCGTTAGAAGCATACCCATGGGGAAGACTGGCCTTCAAAATCTTGGTAGACTCTGTCAAAACAGAGGCAAACAAAAAACTCCAAGATGACAAAAACTATCAGGTTGAGGGCTTCGCTGAGGTCTTGAGTGTCTGGGTATATTGGGCCTGTCCCAGGATTGCTACACTTTATGGAATGCCCTTGCAAGATAACCCAGACCCACCGCTCTTGGCTTACAAAGGATCAAGGAATCGGAAGAAAGTCAATTTAGAATTGCGCAAGCAGGTATTTTACTGACCTTTTTTCCTTAAAATTCACCTTTGATTGCTCTATGTCAGACTTATCAGACTAATTTTGAAGTCTGAATTTTTCCCAGACTTAATTTGCAGTCTGAAAGTTGTTGCCAGACTTAATTTGCAGTCTGAAATATTGAAGTCAGACTTTTTTTAAGTCTGAAACTTTGTACCATACGAGATATGTAGTCGGGTAGATTTTATTACATACTAATATACATTTTGCTCGTTGACTTGTACTTGCAGACCAACGTCAACAAATTCGTCGTCAAGGAGTTTGAGGACATGTTCCCCATGTGGGACGATGGTGAGGATGATGAGAAAGTTGTTAACATTGTGAAAGCAATGTTAGGTGAGTTTGAGCTCCCTTGGAGGTGGAGTTTTAAACACTGGAAGTCTGAAGGTGTGTTGGCCATTGTCAAGAAAGAGGTGCCCCTTATTAAGTCTGAGGGTGGTCTGAAGAAGGCCAAGGAAAAGGGTGTTAAGAGGAAGGTTATTGATGATGATGGTGAGGATGTTGATGATGATAAGAAGCGAGCAAAATCAGGCGGTGATGATGGTGGTGAGGTTGTTTACTTGATCATGTCGGTGGGTGAGAAGATGAATGAACTTTTTAGTCTTGTTAAAAAAGGTTTTGAGCAGGTGAATGAGAAGATGATTGAACTTGAGAAGGCAGTTAGGTTGTTAAGGGGAGAAAAGAGGAGGAAATCTGGTGTTGAGAAGTCTGATGTTGGTGTTCAGAAGAAGTCTGATGATGAGAAGAAGTCTGATGGTGGTGTTGAGAAGAAGTCTGATGATGGTGGTAAGGTTGATGATGGTGGTGAGGCTGGGGCGGGGAAACGCAAAAAGGCTCCGCGGAAGAATATTACACCAAAAAAAATTGTTGTGAAGCATCCTAAGCCAGCCGCGGTTGTTGGAGCTGCAGACCAAAAAGGACCTCAAAAAGAAGCTTCAGCGGAAGTGGATGCAAAGGAAGCCCTGGCTGAAGACAACCCTGCCCAACCGTCTGAGGCCAAGATTCAGACTGTGGATGTTGGGGTTAGTGTCCCAAACCGTTTACCAAAAAATGTTCAACAAAGGAGAAGTAGTCGAAGACTTAAGAACAAAGCCGTTGCTTAATATGCAATATAAGTCTGATTATTGTTTGTAAAAACCTGAACCTATGTGCAACTAAAAAATAGTTATTTCGCTTTGTTGTTGTGTTTGATGTGAGCATGGTTATCTGGTATTAGACTGAGATTTAGGTCTGATTTTGGTGTTATTTTAATATCTGTCAGACTTCTAAAAAAGTCTTATTTTGTTTTGGCTTTATATTGCAGTCTGTAGGTGGCATGGATAGTATTAGATTATTTGTATTCGACTTTTATTGCAGTCTGGCGGAGGTAGTTTTATTTTATTTTGTAAATGCAGAGTAGTGTCGTGGGCAGCGAACTTAGTGTTCTTATAGTCGATAAGGCGGCCATGGGCGTAAACTTTGATGCTGCATATATGTCGAAACAAGACACTAAGCAGGCAGCTGCTGGAGCTTATGTAAAGGCGAAGGCTCAAGAACTCAAACAGAGAGAGCAGGATACGAAGGAGAGAAAGAGCTCAACCCAAGTGCATATCACACCGAAATATTATCCTTGTGCTCCGGCAACCAGGATGGAAGTGAAGACACTTAATGATAACGTCAAAAAACTGTTGTATGTCGTCACACTCTACCTATATTATAGAATAATTAGCTCGATGTCTAACACGCATAATATATTCTGTAGGGGTTATCCGAAGAGGGAGGTGAAAACATCCCTAGCTTGGTACTACGATCTGCGCACCCCCCAGGAATGGCTACATGACACGGTTAGTATATAATCTGGTCGGGTTTAATGATTTTCTGTTCTCAGACTTGATTTGCAGTTTGACATTGTTGTTATCTCTTTTAGACTTCCTTCAGACTTCTTTAGAGGTCTGGTGTCAGACTTCTTTTCAAGTCTGGTGAAAGAATTTTTTCTCATACTTGTTTTGCAGTCTGACATTGATGTTCTCTCTTTTAGAGTTTCTTTAGACTTCTGTTTAAGTCTGATATTTTTTGCACAATGTTGACTGAATGCAGCAAATAGATGCTGGGATTGATCTGATGAGGCTTCGACAACACAAACACCCAAATGGTTCTGGTCCGAGAGGCTGACCTTCATTGACACACTGATGGGTAATTTGTGGATGAAACATTATGATGATTTTGTGAAGAGCGGCGAAGGAGAAAATGTGATGCCCACGGTAAGGAGGCTGCCACCTGGTGTATGGGATTACCATACTGGTGAACTACCCTTATTCCTGAAATCAAACAAGACTTGGGGGCTGGAAATTGATTACATCTACACTGCCTTGCACGTTGGGGGAAATCATTGGATAGCTATTATGATTTCTATCCCGGATAGGCACGTAACCATATGGGACATCATCATTGGACGAAAAACCGATGAGGTGGTAGGAGCGGCAGTGGCACCTATATGTGAGATCTTTCCCTACGTGATGCATTGTTTGGCCCCAGTAGATGAAAATTGGAATTATCCCTTTGAGCGATACTCCTACACGATCGTAAGGAGGCCGGAACTTCCCCAAAATATCCAGACAGGTGATTGTGGGGTGTTTTGTTTGAAGTTCATTGAGTTCCATTCTCTTGGGATGCCGTTTCCGAAGTGGATGTGTGATAAAAACATGTAGACTTGCAGAGAGAAGCTTGCGTATGAGATATTCACTAAGCTCTGCCGAACAGGTGAAGAGGGTCGTACCGACGCCGAAAATGAATTGCTAGACGTCTACGAATAGGTGAAGTAGAGTTCCTCTTTAACTTTTGGATTCCCGAGAACAATGGATTCTTGCATATCTTTATCTTTTGTAGATGTAAGAAAAATATCTTTATCTTTTGTAGATGTAAGAAAAACTCATCCATCTTTTGGCTTACTTTCTGCGGGAATTTTTTGTGCCATGCCAATTGTGATGTCAATAGCGTGTTGGGCATAGGTAGGGTATTTCTAGGGTAATTGGTTTAAAACTTCTATAGAAGTCTGGTGTCAGACTTCTATTTCTATCTTCTGTAATGAATTTCTGTTATTAGACTTATATTGCAGTTTGGAAAGGGTGTGATTTTCTTAAGACTTATTTAGACTTGACGAGATGCAGCAAACACATAAGTACTACAAATTAATTTTAAGCCAACAACAATAACCAACGATTAACACAACAAGTTCTTAGACTTAGACAACTTAAAAACCGACTTGGAAACGAAATATTGTAATAGAAAGACACCAAAAGACTCCTCTCAGACTTTCTTCAGACTTCTCTGTCAGATTTCTAAATTGCATTCGTCAGTACATCAGACTTCTACCAGATCCAATCCTTCTCAGGTTTAGTTACCTTTCTCCACCGAAAAAAACAGCAGTTTCTCATATACAGTAGATAGATGAAAACAACTATAAAACAGGTGAGTGTAAGGTGATTTAGCTTACCCAATTTGGTTTTTTTGTGGCCTGGTTGTTTGCAATTAGAACAAGTATATTGCTTGGGAAGCTTCCGTGGTTTATTGCCCTTTGTCTTGGCAATTTCTAGCCAAGTTTACCACCTCGACTTCTGAGGTCTTCCAGGAGGACGAGGATTATGTGGGGGAAGGACACGTACGGTGTCAGAAGCTTTCATAGTACAGTTCTTCGGAAGGATGTTCATTGAGTATGCCTGAAACAGATAGTCCCTACCGTATGATGGACATGGCAGCGTATATGGGTGTAGCTCAAGTTCTAGTGCAGCGCAAATTGCATGTGAGCAAGGTATCTTTACGTAATCCCATACACCACATTCACACGTTCGGTTGTGCAATTCGACCACACAATCCCTATGTCCTCCCTTAACAACGAATCGATACCCATCAACGCGTTTCGCCGTCATGAAGTCCGCATAATATTCACGAATAGCCATCAAATATTCAACTCCTCGGCTAAATTTTGTTGTGAGACTCAATGCATCTAGCCGCCTTTTACAAAACCACGTCCCTAGCTTCTCTTGTATGAACTCCAAAAGGAAAGAGATAGAATATCCTTTTGCCTTCTTGACTACGGAGTTTATAGTTTCGGCAATGTTACTCGTCTTTATGTTGTACCTTTCTCCAACAAAGTGAACGCGGTTAACGCAAGTGAAAACAAGACTGCAATAGAAGTCTGATAAAAATAAGACTGCAATAGAAGTTTGATAAAGACGAATCAGAATGCACAAGAAGTCTGATAAGAAAAATGCATTTTCAGATTATACCTGTCTCCATTGAAATGAACGCGTGACCATAGACTCGGATCCACCTCTTCCAAGTATCTAGCAAGGTCAGGATTTACCGCTCGTAAGGAGGCCATGTAACGGTTAAAATCGTACATCGTATATGCGTACGCCGCGTTTTTCACCAAGTACAAAAAATGTTTTCCCCTGAACTTTGTGACTACGTTATTTTGTAGATGGTAATAACAAATCTCTCGCTTTGCCCAAGGAAGAACCTTTTCAATAGCATTCTTGATGGATGTGTGCCTATCTGAGACTATGACCAGAGGATATTGGTCTGAAATGCAGCCTCTAAGCTTTGTGAAAAACCACTCCCACGAGGCATCATTCTCAGAGTCTACAATGCCAAAAGCCAACAGAAATATTTGAAAATTGGCATCTTGTGAGGCCGCCACTAGCATAACGCCTCCATACGGCCCCGTAAGATGCGTACCATCTACCACAACGACTCTTCTAAGATACTTAAATCCCTCTATGGAAGCTCCAAATGCTAGAAATAGATATTTAAATCTATTCTCCTCATCTAGTTCTAGAGCAGTCGGCGTTCCCGGGTTGGTTTGCTCGATTCCATGCAATAAAGCAGGCAGTCTCTCATAGCCATCTTCCGCTGATCCTCTCACCAACTTTTGAGCATGTAACAACGCTCTGTATGCGGTTGTGTAGCTCATCTTAATCCCATACTGCTTGTTCATTGATACTAAGACATACTTTGGTGTAATCTTCTCAATTATTCCAAAGCATTCTAGAAACAACCAACCAATATAACGCGGAGTATAACGTTTTTTCTTAGCCTTGCGGTCCAGCGCTGAACATGTGTGGGCTCTATTGTAGATCATCACCCAAAACTTGTTTGGTTCGTTCTTGACAGCCGCTCGAAGCTTCCAGTTGCATCCTTCCACAAGACATTTAGCGACAAACAAGCTCTTGTCAGACTTATCTAGTGTAAATGTGTATTTCTTCATTATTGCCGTCAAACGCAGCTTTGATATAAGATATTGCTTGCTATCAAAACAATTTCCGAGAAAGATGCCGTCGGACCAATTTTTCCCTCGACCAGCAAATCGTTCAGCCACATGCTGCAACTCGTAAGTCTTATTATCTTCATCTTCTTTATCATCTTCATCTTCATCTCCCACTTTCCCATACATGCTATAATCTACACCATCATAGTAAGACTCAGCGTGTTTCTTGAAAACTTGCTCTGGCCCATCACCACCACCACCAACACCACCATCATCACCACCACCACCACCACAAATAGAATCATCTGATACTGAGCCCACATCTTCGTCTTCCCAGTCTTTGTCTTCGTCATCTTCATCTTCATCTTTTACATCGTGATTCCCCGCATCTTGATATGCCAAACCGGATCGGCTCGAGACACAAAGACGGATTAAATGCGCACTAGCTAACTCGACCATGCTCCTTACTTGCCTATCCTTTGTGATATAAATAGGTGGGCTATCCGGACCGATCTGTTGCAAGAGTGGTTCCGGTAACGGATATGATAACTCCACAAACTTGTTTTTCTTGTCCAGCATATAATCATCTTGTACCATCTCAACAAGTTCACAATATGTAGAACGATCGCCCAAAGTGATAAACCGCCCTCCTTTGAGAGTATCCAACACAAAATGCCAAATCTGGTCTCTCACAACCAATTCACCAAAATTAACAGGTAGATGCACCATTATCTGTAAAAACAATCATGGAAAAACCACATTAGCGATCTTAATGGAAATATCAAACTTCTTCGCGAAGTCTTATTCTATTAGCTACATTGCCAGAATTATTAAAACAATTATTTAAAAATAATTACCGAACATAAGCATGTAAAACTAATGCATGAGGAACATATACAACTAACACACATATAAAAAAATTAAAATCAACGAAATTCATCACAAATATACAAAACAAAACGGTTTTAAAAAATTTGTCAATCCAGACTGCCACATAAGTCTGAAAAACAGTACGTCAGACCTTTATGGCTGTCTGAAAAAAGGTATTTTTGCAATTAGAATGTTACAAAACATACTGCGGATGCCGTCTGAGGAAAAGTTATCAAAGCAGACTTCTACCGCAGTCTGACAAAAAGGGTATTTTTGCAATTGACCCAAACTTTAACTTTTTTGTCAGACTGCATTAGATGTCTGAGAAAAAGTAAAAGGTATTTCTGCAATTGACCAAAAATTTGACTTTTTTGTTAGACTTCACGGAGAAGTCTGAAAAAATTATGGGGTAGTTTTGCAATTGACCGAAGTTCGACTTTCCTTCCCAGACTTCCAAGGCAGTCTGAAAAAATCCTTCAGACTGCGATAGAAGTCAGACAGAAATTGGTGTATTTTTTGCGTTGACCAACATCTTCGATATCAGACTTCTTTAGCAGTCTGAAGGATTTCATCATTTTCAGACTGCCGTAGAAGTCTGAAATTTTTTACATCCTATTCAGACTGCCAAAGAAGTCTGATACTTTTTCTCTCATTTTTGTCAACTTTTGAAAAAATTCGGTCAATTACTACCAGTACACTGTTTTTTTCAGACTTCATATTCCGTCTAAAAATACAGTCAACTTCCGGTCAAAGTCGCTCATTTTTCATTCATACTGGAAAATGAAGTCTGATTAAAAAGTCAAGTTTTCGGTCAATTGCAAAACTACCCTATGCCTTGATTAGAGGATTTTTCTTGATTTTTTTGTTTTCAAAAGAAATTAGCAGACTTCAATTTTAATCTGAGTATTTAAAAATCAATTGCAAAACTACCCTCTCGTTGACCATGTGGGTTTCATCAGACTTCTAAAACGGTCTGACAATACAAAACAAATCTGAAAATCGATGATATGCAAAAATTCGTACCTATATCCGTTTAGAGTTTGTTTTCACCCTCGTCCAGCGCCCAGAACGTCTAATATCACCGAAATCCCGCAAGCCCAGTCGTGTTTTGCCGTTTCTATGCCATAAAAAATGATTTCGGTAAGTTTGAATCGGAAAATCGAGTGGAAATGGGAGAAATCGGAGAGGAGAACTCGCGAAAAGGAAGTCCGAGCTCTATTATTGGGCTTTAATGGCGAAAAATGGGTTAGTTACTGCATTAACTCGTCGACGATGGTGGTTGTCGTGGAGGTTGAGAATTGATGGCAATGGCATAACCGTAATTAAGTTAGATCTAAAAAAAATTTTGGTCTTTTGAAAAAAACGTTAGACTCTAACAGCAGTCTGAGGAATGGCATTTCCATGAATACCCAGATTCTTAAAGGGTAATTCGTGGGATTCTGAAAAAGAGGAGAGGAAGAGGGCATTTTTAACTTTGACTACAAATTGTATGATATTTTTGCAAATAGACCAACAAATTAAGTAGACGAGTTAACTCAGTATGACAACCCCATTTACAGTCATTAGTAATGCATATTATAGTATTCATTAACCAAAAGTGATGGTCTGATCTCAAATTAAAAAAATTACGACCATTCATATTTTACGGATATACAAATATAGTTTTTAATCCATGTTGGTTTGTATATAAATACGTATATATTAACATCATATCACTTTCAGAACTAAAATGTACTTATATATTAACTCGCACAAAGAAACTAAGTCAAATTCCTATTCCACGGATATTATAGACGTAAACTTTGGTTGTATGATGTTAATATATACATATCTTTATATGTGCCAAAATTTAATGTTCAAAACAATTTTTAAGAAAAAATTACCTTGCGCACAGCACAGATTAAATCCTAATCTTAAATTATTTTAGAAACATAAATACATTCGGATAATGTTAACATGTTTTATCAAAATAAATTAAAACAATCATATGATGCTATGAAAAAAATAGTAGAAATTATGGACTGATCAAAGTTAAAAAGAAAATTAAAGTGTTCAATAAGCAGATAACCTTTTTTAGGTTGACTTAATTTAAAAAATGAAACAATGACAAAATGTACTTAAGCAGAAAATTAATGTGTGTTGTATTTGGAATTACAACGGTCAAAATTTATATATATAACTAAACGGAAGATTTTAGTTTATCATTAATAATAAAAGAACTGAAAGACTATCGAACAATAAACAGAAAGTTTGTTGCTCGAGAATATCAAAACAGATCAAAGAGTGATTTGAACAAGGTTTTTGCGGAGTAAACTGGACTTAGTATTTCGATCTCAAAAATGATTTTACAACAAAAAAAACAAATAATTTCTAAGTGTTTGAGCGTGTAGTGCTAGTTGCGGGAAGAAGAAGTTGTGTTACTCTTTGCCTTCGTCCTTGCTTTATACTCCGAGATCGTGTTTAACATTACCGTCAACTCCGCTAATCGCCTCCACTAAGCGAAAATTTTGGCTCAACGATTCACTTTCCTTCTTTACGTTGATCTGTCTTTTTTAACTGTTCATCTTCTCTGATACTCCATGCCAGATTCCTCTTTAATGGCACCTTCTCCTGTTATTCGTTCCTGGTCGGCGACTCGATGTACTCGGGACTTTCTACATATCCTCTAACGTGACTGCAATCTTTCTTGAAGGGTCACAATCATTATTTCTTCGTCACATGAGAACCCCAAAACAGATTATGATGCGTGTATGAGTATTTCTTCCGTGAGAGTGGCTTACACTTTCCTCTTCTTAGATTCCTGGTATAGTATCTCTGCAGAAGTGGTATTTGCCTTTGTCAACTTACTCCAAGCTTCATCCGCCACATACTCAGCATTATCGTTGTGGCCTACGACTCAGGTGCTTCTTTATAAGTTGAAGACATCTTTCGCTTAGGCTTCACGGTGGAAGACACTATTCGAGCCGGAGCCCTGAACTTCGCACCTTACAAAAACCGAGAAGTCATTTTCGATCTCGAGAGGAAGATGGTGTCTTGTGGGAGGCATACTTCTTCTTTCGAGTTAACGATTCCTCCATGTAGCATGATTGACCACCACTCTTCAAAAATTGGACGAGAGACTCATGTTTTATTTTGTTACCTATTTCTCGATGATTCTGTTTGATCTGATGTCGACCGGGTGATCTTTTCTTCTTTTTCAGTATTGAACCAACGTCCTTCCGATTCTCAGCAGTTTCGAGTTCTTTTCAAAAGACTGTATTCCAATCCAAAGAGCTGGGATGATCATGACGGGGAAGCCTTGGTTTCGTTAATTAAGAGCGGGCAGAGCCGGACTGCATGTGCTTTTCTGGATGGTTTGAATTTTTCCCTCCATTTCCTTGCTTGCAGAGTTCCATAGTCGCTTCCCTTTTCATTCCATTTCTTTTTGAATATTTCAGGAACCCCTTTTGATGGCAGTACTCCTCGGATTGCTTCTGATCCCTTGGTTAAACTGTAACACCCGACCCGCCACACATGTTAAGTCAGCGTGTTAACCTTATGGCCTGGCCCAAAACGATTTGTAACCGAATTTCCCGCCAACTCATTTGAATTTAAAAGCTTGTCTTAACACACCTGCAAGAGAAAAGAAAAAGAAAAACACGGGAGGGAGGGGATGAGTACTTTAGATTACCCAGTGAGAATGAACACAACATAAACTTGCCACGCCTAAACTACGACAACGCTCAGACCAAAGATAAAACGACCAACAAGCAATAGTCCTATGACTTACGACACACTCGAACATAACACGCAAGACACATGTGGGACTCGAACCCACTAAACTGACAAAGAGTGTCATTCCATGATAACACGAGTGACCTCGGTCCTTATCATGAATGTCCTACGTGCCCATACTAGCACGCACTCCCGTCTGACAAAGAGTGCCATTCCGTGATATCACGAGTGCCCTCGGTCTTTATCATGAATGCCCTACGTGCCCACACTAGCACGCACTCCCGTCTACCGATCCTTCGTACTGTCAGCACTTCATCGAACCGATCCTTCGGGCTTTCAGTACTTCATTGCCTTCCTGGCCCATGGGCTAGTCGCGATCTCCCCATGGACCACCACACAACTGCAAAGGCTAATCGCTCCATGTTAAGCCGGCATCACGGTCTAACTCATGGACGACTTTCATCCAAGCAGAAACTACCGCGGCTAACCGCTACTAGTGCTTCCGGCTCTAAGCCGCACATAACTCATATAAGTGCCTCCGGCACAAAGCCGCACTTATAACATACAAATACCATTTCACACAACAACAAGTTCTGTTTATATTCCTCATACTTTAACATGCATTCTAGGTTCTCAACCAACAATCACAAACCAATTCAAGAATCACGAATCAATTTATTAATATCAACATTTTCGCTTTAATTATCAATATTCCACACTTAGAACGAATAACGACTCGACTCACATTCCGCAATTCTAGCATAACTTGCATGGAAGGCAATAAAAAAATAATGATCGGTTTAAACTCAGCTAAACATTAAATCATAATCCAAACGTGAGGAGTAAAGGTTGGGCCCACTCTCACCTTTGCCTTTGAAGTAGATGAACACGGCCATGAGATTAAAGACGCTCACTCAGAAAATTACGGTTCCAGTCATGTTTCATTTTAATCTACAACGGATACACAATAACACCGGTTTAGGAATTAAATTGGTTTAGCTAACCCATACTCACAATTAATTAATACCCAATTAATTAATTACCAAACTTAACCTATCCTAATTCAAACCAACTCCAAAAATAATAAACCACATTAACCAGCTCCAATTTCAATTAATTCAGACCAACTAAACCGATTAAATTAATCCACTTGCAGCGACGAACCAAATCCCAGAACAAACCTTCTTCTCTCGGCTTATGATTTAATTAAATGAATTTAGGATCCTTGGTTAAATCACGGTTTAATTCCCATTCCTCAAACCAAACCAAACCAAATACTCCAATTAATCCAAATTTCCCAGATCAATCCTACGACCACAAGTTTTGGAATATATTAAACCGATCAATTAATTAGATCCAGCAATTAACCCAAGCCAACTAAACCAAATACCAAATCAGATTAAACCAAGCAGATTAACAACAGCAACATCATCTCCTCGAGAAGAATGTTCGGCCTATTACCTCTCTGTAATTAAACGACGGCGTCAGCGGTGGAGACAGCAACTCCGGCGACAACTCCGATCAACGGTTAACCCCACGCAAAACGACGATGAGGTTGGCGGCGGCGAGGTCTAGCAGTAACGGTGGCAGCGCGAGTCTCAGACGGAGCAGCGACGGAGCTCTGGTGGCGACGAAAACGGGGAACGACGACGGTCCAACGATTCACGATGACAAGGGTCATCGCGGGTTCCTTCTTACTCTCTCTCGATCTCCTTTTCTTCCCTTCTCTATCTTTCTCTTCTACCACCGCGAATCTCCCTCTCTCCCTCCGGTTTCCCTCGCGGCTAGGTTTAGAAAAGAGGAAGAAGGAGATACATACACATGTATATATATGTTTTGGGTTTTCACGAGGATTTTTGGGCCTTGGATTCACAAAATTTTAAATGGGCCTTGTCAGCGGATCCGGGATGTTACAATTCTCCCACACTAGAAATGAATTCGTCCTCGAATTCTGTGGCGAGAGTTGCTACGAGTTTTTCCATAGCTATGTCCTTACAGCATATCATACCTTTGGAAATACGTGAATAACTTTTAATCCGACCGTTACACTTGAAATTCCATCGTTGGATTTGAAGAACAGTGTGTCCACTTGTAATGTACTCTTAGAAAGGAATTGCCCTTGATCTACTGAAATGAAACGGATTGATCTCGCAAACGATTGGATCTAATGCGAGAAATGTGGATACGAATGGTCACACAAGAGATTGCGGAGGGTCTCTTGATTTACCGAGTGATCCAATAGATATAACACACTAAAGGATCGGGTTACTTGAGAGATATGACACACTAACAAGCTAAGATGTTCGAAGAACAAATGATCTTACTTAGAAAAGGTTTTTGATTGAAAGAAAGATGAAAACTCGACAAAGAGTTTACAAGAGCATATAAAGAACACGAATGCTCTTTAGTCAAAGTATCACTTTCGAAACTAGAAAATAATTAAGACAAGAAATAACACAAGTTTGAATTTTAAAAGATAGAAGATAATTTGCCCTCCTAAGTCGTATGTCTCCTTTTGTGAACTTGGGCCTCGCCATAGCTTAGTGGACTGATATGGTGATTCAACCTTGCCTCATTAAAAACCTATCTCAAGAAAACCCAACGAGACAAAACTTGAGATAGGGAAAAAGAGTGCAAAGTTGAACCACAAGTCCACTTAGCCATCTTGGACTTGGATTACAACTAGTGTAGAAGTAACCAACTCTTTTCCCTCTTGACTTAGATATCTTTGCTTGAGGAATGCTCCTATGGCTTCATTGAGCTTCTTAGATTTTGAACGAGTCATTGGACCACTCGGGACAAGCAAGGCATCATCATAATCATCTTGAACTGCTTCATGATCCTCAGCTACAAGATTTCCATCCTCAGGTTCAAGCACCATGTTTTCTATGCTATCCATGATCACATCATCCCCCTCTTCTTGAAAAAGATTTGACCTCAACTCTGTTTTATCTGCAAGAAAAGGAGCTAAATCAGAAACATTGAAACTAGGGCTGATCTTGTACTTACCTTGGAGATCAAGTTGATAGGCGTTGTTGCTGATCTTCCTTGTTATCTCAAAAGGGCCATCAACTCTTGGCATTAGCTTTGATTTTCTTTCAGCTGGAAACCTCTCTTTCCTCAAATGAACCCAAACTTGGTCTCCGACTTCAAAACTCATCTCACGCCGGTTCTTATTGGCATGCTTTGCATAAAGCTTAATTTTCTCTTCTATGTTTAGCTTAGCTCTCTCATGAATCTGTTTAACTAACTCTGCTTTCTTCTGTCCATCAAAGCTTATTCTTTCACTTGAAGGAATGGGGGTTAGATCCAAAGGAGATAATGGTTTAACGCCATAAACGATTTCAAATGGAGAAAACTTAGAAGTTGAATGCATTGAGTGATTATATGCAAATTCTACATGCGGCAAACACTCTTCCCTTGACTTAATATTCTTTTTGATTAATGCACGCAACAAAGTAGATAAGGTCCTATTGACCACTTCAGTTTTCCCATCAGTTTGTGGATGACATGTAGTAGAGAACAAAAATTTCGTACCTAGCTTAGACCATAATGTTTTTCAAAAATAACTAAGGCATTTGGTGTCACGATCAGAAACAATGGTCCTAGGCATACCATGCAAACGGACAACTTCTTTAAAGAACAAACTAGCTACATGAGATGCATCATCTGTTTTATTGCAAGCTATGAAATGTGCCATTTTGGAGAATCTATCTACCACAATAAAGATGGAGTCTCTACTATTTCTAGTTCTAGGTAATCCAAGCACAAAATCCATAGATATGTCAATCCAAGGATGAGAAAGAATAGGTAATGGAGTATACAAACCGTAGGGCTTAACCTTAGACTTGGACTGTTTGCAAGTTACGCATCTTTCACAGATTCTTTCCACATCTCTCTTCATGTGTGGCCAGTAGAATTGATCTTGCATCACTTTCATGATCTTAGCAATGCCAAAATGACCCATAAGACCACCACCATGTGCCTCCCTGACTAAAAGATCTCGAATAGAACAATTAGGAACACACAAGCGATTTTTATAAAAGAGGAATCCATCTTGTCTAAAGTAATGATCTTTAGCAAATTTTTCACAAGACTGGTATTTCTCATTGAACTCATTATCAGATGCATACATAAACTTAAGTTGTTCAAAACCTAACAGCTTAGGATCTAAAGTAGAGATTAGAGCATACCTGCGCGAGAATGCATCGGCAACAATATTATCCTTACACTTTTTATATTTGATGACATATGGGAATGTCTCAATGAACTCTACCCATCAGGCATGTCTTTTGTTGAGTTTCTGCTATCCCTTAAGATGTTTTAGGGACTCATGATCAGTATGAATAACAAACTCTTTCGGCCAGAGATAGTGTTGCCATGTTTGAAGGGCTCGGACTAGTGCATAGAGCTCTTTATCATATGTTGGATAATTGAGAGTGGCTCCTCCGAGTTTCTCGCTGAATAATGCAATAGGCTTCTTATCCTGCATTAAAACAGCTCCAATGCCTATCCCTGAAGCATCACATTCAATTTCAAACGTTTTAAGAAAATCAGGTAATATTAAAAGAGGTGCATTGGTCAATTTATCATTTAAGGTTTGAAATGCTGCTTCCTGTGCATTTTCCCACTTGAACCCAACATCCTTTTTAATAACTTCAGTGAGGGGTACGGCCAATGTGCTAAAGTCCCTTACAAATCTTCTGTAGAAGCCAGCAAGACCGTGGAAGCTCCTTACTTCACCAACGGTTTTGGGACTAGGCCAATCTCTAATGGCTTTCACCTTCTCCTCATCTACTTTGATCCCATCTGCACTCACCACAAAACCTAGAAACACAAGATTATCTGTGCAAAATGTGCATTTCTTAAAATTAGCAAACAACTTTTCTTTCCTAAGCACATTAAGAACAGATTGCAAATGTACAACATGTTCTTCTAGACTTTTACTATAGATTAAGATATCGTAAAAGTAAACTACCACAAAAACACCTATATAAGCTGTAAGGACATGATTCATTAACCTCATGAAGGTACTAGGTGCATTTGTTAGCCCAAATGGCATAACTAGCCATTCATATAGCCCATGTTTAGTTTTAAAGGCTGTTTTCCATTCATCACCCTCTTTCATCCTAATCTGGTGATAACCGCTCTTAAGATCAATCTTAGAGAATATACTAGAACCATACAGTTCATCAAGCATATCATCTAATCTAGGAATAGGATGACGATACTTTACAGTGATATTGTTGACCGCTCTACAATCAACACACATGCGCCAGCTACCATCTTTCTTAGGCACTAGTAGCACAGGGACGGCACAAGGACTCATGCTCTCTCTAATATGTCTCTTCTCCATAAGCTCATCTACTTGGCTTTGTAACTCATTTTTTTCCACAGGATTAGTTCTATAAACGGGTCTGTTTGGCAGTGAAGACCCGGGAATGAAATCAATTTGGTGCTCAATCCGCCGCATTGGTGGCAACTCCTTTGGGTTATCTTCTGGAAACACATCACTATAATCCTGCAAAAGAGCTTTCATTTTACTCGGCAACACCGGTGCAAGATCAGTTAAGCTTGTTAAAGCTTCTTTAAACACAAACAATATCATCGGCTGTTTTGTTAACAAAGCTTTCTTAACTTTACCAGCTTTTAAAAAGAAATTAGATGACTTAGCTTTGGTTTTATCCTTCTGTTTGAGCTGCTTTTGATCTTCATAAACTTCTTGGGGCGTCATAGGTAACAAAGTGGTCTTTCTGCCTTTAAAAATGAATGAATGCTTATTAGTAAAACCATCATGAATTACCTTGCGATCCGACTGCCATGGTTTGCCAAGAAGTAAGTGCCCTGCCTCCATAGGTAATACATCACATAAAACTTCATCTTCATATGTGCCTATGCTCAAAGGAACCATCACTTGGTTGTTTACTTTCATCTCGCCTTCATCATTAAGCCATTGCAGCTTATATTGTCTCGGATGTTTTCTTAGATTGAGTCCAAGTTTTTGAACCATAAGTTCACTAGCTACATTGGTGCAGCTTCCTCCATCTATGATAAGGCTGCATATTTTTCCTTGCACAAGACACCTAGTATGGAACAGATTCTCCCTTTGCTCTTGTTCCTCGTTTTTACTTTGAACACTCCCTGAAATAGCGGCTTCTTCATGTTCAGACAGTATGGTAGAATCATCTCCTTCCTCCTCATATTCAATATCCCCATTGTCTAATAGAATCATAACCTTTCTATTGGAGCATTCATTCACATAATGACCCCTGCCTTGACATTTGAAACACTTGACATCTCGAGATCTTGCTGTAGAAGCTTCTGCCTTGCTTTGGTGACTAGTAGTGGATGTATATGGTTTTGATTCCACTTTTGTAGTTGCTACGGGCTTCATATCTTTCTGGTAACTGGGTTTAGTAGTTATAGAACCCATTCCGTAACTTGATCTGGTAGTACTCCTCTTAAGCTGTTGCTCAATCAAAATAGCTTTATGCAACATCTCTTCTATGTCTTCATATGGTTGCATCTCCAATCTATCCTGAATTTCTCTGTTTAATCCTCCTAGAAACCTTGACATAGCGGCTTCACTGTTTTCAGAAATATCAGCTTTAAGGATAAGAGTTTCCAACTCTTGGTAGTAATCTTCAACAGATCGATGACCTTGAGTTAATCTTCTAATCTTCTGATGTAACTCTCTCTGGTAATGGCTCGGCACAAACCTTTTTCTCATCAAATTCTTGAGCTCATTCCATGATTCAACAGGGAACTCTCTATTACGTCTCCTAGAAGTCACAATTTGATCCCACCAGCTGAGGGCATAATCGTAGAACTCAGTTGCTGCAACTTTCACCCTGTTGATTTTTGTGTAATGTTGACAATTGAAAACCAACTCTATCTTCTTCTCCCACTCTAGATAAGCATCAGGATCATTCTTGCCGTGGAATGGAGGAATACGTAGCTTAACACCTCCAAATCCATCTTGAATATGGTTCTTATCTCCATTTGATCGTCTCGGCTTTCTATTGTTGCTCCTTGATGATCCACTTTCACGGCCGTAATACTCATCAGCTTCTTCATCTCTTAGCGTCGTTTCTTTTTCTTTTTCTGGATCTCTCTGGTGACTTTCCATTTCTCCTTTTCCGAGTTTCCTTGTCTTGTTTAGAATCATATTGGCGTAGAATCTCTTGCATGAATTCATCCATCTGAGCAGTCATCAACTTCTTCATCTCGGCCATCATAGCTTCCATTATTAACTTGTTTTGCACCGTGGGGTTGGATTCGTCTCGACTATCAGACATCTTTTCCTGCAACAGAGAACAAATGAATCACCAGTACCGGTTGCCAATTGTTCATAAATCAGAGGTGACTCTTCGTGTGACACACGAAATCATCAACCCTAGATCTGCGGATTTAAACTTAGGCGTGCAAATGATCAGATCGATAGAAGAAGAATAAGATGAACAGATGATAATGACAATTCTGGATTAATACTCAACTCTCGATCTATCAATCCTAATATGAGATTTATGAAACGATTTTACACAATAACTAAAATGATCGGTATGAGTTCTCGCGGAAGAACAAAATATGAATCGATCAAAAGGAAAGAAACAACCTGATGAGGAATCGATGTCGTGCAGAGAATGGAGCTCTGATACCACTTAATGTACTCCTAGAAAGGAATTGTCCTTGATCTACATTCTCTGGACTGAAATGAAACGGATTGATCTCGCAAACGATTGGATCTAATGCGAGAAAGGTGGATACGAATGGTCACACAAGAGATTGCGAAGGGTCTCTTGATTTACCGAGTGATCCAATAGATATAACACACTAAAGGATCGGGTTGCTTGAAAGATATGACACACTAACAAGCTAAGATGTTCGAAGAACAAATGATCTTACTTAGAAAAGGTTTTTGATTGAAAGAAAGATGAAAACTTGACAAAGAGTTTACAAGAGCATATAAAGAACACGAATGCTCTATAGTCAAAGTATCACTCTCGAAACTAGAAAATAATTAAGACAAGAAATAACACAAGTTTGAATTTTAAAAGATAGAAGATAATTTGCCCTCCTAAGTCGTATGTCTCCTTTTGTGAACTTGGGCCTCGCCATAGCTTAGTGGACTAATATGGTGATTCAACCTTGCCTCATTAAAAACCTATCTCAAGAAAATCCAATGGGACAAAACTTAAGATAGGGAAAAAGAGTGCAAAGTTGAACCACAAGTCCACTTAGTCATCTTGGACTTGGATTACAACTAGTGTAGAAGTAACCAACTCTTTTCCCTCTTGACTTAGATATCTTTGCTTGAGGAATGCTCCTATGGCTTCATTGAACTTCTTAGATTTTGAACGAGTCATTGGACCACTCGGGACAAGCAAGGCATCATCATAATCATCTTGAACTGCTTCATGATCCTCAGCTACAAGCTTTCCATCCTCAGGTTCAAGCGCCATGTTTTCTATGCTATCCATGATCACATCAACTTGCTTTCCTCCAAATTTCAGCTTGATCGGATACCATTTTTGGCTCCATATGGCACCATGAAATTTTTGTGACAGCGGTGATACTATTCTGTTTCCGAAACTAGTACAAGTCTGATATTCCGTCCAACTTGCGGTTCAAATTTCTGGGTGGGTCATAACTATGATCAACTGTTTGTTTACGCGAACTAAATCCTCATGACGATATCTTTCCATTGATATCTAGATAACGTTTCAGTTCCTTCTGGTTCATCGGGAAGTGGTCTCACAATCTTTCTCTCACATTCTGTTTCCACACTTTTGGACAATCTCTGCAATCTCGGAGGTATTTTTGCGTCTAAAGCAACCACAGTAGAAGTTAGGGTTTAACTTCGATGAGCGTTCCATCAGCTCTTGAGGTTTCTCGGAAATACATTAACATGAACGAGTGAGATTTCTTCTTTTCTTTCAGCTTAACTGCGGATTTGACTCTTACTTGCTTAACAAGGGTGGTTACTCGGGATCACATGAAAGCTCAAAATATTCTGTTACTTGGAGAACACAACGGATTTTAGGGTTTACACATAACTCGCAAGACTTTCTTACTCGGTTTAAAATCAAAGGATCAATTTAAATTAATACGGAGTAGGATAACTATTTCAAAATACCGGAAGCCAAAACATCAAGGCAACAACGTACCAAACACCAAATCATCAAAAACATCTTAAAATGTTATACATCTAGTCCTACTCCCTACTAGGAACCAAAGACAACTCTAGCCACGAGGGTCTCACATGGTATCTCTTTCGTTGGATATTGGGTCTTCGAACGGTTCATGCTCCTCACTGCTAACTGAAATGGCGATGGGCTCTCTGCGAAGCCTCTCTAGCATGAGCTGCTCCTCCCTTGGCTAGCACAGGTAACCACGTGGTCAACTGTCATGAACGTCACTTCTCCAAAGTGCTCCCAAAGATCAACTTGCAGCTCCGGTGTCAATCCTCCTCGGAGTACCCGCGCTAGACCCTTTCTATCACTTAGACTTTTCTAAATGTTGACCACTGCTCGAACTCCTGACGGTACTATTGGATTAAGTTATATTTTTGCTCCATTCCATAAGACTTCTCAATTCCGGGAACCTCAACACCTCTCTGTTATGAACTACTAGCGATTCCCTTCGGAGGGTTCTTTCTAGTCTGCCTCTCTTACGCTACAGTGACTCCAGGTTAGACACTTACGGCTACAACATCTCTCGCTCCCTGACATACACGGGCCCACAACCTGGTGGCCAATCTCGATTAGTCCAAACTGAGCAGTCCTCGGTAAACGCAACGAATACCACCAATGATAATTCCCATTTCGCAGGTAACAAATTCGACTCAAACCACTTACCTAAAAGACAAAATTCTCATTCAAATTTAGTTGGCGTTTTCAAAATTCTTTCTAAAGATTTTTCTGAGCTCGTAAAACTTTCTCAAAACACTTTTTAAAACTTTTGAAACTTTCCTCAGGACTGTCTCCCGGGTTGACACCAGTTTGAGATAACCTGGGGCTCTGATACCAATTGTAACACCTGACCCGCCATACAGGCTAAGTCAGCGTGTTAACCTTATGGCCTGGCCCAAAACGATTTGTAACCGAATTTCCCGCCAACTCATTTGAATTTAAAAGCTTGTCTTAACACACCTGCAAGAGAAAAGAAAAACACGGGAGGGAGGGGATGAGTAATTTAGATTACCCAGTGAGAAGGAACACAACATAAACTTGCCACGCCTAAACTACGACAACGCTCAAACTAAAGATAAAATGACCAACAAGCAATAGTCCTAAGACTTACGACACACTCGAACATAACACGCAAGACACATGTGGGACTCGAACCCACTAAACTGACAAAGAACGTCATTCCATGATATCACGAGTGACCTCGGTCTTTATCATGAATGCCCTACGTGCCCATACTAGCACGCATTCCCATCTACCGATCCTTCGTACTGTCAGCACTTCATCGAACCGATCTTTCGTGCTTTCAGTACTTCATCGCCTTCCTGGCCCATGGGCTAGTCACGATCTCCCCATGGACCACCACACAACTGCAAAGACTAGTCGCTCCATGTTAATCCGGCATTACGGTCTAACTCATGGGCGACTTTCGTCCAAGCAGAAACTACCGCGGCTAACCGCTACTAGTGCTTCCGGCTCTAAGCCGCACATAACTCATATAAGTGCCTCCGGCACAAAGTCGCATTTATAACATACAAATACCATTTCACACAACAACAAGTTCCATTTATATTCCTCATACTTTAACATGCATTCTAGGTTCTCAACCAACAATCACGAACCAATTCAAGAATCACGAATCAATTTATTAAATCAACATTTCTGCTTTAATTATCAATATTCCACACTTAGAACGAATAACGACTCGACTCACATTCCGAAATTCTAGCATAACTTGCATGGAAGGCAATCAACAAATAATGATCGGTTTAAACTCAGCTAAACATTAAATCATAATCCAAACGTAAGGAGTAAAGGTTAGGCCCGCTCTCATCTTTGCCTTTGAAGTAGATGAACACGGCCATGAGATTAAAGACGCTCACTCGGAAAATTACGGTTCCAGTCATGTTTCATTTTAATTTACAACGGATACACAATAACACCGATTTAGGAATTAAATTGGTTTAGCTAACCCATACTCACAATTAATTAATACCCAATTAATTAATTACCAAACTTAACCTATCCTAATTCAAACCAACTCCAAAAATAATAAACCACATTAACCAGCTCCAATTTCAATTAATTCAGACCAACTAAACCGATTAAATTAATCCACTTGCAGCGACGAACCAAATCCCAGAACAAACCTTCTTCTCTCGGCTTATGATTTAATTAAATGAATTTAGGATCCTTGGTTAAATCACGGTTTAATTCCCATTCCTCAAACCAAACCAAACCAAATACTCCAATTAATCCAAATTTCCCAGATCAATCCTACGACCACAAGTTTTGGAATATATTAAACCGATCAATTAATTAGATCCAGCAATTAACCCAAGCCAACTAAACCAAATACCAAATCAGATTAAACCAAGCAGATTAACAACAGCAACATCATCTCCTCGAGAAGAATGTTCGGCCTATTACCTCTCTGTAATTAAACGACGGCGTCAGCGGTGGAGACAGCAACTCCGGCGACAACTCCGATCAACGGTTAACCCCACGCAAAACGACGATGAGGTTGGCGGCGGCGAGGTCTAGCAGTAACGGTGGCAGCGCGAGTCTCAGACGGAGCAGCGACGGAGCTCTGGTGGCGACGAAAACGGGGAACGACGACGGTCCAACGATTCACGATGACAAGGGTCATCGCGGGTTCCTTCTTACTCTCTCTCGATCTCCTTTTCTTCCCTTCTCTATCTTTCTCTTCTACCACCGCGAATCTCCCTCTCTCCCTCCGGTTTCCCTCGCGGCTAGGTTTAGAAAAGAGGAAGAAGGAGATACATACACATGTATATATATGTTTTGGGCTTTCACGAAGATTTTTGGGCCTTGGATTCACAAAATTTTAAATGGGCCTTGCCAGCGGATCCGGGATGTTACATAAACAACGAAGACCTTCGGTACTTCCTTCTTTGCGTTTGCCATATGTCGTGAGGGTGGTCTTGTTTCTCTGAAGCGTCGACGTGTGGGGGCATCAACCTATTTCCAAGGTGAACCGTCAAATACGGATTCCCCCAAAATAGAAATAATCCCTAGTCGGGAGCCTCGTTCCTTTTCTTCCCTGATTCAGACCGAGAGGCACTGGTGGCTTCCCAGGATCCATGATTCTTTTTGGGGTTGTGACCACTCAGCTCCTGACCGTGAGCACGGCCCACCCTTGAAGCCAAAGGACGTTGACTCCGAGGTGATGTGTATTCTAGACTCAGGGTTTTACATGATTGATCCGGGTTTGAACCCTTGTAGGTGATGTGTAAACATTTCTTTCTATTCGAAAGTATGTCTCTTGCCCGTAGGCGTGATTTTTTTTGTTGGAAATGAATTTTACTGCCTTTTGCCGTAGCATGAGGTGAGAATTTTGAAATGATTTCAGCCATTTTAATCTTTTTTACCGTAGTATGAGGTGAGCATTTTAAAATGATTTCGGCTGTTCTACTCCCTTTTTGCGAAGCATGAGGTGAGATCATGGGCCAAGCCGGATCGTTCTACTCCCTTTTAGCGTAGTATGAGGTGAGAACTCCGAAATGATTTTTTCTTAGATCATCTTCTCCATTTTACCGTAGTATGAGGGGAGAATCACTGATTATTGGGTTTTCTCATTTTACATGTGTGTTGGCTTGAACCGCACAATAATGTCGGTCCCTTTTTCACGCCGTTTTATTTTCACCGAGTGGGGCTCCCAGTGTTGATTGTTTTGACTCTGGAGAGTAAATGGCTTTTGGGGAAAAGGGAGGGTCTTTACGCATTAAATATTTTTGTTTCCGAGAGATCTTCCAAGTATTCTCGTTTGTGTATTTAAGACGGGTGAGCCCTTCATTCCTCTTAAGACTTCACAAGAAGATCTTATTTTTAATTTCTTGTTGATGATCTCTCATGATATATCCCAATGAGTTTCTTTCTGGTCAGTCTGTATTGGTTTTGAGGTTAATCATTATGACCCTTCTGAGATGTACTTTCAAGGTTTCCCTAGAAGAACCTTATCTCCTAAATGAGGTAAGATTTTATTTGTTAAATAATTTCTACCTGTTCCATTATTCTCCTTCTAATCGTTTCTTCTCGTTTTTTAGTTACCCATTGCTCTTAAAGGAGAGATCTCTTTTTGCGAGATGCGGGAAAAAGCCTGAGAAGCATATGACTTCGGTTCGGGTAGCATGTGCTGCTTTCTTGGGCTGTTTCGTCTTCCCGAAGAAGAAACAAAGAAGCGGAGTCTTTGTAGATGCTCCCTTCTCATCAAGTTCTCACATCCTCTTTATTGAGAGTATCTGCTCTAGAGGAGATAAATGAGGAGTTAGATGGGGAAATTGAGGAGTATCAGAAGGGGTGTTCGTCTCCCACTTCTCGCAACAAGAAGAGATAGTGGAGGAGAGGTTTTCATTCCTCATTCCTTGTGGCGCAGAGGATAACTTCCGTTCTAGTTGTTTTGTCGACACTTTGTGCCTTCCTCTTCTAACAAGATACAAGTAGAGAATTTTTTTTTGTAATGATTTAGTGATTTGATTTGTACCTGGTGTTGGAGCCCCTTTTATCCTTGTTGAATAAATAGTTTATTTTTGGAACCACCCTTCATCCTTTTCGAATAAAGATTTTGGCTTCGGATTCCTCTTATATCCTTTTAGAACAAAAAGTTCCTCTCAAAGACCCCCCCCCTTTAATCTTTGTTGAATAAATAGTAGTTTTGTTTAAGTAGTTGTACTTGACTTCGCAACTTGCCTACATACATGTTTCGGGATAAGGCAACTTTGTAGTTTGTTTGTCTCCCTTCACAACTCCAGAACATTGTTACTTAGCCATTTCATGGCTTTCGTCTGCGGTGTTACCCACAAAGTTTAGGACTTCATGAACTCCTCGAATGAATTGACTTTATCCTCCTTACGACCCCAACTCCCTCCAAAATTGGGAACTTAACACATTGGTTATAAGTTAAAGGCACGCCCTCATCAAACTGAGCCAAGGCGTTCCCAAGATAACATTGTAGGGAACCTCATGATCTACTACGACGAAGTTAACCATTTACATCACTCCGGTTGCTGACATCGGCAATTCGATGGTTCCGATTAAGGCCGCATTACCGCCACTGAAACCTGTTAGTGTTGATCTCGGACCTCGGAGATCTGACTTCTGTATCCCCATTTGTTGTAGGGTCTTCAGAAATATGACATCACCCGTACTTCATGTATTAATTAAGATTCGAGAAACTTTGCAGTTAGCTCCAATATCAAGACTTACAGTCATGATGTCGTCTTCAGGATCCTCCTTATCGAAATTGTCTTTCTCGGAGAAGGATATTTCCACTTTGGGGAATAGCTCCCCCCCCCCACCCCCCCACCCTTGGCCTTTTTGGTATTGGCTCGTCGTTAATGTCTTTTGATTGATCTGGCCGTGTATCCGTTGAGTTTCGACCCTCATATGATTAAGTTGATCCTTTTCGTCTTCTGGCTATGCTCGTGCTTGGCTGATTTGGCCTTGTCTGGATTTTTTTCACTTGGTGTCACAGATCTGGGGTTGCCGATTTTGATTTCGCCAAGCTTCCATTCTGCATACATTTCTACAAGTACATCTTTCACCCTATAACATTTTGCGGTTGAATTTCCATATTGTTGGTGATAGTCGCAGTATGCTTCCTTGTCCTTTCCCAACATGCCGTTGATAACACCGTATTTTAACCCGTTTTACTATCTAATTTATAACACTTTAATAAGTGTTTCATTCGCTTTTACATAATTTATCATAGTTTTTGTATATTTATAATTTCAAGACTCTTTTCAGGTTACTTAGGCAAAAACGACGCAAATTAGAGAAAGCCCAGATTTTAGACAATTTTGGACCGTCAGAAGTTTGAAATCCGATGGAGACTTTCTAACCGTCTGATCACGCCTATATTTGGACACAAGATATAAGGGAGAACCAAATTTCACACTCATTTTGTTTCAAAACAATCCAACGGTTAGATCTCAAGATATATCTAATTGACTGAAGACGTGTTATATAGTCTCGCGAAAAAAGCAAGAGAAGAAATGAAGATGAAACCTCATAGGCCATCCACTGTGGGTCCTGGGCTCATGACTGCGGCGAAGACATTCTTGGCCATGGGTAGAGGCTCTCCAGCCACGGCAAACTCACCTTTGGCCGCGGGTCAAGCTCACGCACCCGCGGCCAGCCAAGGTCGGCCCAAAATCACGTCGTTTGAAGCCCGTTTCAAGCCCACTTCGTTTTCTCTTCAAAGAAACCCTAAGGACGACCAAAGCAAGAGTTGAAGACCCATAAATACATGTTTTACAGACCGTATTTCGTGTACCCTATTGTGCCTCTTTTTGTTTACTTTTTGAATTACTTTTCTTAAGCTTTTGTTCTTACTTTCGAGATTGGCGAAAAGGTTCTCTCCGGACTTAGTTCTTAAAATTGAGAGGCTCCTTCATCAATATCATGCTCTTAATTTAATTGTGCATTTTCTTTCTTCAATCGTGTCCGACTAGTTCTCTTGTTGGGCAAAGGGATCTCAATGGGCTCTCATGGATCGATTTATAATTAGGTTTTAGATTAGGATACCAATTAGGACTCTTCGTTCTATCCTTATTTTTAATGCATGTTTGCTTGATTAGCTACCTTGCAACTGAACTTTGATATTTTTATAGCTATGAAAGTACTGAATCTATATGTTTGACTTAGGATAGACGAGCAAAACCATCACAAAATACGAAAGTATACTTGTGGAAGGGTTGTGAGCGTTAACGAACTTATTTGTTCATCATAATTTTCTGCGCGGCCAGAGACGAAAACTACTGGTCGAGTATATAAGTTATCGGTGTGTAGGATGTACGAAAGTAGGCTACACACACTATCGTGTTCCAAGTTCAAAAACCAAAAGACGACAAAAGTCGCATTGAAAATCCTAGCAAATTTCTTATCATAATCGACCATGATCCGTAGAGAGTTCCCGATTGCCCAACGCTTAGTTTATTTGTTTAAAACTTCGCTTTTAATTATTCGTTTAGCATACTTGATTTCTTATTTACTTGCTTGCTTTCTTATTTTCTCGTTTAAGTTTATTTAATTTCCTAGCTATAAATCGTGACACACACCATAAAACTTTTTTTTTTAGACCTCCTTACTAACTCTCTTTCTAAGGTCTCGCAGAACAGCTTTGCCTCCATGTGGATCGATACCTTAAGTCTTACAACGCACATATGTGCCCTTGCAGACTTTTAGGTTTATAAATTTAATAATCTGAAGTTTCGGAAACAATCTGATCGCATCAAGTTTTTGGCGCCGTTGCCGGGGAGGCAATCGCTATTGTTCTGTCACACCTTATAGGTTAGTAAATCGACTCTAAGACAATTTTTTTCTTTTTAATTTTCGTTTTTTTTTTTTTCGTTTTTGTTTTTTTTCGTTTTAGGCTTTGAAACATGAACTCGCCTCTGGAGCGAGATCACTACTACGGGCAGGGTTACTACGACCCATCTTATGCTCACTACTCTCACGATTCACACACCCATTGTGATTCGTTCTACATGGATCGGAAACCGGCACCGGCACCGCCCAACTACTTTCAAGGACGCTACGAGCCTCCTTACTACCGAGATGAGCCTTTTGTGTCTCTGTTTGTTGACTCACGACAAAATCCCTATGGTCTTCCTCGTCAAATCTCAGACCAGAATGATAATAGCTTGGAGATTAGCCTTCGTTTGGAGCAACTCGATGCATTGATCATATATCCCTTGCTTTCAAAGATTATGATTTGAAAACCCCATGGCTCAACCACCAACCTCAACAAGCCGATGGAGATTATTAGAAGTAGATAGTCTACAAGGCCCAAACGGATAATATTCTCCAAGAACTCAATGAATCTATGCACGAAGATGATGGTTTCAACGAAAGAAAATATCAAGGAAAAGAAGGATCTTTTTTATTCCTAGTGACAAAGTTATCTATATCGATTCGTTCGAGTCTCTTGAAGACGACAAAGAAGATCACAAGTCGCCTCCACTCGACGAACCAAAGTTCTCTTCTCCTTCAGCTCCTCACCACCTCGAGTGTGAGACAAATCTCGTGAAGGATGATACATTAATGGATACACCCGAGTCACCATTGAAGACTTTTTCTAAGATGAAAGATCCCAGAAAATTCGTTGTTCCATGCTCGATCGAGGGAATGGAATTTCGTTATTCTCTTTGTGATACCGAATCTAATGGGAATCCCATGCCAAAGGACACAGTAAAGAGCATACGTATTTGGAATTTTTGTCCCTCTAAGATATCTGTTCACAATGGAGATTACTCTTATGAAACTCCACTCGGTTTCATACCCTATTTGCTACTTCTAGTGGGGGATTATCTTGTTCCTACTGATTTCCACGTTGTGGAGATGATAAAGGATACAAAAAGACCATTGATTATTGGTGCTTCATTCCTTGCACATGTTGGAGCACTCGTCGACTATCCAAGTCGACATGTGTGTTTCTCGAGGATCAACAAGAATACCATCTATCCGGCAATTCCCGCAAGGAGCTCTCATTTTATGAACACATGCAGGGGAGATGAACCACTCTTAGACCCTAGAGGAGATACAAAGGACGTCGAAAACGCTCTAGAAGAAACAGATCATCTTGGGCGGAATTAGGCATGGCCGCGAGTCTGTTGCTTATGGCTGTGGTGAACTGGGCTCTAGCCACGGGTGGAGTGGCTCCAGGGGAGGTGGAATGGTGATTGGCCGCGGGTTCGGCTCCTCGACCCGCGGTGGATTGCTTCTTCGGGCAGCTTCATCGGTCTTCTGTGCTTCATGTATATTTTAGGATCCAATCATTGGATTGTCCCAATATAATTTCATTTGAAAACTGGTTGTCTCTACTTTGTTGTATCCAAATTTGGAGATGATCAGACGGTGAAAAGGTCTTCTTTGATTGCAAGACTTCTTGACGGTCCAAATTTATCCAAAAATGTACTTTCGCTCCGAAATGCATTCGTTAATCCCGAGTTACCTGAAAAGAGTCTTAAGACCGTAAACATGCGAAAACCGTTATAAAAGCATAGAAAACCAAGTGGAACACTTATAAAAGTGTTCTAAAATATATAGCAAAACGGGTAAAAATACGGTGTTATCACACCCAGAAAAAAATTTAAAAACTGGCACATTAACAAATTTTTGTGCCCTTAAGACTCTACTTCAATAAAAGGCGTTTCCTATTTCGAAAAAAATATAAAAAATCAAAAATAATTGAAAGGGAAAGGAAATAGGAGCCTTAAAAACCGGCACATTAACGAACCATGGTGTTAGACAGACTTCTCTACGTTCTAAATTCCTCTAGGGATTTCACATTAACAGAAACTCTAGCTACCGCCTAGTCTAGAACCAAATCACGAAAGAGCATGTTACTAGGAGATAGCGTAGAAGTACACTGGTCGGTTATCGTCATGGATTTCTTTCATAATTTCCTCAAAGCCTATTCCTACGCTTTTCAAAAAACTTGAAATTTTTTATGAAAAACGTCGAAAAATGTAAAATGCAAAGACACATTAAAGAAATGGTGGTTATTAAGGGATGGAATCCTTCCTAGACTTAAATCACACTATCCTCAGTGCGAAACAAATCGGGTAAGGACGAATAATAGATGAATGGAATAATTGAAAAACTTGAAGGGAAAAAGAAAACTTACATGGATGCGGTTGCGCAATGGATTTGTGAATAGAATGGTGGTGATATAGGGATGGTAGATGATGATATGGTGATGGGAATGGATATGGGGGTGGTTGGAAATTGATGGGAATCGATCGGTGATCGAACGAAGTCGATCGGTGATCGAACGAAGTCGATCGGGATCATCAGGGGGGCTGGCCGCGGGTCGGACTTCTTCATACGGTCAAGTACTTCTTTCTGGTTCGGGTTGGACCGAGCAACTTCGAACCGTGTCTCCATCTTTTTGTCTTTTCGGGGGGTTTTTTTTTTATTGGTTTAGAAAGCTGAAACTAAGAAAAAGAAAACGTTAGTAGAAAAAGAAAGAAAAACGTACCTAAAATGGGTTGTCTCCCATTGAGCGTTTTTGTTTAAAGTCGTTTAACTCGACGTTGGTATCGAGGTGAGATTAGTCGTAGAAAGACAGCATCTTACGACAAGTCTTCTTTGATCTTCTTTTGGTTTCTTCGTCATGTGAATCATCGCTTGTTCGTGGATCGGGATCGAGATCAAGTTCGGGATCCATCATGCTAGGACGTCTTTTTCTCCTTTTTTAGTGGTATGGCAGTGTAGAACACGTCTTTGTCGATGTTAGCGAATGAAACACGTCGATTTGGCCAATCCATGATGGCTCCAACGGTTGATAAGAACGGCCATCCTATAATTATCGGTGTTGCATCTTTCTTCGTTGTTTGGACGATGTAAAAATCGACGGGGGCTATGCAATCTCCGGTTCTTATTGGCATGTCTCAGGCAATCTCTTTTGGTGTGGCACAAGTCTCGTCGGCCACGCTGATTTTTGTCCGGGTACGGTGTATGTGCTTAATACCGATGCACTTTGCGGTCGATTTTGACATGATGCTCAATCAAGCTCCAGAATCACAAAGAACGTTCTTAAATTCAAATCCACGGATGCTACAAGTGATAAGGAACTGACCTTGTTCTTCGATTTTGGGGAGACTCCTAACGGGTTTTCCGTTCATGGAATTGTCGAAAAGATCTTCTATCTCCGTCATGGACTCCTTGCTTTCACAAAATAAATGACCAATCATATGATCCATGTAAGCTCTAGCAAAAGTAGTACCTCTAGGTAGATTATGGACCACGTTGTTGAATTCCTCTAACTTCTCTCGGCTTATTTTGTTCGGGTACTCTCGGTATTTCTTGGGATGGTAGATTTGGATAGCATGGGAAGCGGCATAGGGTGTTGTTGAACGTCTCGCTCTCATGAAATAGGTGTGAATGTCTTCCTTGCTCTCATTGTTGTAGCGGAAGAAAGCGTATGTAGGTCCCTTTTCCCAGACTTCTTCGAAACAGGTGTGCATCAGGATTGATTTCACAAATCTACTAAAGTCGATCAATCTCTCTCGGGTGATACATTATGTCCTTGGCTCTTCCGGTATTGGACTTGGTGGAGGTGTTGGTTCAAGGTCAGAGTCACTCAAAGAGCTGAAATCTGATTTTCGAAAGAATAACCTCGAGTTTTCTTCTTCAGAGTATTGTCCTTCCAATTCATTGGAGGATTGGGATGATAAAACCATGTTGCACGGTGCAATGAAGTCTTGTTCCAGGTTGTTTGTAGGCTCTGTTGAGGATTGAGAATCAGTAGAGAGTGCAGCTTGCTCGAAGAAGAGCGTTCGGGACTCGAACGGTTCGGAGGGAGACGAACAGCAGCTGGCCGGGGGTCCAAGGAACGGAGGCGCGGCGGATGGTGGCGAAGCCACGGGTCTGTAGGACGGAGGCACGGCGGAGGTAGGGTTGGCCGCGGCCGGAGAGCTCGCGCCAGTGGTGAGAGGAGTCCGTGGGGACTTGACCGGTTCGTCGTCTTCTTCATCTCGTTTGGTGTTTTCTGGTTCTTGGGAGTCATATGGCTTCTCCTCTAGGTCAAGGACATGGGCATCAAGTGTTGAATCATGCTTCTCATGATCTTTAGATAGTTCCCCCAAACAAGGCTTGTTTGACTTTTGTGTGTCAGATAAGTGACTAACCGAAGCATCGGTTTCTCTAACCTTGTATTCGAGTATGTTGAGACGATACTCGACTTCATGAAGTTCATCATCAGTCTTCTCTCTGTACCAAGATGCAAACTCACTAGTCTCTTTAATTTCTTGCATTGAATCGCGAATCTCCATGGAAGTTTGAATAATATCGTATTTTTGCTTCGTTTGTTCCTCCTCCATGGTTTTTTTCTTTTCTTGGATAGTAGCAGCGTCTTGTAGACTTAGTTCCTCAAGGGTGGTGATGTGAGCATCAAGGTCATCAAACTTCTCGTTGAATTCGGTGTAGATTGAATTTAGCCTTTTGTTCATGGCCGCATCTGTCACGACGTGGCAATCGAGGTATTGATTAAGCATGACGTTGATTGCGTCCAGACGTATGCTAATCTATTAGTTGAACACGTGCTGGTCCGAGAATTGATGGTGTTGTTGGTACAAACATTTTCTAGAGTTGACAACTGGAGACGCAAAAGGCTCGTCTCGGTAGTAAGGAGGCTCGTGGCTTCATTAAGACGAGTTGGTCGGTGCCTGTTTCCGATCCATGTAGAACGAGTCACACACAGCATGTGAGTCGTGACAGTGGTGAGCGCAAGGTGGGTCATAGTAACCCCGCTCGTAGTAGCAATCTCGCTCGAAAGGTGAGTTCATGTTTCAAAACCTGAAACAAAGAAAAACAAAACCAAAAATCAAATAGAAAAAGTTTGTTCTAGAGTCGTTTTCATAACCTCTAAGGTGTGATAGAAGCTGTAGTGATCTCTCCCCGGCAACGTCGCCAAAAACTTGATGCGTATCGGATTCGTCTCCGAAACGTCAGGTCTTAAATTTATAAACCTTAAAGCCTGCGAGTGCACAGATGTGTGTTGTAGTACTTGAGGTATCGATCCACATGGAAAGGGTGCTGTTCTACGATACCTTAGACATTGTATAGTAAATAAACCTAGAACGAATATATTTTTATAGGGTTTTTGTAACTAGAATTGTAAAGAACGAGAAACGGAAAACTTCTACTAATCTAATTTAAGAAAATCGATGGCTACTACTAAACTAATGCTAAGAGAAACTAAACCTATCCTAAGAAAAACTAAGACTATCCTAATACCTAAGAAAATCGACTACTAACCTAAACCAAATGAAATCGATAACTAAACTACTTCTACGGACTCTATTGCTAAACTACAATACTAGAGACAGTTGTAACTATTCTAAAATGTTGCTGGGTCGAGAGGAATAACTCGGGGTATGTTCGATTCAATCAAACGGCCCCTAGCTCATTAGTAACCGGTGTTTCTAGATTATAACTCCACGAACATGATATAATAATGATGTAGTCTACTTCCGTACAACCTACGTCCTACAATCTAATCACTCGGACAGTAGCTTCCGTCTCTGGACGCGCGTAAGATTGTGATATGCTAGTGGGTCCATAGGTTCACGGCACTCCGTAAGTATACTTTCGAAATCTGACGACGCGCACACCTTGTGGATGAACTTTTCTGGTGATTAGATGCAACAATTTCGTGGTTATAAACTCCCTCTATCAGCCTCTAGTTGATGACACTGATTCATGCATTAACAACTTTCCACAAGAAGAGCTCTAGAAATCGGCTAGGGTTTACCGAGTGAAATCCTTATGGAACATAGAATTCCCCTCGATAATCCTTTACACCCAACAATCTAAACTACTCGCACATACTGGAAAAAGACATAATTAAATTAAACATGAGATTCTTAAAGAAGCCTCACGAATTGAAGAGCTAAGCTCGATGAGAAACCTCCTCACAAATCCCAAAAATCTCGATGCAAGAGTACAAGAATGAAAGCAAAACTAGTGTGTAGAATGTTACCAAGCAATTTTCATACCCTAGTTTACAAGCAATTTTCCGTTTTTTCGTTCTTTACAATTTTGTTACCAAAAACCCTATAAAATAGTATTATCGTTCTATATTTCCTTGCTAATTCTCTGTCTAAGATCTCACATAAAAGCATTCCCTCCCTATGGAGCGATACCTTAAGTCATACAATGCACATCTGGGCACTTAGAGACTTTTAGATTTACAAATTTAAAACCTGAAGTTTCGAAAACAATCCGATCGCATCAAGTTTTTGGCGCCGTTGATGGGGAGGCAATCGCTACTATTCTGTCACACATTAAAGGTTAGTAAATCGACTCTAGAACAAATTTTTTATTTTTTATTTTTGTTTTTTTTTTCTTCGTTTCAGGTTTTGAAACATGAACTCGCATCTGGAGCGAGATTGCTACTACGAGCAGGGTTGCTACGACACATCTTGTGCTCACTACTCTCACGATTCACACACCAATTGTGACTCGTTCTACATGGATCGGAAACCGGCCCCGGCCATCTACTCTCAAGGACGCTACGAGCATCCTTATTCCCGAGACGAGCCTTTTGCATCTCTGTTTGTCAACTCTCGACAAAACTCATATCGTCTCCCTCATCAAATCTTGAACTAGCACGATGAGAGCCTGAAATTCAGCGCTCATTCGGAACGACTCGAAGAAATTATCAACAAAACCATCGAATCCCAAACTAAGTCTGGAGCCGCCTTGAACGAGAGGATAGACTCGATGTTCATCGAATTCAACAAGAAATTCGATGATCTTGCTAACAACATCAAAGTCCTTGAAGAGCAGGCCCTTAAAGACGCTGCAACACTCAATGAGAGGATGGAACTCGTTGAAGAAGAACAAGGAAGACAAAAGTTTGATATCCGAAAAGCTAGTGATGGGGTACATACTTTAAACTACAAGCTTGATGATTTGGATAACTCCATCAATGACGACATAAACACCACCTACGACTACACCTCGAATTGTGGAAAGGAGTAGGAGAAGTTAAGGACAAGACAAGAGAGCTCGATCTTACACTAGATCGGCTTATATATGCTATTGATGAATTGGAAGAGAAAGTGGAGAAACTTTCTAAAAATAATGCGGATCACGATAGAACACTTGATGTTCCTGCCCCTGACCTAGAAGAGAAGCCAAATGATCCCCTAGAACCAGAAAACACCAAAGGAGATGAAAAAGACGACGAACCAAGCAAATCCTCACGGAATTCCCCCACGCGGTCGCGAGACCCCTTGCCGCAGCCAAACCACCATTCGCCGCGGTGCGTGTTCCCGACCCCCGGCCGACCTGTCTTACACCGCGGGTGCGCCTTCTCGACCTGCGGCCAGCTCCTGCTCGTCTCTCTTTGAAACTCTTTTGTCCCGATCACCCTCCTTCGAGCAAGCTGCCTTCTTTATAGATACTCAAGCCTCAGTTGAGTCTCCAACCAACCTAGAACATGTCTCTTATACACCATGTAAGGTGATTCAAGCTCATGAAGAAGCCACATCCTCTTCATCAACAACACTTAAAAAGAGTCCACCAAGAAAGATCTATATGCATTATAACGATTCTTACCATTGCTTTGACACCACAGACTCTCACTGTGAGTCCTACTCGGCATTTTAACCAACACCTCCAGCAATTCAAATACCCAAGGAGCCAAAGACACAAAGCATTTCCTGAGAAAGATTGATCGAATTCAAATACCCAAGGTACGTCTTATGCTATTCGTATATTTCTCCCCGAGAAACACAAAAGATACCCGAACAAGATTAGTTAGCTACTGCCCTTCTTAGCTTAGTTTAGATTCCATAGATACGACCGTAAAAAAACTCAAAATATATTTTATGTCTAGACATAAGTTAGAACTCGTTAGAAATCGACAACGTTTATCTCTGTGGATTTGATCCCTAAATACTACTTCGTGTGATATGCACTTACGGCTTAGATATAAAAGGTAAAACCCCACGCCGGGGTTAATTCCCGGTGTGTCAAGTTTTTGGCGCCGTTGCCGGGGATAGTTTAGCTTGTTTGATTTCGAATTCTAATTTCTGCCCTAGACACTTTTGATTTTCAAATTATTTGTTATTCTTTTGACTTTCTCCTTTATCTTTGTCTTTTGTTCTAAGGTGCATGCACACTAGGATAACTCCTAGAGGAACCGTGCTACTACTAGACGATATCGACAAACACGAGAGAGAACTCCAAAGACTCAAAAGAAACTTAAGGATGGCCGACAACGACCACCCGTAAGATCAACTAACCCGTGATCAACTAGATCACGAGGATGACCGTAATTTTTTGGATCACGAAAAATATCAAGAGGCTGTACATGGTGCTAATGACCAGCCACATCTCGATTCCGAAGAAAATCACAAACAACTTCCCATCGATCGTGATGCCCCGAGGAACGATGCTCAAGCGAATGCCCCGATTCCTTCTAACGGCGTAAATGGCAACCCTCCCGTACTACCCGCTAATCCTCCGAAGAGACAAGCGCGTAACCGCATCATTGCTGATTTTGATGCATTGTATCAACACTTCCAAAACCGAGCAGCCATACAACTTCCTATACCGAACGGAAACAATTTTGAGATCAAACCTCAAATCATTGCTTTGGTAAAGCAAAATCAGTTTTATGGAGTTGCAACCGAGCATCCGATGGAGCACATCGAGTTGTTCGAAGAGATATGCGGAACGACGAGAACGAACCAAGTTCTCGCCGACTATTTGAAGTGTAAGCTTTTTCTTTTTTCTTTGGCCGATAAAGCTCACCGTTAGTTAAAATCTTTGCCTGCAGGATCTATTACTAATTGGGAAGAGTGCAAAGCCGTCTTCTTAAACCACTTCTACACGAAGTTTAGATCCAACGCGCTAAGAAACAAAATCCAAAGTTTTCATCAACAATCGGTGGAGTCTTTCTATGAAGCGTGGGAACGTTTCAAGGAGTACGAGAGAGATTGCCCTCATCACGGTTTCTCCGGTCCGAATTTGCTCAACACTTTCTACCGAGGATTACTACCAAAATATCAACTTTCGCTCGACACGGCCAGCAATGGAGACTTCTCCATGAAGACCATCAACCAAGGAAGAGCTCTCATCGAAAATCTTGATATGTCGGATAGCAACAATTCTTCCGACTACGATAGATCGACTAGACGAACGTGTCGGAATCGAAAGAGATTTTCAAGCTAAAAGTCATGATGAACAGTCTTCTCAACAACCAAAACCATCAAGTACATGCTTGTGAAGCTACTATTGGAGTCTATGATGACACTTATTACGAACCTCACTTAGCTATATTCATTAACATAGTGTAAATAAAAGCTTAATCTCAAAAAGAAGTAAAATCCTAATGTTGAAAGCAAACTCATTTGGTAACGGCGCCAAATTGATACAAGGATTTTGTCCTATATCAATTACTCAAAATGCCTAAATAGCATAAGAGGTATCGAATCCAAGGGTAGAGTTTCAATGTACCGAGAATACACACTACTTCTTAAGTTAAGAAAACAAGAGATAGTTTTTTGTGATTAACAACCTAATGATTCAAGTTAAAATGTAAACAAGCAAGCAAAAGACTTAAACCGATTAATGCAATGAGATAAAGAGGATCTTTGGGCAAGACAATTGATCTAGGGGAATCCAAGCTAATCAATGATGTCTAAACAATCACATAAGTGCATTTTCTTAGGCCTAGAACACTAATTATGATTAATCTAATTTCTTAGCACTAATCACTTTATTAATTACAAATTCAAGAACAAACCATCATTTGTGAAAGTATAATTAACAAGCATTAAAGTTCAAGTTCCATTAGCCAAAATCCACCCTAGACATTCACTCTCATGAGCTAGGCATGAAAATCTCCTATTTAGCATAGTTGGCATTTCATCAAACACTTGGTGTGCATGAAATTCCCTAAGTTCTAAACTAGCTCTCTCAAGCCTAATCTATCATTAAGTTCACTAAATAAGAAAGGAAATAGATGCATTAAGCCCTAGACATCAAAGATCAACAAAGAAATCCCCTAAATCTACCAAACCCAATGATCCAAAGAGGTTCTACTCACTAATCATGAAAGACCCAAAAAATCCAATGAAGAACATGTTAAATCCCATAATTAATGAGTAAAAGATGAAAGATTAAAGAAATTAAACTTCCAATTGCGTAAACCTCAAGATATCTCTTACACAAATCCAAGAACCCTAAAATATATAAGAACCACGTTTTTCTAGAGAGAAAAAGAGAGAGAGGAAAGCTTCCCTCTAAAAAGTAGTTTAAAAACATATATATATTGTTTTTGGGTGAACCGGGTCGACCCAGAACAAACCGGGTACCGACCCGGTTTAGATGGATGCGTCTTCAGTAAACCGGCTAAAAGTCCCTAACCAGTTGTCGGAATGACATGACTTTAGCTTGTGTGCACAGCTAACTCTTCTCTCTACAGCTTTCATGAAGACAGGAGAGGCCGAATCTGATCGGAAGGCCTTCGTTTTGCCGGTTCTTTGGACGGTGTCATCTTCTCTCGCCAAGACGGACATACCTTCAGTAAATCCATTTTATCTCCCTAACCATACGTCCAAATAATCTGATTCAAACTCCTGTGTACAGCTGATTCACTCCTATACAGCTTCTATAAAGGAATTTGAAGCTGAATTGGATCGTAAGGTCCCCGTTTAGCCACATCCTGGAGATACTTCGGATAAGTTCGGCTGGTTCGGGTGAGAGAAGTGCAACATCGCAGCAGCTGGGCGACGTGGAAAGGAGCTTGGGCGATGCTAAGGGCCTGACCTTCCATCGACCAAGTGCAGCGACCGGTGACCGCGGTGTACTCACCCCGAAAGCTTCCAACCGGCCATGTGCATGGTGTTGTCCTATCGGCCAGGCAGAGACGAATCCAGTAAAACCGCGGTAACTCTCAGACCATATATCCAAATCACCTGATTCAAAGTCCTGTGAAAAGCTAACTCAATTCTCCAAAACTCCTATGAAGACTCCATAAGCTGAATCAAATCTAAACCCCTTCGTCCTTCAGCATCTTTGAGACCCCACAGATTTAACCTCTTCTTTCCTTTAAATACTCCAAATGCATCCATCTCGAGGCCAATGCTCCCAAAGCCTCCAAAAATCCAAAAGTACCTAATATAGAACTCCAAAATGCACAAAAATACTCTAGGACCTATCTTGAATGCATTTGACTCCTAAGAAGACTAAAATGCCAATGTTAAGACAATAACTACATGCAAAACAATAGAAACCTATATCAAATGTATGCAAAAAACATGTAAAATATGTACATATCACCTGACAACAACGGTTCGTATTTTCAAGAAGAAGAAGTTAACTATGTGGTGATATCATCATATTTTGCATCATTCTAGCATCCGTTTCATTTAGGTTTCGAGTCATTTGCATATAGTTCATGTCATCTCTTTAGCATTTTAGTCATATTAGGAGTCTAATGTGTCCACATTTAGTCCTAAAAAATCCTCGCATGTTTTGGATCGTATTTCAGGTGCTAAAGAGGAGATTCGAGAGGCGAGGAGAAAAGACAAGAACCATACCGACGTCACTGGTCGGTACTGGTCCTCGGTATGGAAGGCAGAAGGGTTGCACCGACGTCACTACTCGGTGCAACTGCTCGGTATATAGGACGGAGGAAAACAGCCCTAGTACCGACGTGCAACACCGAGGAGTGACGTCGGTTTCGAAGCCTCAGGGGATTGTACCGAGGTCACTTCTCGGTGCAACTGTTCGGTGCTGTTCTCGGAGGAAACCCGGGGGAAACTCTCCTTAATACCGAGCAAAGATAACGAGGAGTGACCTCGGTATCCATCGAAGATCACTAAACAACATCCCCTCAATACCGAAGCCACTGCTCGGTACTCCTCGTCGGTGCACAAACCCAGGCTCAATACCAAGGTGTTGCACCGAGCAGTGACATCGGTATTGACCAATTAGAACTTTCTATCCATTTAAACCGGGGCGGTACCCGGTTTGTCCCGGGTCGACTTAATTTAAACCGGGGCGGTACACTAGCATAAATATTTGTCACTGTTCAATATTTATGCCCAAAAACTTAATTTTGATGGGCTAAGTCTTTTTTAAGCAAAAACCCTCTCTAAGAGTGATTTGTAAGAGATTGATCCTTTTGATTTATGCAATTTGAGTATTCTTTTCTTGATTGAATCCATCTATCTTCTACTTTCTAATCATCCAATCATCTTGATCATGAGTTTTAACCATTCTTTTATTGGATTTGTTGAACTCATTATGATTAGTGAGTAGTCCTTAGGATCTTGAGATAGTGTAGATTAGGGTGATCCATGGTTTGATTAGTGGTGTTTAGGGTTAGATAATCTTATATTCATTCTTGTCTAGTGTCCCTAATGCTAGATTCAGCTTGAAAGAGTGGATCTAGATCATAGGGCATTCCATGAACACCAAGTGTTTGATGAAATGCCTTGATGAACTAGACAAGAGATTTATACTCCTACCCTATGATGATAGTTGTTTAGGGTGTATTTTTGGTTGATCTTGTTTTTATTCTTAATGCTTGCTAATCAATGATTCACAAATGAAAGTTTGTTAATGAATTAGGTGATTAGCATAGTGATTAGTTGCTTGAAAGAGAATTAGTGAAGATTAAGGATCTTATGCCTAGGAATTAACTTCTTTGAGTGAATTAACATCACTAATTAGATTTGGATCACCTTATATAAATAACCTCATCTCTAGTTCCGCTTTTGTTATTTGAATTTCATCTTGTTTAGTTATTACATCGTTTATTTGCCTTAATTAGGTTATTTAGTCAAAACACTCTTGTTTATCTTAACTTGCAATTGCTCCTTACATTCTTAGTGATTAGGATAAATCCCTTTATGGATTGATAACCTTCATACTACACGTATTGGAGTTATTGATACCTCCTAGAGACTAAAAAGTCCTGCATCAATTTGGCGCTGTTGCCATATTGGGATTTGTTTTAACATTGAGATTTAGGCTCTTTGTGAGATTAAGCTTTATTTGCTACAAAGTTACTAACCTTGTTTGCTTTCCATTGCTCTCTCTAAACCTATAGGTGAATGCATACGCGATCTCGAGGCAACGACAATCTAGTTGAACCAAGAGACGACATACATCACTCATACCGAGGGGTTATTACAAGGGAAGCACGTGTGAGACAACAAGACGTTGAGAACGACATGGATCACTATGAAAATGTTCCACTTGGGGACATTCAAGACAATGTGGACAACCTTCCACATCATCCACAAGGTGGTAATGGAAACCACCACTCACAAGGAGGCCACGCCCACAATGCCCCACATCCACCCGGCCGGCCAATGAGAGGTCTTAACCATCAACCAAGAGCTAGAAACGTTGGTTGAGAGGGTGACGCCGATAATGCTCACCAAAACCGCCAATGCATTCAAGCTCCACCGGTGGATAACAACAACTTTGAAGTGAAGCCGGGGGTTATCAACATGGTTCAAGCCAACAAATTTCACGGCTTGTCCATGGAGGATCCCTTAGACCATATTTACCAATTTGACTGGATATGTGGTCTCACGAAGATCAATGGGGTCTCCGAAGACGGGTTCAAGCTTCGTCTCTTCCCGTTCTCTTTGGGTGACAAGGCTCACCAATGGGAAAAGACCTTACCTCAAGGATCTATCACCTCGTGGGATGACTGCAAAAGGGTGTTTCTAGCCAAATTCTTCTCACCGGCTAGAACCGCCAAACTTCGCAATGAGATTTCAAGCTTTACACAACGGTCTATTGAGTCTTTCAACGAGGCTTGGGAGAGATTTAGAGGCTATACTTCTCAATGCCCACATCATGGCTTCTCCAACGCCTCACTTCTTAGCACTCTCTACCGAGGCACTTTACCTAAGATTCAAATGCTACTTGACACGGCTTCGAATGGTAACTTCTTAGCTAAGGATGTAGAGGAGGCAATGGAGCTAGTAGAAAACTTGGCTCAAAGTGATGGTACCTATGGCGACGATTACGACCGTGCCACAAGAACCACGAGTGACTTTGATGAGAACAAGAGAGCCAAGGATATGAAAGCCTTGATGAGAAGTTGGATAAACAAGCCTCCATGATAGATAATCTTCTTGTGGTTTCAAAAGAGTCTCAAAAGGAGGCCAATTTCAGTGGTGACTATGAGAACAATCAAGATTGCTATCAAGAGGAAGTCGTGGAAACACAAGAGGAAGTGAACTACGTGGGAAACTATAGTAACTTCCAAAGACAAGCGTTCAACCAAAACTATAGGAATCCACAAGACCAACTCTACCCTCAACAATCTACTCAAGCTCAAGGAGTCCCACAACAACAATTCCAATCTCAAGGTCAACCCTCTAACTCAAACCAACAAGGGTATGTTCCAAGGAACCAATTCCAAGGAAACAAAAGTGGATTCCAACCAAAACCCCCACCCGGTTTTCAAGGTCAACAACAAGGGTTTGTGCCCCAAGGTCAAGCACCTACGTCTAAACAACAAGAGCTTGACTTGGCCTCCATGTTCCAACAACTAATCAAAGGCCAAGCGGAAACCACTAACAAGGTCATTTGCTCTTACAACGATCTTAATAGCAAGGTTGAGGCATTGAGCTCAAGGGTGAAATCAATGGAGCAAGGGAGTGCCTCCCCTTCCTCAAATCATCCTCAAGGCTCTTCAAATGGGAAGGCAATACTAACCTCTAAAGATTCTTGCAACACCTTTTCAATTCTTGAGGAGCAAGTTCACATAATTGCGGGCTTCCTAGGGTTAGTCTCTAACCTCAATGAGGACATTGAGCAACAAGGTGGGGAGGTGACCCTTGGGAGTGCGAATAATATGATGTTGATTGGAGAAAAGAGTAGCAAGGTTGAGAAGTCCATCAAGGACATGGTTAAAGTGAAAAACGTGGAGACGCTTGTTGAGTCAAAGAGAGAGCCTCCACCTCCATATGAGCCTCCACTTCCATTTTCCGGTCGTTTCCTCAATAAGGCACAAGAGAAAGTGCCTCCAAGCACAACAATGATTGAGCCTAAGACTCTCCCAAAGCTTGGAAACCCCGTGAAATTCTCAATATCTTGCACACTTGGACTCTTGGAAGTTGATGATGCTTTGTGTGACTCGGGTTCAACCGTTAATGTCATGACTTTGGAGATGGCCAAAAGTCTTGGGATAGATAAATTGAACGATTACCCCTCCACCATAACATTTGGAGACTATTCTACGAAGAAACCTCTTGGCTTGGTTGAAGACTTTCCTCTCAAGATTGGAGAATGCCTTGTACCAACGGACTTCGTTGTAATGGAGATGACACCAAACATAAAGCTCCCTCTACTCCTCGGTACTCCATTCCTCAACACAACCGGTGCAAGCTTGGACTTCATAAACAAGAGGGTTGTTCTAAAGAACGTGGATGGCAAGAAGTTCTACATAATGATGCCTTCTTCCACCGCTATTTGTGGGACCATTATTTGTGGAGACAATGAAGCCCAAGCCCAGAAGGTTGAGTATGTGGGCGTATGTGAGACGGTGAGTTGTGGGATGGTTGAAAAAGCACTAGCTCTAGATGGAAGTTGCTTGAATTCCCTCTTTCACACCACGTTGGAGAATGAGGTTGAAAATAGCAAGGTTGCTAAGAAGAGGACAAAGCCTAAGTCCGAGGAGAGGAAACCGAGCATGCTCAAGGGGATTGGACCCTTGCTAGACCAAGCTTCGACCGTGACTCTCATCCCATGGAAACATGAAGAAGGGATGATTGAGTACAAGGTCAAATGTAGAGGGTGTCCCAAGTATTTTGCCAAGGCCATAGCAACCCCCACACCAAAGGTTAGAGAGGGAGATCAAACCGGTCTTCAAAGCTTAATGGGTAAAGCTCTCAAATTTGAGTTTAAGGAACCGCCATGGAGTGCTCGCGCTCCTCAATCACCCGCCTAAAGGGGTAACCAAAGTCAAACTTCGTGACTCTAAATAAAGTGCTCTTGGGAGACACCACAAGCTTATCCTTGTACATATTTCCTTTTATGCTTTTCTTTCGTTAGTAGTTCCTTTTGATGGGCTTTCTTAGTGCGAGTAGGTTTTCGATGGCCATATGGGCATGGACTTACGGACTAAATTACTTAGGATGAGGTGATGGAATATGGTGTCCCTTGATCCCTCTTGCCCCCTCCATCTTCTTCCAAGGTAACACTCCAAACTTTGTAAATAACATTTAGAATCATATCTTCTTTCCTTCTTTCATGCATTGTTTAATTCTTCCTTAAGCTTCTATTACACAAGGGACTGTGTAATTTAAGTTTGGGGAAGGGTTTGTGTGTTATCTAACATCGTTTTTGGTGTTCTTATTTTGCCTTTTGCACCTTGAGTCTCATGCATATCATGCATTTTCAATAAATTTGAATTTTTTTTAACTTTTATGCATTCCATGTAGGATTGAGTCTAGAAGCATAGCACATAGATAATGCATTGCATGTGCATTAGGAGCTAGAATGATTCTTCCTTGTGAAGTGTCACTTTAAGAGTTTAAGTCATATGCTCTAGATATTGTGTGCGAAATCAAGGCCGAACCATGTTTGGATTTCATGTCTCATTACTTAGGTCTTAGCCAAAGCAAGTTGATTTGAGTCCATTCCTGCTTAAGTGATAACCATAATTTGACATTGTAATTATCATGTTTGTGCATTGCATAGTGAATGCATGGTTACCACATACATATTTGGGCTATCTTATCCGCTTTGCCACTCTATTGTTAGCCCGAATAGCCTATTCCCATCATTGGAATGGTTAACCACTCATTTAACCCAACCTCCTTTCAAGCCAAATGCTACTTGTGAGTGTTTGTGAGGCCTTTTTCGAATCAACTAGGAAAAATGTGTTGAATTTAGAACGACAAGGAAAAACTTCCGTGTAGAACTAGCTCGGCATCAATGAGCTAGACATAAGATAAGGCTAGATAGGTTGGGAACTTGGGACAAGGGAAAGAAAAGAGATTGTGGGAATGAGAAAAAGGGATGAAGAAGAATAGGGGATAAGCAAAAAGCTTGAAATGGTTGGCGATAATCGTTTATGGAAAAAAGCTCTAAGTGAAAAAGAAAAGAAAATAGTCTCTAGTCTTCAAAAGAATGAAAGAAAGCCAAAAAGGCTAAAGCAAAGAAAAGAAATAAGAGAGACTAGAGAAAATAAAGAAGAGCTAAGTAAAGAAAAATGTTGAAAGCCAAACCGTTTGGTGAAGAAGGAAAGCCCCTAAGTGTTTAAGAGGAGAAGGAAGGTGAAAAGATATAAGTAGTGAAGGCAAAATGCCTTGCAAAGAGGGTAGCTTAGGAAGGATTTTCATTGGTGTTTAGAGATTAGGGGTCAAGTTCGATGTGGGGCATTTGGGTAGATGGAAGTCGACCTTGTATGCATCTATTGGGCTTTACTCTTAGCATTTTGGTCAAGTTGATTCCTTTTGAGAGAACCCCTTGCTCGGAAACCGTCACTTGTATCGAGATCACCTTTATCTCGAAACCTTTACCCTAGCCAAATGCATTCACTTGCCATGCATAAGCATGATTCACTTGGAAAAAATCTAATGAATGTTAAAAGATTGGATGATTTCATGTAAGGATCGACATGGCTAGCCCCTTTTGAGTAGACATGTTTGATCATACTTTAGAGTTTGCACTTGGACTTGAATTCTTTTAGTGATGCTTTTGCTTGAGGACAAGCAAAGAAGTAAGTTTGGGGGAATTGATATCATCATATTTTGCATCATTTTAGCATCCGTTTCATTTAGGTTTCGAGTCATTTGCATATAGTTCATGTAATCTCTTTAGCATTTTAGTCATTTTCGGAGTCTAATGTGTCCACATTTAGTCATAGAAAGTCCGCGCATGTTTTGGCTTGTATTTCAGACGAGAGCCGAGGAGAAAAGACAAGAACCATACCGACGTCACTGGTCGGTACTGGTCCTCGGTATGGAAGGCAGAAGGGTTGCAACGACGTCACTGCTCGGTGAAACTGCTCGGTATAGAGGACGGAAGAAAACAGCCCCAGTACCGACGTGCAACACCGAGGAGTGACGTCGGTATCAAAGCCTCAGGGGATTGTACCGAGGTCACTGCTCGGTGCTGTTCTCGGAGGAAACCCCGGGCGAAAATCTCCTTAATACCGAGCAACGATACCAAGGAGTGACATCAGTATCCATCGAAGATCACTAAACAAAATCCCCTCAATACCGACGCCACTGCTCGGTACTCCTCGTCGGTGCACAACCCCAGGCTCAATACCGAGGTGTTGCACCGAGCATTGACCTCGGTATTTACCAATTAGAACTTTATGTCCATTTAAACCGGGTTGGTACCCGGTTTGTCCCGGGTCGACCCGATTTGTCATTGTTCACTCTTTATGCCCAAAAACCTAATTTTGATGGGCTAAGTCTTTTCTTAAGCAAAAACCCTCTCTAAGAGTGATTTGTAAGAGATTGATCCTTTTGATTTATGCAATTTGAGTATTGTTTTCTTGATTGAATCCATCTATCTTCTACTTTCTAATCATCCAATCATTTTGATCATGAGTTTTAACCCTTCTTTTCTTGAATTTGTTGAACTCATGATGATTAGTGAGTAGTCCTTAGGATCTTGAGATAGTGTAGATTAGGGTGATCCATGGTTTGATTAGTGGTGTTTAGGGTTAGATAATCTTATATTCCTTCTTGTCTAGTGTCCCTAATGCTAGATTCAGCTTGAAAGAGTGGATCTAGATCATAGGGCATTCCATAAACACCAAGTGTTTGATGAAATGCATTGATGAACTAGACAAGAGATTTATGCTCCTAGCTTATGATGATAGTTGTTTAGGGTGTATTTTTGGTTGATCTTGTTTGTATTAGTAATGCTTGCTAATCAATGATTCATAAATGAAAGTTTGTTAATGAATTAGGTGATTAGCATAGTGATTAGTTGCTTGAAAGAGAATTAGTCAAGATTAAGGATCTTATGCGTATGAATTAACTTCTTTGAGTGAATTAACATCACTAATTAGATTTGGATCACCTTATATCAATAACCTCATCTCTAGTTCCGCTTTTGTTATTTGAATTTCATCTTGTTTAGTTATTACATCGTTTATTTGCCTTAATTAGGTTACTTAGTCAAAACACTCTTGTTTACCTTAACTTGCAATTGCTCCTTGCATTCTTAGTGATTCGGATAAATCCCTTTATGAATTGATAACCTTCATACTACACGTATTGGAGTTATTGATACCTCCTAGAGACTAAAAAGTCCTGTATCATGTGGGAGCACAAAACTCCTATAAAAGCCGTTTCAGCAACGGATTAACCAACAACTTCCGCAACGCCAACTTCAACAATCTCTCGTATCGAAACCAAAACGTGGAGAACCCTTATCCACAACAATCAAGGCCATACCAAAACCGGAACTATGAAGGAAATGGGAACTTCCAACCAAGACCGCCCTTCAATGGTCAAGCCGCTCCTTACAACAACTCTATCACGCGGCAACAAGATATCTCTAACTCTCAACTTGCTGCCCAAATAGCGAAGCTCGAGCAATTAATTCCACTCCTCGCTCAAAGCAACGAGAAGACGACGAAAGATTTTAACGTCAAGGTCAATTGTGTGTACAACGACTTGAATGGGAAATTTGAATCTCTTTCAACCCAAGTCAAGAAGTTGGATATGTAAGTCTCTCAAACCGCAGATTCCACTAAGAGACCAAGCAGAATTTTACCCGGAAGAGTGGAAGATAACCTGAAGAGATTTTACAACGTGATTTCCACCATACCCGAGAAGGAAGTCGATGCTAAGATGGAGCCTAGAGAAGTTCCAAAATTCATCCCACTCTATGGACGAGTCGTTACCGAATCCAAGATGATCCAAAACGACCATTCGAGGTACCGAAACTCATTCCGCTTCAAAGGCTTAGAAAAGCCGATGATCCGTGACTTTTTCTTTTTCTTGTTGGATTTCAGGAATTTATTTTGCAGATTTTTGTGTGATTCCGGAACCAACGTCAACATCATGTCTAAGACATTTGTCGAGAAACTCGGTATAATGAATCTCACTCCATCTACCGTGAGCGTAATTTTTGGGGACTCATCACAAAAAAAACCCGAAGGAGCGATCCATGATCTTCAAATACTCATTGAAAACAAAATAGTTCCCGGTGATTTTCAAGTTCTCGAAATGGAACGAGACAAGGATAGACCGTTGATTTTTGGTCGACCCTTCATAGATACCGTTGGCGCCATCCTTGATCACGCCAACTGTCAAGCCGTCTTCTTGAATGTGGATCGAAGGAGGCTCTACCCTACTAATAAGCTCAAAAGTAATACCCTAAAGTACTAACAGCTTTGCAGTTGAAGTATGTAGGGGTCGAACCACATAGACTCAAGAATCACACAATAGATTATATAGATTCGAATTAAGCTAAGTAAATCAATAAAACAGGAAGCAATAATGTAGTTTAAAGAGCTGTAAATTCAATGGAGGAAAATAGGTTCATGGCATTTCTCAGGAAATCAGAGAATGCAGATAAACCAATTAATCAAGATTCAGATTTTAGCACCGTTCTTGAACTCAAAACACTAAGCTATAACTAACCAACTTTCGTTGCGAGAATTATCTAAGTCTAAATCTCATAATCCCAAATTTCTTTGCAAATCCTAAAGACTAAACTAGCATTAAGTTCAAGTTTGATTTGTTCACAAAACAACTACACCAAATTTCTTTGCAGATAGTTATTTTGCTCACCTTAGGTTCTATCAGATTATCAATCACACTTTCGTGTCTAATTGATTAACCCTAGATCTAAGTTCTAGGTGATCAATCCACAATTTAGCATTAAGAACAACCTATGGTGAAGAACTAATTTGATTATGAATCCTAACTAACTAATTAACCTAGCATACAAATAGATCCTTTATGAGAACCCTAAACCTAAAAGGAGATCTACTCAGACATGGAGATTAGGTAAAACAACATGATTGAATAGAACTCAAAAGTAATAATAAAGAGAGTAAACAAAGGGTTCGAAATCTTCTCTATGACGAACAGAGTTTCAGACTTTTCTCCCTCAAAAGCTCTCTCAACAAAATCAAAACTAGAATAAATCTTCGCCAAAAAGCGGCTGAAAACCCTAATTATATCCTAAAACATGTTTTGGGGCTTCTTGTAAATAATAAAAACTTCTGGACCAAAGTGTAATTTCTTCAGATAAGGAAAAACTCGTGTTTCCTTTCTTCAGGAGGTCGGTATCGACCGATACCATTAGTGGTATCGGTCGACACAAGGACCTCAAATCGACCCTCAAAGCTACATGATCCTTTCTTAGCTCCAAAATGCTCCAGAATGCTTTAATATCTCCAATTTAGCTCCAAACGTACATAAACCTGAAAAGACTAAAAAAGACTCCAAAAATACTAGAAAGACTCTATAAACGAGACATATATCATGGTTAAAAATGGGTAAAAACCATGATATATCAACTCCCCCAGACTTAGCCTTTGCTTGACCTCAAGCAAACATAAAGCTAAACAAGAAAAAGAGGTTTGGAAAACACGGAGACTCACCTGTTCTTGAAACACTGCAATGACCCTTTTTCTTAGTGCTCCACATATTACTTAACCAGTTCCAAATCTAACCAACATGTATTTCTTCGTAGACATTCGCAGCTTCCCAGACTCCACACATAATTTCGCAGCATTATCCATTAAAGCCTTCATCGCCAGTTTCATCGCTTTGATCAATGCCCATAACCTTCTAGACTCTTTCCCATACAATATCATGACAAAAGAACAACCCAATTTTCACAATTTTTGGTATTGTTTCCTCTCCCCCAAACTTATTTCACATCATGTTCTTTTTTTTTTTTTAGATTCGCATATACATATTAAGGTTTGAGACGCGAGTATTGATGGTGTTTGCCACTGAATCCCCGGTTCTTCCCCTCTCTATGTATCAAAGGTGTAGGCGAATAATGGTATCACAGGAAATTTTCCTAACCTCGCTTCCAACCTTTGTGTGATCATTCCTTTCCAAGTAGAATAATGGTATCGTTGGAAATTTTCCTAGCCCTCTACTCAGAAGAAAATTATTTCATATTTTCATGCCTTAAGTTATAACAAGGGAGAAGAATACCATTACTTTCTACACATGGGTTCCTTTGTCAGATATGAATGAGGAATCAAGATCTGTGAACATCAATCACATCGATGAAGTGCAAAGAATTAGCTCAGGCTTAAAAGAACTCTGCTGGAAACATGGGTGTCTTCTAGTTAACTGGTCAACCTTTGGATTTTTCATTAGTCCAATATAGAACTGATTCTGTAACAATGGTCACTTAGAAGCAAGGTCATAACAATAAATTCAAGAACTAGATCATAATCTCCAACATGTTTTGACTCAATAAAACAATTTTTGACCCAAAAACAACTGATTCTAAGAAAAACAAACACACTGTCAGCAACCACCTCCCCTAGACTTAAACAACAATGTTCCCATTGTTATCTAGTCTAGAGTCGGTAAAAGAAATCGGTTGAGGAGAAAAAAGAAAAACTCGAGGGTTTATGAAGGGAAACTTACATGGGTAAGTGGTATCAACCGACACTAGGTGGGTGTTGCTCGATACAAGGAACATTGGTCGATGCAATTTTGCATAGTTCGGTCTGTTTTTCCATGTCTCGTGATAAATACTCAGCTCCTTTGTCGCGCAAGTAGTGTCGATCGATACCATTACTGGTATCGCTCAACACAGCTCCTTTGTTACTGATTCACGCAAAACACAAGACATAAAACCAAAAACACGCAAAACAAAAGAACTTATATACAGACTTACCAGTGGGTTGCCTCCCACCAAGCGCTTGTTTTACGTCACTAGCTTGACTTTACGGAAGTTCAGGATGTGTGTGCATCATCCAGAGGCACTATGTGCCCTACTGGAATTTTGGCTTGCGCCCAATAGTGTTTCACCCTTTGTCCATTGACAGTGAACACTTTGCCTTCAGGGCTTATCAGGACAACTGCACCATGTAGTCTGACTTCCTTGATTGTGAAAGGACCTGACCAACGAGAACGCAATTTTCCAGGAAACAATTGCAAACGAGAGTTATACAGAAGTACATGTTCATTGGGTTCAAAGTGTCTGTAGATGATCTTCTTGTCGTGATACGCCTTAGTCCTCTCCTTGTATAGCTTCTAATTCTCGTAGGCGTGGTGCCTAATCTCATCCAGCTCATTCAGCTGAATCAATCGCCTCTCAGCAGCAGATTTGATGTTAAAGTTCATCATCTTTGTAGCCCATGCTGCCTTATGCTCGATTTCCATTGGAAGATGACATGCTTTCCCATAAAGTTAGTGAAACGGTGTAGTCCCAAGTAGTGTCTTGAAGGCAGTCCTATAAGCCCAAAGTGCGTCATCGAGCTTTGCAGACCAATCCTTCTGAGTTGTACCCACTGTCTTCTCCAGAATCTCCTTGATATGCCTGTTGGAGACCTCAACCTGCCCACTAGTCTGAGGATGATAAGGAGTAGCTACACGATGATTCACACCTTGCTTCTTCAACAGCTTTTCGAAGACCTTGTTAATAAAGTGAGTGCCACCATCACTTATAACAATTCGAGGTACTCCAAATCTAGGGAAAATAATGCTCTTGAACAGCTTAAGGACCACTGAAGAATCATTGGTTGGACTAGCAATTGATTCCACCCACTTAGACACATAGTCTACAACAACCAAAATGTACTTATTCCCTTATGATGAAGGAAACGAACCCATGAAATCTATGCCCCAGCAATCAAAAAATTCAACCTCAAGGATGAAATTTTGTGGCATCTCATGTTTCTTACTGATCTTCCCTCTCCTTTGACAGACATCACACTGCGAGATGAAAGTATGAGCATCCTTAAACATAGTAGGCCACCAAAAGTCTTCTTGAAAAACCTTGGACACCGTCTTCAAAGTAGCGAAGTGTCCAGCATATTCATACCCATGACAATGAAACATCACCGCAGGTACCTCAGACTCTGCAATACATCTCCTGTACATCCCATCAGAGTAGTGTTTGTACAGGTAAGGTTCATCCCAAAAAAATCTCCTTATTTCACGCAAAAATTTCTTCCTATCGTATCCTTTGAGGTGCTTTGGCTCGTCCTCTACAGCAAGATAGTTGGCGATATCAGCATACCATGGTCAATCAGGAACTGTCACAGCAGCTAGATACCCTTCAGAAACACCAATGTGATCCATAGACAAAACTGGTCCTAATGTCGAAGGGTATCGACCAACACTAGGTGGGTATCGATCGATACCAAAGCCTTTAATTCGTGAAATTTGCAGTTTTTCGGCAGAACCACTTTGAAGCCCAGTTTCGATGAAGTAGATGTTCTCCTCTGGTAGGCAATCATCAATAGGAAAGTCTGCATCGATCCTTATCCGCCAAAGATGGTCAGTAACCCCATTCTTTATGCCCTTCTTGTCCTTAACTTCAATATCAAAGTCTTGGAGCAAAAGGACCCAACGGCAAAGGCGAGGTTTGAGATCCTTATTCTTCATCAAATATTTGAGAGCAGCATGGTCTGTGTGAACAATCACCTTGCTCCCAATCAGGTAGGACCAAAATTTCTCAAAAGAGAAAATAACTACAAGTAGTTCTTTCTCTGTGGTGCTATAGTTTCGCTAAGCATCATCCAAAGTCATGCTGGCATAGTAGATAGAATGAAGCTTCTTATCCTTTCTCTGACCCAAAACTGATCCAACTTCAAAATCACTAGCGTCGCACATAACCTCAAAAGGCAGATTCCAATCCGGAGGTTGTACAATGGGAGCACTCACCAATGCCTTCTTAATCTGCTCAAAGGCTGCAAGACAATAAGGGGTGAAGTCGAATTTCACATCCTTGCATAATAGGGAGGTGAGTGGCGGGCTAGTTTTGAGAAATCCTTGATGAATCTTCTGTAAAACCCAGCATGACCAAGAAAACTTTGAATGTCCTTTACAGATTTTGGTGGTTGAAGGCTTGTCATGACTTGAATCTTAGCTCTGTCAACTTCTATCCCAGCCTCAGAAACCTTGTGCCCAAGAACGATGCCATGCTGAACCATAAAGTGACACTTTTCCCAATTAAGAACCAAGTGTTTCTCTTCACATCTCTGTAACACCTTGCACACGTTATCAAGACAGCTCTTGAATGATTATCCATACACTGAAAAGTCATCCATGAATACTTCCATAAAGTCCTCAATCATGTCTGTGAAGATAGGCATCATACACCTCTGAAAAGTGGCCGGAGCATTACATAATCCAAAGGGCATTCTTCTGTAAGCGAATGTGCCATAAGAACATGTAAAGGTCGTCTTCTCTTGGTCCTCTGGATGTATAAGAATCTGAAAGAAACCTGAGTACCCATCGAGAAAACAATAGTACGGATGACTTGCTAACCTCTCCAACATCTGATCAATAAATGGTAATGGGAAGTGATCTTTCCTTCTGGCAGCATTCAACTTCCTGTAGTCAATACACATTCGATGTCCAGTGATTGTTCTAGTAGGGATCATCTCATCCTTCTCATTTTCACCATATTTATCCCTCCGTTCTTAGGCACAACGTGAATTGGACTGACCCAAGAGCTGTCCGGAATGGCATAGATAATCCTTGCTTCCAAGAGCTTCATTACCTCCTTCCTAACCACTTCTTTCAAGTTCGGATTCAGCCTACTATGATGGTCAATTGAAGATTTTGACTCGTCCTCAAGATGAATCCTATGCATGCACAAGTCTGGGGATATACCTGAAATGTCATCAAGATAATAGCCAAGAGCTTTGCGATATCTGTGCAGCTTGCTCAGTAGTAAGGTGATCTCTGCGTTGTTTAAGGAAGCATTAATGATCACTGGATATGTGGAATTCGGACCAAGAAAAACATACCTTAAATCTGCTGGGAGTGGTTTGAGTTCGACCTTAGGAGCTTTTTCCTCACTCCAATCACCAGGCACATCAGCTTTCTTAGAAGTTTCGGCCAACTATTCACATGCTCGCAGGTGGTGTCGATCGACACCATCCATGGTATCGATCACAGCTCCAGATGTTTCTAAGAATGACCTTCCCAGAATAAGAGGATCCTTGGGCTCTGCATCATATTCCAAGACAATGAAATCAATTGGGATTAAGCAATTCCCAATCTTAATTGGAACATCTTCGAGCAATCCTTCGGGAAGTCGAACTGAGCGTTCAACAAGTATCAGTGAGATCCTAGTGGACTTGAAGTCATTCATCCCCATCCGCTGAGCAACTGAGTATGGCATGAGGTTCACACTTGAGCCAAGATCACAAAGAGAACGCTCAAATCTTTATGTGAAGATCGTATAATCCAACACAAAACTCCCTGGATCTGGTAGCTTCTTTGGGATCTTTTTGAGCAGAATCGTGTTGCACTCATGAGTAATCATCAAAACTCCTTCCTTAAGGTTGAAATTGCTCGATACCATCCTCTTAACATATCGCCTAAAGGTTGGGGAAGTCTTGATAGCATCGACAAAAGGAAGCTCAACAATCAACTTATCCATTATCGCCTTGCATCTAGAGTCTTCTACATCCTTCTTGGTCTTCCTAAGAGGCCTAGGGTAAGGTATCTTAGGTTAGTAAACCCTTTCTTCAATAAACTCGGGTTGCGTCTCGACCTCGAGGTTCGTGTCAATCGACACAAGATTAGTGTTGATCGACACACTTGGCTTCGACACATCTCGGGAAGGTTTTTGGGCTTGTGTCGCTCGACACGGGCTGGTGTCGCTCGACACACGGGGATTTCCTTAATCCTTGTCGTCATCTTCCATAAGATCAACAAAATTTCTTGCAGTTAGGCTCTTTTTCACTTCTGGATTGACCTCTTTTCCACTCCTCAAGGTGATTGCATGAATGTGTTCCCTCGGATTCTATGTCTTCCCTGGAAGAAAACCATCTTGCCTCTTCATAGCTCCTGCATTTTGGGCAACCTGAGTTTCTAGCTTCTTCTGATGAATACTGAGAGCCTCAATTTTTCCATTCAGGTATGTGTACATAGCATCCATCTTCCCATTGAAATCCACTATCATCTTCTGCTGTCCCTAAAGAATCTGTTCAAGCATAGACTCAACCTTGTTCTCTGGGGTTTTGGGAGGTAGAAGTTGATAAGATGAATTTCCATAAGTTCGGGTGTAGTCACTGCTCTACAATGGTTTCTGGGCAAATTGATTTGTTCCAGAACCAGTTGAACATACTTCTTCGTCTTTCCCATCAAAAGATTGTGCACTGAATCCATCTTAGCCTGAACCTCAGCAATCTACGATCCATCCATGCTCCCAGTCTGCTTTCTTCGCTCAAAGCCTGCATTCTTGGTACTATTGCTAGATGTCAAGTTCTCAATAAGCACATAAGCATCGTCAGGATATCTGGTGTTGAAGTTCCCATTAATCGCACCATCTAAGGCAATCTGATACCTCCAATCAATCCCTCTGAAGAAGATACCCAGCAACTGAACCTTAGTGAACCCGTGATGTGGAAAATCCCTATGATATGATATGAATCTCACCCAAGCAGCTTTAAACGCCTCAGTCGCTCCTTGATAAAATTGGGAGATCTTATTCCTAAGCTACTCAGATCTTGCATCATCATAGAAGTTGTTCAAAAAGGCATTCTTAGTCTCCTCCCAGGTAGTCAGTGATCCATGCGGCAACTGCTTAATCCAATAAGCTGCATCTCCACCAAGAGAGTATGGGAAAAGCTTGCAGAAGAGGAAATCATTGGACACTCCATTATATTTGATGCTAGTAACCAAGTCCTCAAACCTCTCAATGTGATCCATGGGGTGTTCATGAGAAAGACCATGAAAAGGGTGCTGGCCCACAAGAGTGTAGTATGCAGGTTTCAGCTCAAAGTCATTCCTCTGAAAAGCAGTAGGGCGAATCGCTGATCGATTGGCGTAGAACTGATCAGACATGTTGTACTCACCCTCGTTTTCGCGCGCAGCTGGCGCGGCAATCTCACCAACAACAACTGGAGGAAAAATGACGTTTCCATCCCCATCAAGTCTTTGCCCTCTCTCATTAATTGCACAAATGACCATCTTGGTCTCTCAAAACTCCAGCATCATCACGAGTCAATACCACTGGATTATTCATCTCTGCTGGCTTTGTTTTCTTGTTTGCACGTTCCAAGTTTGCTAGCTCCTTGTTGGAAATATTAACTAGCAGAGTGTTCTTGTTCCTCCTGGTTTCGCGAGTGGGCCTACACCTGAAACACAAAAGACAAGGTACGTAAGTAAATTAAAATGATGAGTATCGACCGACACTGGGTGGTGTCGCTCGACACTGGGTGGTGTCGCTCGACACTATCAAACTTAGTCGAAATTCAAGACTAAAATCTAATGGTGAATTAAGAATCCCCGGCAACGGCGCCAAATTTTGATAAGCTCAAAAGTAATACCCTAAAGTACTAACAGCTTTGCAGTTGTAGTATGTAGGGGTCGAACCACAGAGACTCAAGAATCACACAATAGATTATATAGATTCGAATTAAGCTAAGTAAATCAATAAAACAGGAAGCAATAATGTAGTTTAAAGAGTTGTAAATTCAATGGAGGAAAATAGGTTCGGGGTATTTCTCAGGAAATCAATGCAGATAAACCAATTATAGCGTTTTTTTCGATTATGCTATGGTTGACATATATCTGGTTTTTACATAGCGTTTTTACATAGCGTTTTTATGTAGCAGGCCAGTATAGCGTTTTTATGTAGCAGGCCAGTATAGCGTTTTTTTCGATTATGCTATGGTTGACATATATCTGGTTTTTACATAGCGTTTGTATATTTGTAAACGCTATAATAGAGTCATAGATGTTAAACAAAAATTAGGCGTCTCGTTTTATAGCAGAACCATAATTGAAACGTTATGGAAGTGTTAGGGGGTATACTCTCCCGCGACACTTAGAAAATTTTCCCCCAAAATCACTTAGAACAGACCATTCGTGCAAAACAAAACAGATCTAAACATCTTTGTTTCATATCGAAATCTCAATTCCCCACTCCAATCCTCACTCTCCCTCGCGAATCCTCACTCTCCCTCGCGAATCCTCACTCTCCCTCGCGAATCCTCACTCTCCCTCTCGAATCATCACTCTCCCTCTCAAATCCTCACTCTCCATCTCGAAATCTCAATTCCCCAACCCGAAATCCTATGTTACTGTTTTCCAGGTAGCTTTCAGGGTGCGAGTGAGTGAAAAGTATGTCCAATTTATTGGGTTTTTGTTTCAATTTGTGTTTTTGATCCACTGTTTCTCTAGTTGCAATCGATTTAGGGCTTAGCATCTCCAAGTCTAAGTGTTGTATATCTTTTATAAGTGTTTTTTTCTAACTGTAATCGATGCTTCCATTTTTTTTGCAGAGAGCTTTGGGTTTGCAGTCAACAAATACGAACACAAATTAAGCAGGTGATTCATTAGTTCTGTGACTCACTTCTTCTCATATTCGCTGTGTTGAATGGTATGGTGTTTGAGTGTCCGTTCAGTACAAGAAATTTCTTAACTGAGTTCTTCTCATATTCTCTGTGTTGAATGGTATTTTGAAAACACCCTAATGTAAATGGTAGCTAACAAGTCTCACAATTTACTTCACTGTTGTTGTTGTTTGCAGTTAGCTATGGCATTGATATGGATTGGCTTTGCAGTGTGATTTTTAAGTTGCCTAATTGTTTTGGGTATCACGATTCTTTTGTTGATGATCTTTGTTTTGCACCTGTAGTATAGTTTTAAGTCTCTTTGAGATTGAGATTGGTACCTAGCTAGTCTCACCTCTAAAATAGCTTAATAAGCTTTGCATTGTGAAGTTACATAATATGATTTCTCACCACCTGCATAATAAGCTTTTTCTTTGCATTGTGAATTAATTGTATGCACATTTGCTTGGAGCTGTTGTAAAATGGATAAAGCTTCGCATTTCACTTCTCATTTATTATGACTGCTATGATTGCGATCGTTTAATGACAATGAACCGATGATGGTATTCCCATGAACTGTTTCACTATGATCTTTGTTTGCCTTTTGGACCAGTAAAAAAAAGGAGGACATAATGGAAGCAAGGAAAGAGATCATTTGCGGACTACCGGCGTATGGAATCGTACCACACTTCCTCCAACAGGCACGACAAGAATCTCAAGTTGATACAGGAAGTGATGTGGAGGAGATCACGCAACTAGAGTATAGACGCTCTCTCGCTCACCGTGGATACATGATACGGGCTGAGGAAGACGATGAAGACATTGAACCTGATTTCCGAAGAATTATTCCACACCTCAGAAAGGATGAACAAAAGCTCACAAACCAACTCAACTCAGCTTCAATGAAACGATCAAAACAAGAACAAGGAGAATCCTCAAGAGGCAAGGGTCGTCGTCGAGACTAAGGAGCATAAGCTATGTATTTTGTAATGTGTAAAAAGACTAGTTGGTTTAATGGGAATCTATGTATTTAGTTTAAACTATGTATTTTGTAATGTGTTTGATAATATGAATAAGAAGAAAACGACCAAAACTATGAACTATGTATTTTGTAAGAGTGGCTTTAGATGTATTCTTATTTTTAACTTAAAGGGGCTTATCAGCATATATCTTTGAATTCGTTGGAGTTTTGATCACGTCTTTTACATTAGAAAGAATGAGTTGATTTCTGGCTTGCAGTTGATGAGATTTGTGTGTCAAAACAATTTTGGGAAAATTTGTGGAACCCGCGACACTTAGTCTCAGAACCCGCGACACTTAGCCAAAATTTGGGGAATTTTTTTCCCTCTTCCCTCTTCCCTCTTCCCTCTTGCCCCTTTGGCTCCAATTTCCCGACACTTAACCCGGAACACGAAAATCTACTGTGATTTTCAGAAAATCCCAAACTCTCTTTTTCTTCCTTTGGCGATCATTTCCCATCGATTTGAAGCTTCATTGTTCAATCAAAAAGGTTTGTTAGCATTCAATCAGAGAAACAAGAGTCTTAGCAAGAATTGATTTTAGACACATCGATTTTGAGGTTTAGACACATCGATTTTGAGGTTTAGACACATCGATTTTAGACACATCGATTATGGGTTTTCATTCTGAGTTTCTGTTTGAGTTTTGATTTTTGTTTCTGTTTGAGTTTTGATGCATGTTGGGTTCTGTAGATTTCTGTTATGATTTTTTTATTAAGATTGAGTTTGAGATTCATTATGTTTATTCATCAGTTTCAGAAATGGGAAAGCCAATACGACGAGGAGAAGTTGTAATCCGTCGTAGTAAACGTAATCAAGGCTTGGAGGCCACACCTGCAATAACACTAAAGGTGATTAAGAGAAGAACTGGTAGGAAAAAGACAGTGGTTGCTCAACCTGATGATGTAGAAGATGCTGTGGAAGAAGATGTTGTGGAAGAAGATGATGTGGAAGAAGATGCTGTGGAAGAAGATGTTGTGGAAGAAGATGTTGACGCTGAAGTTAATGAAGTTAATGAAGATGATGAGGATGAGGCTGAGAAAGTAATGGCTGAAGATGAAGTTGCTAAGAAAGAAATTTCTCAGAAAGAAGTTACTGAGAACCAAGGGTCTCAGCAAGAACAAGATGGACAGGAACATAATGAGAATGAAGAAGAAGCTGTCAATATGGAACAAGATGGAGTTAGCAATGCTAACACTGATGATGTAGTGAAAGAAAAAAAGAAAAGAGGACCAACAAAGATGCGTAAAGTGGCTGAAAATCCTCATGAAAAGGTTGTGGTTACATTCACTGACTTTGGTGATCATGTTGGACCTGGTTCAGTAACACTATCATCTTTTCTTGGTCCTTTTGTGAGGGAACACGTTCCGGTAACACTTACTGATTGGAGAAAACTTGATGCAGTGACAAGAGACACAATGTGGGAGGAAATTCAGGTATATATACAACTAAGTTTTTTTAATAACTATGAAATTATAAACATGTTTGACCTTTGCATATTTTGATGCAGGGGAGGTTTAACGTGCAAGAAGAGTGGCAGAAAGCTGTTATTTTGAAGCAGTTGGGATGTTTGTGGAGGGCTGGGAAGTCAAGGCTAGTGACACAAATACGAGATGCGAAGAATGCTGCTGAGAGAATAGCTTTAAAACCCAGCAACATCCCATCCATTCAAATATGGAACTCTTGGGTTAGGAACAAGACTACCCCAACTTTCAAGGTTAATTATCCATGTTTAATAAGTTACTTTCTTGTTTATAGGTCGTGTCTTATAGATTTAATCACACTCAAATTTATATTGTAGGAAATAAGTCACAAGTACAGAGAGCTGAGAAGAAATCAGATTCCTCACACCACCAGCCGCAAAGGAATGCTTCGATTAGCTGATGATATGGTAAAAAGAGTACTCAATCATCTATAATGTATGGTAGAATAAAATGGTACTCAAATATGTATGTATTTTATATAGAGAAAAAGAGTAAAGACCCAAGTAAGGTAAGTAGGAGTAAGATATGGATTGCGGGACACACTCATTCTGATGGTAGACCTGTGAATCCTCAATTTGCTGAGACTATTGTAAGAATTCTGATACTTGTTATCTTGTGTATAATTAATGGATTATGTTCAATGAGTTATCTTGTGTATAAATGTTTGTATCAGGAACAGATACAGTCACTTGATAGTCAAATGGACTCTACATCAGCTTCTGATAATATAAGGGAAGATGCTGTGAGCAAGATTTTGGGAACAGACAAACCTGGCCAAGTAAGGGGATTTGGCAGAGGGATTACTGCTACTAAGCTAGCATTTCTGAAATCTAGAGACACAAAGATTGCTGATATGCAAAGTGAGATTGAAAATTTAAAGGCAATGGTCCGAGACTTGGCTGGAAAGAAGGTAAGTATTTTCATATGACACTTGGTCAACTATTCTTATGACATTTAATAATTCCTTTTCATTCTGTCAGAAAATTAATGGTGATACTGAAACATCTGAGAGTGTTTCTGATTTCAAAGAAGGAGTGAGAGTACAAATACTGGATTGGTTTGAGTCAGAAGATGTTGTTATTGGTGAAGGAGAATTATGCTCTTGTGAACCGATGTACAAAATTGGTCGTATACCAATTGGTCCTAATGCAGTGGCTATTCTTGTTAAGTCTGCATTAACCTCAGAAACTTATCTCTGGAGGCCTACACCAGATGTGTCAACTCTTCAGGAAGCTGTGGGATGCAAAATAGCTTGGCCAATAGATAAATTGATTTTAGACAGGACTCCAAACTCTACTCATGTTGTATCCAAGGTAAAGTTTTTCAATCTTGTTTTGTTTCCTTTTCATAACTCTAATCATTACCTTTTTCCATTTTAGGAAACCAATGTAGATGAAACTCGAAGATGCAATATATATGATTGGACTAATGAAGACGAGGAGGTTATTGCTGAAGGAATCATGTGCTCATCTAATTCAAAAGAGATGGTTAACAATATACCTCTAGGTCCAAATGCTGTTATTATTGAAGTTGTGAAGGTGTTTAATAATGATGCTCATTTGTGGAGGCCAACTGCTGATATGTTTTTGATTGGTGATGCAATTAACGAGAAAATCGCATGGCCAGTCCTGAAGGATGAACTCTTGCCTATAACCAGTACAGATGCAACACCAATTACAATGGTATGTTATTGATATGAAGTTATTTTATTTGTTTGTCTGTTGTATTGATGTTGGAACTTGCTTATATTATCTTGTTTGAAATGTAGAGTCCAGTCACTAGCAATAGTTCCACCAAAAGTGCAAAGAAGAAGTGTATTCTTTTAGAATGCAATAACTCTGGACGCAAGGTAGCTGAAGGGAGAGTAACTTCAACTGATCCGAAAGATGTGTGCCACTTTGTACCCCTAGGTCCAAATGCAAGCAAGGTTTGGATTGAAGTGGCTAAGCTTGGTAATGCAAGTGTCTGGAGACCAAATTCAGAGATTGCATACATTTCTGATGCAATAGGTTCAACTGTGGCATGGCCAAATGACAAACTATTGTTCATTTGAAACTTAAGACATGGTTTGGTAGTCTAAGATGCTGGTCTGGTTTGGTAATAAACATATATGTGTATTTCCGGTTATGCTTCATGTTGAAATCAAACTTGTTGTACTTTTGTACTAATGTAATATTATGTGATATATGTTTTATTTAAACCTTAAAACAAATTCGATAAATTATTTCAAATTATACCGTAAAATACAAAATACTATTACAAAATACAAAAAAAGTTAGTGAATTTGATTTAGAGTTTAGGGTATAGGGTATATGGTATAGGGTTTGAAATATTTTTTAGTTTTACTGTTTCATATTAAGGTTTAGGGTTTAGGGCATAGGGTTTATAATTTACACTTGAAACATATTTTTACTATTTGTCTCTTAATAAATGAAAATAAAAATAATTAGAAGAATTTCCGAATTTGATTTAGTATATACCACAATAGACTTAGTGTATAAGGTTTAGAGTTTGATTTAGTGTATAGGGTTTAGGTTTAGGGTTTCAATTAAAGTCTCTCGTTTTAGGATTTATAGTATTGGAGTATAGTGTAAACGATTCACGTTTGAAATATATTTTCCAGATTCGTCAATTACAAAAAATATAAATCTTAAAATCAAATATTTTTTAGTTTTATTGTTTCATATTAAGGTTTAGGGTTTAGGGCATTGGAGTATAAGGGTTTATAATTTACACTTGAAACATATTTTGACTATTTGTCTCTTAATAAATGAAAATAAAAATAATTAGAAGAATTTCCGAATTTGATTTAGTGTATACCACAATAGACTTAGTGTATAAGGTTTAGAGTTTGATTTAGTGTATATGGTTTAGGTTTAGGGTTTCAATTAGTGTATAAGGTTTAGGATTTATAGTATTGGAGTATAGTGTAAATGATTCACGTTTGAAACATATTTTCCAAATTATGAACTATGAACTATAAATTATAAATTATGAACTATAAATTTTAGATGGTAGATTTAAACATCAAAATTAAATTAAAAACTATATTACCAAATAAAAGCACCTGATTGGTTAATCCATATTCACAAGGATTCCACTTTTGTTTTAATCTCAACCATTGATAAAATTCAATCCCACGGACATTAATCAACTCCTTCTTTTTCTCCTCTTCTCCTACTCTTCGTCTCCTTCGCCGTCGACCCACACTAAGCCTTCTCTCTCGTTCCCTCTTACGGTGGTTCATTTCGATCCATTCGTTTCTTATCGGCTGTTATTCAAACCACATTCTATTGGTTCGATTTATGTTTTCGAAAAATTTCAGATTAGACAAATCGTTTTCCTTCTCCCACGCCTCATTCTTCGTTACACAAATATCACCACGAACAAAACGCACTCGAGCTCAATTGTTTTGAAATGGATAAGGCATGGATTTGGCTGCGAAGGTATGAACTCAAATCTCTCCATCAAACTTTTATTCGCCGATTAAACTTGTTAGGCTAACTTGTATTTTCCGATTTAACATGTAGGACTAGTCCTGAGTACTCAGAAGGAGCAACTAATTTCGTGAATTCATCAGCAAGAAGATTGGGTAATCTGTCTGAAATGCTATGCCCATGTAGAGATTGCCGCAATTTATGCCATCAGTTATTAGATAAAATAGTTGAGCATCTAGTGATTAGGGGTATGGATAAGAAGTATAAGAGTTCTTGTTGGAGTATTCATGGTGAAAAAAGAGATGATACAAAAGACAATGCTCTTGAATCTGAAACTGAGGCATTTGATTTGTTGAAGACAGCATTTTGTATGGGTGAAGGTAGTCCAAGTCAGACGAATGACAATGGGGAAACAAATGATGATGATGACGAAACAGAATTTAGGAAAAAGTTAAGAGAAGCTGAAACTCCATTGTACTCTACTTGTATCAAATACACAAAGGTTGCAGCAATCATGGGACTTTACAGAATCAAAGTTAAGGGTGGTGTGTCTGAGAACTACTTTGATCAACTGTTGGTTTTAATTCATGATATGCTACCTGAAGACAATGTTCTTCCAAAGAGTACATAATCAATCAAAAAATTTCTGAAGATGTTTGGTTTCGGCTACGACAATATTCATGCTTGCAAGAATGATTGCATACTATATAGGAAGGAGTTTGAAAAGCTGGAAAGCTGTCCAAAATGCAAAGTTTCAAGATGGGAAAAGGATAAGCACAGTAATGAGATAAAGGTAGGGATTCCAGCAAAGATCCTTAGATATTTTCCAATCAAGGACAGATTTAGGAGGATGTTTAGATCAAAAAGGATGGCTGAAGATTTGCATTGGCATTCTACCAATGCCACTGAAGATGGTACAATGCGACATCCTGTTGATTCTCTATGTTGGGCACAAGTGAATGATAAATGGCCAGACTTTGCAGCTGAACCAAGGAATCTTAGACTTGGAATTTGTACAGATGGGATGAACCCTTTCTCCATGCAAAACACCAATTACAGCACATGGCCAGTGTTGTTAGTGAACTATAACACGCCTCCAACAATGTGTATGAAGGCTGAAAATATAATGTTGACTTTGTTGATCCCTGGTCCAACAGCTCCTAGTAATAACATAGATGTTTACTTAGCACCATTGATAGACGATTTACAAGATTTGTGGGCTGAGGGTATTGAAGTGTATGACTCATTTGTGAAGGAGAACTTCACACTTAGAGCCTTGCTGCTTTGGAGTATCAGTGACTATCCAGCCTTAGGGATATTTTCTTGATGTGAAGTGAAGGGGAAACAAGCATGCAATGTATGTGGAAAGGATACACCTTCTAGGTGGCTTAAGTTTAGCCGTAAGTATGTATACATGGGAAATAGAAAGAGACTACCGCCTGGCCATCCTTACAGATACAAAAAAGGTTGGTTTGACAACACTGTTGAGGATGGGAATGCCAATAGGATACCATCTGGTGCTGAAATATATGAGACACTAAAAGCGTTTACGAATGATTTTGGAAGACCTCTAGATAAGGAAAAAAAAGAAAGAGAACAGATTTGAAATTGGATGAGATGGTTCAAGAAGAAGAGTGTGAAGAATCAAATGATCTATGGCGGTGGAAGAAAAGATCAATATTTTTCGAACTACCTTACTGGAAGGTAAAGTATAGTAACTGAACTATATTCTCAATTATGCTATGTATACGAATATGCCTAACAGTTTATTGTTTCTTGTGTTAGGATATGCCTGTTCGTCACAATATTGATGTGATGCACGTAGAAAAACTTGCTTTCAACCCATCTTTTGACTTGGCACTTTGCATCAAGATAGACAATATAGCATCCGACACAACTTGTTACCAGCTGCGTTAAGAGGGTTGCTACATAAAGGACCTAGGATTGCCATAAACAGATTATGCAATTACTTCAACAGATTGTGTCAGCGTATCATTGACCCGGAGAAACTTATATCAATGGAGAATGAGTTTGTGGAAACAATGTGTCAACTGGAGCGGTTCTTCCCTCCATCCCTTTTTGATATCATGTTCCACCTTCCAATACATCTATCAAAAGAGGCACGTTTGGGAGGACCAGTACACTTCCGCTGGATGTATCCCTTCGAAAGGTTTGATGTACTCATTTGCTTCAATAGATGTATTTCCTGCAATGATGTTTGACTAATATTCATATTTCTTTACTGAGTTGTAGGTACATGAAAAAACTAAAGGCTTATGTTAAGAATCATGCAAGGCCAGAAGCATGTATGGCTGAGGGGTATTTATCTGGAGAATGCATAGCATTTTGTTTAGAGTTCCTTCAAGATTCAGTACCAGTTAAAGAAATAGTTAATCGTAATGAAGATATTAAGGATGATAGAATGGTGGTTGAAGGTCGACCTCTGCAGAAGGGTAAAGAGGTTACCCTTTCTGATAAAGATAGAGACATTGCACATCGCTATGTGCTAATGAACATGGCATCTATGGATCCCTATGTTGAGTAAGAGTTTACCCTTTAAGTTTCAACTATTTTTAATTATAATTTCATTTTCATAAATGTTGTTTATTATAAAATCAGGATGCATTTGGAAGAATTACAAGCTAATGATGCTCGATGTGCTAGAAATGAAACATTGTTGTGGAAAAACCATACTGAGCAGTTTGCACAATGGGTAAAAAAAAAGGTTTTCATCTTATTTCATTTTCTTGATTATCATTTTAGTAAATGTACAGCTTGTTATCTTCCTGTATTATTATGTTCTGATTTTAGTTTAGTTAATTAATAGCTTGTTTGCTTCATGATCATGTTCATATTTTTAGTTTAATAAATACACATATTGTTTGTTTGATGTTCATGTTCAGATTTTTAGTTTAGTAACAAATGTTTAGCTTGATTGCTCATTTAATTAACAAAACTGATTGTTCTGAAATTGGTGTATTTCCTGCATCAGACTCATTCAGACTCAAAAGAAAGTCATTCAAAGGAGATAAGGTGGTTGGCATTTGGACCAAGAAATTATGCTTTAGCACATAGAGGATTTATCATTAATGGGCAGCGATTTCATACAGATGCGGTTAAGCGGAAGACACAAAACAGTGGAGTAACTTATGAAGCATTTAGCATGTGTAGATCAAGTGCTCGAGATACAAGACAAGTGGCTGATATGCTTACATATTATGGAGTGATAAAGGAGATTTTACTTATGGACTACCACATGTTCAAAGTACCACTGTTTAGATGCAATTGGGCCAACACAGGGAACGGTGTGAAGGAAGAAGATGGCTTCACTCTTGTGAACCTTCATATGAACCAAACAGCATATTTGAAAGATCCATTCATTCTACCTTCTCAAGCGAAACAGGTTTTCTACTCTAGGGAAGATGATTCTTCAAATTGGTATGTTGTTATGAGAGCACCACCTAGAGGCTATCATGAGTTGGAAACAGAGGAGGATTTAGGTGGTGTAGCTTTGCCTGTCCAAGAAGTCGATCATCTGGATGGTCAAGCTTCTGATGATGATAGTGTTTATGTTAGGAATGATTGTGAAGGGTTATTAGTGGTAGATTGATAGGTTTATGAATTATGGTTTTGTAAACATGGATTAATTGTTTTTATGGTTTTTATAATATGAATTAACTGTTTTTATTATTATTATTATTACAAATATTCCAATAATATATTACAATTAAAAAAAAGAAATTGCATTTATTAAAATTCGGGTAATTATAAAACCATGGTTTGCTATCTATGTAAAACAAACTGCTATAGGTATAACCCAATTATAATACAAATCCAATGCTATAGAAAATAAAATACCAAAGGCTATTATTAATTAGTTTTAATAACAATTATCAAACGTTATTATAAATATTAACAATTGCAGAGAAAAGAACGCTATCGTTCTTTAATTAACTATAGCATACGTCAAGTCCGCTATCTAAAGTGCCCGACCTACAATGACGGGCGCTGTCAGAGCGTTTTAGGAAACGCTATGGTAGTTGAATCATAGCATTTAACAGCCGCTATTAATACCCACATTTCTTGTAGTGTAACTAATTAACCTAACATACAAAGAGATCCTTTATGAGAACCCTAAACCTAAAAAATGATCTACTCAGACATGGAGATTAGGTAAAACAATATGATTGAATAGAACTCAAAAGTAATAATAAAGAGAGTAAACCAAGGGTTCAAAATCTTCTCTCGGACGAACAGAGTTTCAGAATTTTCTCCCTCAAAAGCTCTCTCAACAAAATCAAAAGTAGAATAAAGTTTCGCCAAAAAGCTGCTGAAAAACCTAATTATATCCTAAAACACGTTTTGAGGATTCTTGTAAATAATAAAGATTTCTGGACCAAAGTGAAATTTCTCAGAGAAGGAAAAAGTCGCGTTTCCTTTCTTCAGGCGGTCGGTATCGACCGATACCATTAATGGTATCGGTCGACACAAGGACCTCAAATCGACCCTCAAAGCTACATTATCCTTGCTTAGCTCCAAAATGCTCTAGAATGCTTCAATATCTCCAATTTAGCTCCAAGCGTACCTAAACCTGAAAAGACTCAAAAGACTCCACAAATACTAGAAAGACTCTATAAACGAGACCAATATTATGGTTAAAAATGGGTAAAAACCATGATATATCACCTACTGTACCGGACGAAATTCCAAACCCGAGGGACGAACAAAAGATGAAAAACTCAATTTTCCCTAAAGAAAATGAGAAAAATGAGTCGACAAAGACGGAACCCCCAAAGGTAAGTCCACCATTCACTCTAAACCATTTGCAAAAGTTAAGATCAATATTACACCATATTTAAGAGATACCAAGGAAGAAAGAGTGGAAGAAATGGTTGAGAAGACGAAACAAGCTCTTCGAGAAGTGAAAATTCCGAAAAACGCTGAAAGAAGAAGGTGATACCAAAGAAAGGCAAAACACGTCATAAACAAGACGATGCCAAAGGAACATTTGTTCCCGAGACATCTACTGTCCACACCTAATCTTACCAAAAAGTCGAGCTAACGACTTTAACCAAAAGCGCTTGATGGGAGACAACCCATTTGTTACATTTTTCTTTTAGTTTTTCTTTCTTTTTCTATTGACGTTTTTCTTTTTAGTATTTCAGACTTTATATAAAACCAAAAAACCCAAAAACATTATAAAAAAATCAGAAAACACAAAAAAAATGAAGACGACGTTCGAAACAGATCGTAAAACGACGAAGGAACGAAGGAGAAAATGACCCGAGACGAAGGGCACTCGGCCGCAGCTGGAGCAGCCCGACCCGCGGCGAGGAGGCCGTTGACCGCGCCAGCGTTGACTGGTCACGCGGCGAGAAGGCACTTGGCCGCAGTCGTTCATGCTCGACCCGCGGCCAGCCTCATTCCGTCTTGAACTTCATCCTGACCATTCCCAACCGTTCCCGACACTAAACCGTGCAATCCCGAACATGTTCCCAACGTGAAATTGAACCAAACCCGGTTTAATTCCCGTGTCCCACTAAGGTAAGTCACAAAAGTTTTTGAAAAACAGAAAACTTCTTTTTACATAAAAACAATCTTTCAAAAAAAAAGAAGAGAATTTCAAGATTCAAGCTCTCTTTCTTCTTCTCTTCCAAAAGAATTGGAGATTTTGAGCAAGAACAACATTTTTCAATTCAAAATCTTTTTTGAAAATTCTTCGGTCCAATTTCACTTTTTTCGAATGAAATTTCAATTCCTCACTCATCTTGTCAATTCCAACAATGTACGAACCGAAACCTCTACTTTCTCATATGAACAAGAACCTAGTATTTTTCTTGAATTCACTAGATCTATGTCTTTGATGGTTAGAAATTGTTAAAGAACTTAAGATTGAACTTCTAGTATGTCTAGACTTCAATTTTAGCACTTAATTCCCATGGATTTGAGATTTTTGTGATTTGAAAATTTCAAGCTTAAATGAAAACGAATTTGGAGAGTAATTTTGATTAATTTAGACAAGTCTAGTTATATCGTTAATTAGCAAACGGTAATCTACTGAAATTTGCATAAATTTAAACTTAAAATCGATATCTAGATATTTTTATGCAATAACGTCAAAAATCTAGAATTCACGATCATGAACTCGATTTGTTTAAACTTGTGATCAATATTTCTCGTTTGATTAATTGAATTGATACTATAATTAATATCTTCGCATAATGAAAATTTTCAATCACAACCATATTCATACTTTTCCGAGATTTTTTTTCTATTTTGTAGGAACAATGGATCACGCAAGAATGAGAATAACTCGCTCAAAGAAGAGCGGTTACATAGGAGAATCTTCCCGGATCATTTTCTATTCAACACGAGGAGAGCCAAGGAGGCTCGGACACAGCAAGCGTGGAAGACGACACAAATATTGGCGAGTTCTTTGCAAGTCGACGACGATCGATTAGAACTCGCGTGCCAATTCCTCGACGTGTCCCAACTCCTTCTCCTCCACGTGAACCAACACCACCTCTGGAACGAAGACCAAATGTACGATATGTCGGGAAACTTATGGATCCGAATATCGATTACCTTGAGAAGCTTAACAAGATGGTTATCAAATCAACACCTCGCATAGATTACTCGACCCTAGACGCGCTCGGGATTAGAGAAGACATGATTTGGTATCTCAACGCATTTAACCTTCGACCTTTCATGGAGCTCAACCTCCCTACCTTTGAAGATCTCACCAAAGAATTCTTATCGACCTTCACCATGTGCTACAAGAGGCACTCCAATGCGAGAGCGAACGACGGTACACTTACTTTTACCATTCGCGGATATTCTTATGCTCAAATGATCCCAGAACTTTGTGAAGCTTTGAAGCTTCAATATCTCGATGAGATTCACCCCAAGGAGAATCCCGTTGAAGATCTATGGAGAATAATGGGACAAGGCGTCTACGACAACGGATGGTAAAAAAGCCGCCCTACTCACGCATCCCGTTGTCTGCTATACACACAAGCTCTTATAGCACACCATATTCTCGAGAGCGAACGTGGGAAGTTTCCTCAAAGGCGAGCTTGTCACCCCTCCATTACCTTTCACCTACGACCCGCACTATGCTTGTATCGTCGCGAAGAACTTGGTGAAGGTGAAACACAACGCGCTCGCCACAAAACCCAAGGACACTACTATCGCCTTCGGAAGCATCATCACGGCGATTCTACAAGCCCTGCACTTCGATTTCTCGTACGAGGTTCCACTCCAAGGAAGCTGGTTCGACTTGTTGTAATTCTCCCGAGACCGCACGATCTCTCGCGCTTCACTCGACCCCGACATATTTGGTTACAAATATTACACTAATGTCGGTGAGTCCAGGTATGTCTTCTTACCTTCTAACTCTGTCCCTAGACTCCGAGAGGGAGCATCACCTAGATGGATACCGGAGGAGATGGACTACATACCTACATCCCCACGCCTACCATACACGATTGGACAGTTCCTAGCGGCTGATATGCTCAAATTAATACCCTAAAAGTACTAAGCAGTAGTTGTAGTATAGTAGGGGTCGAACACAATGACTCAGAGAAATCACACAATAGATTGTATAGTATAGAATCAAGCTAAGCAATTCAGATGAAAGTAAAAGAGATAAACAGTAAGAGTTGTAAATTCGATGGGAGAAATATAGATTCATGGTATTTCTCAGGGAATCAATGAATGCAGATAAACTAACTAACATGATTTAGATTTAGCGCGGTTCTTGAACTCAAATCACTAAGCTATAATTAACCAACTGTCGTTGCGAGAATTATCTAAATCTAAATCCTAGGAATTCCAAATCTCTTTGCGAATCCTAAAGTCTAAATCAGCTTTTAGATCAGGTTTGATTTGTTCACAAAATAACTAAACCAAATCTCTTTGCGAATAGTTATTTTGCTCACCTAAGGTTCTATCAGGTAATTAATCGCACTGTCGTGCCTAATCAATTATCCTAAGATCTAAGTTCCAGATTCGTCAACCTAGAATTAGCTTTGAACACAACCTATGGTGAAGAACTAATTCAGATGGTGAATCCTAATAACTAATCAACCTAGCATTCAGAGAAAACCTTATGAGAAAACCTTAAACCTAAAGTGAATCTACTCAGACATGGAGATTGAAACAATAAACATGTTTGAATGAATCATCAAATAAAATAGAAAGAGTAATAAGAGGGTTCGAAATCTTCTCTCGGACGAACAGAGTTTCAGACTTGTCTCCCTTCCAAAGCTCTCTCACAATACCAGAATAAAATAAAGCTCCGAAATAAAGCATAGAACAAAGCATATCCAACAGAGTGGCTGTAAAACCTAATTAAATAGTCTAAACACGAATTGGAGTCTTCTTGTAAATATTAAAGTCTTCTGGGCAAGTTCTGCAATTCTTCAAACTTCATTAAAAGTCGCGGGTCGTGTCTGCTGCGATGGGTATCGATCGATGCTTGACGTAAAATCGGGTACTCAGCAACACGAACAAGCTCCAATATCTCCAATTATGCTACAAACATGCTACAACCTGTAAAGGACTCTAAAATACTACGAAATAATAGAAAGACTCTATAAAACGGACTTATATCATGGTCTAAAAGGGGTAAAAACCATGATATATCAGCGGCCAGGGCCAACCGAGACGCTGAGGCAGAGTGTTTTAGGCGAGACAACGAGTCATACATCGAGGACATCTTTTTCATTTTTACCACTCTTTGTTGTCCCAGATGGCCGGTTCATCTTTAGCCAGTATCCCACCCGAAACTTAACCTTTGTTCAAACCTCATGCAACTCTCTTGTTGGCTTATGTGCAGATATGCGCAAAAACGCCGGAGAGGGAGGAACGACATAGTTTTTCAGTCACTCGAGAAGACGAGAGATTAGACGGATTCGCTTGTGGAGGTATCGACAAATCAAGCTAAAAAGTTTCCTTGGAAATCGTTTGTAACTGGTAATTTTCGTACTCTCTAAGGCTCCCGTTTAAAGGCGTTTCCCCTTTCAATAAAAGAAAAAAAAAACGAAAGGAAAGGAAATAAAAGTCTAAGAGTCTTAGAGTAGTCTATATTATTACCAAGGCAACTATGTTTCAATATATGAGGAGTAAGAAGCCGTTCGAATCATTATCCGGAGAAAAATTTAAGTCCGGGGGAACGACAGAAAAGTTTTGTCAAAGGGAAACGAGTCCCGACGAAGGAGGAGTTTTGCAGCAACACTTATGCGAGCAAGGAGTAACTGAAAACTGTGGGTACCAACAGCTCCATCCTCTCTTGCTGTTTTGCATAATATCTAGCATCCTCCGAAGAAAATACGGTAACCCGAAACACTTTTAGCCTCACCTCTAAATTGCCCTTAAATGCCTAGCATCGATTGTCTGGTCTAATATTTTTGGTAAGAATCACGCAATCTTTAATGAATGTTAAGAGCTAGTTGACTGAAAGTTAGGATCTATGTGGTTAGACTTTCGCATGACGTATACCGTAGATTAGCGTTGTAGTACTTTGGTGAGAAAATTCTAGACTAAGTCTGATTGATGCATTACGTTGGTTATGGTTTAGAAGGACGGTCACTGAGAATTTAGTTAGTTCCTATATTTTCGAAAACCTCTTTCCGAGTTTAGATTTTTGTTTTGTTTGAGGACAAACAAAGATCTAAGTCTGGGGGAATTGATAACACCGATTTTTGACCATTTTTATGGATCACTTTCATATTCTTTTGCAGGTGTTTTAACTATGTTTTCAAAGTTTTTCAAGTGATTTTCATATTTTAGAGATTTGAAAGACGTTTCGAGTAACTCGGAATAAAAGAGTGCATTTCGGAGCAAAAGTAAGTCTTTGGATAAACCTGGACCGTCAAGAAATCTTGCAGTTAATGCAGACTTTTTCACCGTCTGATCATCCCCAAATTTGGACACAACAAATTAGAGATAACCATCTTTCAAATGCAATTGGATTGGAGGCAATCCAATGGTTTAATCCTTAAATATACCCAAAGCACTGAAGGCAGATGAAGCTGCCCCGAATAGAAGCCCACCACGCCTGGAGGAGCTGGAGCCATGGCCAACTGCCATCTTTCCACTCTTGGAGAGCTTCCACTCGCGGCCAAGATGCACTTTGCCACTCCCAGAAAACCCGCACCCGCGCCCAGGACCCAGTGCGACCAAATCGACTCGTTTCTTCACTGAGGCCAAAACCGTCATTTCACACCAAACCCTAAACGAAGATTAGCTCTATAAATACTTATTTTATGCCTCTTAGACAGACACGTTACATTCTTATTACGCTTGAAGGCAGAAGCGAAGCTCTTGTGACTTGTGCACTTCTTTTCTTTGGTTTGGTGCAAAGGATTCTCGATTCGTGTTCTTCGATAGATAAGCTTTCTTCATCCCTTTTTACTTACTATTTTTATTTGATTTATTGAATATGATTATCTCAGTTATGGCTGAGTAATCTCCTTGTTGGGTGAAAGGGGTTTGAAGGGGAATTTATGGTTGGGTTCTTATTATGTTTTTAGTCTAGGATACCGATTAGGGTTCTTCGTTATATCCTTGTTGTTAATGCGTTGCTTGACTAACCATCTTAGCAACTGATATTAGGTGTTTTAGAGCCACGAGAATGATTTATCTAATCGCTTGACCTAGGGTAGACGAGCAAAGCCATCGTAAGATTTTGAAAGTATACTTACAGAGGAATTGTGGGCGTAAACGACCTTTGAGAGTATCATTTACTACTTGCGCGGGCGGAGACGAATGCTACCGTCCGAGTACTGAAGTGAGTAGGTGTGTAGGATTACGGAAGTAGACTACACACAGCGTACGTGTTCCAAGTTCAAGAACCCAAAGTCGACAAAAGTCGCTTTAGAAATCCTAGAAATTTCCTTATAAGAATCGGCCAAAAACCCTAGAAAATTCCCGATTGCCCAACGCTTCTTTTAATTGATTCACAACCTCGATAAAATAATTAGTTAGCTACTGCCCTTCTTAGCTTAGTTCAGATTCCATAGATACATCCGTAATAAAATGGAAAATATATTTTACGTCTAGACATAAGTTAGAACTCGTTAGAAATCGACAACATATATCCATGTGGATTCGATCCCTAAATACTACTTCGTGTTCTGTGCACTTGCGGCTTAGATATAAAGGGTAAAATCCCACACCGGGATTAATTCTCGGTGTGTCACTGATATATCTTGTGCTACACCAAAGGGGATCGCCTATGACATGCCCGTAAGGATTGGAGATTGCATAGCTCTCGTCGATTTTTACATTGTCAATGCGACAAAAGTTGATTCTACACCGGGAATCCAAGGATCACTACAAGAAAACAGGGTTTTCGCAACTACAGTTTGCGACTACATGTGTAGTCGTTAATTATCACGACTAATTAGTGATATGCTCAATTTAATACCCTAAGATACTAAAGCAGTTGTTGTAGTAAGTGTAGGGGTCGAACCACAAAGACTCACAGAGATCACACAATAAATTATGAAGTGTCGAATTACGCTAAGCCAGATAGATGTAATTAAAAAACAGTGCAGAAATTAAACGAGATGTAAATCAATTGGGAAATATAGGCTTAGGGTTTTTCTCAGAAAATCAGTGAATGCAGACTAACTAACTAACAGGATTCAGATTTAGCGCTGTTCTTGAACTCAAATCACTAAAATATAGCTAACCAACTCTCGTTGCGAAAACTATCTAAATCTAAATCCTAGGAATTCCAAATCTCTTTGCGAATCCTAAAGTCTAAATCAGCTTTAACAACAGGTTTGATATGTTCACAAATCAATTAAACCAAATCTCTTTGCGAATAATCAATTTGCTCACCTAGGTTCTATCAGGTAATTAATTGTACTCTCGTACCTAATCAATTATCCCAAGATTTATATTCTAGGTAGCTAATCTAGAACAAGCTATGAACACAACCTAAGCGAAGAACTATAATTCAGATGGTGAATCCTAAAAGATATTTAACCTAGCATTCAAAGAAAACCCTTATGAGAAAACCCTAAACCTAAGGTGGATCTACTCAGACATGGAGAATGAAACAATCAACATGTTTGAATCAATCATCAATAGAATAGAAAGAAGGGTTTAGAGATCTGATCTCGGACGAAGGGAGATTCAGACTTGTCTCTCTAAAACCAAAGTAAAATCAAACACAGAAAATAAAAGCCTTTTTTAAACAATGGCTGTAAAATCCTATTTATAACCTAAATCACGATTTGGGGCCTTCTTGTAATTATCAAAGTCTTCTGGGTGCTTTTGCAATTCTCCAAGGCTTCATAATTAGTCGCGGCCCATGAAATCTCGATGAGTGTCGATCGATACCAGGGGGTATCGATCGATGCTCGGTGCTCAGATCGGGCTCTTAGTCATCAGACTTCAGTCTCGCTCCAGAATGCTCCAGAAAAGCTCCAATAATTCAAATTAAGCTCCAGATGTGCTATAACCTGTGAAAGACTCTAAAAGACTCCAAAACACAAGAAAAGACTCTATAAAAGGACTTATATCATGGCTTAAATAGGGTAAAAACCATGATATATCAACTCCCCCAGACTTAGCCTTTTGCTTGCCCTCAAGCAAATAGAAGACTAAACCAGAAAAAGAGGTTTGAAAACGTAGAGACTCACCTGTTTCTGAACCATCGAAAAGACTCTTTTTCCAAGTACCCAAATGTCACCTGATCAGCTTTCGATCTAACCACCATGTACTTCTCCGTAGACATTTGCAGCTTTTCCAGACTCCACACAAAATCCCACAGCATTGTTCAAGTAAAGCCCTCATCGCCAGTTTCATCTCTGCAGTTAATATTCAAGAACCTTCTAGACTCTTTACCAGACAATATCATAACAAAGGAACCACCCTTTTCACACTTCTTGTATCAATTTCTCTCCCCCAGACTTATTACTTATTATGTTCTTATTATTTTTTTAGCTTCAGCTTAGCATATACATATCAAGGTATGAGACGCGAGTATTGATGGTGTTTGCCACCAAATCCCCGGTTCTTCCCTCTCTATGTATCAAAGGATGTAGGCGAATAATGGCATCATAGGAAAATCCTAGCCTCGCTTCCAATCCTTTGTGTGATCATCCCCTCTTAAGTAGAATAATGGGATCGCTGGAAATTTTCCTAACCCTCTACTCAGAAGAAAATCATTTCAATCTTTTATGCTCTTAATCTATCAACTTATTTCAGGGGAGAGAGATACCATAATTCTAAACACACGGGTTCCTTTATCAGATATGAATGATGAATCAAGCTCTATGAACACTAACCACATTGATGAAGTGCAAAAATTTGGCTCAGGCTTCAGAAGAACTCTGCTGGAGACATGGATGTTTTCTAGTCAACTGGTCAGCCTTTGGATTTTTCATTAGTCGATCTAGAACTGATCCTGTAACACTGTGCACTCAAAAACAAAATCAAATCAATAGGTTCAAGCACAGGATCATCATCTCCAACAAATTTTGACTCAATAAAACAGTTTTGACTCGATAAAACGACTGACTCTAAGAAAAACGAAAACAATGTCAGCAGACACCTCCCCCAGACTTGAACAACACTGTCCTCAGTGTTATCTAGCCTAGAGTCAGTGAAAGAAACAAAGAAAAAGGATAGAACGAAGAGAAACAAGAAATTACCGTTCTGGAACAGTCGGTGTCGATCGACACACGGCATGGTATCGATCGATACCATGCTTAGATCGACTTTGTGAATTTTCATCCGCGATTGGTGTCGATCGATACCATAGGGGTATCGATCGATGCTTAGGCGATTTCGAGTTGCTCCTTGTTCATCCTGACACAGACTCAAAACAAACGAAAATAAAAATAAAAACGAATCAAAAACAGACTCACAAGTGGGTTGCCTCCCACCAAGCGCTCGTTTAACGTCAATAGCTTGACTGTAACGCCCTTCAGGCTGGATAAGAGTGAGAGCTTGCACCAAAACAGGCTCCATCACTTGACATTACTAGCTTCAAAGTTCTGCTTAGCATGCTGTCCACAAACTCCTGCCCTTTCTCTTTCAGCTCAGAAGTAAGAAGGACTCTTGCCTTAGAGAATGGCTTCAAGGCTCCTTTGCATTTGACCTTGTACTCAATCGAATCTCCATTACACTTCTGAGGTATCAAAGTGACATGGGGATTCTCAACTTTGTTGCTCTTGGCCTTCTTCTTTGTTGCCTTAGTTTTCTTGGCAACTTCTTTGGGGGTGCTGGGCGGTTCACCTGGAACATCTGCGACAGTAGGCTCATCAGGAGGCTCTTCCAAAATATCAATCGCTAGCGACTCTCCTGTGACAACCTCGATGCTAGACACATGTGTGGGAGCACTCCTAGGGGGAATGACACCATAATAGACCCCTCTGTCAATGTAAGAGAAAGAGATTCTCTTATTAGGTGTGTCTATGATCGCGCCTGCAGTAGCCATGAACGGTCGTCCCAAAAGGATAGGCATACGAGATATTGCACCCATCTCTACAACCTGAAAATTAGTAGGAACTAGACAGTCTCCTACTTTGACCAGCAAACCATGGATAGTACCGTGTGGAAGCGAGGTGGAGTTGTTCGCGAATGTGATAGATGCCTCTGGTGATCGAATATCAGCTCCTAACCGCTCTGCAATTTCCCTTGAGATGACATTGACACTAGCCCCTGAGTCGACAAGAGACTCTTTGAACTCAACTCCAGAGATAGAGCATGGAACTACAAATTTCCCTGGATCCTCCCTTGGGGTCAACTGTCTCAGTGGAGGTGGACCTCTAGCCTTAATGAAGAGTGCCTTAATCTCTTCCTCAGTTTCTCTGCAATCCTTGAAGTGACTTAGCAGAGGACGGCACTCTAGGGCTTCTTCAAAGGTTGAATCAGGGGAAATCCTTCTTACCATCTTCTCAAAGCCACGCAGCTGCTTTGGAGAGATGGGATCTCTGAGGTGTTTAGGTACAGGATTCTCCTTCTTGGGCTTGCGAGCTCTTTTCTCAGCTCGTTCCTTAGCTATCGCTGCTTGACACTTCGTTTCATAGTCTTCCCAAAATTGGGCGATATTGAACCGTGCTGCTGCTACTTGAGGCTCCTTGGTCGAAATATCATGTGTCTCCTCAGAAATTGCCTTGGTATCGACCGATACCAGTGGGGTATCGATCGATACACGGGTTTTGGAAGTGTCCCGTTTCAGAATTGTAACCGGCATCGATCGACACCTGGGGGTATCGATCGATGCTCTGGCGATTTCAGAATCCTCTTCGTAATTCTCTGCACTTGAGGAGATCGCATTGACGTGTGCATGAACCGATTTTCCCTTGAAATTTGCTGCAGTCTGAGCTACTTGAGTTTCCAGCATCCTGTGACTCGTATTTAGTGCCTCGATCCTTCCACTCAAATCGGTGTACATGGTGTCCATCTTACCATTGAAGGTGGCTGTCATCTTCTCCTGCCCTTGAACCAGGTGTTCAAGCATAGCCTCAATCTTACTCTCAGGAGCTTTGGGTGGTGGGGATTGGTACCCTCCTTGCTGAGCATTGTTGGTGAAGTTTCGATTGGAGTTGTATCCGAATCGCTGACCCTGAAAACCAGAACCACCTATGTAGTTAACATCTTCCACCTCATTCTCAGTAGCAAAGTGGACGGCCTTTGTTGTCATTCCCAGCAGAAGACTGTGCATAGAATCCAGCTGAGCTTTCACTTCAGCGATCTGTGACCCATCCATGTTACCAGCCAGCTTCTTGCGCTCGAAGTCTGCGCTCTTGGTGCTACTACTAGATGCAAAGTTCTCAATCAACACAATAGCATCCTCAGGATATCTGGTGTTGAAATTACCATTGCTCGAAGAGTCCAGACCCATCTGATATCTCCAATCTACTCCTCTGAAGAAGATACCCAGCAGCTGCACATCAGAGTATCCATGATGTGGACAATCTCTCTGATATGATCTGAATCTTGTCCAAGCAGCCTTGAACGCCTCAGTAGGTCCTTGAGAAAAAGTGGATATCTTATTTCTCAGATCTTCAGATCGCCCGTCATCATAGAAGTTAATCAGGAAGGCTCTCTTGGTGTCCTCCCAATTAGTTAGCGATCCAGGAGATAGCTGCCTCAGCCAGTAAGTAGCTTCTCCACCCAGAGAGTAGGGGAAGAGCTTGCAGAAGAGATAGTCGTAGGATACTCCATTGCTCTTGATGCTAGTGACCAAGTCCTCGAATTTCTCTACATGGTCCATTGGATGTTCATGAGGAAGACCATGGAAGAGATGCTGTCCTACTAGAGTGTAGTAAGCAGGTTTCAGCTCGAAGTCATTCCTCTCATAAGCAGGAGGACGAATCGCTGACCGATTGGCGAAAAACTGCTCTGGCCTGTTGTACTCACCAATTGTCTGAGCTCGAACACCTGCAGCATTGCCAACGTTGCCGCGCCCAGCTGGCACAACAATCTCAATAACAGGAGCAGGGACAACGATGTTTCCAGCTTCATCAAGTCGTTGCCCTCTCTCATTACACACATGACCCTCTTGGTCTCTCAGAATTCCAGCTTCATCAGCTCTTAAAACCACTGGGTTGTTCATCCCTGATGTTTGCTTGGTCTTTCTGTTTGTGCGTTCCACAAGCGCTAGCTGTTCCAGTGATAGTCCAACTAGCTGAGTGCTCTTGTTGCTCCTGGTTTCACGAACAAGCATACACCTGCAAGGAAAACACTAGGCAAAGCACGTAAGTAACCAGAAAAATACGTTGAGTATCGATCGATACCAAGTGGTGTCGATCGATACCAAAAAGAAGTCGCCGGAGTATCGACCGATACTAGTGAGTATCGATCGATACCGACGAACTTAGTCGAAATTCTAAACTAAAATCTAATGGCGAAATTGAGTCCCCGGCAACGGCGCCAAAATTGATATGCTCAATTTAATACCCTAAGATACTAAAGCAGTTGTTGTAGTAAGTGTAGGGGTCGAACCACAAAGACTCACAGAGATCACACAATAAATTATGAAGTGTCGAATTACGCTAAGCCAGATAGATGTAATTAAAAAACAGTGCAGAAATTAAACGAGATGTAAATCAATTGGGAAATATAGGCTTAGGGTTTTTCTCAGAAAATCAGTGAATGCAGACTAACTAACTAACAGGATTCAGATTTAGCGCAGTTCTTGAACTCAAATCACTAAAATATAGCTAACCAACTCTCGTTGCGAAAACTATCTAAATCTAAATCCTAGGAATTCCAAATCTCTTTGCGAATCCTAAAGTCTAAATCAGCTTTAACAACAGGTTTGATATGTTCACAAATCAATTAAACCAAATCTCTTTGCGAATAATCAATTTGCTCACCTAGGTTCTATCAGGTAATTAATTGTACTCTCGTACCTAATCAATTATCCCAAGATTTATATTCTAGGTAGCTAATCTAGAACAAGCTATGAACACAACCTAAGCGAAGAACTATAATTCAGATGGTGAATCCTAAAAGATATTTAACCTAGCATTCAAAGAAAACCCTTATGAGAAAACCCTAAACCTAAGGTGGATCTACTCAGACATGGAGAATGAAACAATCAACATGTTTGAATCAATCATCAATAGAATAGAAAGAAGGGTTTAGAGATCTGATCTCGGACGAAGGGAGATTCAGACTTGTCTCTCTAAAACCAAAGTAAAATCAAACACAGAAAATAAAAGCCTTTTTTAAACAATGGCTGTAAAATCCTATTTATAACCTAAATCACGATTTGGGGCCTTCTTGTAATTATCAAAGTCTTCTGGGTGCTTTTGCAATTCTCCAAGGCTTCATAATTAGTCGCGGCCCATGAAATCTCGATGAGTGTCGATCGATACCAGGGGGTATCGATCGATGCTCGGTGCTCAGATCGGGCTCTTAGTCATCAGACTTCAGTCTCGCTCCAGAATGCTCCAGAAAAGCTCCAATAATTCAAATTAAGCTCCAGATGTGCTATAACCTGTGAAAGACTCTAAAAGACTCCAAAACACAAGAAAAGACTCTATAAAAGGACTTATATCATGGCTTAAATAGGGTAAAAACCATGATATATCAATTAGCGACTAATGTGCGACTAGATTACGACTACATGAATATAGTCGCATTATAGTCGGTAATTTACGACCAAAAATAATAGTCGGGCAATAGTCGCGTATTTACGACCAAACTACGACTACTATTGAGTCTGAAAGCTTTAGTCTTACAGTAGTCGCAACTTTGCGACTAGTTTGCGACTTTTTCGGCGGGTCGCAAACCAGTCGTTTGTTGGTCGTAAAATAACATCATTTAACACATGTAATTGTTGTTGTACCTACTTTTTGCGACTACAACTCGTAGTCGTACAACAGTCGCTATATAGTCGCAAATCAGTCGGAAAATTATCTATAAATGAAAACTTCAGACCATAGTTCTCCTCATTCTAACAATCTCCTTTTTCTTAAACAAAAAAAAAACACGAAATTTAGAAGAGAAACAGTTTTTTTTTATAATGTCGGGAAATTACAATTATAGTAATTTTCGGGAGTGGATGTATAAGCGGATCGATGAAGAGATGGGAAATTTCTCGGTAGAGTTTAGCACGGGGGTGGAACATTTCATGGCATTTGCAAATAACCAGCCTCTAGCGCAGAGCAATGGGGGTAAGTTTTACTGCCCTTGTAATGTTTGCAAGAACGACAAATTTCTCCAGGGGACTAGAATTTGGAATCATCTATATAGTAGAGGATTTATGCCAGATTATTATGTTTGGTATAAGCATGGAGAATGGATTTAGGAACGAGTTATGTTGATCCGACGCATTTAAGTGGGAGTGAAAAAGTGGGTAATGTAGTAGAAGATAGATATGTGGATATGGTAAATGATGCATTTCGTGATAACGTGAGTTTTGATAACTATCATCAAGATGGTAGTTATCAGAATGTAGAAGAACCGGTACATAACCATTCAAATAAATTCTACGACTTGTTAGAAGGAGCGAATACTCCATTATATGATGGTTGTCGTGAAGGTCACTCGCAGTTATCCTTAGCTGCTCGAGTCATGCAAAATAAGGCAGAATATAATATGAGTGAAAAGTTAGTGGATTCGGTTTACGGAATCTTGACAGACTATTTACCAGAAGGAAACAAGTTAACCGGTTCACATTACGAGACAGAAAATTGATGCGCAATTTAGGTCTCCCATATCATACAATTGATGTTTGTATTAACAATTGTATGATCTTCTGGAAAGAGGACGAGAAGGAGGATAAATGTCGGTTTTGTTGTGCACAAAGATGGAAGCCTAAGAACGACCGGCGTAGAACCAAAGTACCATACAGTCGTATGTGGTATCTACCTATTGCTGACAGATTAAAGAGAATGTATCAAAGTGATAAGACTGCAGCGGCAATGCGATGGCATGCCGAGTACCAAGCAAAGGAGGGAGAAATGGGTCATCCTTCTGATGCGGCGGAGTGGAGATATTTTCAAGAGCAAAATCCCCGGTTTACCGAAGAACCCCGTAACGTTTATCTTGGATTATGTACGGATGGGTTTAATCCATTTGGCATGTCTCGTAATCATTCGTTGTGGCATGTCATCTTGACTCCATATAATTTACCCCCTGGTATGTACATGAATACAGAGTATTTGTTTCTTACAATTCTGAGTTATGGGCCTAATCATCCGCGAGCTAGTCTTGATATCTTCCTCCGACCTCTCATTGAGGAGTTAAAAGAGTTGTGGTCTAATGGCGTCGATGCATACGATGTGTCCTTGAATCAAAATTTCAATCTAAAAGCAGTGCTGATGTGGACGATAAGCGACTTTCCGGTGTATAGCATGTTATCCGGATGGACAACCCATGGTAAATTGTCTTGTCCAGTTTTTATGGAAGATACAAAGTCTTTTTATCTACCTAAGGGAAGGAAGACGTGTTGGTTTGATTGTCACCGTTGATTTCTTCCGCATGGTCATCCACTGAGGAGGAATAAAAAGACTTCCTAAAGGGAAAAGATGCTTCGAGAGAGTATCCACCTCCGTCTTTGACCGGTGAGCAAGTTTATTACGAGCGGTTGGCTGGTGTAAGTCCATCGAAAACAAAGGACGTCGGTGGAAATGGTCACGAAAAGAAGAAGCCGGGTTATGGGAAGCAACATAACTTGCACAAGGAAAGCATATTCTGGGAGCTGCCATACTGGAGGGACCTCAATCTCCGTCATTGTCTTGATGTGATGCATATAGAGAAGGGTAAATCGAAAGACAACATCATGTCAAGATTGGATAAAGAACAATTTTTTTATCGGCCACACTTACATATTGAAAGTGAGGGTAAAGCTCCATTCCCAGCCTTCACATTGATAGAAGAAGCCAGAAAAAGTTTATTGGAATGTGTCAAACATGCAGTTAAATTCCCAGATGGTTATTCTTCAGACTTAGCTACTTGTGTTGATATGAACAACCAAAAGTTTTCAGGCATGAAGAGTCATGACTGCCATGTTTTTATGGAGCGGTTACTTCCATTTATCTTTGCAGAACTCCTAGACTGGAATGTACACATTGCGTTATTAGGTACTAATTACGACTATTTTTTTATATAGATATATAATAGTAACTTATATAGTAACCTCATGCAATTTTCACGTATATTGTAGGGGTTGAAGCATTTTTCCGGGACTTATGTTCGAGAACTTTGCATACAAGTCGCATTCAAATTCTAAAACAGAACATAGTTTTAATACTATGCAATTTAGAAAAGATTTTTCCACCTTCATTTTTCGATGTGATGGAGCACCTGCCTATACATCTCCCCTACGAAGTTGAATTAGGAGGCCCTCTCCAGTATAGGTGGATGTATCCTTTTGAAAGGTTTTTCAAAAAGTTGAAAGGGAAAGCAAAGAAAAAAAGATATGCGGCAGGATCGATTGTTGAATCATATATCAATGACGAGATTGCTTATTTCTCAGAGCACTACTCCGCTGCGAATATACAAACGAAATCAAGGTAACTGCTAAAATCAATCACATCATGCCCACTTTGCCATTTAATTTGTATACACATGCTCTGTATTTTAATATGAATTACTTTTTCACTCATTTGGTCAGATTAACAAGATTCGACAAATGTGAAGTCCCCGTATATCATGTCTCAGGAGTACCTTCTATATTTACTCACGTAGGGCGTCCAAGTGGAGAAATGCATGAAATATGGCTCTCAGAGAGAGACTATCAATGCGCACATGCATATGTTTTACGAAATTGTGAATATTTTCAGCCAATTGAGAGGTATATATATAAGTTGCCATCTCTCTCATATTGCGTTTTAATATATATATTCCTTGTTTAATTTCTCATATTTATGTTGGTCTTGTGTAGAATGTTCGAGGAATTTATTTCTGCAAAATATCCGGGACTTTCTGAAAAAGAACTCTCTGCGAAAAGAGCTGAAGAATATCATTTATGGGTGAAAGAATATGTATGTCTAAAAAATATTTATAACTATGCATATATTTATACTTATATATATTTACGCTATTTTTTTATATATATGCAGGTTACTTACTGGAACGCCACGAATCCATTTTCGACTTGGGTTCAAGAGATAGTGCATGGGCCTTTGAATAAGGTCAAAACATGGCCAATGTATTTTACAAGAGGCTATTTGTTTCATACGCAGACTCACGGCGCTGGACGAAAGACATGTAACTACGGGGTCTGTGTTAAAGGTCAAAATTACACTGATGCATCTGATGAAGCGGATTTCTACGGGACCTTAAATGATATCATAGAACTCGAGTACGAGGGGATGGTAAATTTGAGAATCAAACTTTTTAAGTGTAATTGGTATGACCCTGTTATCGGTAGAGGCACTCGGAGGAGCAATGGTGGTGTTGTAGACGTTCTTTCATCGAAAAAATATAATAAATACGAACCATTTATTCTAGGTACGTACTTATTAATGTCGGTATCATATATATATATATTTATGTATAACTTATATATACATTTTTATATTGCAAACAACCTCGCAAGCGGATCAAGTTTGTTATATTTCGTACCCATACATAAAGAAACCGAAGCAGTTGTGGCTCAATGTTCTAAAAGTGAATCCGAGGGGAAACATTTCAGGGGAATATGAAAAAAAAGAACCGACTCTTTTGCAAACAGAAAATGATGATGATGTATTGATGACTACAATTGAAGATCTCGTACTCGACAATTTTGTACAAGGAGACCAAATAAACCTCGATTACGATGTCGGAGATGCAGAACCAGAAGATGAATTTCGTTGTAATTTGTCGTCTTCTGATGAAGAATCATATGACGAAGAACCGTAATAATTACTATGTTATTTATGTTACAATTTCGGTGTAATTTATCTTTAACATTATTTGTCGTTTTGAATATAAAAAAAATATAGTGTCCTCACCACAACTCGAACCATGGGACGGGGGGGGGGGGGGGGGGGGGGTCTGAAACAAGTGTGAGAGATTTACCATTATGCTAGAGTAACTAATTGGTATGTATCACACAAAATAATACTTAACTAGATGATTTTTCATTCAGATAAAAAAAAAACAAAACCTGTCCTCACCATGATTCGAACAGTGGTGGAGACTTAAACATTTAGGAGTTTAACCTTTATGCCAAAATAACTAATTGATATCTATCACACACAACGATTCGAACCGTGGTGTGGACTGAAATTTTACTGAGTTTTACCATTATGCCAAAGTAACTACTTGCAATATCTCGCACATAATAATACTTAACTATACCCGAAAAGATAAAAAAAAATAAACCTACGAAACCCTAAGTCCCTCGCCTTCGTCTCTGATTAATCGTAATCCGCTTTCAATTTCTTCTTCGCCTCTTTGCCTTTCTCGCCGACAATTCGACCGACGAATCTCTTCTTCTCCTTTCAATTTTCCGGCTAGTCTTGAGTCAAATGATTGGGTCAACACTGCCTGATCTGAAACAACTATTTCCAAGTTTTTGTTGATCTCGAACATTGCCCCTTTGACCGTTGTGGTCAGGTTGCTGGTAACCTCATTTATGACTTATCGAATGGATGCATGATCTCCATCCATGGTGAATCTTCTGTGTTGGAGTTATACTTGCTTATCCCCTCATTCTAGCGATAAACTGTTGTAGTTGGAATTACAACAGTCAAAAATAGTAAATAGGAATAAACGGGGACTTTGGCTTATCTTTAATAACAAAAGAACTGAGAGAATGTCGGACAATGAACAGAAAATTTGTTGCTCGAGAATATCAAAATGGATCAAAAAACGATTTGAACAAGGTTTTTGTGGAGTAAACTGGATTTAGTATTTCGATTTCAAGAATGATTTTACAAGAACATGAACAAATAATTGCTAACTGTTTGAGCGTGTACTGCTAGTTGCGGGAAGAAGAAGTTGTGTTGCTCTTTGCCTTTGTCCTTGCTTTATACTCCGAAATCGTGCTTAACGTTATCGTTTACTCCGTCTGATTCGCCATGAATGATCTTTAATGTCGATGATCCAGCCGTTACGTCCAGGCACCTTAACTCACTGGTTTGAATGAGTTTTTGGTCTCGTCGAGTTGACTAACTGATCTACATTTAATTATCTTTGACCGTAAATTTCAAAAATTGAAGACTCATAGTATTGTCTTTTTGCTATGCATCCAAAAATTGTTCCAAGACGCAATAATTGTTCGATACATAGACGCGATAATTAAATAATAAATTCATCATGTTGTCTTCTTGATATGCATCCAAAATTCTCTTCTGGATACCTAGATGCGATAATTTTTTTTTATGTGTAACTACTTCCAAAATTATTGTAGTATTGTTTTCAATTTCATCATTAATATTAAAAGTCATAATTTATTATAAATTTTGAACTTTTCACATATATCACTTTTACATCGATAGTCCAATAGGTTAATAACATACATTCTATTGTGATATCGAAATTATTAATCGTAACTTCAAATTCAATATATGTCTCTTTTACAAATAAATTTATCTAAATTTCTTGATATAACATTATTTAAAGAATAATTTTTGAAGATTATGGACTAAAAATATGTTTTCTCTATAAGTTAAAAGGATATTAATTTATCGATTAATTATTATATTTATAAAATACTATATTTTTAAAGTTCCGACATGATTTATAGAGATTTTACTGCATTCATATTTAAATATAAGTTAAAAACATGGAATCAAATTTATTTTAATCCCAAAATGTTAAAAGTAGAAAATAATATACAAATTAAAAGACAACGTATCATAGCGATTGTTTTATGAAAATTATTGAAGATTTTGCAGAAGTGAAGGTTAAAAAATTATAAGTAGAACACGGAATAATATATAAAATTAAAAATGTATACTCCAAATTAGTCTTCTTTAATTTCATTAAAATCATACATAAGATAATTTAATAGGGAAATCAGCCAAAAAAATCCCCAACTTTGTCAAATTGGCCAAAAAAAACACGATCTTTTAGTCTAGCCAAACAAACCACGAACTTTTGTTGACTTGCCAATTAATTTCCAATGTTTTCGTTGACCCGCCAATTAAACACACCGTTAAAAACTTAACAGAATTTTTTGTTAAATAAAACGACGTCGTTTCAACTAGTTTTGAGATTTATGAAAATGAGCCAAAACGACGTCATTTTGATTAATTTTGTAAAATTTGCATTTTTCGGGATTCGAACTCGGAACCTCTAGGTCGAATAAAGAGGGATTTTACCATTGAGCCATGAACACTTTGGAAGGTATCTATAACAAATTTCATTTTATTTAGTAGGGAAGGGAGTTCGGTTAAACGGTTCGGATTCGTTTCAGCAAATTCGGGTTTTGAGAAATTTGAAATATGAAGAATATGTTCGAATGGAAAATTTGAAATTTCAGGAAATTCCAGGAAATTTCAAATTTTTCAAATTTCGGTTATATTTTTAAAATTTTCCGAAACCCGAATTTCTCCAAAATTTCAAATTTCCCGAATTTCGTTTACGTTTTCAAATTCGGGTTTCCCGAAACCCGAATCTTTCCAAAATTTCAAAATTCCCGAAAACTGAATTTCTCCAAAATTTTGGGAAATTTGAAAACGTAACCAACCGAAGTTCGAAAAATTTGAAATTTTGGAGAAATTCGAGTTTCGGGAATTTTGAAATTTCCTGAAATTTCAAATTTTCCATTCGGACATATTCTTCATATTTCAAATTTCTCAAAACCCGGATTTGCTGAAACGAATCCGAACCGTTTAACCGAACTCCCTTCCCTACTAAATAAAATGAAATTTGTTATACATACCTTCCAAAGTGTTCATGGCTCAATGGTAAAACCCCTCTTTATTCGACCTAGAGGTTCCGAGTTCGAATCCCGAAAAATGCAAATTTTACAAAATTAATCAAAATGACGTCGTTTTGGCTCATTTTCATAAATCTCAAAACTAGTTGAAACGACGTCGTTTTATTTAACAAATAATTCTGTTAAGTTTTTAACAGTGTGTTTAATTGGCGGGTCAACGAAAACATTGGAAATTAATTTGCAAGTCAACAAAAGTTCGTGGTTTGTTTGGTTAGACTACAAGATCGTGTTTTTTTTGGCCAGTTTGACAAAGTTAGGGATTTTTTTGGCTGATTTCCCTAATTTAATATGGTCACGTATTAAATATAATTATCTGCCATAACAAGAAGTACCATTCATACGTTTTTTTTAGTTTATGCCAATAAAATAGAACAAGTTGGCGTAAGACAGAAGAATCTTTTTCTTGATGTTTTCTCCTTGGTTATTGTAATTAATAAATTACTAAGATTATGATTAAACATATGCTCTGTACATTTCTTCTCCTATTAAAATGAGTATTTTTTTTATCGGGCATAAAATAAGTTCTTTTAATATACCACACCAAGAATTTGACGGTGTCTGAGTTCCCATGAACAAAAATAATTTATTGGTTGAACAAAAATACATGAGTTTTTAGTAGATAGTACACTAAGTAATTTACATACATAGATACAAGTAATTTAAATACATAAATACTAGTACCCTTTCTATTTAAATTTTGTAATCATACTTTTTATTTGTAACATTTTTTTGTAAATGTGTAATCATACTTAAGCGGATGAATATATAGATATATGTGTAATCATACTTATTCGTAGTAACTAAAGCGTTTAGAGGTTGCAATAAAAATATTTATTGAGTTTACTTTTCTTAGCCCAACTAGGTTGCATAGCTTCTATTTTGAACACTACTTATTTTAATCCTTTTACCAGGCAATAATTTGACTAGTCAATCAATATTCAATGTTAATTTAATCTAAATTTAAGAATCTCTAACCTTATATGAATTTCTAAAACAGGCATATCTAACTATTTATAGATAAACACAACATATCTCTATATTATTATTAAAAAAATTATTTAGGAAAATAAACTTTATTTTGTAAGTTATTACATATTATACCATTACAAATAAAAAAATGATAATTGAAATAAAAAAATGATATAATTATCTTTTAAAATTAGTGATGAGAATATATAAATATTTATTTCCCATTATATAGGCTATTTACTATATATTTTCTTAATTATTATGATACTTATTAAATAATAAGAAAATAATTATTAAATAATAATTAACAAAGAAAATATATGAAAAAAAATTTCACTATGATTATTATATTTTATTTGAATATATATCAAAACAAAAGTTTAAAAAATATTTTACTAATTTTATAAAGAGTTAGACACGAGAAAATAATTTTTTTAAGAGTTTGTGGACTGACCACAAAAACCATAGTCATTAAACAGTGCATATTAGAATTATGGTTTCAAGATTATAAGTTTTTGCGGGTTAGCCCGAATAATATTTTATTTCATTGCAAAACGGGTTAAATAGACATGTTCTATATATAATCATTAGTTAGACATATTATAAAACTTAAATAAATTTATTTTTCTTAAATTTCAAAATAATTTTTAAGAAAATATCATCACGTGCTATATAACTAGCGCATGTGGAATCCTAATACTATTTAATTTGCAATGCTTGGACCGATGATAATTCATAGTAGTTTTTGTATGTTCGTCAATTGGCTAATGATCATCAAAATCACTCCTAAAACATCTTATTGGTGGATTCATCCAATTATCTCCTCCATTTGGTAGATCTTAAAAAGAAAGAATTATAAGATAAACTGATAAATTATTTTTTGGAGTAGAGCAGCTTCTTCAAGGAGGGTTTAACCTAATTGAGCTCTTAAGCCAAGGAGATAACCAAATAAATATATGTTAAAAGTAGGAGACACGGAAACAGCTCCCACGTTCCTCTCTCTCTCTCTCTCTCTCTCTCTCTCTCTCTCTCTCTCTCTCTCTCTCTCTCTCTCTCTCTCTCTCTCTCTCTCTCTCTCTCTCTCTCTCTCTCTCTCTCTCTCTCTCCTTCTTTCTCTCATCTCACCAACACTAATAAACAACAAATCAAATTTATATGAAATTTAAATGTGAGAGTTATATCTTCGAGGAATAATTAAATAAAATCGTTATTTTAATCTTCTCTCTTGTGATCCTCCATAAATCCTATCATCTCTAACCACTTACCTTTCTCTCTTCCTAATATTACTCTTTGTAGTGAGTAGTGGCCAAAATCCCATCTCCCAAAGCTTACTTTGAGTAGTGTCCTCATGGTAGGTTAACTTTTTCTACTCTTGTTTCTTCAATTCTATGCCAGATTAAGTAGTGAATCATCATACCCAATTCCTTAAAATTGTGGTTTTATCCTCATCTTAATTAGCTCCTTGTACATGTGTAGAATCCTTGGTATGAAGTTGCTTTATTGTTTATTATTTCTTTTTTTTGGTGGTTTGAATCGTTAAGAAATTGTGTAAATGGTGTGTGGTAGGGAATTCAGAAACCAGCATGGTTGGATGCGCTTTACGCAGAGAAGTTCTTTGTTGGATGTCCGTACCATGAGACGGCAAAGAAGAACGAGAGGAACGTGTGTTGTCTTGATTGTTGCATCAGCCTCTGCCCTCACTGTGTACCCTCGCATAGATATCATAGACTCCTCCAGGTTCGCCGTTATGTGTATCACGATGTTGTTCGGCTTGAAGATCTTCAGAGACTCATCGATTGCTCTAACGTTCAAGTCAGTATAATGTATTCGTAATCTTAATACTATTATACATATATATTCTCCTCTCATATTTATTGATTGGGGGTGAATTGTGGACAGGCTTATACAATAAATAGTGCAAAAGTTGTTTTCATCAAGAAGAGACCACAGAAAAGACAATTCAAAGGAGCTGGCAACTATTGCACTTCATGTGACCGAAGTCTTCAAGAACCTTTTATCCATTGCTCCTTGGGTTGTAAGGTTATTTAATCCTATCTATATATTACTCCTAGAAAATACTCGACTAGATTCTGCTTATTATCCTATTCTCATCAATTCTCACTTAATAAAACTATTGAGTTAATATATAAATATATAAATACAGATATACTTATGTATCATTAAATATATTCCATAGTGTCAACTTTAGAGTTGATTCGTTTCTATGAAAGGAAACCTGATCTTTTCCTGAATCGATTTATGTTTTGTGACTTAGCTTAAGTACTGACCATCCGTTAGAAAATGATTTAAATCCGTCAATTTTGTTGGTTTCCAAAGACGAGAATCTCAATTTAAAAACAAAAAATGTTAAAGGATCTCGAAAAAATCTAGGATTACTAAAATACGCCACTTAGTATAAAAATATTATATATATAACATATTGTTGGATTTTGAAATCTTCTCTTTGAACTAATGTATTTAATTACAGACATGAAGAAAATCCGTAATATATAGGTAGGCTAATTTATTTGAAATAACTATGTTATATATATTCGCTGGTAGAACAATGTTTTTTTCTGCATAAATATTCCAAGATCATGTGAGATAGTGGTTTGGTCCCAATTTTTTTCGGACACCACCACACTTCAAATCCTGTTGCACCTTGTAATTTATATCATGTTGTAAGAAAAAATCGTGAATACACAATGACACACATATATATATATAGTCGTAAACATTTATAAGCTTTTTGAGCATGTATCATATTTTTAAGGTAGATAAAGTTGAAAAGATGTGATTAATTATACTAAAAGGTCATGATTTATATACATGTAGGTGGACTTCGTGATGAAACGTTACAGGGACATAACTCCATTCCTAAAGCCATGTCACACTCTAACCCTAGGTCCTGACTACATCATCCCACAAGACTTACTAGCCGATGATGACTTGGCTGCCTACGAGACTCCCCGGTCTACGGTGGTCGACGGTGATGAGTCCATGAGCTGGTCATCGACTTCCTCAGATCTACGAGACGCTGCGACCACCACCCATGTCGTGAGGAAAAAGCGAACCGGTTACTGCTTCTGTGCCAAATCGGCTAATAGTTATCAAGGAGTTTCTGAAGATCCTGACGATATTTCCACCTGCATCAATCGGCGCAAAGGCATTCCTCAACGATCTCCTCTCTGTTAACGTTCTCTTTAATTTGATTTTCTTTTTGTTTTTTGTTTTAATCTTCTTTTTAGTTTATTTTCACCATATAGTTTTATATGTTACATGTATGGATTGTTGTCGCTCTATCTAATAAAGTTTATAGTCAATCATTTTTTTACTGCCTTTACAAGTTTAATTACGTAGAGGTTAATTTAGCATACCTGAAAAGAAAAAATGTGAGAAATAGGTTTAGTGAATGAAGGACATACCTTATTAATTGAGAGATTAGGGTTTTCAATTCTCCTACTACGTTTAGAACAATAATTGGCCAAACTCTTTAAATAGGAAGAAAACCCGATTTTTTTTATAAATTTAAAAATTAGTGCGAGTCTTGGCCAAAATTCTCTCCATAAAAGTATAATATAACTGGAGTTTATTGTGTCTGTTTGGGAAAATTTAACTAGTCCGTACATTGTTCTAAAAGTCGTTGCGAGATGAACTCGTCAGTCAGCCGTTGTTCGTCCATTGGCGATGGATAAATCTAGTCGCTTGCTATGACGTGATAGTCACATCGACGATGTTAGTTTAGTTAATTATGATGATGGCCTTGTCGGTGACGATTGTCTCTTCTCGTCTATGATGTGGTTATTTGGATAGTGATGATGTGGTCATCTCACAACACGAAACAAGGCTACAAAAAAAGAAAAAAAAGAAAAAAGAAACAAGGCTATAACCAACTATAATTCTCATTGGAAATCCGTCGAAAAGAGCCTTTTCCGACGGGAAACTTTTGTCGGTTACAACACTTTGGAAATCAATTTTGGTCAGAACACCATCAGAACATTCCGACGGGCATCAGTCATCGGAAAATTGTCGGACTATTTCTGATGGATTAACGACAGCCATATTTTTGACCAGTTTCCGACGACGGTTTGGTCGGAAGTACATGTCGGAACGTTGTCGGAATATCGTCGGAGGTATTCCCGATGGCATTCCAACGGGCGTCATTTACGTCGGGTCTTTGTCGGAATATACTGTCAGAACGTCGTCTAAACGTTGTTGGAAATATTGCCGACGGGCGCTAATTCCGACGGAAATAAATATTTTTGCTTTTTAAAATAAAATAAATATAAAATTTAATTTAAATAAATAATAATAACAGAATTAATTAATTTAATTTAATTAATTACGAAATTAATTTAATTATTTCATTTATAAAAAAATATTAATCAAATTCAGAAAACATAAAAATTGTTAAACTATATAAATATATATATATATATATATATATATATATATTTATTTATTTATAAATTGTTTTGAAAATTTAGAAACAAAACTATATACATAGATCGGGGAATGTGTTCAATCTCAGTTAGCTCTTGACAGGTCGAGTTGTGTGCGGTCTCAAACTCCTCGACTTTCGCGTCACAGTCTTTAACCGTTTGGGTAAGACTCAAACGTGATGCTTGAGACTTATAGAGAAACCTACGGGATTGAACAAGCTGACCTTCGATCTCTCTTGTTGAATCGTGTCAAGGGGAGGTGATGGGGGATCGATGGCACCACAAAGAGTATGGAGAAGTCTCTGATACAGAAAGGACATTCTGTCAATGGAGGATACACACTCACAAAGGCAGAACAAGGCTCACACTCCCAAGCTAAGTTAGAGAGGAAGAACTGCGTTATTTTATTGATCATAACAAAAAGTGGTGGCTACAATGTTGTATGGGAACTTCATATAGGGTTCGTCAGCTGAAACCTTGTAGGTCGACTCAAAAACAATAAGAAAAGACTCAAAACAACATGACTTGTAAAGGAAAAACAGAAGCACGTCTAACTTAAACACAAATAAGGAAAGTTCACTTAAAACATAAAAATAAAAGAAACTATTAAAGTCTTGGGCGTGGCTTGAACTTTAGTTGCTTGCAGCTCTAATTATCACTGAGCTGGTCTTCTTTTCTAGCACAAAACGTATGGACAAGACATACATGGTTTAACCGCAAGAGTGGCCACATTTGGTGATGCTCGTCCTTGGCTTGTGTTGGGGCGTTCCTCACATGGTCGTCAATGTTCTCTTTAGTGTTGAGGATTCTTGAGTTGTTGAAGTCGCAATCTGCCTTGGACTTAGTGTCTTTAGCTCCCAAAGCCTAGTTGAACGCATTCTGGTTGCTAGCGGCTAAGTTACGTGCATTCACATCTTCTTGCATTCTGGAGGCGTTCTCCTCACGTTCATTGGTGTTCTCAACTTTTGTTCATGCCAAAAGAGTTTCCATACCTTGGTTTTCGTTGTGGTGGTATGATATTGAAGTTGGTCGAGACATCCATTTGGCTCTCATCGGGAACGGTTGAATGTCCTTGAGTCATGAGTGCTAGGCTGGTGGCTTCTGGTTCAACTGCTTGTAGGATGTTCTCCACTGCCAAATTGAACTTCTCACGTAGGCTCCTAAATCTAGATCGAGTCATGGGAGCTTCTTGGACCGTGGGTACTTCTGGACGGTTTTGATCTGATGCGATGTCCTCATCATTCCCTCCCTCTTCTGGAGGTTTTGTCCTCAAAATTGTATCACCTGCGTCAAATGGAGATAAGTCAGCAATGTTGAAGCTATGTGAAATGTTAAACTCACCTGGCAGTTTGAGGCGGTAGGCATTGTCATTGGTGATCTCCAAAAATCGGAATGGACCGTGTCCTCTAGGTGCTAATCTGGATCTCCTCTTCTGTAGGAACCTTTCTGGCCTCATGTACAACCACACACATTATCCTAGTTCGAAAACAAGTTTCTTACACCCTTTCTCAGCCCTCCTCTTGTACTCCTCTGTCTTCCTTCCTATGTTCTCTTTAACCTTCTAGTGTAACTTCTTAACAAACTCTCCTTTGTTCATGCCGTCTTGATTCACTTGTTCTGTTTGGGATAGAGGTGAGAGATCTAATAGCGTCAATGGGTTAAATCCGTAGACAACTTCAAAAGGAAAAAAACTTAGTAGTCGAGTGAGTGGCACGATTGTATGCAAATTCAACAAAGTGATGTGATCATGGAAGCTTCTAAGGAAGATCAAGAGGATGGAATTCTTGTACATGTTGGACCAATGACGAGGGGAAGGACTAGGAGGCTTGCTGGAGCAGTTCATGGGCTACTTGATGAAATTTGGGACAAGAAGATTGATCAATCCCAATACTCTATTTTACCAATGATCCAAGTCCAAGAAGAGGCCTAATTTTTATTGCAAATCTGGCCCATAATCGCAAGGAGTAACTAGAGAGAGTTGAAGAGGCAACTCGAGAGATTTGAAGCTATAGGGTCATGAAGTTCAAGGGTCATTCTAGTTAATTGTTTCTAGTCTTAGTTTTTATTTTTGAGATTACTTAGGATTCAACATATTCTCTTATATTTAATCATTGTAATCTCTTTTGCAAACATATAACTTTTATCAATAATATTTTCTTTTCAAGTGAGAGTGAGTCTCCTTTTTTCCTTGTGAACATTTCAATTACTTGGTGTGCCGTATCCAAGGAGTCAAACCGTTTTATCAAGTTTTCTTCATCACACTTGTGATGTGATCCTAAGCAACACCAAGGAGAATGAGCTTGAAGCTGAGGAGAAACATTTAGCCGAGGGATTTGATGCTGAGGAAAATTCAGCCGAGGGGCATTTAGCCGAAGGATTCATTGCCAAGGGATTTGATGCTGAGGGAAATTCAGCCGAGGATCATTTAGCCGAGGGATTCATTGCCGAGGGATTTGATGCTGAGGGAAATTTAACTGAGGGACTTGCTGAGGGAAAGTTAGCCGAGAAAACTGAGGGAGATTTAGCCGAAGCACATTTAGCCGAGGGATTCATTGCCGATGATCCTTCGCTCATTTCAATTGGTCCCATGACCTGAGCTAAAGCCACGAAGCTCAAAAAAGCTATTTGCGGATTACTTAAGCAAATACAAGTCCAAGATCATTCAAGAAACAATCAAACTACACTTGTTTTGATTCAGGCTCAAAGAACTCTCTAAATGGGTATGTGAGACAATTTGTGCTCTTTTTCCCCTCTCCAAGTTTTGTCCCATTGGTTTTTCTTGGAAAGGTTTATAACGAGGCAATTGTTTCACATCATCACTAGCCCATTTAGCCGAGCTTCCTCAAGCCTAAGCAAATCACATTTTCGACAATAAGTAATTCAAAAGTCTCCCTTTTGAATTCAAAAACTTATGCATAATTTCTGTGTTATTTTCAAAGTGTTTCTTTACTCTTTTCTCTCTCTTTCATGCAGCATGTTGCATTCTCTTTATATCCTTGTAAAATCCCATTGTCGAAACCTATCTAGTCTTTTTTTTTTTATCAAAATCTCTGAATTTCTAGATCATCTTGTTGTGAGTAACTTCCAGCAAAATCTCTTGAGTTTTTTAGGTGTGTAATATCCGTAAGAAATCAAAGTAGAATATCGAAGGCTTTCCGTAACCTTTGTGTGACCGTTCGATCCACCACCTTTGAAGCAATCTGATTGCTTGCAAAGATCTATCTTGTTGCTTACCCATATCTTCGAGTGACGATCCATGGAGAATCATATAATGTGGTATTCAGAGCACGCTCAAAAGTTGGGTATTCCTATCCTTATCATTTCATATCATTGATTATCATCATCATTCACACCTGTTCATATTCTGTTCGATCCATTAAACTGTGTTAGTGTCGATCTGTTTCATCATCACCATCATTAGCACCTGTTCATCTTCCTAGTATGTCGATTTGCATATGATTTGTTGATCTAGGTTGCTGTCAAAAATTCACCAAGTGCCTTTTCATATTCTGATCGATTTTGAATATGTTTTAGTCGATCTCTTCATATTGTTGCTGTTCAGATTCTGGTCGAGTTTGTAGAGTGACTTTTTGCATTCATCTAATCAAATTATTAGTGGGTTTTTTTAGAGATCATTCTGTTGTTGTTGTTGTTTCATTCAGTTCTAGCAGATTCATAATTTTGTTGCAACAATAAGCTTGTGAGAACTAGACACTGCTGAGTTTTTGTAAAATCTGTTTCAGGGCAAATGGCTGAAGACGAAAAAGAAACCAGTAACAACCGCAACAACAAGCTGCTAGTAGAAACCATTCGGGCTGAAATGGAAAAGCTGATGAACACTAAAATTGATGTATGCATCAAGAATTTCAACCTGAGCAAAATGGTACACGTCAAAGGAAAGAACAAGAAAAATCTCCTCGGAGAAACAGAGAGAGTCCTAGAGCTTCTGAAAGAGAAGCCACAGATAACTATTACCAAAGCAGCATGAGCTCTTCTCACAATACTTAAAGAAGGCATAGACGTGCACGAGAAGGCAAAGCTCAGCAAACTGATTTTGGAGGTCTTAAACTCAAAATCCCACCGTTTCATGGTAAAAATGATCCAGATGCGTATTTGAAGTGGGAAAAGAAGATAGAATTAGTTTTTCATTGCCAACACTATACTAAGATCAATAGAGTGAGAGTTGCAGCAACAAAGTTCTATGACTATGCCGTCAGCTGGTGGGATCAAATAGTCACTACTAGAAGGCATAACCAAGAGTTTCCGGTGGAATCTTGGACTGAGCTGAAGACTCTAATGAGAAAGCGGTTTGTTCCCAGCAATCACCATATATAGCTACATCAAAAACTCAGAAGACTCACTCAAGGAGGCAGAAGTGTAGAGGACTATTATCAGGAGATGGAGACTCTTATGATTCGAGCTGATGTCTCTGAATATAAAGAAGCAACCATGTCTAGGTTCTTGGCAGACCTAAATATAGACATTCAAGACATATTGGAAATGCAACACTATGACGAGTTGGAAGAGATGCTGCATAAGGCTATTCTGATGGAGCAGCAACTAAAGAGAAAGAGTAGTACACGATCAAGTTTTGGAGCAGCTCCTAAAAAGTCTAGTTATCAGCAAGAAGAGAAGCCAAACTACCACATGGATTCTAAGCAAATGCCATTCCCTATAGCTGAGACTAAACCATTCACTACAGTTCAAGATTAAGGTAAAATAGAAGCTACTTTAACCAGATCTCGTGATGTGAGGTGTTTCAATAAGGCAGAGGGCATTATGCTAGTGAGTGCACAACCAAGAAGGTCATGTGCTTGCTTGATAATGAGGAAATAGAATCAGAAAAAGAGCAAGCAGGAACTGATTTTTTTGAAGAATATATAAAGCAGACTGCTAAAGGAGAGCTATTCGTGACAAGAAGAACCATGAGTGTTCAAACCAAGACCAAAGAACAATTGCAAAGAGAGAACATTTTTCATTCAAGGTGTCACGTTTAAGGAAAGCTATGCAACATCATCATCGATGGAGGCAGCTGTACTAATGTTGCGAGTGAAACAATGGTGAACAAGCTCGGTTTAGAAGTACACAAACATCCAAGACCTTATAAGCTGCAATGGCCTAATGAATGCGGAGAAATGAAGGTGAATAACCAAGTGAGAGTTCCTATAGCAATCGACAAGTATGAGGATGAGATCCTTTGTGATGTGCTACCTATGAAAGTTGGTCACATTTTGCTTGGGAGGCCGTGGCAGTTTGATAGAAAAGTCATTCACAATGGCTACACTAACCATAATTCATTTGAGTATCTAGGGAAGAAAATCACCTTAGCTCCTATGACACCACATGAAGTGTATCAAGATCAATTGGTGCCTGAGCAAAGAAAGATAGCTGATGTTTCAGATGAGACTACAAGTACTAAGCATCTTCAAAAGACCAAATCCAAGGACGGTGAGAGCAAGCCTAAATAGCACTCAAGCTTCTTTGTGCGAATTAACTGGTGGAGTTAAGAAAGCTTTGTTCTCACAACAACATGTTCTTTTGTTTATTTATAAGGAAGCTCTTGTGAGCTTAACTGTTATGTTCGAGATTTGAATTCCACTTTTTGATCTTGATACACTTCATTTGGTTTCATAGGAGCTAAGGTGATTTTCTTCCCTAGATACTCAAATGAATGTTGGTTAGTGTAGCCATTGTGAATGACTTTTCTATCAAACTGCCACGGCCTCCCCAATATAATATGACAAGCTTCCATAGCTAGCACATCACAAAAGATCTCATCCTCATACTTGCCGATTGCTATAGGAACTCTCACTTGGTTATTCACCTTTATTTCTCCACATTCATTACGCCATTGCAGCTTATAAGGTCTTGGATGTTTATGTACTTCTAAATCGAGCTTGTTCACCATTGTTTCACTCGTAACATTAGTACAACTGCCTCCATCGATGATGATGATGCATAGCTTTCCTTGAACGTGACACCTTGAATGAAACAAGTTCTCTCTTTGCAATTGTTCTTTGGTCTTGGTTTGAACACTCAGTGTTCTTCTTGTCAAGAATAGCTCTCCTTTAGCAGGCTGCTCTATATATTCTTCAAAAGAATCAGATCCTGCTTGCTATTCTTCTGATTCTATTTCCCCATTATCAAGCAGAAATATGACCTTCTTGTTGATGCACTCACTAGCATAATGCCTTATGCCTTGGCATTTTGATATATCATGGTTTTTACCTTTTTTAAGCCATGATATAAGTTTGTTTTATCGAGTCTTTATTCTATTATAGAGTCTTTTAGAATCTTTTACAGTTTTTAGCACACTTGGAGCATTATTGGAGATATTGGAGTATTATGGAGCAAAACTGAAGTTTGGTGACTAAGTGCCCAATCAAAGCGTCAAGCATCGATCGATACCCCCTAGTATCGATCGACACCCATCGAAGCAGATTACAAGTCGCGACTTTAATGAAGTTTGAAGAATTGCAGAACTTGCCCAGAAGACTTTAATACTTACAAGAAGACCCCAATTTGTGTTTAGACTATTAAATTAGGTTTTACAGCCACTTTGGCTGTGTGCTTTTCATTAAGATTATTTTGAAGATTTCAGAGATAGCTTGAGAGAGAGGAGACAAGTCAGAACTCTGTTCGTCTGAGAGAAGATTTCGAACTTGTGTTTTATTCTCTACTCTTATTTATTCTATTGATGATTTTTTCAGTTATGTTGATTTTTTCAATTTCCATGTCTGAGTAGATCTCTTGTTAGGTTCAGGGTTCTCAATAGGGTTTTCTCTGAATGCTAGATTGATTTGTTATTAGGATTCACTATCTGAATTGATTATTCGCCATATGTTGTTTCCAAAGTTAATTATAGATTGATCACCTAGAACTTAGATCTTAGGATAATTGATTAGGCGCGAGAGTGCGATTAATTACCTGACATAACCTAGGGTGAGCAAAGTAACTATTCTCAAAGAGATTTGGTTTAGTTGTTTTGTGAACATATCAAACTTGATAATAAAAGCTGGTTTAGACTTTAGGATTCGCAAAGAGATTTGGAATTCCTAGGATTTAGACTTTGATAGTTTTCGCAACGAGAGTTGGTTAGCTATATTTTAGTGATTTGAGTTCAAGAACCGTACTAAATCTGAATCATGTTAGTTAATTTATCTGCATTCAGTGATTCCCTGAGAAATTCCCCGAACCTATCTTTCTCCAATTGATTTCAAAACCGTTTTAACTTGCATTCTGTTTTCAATACCATTAATCACTTAGCGTAATTCTCACATCTTTAATCTATTGTGTGTTTCTGTGAGTCTTTGTGTTCGACCCCTATCTATACTATAACTACTGCTTTAGTATCTAAATAGGGTATTAATTTGAGCATATCAAATTTGGCATCGTTGCCGGAGACTCAATTCGCCATTAGATTACGTTTGTGAATTTCGACTAAGTTCGTCGGTATCGATCGATACTCACTTGTATCGGTCGATACTCGTAGTATCGGTCGATACTCGTCATCCTCTTTTGTTGATATCGATCAAAACCACTTGGTATCGGTCGATACTTAACGTGTTATCAAGTTACTTACGTTCTTGACTTCTGTTTTCATGTGTATGCCATATCATAAGAAAAGAAGGAACAAGAACACTCAGCTAGTTGAACTGTCATTGGAGCAACTAGCACTTGTATAACGCACAAACATAAAGGCAAAGAAACAAGCAGAGATGAACAACAATCAAGTAGAGTTGGTTCGAGATGAGGCTGGTGCCTACAGAGACCGAGAGGGTCGTTTGTGCAATAAGAGAGGACAACGTCTGGATGGAGAGGGGAACATCATTCCACCTGCTCCTGTTGTCGCTGGGAATGCCGCTGGGAACGCAAATCTAGTGAATGCTGAGAACGCTGTGGTTAACCGTGGTAGGACGATTGGTGAGTGCAACAGATCTGACCAGTTTTACGCAAATAGCTTCGCGATCCGTCCTCCTGCTTTCCCAAGGAATGACTTTGAGCTGAAACCTGCATACGACACTCCTGTGGGACAACACCTTTTTCATGGTCTTTCCAGCGAACATCCTATGGATCATGTTGAGAGGTTCGAGGACTTGGTCACTAGCATCAAGAGCAATGGAGTCTCTTACGACTACCTTTTCTGCAAGCTTTTCCCATACTCTCTTGGTGGGGAAGCAAGTTACTGGCTGAAGCAGTTACCTCCTGGATCGCTGACTAACTGGGAGGAAACTAAGACTGCTTTCCTGACCAACTTTTATGATGATGCAAGATCCGAGGACCTGAGAAACAAAATATCGCAATCTTCTCAAGGACCTACTGAGGCGTTCAAGGCTGCTTGGACGAGGTTCAAATTTGATATGCTCAAATTAATACCCTATTTAGATACTAAAGCACTAGTTATAGTATAGCTAGGGGTCGAACACAAAGACTCACAGAAACACACAATAGATTAAAGATGTGAGAATTATGCTAAGTGATTAATGGTATTGAAAACAGAATGCAAGTTAAAACGGTTGTGAAATCAATTGGAGAAAGATAGATTCAGGGCATTTCTCTGGGAATCACTGAATGCAGATAAATTAACTAACAGGATTCAGATTTAGTACGGTTCTTGAACTCAAAGCACTAAGATATAGCTAACCAACTCTCGTTGCAAAAACTATCTAAGTCTAAATCTTAGGAATTCCAAATCTCTTTGCGAATCCTAAAGTCTAAACCAGCTTTTATTATCAAGTTTGATCTGTTCACAAAACAACTAAACCAAATCTCTTTGCGAATAGTTACTTTGCTCACCCTAGGTTCTGTCAGGTAATTAATCGCACTCTCGCGCCTAATCAATTATCCTAAGATCTAAGTTCTAGGTGATCAATCTAGAATTAGCTTTGCAAACAACCTATGGCGAAGAATCAATTCAGATAGTGAATCCTATTAACAAATCAATCTAGCATTCAGAGAAAACTATATTGAGAACCCTGAACCTACCAAGAGATCTACTCAGACATGGAAATTGAAACAATCAACATAACTGAATAAATCATCAATAGAATAAATAAGAGTAGAGAATAAAACAGAAGTTCGAAATCTTCTCTCAGACGAACAGAGTTCTGACTTGTCTACTCTCTCTCAAGCTCTCTCTGAAATCCTCAAACTAATCTTAATGAAAAGCACACAGCCAAAGTGGCTGTAAAACCTAATTTAATAGTCTAAACACGAATTGGGGTCTTCTTGTAAATATTAAAGTCTTCTGGGCAAGTTCTGCAATTCTTCAAATTTCATTAAAGTCGCGACTTGTAATCTGCTTCGATGGGTGTCGATCGATACCAGAGGGTATCAATCGATGCTTGACGTTTTGATCGGGCAATTAGTCACCAGACTTCAGTTTTGCTCCATAATGCTCCATAATACTCCAATATCTCCAATAATGCTCCAAGTGTGCTAAAAATTGTAAGAGACTCTAAAAGACTCTATAATAGAATAAAGACTCGATAAAACAGACTTATATCATGGCTTAAACAGGGTAAAAACCATGATATATCAACTCCCCCAGACTTAGCCTTTGTTTGCCCTCAAGCAAATAGAAGACTAAACCAGAGAAAGAGGTTTGAAAACGTAGAGACTCACCTGTTCTTGAAACGTTGCAATGAACCTTTTCCTAAGCACCCAAATGTCACCTAACCAGTTTTTTGATCTAACCACCATGTACTTCTCCGTAGACATTCTCACCTTCCCATACTACACACATTATCTCACAGCATTGTTCAATCAAGCCATCCTCGCCACTTTCATTTATGTGATTAATACCAAGAACCTTCTACATTCTTTCCCATACAATATCATGATAAGGAACCACCCTTTTTTTACACTTTTTGGTATTATTTCTCTCCCACAGACTTATTTGTTATTATATTCTCTCTTTTGTTTTTAGCTTTGCATATACACATCAAGGTATGAGACGCGAGTGTTGATTGTGTTTGTCACCGAATCCCCGGCTCTTCCCTCTCAAAGTATCAAAAGATGTAGGCGAATAATGGCATCATAGGAAAATCCTAGCCTCGCTTCCAATCCTTTGTGTGATCATTCCCTCTAAAGTAGAATAATGAGATCGTTGGAAATTTTTATAACCCTCTACTCAGAAGAAAATCATTTCATCTTTTAATGCACTTATTTATTAACTTGTAACAGGGAGAGAAATACCATTATTTTAAACATGTGGGTTCCCTTGTCAGATACGAATGAGGAATCAAGCTCTATGAAAACTAACCACATAGATGAAGTGCAAAAATTTGGCTCAGGCTTTAAGGAACTTTGCTGGAAACATGAGTGTTTTCTGGTTAACCGGTCAGCCTTTGGATTTTTTATTAGTCCATCTAGAGCTGATTCTGTAACAATGGTCACTTAGAAGCAAGGTAAGGTCAATATATTCAAGAAAAAGATCACAGTCTCAGACAAAGTTTTGACTCAATAAAACAACGAATGACTCAAAAACGGACTGACTCTAAGAAAAACAAAGTCAACGACGACCTCCCCCAGACTTAAACAACACTGTCCCCAGTGTTGTCCAGCCTAGAGTTGGTGAAAGAAAACAAAAGAATCAAATGGATTTAGGAGAAACAAGAAGTTACCGTGCTGGAACATCGAGTATCGACCGACACACAGCTTGGTATCGAACGATACAAGGATTAAGTCGATACGTGTTCTCCTCATTGCATAGGGTGTCGACCGATACCGAAGGGTATCGATCGACACTAAAGCGATTTTGGTGTCAACGACTAAGGTAGATGTAACGCCAAAATTGTGGTAAAGTGTTAGATGTAAGCACTCTTAGATCACTCAAACACAAGTTAGATGCAACAAAATAGCATAAAAGCATAAATCCATAGATCCAAAAAATAAAAGAAATACAAAAGTTCAAATGAAAATAAAAAGAAAGGGAAAAAGAAAAGAAAAACAAACGTGAAAATCAGATAGAAGGATTACTAATCCTCTGTGGCCTCGGAATCACCATCTGCATCGGAATCGTCAACAGGAGAAGGAACAACAGGCTGCAGCGAAGGATCAGCGTCCGTGGCAGTCATGTAGCGGCATCGAGAAATTGCAGTCCATATGCTCCTCAGACTGTCTATCATCACCTTCTGAAATGCGGCTGACTCCAGCGGAAGGTCCGAATCAGCAGGAAACGATGGTGCATGGATAGAGGAAGTCGCTGCATACGATCGCTGGGCTCGTCCTCCCTGACGCAAAGTAGATGGGATATCAGTAGCAGCAGGTGCAGGCGTGCGAGCAGAAGGAACTCGTCTTTGGCGAGTGCGAGGCGCAACCATCAGTAGGCTCGGGTCAGGTTCGAAACGAAGCTGAACAGGATCGTTATCAATGTCTTTCAGCTCTCTGTTTGGGAGCTTAACCAGAAAATCCCCTTCCCTGTTGGAAAAACAACAATGTCGCGCAGGCTTCAACCACCTGAGGTTTTGCATATGTCTCTCGTCCATGACAGTGCGGGAAGTGACAATCGAACAGCTCGCTGTGCTGATACCGCAATGCTGAAAGATATGAGTGAGAAGACTGCCAACTGTCTCCGTCTTCGTACTCGTGCCCACAAATGGTTTGGTCTTCAGTGAGACCAGGTGATGGGCAAAAACTGCTCCTAGGTTGACCGCGAGGTCGAGTTCAGGCCATGCATAGTTCTCGTCGTCTATGATATCTCCAATGCCTATGGATAGCATGATAAGCTCGGACAACCGCATCTTGTTAGGCTCCATCTTACACAAAATAGTGTTGCTCAGGATCCTAACCATAGAGCGCAGAACGGGATGATGAACGTCCATCTGAGTAGACTTCTTGGAGTAATAGGCTCCGTTCCCGAAGTGTTCCTAGAAAACCTGCACATTGAGAAACTGGGTGGGCAAAGCAACCTTCCGGAAATCCCTCCGAAAGCCATAGATGTCGCAGAGGTCTGGGAGTGGCACCATGTATCTCACTCCGCGGATCATGAAGGTCATGGTGCCTTCCAGTGCGTCCTTCAGAACCTCATCCTGATAGTAAACTCGGACTGTCGCGAGGAACTATCGTACCAAGTCGGGGTACAAATTGTACTGTCGCATCGGCATAGTCCCCAAACCGATCTTCTCTATCAATTCCCCAAGTTGCCTGTCAATACCCAGGTTGCGCATGGTCTGAGGGTCGACAAACCGAGTGGTCTGTATATCAACATCCTGCCAAGCGTTGTAGAACAACGTGTTGTAGTCGTCCCAGGTCTCTGAGATGGGCCTGTAAATGCAGTCATTACTCTCAGCTATCTGCCTATGTGTTCCCTCCCAATCTCTGTTGCATGGAATCTTGGCTCTCTCATTTCGCTTAGGCCAAGGGGGTCTAACTGTGGCGGCAGGAGCATCATGGTGAGCAGGAGTAGCCGGTGGTGACGATGGTTGTGCCACTGGTGGGGGTGGTGGAATCTCGCGCAATGAAGCACACGAAACCTCGATGTTTGCCGACGCTCCATCAATCAGTTCCCTGTAGGTGTCGTGGCCTATGTAACCCTTCACCAAACCTCTCCGCCAATGCAAACCATCCCAGATTTTTGCACGTTGGCCCAAACGGAAATCTCTGGTTGGTGAATTTGAGCTAGATGCGTCTGAAGTTCGTGCTCTCTTTGGTCTAGATGCCATATGTATACAAAAATATAAAGACACATCATAAATCCAACATCTTTCTCAAACGCAACAATCTCGGCTAAGTGAAACGGTCAGTATCGACCGATACCAATATGACGTCGATCGATACTCAAGTAGGTATCGAGCATCGCAACGAAGAACATGAATATGAAAACTCCAAAAGTGTAATCCAAGGGCAATTCGGTGTAATGCAATATTTGACTAGGCCTAGAACACACTAATCAAGTGGTAATCGTTCATCAAAACAAGTTCTAAAAGCCTAAAAGTCGAAAATCAAACCTTGGGTCACGGATTGAAAAGATTAGAATTCGTGATGCATACCTTGTGGATCGTGAGGATGAGTGAGAGAATGAGATGGAGGATGAAGATCCAAGCAGAATAGGCACAAAAATCACTCAAATCCGTTGAAAAACGAGGGTTTTGAATTTGAGAGAGTAGTGTCGGTTTTGGTATCGAACGATGGGCTTGTGGGAGAAAAGAAGGAAAATCCGTAGGGTTTATAGGAAATTCACCTGCGCGTGGAGTATCGATCGATACCCAGGGGTATCGATCGACACTTGTCGTTTTTGGTCGACAGTGGATGGTGTCGATTAAAACTTATGAAAATTATGCTCCTCTTTACGACACTCGGTATCGATCGACACTGACTGGGGTCGATCGACACTGACTGGTGTCGATCGATACTCCTCGTCAAATCTGCTTCACGCTTAACACAAGACACAAAACAAAAAAAAAACAAATGAAAATAAAAACGTATGTACAGACTTACCAGTGGGTTGCCTCCCACTCAGCGCTTTTTTAACGTCACGAGCTTGACTGTACGGACGATCAGTCGGAAGGAAGTAGGGAATGCACTCCCATGCAAGTCCCACAACTAGACACTTCCAAACTCAGAGTTTTGCGCAGCATACGCTCAATAACTTCTTGCCCTTTCTCTTTCAGCTCTGGAGTTAGGATGATTTTGGCCTTAGAGAATGGTTTCGAGCGCCCCTTGCACTTCACATTGTACTCGATCGAATCTCCATCGCACTTATGAGGGTCTAAAGTGACATATGTGGCACACTCAACTTTTCTGTTCTTCACCTCCGTCTTTGCCTTAGTATTTTTGATGACTTTCCTGGCGATGATAGGAGGATGATCCAGAGCTTCTATGACAGTTGGCACAGCATCAGGCTCGTCCAAAAGATCAACCATCAATGTTTCTCCTTCACCACTGCTAAGCCACTTTCGAGATTGCAGAGAAACTGAGGAAGAGATTAAGGCACTTTTCGCCAAAGTCAGGAGTTCACCGCCTCCACTGAAGCGGTTGACTAAGATGGAAGACCCAGGAAAATTTTCAGTTCCATGCTCCATCTCTGGAGTCGAAATCAAGGAATCACTGGTTGATTCAGGGTCTAGCGTGAATATCATGTCTAAGGCACTTGCAGAGAAGCTTAAGATCGATGACATACGACCTACTCAGATGCCTCTAACATTCGCGAACTCTTCCACATCTGTTCCGTACGGTGCAATCCCTGACTTTATGGTTATGGTAGGAGACTGTCTGGTTCCTACTGATTTTCCGGTTGTGGAGATGCATGTAAGGTCTAGCACGCCTTTGATTCTTGGGAGACCGTACATGGCTACTGCTGGCGCAATTATGGACACACCCAGTAGGAGGATTACATTCTCATACATTGACAAACATGTCTCCTACGAAGCCATCCCTTCTAGACGGACTCCGAAACTGATTTCTTGTATCACTGTTGGTGCAGGAGAAACATTGATAGTTGATCTTTTGGACGAGCCTGATGCTGTGCCAACTGTCATATAAGCTCTGGATCATCCTCCTATCATCGTCAGGAAAGTCATCAAAAAGACTAAGGCAAAGACGGAGGTGAAAAACAGAAAAGTCGAGTGTGCCACATGTGTCACTTTAGCCCCTCAGAAGTGCGATGGAGATTCGATCGAGTACAAGGTGAAGTGCAAGGGGCGCTCGAAACCATTCTCTAAAGCCAAAATCATCCTAACTCCAGAGCTGAAAGAGAAATGGCAAGAAGTTATTGAGCGTATGCTGCGCAAAACTCTGAGTTTGGAAGTGTCTAGTTGTGGGACTTGCATGGGAGTGCGTTCCCTACTTCCTTACGACTGATCGTCTGTACAGTCAAGCTCGTGACGTTAAACAAGCGCTGAGTGGGAGGCAACCCACTGGTAAGTCTGTACATACGTTTTTATTTTCATTTGTTTTTTTTTTGGTTTTGTGTCTTGTGTTAAGCGTGAAGCAGATTTGACGAGGAGTATAGATCGACACCAGTCAGTGTCGATCGATACCGAGTGTCGTAAAGAGGAGCATAATTTTCATAAGTTTTAATCGACACCATCCACTGTCGACCAAAAACTACAAGTGTCGATCGATACCCCTGGGTATCGATCGATACTCCACGCGCAGGTGAGTTTCCTATAAACCCTACGGGGTTTCCTTCTTTTCTCCCACAAGCCCATCGTTCGATACCAAAACCGACATTACTCTCTCAAATTCACAAACCCTCGTTTTTCAATGGATTTGAGTGATTTTTGTGCCTATTCTGCTTGGATTTTCATCCTCCATTTCATTCTCTCACTTATCCTCACGATCCACAAGGTATGCATCACGAATTCTCATCTTTTCAATCCGTGACCCAAGGTTTGATTTTCGACTTTTAGGCTTTTAGAACTTGTTTTGATGAACGATTACCACTTGATTAGTGTGTTCTAGGCCTAGTCGAATCTTGCATTACACCGAATTGCCCTTGGATTACACTTTTAGAGTTTTCAGATTCATGTTCTTCGTTGCGATGCTGGATACCTACTTGAGTATCGATCGACGCCATATTGGTATCGGTCGATACTGACCGTTTCACTTAGCCGAGATTGCTGTGTTTGAGAAAGATGTTGGATTTATGCTGTGTCTTTATGTTTTTGTATACATATGGCATCTAGACCAAAGAGAGCACGAACTTCAGACGCATCTAGCTTAAATCCACCAACCAGAGATTTCCGTTTGGGTCAACGTGCAAAAATCTGGGATGGTTTGCATTGGCGGAGAGGTTTGGTGAATGGTTACCTAGGCCACGACACCTACAGGGTACTGATTGATGGAGCGTCGGCAAACATCGAGGTTTCGTGTGCTTCATTGCGCGAGATTCCACCACCCCCACCAGTGGCACAACCATCGTCACCACCGGCTACTCCTGCTCTCCATGCTACTACTGCCGCCACAGTTAGACCCCCTTGGCCTAAGCGAAATGAGAGAGCCAAGATTCCCTGTCTTTATTCTCCTGAGGAACAAAATTTCGCAATTTTCTCAATGACATACTGAGGCGTTCAAGGCTGCTTAGACGAGGTTCAAATCGTATCAGAGAGACTGTCCACATCATGGATACTCTTATGTTCAGCTGATGGGGTTCTTCTTTAGAGGACCTTATTGGAGGTACCAAATGACTTTGGATGCTTCAAGCAATGGAAACTTCAACACCAGGTATCCTGATGAAGTCTATGTCCTGATTGAGAACTTGGCGTCTAGCAATAGCACCAAGAATGCTGATTTTGAGCGGAAGAAGCTAGCTGGTAACGTGGATGGTTCACAGATCGCTGACTTTCAAGCTAAGTTGGATTCTATGCTTAGTCTTCTGATGGGCAAGACACAGAAAGCGGTTCACTTTGCTGATGATGTCGAGGTGTTCAACGAGGATGAAGTGGAGGATGTTAACTACATTGGTGGTTCTGGTTTTCAGGGTCAGAGAAATCAATTCAACAACCGAAACTTCAACAACAACTATCAGCAAGGATGGTCGAATCAGTTTAGCCAGAAACCATCTCAGAACAGTAGGTATGTCAGGAACTATGGGAATTCATCTTATCAGCTTGTACCTGCTAAGCTCCCAGATAGCAAGATCGAGGCTATGTTTGAACAGTTGGTTCAAGGACCGCAGCAGCTCACAGTGAATCTCAACGGAAAGATAGATGAGGTGTACAAGGATCTAAGCGGAATGATTGATGCTCTCAATACCCATCAGAAGATGCTGGAACCGCAAGTGGCTCAAACTGCAGCAGCTGTGAAAGCAAAGGCGACTCAGGCACAGAACGAATATGTCAATGCCATCACCTTTCCCAGTGCAGGAAATCTCGAACACCTTTCAGAAGGTGATTTTGAAGCTGATTCGTCAGTATCGATCGACACCATCCCGATATCGATCGACACCACTGCTGAAGAACCGATACATGAACCTTGTGTCGATCGATACTCCCTGGTATCGATCGACACCCATCGCAATCTGAACCAGAGACCGTGAAAGGACTAGAGATAGTTGAGGAACGCGTCTACAAGCCTAAAGTTCCATACTCCCGATTACCCAGACACCTCAGGGACCCCATTTCCCCAAAGCAGCTGCGTGGTTTTGAGAAGATGGTACAAAGAATTCCACACACACACACTTTTGAAGAAGCCCTTGAATGCCGCCCTCTGTTAAGCCACTTTCGAGATTGCAGAGAAACTGAGGAAGAGATTAAGGCACTTTTCGCCAAACTCAGGAGTTCACCGTCTCCACTGAAGCGGTTGACTAAGATGGAAGACCCAGGAAAATTTTCAGTTCTATTCTCCATCTCTGGAGTCGAAATCAAGGAATCAATGGTTGATTCAGGGTATAGCGTGAATGTCATGTCTAAGGCACTTGCAGAGAAGCTTAAGATCGATGACATACGACCTACTCAGATGCCTCTCACATTCGCGAACTCTTCCACATCTGTTCCGTACGGTGCACATTTGAAACACCTCACATCACGAGATCTGGTTGAAGTAGCTTATGTTTTACCTTTATCTTGAACTGTAGTGAATGGTTTAGTCTCAGATTTAGGAAATGGCATTTGCTTAGAATCCATGTGGTAGTTTGGATTCTCTTGTCGCTGATAACTAGACTTGTTAGGAGCTGCTCCAAAACCTGATCGTGTACCACTCTTTCTCTTTAGTTGTTGCTCAATCAGAATAGCCTTACGCATCATCTCTTCCAACTCGTCATAGTGTTGCATTTTCAATCTGTTTTGAATGTCTCTATTTAGGCCTGCCAAGAACCTAGACATGGTTGCTTCTTTATCTTCAGAGACATCAGCTCGAATCATAAGAGTCTCCATCTCCGGATAATATTCCTCTACACTTCTGCCTCCTTGAGTGCGTCTTCTGAGTTTTTAATGTAGCTCTTTATGGTGGTTGTTGCGAACAAACCACTTTCTCATATGAGTCTTCAGCTCAGTCCAAGATTCCACCGGAAACTCTTGGTTACGCCTTCTAATAGTGACTATTTGATCCCACCAGTTGAGGGCATAGTCATAGAACTCTGTTGCTGCAACCCTCACTCTATTGATCTCAGTATAGTGTTGGCAATTAAAAACCAATTCTATCTTCTTTTCTCACTCCAACTACGCATATTGATCGTATTTACCATGAAACAGTGAGATTTTGAGTTTAAGACTTCCAAAATCAGTTTGCTGAGCTTTGCCTTCTCGTGCACGTCTACGCCTTCTTTGAGTATTGTGAGAAGAGCTCATGCTGCTTTGGTAATAGTTATATGTGGCTTGTCTTTCAGAAGCTCTAGGACTCTCTCTGTTTCTCCGAGGATATTTTTCTTTTTCTTTCCTTTGACGTGTTCCATTCTGCTCAGGTTGAATCTCTTGACGCAGAGCATCAATTTGAGTGTTCATCAGCTTTTCCATTTCAGCCCGAATGGCTTCTACTAGCTGTTTGTTGTTGCGGTTGTTACTGGTTTCTTCTTCGTCTTCAGCCATTTTCCCTGAAACAGATATAACAAAAACCTAGCAGTATCTAGTTCTCACAATCTTATTTTTGCAATAAAATTATGAATCTGCTAGAACTGAATGAAACAACAACAACATAATAATCTCTAAAAAAATACCAACTAATAATTTGATTAGATAAATGCAAAGAGTCACTCTACAAACTCGACCATAATATGAACAGCAACAATATGAAGAGATCGACTAAAACATATTCAAAATCGATCAGCATATGAAAAGGCACTTGGTGAATTTTTGACAGCAACCTAGATCAACAAATCAGATGCAAACCGACATACTAGGAAGATGAACAGGTTCTAATGATGGCGATGATGAAACATATCGACACTAACACAGTTTAATTGATCGAACAAAATATGAACATGTGTGAATGATGATGATAATCGATGATATGAAATTACAAGGATATGAATATCCAACTTCTGAGCGTGCTTTGAATACCACTTGATATGATTCCCCTTGGATCGTCACTCGAAGATATGGGTAAGGAACATGATAGATCTTTGCAAGCAATCAGATTGCTTTAAAGGTGGTGGATCGAACATTCACACAAAGGTTGCGGAAAGCCTTTAATATTCCACTTTGATTTCTTACGGATATTACTCACCTAAAGAACTCCAATGATTTTGCTAGAAGTTACTCACAACAAGATAATCTATAAATTTAGAGATTTTGATAAAAAGACTAGATAGGTTTCGACAATGAGAGTTTACAAGGATATAAAGAGAATGCAACATGTTGATTAAAGAGAGATAAAAGAGTAAATAAACACATCGAAAATAACACATAAATTAAGCATAAGTGTTTGAATTCAAAAGGGAGACTCTTGAATTCCTTATTGTCAAAAATGTGATTTGCTTAGGCTTGAGGAAGCTCGGCTAAATGGGCTAGTGATGATGTAAAACAATTGCCTCGTTAAAAACCTTTCCATGAAAACCCAATGGGACAAAACTTGAAAAAGGAAAAAAGAGCACAAATTGTTTCACATACCCATTTAGTGAGTTCTTTGAGCCTGAATCAAAACCAGTGTGGTTTGATTGTTTCTTGAATGATCTTGGACTTGTATTTGCTTAACTAATCGGCAAATATCTTCTTTGAGCTTCTTGGCTTTAGCTCGGGTCATGGGACCAGTTGAAATGAGCAAAGGATCCTCCGCAATGAATCCCTCGGCTAAATGTGCTTCGGCTAAATCTCCCTCAGTTCTCTCGGCTAACTTTCCCTCAGCATCAAATCCCTGGGCAATGAATCCCTCGGCTAAATGCTCCTCGGCCGAATTTCTCCTCGGCTGAATTTCCCTCAGCATCAAATCCCTCGGCTAAATGTTTCTCCTCAGTTTCAAGCTTATTCTCCTTGGTGTTGCTTTGGATCACATCATCCCCCTCTTCTTGAAAAGGATTTGACCTCAAATCTGGTTCATCTGCAATAAAAGGAACTAAGTCAGAAACATTGAAGTTTGAACTAACTTTATACTTACCTTGGAAATCAATCTGGTATGCATTGTCATTGATTTTCATGATTATTTTGAAAGGACCATCGATTCTAGGCATAAGCTTGAATTTCCTTTCAGCTGGAGACCTTTCTTTCCTCAAATGAACCCATACGAGATCTCAAATCTCAAAAATCATCTTGCGTCTGCCCTTGTTTGCTTGTTTTGCATATTGCTTGGTTTTCTCCTCAATGTTGTTCCTCGCATTTGCATGAATTTGTTTGACAATCTCTGCCTTTTATGTCCATCTATGCTAACTCTTTCACTCAAAGGTAAATGCATTAAATCCAAAGGAGATAAAGGATTAAAACCGTAAACAACTTGAAATGGTGAATACTTAGAAGCAGAATGTATGGCATGATTATATGCAAATTCACCATGTGGCAAACATTCCTCCCAAGTTCTAAGATTCTTTTTGATTAAAACACGCAGCAGGGTTGATAAGGTTCTATTAACTACTTCGGTTTGACCATCAGTTTGGGGGTGGCAAGTAGTTGAGAACAACAGTCTAGTCCCTAGCTTAGACCAAAGTGTCTTCCAAAAACGACTCAAGAATTTAGTATCTCTATCAGAAACAATAGTCCTAGGCATTCCATGCAAACGAACTATTTCTTTAAAGAATATATTAGCTATATGCAATGCATCATCAGTTGTGTGACATGCTATAAAATGTGCCATTTTAGAAAATCTATCAACTACAACAAAGATGGAATCCTTCCCTGTCCTAGTTCTAGGCAAACCAACCACAAAGTCTATAGATATACCAGTCCAAGGGTGAGCAGGGATGGGTAAAGGGGTATACAAACCGTGGGGTTGGACTTTAGACTTCGCTTGCTTGCAAGTAGCACATCTTGCACAGATCCTCTCAGCATCTCTTTTCATGTTTAGCCAATGAAAATGATCTTGCATCACTTTAACAGTCTTAGAGACCCCAAAGTGTCCCATTAGTCCTCCTCCATGAGCTTCCCTAACTGACAAATCTCGAACAGAACAGTTAGGCACACACAAACGATTACCATAAAATAGATAACCTTCATGTCTATAAAACCGACCAGAAGCAAACTTATCACAAGCTTTATATATTTCTTTGAACTCAGAATCAATTTCATATAACTCTTTAAGTTGTTCAAAGCCTAGTAATTTAGCATCAAGAGTAGAGATTAAGGCATACCTCCTTGACAATGCATCTGCCATAATAGTTTCCTTACCTTGTTTGTACTTGATAACGTAGGGAAAGGTCTCAATGAATTCAATCCACCTAGAATGCCGTTTGTTGAGCTTTTGTTGTCCCTTTAAGTGCTTGAGAGATTCATGATCAGTGTGAATCACAAACTCTTTAGGCCAGAGATAATGCTGCCATGTTTGCAAAGCTCGAACTAAGGCATATAGCTCTTTATCGTAGGTTGGATAATTCAAGGTAGCTCCTCCTAGTTTCTCACTGAAATATGCAATAGGCTTTTTGTCCTGCATCAAAACAGCTCCAATCCCAATACTAGATGCATCACATTCTATTTCAAAAAATTTAAGAAAATTATGCAAAGATAAAAATGGTGCATTAGTAAGCTTCTCTTTAAGGGCCTGAAATGAGCTTTCTTGAGCTTCTCCCTATTTGAATCCCACATCTTTCTTGATAACTTCGGTAAGGGGGCAGCTAGAGTGCTGAAATCTTTGACAAAGCGTCTATAGAACTCAGGAAGTCCATGGAAACTCACTACAAGAATACACTCGATTTCCGACGGGTATATTGGTCGGAAAACGGTCGGAAAACGTCTTTACCGACGAATTTCCGACCAATTTGGCCCGTCGGAACTATCGCGTCGGAAATCAAATATGGTCGGAAATTGGTCGGTAATTCCCGATAGATTCCCGACCAGACCATTCCCGACCATTTACCGACGCTAAATATCACCCGACGATTTACCGACTAAAGTCCGATGCGCCCATTCCCGACCAAATACCGACCAGACTAAGTTCCGACCACATTCCGACCATAATAATACCCGACGATTTACCGACAAAATTCCGATGACCTTGTTTCCGACCAAATGCCGACGTTTCTAATTTCCGACCAAATTCCGACCTTTCTAATTCCTGACCAAATACCGACCAGACTAAGTTCCGACCAAATTCCGACCATAATAATACCCGACGATTTACCGACAAAAGTCCGATGACCTTTTTCCGACCAAATGCCGACGTTTTTAATTTCCGACCTTTCTAATTTCCGACCAAATTCCGACAAAATATATTATTTTGAAATTATTTTAAAAATTATGAATATTGATTAATTTAATTCAATTGAAAATAAAATTATTCAAAAATGAAAATGAAAATTAATATTAAACATTAAAATATTTGAAAATAAAATAGTTTAGAAATAAAAAAGTATTTTTAAAACATTAAAAATTAACATTATTAACATTTGCAGATCCGGATTCGGATCCGGATCACGTTCCCGGGTAATCCGGAAACTTCGCTCTCATCCAAGACGTCATGCTAGCGATATCTGACCTCGCCTCCGAAAGCTCATCTTGCGTGGCACCTAACTTGAATTCGGTGTCCGTTTTCGCCGCCTCCAAAGCTTCTACTTTGGACTTGAGCTCTTCATTCTGCTTGATGAGATCTTCAGAGAAAAAAGAACCAGAAGAAGACCCGTCGTCCATAAACGGGATCGTACCCAAACCGCCGCGACGTCGCCCTTTTTTATCAAGGGGAAATTCCTGTATAAAATATAAATAAATTAGAACATAATAAAATTATAATGTAAAACTATAAGAAAAAAAAAACTTACGTTCAAAACGAGTTGGTTGACCGCTTCCCGCGACATCTCGAAGGAGGAGGAGGAGTCACCTTGTGACTGTTGGGTCAGCTCGATGTCGGTCTTCTGCTTCGTCACGTTCTCGTAGATCTCCCTTATGAGGGGATCCTGAATAAGCCCGGTTGTCTTGTTCGTGTGGCACCTCTTCATTAAGTCCAAATGATTCGGACGCACACCTCCGGCCTCATTAGTCTATAAAAACAAATAAATTTAAATATGAATAAATAATTTAATAATTAATTAAGTAGAGAAAACAATGTAAACAATAAAAGATTACCATTTGAATTTATCGGGTCTGGAAGCTGCTCGATCCGGAGTTGTGGATGTATTGGCCCTTCCCGTTGCGCTCACTCTTTCGGTTTCCCGAATTAGTCTTCGAGAGTTTCTCTGTCTCCGGTTGTTGCCAATATGGTCCGTAGTGATTCCAAACCTCCAAATTCAAGCCTTTCGGCTTGTCTGCCCCTTTCCTCCACTTTTTCTTCCACTCGTTCATGTGTCTCTTGAACTGCGTACTCGCTTCCTTCATAAATAATTTTTCCACCGTGACAGTATGAGAAGGATGCCATGTAAACTCTTGCAACGAAAACATAAATAAAAATGCTTAGTAAAATATTAAAAAAATACTTATAAATATAAGAAAAATATAGTAATTGACAACTTACCGCAAATTGTCTAAACCAAATTTGCTTCTCATCATACGGGACTTCTGAAAACTTCTTGTACAGTTTGTCGAGGATCGAATGGAACATCCTCATAATGGCCTTGTTAATCCCGTTGTTCGATATACCAAACCTACAAAAAAAGATAAACTATAAACAATTTGATATTAAATATATATATATATATATATATATATGAACTAAAGGTTTTTACCATGTCGATCTTCCAACGAGATGTGGATCAAGCCGGATGTGCAAGTCCCGGCCCGGTTGTTGGACTAACTCATCGATGGTCATGATTCGAGGAGCTTGACTCTGCGACTATGGGATAGTCGATGCGGCCGGACTTGGTGGTTCTGGCCCTCGAGTCGAACCACCGGTACGTGGAGGTTGTTGCATCCCTTGAGACGAACCACCGATGCTCAAGTTCGCGAAACCATTGTAAGACTTTAACAAAAACGCAACATTTGTTAGATATTAAACGCAAAATTATAAAAAAAAATATGTTGTTCTTAAATATGTTGAACTACATAGTTTTAAGAAAGCCAATTTTTTTTAAAAATAACTAATACTCATAAGAATTCAATAAATATAAAGTCATCATTAACAACTAATACTCAGTCCAAGAAATTCGAAACAAAATTGTATATATTGTGGTCGACTCATTTTGCTAGACACTGAAAAAAGAGAGAGATAATATTGTAAGAATCATGTTGACTAAATTAATCGTATTAACCAATTGGATTTCAATTCAAGGCATCTTACGGGTTCTTGCTACATAAAAGGGCTAATAGAGGAACAATCCCAACTTAAGAGTCTCAAAAAGCTGACAACTTTTGAGATCTTGAAGCAAACACACAATTTTCCATTTTATTGTAATCATGCAAAACCCACATGGAAACAAACCCATAATCAATTGATGTAATTCTTAATCTAACACTTGGGATGTCAAGAGCTTAGCAATTAGGAGAAAAAAGTTTTGATCTTTCAAAATTCGTAGAACCCTAGAAACCAATTATCCACACAAAAGACTACCAGCAAGAAAACACACATAAACAAGATCGATACAAACTCTACATCGAGCAGTAAACTCTTAACCCTAAAACTAAATATGCAGAATTCGATTTTCAGAAGAAAACACACCAAAATAAATATATATGGCTGACACAAAACTCAATTTCCTGGAATCTTACCGTTTTAAGTTGCTGATGAAGAAATCATAAAAGGAAAAGTCGTGGAAATGATCTTCTAATGCTTCATAGAAATTAAAAACACTTACATGGTGAGAAGATGTCGGCGGTGGTGGAGGAGGGAAGGCGGCTCCGGCGGTCGGCGGCTTCGGCGGAGAGATAGAATCGGAGAGAGAGGAGAGATCGAAGAAATGAAGAAGACGATGCGGCACAGGTATTTAGGTCTAGGTATGGTCGGAATTCGGTCGGTTTTAGAAAAATACAAAACCGTCCAAATATTTCATTTACCGGTTAATTTTCGCGGGTTTTATTTCAGCATGGTAGGAAATCGGTCGGTATTTCCGACCAATTTCCGACCATACTGAGCATTTATTCATAATATTGCATGTCGCGGATTGATATATTGTTAACATTTATTCATAATTTCCAAATATTTCATTTACCGGTTAATTTTCGCGGGTTTTATTTCAGCATGGTCGGAAATCGGTCGGTATTTCTGACCAATTTCCGACCATACTGAGCATTTATGATTGATATATTGTTAACACTTGGCATTTGTTTCAAAAAAATTACATTGGTCGGAAATTCGTCGGAAATTAGTCCGACTAATTTCCGATCATAGAGGGAATAGGGTATGAAATACTAAATTTGAATACCGTATAAAATATCTAAATATCTTAGGAATGAAAACAATATGGCAAGGTAAACATAAATATAGTATATGACGCTTTTTCTGAATCGATAAGAGAACGGGTTTAACCTCTCTTAACAAAACATATAACTTATACTTACACTATTCGTTTTCTTGTAAGGTTTGGATTAGATGTTCAAAAAGATTGATTCTTAAGATAAAAATTGGTATTTCATATACGGTTTAGGGTTTATAAATCCAACATAAAACTTTCGAAATTCTTTGTAATTTCCGACTAATTTCTGACTAATTTCTGACAATTGATTCATATTGGTCGGAAATTAGTCGGAAATTCCTTGCAATTTCCGACCAATTTCCGACCATACAGTGTTTAGGGATTAAAATTCTTAATTTCCAAACTGTATATTGTTTAATAAACATGTAAACATCTTATGTCTAACAAATATGTGGCAAAATAAACATATAATAAAATATATGATGTTTTTATAAATTGAAAGTATATCGAATTAAACCGTTCATAACGAAACATTCACTTTATATTTATACTTTTCGGTTTCGTTTAGGTTTTATAGAATATGCCCCAAAATTGGTTTAGTTAAGATATATGGACATTCAATTCTTTCAAAAGATCATATCTAACCATATTAAACATAGTCCAAATCAAATTTATGCGGTTTGAGGTTTCGAAACCCCAAATGGTCGGAATTTGGTCGGAAATGTCGAGAAATTCCGACCATTTTCCGACCATACAAAGAAAAATATTAATATTGGTCGGTCGGAAATTAGTCGGCAATTCCGACCAAATTCCGACCATTTAGAGTTTCGATTTTCCGACCAGTTTCGGAACAAACAAAGAATGGCCGAGGGAAGTTTTAGCCGGGGGAAGTTTTAGCCGGAGCAAATATAATTCAATCCTTCCCGACCATTTTCCCACCTATCTTCGTGTCCGGTCGGAAAATGGTCGGAATATATAATTAAATGTATTAAAAAATACGTAGACCATATTTAAGCATTTGAAAATTTTTGAAAAATTTGTTGATTTAAAATAGATGCATATGAAAAAACATTGTTAAAAATTTATTCTGAAACTGATGAATAAAATTAAATAGATGTATAGGAATCCTTATTAATTAAAAATATTCATACAACTAATTAAAGCACGTGAAAAAAGTTTCATAAATTTGTTACTTAAAAATAAATGCATATAAAATATTTTTTACAAAAACCTATTCTGAGTTCGATGAATAATCTGAAGAAGCTGAATCGGATTCCTCATCAAATTCTCTTCTCTCTTCTTCAGAATCCTCAAATAGTTCGCCCATGCCGGTGAAGTCAACCACAAGGTCAACCTCTAGAGATTGCTCGATTTCACCTAAATTACCAATTGGCATTTCCTGTAAAGGGTCATGCTCGGAAACAGTACTAGATATCATTCCTCTTGGTTGTATCGATGTTACTGCAATCCACGGATCTTGCTTGTTCCTAACCCGGGGGTATCGAATGTAGGAAACCTGGTCTGCTTGTGAAGCAAGAATAAATGGATCGTATTTCCGATGTCGCTTGCCTCCGTGAACAGATGTTACACCGAATTCGTCCTGACGTAGATCTTCCACTGGATCATACCAATCGCAATAGAACACAATGCACTTCAAACCAATCATTCCTGGATATTTGACTTCTAATATTTCGAGGAGTATTCCGTAGTAGACAAATTCTCCGGATGTAGATGAAATACCGTAGTTGCATGTTGTCCTTGAACTCCCATCACGAAAAGCCTTAAAAGCATACCCCCGAGTGCAATACATCGGATAAACACTTGGAACAAATGTAGGGCCACACACCATCTCAACTAACCATGTGGGAATCGATGTCCCGGTAGTATTCATCTGATCAACCTGTACAATTTGTGGACACTCATAAACAATATGTGTAAGCATGTAAAATTTAGTTTAATTAAGGGAAATCGAGCACTTACGTAATATTTCAACCAATCCGTGAATTCATTCTGTTTACGGACCATAAGCTCATCCTCTGTGCAATTTGGAAACCAATTCTTTATTTGTTCCATGTATATACTGTGAATAAAACAAATACATTATTCAAAATACTATCAAGGATTAATTTTTGGTAATTACTAAACAAATACATTATTCAAAATCAAGTGACGTACCTCTCATATTCGAAAACGTCTTCGCAGTTTGTCAGAAGATATGTATGCAAATGCCTTTGTTCCTCCTCTGTTAGTCGTCTAGACCTTCATTTTCCACTAAGCCTTCCAATTTCTGCAAAAATATTTGGGACATAGACCGGATACAGCGGTTTTTCTCCTCCATCATCATGACGTGCAGGTCGTCTACTTTTAGTCTTCACCGAAGATGGAAAGTAGTAGCTAGCAAAGTTGGATGCTTCTTCATTCACGCTCTGTGCAACAATAGAACCCTCGACTCTTCCAAGATTTTTCACCTTCTTCTTTAGGTGGAGCATATATCGCTCAAACGGATACATCCATCGATATTGAACTGGCCCACCAAGTCTTGTTTCCCTAGGAATATGAATAGGAAGATGTTCCATAACATCGAAAAATGCTGGTGGAAATATTTTCCCGAGGTTGCATAGGAGAGCCGGTATCTTCTCCTCCAAATTTTGGATACCGTCTGCTGTAAGTGATCTCGTGCATAAATCCCAGAAGAAAGCACCGATCCCTGGATAAATGATAAATAAAATTAGTAAAATTTAGACAATTTAGATAAATTTAGTAAAATTTAGATATAATTTTGTAAATTATAAATGTACCTGCAATAGCTCCATGGACGTTTCTAGGAAGAAGACCGGCAAAGGTAAATGGAAGGAGGCGTTGCATGATAACGTGACAATCATGACTCTTCAACCCTGAAAACTTCCCTTCTCCAATATTAACGCAATTACGAAGGTTAGATGCGTATCCGTCTGGGAATTGAACACTATGCGTAATCCAGTCGAAGAACACCTCTTTTGAAGGCTCATCCAAACGGAAAGCGGGGGCCTGAGATTTTCCGTTCGCCATTATATGGAGTTCCTTCCGAGAACAAATTTCTGGCAAATCCAATATGGCCTTCAAATTATCTTTCGTCTTCCCTTGCACATTTAGAACAGTATTCATGATGTTGTCAAAAAAGTTTTTTTCAATGTGCATGACATCTAGATTATGGCGCAGCAGATGGTTCTTCCAATATGGCAAATCCCAAAAATTACTCCTCTTGTTCCAATTGTGGTACTCGCCACAACCATCTACGGGAAAATGACCATTACCACCACATGAAACCGTCTTCTCAGCACCAAAATCTCTCAACTGAGTGATGATGTTATTCCCATCCGGCTCAGGAGGTGGACCATCAAATACTTTTTTGTTCTTCTTAAACAATGTCGTGCTCCGACGATATGGATGATCATGTGGCAGAAATCGTCGATGACAATCGAACCAAGAAGCCTTTCGACCGTGCTTCAATTGGAACGCATCAGTGTTATCTTGACAATACGGGCACGCCAACCTTCCATGAGTCGACCATCCAGATAGCATACCAAATGCTGGAAAATCACTTATGGTCCACATAAGTACCGCACGCATCGTGAAATTCTGTTGGAGAGAAACATCGAACGCTTGAACACCATCTCTCCATAACATTTTCAACTCATAAATTAATGGCTGCAAGAAAATATCAAGGGATCTCTTAGGATGCTCCGGTCCGGGGACAAGAATCGTGAGGAACAAAAACTCTCGTTTCATGCACAAACTAGGCGGCAAATTGTAAGGTGTGACGATTACTGGCCATAATGAATATTGCCTCCCATGTTTCCCAAAAGGGTTGAATCCATCTGTAGATAACCCGAGGTATACGTTACTTGGCTCAGCCGCAAAACTAGGATACACCTCTTGAAAATGTTTCCACGCTTCTGCATCTGAAGGATGCGCAATCTCTCCATATGAGTTATGTTCTGCATGCCATCTCATAGCTCCTGCCGTGCGCTCGGATTGATATAACCTCTTCAACCTATCTGTTAACGGCAAATACCACATCCGTTTATGTGGAACTGGTACTCTTTCACCCGTTTCCTGATACCGAGGTTTCCCACAAAAACGACACTTGCGACGGTTTTCGTCATTTCTCCAGTATATCATACAATTGTCGATGCACACATCTATCATCTGATACGGCAATCCAAGACCAGCTACAAGTTTCTGAACCTCGTAGTATGAAGCCGGTGAGAGATTATCTTCAGGTAAAATATCTTTCACAAAATCAGCTATCGCATCCACACAATCCTCTGCCAAGTTGAAATCGGTCTTTATTGTCATCAACCTGCTTGCTGTTGATAAAGGCGATATTCCCTCTCTACATCCTTCGTATAGTGGATGCTTAGCTGCATCTAGCATATCAAAAAACTTCCGAGCTTCTAAATTAGGTTCTTCTATTCTAATACCATCTGGAACATACGATGCTACGTTTTCGCGATACGCATCATTCACCATCTGAACGTTGCATCTACTTCCGGTGTTGGTTCCTCTATAATTCTACCCGAATAATTAAAACCACTACAATGATATTGCACCATTGCATCAGTTTCTCCATGCGTATACCAAATCTTATAACTCGGCATTAACCCATTCCAATAAAGATGCTTCCATACTTCCCCAACAGAGACTAATCTATGATTCCGACATTTAGGACAAGGACAATACAATTTACCGTATTCCGACGTCATGCTATTGTTTGTCGCAAATGTCATGAATTCCTCAACACCTTGTGCATACTCCTCCGTCAATAGATTCGTCGCTGGATCTTGCCGTGGTCTGTCCATCCACGATCGAAAATAATCTCTAGTGTTGGGATTTGAAGAAGACATTTTCTATGTTTTTTTTTTGGTGTAAATTGTGAATGAGGGTGGTGTTGTATTTATAATTAAAATTTCCGCGGATTTCCGACCAATTTCCGACCAGTATAAAAATTCAAACGGCTATGAAACGGCTAGTGCAACGGGCAGATTAACGTTTATATTTTCGTTGGGATTTGGTCGGATTCCTTTCTGGTCGGAAATTGGTCGGAAATTTCCGACCAATTTCCGACCACCTTAATACTCGCCAACGACTATAAACGGCTAATGCAACGGGTATATTAACGTGTATATCTCGTCGGAAAACAGTCGGAAATCGGTCTGTAATACCGACTAATTTCCGACGATTTCATTCGGTCTTCAATCTGTCGGAAATTGGTTAGAAATCCCGACCAAAATTCCGACCAAGTTATAATGGTCGGGAATTCCTGACCAATTTCCGACGGGTGCTGTTTCGTCGGAATGTCGTCGGCATATGGTCGGTAATTTCCGACCATTTTAACTTGGTCGGAATTTTGGTCGGAAATCGGGATGTTTTCTTGTAGTGACTCCTCACGTCTCCTACTGTCTTTGGAATCGGCCACTCTTTGATTGCTTTGATCTTTTCTTCATCAACCTTAATTCCATCTGCACTTACCACAAAGCCTAGAAACACAAGGTTATCCGTACAAAAAGTGCATTTCTTAAGGTTGGCATAAAAATTTTCCTTTATAAGAACACTTAAAACAGAATTCAAATGACTAGCAGTTCTTCTAAGCTTTTGCTGTAGATTAAGATGTCATCAAAGTATACTACAACAAATATGCCTACGAATGCTCTAAGAACATGATTCATTAATCTCATCAATGTACTAGGTGCCCGAATGCCATGACTAACCATTCATATAGTCCCTATTTGGTTTTAAATGCAGTTTTCCACTCATCCCCTTCTTTCATTCCTATTTGATGGTAACCACTCTTAAGATCGTTTTTAGTAAATATCCTAGAACCATATAGCTCATCTAACATGTCATCTAGCCTAGGAATTGGATGACGACACTTTACCGTAATGTTGTTGATTGCTCTACAATCAACACACATTCGCCAACTGCCATCCTTCTTTGGCACAAGCAGAATATGTACATCACAAGGGCTCATGCTCTCCCTGATGTATCTTTTTCCATAAGCTCTTCGACTTGTTTCTGAAACTCCTTTGTTTCTACTGGATTAGTTCGATAGGCTGACCTATTTGGGAGTGATGCACCAGGAAGAAAGTCTATTTGATGTTCAATGCCACGAATTGGTGGTAGACCTTTAGGATTATCTTCTAGTAAGACATCTTAAATTCTTGCAAGAGAGAAGTCACTTCACTCGGCAATACCCGTGCAAGGTCAGTTAAGCTCACAAGAGCTTCCTTATAAATACACAAAATAATCCTCTACACTTCTGCCTCCTTGAGTGCGTCTTCTGAGTTTTTGATGTAGCTCTCTATGGTGGTTGCTGGGAACAAACCGCTTTCTCATTAGAGTCTTCAGCTCAGTCCAAGATTCCACCGGAAACTCTTGGTTACGCCTTCTAGTAGTGACTATTTGATCCCACCAGATGAGGGCATAGTCATAGAACTATGTTGTTGCAACCCTCACTCTATTGATCTCAGTATAGTGTTGGCAATTAAAAACCAATTATATCTTCTTTTCCCACTCCAAATACGCATATGGATCGTTTTTACCATGAAACGGTGGGATTTTGAGTTTAAGACCTCCAAAATCAGTTTGCTGAGCTCTGCTTCTCGTCTATGTCTATGCCTTCTTTGAGTATTGTGAGAAGAGCACATGTTGCTTTGGTAATAGTTATATGTGGTTTCTCTTTCATAAGCTCTAGGACTCTCTCTGTTTCTCCGAGGAGATTTTTCTTGTTCTTTCCTTTGACGTGTTCCATTCTGATCAGGTTGAATCTCTTGATGCTGATCATCAATTTTAGTGTTCATCAGCTTATCCATTTCAGCCCAAATGGCTTCTACTAGCAGCTTGTGTTTGCGGTTGTTACGGGTTTCTTCTTCGTCTTCAGCCATTTGCCCTTATTGTTGCAACAAAATTATCTAGTTCTTACAATCTTATTGTTGCAACAAAATTATGAATGTGCTAGAACTAAATGAAACAACAACAACATAATGATCTCTAAAAAAATACGCACTAATAATTTGATTAGATGAATGCAAAGAGTCACTCAACAAACTCGACCAGAATCTGAACAACAAAAATATGAAGAGATCGACTAAAACAGATTCAAAATCTATCAGAATATGAAAAGGCCCTTGGTGAATTTTTGACAGCAACCTAGATCAACAAATCATATGCAAAACAACATACTAGGAAGATGAACATGTACTAATGATGGCGATGATGAAACATTGATATGCTCAAATTAATACCCTAAAAGTACTAAGCAGTAGTTGCAGTATAGTAGGGGTCGAACACAATGACTCACAGATACACACAATAGATTATATGTATGAGAATCAAGCTAAGTAATCAATGATATTGAAAACATGACTTAAATTAAAACGGTTGTAAATTCAATTGGACAAAGATAGATTCAGGGTATTTTCTCAGGAAATCAATGAATGCAGGTAAACTAACTAACAAGATTCAGATTTAGCGCGGTTTTTGAACTCAAATCACTTAAGTATAATTAACCAACTCTCGTTGCGAAAACTATCTAAGTCTAAATCCTAGAATCCCAAATCTCTTTGCGAATCCTAAAGTCAAAACCAGCTTTTAAATCAAGTTTGATTTGTTCACAAAACAACTAAACCAAATCTCTTTGCGAATAGTTATTTTGCTCACCCTAGGTTCTATCAAGTAATTAATCGCACTCTCGTGCCTAATCAATTATCCTAAGATCTAAGTTCTAGGTGATCAATCTAGAATTAGCTTTGGAAACAATCTATGGCGACGAACTAATTCAGATAGTGAATCCTTACAACTAATCAACCTAGCATTAAGAGAAAACCCTTATGAGAACCCTAAACCTAACAAGAGATCTACTCAGACATGGAAATTGAAGCAATAAACATGACTGAATAAATACTCAAATAAATAAGAAAGAGTAACAAGAGGGTTCGAAATCTTCTCTCGGACGAACAGAGTTTCAGACTTGTCTCCCTTCAAAAGCTCTCTCACAAACCAGAATAAAATAAAGCTTAGAAATAAAGCATAGCCATCAAAGTGGCTGTAAAATCCTATTAAATAATCTAAATCATGTTTTGGGGCTTCTTGTAAATAATAAAATCTTCTGGGCCATTTTGTAATTCTTCAATTCTTCATTAAACTCGCGGGTCGTGGCTGCTTCGATGAGTATCGACCGATACTAGGCAGTATCGATCGACACTGATGCCTCAAATCGGGTACTCAGCTACACGAACCTCTGCTTCGATCCAAAATGCTCCAGAAAGCTCCAATATCTCCAATTATGCTCCAAACGTGCTAAAACCTGTAAAAGACTCTAAACCACTACGAAATAGTAGAAAGACTCTATAAAATGGACTTATATCATGGCTTAAACGGGGTAAAAACCATGATATATCAACTCCCCCAGACTTAGCCTTTGCTTGCCCTCAAGCAAATAGAAGACTAAACCAGAGAAAGAGGTTTGGAAACATAGAGACTCACCTGTTCTTGAAACATTGCAATGACCATTTTCTTTAGTGCTCCAGGTATCACATAACCAGCTTTTGATCTAACCACCATGTACTTCTCCGTAGACATTCGCAGCTTTCCAGACTACACACATTATCTCACAGCATCGTTCAATCAAGCCATCCTCGCCAGTTTCATTGCTGTGATTAATACCAAGAACTTTTAGGTTCTTTTCCATACAATATCATGACAAGAAACCATCCAATTTCACACTTTCTGGTATTATTTCTCTCACCCAGACTTATCTCTTATTATATCTCTTGCATGTACAAATTAAGGTTCGAGACGCGAGTATTGATGGTGTTTGCCACCAAATCCCCGGTTCTTCCCTCAAAAGTAATCAAAGGTGTAGGCGAATAATGGTATCACAGGAAATTTTCCTAACCTCGCTTCCACCTTTGTGTGATCATATCCTCTGAAGTAGAATAATGGGATCGCTGGAAATTTTCTTAACCCTCTACTCAGAAGAAAATCATCTCATCTTTTCATGCACTTATTATCTATTAACTTATAACATGGAGAGAAATACCATTACTTTAAACATGTGGGTTCCTTTGTCATATACGAATGATGAATCAAGATCTATGGATACTAACCACATCGATGAAGTGCAAAATTTGGCTCAGGCTTTAAAGAACTTTGCTGGAAACATGAGTGTATTCTAGTTAACTGGTCAGCCTTTGGATTTTTTATTAGTCGATCTAGAACTGATTCTGTAGCAATGGTCACTTAGAAGCAAGGTCAGATCAATGGATTCAAGAAAAAGATCACAGTCTCCAACAAAGTTTTGACTCAATAAAACAACGAATGACTCAAAAACGACTGACTCTAAGAAAAACAAAAACAATGTCAGCGACTACCTCCCCCAGACTTGAACACTGTCCCTATTGTTATCTAGCCTAGAGTCGGTAAAAGAAAACAAAAGAAACAAAATGGAATTGGGAAAAACAAGAAGTTACCGTATTGGAACAACGAGTATCGATCGACACCCAACTTGGTATCGATCGATACCAAGTATTGGTCGACACAGGTAACTCTTTTTCAACGTCTAAGGTAAGATGTGACTCCAAAAATGTGTCAAACGATCCATGTGTTAAATGTAAGCACTGTTATACCACTCAAACACAGCTTTGATGCAACAAAATATCATAGAAGCATAAATCCACAAATCTAAAAACATAAAAGAGACAATAGTTTAAATGAAAATAAAAAGAAAAGGGAAAAGAAAAGAGCAAACGTGATAATCAGATAGAAGAAGGACTAATCCTCCTCAGTAGCGTCAGAGTCATCGCCAGGAGAAAGATCAACAGGCTGAGATGAAGAACCAGCGTCCGTGTCAGTCATGCAGCGGCAACGAGAAATAGCAGTCCAGGTGCTCCTCAGACTCTCTATCATCACCTTCTGAAAGGCGGCTGACTCCATCAGAAGTTCCGAAGGAGAAGGAAATGATGGTGCATGGATAGAGGAAGTCGCTGCTCGCGATCGCTGGGCTCGTCCTCCCTGTCTTGAAGTAGATGGAATGTCAGCAGCAGCAGGTGCAGGCGTGCGAGCAGAAGGACCTCGTCTTTGGTGAGTGCGAGTTGCGGGAATCAGTAGGCTAGGATCAGGTTCGAAACGAAGTTTAACGGGATCGTCATCAATGTCTGTCAGCCCTCTGTTTGGGAGCTTAACCAGAAAATCCCCTTCCCTGTTGGAAAAGCACCAATGTCGCGAAGGCATCAACCACCTGAGGTTTTGCATATGTCTCTCGTCAATGATAGTGCGGGTGGTGACAATCGAACAGCTCGCTGTGCTGATACCGAAATGCTGGAAGATAGGAGTGAGGAGACTGCCAACTGTCTTTGTCTTCGTGCTCGTGCCCACGAATGGTTTGGTCTTCAAAGAGACCAGGTGATGGGCAAAGACTGCTCCCAGGTTGACCGCGAGATCGAGCTCAGTACATGCTTAGTTCTCGTCGTCGATGATGTCTCCAATGCGTATGGAGAGCATGATAAGCTCGGACAGCCGCATCTTGTTAGGCTCCATCTTACACAAGATAGTGTTGCTCAGGATCCTAACCGTAGAGTGCAGAACGTGATGACGAACGTCCATCTGAGTAGATGTTTTGGAGTAGTAGGCTTCGTTCCCGAAGTGCTCCCAGAAGACCTGCACATCGAGAAACTGGGTAGGCAAGGCAACTTTCCGGAAATCCCTGCGAAAGCCATAAATGTTGCAGAGATTTGGGAGTGGCAGCCTGTATCTCACTCCGCGAATCATGAAGGTCATGGTGCCTTCCAGCGCGTCCTTCAGAACCTCATCCTGATAGTAAATTCAGACTGTCGCGAGGAACTGTCGTACCAAGTCGGGGTACAAATCATACTGTCGCAGTGGCATAGTGCCCAAACCAATCTTCTCTATCAATCTCCCGAGTGCCCTGTCGATACCCAGGCTTCGCATGGTCTGAGGGTCGACAAACCGAGTGGTATTTATATCAACATCCTGCCAAGCGTTGTAGAACAACGTGTCATAATCGTCCCAGGTCTCGGAGATGGGCTTGAAGACGCAGTCATTACTCTCAGCTATCTGCCTATCTGTTCCCTCCCAATCTATGTTGCAGGGAATCTTGGCCTTCTCGTTCTGCTTAGGCCAAGGGGCTCTAACTGTGGCGGCAGGAGCAGCAGGAGCAGACGGATAAGAGCTCGATGCGTCTGAAGTTCGTGCTCTCTTTGGCCTAGATGTCATCTGCAAACAAAGACATAAAGACACAGCAAAAATCCAACATCTCTCTCAAACACAGCATCTCCGTCAAGTGAAACAGTAAGCATCGACCGATCCAATGTGGTATCGATCGATGCTGAGACAGGTATCGAGCATCACGAAGAACACAAATCCGGGAAATCCAAAAGTATAATCCAGGGGTAATTATGTGTAATGCAAGATTTGACTAGGTCTAGAACACACAAATCAAGTGGCAATCATCCAGTAAAACAAGTTCTAAGAGCCTAAAAGTCGAAAATCAAACATTGGTTCACGGATTGAAAATATGAGAATTCGTTATTCATACCTTGTAGATCGTGAGAATAAGTGATAGAATGAGATAGAGCACAAAAATCCGAGCATAATAGACTCAAAAATCATTCAAATCCGTTGAGAAACAAAGATTTGCGATTTTTAGATAGGGGTTTCGGTATTTGGTATTGAGCGATGGAGGCGGTGGGAGAAGAAAGAAAAAACGTTGGGTTTATAGGGAACTTACCTGCCCGTGGAGTATCGATCGATACTAGTGGGTGTCGATTGATACTAAGGGCACGGAATGACTTGCTTGCCACACGAAGGTCGGTTCAGATTGTATACGTTTTAATGACGGGTATCGAACGATACGGGACCTCCGAATCTGATTCACGTGACACAACGAAACACAAAACAAAACTGCAAAAATAAAAGACCCATATGTACAGACTTACCAGTGGGTTGCCTCCCACTCAGCGCTTTTTAACGTCATGAGCTTGACTGTACGGACGATCAGTCGGGATAAGAATGAGAGCTTGCAGCAAAGCAGGTTCCACAACTTGACATCTCCAACTTCAGGGTTATGTGCAACATGTGTTCCACAACCTCATGTCCTTTCTCTTTCCGCTCTGGAGTAAGAAGAATTCTAGCCTTAGAAAATGGTCTGGAGGTCCCTTTGCATTTCACCTTATATTAGATCGAATCTCCATCGCACTTCTGAGGGATTAAGGTTACATGTGTAACACTCTCGATTTTTCTGTTTTTCACCTCCTTCTTTGCCTTAAGTGTTTTGATGACTTTCTCGGCGATGATAAGAGGACGATCCAGAACTTCTATGATATCAGGCTCGTCAGAAGGCTCTTCCCGATTCTCAGCTACCAACGACTCTCCTACGACAACATCGATGCAGGAGACACGTGTGGGAGTTCCTCTAGTAGGAATGGCGTCGTAGAAAACCTCCTTGTCAATGTAGGAGAACGAGGTTCTCTTGCTGGGCGTGTCCATGATTGCACCAACTGTAGCCATGAACGGTCTTCCAAGAATCAACTGCGTGGTGGACCTTTCGCTCATCTCCACAACTTGAAAATCAGTAGGAACCAGAGAATCCCCTATTGTGACCGTCAAATCAGGGATTTTACCGTATGGAAGTGAGGTGGAGCAGTTCACGAATGTGATAGATGTCTTGGAAGAACGAATATCGGCTCCCAATCTCTCTGCAATCGCTTTTGACATGACATTGACACTAGCCCCTGAGTCAACCAGAGATTCTTTGAATTCAACTCCAGAGATAGAGCATGGAACAGAGAATATTCATGGGTCTTCCCTCTTAGTCAACTTCTTCATCGGAGATGGTGCATTTCTGGACTTGGTGAAGAGTGCCTTAATTTCTTCCTCAGTTTCTCTGCAATCTCGGAAATGACTCAGCAGAGGGCGGTACTTTAAAGCTTCTTCAAAAGTCAGTGTGAGGGGGATCCTTCGTACCATCTTCTCAAAGCCAAGCAGCTGCTTTGGAGAAATGGGGTCCCTGAGATGTCTAGGTAGTCCCGGATACTGTATCTTAGGCTTGTAGAGACGTTCTTCGATCACTTCTGGTTTCTTCACAGTCTATGGCTAGTCCTGCGAAGGGTGTCGACCGACACTAGGTTGTTGTCGATCGACACAGAGCTCATGCGTCGTTTCTTCAGGTCGGTATCGATCGATATCATCAGTGGTGTCGATCGATACTGACGAATCAGGTTCCAAATCACCTTCGACAAGGCTTTCGAGATTTCCTGCACCTCTCAATGTGATTGCATTGACGTATTCGTTCTGTGCTTGAGTCGTCTTTCCCTTGACAGCTGCTGCAGTCTGAGCTATTTGCGTTTCCAGCATCTTCTGATGAGTGTTGAGGGCATCGATCCTTCCACTCAGATACTTGTACACATCATCTATCTATCCATTGAGGTTCACTGTGAGCTGCTGCTGACCTTGAACCAGTTGTTCAAACATAGCCTCGATCTTGCTGTCTAGAAGCTTAGCAGGTACAGGTTGATAAAATTAATTACCATAGTTCCTGGTGTACCCACTGTTCTGAGATGGTTTCTGGCGAAACTGGTTCGAACCTCCTTGCTGATAGTTGTTGAAGTTCCTGTTGTTGTTGAATTGATTTCTCTGACCCTGAAAACCAGAACCACCAATGTAGTTAACATCCTATACTTCATCCTCGTTGAAAACCTCAACATCTTCAGCAAAGTGAACAGCCTTCGTTATCTTGCCCATCAGGAGACTGTGCATAGAATCCAACTTAGCCTGAACATCAGCAATCTCTGTACCGTCCATGCTACCAGCTTGCCTCTTGCGCTCAAAATCATCATTTTTGGTGCTATTGCTAGACGCCAAGTTCTCAATCAAGACATAAGCATCTTCAGGATACCTAGTGTTGAAGTTTCCATTGCTCGAAGCATCCAAGGTCATCTGATACCTCCAATCAAGTCCTCTGAAGAAGAACCCCATTAAATGAACATCAGAGTATCCATGATGTGGACAATCTCTCTGATACGATCTGAATCTCGTCCAAGCAGCCTTGAAACCCTCAGTAGGTCCTTGAGAAAACTGGGAGATCTTGTTCCTCAGATCATCGGATCGTGCATCATCATAGAAGTTGCTCAGGACAGCAGTCTTGGTCTGTTCCCAGGTAGTCAGTAATCCAGGAGGTAACTGCTTCAGCCAATAAGTTACTTCTCCACCAAGTCCTCGAACCTCTCAATATGATCCATGGGATGTTCTTTGGAAAGACCATGAAAAGGGTGCTGACCCACAAGAGTGTACTATGCAGGTTTCAGCTCAAAGTAGTTCCTCTGAAAAGCAAGATGACGAATCGCTGATCGATTCGCATAGAACGGATCGGGTCTGTTACACTCACCAATCGTTTTTCCATGATTAACCACAGCATTCCCTGCGTTCGCATTCCCAGCGACAATCCCAACAGCAAAAGGAGCAGCGGGAATGATGTTCCCCTCTCCATCCAAACGTTGTCCCTGCGCATTGCACAAACGACCCTCTTGGTCCCTGTAAGCACCAGCCTCATCTCGATCAAACTCTGCTTGATTGTTGTTCATCTCTGCTGGTTTCTGTGTTTTCTGTTTGTTCGTTCCACAAGTTCTAGCTACTCCAATGATAGTTCAACTAGCTGAATGTTCTTGTTTCCTCTGGTTTTATGATTAGGCATACACCTGAAAACAGAAGTCAAGAACGTAAGTAATCGGTAGAACGATGAGTATCGACCGATATCAAGTGGTGTCGATCGATATCAACAAAAAGAAAACGACGAGTATCGACCGATACTAGTGAGTATCGATCGATACTGACGAACTTAGTCGAAATTCTCAAACGAAAATCAAATGGCGAATTGAGTCCCCGGCAACGGCGCCAAATTTGATATGCTCAAATTAATACCCTAAAAGTACTAAGCAATAGTTGCAGTATAATAGGGGTCGAACACAAGGACTCACAGAGACACACAATAGATTATATGTATGAGAATCAAGCTAAGTAATCAATGATATTGAAAACATGACTTAAATTAAAACGGTTGTAAATTCAATTGGAGAAAGATAGATTCAGGGTATTTTCTCAGGAAATCAATGAATGCAGGTAAACTAACTAACATGATTCAGATTTAGCGCGGTTCTTGAACTCAAATCACTAAAGTATAATTAACCAACTCTCGTTGCGAAAACTATCTAAGTCTAAATCCTAGAATCCCAAATATTTTTGCGAATCCTAAAGTCTAAACCAGCTTTTAAATCAAGTTTGATTTGTTCACAAAACAACTAAACCAAGTCTCTTTGCGAATAGTTATTTTGCTCACCCTAGGTTCTATCAAGTAATTAATCGCACTCTCGTGCCTAATCAATTATCCTAAGATCTAAGTTCTAGGTGATCAATCTAGAATTAGTTTTGGAAACAACCTATGGCGAAGAACTAATTCAGATAGTGAATCCTAAAAACTAATCAAACTAGCATTCAGAGAAAACCCTTATGAGAACCCTAAACCTAACAAGAGATCTACTCAGACATGGAAATTGAAGCAATAAAATGGATTAGTAGAAAGACTCTATAAAACAGACTTATATCATGGATTAAACGGGGTAAAAACCATGATATATCAAACAAATCGACACTAACACGGTTTAATGGATCGAACATAATATAAACATGTGTGAATGATGATGATAATCGATGATATGAAATGATAAGGATAGGCATATCCAACTTCTGAGCGTGCTCTGAATACCACTTGATATGATTCCCCTTGGATCGTCACTCGAAAATATGGGTAAGGAACATGATAGATCTTTGCAAGCAATTAGATTGCTTCAAAGGTGGTGGATCGAACAGTCACACAAAGGTTGCGGAAAGCCATTGATATTCTACTTTGATTTCTTACGGATATTACACACCTAAATAACTCAAAGGATTTTGCTGGAAGTTACTCACAACAAGATGATCTGAAAATTCAGAGATTTTGATAAAAAGACTAGATAGGTTTCGACAATGAGAGTTTACAAGGATATAAAGAGAATGCAACAGGCTGCATGAAAGAGAGAGAAAAGAGTAAAGAAACACGTCGAAAATAATACATAAATTAAGCATAAATTTTTGAATTCAAAAGAGAGACTCTTGAATTCCTTATTATCGAAAATGTGATTTGCTTAGGCTTGAGGAAGCTCGGCTAAATGGGCTAGTGATGATGTGAAACAATTGCCTGGTTAAAAACTTTTCCAAGAAAACCCAATGGGACAAAACTTGGAGAAGGGAAAAAGAGCACAAATTTCACATACCCATTTAGTGAGTTCTTTGAGCATGAATCAAAACCAGTGTGGTTTGATTGTTTCTTGAATGATATTGGACATGTATTTGCTTAAGTAATCCGCAAATAGCTTCTTTGAGCTTCTTGACTTTAGTTCGGGTCATGGGACCAGTTGAAATGAACAAAGGATCGTCTGCAATGAATCCATCGGCTAAATGTGCTTCGGCTAAATCTCCCTATGTTTTCTCGGCTAACTTTCCCTCAGCAAGTCCCTCGGCTAACTTTCCCTCAACATCAAATCCATCGGCAATGAATCCCTTGGCTAAATTCTCCTCGGCTGAATTTCTCTCAGCATCAAATCCCTCAGCAATGAATCCCTCGGCTAAATGCTCATCGGCTGAATTTCCCTCAGCATCAAATCCCTCAGCTAAATGTTTCTCCTCAGCTTCAAGCTCATTCTCCTTGATATGCTTAGGATCATATCATCAAACCGGTTTATCAAGTTTTCTTCATCACACTTGTGTGGCTATTCGTTAACCAAAGTTCGTAGAAGGGCTATTAGAGAGTCTTGGGCACTAAGGAGCTTCGTCTACCTTAGCATATTGCTCAGCGAATTCTATCAACCACGGTTCCACCGCCTAGTTTCATTTGGAAACGTTTTAAGAAAGTTTGGGGCATTAAGGAGTTCGTCTACCTTAACATCCAGCTTTACGAGCCAATTGAAGTCGAGGATTATCCATACCGCCCTTAGAGTGTCACTTGCATGGAAAATTCCGCAACACAAACATATCATTGGGCATCACGTTGATTGATATCGTATCATTTGGTATCAGAGCACGCTCATAAAGGATTTGGTACTATCATTCTATCAGCTTCTCATCTTTTCATATTTTCATCTTCTATATCTTAATTTATTTTTCGTAAGAACCAATACAAAAGAAAAAGATCCAAAAGAAAAGAAAAGCCAAAACAAATCAAAAAAGAAAAGAAAAAAAGTCGATAAAAAGGGAATATCAAAAGGCAATGCTAAAACAGAAGTATGGTTGTTTCATTATTTCTAGTGTTAAATCTTTGTTTCTTATCTTTCTATCTATCATCTCTCGAAAACACTTGGTTGATCATTTGGTTACTTAGGGACTACACATTGAGTTGTGTTGATTAGTTCTATACGAACTTTAGAGAATCACTCACCGTGTGAGGACATTTTGAGTGTAGAGTGAAACACCTTGAGAGAAACACTTGTGAGAATATTTTGCTACTAACGTATTTGTTTTCTTTTTCATGGAAAATTTTCTAACGATGGAGATAACGAAAGCCAAAGAGAGGAACCATAAACCGGAGTTCCTAACTTACAAATTCAGGCTTTGATGGGGGAAATGACTCGGTTGATGAGTGTGGAGATGGATGCAATTCACCAATGCTTAGATCGCATTGAGGTCATGCCACAAAGGCAACCATGAGAAGAGCCCATTCAGAGAAGGAGAGATCAACCTAGACGAGAAGGGGTTGAGGAGGACGACTAATATAGTCGAGATGGTCATTCATCTAATGGGAGCCAATGGAGACCTAGACGTGCTAGAGAAGCAAGAGGTCAGAATGATGATAATGTAAGGGGTCTTAAGTTGAAGATACCAACGTTCTATGGGAAGAATAATTCGAATGCTTATTTGGAGTACTGGGAAAAGAAGATTGAACCAGTCTTTGATTGCCAAGACTATTCTAATCGAAAGAATGTACAAGTTTCTGCCACTGAATTCTATGATTATGCTATTAATTGGTGGGATCAATTGGTGACAAGCAGGAGACGCAATAGAGATAATCCAATTGATACATAGGATGAGATGAAGGCGATCATGAGGAAACGTTTTGTGCCCATCCACTACAATCGAGAACTACATCAAAAACTAAGGAGGTTAATTCAAGGTAGTAGAAGTGTGGAGGATTACTACCTATAGATGGAGTCTCTTATGATCAAGGCTGATGTAGATGATGATACAGAGGTAATGATGTAAGATTCGGATTCCACCAAGTAATACCCACGTGAATCAATACTCAAAGCTGAGATGATGGTCGATAGAAGATGGTGAGTAACTAGTTTGTTGTTTGATTCCACAACCAACTGGGCAAGAGGCTCAATCCCAAGGGGTATTCCTCGCGAGTGATACAAGTTTCTTCAATTAGATTTGCACACATTATCTTGTTATATAAAGCTGAATGTTTCAAAATTGCTAACTCACATGATCGTGACACGTGTCAAATCAATCTCATTTGATCTAATTTTTTTTTCTAATTTTTTTTTCATGGGTTAAAAAATAAAATTACAAATCCACAAAGTACTAGTCTAGTTTATTATATTATAACTGTTTAGTAAGAAAATTATATATTGAATTGTTCGAATCAAATTGGAGTTTGAACCATCCCGAATTTTGTGCAACCGAACCAAATTAACTTGACATTTATAAGATATTAACTAATATTTAAAAATAAATTTATTTTTATAAATTTAAATATACAAAGTTTTATAATAATAAGTGTGATTATTATTATTTATTTTACTATAGTTTTCTATCTAAAACCCAACCGGCCCGAATATAAGTAAAAATTCAAATCTACTTGGAATCTATTTTCAAAACCCAATACTCGAAAAATATAAACCGAATTAAACAAAAGAAAACCGAATGTTCATGCCTATTATAGAGTACTACGTGGCTGAATAGCATTGGAGGTTCATGTAAAAATCCAGCGAGTACCGTCATACTAGACTTCTCACTTCAATTTCCCTAAACAGCCTCGGTCTTACAAAGACGGTAAAGGATAGCTTAGGCATCTATATATACCCTATAAATGTCCATAAGCTAACCAATTCCAAAACGCAAATCGATAGCCTCTCACAGGTCTAAAAGCAGCGAGAGAGAACCAAATCACTCTCAGCAATGTGTGAGATATCGGATTTCAGTCAACATACGACTTGAGCCAATAATTGAGCATTAAAAAGTTTTTAAGGTTTATTGGTTATAAATACATGTGTACAACTCAAAGAATACATAATCCTGAATCTTGAGGATTCCGAGCGCCTTAAAGGTGACTCGTAAAGCGTGAGTGATCTTTTAAACCACATCGAAGGTGTTTTCCGATTCTTCATATTAGATGTTGTGGATCCATGATCCACCCCAGACGTAGCGGTTAGAGGCCGTGAACTGGGTGAACAATTTTCGTGTTCATTAATTTCTGTATCGAAGATAGATTGTGACAAGAGGATTAAAGTTTAAATCCTAACAAGTGGTATCAGAGCGTCAGGCTCTTCGATTCATGGAATCGACGAGAACATGGAGATCTCACGGAAAGAACAAACGAGATGAACTGGTGAAGTGTGTTGATGAAATTTCTAAAGAAGTGGATGTTTTGTCAAGGTCGAAATTACACACGTTGAATATTCTGATAGGGGGAAAATCAGAGAGAGGAGGTGATAAAAGTTTTGCTGCGTACTGGTGGTGAACAGAGAGAACCACTGGAGACGAATTGGAAACGACGGAGTCGCGGAGAGAAGCATCGCAGGGCCCATGGTGGATCGACGCCGGAGACAGACAACCATGAAGTCGGCGACAAGGCTCTAAGTCGCCTGAGCCCGAGGTGAAGCAGTCGCCGAAGGAGTAGCTCGTCGCGGAGAAGGTGATGTTTGGTTCTGGGAAAGTGAATCAGGATGAGAAGATGACCGGAGTGGCAGGTGGAAGTGGGCGTCGAGTCGCCGGTGGAGTTCGGCTGAAGTTATCGTCGTGGGAATCGATTTTGGAGAGAATCGATCGGACCTGTTCACGCGGAAGAAGGAGGCGCGGCGTGAGGATGGAGAAGAAGTCGCTGCTAGAGTAGACGGCGACGGCTCAAGGGGCAAGTCGCCGGGAAGGAGGCGCCGTGAAGTAGCGTCGCCACCGGTGAAGGAGCGCCGCCGCCGATGGTGATCGTGAGGAAGACACGCGAAGGAGAAGCTAGGGTTTTCCCCAACTGGGCCCGAGTTGGGCCGAAAAAAGAAGAAAAAAAAAAGGATAGGGCCGAAAAAAGAAAAAAAAAATTAGAACTAGGCCCAGGTGAAGAATTGAAGGTGGAAAATTATGATTTTTGGACTTCAATTCTTTTGGGGGCCTGTCCGGATTTATGAAAGGATTTTGGAGGAAATTTTCTGGGCCAAGATTGTGCCCAGGGCCCAAATCAGAAAAGAAAGTCACCATGGGTGTTATTAAATGAGGAAATTTATAACACAACTTGTGACAAAGCTTAAGGGACATAAATTCTGTTGAGTCAAAATGGTGCAACAAGTTAGAAATTGGTTTGAGGTGGAGTTATCTCCGGTATCTGATGGGTTATTGGTCAGATTAAGATCAGGGAATAAGAATTGCATCGTCAATCTCAAGGGTCAAACCGAGGAGACTGTTAAGTCTTTATCCGCTGCGAATCACAAGGTACATTTGTGATGTTTTGATTGGTTGTTTCTGGTTGTTCCAGGTCTGCAAAATTCAGGGAACCGAAATATTGGGTGAACACTAGAGATAGTGTTCAGTTTTTAAACTAGCCATTGGAAGAGAATTCATGGGACTGAGGGACGCCTTAGAAGTTTGAATTGTCTATGTGTTATTGGCTATTTGAGGATTAAGAAAATGTTTCGGGATTCAGTTCAGGAGAGTTGAAGATGAGTATGGAACAAGATCAAGGAATCTGTTGGGGTTAAAGACAGATTGGTATGGTTAAAGTTTGAGGAGTTTTGGTTTGCAGGCTTAGTCTCAAGTTGGTGGATAGAGGTCCAGGAGCAGATGGAGATGTCTACAGGTTCAAGCATAATCAGGTTGCAACCGGGGTTAGAAGGAAAGCTTTAGAGCTTTGTTGCTTGATGGTGGTGAAGACATCTGGATGTCAGTTGCAAGTGTTAGCAATTGAAGAGGGATCCAAGAAAGGATCAGAATGCAGAGGATAAAAAAGCTGCATTGGGAAAAAGAGAACAAGCAGAGTTCTGGTTTACCTATTTGCATCTTAGAGAGGTCTGGTGGATGAATATTTTGTAGGGTTTACTTGCAGGAGTTCAAGTGAGTTGGAGGCACACCTATTGAAAACTCATGAGTACAAGGTGAAGATTCATGTTGATTTGTAAGGGAGAATATGCTAGTGCCAAGGATAGGTGGATTTGCATACATGTGATGTGATGCATGGTATGTTTACATCAAGGAAGCAGCTTCAAGGGTTCTAGAGATGAAGTGCTAAAGGCTGTAACATCGAGTCTCGGCCATTTCACAAGGTTGTGGATGTGAGACACGTTTACCAAACATTTTGAGTATGTTGGTTGGATGGTTCCGCTGATACAGAAGGGATTTGAACAGAAGGTTGAACAAAGGTATTTGTATCGAGAGTCTTCTTTGCCAGGTGGAGTTATGAGGAGGGTTCTGCAAGCAATAGCGGCGATACAAAGTGTTGTTCAAAAAGGTGTTCAGGTTCAGTGGTGTCTTGGTAAGTTAGAGAAGGTTTCATGGAAATGAAGCATAAATGACTTAGAGGTTTTATGCAGTTGATTCAAGAGTGATTGGTTTGTCAGCAAGGTTTTGTAAAGCATGATGATTGAACATGGCTGTGTCGAAAGTATGTTTAGCAATATGGTTGGATGGCATGTTCTGTTAGGAGTAACAGCGGTACAACAGGAGGTCAAAGCATATATGTTTAAACAGAGAGTGTTGAATCAGGGATTGTTTCAGGTCAGAAGAATGTATGATTAAGGGTTAGCTGCTTACAATTTAAGGAGTGTTTGATTAAGCTCAGTGTACAGGAGAAGAATCAAAGAACACCAAAGTGAATCAAGTTGCAGAAGGACATAGATAATGAAGAATCAAGAGATCAATGATGAGTTGAGCTTTACACAGGAAGTGTTGCAGCTGGTTTTATAACTCAAGAAGAGACATGAAGATGTGGGTGGCTCGGGAAGGAGCTTATAGGGGGTGATGTCTAGTCATTGATGGTTTAGTAGATTTATGGTGATTAATCTACTAAGGTGTTTGTTTTGTGTAAGTTCAAACTTATGCAGGTTCACATGAAGATCAAAGTGCCAAGTCTAGAGCAAAGAGTCAAAGGTTCTAAGAGGCAATTCACAAGGAGGCTTCAAGCTGAGCTCAAGTTTGATATCTCAAAAGAAGAAATCAAGAAGAAATACAAAGGTATTATGAGATGCGGAGAAGTTGAGTTTTGTCTGAATCCGAAGGTGGAGATTGTGAGATATCGGACTTCATTCAACATACGACTTGGGCCAGTAATTGAGCCTTAGAAAGTTTCTAGGGTTTATTGGTTATAAATACATGTGTACAACTAAAGGAATACCTAATCCTGAATCTTGAGGATTCTGAGCGCCTTAGAGGCGGCTCGTAAATCGTGAGTGATCTTGTAAACCACATCGGAGGTATTTTTCTGATTCTTCATACTGGATGTTGTGGATCCATGATCCAACCCAGGCGTAGCGGTTAGAAGCCGTGAATTGGGTGAACAATTCTCGTGTTCGTTAATTTGTCTATCGAAGATAGATTGGGACAAGAGGATTAAAGTTTAAATCCTAACACAATGATTTACAAATCTCTTTCCCTCTCCAATTCTCAGATCTCTGTATAAAAGCCTCCAATTTTCGTTTTCTTTCGCCAAATCTCGACTGAGAATCACGCCTAATAATTTCCGACTACGAAAACCTAGATTCCATGTCGGAATTGTTAACAAAAAGGTTTGACCCTTTTTCCTTCCTTCTATGGGTTTAATCGGTCGGACATTGATATGCTCAAATTCATACCCTAAAAAGTACTAAAGCAGTTGCTGCAGTATTCAGGGGTCGAACACAAGAACTAAGAGAAATCGCACAATAGATTGTATAGTATTGAATCAAGCTAAGCAGTTCAGATGAAACAAAAAGCAATAAGCGGTAAATGAGTTGTAATTCGATAGGAGAGAGATAGGTTCAGAGATATTTCTCAGGAAATCAATGAATGCAAAATAAACTAACTAATCAGGGTTCAGGTTACGAACGGTTCTCGAACTAAAATCACTGAAGTATAATTAACCAACTGTCGTTGCGAGAATTATCTAAATCTAAACTCCAGAATCCCAAATTTCTTTGCAAATTCCTAAGAATAAATCAGCCTTAATATCGAGTTTGATATGTTCACAAATCAACTAAACCAAATCTCTTTGCGAATAGTTAATTTTCTCACCCTAAGTTCTATCAGGTAATTAATCGCACTGTCGTGCCTAATCAATTATCCTAAGATCTAAGTTCTAGGTGATCAATCCAGAATTAGCTTTGAGAACAACCTAAGGCGAAGAACTAATTCAGATTGTGAACCCTAAACAATTAATCAACCTAGCATTCAAAGAAATCCCTTATGAGAATCCCTAAACCTAACAAGAGATCTACTCAGATATGGAGATTGAAGAAATAAACATGTTTGAATAAATACTCAATAGAAAATAAGAAAGAGTAACAAAAGGGTTCGAAATCTTCTCTCGGACGAACAGAGTTTCAGACTTGTCTCCCTTCAAAAGCTCTCTCACAATTCAAAGCAAAACAAAGCGTAGCCAACAAAGTGGCTGTAAAACCTAATTAAATAGTCTAAACACGAATTGTGGTCTTCTTGTAAATATTAAAGTCTTCTGGGCAAGTTCTGCAATTCTTAAAACTTCATTAAAAGTCGCGACTTGTAATCTCCTCGATGGGTGTCGATCGATACCAAGGAGGTATCGATAGATGCTTGACGCTTCTATTGGGCACTTAGTCACCAGACTTCAGTTTTGCTCCAGAACGCTCCATAAAACTCCAATATCTCCAATAATGCTCCAAAAGTGCTAAAACCTGTAAAATACTTTAAAAGGTTCTATAATAGAATAAAGACTCGATAAAATAGACTTATATCATGGCTTAAACGGGGTAAAAACCATGATATATCAACTCCCCCAAACTTAGCCTTTGCTTGCCCTCAAGCAAATAGAAGACTAAACCAGAGAAAGAGGTTTGAAAACGTAGAGACTCACATGTTCATGAAACATTAAAATGACCAATTTCCCAAGCACCCAAATGTTACCTAACCAGCTTTTGATCTAACCACCATGTACTTTTCCGTAGACATTCGCAACTTCCCAGACTACACACATTATTTCACAACATCGTTCAATCAAGCCATCCTCGCCAGTTTCATCGCTGTGATTAATACCAAGAACCTTCTAGATTCTTTCCCATACAATATCAAGACAAGGAACCACCCTTTTTCACACTTTTTGGTATTACTTCTCTCCCCCAGACTTATTTCTTATTATATCCTTTGCATGTACAAATTAAGGTTCGAGACGCGAGTATTGATGGTGTTTGCCACCGAATCCCCGGTTCTTCCCTCAAAAGTAAATCAAAGGTGTAGGCGAATAATGGTATCATGGGAAATTTTCCTAACCTCGCTTCCACCTTTGTGTGATCATTTCCTCTGAAGTAGAATAATGGGATCGCTAGAAATTTTCCTAACCCTCTACTCAGAAGAAAATCATTTCATCTTTTAATGCATCTTATTAACTTGTAACAGGGAGAGAAATAACATTACTTCAAACACATGGGTTCCTTTGTCAGATACGAATGAGGAATCAAGCTCTTTGAATACTAACCACATCGATGAAGTGCAAAAATTTGGCTCAGGCTTTAAAGAACTTTGCTAGAAACATGAGTGTCTTCTGGTTAACTGGTCAGCCTTTGGATTTTTCATTAGTCGATCTAGAACTGATTTTGTAACAATGGTCACTTAGAAGCAAGGTCCGATCAATAGGTTCAAGAAAAAGATCATAGTCTCCAACAAAGTTTGACTCAATAAAACAACGATTGACTCAAAAACGACTGACTCTAATAAAAACAAAAAAAAAGTCAGCGACTACCTCCCCCAGACTTAAACAACACTGTCCCCAGTGTTATCTAGCCTAGAGTAGGTAAAAGAAAACAAAAGAACATAATAGAACGAAGAGAAACAAGAAGTTACCGTGCTGGAACATCGAGTATCGATCAACACACAGCTTGGTATCGGACGATACCAGGCTTAATTCGATACATGTTCTCTCATTCGCGTAGGGTGTCGACCGATACCAATGGAGTATCGATCGAAACTCAGGTGATTTCGTGTTTGCTCCTTGTTTATCCTGACACAGACACAAAAACGAAAAATAAAAATAAAAGACTCAAAAACAGACTCACTAGTGGGTTGGCTCCCACCAAGCGCTCGTTTAACGTCATTAGCTTGACTGTAACGCCATTCAGGCTGTGGTGCATTATCCAAAGGCATTATCTGCCCTGTTGGAATCTCGGCTTTCTCCCAATAGTGCTTCGCCCTCTGTCCATTGACAGTAAATTCATCGCCTGTAGGACTAATCAGCACGACGGCACCATGTGGTCAGACCTCCTTGATTGTGAAGGGACCTGACCAACGAGAACGCAATTTACCAGGAAACAATTGCAAATGAGAGTTATACAGAAGTACCTGGTCGTTCGGCTCGAAATGTCTGGAGATGATCTTCCTATCATGATAGGTCTTAGTTCTCTCCTTGTATAGCTTCGAGTTCTCGTAGGCGTGGTGCCTAATCTCATCCAACTCGTTCAGCTGAATCAATCTCCTCTCAGCTGCAGGCTTGATGTCAAAATTTAGCAACTTCGTTGCCCATGCTGACTTGTGCTCGATCTCCACTGGAAGGTGACATGCTTTCCCATACAGTAAGTGAAATGGTGTAGTGCCCAGCGGTGTCTTGAAAGCAGTCCTATAAGCCCACATCGCGTCATCCAGCTTCGTAGACCAATCCTTCCTAGAAGTACCCACTGTCTTCTCCAAAATTTCCTTGATCTGTCTGTTGGAGACCTCTACTTGCCCACTGGTTTGAGGGTGATATGGAGTAGCCACACGATGATTGACACCATGCTTCTTCAGCAACTTCTCAAAAACTTTTTTAATAAAGTGGCTGCCACCATCACTTATAACAATATGAGGCACTCCAAATCGTGGGAAAATGATGGTTTAAACAGCTTAAGAACCACCGTAGAGTCATTGTTTGGACTAGCAATCGCTTCCACCCATTTGGACACATAGTCCACAGCAACTAGGATGTATCTGTTATTGTGTGACGAAGGAAAGGGACCCATAAAGTCAATGTCCCAGCAATCGAAAACTTCAACTTCAAGGATGAAATTCTGTGGTATTTCATGCCTCTTGCTGATCTTCCCTCTCCTCTGACAGGCATCACACTGTGAGATAAAGGCATGAGCATCCTTGAACATAGTAGGCCACCAGAAACCTGCTTGAAGAACTTTGGACACTGTCTTGAAGGTAGCAAAGTGTCCTGCATACTCAGACCCATGACAATGAAAAAGAATCGCAGGCACCTCAGATTCTGCAACGCATCTTCTGTAGATACCATCTGAGCAGTGCTTGTATAGGTAAGGCTCATCCCAGAAGAACCTCCTCATCTCGCGCATAAACTTTTTCTTCGCATACTTTGTGGGATGCTTTGGCTCAGTCTCTTGAGCAAGGTAGTTTGCAATGTCGGCGTACCATGGTCGTACATGACTAGATACATCAGCTAGATAGACAGCATAAGAGTCGAAGTGCTCTGCAGGCAAAACAGGTTCAAATTGCATCGGTATCGACCGATACTAGGTGAGTATCGATCGATACCGAAAGTCTGCATTCGTGATAATTGCAGATTTTTGGGACAAACATCTTGAAGTTGAGCTTCAATGAAGTAAATACCCTCTTCTGGCAAGAAATCATCAATAGGTACGATTTCATCGATCTTTAATCGCGATAAGTGGTCAGAAACGCTATTCTCAGCTCCTTTCTTGTCCTTGATGTCGATGTCAAACCCTTGGAGCAAAATAACCCATCGGCAGAGTCGAGGCTTGAGGTCCTTGTTCTTCATCAGGTATTTGAGAGCAGCATGGTCTGTGTGAACAATAACCTTGCTCCCAATCAAGTAGGACCAAAATTTCTCAAAAGAGAAAACAACTGCAAGTAACTCCTTCTCAGTGGTGCTGTAATTTCGCTGAGCATCATCCAACGTCCTACTGGCATAATAAATAGCATGGAGTTTCTTGTCTTTCCTCTGGTCGAACAGCAAAATCACTTGCATCGCACATAACCTCAAAATTTAAACTCCAATCAGGTGGTTGGACAATAGGAGCACTCACCAATGCCTTCCTAATCTCCTCGAAGGCTGTAAGGCAATCATATGTGAAATCAAACTTGACTTCCTTACATAACAGGGCTGTGATTGGGCGTGCAAGCTTAAATCCTTGATGAACCTCATGTAAAACCCAGCATGACCAAGGAAGCTTCGTATCTCGGATACAGATCGTGGAGATTACAGGCTCGTCATGACCTGAATCTTAGCTTTGTCAACTTCGATCCCTGCCTTAGAAACTTTGTTCCCAAGAACAATGCCATCTTGTACCATGAAGTGGCACTTCTCCTAGTTAAGAACCAAGTGCTTCTCCTCGCATCGTTGAAGCACCTTGCACAAGTTATCCAGACAATCCTTGAATGACGATCCATACACAGAAAAGTCATCCATGAACACCTCCATAAACTCCTCAGTCATGTCTGTGAAAATCGACATCATGCATCTCTGAAAGGTCGCTGAAGCGTTACATAATCCAAATGGCATTCTTCTGTAGGCGAATGTGCCATAGGGACATGTAAAAGTCGTCTTTCCCTGGTCCTCTGGATGTATAGGAATCTGGAAAAAGCCTGAGTACCCATCGAGAAAACAGTAATATGGGTGACTCGCTAACCTCTCCAGTATCTGGTCAATGAATGGCAATGGGAAGTGATCCTTCCTTGTAGCCGCATTCAGTTTCCTGTAGTCTATACACATCTTGTGACTAGTGATTGTCCTTGTAGGGATCAGCTCATCCTTTTCGTTCTTCACCACAGTTATACCTCCTTTCTTATGCACAACGTGAACAGGACTAACCCAAGAACTATCTGAGATGGCATAGATAATCCCTGCTTCCAACAGCTTCATAACTTCCTTCCTGACCACTTCCTTCAGGTTCGGATTCAGCCTCCTCTAACACTCAATCGAAGACTTTGACTCATCCTCCAGGTGAATCTTATGCATCCACAAGTCTGGTGCTATACATAAAATTTCAGCAAGAGAATAGCCAAGAGCTTTACGATACTTGCACAGCTTGCTCAGCAGTAAGGCAATCTCTATGTTGTTCAAGGAAGCATTAACGATTACGGGGTACGTGGAATTAGGACCAAGAAAACAATACCTCAGATTCGCTGGAAGTGGCTTTAGTTCCACCTTAGGAGCATTCTCTGCACTCCAATCTCCAAGCCCAGCAGCTTGCTTAGAATTGTCGACCAACTCTCCTTCTGGCCGCAGGGTATCGACCGATACTAGAGGGGTATCGATCGATACTGGTGATGCTGAATCTAGCATCTTCGAGTATCCAGCAGTATCATCACATGAATGGACCTCTGAAGTGGCCGAACAGACAAATGCTCTCTCAAGTGGATCCTCAGGGTGCATCTCTAGGAAGTAGTCCTCAGCTATGTCACTGAAGGTGTCCACAAAGAATGTCTGCCCATCGATGGTTGGCCTCTTCATCATATTTTCCATGTTAAAGAACATCACCAAGTCGCCAAAGTTGAGAGCTATCTGTCCATTCCTGCAGTCAATCAAGGCTCCAGCAGTTGCAAGGAATGGTCTGCCCAGGATAAGAGGATCCTTAGGCTCAGCATCGTACTTCAGGACGATGAAATTTGTTGGGATCAAGCAATTCCCAATCTTGATTGGGACATCTTCGAGTAGTCCCTCTGGAAGTCGCACTGAGCGATCAGTAAGTACCAGCGAAATCCTTGTAGACTGGAAATATGTCATCCCCATTCGCTTAGCAAATGAGTGTGGCATAAGGTTCACACTTGACCCAATATCGTAGAGAGCACGCTCGAATCTCTCTGTGAATATAGTGCAATCTAAAACAAAGTTCCCTGGGTCTGGTAGATTTTTGGGAATTTTGTTGAGTAGAATCGCACTGCACTCAGCTGTAATCATCATGACACCTTCCTCAAGGTTCACATTGCTAGACACCATCTTCTTCACATACCTACGAAAAGCTGGAGAAGTCTTAATAGTATCAACAAAAGGAAGCTCCACAACCAACTTATCCAGCATAGCCTTGCATATGGCATCCTCCCATTCCTTCTTTGTCATCTTACGAGGCATAGGATAAGGTATCTTGGGTTTATACACCCTCTCCTTGACAGTCTCGGGTTCCTTCTCGATCTGTGTCTCAGCATCGATCGATACTGGAGGAGTATCGATAGACACACGGGATTTTGGATCCTCTCGTGCAGGTGTCTGGACTGGTGTCGATCGACACTGGCTGGTATCGATCGATACTTGGGGATTTTCAGAATCCCAATAATCATCTTCAGCAAGATCGACGGGATTCTCTGAAATCGGGCTGTTTTTCACTCCTGTAATCACCTCTTTTCCACTCCTCAAGGTGATGGCATTGATGTGTGCCCTTGGATTCTCAGTTTTCCCTGGAAGAAAACCTTCCTGCCTTTTTACAGCTGCTGCTGTCTGAGCAACCTGAGTTTCCAGCTTCCTCTGAGTCAGATTGATAGCTTCAATTTTCCCATTCAGATCAATGTACAGAGAGTCAAACTTCCCATTGAAATCACCTTGCAGCTGCTCTTGTCCCCGAAGAAGTTGTTCCATTAAGGATTCCATCTTACTCTCTGTGGATTTTGGAGAGATGGGTTGATACGAGGAGTTCCCATAGTTGCGAGTGAAGTCGCCGCTCTGGAGTGGTTTCTGAGTGAATTGTTTTGCTCCGAAACCATATTGGTTCCCCTCAAACTTGTACCCACCTTGCTGATTGTTGTTGTTGAAGTTTCGGTTGTTGTTGTACCCAAATCGCTGACCCTGAAAACTAGAACCACCAACGTAGTTAACATCCTCTACTTCTTCTCCTTCCACATTGACGACTTCATTAGCAAAGTGTACAGCTTTCTTCGACTCCCTGATCAGGAAATCCAGCTTGGCTTGAACTTCAGCAATCTGTGATCCATCAACTCCTCCAGCTTGCTTCTTCCTCTCGAAATCAGCATTCTTGGTGCTATTACTAGACGCCAAGTTCTCAATCAACACAACCGCATCATCTGGATACCTGGTGTTGAAGTTCCCATTACTCGCAGCATCCAAATCCATCTGGTATCTCCAATCGATTCCTCTGTAGAAAGTGCCCAGCAGCTGAACCTGAGTGAACCCATGGTGCGGACAGTCTCTCTGATAGGACTTGAAACGAATCCAAGCAGCTTTGACTGCCTCTGTCGGACCTTGAAAAAATTGAGAGATCTTGTTCCTTAGCTCCTCGGATCTCGCATCATCATGGAAATTATTCAGGAATGCATTCTTCGTCTCCTCCCATGTGGTTAGTGAACCAGGAGCCAACTGCTTCAGCCAATAAGCATCATCCCTACTAAGAGAGTATGGGAAACGTTTGCAGAAAAGGTACTCATTGGGCACTCCATTGTATTTCATACCAGTGACCAAATCCTCGAACCTCTCGATGTGATCCATGGGGTGTTCATGAGATAGGCCATGGAAAGGATTCTGACTCACAAGAGCGTAATAGGCAGGTTTCAGTTCAAAATCATGCCTCTGGAAAGTTGGGATGCGAATCGCAGCTCGATTGGCGTAGAATTGATTAGGTCTATTATGCTTACCAAGCGTTCTACCTCGATCAACCTCAGCATTCCCAACGTTGGCATGCCCAGCTAGCGCGACAATCTCACTAACAACAACAGGAGGGACAATGATGTTTCCAGCTTCATCAAGTCGCTGCCCTCTCTCATTGCACACTTGACCCTCTTGGTCTCTCAAGACTTCAGCTTCATCAGCTCTTAATACCACTGGGTTGTTCATCTCTGATGTTTGCTTTGCCTTTCTGTTTGTGCGTTCCAAACGTGCTAGCTGCTCCAATGACAGTTCAACTAGCTAAGTGCTTTTGCCCCTTCTAGTTTCACGATTAGGCATACACCTAAAAACAAGAGTCAAGCACGTAAGTAACCAAAAACACGATGAGTATCGACCGACACTGGGTGGTGGCGATCGATATCAACAAAAAGAAACGACGCGTATCGACCGACACTAGGTAGTATCGATCGATACCGACGAGCATAGTCTAAACTCGACAGCTAAAATCTAATGGCGAAATTGAGTCCCCGCCAACGGCGCCAAATTTGATATGCTAAAATTAATACCCTAAAAAGTACTAAAGCAGTTGCTGCAGCATTCCGGGGTCGAACACAAGAACTCAGAGAAATCGCACAATAGATTGTATAGTATCGAATCAAGCTAAGCAGTTCAGATGAAACAAAAAGCAATAAGCGGTAAACGAGTTGTAATTCGATAGGAGAGAGATAGGTTCAGGGATATTTCTCAGGAAATCAATGAATGCAAAATAAACTAACTAATCAGGGTTCATGTTACGCACGGTTCTCGAACTCAAATCACTGAAGTATAATTAACCAACTGTCGTTGCGAAAATTATCTAAATCTAAACTTCATAATCCCAAATTTCTTTGCAAATTCCTAAGAATAAATCAGCCTTAATATCGAGTTTGATATGTTCACAAATCAACTAAACCAAATATCTTTGCGAATAGTTAATTTTCTCACCCTAAGTTCCATCAGATAATTAATCGCACTGTCGTTCCTAATCAATTATCCTAAGATCTAAGTTCTAGGTGATCAATCCATAATTAGTTTTGAGAACAACCTAAGGCGAAGAACTAATTCAGATTGTGAACCCTATACAATTAATCAACCTAGCATTCAAAGAAATACCTTATGAGAATCCCTAAACCTAACAAGAGAACTACTCAGACATGGAGATTGAAGCAATAAACATGTTTGAATAAATACTCAATAGAAAATAAGAAATAGTAACAAAAGGGTTCAAAATCTTCTCTCGGACGAACAGAGTTTCATACTTGTCTCCCTTCAAAAGCTCTCTCACAATTCAAAGCAAAATAAAGCGTAGCCAACAAAGTGGCTGTAAAACCTAATTAAATAGTCTAAACACGAATTGGGGTCTTCTTGTAAATATTAAAGTCTTCTGGGCAAGTTCTGCAATTCTTAAAACTTCATTAAAAGTCGCGACTTGTAATCTCCTCGATGGGTGTCGATCGATACCAAGGAGGTATCGATCGATGCTTGACGCTTCGATTGGGCACTTAGTCACCAGACTTCAGTTTTGCTCCAGAACGCTCCATAAAACTCCAATATCTCCAATAATGCTCCAAAAGTGCTAAAACCTGTAAAATACTTTAAAAGGTTCTATAATAGAACAAAGACTCGATAAAATGGACTTATATCGAGGCTTAAACGGGGTAAAAACCATGATATATCAGACATGATTGAAACTTTTCTTCCTTCTAATCATTTCTGACTACGAAACCCTAGATTCCGTGTCGGAATTGCTAACAAAAATGCCTGACCACAGTTTGGCGCCGTCTGTGGGGAGGTAGAAACTTTCTTACTCGCGAAAAATGTCAAGAGTGAGATCGGAAGATATAGCCGGAAACCAGCAGAGAACCGGCAATAAAGTGAACAACAACGTGGGAGGCACAACCAGAAATATGGTCGATTTCAGCGGCATTTCCATCGCATCCACGGAGATAACCTCGGCGCCCTTAGTCGAATTAAAGAGCATGATCACCTCGCTGCTAAAGAAGACGGAGGAGCATGACAAGCTGAACAAAATCCTATCAAAAAAAGTAAAGACACTGATTTCGGGAGCTCAGTTCAATGACTGGCCAACTGAAAACTTCGGCTCGGACATGCCTCCAAGAGATCTCAAAAGAAGATTCGGCCTCATACCGATGATCCTCGACTTCTCCACACTCGGGACCGCTTCGGCTAACAGAGGATCTCCATCATTACACATATCTGGAGAGGTGACGCCGGCAACACCAAGACCGCTCTCACCCGATCCGCCTCGACTGAATCTTAGAACGGAGTAACAAACCCCCGAGCCCACAGGGTATCACCTCGGAATAATTAAAACTGTAAATGATGAAGCAATCCGAGACGATGGAAACAACGCCTCGGGATGCATCGTAGCAGGTGGAACCACCTCGGCAATAGATTTTGAAGGCCGTCCTATAGGCCCAAAGAGCATCGTCGAGCTTAGCGGACCGATCTTTCCTTGTCATTCCGACTGTTTTCTCTAAGATCCTTTTGATTTCTCTGTTGGAAATCTCTACTTGACCACTTGTCTTAGGGTGATAAGGTGTAGCAACTTTGTTTCTCACGCCATTCTTCTTCAAAAGATTCTCAAAAACTTTGTTGATGAAGTGAGAACCTCCTTCACTAATCACGACTCGCGGTACACCAAATCTCGAGAAGATGATCGACTTGAACAACTTCATCACTACATTTGCATCATTTGTGGGACTTGCTATGGCTTCCACCCACTTAGACACATAGTCAACATCAACAAGTATGTACTTGTTCCCATAAGACGAAGGAAAAGGACCCATAAAGTCGATTCCCCAAACGTCGAAGACTTCGACTTCAAGGATGAAGTTTTGTGGCATCTTATTCTTTTTGCTGATGTTTCCTTGTCTTTGACAAACATCACACTTGGATATAAAGGCATGGACGTCCTTGAACATGGTAGGCCACAAAAAACCAGCTTGTAAGATTTTAGCGACAGTCTTGTTAGTAGCAAATTAAGTGCCCTGCATAGTTAGATCCATGACAAGCAAAGAGAATGCCTGGAACTTCTTCTTCAGGTATGCATCTTCAGAAGATATTATCTGAACATTGCTTATAAAGATATGGTTCATCCCAAGAGTACTTTCTAACATCATGCAAGAACTTTTTCTTCTTGTAACCAAATAATTGTGGTGGTTCGACCTCTGCTGCTAGGTAATTTGCAATATGCCCAAACAAAGGAAGTTCAGAACGTTTTGGTTTCGGAGGTGATACTGGGAGTGTCTCAAGGGTGAGTTCTTCTTTAAATTTACCATCTTTCACCACGTTCTCAACATGATCTTGAGAAGTCAAGGTCGAACTTGCATCACATGAGATAGCTTTGCGCTCAGATTTTGTCGGTTTGTCAGCTTCTTTAGACTTGATTAAAGGGGCTTCTATAGAAACGTGTTGGGACCTTTATTTGTTATCTCCAGAGTCTAAAATCAGCTTCCCTCCTTTGTAGATGGTTATACAATAAGATCTCTCACCACTAGGAACTGCGGGATAGAAGACTCTCTTTTTGACGTTAGAGAAACAAACCCTTCGGTTAGGATAATCAACAACTGCTCCCACGGTTGCACCCACGGTTGCAAGGAATGAATTTCCAAGTATTAATGTATTTGGAGAGTTATTTTCAATCTCAATAATGTGAAAATCTACAGGAACAAGACATCCTCGTACTTGCACCATTAGATCTTGTACGAAATCATGTGGAATATTGTGCTTGAATTGTCTCCGAATTTAAGAGAACATTGAGGAGGCTTGATATCACCAATCTCTAGCTTGTTTGCAATGGTTTTAGACATGACATTCACATTAGCTCCTATGTCACAAAGAGAGTCAAGAATTTCCACACCATTAATCATGCAAGGGAAGATAAACTTCACTGAATCATCTATCTTACGAAGCTTCCTTTGATGTGGTGCTTTTGAAATCAGCTCATCATCTTCATGCATTGCCACAGGGTACTCGTTGGTAGATTAATATCTAGGGGCTAGTGAAACCACGTCCTTGTTCTGAGTTGTGACCACTTTGCAGAATTTTGGATTTGTCTCAGCCTTTCCCGGAAGAAAACCATCTTGTCTTTTCACACCTTCTGCCGTTAGAGAAACTTGCACTTCAATTTTCTTAACATGATTAGAGAGGTAAATAAACTTCCCATACAACCCCTCATTGTTCTTATTGAGATGATCATACATGATGTCCACTTTAAAACCGAGATTTTCAATATCTTGGGCGTTTTGCTTCTGTCCCTCCATGATATGTTGTTGATTCTCCATAAGCTGATGCATCATAGCTTCAAGGCTGCTGTCTTTAGGTGCTATACTCACGTGATATTGGTCTAGAAGAGGAGCTTCAACATTTGGCAGAAAGTTTCCATCGTTAAAATCGTTCTTGTTTTGGTTTTGATGGATGTTTCCAAACCCAGCAATGTAGTTGACTTCTCTTTGCTGCTTATGAGAGTCATCCCCAAAACATTTTTTATTAACCTTACCATCACCATCTCCCACGTTTTTACATAGGTGAACACCACTCGGTTGATTTTCTAGAAGCTGAGAAACAATTGCTTTTAGCTCGAGGATTTGTGCGGATTCTGAATTTGGCTTCATGTCTCCCACGTTTTCCTCATAGCCCGAGCATGAATTCTTATTGCTCTCTGCCAAATTGTCAATAAGAGTGTTAGCTTGAGCGACGGTATAATTCATGAAGTTACCTTGACTTGCGGTGTCGAGTGCCATCTTGAACTTCTCATTAACTCCTCTTTAGAAGATGTTTAACAAATTCGACTCAGTGAAACCCTGGTGAGGGCACTCTCTCTTGAACTCCTTCAAACGTTATACAGCCCCATAAATTGATTCTTTTGGTTCTTGTTGAAATTCTGAGATTTTGCTTCTCATCCGTTTCAATATATATTTCGGGTAAAAGTGCTTCAAGAAAGCTCTCTTGTACTCATCTCAAGTATTGATTGCTCTTACTGGAAGAGACTTCATCCATTTGTAGGCTTTCTCAACCAAAGAGAATGAGAATAAAGTGCACTTCAAGTACTCTTCAGGAACTCCATTGGATCTCCTTGTACTACAGATTTCTTCGAACCTTTCGATATGATCAATGGGCTGCTCCTCATCTAAGCCACAAAATTGATGCTGCTCCACCAAAGCAATGAGTTTTGAGCTGATCTTAAACTCTCGAGGAGGTGGTGGAGGGCAGATTGGTTGGCGTTTCGTGAAGAAGATGTATAAAGAATCGAATTCTCCAATTGTTCGGTTTTAAAAATCCATCCGTATATGCGTCTTTAGTGCTTTTTAAAATATGTCTATCTCTTACTCAAGCTAACCTGAAACACACGGAGATAGAAAAAAGTAATGAAAATAAAAAATAAAAAAGAAAAACTAAGTACCTTAGACTAAACTCTAGTTCGAAACTCGTAGGAAATTGTATTGGTCCCCGTCAACGGCGCCAGAAAACTTGATGTTGTGAAGTTTTCACCCTGAAATATTTCTGCAAGTGCACAGCGACACAGTAGTACTCAGGGGTCGAATCCACTAGAGACCAAGAAAACACACTACGAGTTTATAAGAATCGAGTTAAACTAAGATGAAAAATATGAGGTTTTGTTTTAGGACTGTGAATAGTGACGAAAATAACAAATAAATAACTTAAAAGAAAATAAAAACAATGTAAAATCAGTAGACAAAGTACTAGGCATCAGAAACTTCACAAAGTATCATGGATCAAATTAATCGGATAATTTAGACAGAGAATTCAATAAATATGTTCTGAACTCGAATCATAAATGAATAATTAACCTACTTCCGCAACGCCAATTATTATGTTTAACCAACTTAAATCACTCAACTCCCGCAGCGCCAATTATTATGTTTAACCAACTTAAATCACTCAACTCCCGGTGGTAATTAAATAGTTAAACATGCATAAATAGTTCAAGTTCGATATGTTCACAAAGTCTAATAACTCAACTCCCGTCGGTTATCATGATTTGCTCATCTAAATCAGTTCAGATAATTTAACAATACTTTCGGTGAGTAAATATACCTATGAGCAGTAGCTAGATGGTCAATCAAGCAATAAGCATTAAACATAAATTTAGATGAAGAACTTTAAAGATAATCTCAATTCTAACAACCTAACGATCAATCCATGAACTCATTGAATACCGATAACCTAGCAAGAGAACTACTCACACATGATCAGAGATGAAACACATAGAGATATAGAGCAATTCATAATCATAAACTTCAAATAAAAGCAAGAGGGTTTAGAAATCTTCTCTATATCGAGATACAAAGGCGAGATCTTCTCCCGGGAAGCTCTTGAATCGAAAAACTATCAAAAACTTATAAAAATCGTGTATGATGATAAGGAGGCGTGGCTCCCTGTTTTGTGAGGCTAAAAACAAGTATAAATAGCCTAAAAGTCGATCTAGGGTTTCATTAAACCGAAAAAGGGAGTTTTGGGTCGCGGAGGTCTTTTGGGCCGAGCTAAGGCCCAATTCAAACGCGTCTTCAGTAAAATCGGTGTATCTTCCTGACCAATGCTCCAAATGACTTTAACCCAATTTCATATGAAAGATGACTCACAAGGCTATCGCTCCACCAAATTTCATCTCAATCCATCAATGGGAAGGCATCCAATAAAGGTGAAACTTATGATGTGTTGGGCCCGAATTTAGCACCCTAAATCCATCCCGAATAAGCATGCTCAACAATGAAGGCTCGGCCCACGTCGAGATCTCATGAGACTGTTTACAAGCTGAAGTAAGAAAGGCACAAGTTAAAACAAGTGTGCTGGATGCAACGAGCATGCTGAAAAAAGCAGCAGCGAGCATGCTGAAAGCAGCGAGCATGCTGAAAGCACCGAGCATGCTGAAAGCACCGAGCATGCTGAAAGCACCGAGCATGCTAAAAGCATCGAGCTCGCAGGAAAGGAGCTCGGCCAAAGTTCAAACCAAGTCAAACACATTAAATGTGATTTCCTAGATCAAGATGAGCAATTAATCAAAGATCACGAATTCAATTCTAAGTTTTAATTTAGATTTAGACGTTTATATTTTTTGAACATGTATAAGTTCGAAGGTGAACCTCATTGTAAAGATGACCAAATTCTTGGCTAAAAACAATAATATACAACTTTTCTATCAATTCTTTCTAAGTTCTAAATGCATTCAACCTAAGTCAAGCCAAGAGTTGAGGTTGTGAGATTCTGCTCTCACATGATGCATATGTGCTGTCCAATTGGAGAAATCCGCATTTCTTGAGCTTTAGGTGTTTGGCTGATCTTTTGAACTTGGAAACATGTATTGGAGGTGGTAAACTCCTTTTTGGCTCCATTTTGCATCATTTTTGATGATTTGACCTATATAGACTTTAAAACTACAAATACGAGAAAACTAGCTCAAAAAGCACAAAACCGTATGAAAATGCTTAGATAAAATACTAAAATCCGTAATAAAAACAATAAAATATAGAGTATATCAGTAGCCTTCATAATCATATTGTAAAAGGGATCATAAAAAAACCCTAGCACTAGCTCTTAACAACTAGAATATGTACTCATACGCTTACAAAACAACAATAAAACAACCATCTTTGGATCTCTTACTGTGTTTTCATCCCATAAACTTTTGTTCCCTTAAAACTCTCTTACAAGAATCAATTGTGTGGATTTCGGCTCACACATTCATTACCCATATGATGGGCTATTCGATTGGATCGTATGAGTTTCTGATAGATCTATCAAGAAGAAGATAAAGATGGGATGAGAAGATAAATGAGAAATAGAGATGAGAAATCAGAAGAAAGGAGATGAGATGGTAGAAGAAGAGATGTGGAAGAAGACGAGAGAGAGAAGAGTGTGTGAATTGTTATTAGATTAATTATTTGATAATGTTTCTCAAAACGAAGCATAAACTAATATAGGCAACAATGACATATATAAATCGTAAAGAGACACTGAGATAGTAATGCGCCATAAGACCAGCCAGACCCAACTGAATATTCGAGCTAGCCCATGGATCTTATCAATACCGCCCCATTGAGATCCACCTTATCCTCAAGGTGGAAGGAAATGAAACTCCGGAAGAATGGTAATGACTCTGTGCGATCCAACACCTTCAATTCTCCATTCACTATAGTCGACCACTTCAAATTCCATAAGAATCACCTCAAACCTTCTCCATTCAATGTTCATAATCCCTCTTAAAGTTGTTGGGGGTGTGTCAGGTTCATTGGTTCTGATGAGAAGGCTTGGCTCCACCCAAATTAAGTCCACGACTGTTTTGAGATCTGGATTGAAACCACCAAGAATAGCTCTATCCCAATCCTCTCCGGTTGTATCCAACTGCACTACTAAAGCAACACACAATATCCGAAAATTAAGAGAACCTTCTACTCCACAGTTGAAAATCATTGAAGCTGTGTTGAAGATCTTGGCTTATCTTGGATTGAAATCTTTGGACTATAACCATAAAACATGTTTCAATGAACAAGATCAAACATAGGTTCTGTAGTGGTGAAGAGACAGGACACCCGTTGCCTAGCATGTCCCTCCATGACAGCCCGTAACCCTTTGACGAGTGTCTGACACCCGCTAGGTTCAATAGAACTCATACATTTATATTTCTTTTCTTCTGAAGGGTCCATGTAGAAAGAGAGTAGCTTCGTATCAAGGTGCTCGGAAAAAAAGCTTGTGAACTTCCTCATCCTTATACAGCTCTTCAACTCTTCCGTTTAAGGCATGTCTCTCTCTTTCAAACCCAGATGCACTAATTCCATTACAAATGACAGCCATACTGAACAGCTCAAGATTTTCAGACTCATTACCAATTACCTCTTTCACTAATGCACATAACATGTTGTCAAGATCACTGCCTTGTAGTTGGATAGTACTCTTTCCCTCAAAACCAAAGCTTGGCAGTAAGCTTCTAAACCCCATAATCCAACTGTCCATAAGAGCTTCGGTATCTAAAACAGACATTGTCTTCATGCTTTCCACCAAATTAGTGCGACAAAGTTTCTGGATTAAGCTCAACATTCTATCATCACATCTATAGTTCCTTTGCCAATCCCACCAAATTAGTTCGAACAATAATCTAGTGGTAAGTTCCATAAGTGGAGTAGTCAGTTTTCAGAATTGTAAATGGAATTTTACTCTCCCTTGAAGTCTCGAACAATAGCTCATACCTTTCACCAATAAGGGCATATGATCATAAAGAATTTAATGCGCCCATAAATAGTTTTGTAACCACTCTATGCTTGTTCTTCCATCAAGAACCAGACAATTTTCCTTATGCGAGTAATCTCATGCAGCTCCCTGAAATCTGGTTTCGTGAACCTTTCACATGAGCTGAAGAGATATATCGCAGCTATATAACTCATTAAACCAATCATCTCCAGATTTGTTTCTTCTATCTTTCATGTCTATTAACCTCTTGTTTTCTGCATTACTAACAAGTCTTCTGCCTATACCCTTACTTGCCCTTAAAAGACACACCTTGTCCTCAAGGTGGATCAATGCGAAAAACTCAGGTAACTAAACTACCTGCTCCCATGGAGAAATTAGTAATCTCGTCTTGAGGGCCTGATGGATAGAAAGCTTAAATTTGCCAGTGAGAGATTTAGATGGCATTAACTCTTCTGCTGTAACCTTTTCTTGGCTCAGGTTCTCACTAAAATGAACATTTACCCACTCCATCAGCTTTTCCCAATCAGCACCATAACTTAAGGATAACTTGCTTATTCCTCGTCTATGCCCCCTCTTTAAATCTTCAAGCACGATCAACCTCTTATGATTCTCTGAAATAACTTCCACCACGAAATTGCTTACTAACCGTTCTTACACCATTGGAGAAAGATCTTGTGCAACTCCATGAACTCTGGTTTCACGAACCCTTTACATTAGCTTAAGAGATATATTGCAACTATAAAACTCATCAAACCAGTCCCAATGAACTTCTACAGTAGAAATTCCACCAGGCTCCCAAACTTGGTCAATGAGAGAGAAATCAGAGACTCTTCTCCTCATGAATACCCTATCAAGTGAGACACACCAAGTCTTTCCCATGTTATCTCCACCGTGACCAGCTTCCCCATGTTTCTCTCCACCATGTTCAAGATATATGTACTCATGTTCTGAGACTCTAGCAGCTTTAGCGGATCTGTTTGAACCCATCAAATGTCTCTCAACTTCCATCATCCTCGGATTAACATGAATACATGGCTTGAATGGATCCTTGCTCATCATCGGGTCATCGCAACTAAGAGGGTTAATACGCTAATGTGATTGAATTCCGTAACTAAAGAGATTTGACCCACGCTTCCTGCCTGTATCAACAACAGATCTCCGTCCCAGTCGAAACCGCCTATCCTTTTTACGATCTGTGAAACCTCAGAAACCGAAAAACATATTGTAGCTTTTAAAGGCTTGCACTAAATCACGTCGTGGTGTGTACTTGGTTGATTTCTTCTCACGGTTGTAACATCCTTTCATTTTAATATTATGCACGCCCAGAAATTCTTCGGAGAACTCGAAGAAACCTTGAAATCAAACCTTCTTTTCCTAACCTTATGGTACCTTCGAGCAACTGGGATCTTCTTCGTTACTCTGGATGTGAGACAGTCTTTGTTGATTTGGATCATCGCTCTCATCTGCTTGATTCGGTTATCCGCTAAATCCACACGATCTGGAATCTCATTGAGTAGATCATCAGAATCATCGTCGTATTAATCCGTTTTTGGATTTTGCTCCGAAGATTCCACTGTAAAAACTGTTTGTTTTTTCTGGCCCGCCACATGCTCGACGAAATTCCCCAGAGTTATTTTATGTGCTTGTCTTCTGTGGTCGTGGAAGCTCTGGCATCTTCTGGTGCTCTCCAACCAACCGTTGGGGAAGATACTCTCGATCGTAGTCTCCTCCGAATTGTTCCTTGAGAAGATTGATCCATTCTTCCTTGAGGTCGTTATCAGATTATGTATTTCGGTTTATAGTGGTTTAAATGTATATATTATCATATCCGATTTATCCCGGTTTAGTCAATCAATTGTACATAAGCTCTATTATGAGCATTATTCAAGATAACCGAAATTTTCCAAATATCTTCCTTTTCTCCTCATTAACTCGTCTCTCTCCCATGATAGATCGAGCTTGATTTCTTTTATGTTCATCATCTTCTCTTCTAATATTTTATTTGAGCAATACGCTTAGCTCGCGTTTGTCTCTCGATCTCTGATTTTATTGTTCCCCTACAATCTCGCGAACCGATTCGCTTTTTTTTTTATAACAATGGTGGTTATTGTTCGTCGCAATCGCCGATCTACGAGATCCACATGCACTGGGAGCTCGACTGTTGTTCCTGACGCTTCGATCGTTCCCTCTATGGCGATGGATCCTGAGAGCTTTTATTCTCCACCGTTTCTTCATAGTGTCGATAATCCAGGGATGTTGATCATCTCCGTTCAACTGGATGGATCAAACTACAATCACTGGTGTTCTACGATGAAGATAGCCCTGGATGCGAAGAACAAGATCGCGTTCATCGACGACTCCTTACCTCACCCTGAAGAAGGTAATCCTCTCTCTCGTATTTGGTCTAGGTGTAACAACATGGTCAAATCGTGGCTGTTAAACTCAGTCTCTAACACTACAAGAAAACTTTCAATTTCCAACAAAATTTTAAGTCGATTTAAATTCGTCGTAAATTCCCAACGATTTTACGACGGAATTACGACGAATTATGTGGTCGATGCAATTTCGTCGCAAATGTTGGTCATCGTAAAGTTGTCGTAATTGACCAATACAATGATTTTACGACGATAACAATTAAGTTACGACGATATAAAAAATTGTCATTATGTCGTCGTCAAGTTACATCGATATTACGACGATCGTAAATTAAGTAGTAAAGTCGATGTAATTAAGTTACGATGATATCAAAAATCATCGTAAATCCGATGTAAAATTACATCGACTTTACGACGAATATGACTTTCGTAAAGTCGATGTAATTTTACATCGGATTTGCAATGACCTGGATTCGATGTAAATTTACGACGATTTCACGTTGATTGTTTCGAGTTAGGTGAACACGTTTTCCACCAGATTCACCTAATTATGTACGACTACTCTACTCGTCGTAAATCCATCGTAAATTCGATGTAAAGTCGTTGTAAATGTTTTTTCGATGTAAATTTTCAATGTAAATCGGTTGGTAATTCTGAAAAAAATTCTATAAATACGTGCGCCTTTCAAACGAAAGTTTCAAACAAAAAAAGAACAAACACTTCTACAAAAAAAAAACACTATAAATATTTTTTTTATAATATATCTATATACGATTTACGAAGATGGATGTATACGCAAAATGATTCTGAGGGAGCGTTAACGAAAGAATTCAAAGAGGGGCTTGAAATATTCATGTATCAGGCCAAAAATATGCAAACAACCCTGAAATGCGGTAATATGTTCTGTCCTTGTCGTAAATGTAAGAATACGAGATATGTTCTTATTGAGACGGTGTGGAAGCATTTACTAAATAGAGGGTTTATGCTGATGTGATCATGGCAAGCACAATGAATGAGCAGCTTGAACCGGAGCAGCTTGTAGCCGAGGAAGCTAAAAAGAACTGGATTAGCTCAACAACAACATTTGATCTAGGAATTTCAAGAAGAAAAGTTCTTTGATAAAAGTTGAAGGTTGGCTGCAACAATGAGCCAGCAACTAGGGTTTATATCCAAAAACAAAGGAAAAATAAGCAAAGAAAATAAATGGGCCAAAAACAACATATGGGCCATAAAACATAAATCTGGTCGAAATTAGACTTGATCAGCTGGACGTACATCCACTGTTGGGCCTTTTCTGAGTGATTCACTGGGACGATTGGGGAGATCTTGATAGTTTCAGAAACTAGACCCACGGGGCTTTGGAACCATATGTAAAACGTTTTCTGGGGCGCTCACTTGATTGAAAAAGCCATAGTAGTGAATCGCTGGGTTTGGATTATGATCAACAAATGGGCTAAGGGGATGTGATCCATTTGTCTCATTAAAAACCTTACTTTGGAAAACCCATTGGGACAAAACCAAAGTAAGGGAAAAAGAGTGCAAATGGGTCACATACCCATTTGTTGATCCTCTTGAAATTCCTGGATCAAATGTTGTTGTTGAGCTAATCCATTTCTTCTTAGCTTCCTCGGCTACAAGCTGCTCCGGTTCAAGCTGCTCATTCATTGTGCTTGCCATGATCACATCTTCCTCTCCCACTTGAAAAGGATTTGACCTCAAATCCGAACAATCTGCAAGGAAAAGAATTAAGTTAGAATTATTGAAGTAAATCAGAATAGACTCACCTTGCAAGCAGATTTTGTAGGCAATGATCTTTGTGTGGGATGGAAAACGTCGTCTTTTTATTTGAACCCACAAACTTCCACCAGGCTCAAAGATCAGTCGGCATTGCCTCTTGTTTGTTTGCTACTCCTTTCTCAAATACTCCATCGGTTCAAAATCAGCTTGAACAACAATCTTTTTAAGCCAAACATGGAAGAGCCACGTTTTTGGGGCATGAAAATTCAGCTCTCCATCCTGTATACCTTTTGCACTCGCAACAAATACTCGAAACAAAAGATCATAGGTGCAAAAGATATACTCCTTTCGACTAGCATACAATTTTCCACTTAGATCATCTAAAACAAATTTTATGTGATCAGCATGATAATCTAAGTTGTTGCTAAAATTCAGAATGCTATCAAAGTATACAATTTCTCCAAAGAATAATTCAGCATTCGGTGAAGCACTAACATAATTAGAGAATCTATCAATATTCATAAGCACAAAATTTCTATTAACTTCACACGTTTTATCAAACAGAAAACCTCCTTGCCTAAAGAACTTTTTATACTCAAATTCTTCACAAGATGGAAACACATTTTTAAAAATATCATTTGAATAGTAAATCATTCTAATGTTTTCAAATTCCAGCAACTTAGCTTCAGGAATAAAAAGAAACACATACCTGGGAATTATTGCATCTATCACAATAATTTTCTTACCTTGCTGGTTTCGGATGTCACAAGAAATTATCTCCATGTTTGCTTCTGGTTCAAAGGCAATAGGATGTTCTATGTCATAGATGGGAAGTAGCAAGTCACTAGATTTTTCTTTAGGAACGACACTTCTGAAATCCTGAAAACGACAAGGTTTCTCACTCGGCAGCACTGGTGCAAGGTTAGTAAAACTCAAAAGAGTTTCTTTATAAATAAATTTAAGCACGTGTTGTTTTAAAATTAATGCTCTTGTGTCCTCACCAGTACTCTCAAAGGAGTTTGAAGGACTCACAAATTTATTCTCACAGGTTATTTCATTGGATACTTCTTCCTTTTGTTTATGCTTCTTAGCCGTGATGAGATATTCCTTGGCCAGAAACTCCTCAAGTTATTCTTTTGAAGCTGCATCAATTTCTTTTGGCAAAGACAAGTGTGTGACACTAGAATTGAAAAATTCAGTTAGTGATTGGAATAAATCAGCACTTATCTTAGTTACTTCCTGATTTTCTTTTCATGTTGCAGGTTTAGTCACTTCTTGAATTTCGAATGGCCTGTCATGAGACGATTTACCATCCCGTCTTGCTGCTTCTTCTCTTTGTTGACTTGGCTTGTCTCTCCTTGGTTCACTCCTTTGTTGTGTACCGTTCTGTACTGATTTTAGGGCGTGTCTTCTCCTCATGATAGCTTTCATTTCTGTCCACGTCTCTACTGATTTTTCTCCACAGCGTTTCCTTGATTTCACGAACTGATCCCACCAACTACGTGCGTAATCGTAGAATGAACTTGCTGCCATATGCATTTTGTTGCTCTCCGAGTAGTGCTGGTATTCAAAGGCACGTTCTACCTTCCTCTCCCATTCCAAGTATATGTCAGCATCAGTTTTTTCCAAGGAATGATGGAATCTTGACAACAGATTGCCCACTGCATTCCCGTGCACGTCTAGGTCTTCTTTGGCCATCTTGAAACGAGCTATTATCACAACGGTAATAATATTCTGCTTCTCCGTCTCTAGACTTTCTCGGCTGCTCTCTGTCTCTCCTATGAGCTCTCTCATGTGTCTTCATGTGCTGAGACTCACTCATCATGTACCTGAAATAAATCGACAACAAACAACCATTAACAAGTCCTCACAAAAATTAAATCAACAAGGGTTTCAGATATGAGCAGATTTGCTAAAACACTTCAAATTGTTAAACACGAAATATGCTGTACTTGAAAAACGAATTTTGCAAGTAAATTAAGTAACAGGCTGTCTAGACTCACTTGACTCAGCAAACTGAAACAACAACACACAAATTCCACACCTTAGACTTGATCTAACACACAAATATATATATATATATATTTTTTGATGAAACAGACACGAAACACTCTTAAACACTTGTCTAGCTACGAAAATTACAGAAACAAACCTAACTAGACTCAACACACACATGTAGCTGAACAGACACGAAAATACCTAAAAACTACAAGGACTTGTGCGACAGCAAACATAGAAGATGAACAGACATAAAGCTCAAACGAAAACTAAGAACAGATCTGCAAAGAGAGATAGGAACGAGATTACCCAGAGTATAGAGCTTCGCTCTGATACCACTTAATAAGAACTCCCTTGAATCGCCACTCTAAGCTGGGTAAAAGTAACCGGATAATCCTTGCAAGTGGTGAAGCTTCAAGGCGCGGGGAAAGACGAAGGGTCACACAAAGGATTGCGGAAGTCCTTTGATATACCGTGTTGAACTTCTCTGGATATGACACACCAAAGGAGAACAATGATCTGGATATTACACACCAGAATAAGGTGAAGAGAATCACTCTCTAGACCAAAAGAAGAAAAAGAAAAGTTATGTGATAAAAGTTGAAGGTTGGCTGCAACAATGGGCCAGCAACTAGGGTTTATAGCCAAAAACAAAGGAAAAATAAGCAAAGGAAATAAATGGGCCAAAAACAACATATGGGCCATAAAACATAAATCTGGTCGAAATTAGACTTGATCAGCTGGACTTACATCCACTGTTGGGCCTTTTATGAGTGATTCACTGGGACGATTGGGGAGATCTTGATAGTTTCAGAAACTAGACCCACAGGGCTTTGGATCCATATGTATAAAGTTTTCTGGGGCGCTGTGAGCTAACAACGACACTTGATTGAAAAAGCCATAGTAGTGAATCGCTGGGTTTGGATTATGATCAACAAATGGGCTAAGGGGATGTGATCCATTTGTCTCATTAAAAACCTTACTTTGGAAAACCCATTGGGACAAAACCAAAGCAAGGGAAAAGAGTGCAAATGGGTCACATACCCATTTGTTGATCCTCTTGAAGTTCCTGGATCAAATGTTGTTGTTGAGCTAATCCATTTCTTCTTAGCTTCCTCGGCTACAAGCTTCTCCGGTTCAAGCTGCTCATTCATTGTGCTTACCATGATCACATCATATGCCGTAATATTATATTTGGTATCAACATGGAGAGGGTTTTGAAAGGACGTCTCAAGCAGGTGCTAGTAGTAGTAATTATCAAGGTCATGTAGATTTTGATTAGGGTAGTAGTTACCATCATGGTGAAAATCAATTTGATCAGGGTCAAGATCATGATAGGAGCCATGCCATGGTTACTGATGCATTTCATGAAACAAATGTTGATAATACTGTTGAGGAACCCAACGTAGATGCAAAACGATTTTATGATATGCTAGATGCTGCAAATTAGCCACTCTACAATGGATGTGGAGAAGGTCAGTCTAAATTGTCGTTAGCAGCTAGGATGATGACATTTAAAACTGATCATAACTTAGCTGAGGTTTGCATTGATGATTGGGCTGATCTTATTAGAGAGTATTTGCCAGAGGATAATTTGGCAACTAAAACATACTATGAGATACATAAGTTGGTGTTTAGTCTTGGGTTGTCTTCTGAGATGATAGATGTATGTGTTTACAATTGTATGATTTTTTGGAAAGATGATGATAAGCTGCAGGAATGTCGATTTTGCCAAAACCCGAGATTTAGGCCGCAAACTTCTGGGGGTAGTAAGATATCGTACCAACGGATGTGGTATCTTCCTATAACTGATAGGTTGAAACGATTGTATCAATCTGAAAGGACAGCTGCATCGATGAACTGGCATGCAGAACATTCACAAAGAGAAGGAGAAGTGACTCACCCGTCAGATGCAAAAGGTTGGAAACACTTTAATACGGTACACCCATACTTTGCTAAATCTAAGCGAAATGTGTATCTTGGTCTTTGCACTGATGAATTTAGTCCATTCGGTATGTCTGGTAGGCAATATTATTTGTGGCCAATTATTGTAACGCCTTATAACCTTCCCCCAGATATTTGCATGCAAAGGGAATTTCTATTCCTGAATATTTTAGTCCCTGATCCCAATCATCCAAAGCGGTCCCGTGATGTGTTTTTGCATCCTCTCATTGATAACACCGTATTTTTATGCGTTTTGGTATATATTTTAGAACAATTTAATCTGTTTTCCGCTTGGTTTTCTATGATTTTATTACGCGTTTTGCATGTTTGCGGTTTTAAGACTCTTTTCAGGTAACTCGGGATTAAAGAGTGCATTTCTGAGCAAAAGTACGTTTTTGGATAAACTTGGACCCTATAGAAGTCTTGCAATAAAAGAAGATCTTTAACCGTCTGATCATCACCAAATTTGGATACAACAAAGTAGAGATAACCAGGTTTCAAATGCAATTAGATTGGGGACAATCCAATGGTTGAATCCTAAAATATACCCGAAACACTGAATACCGATGAAGCTACCCAAAAAAGCAGTCTACCGCGGGTCGAGGAGCCGGACCCGCGGCCGCGGCCAAGCACCATTCCAACGCCCCTGGAGCCACCCCACCCGCGGCCAGAGACCAGTTCACCGCGGCCAGAAGCAACAGACCCGCGACCAAGCCTAATTCCGCCCAAGATGATTTGTTTCTTCACCCGAGGCCAAAACCGTCTTTTTACGTCAAACCGTAAAATGACCTAAGCTTGTTGAAGACCTATAAATACTTCACTACAAGAAACCTGGTTGTTTACAACGGACATAATCGATGTAAAATCGATGTAAAACAGGCTTTAGGACGATTTAGCGACGATTGTCAATTCGTCGTAAATCGTTCGTCGTTAATCCCAAATCGTCGTAACATCGTCGTAACTGTTGGGACGTTTACAAATCGTCGTTAAACATTCGTCGTAAAAACGTCGTAATATTACGATGATTTTATGACATTTATACCAATGAGGTGTTACGACGATGTTACGACGATTTGTGTTACGACGATTTTACGACGATTATACCAATGAGGTGTTACGACGATTTTACTACGATTATACCAATGAGGTGTTACGACGATCATACGAAGATTTGTGTTACGACGATGTTACGACGATTTGTGTTACGACGATTTTACGACGATTATACCAATGAGGTGTTACGACGATCATACGACGATTTGTGTTACGACGATTATACCAATGATGTGTTACGATGATCATACGACGATTTGTGTTACGACGATGTTACGACGATTTGTGTTACGACGATTTTACGACGATGTTACGATGGTTTATCGAATTAGTATATTTAATAATTTAATTAATAAATATAATTAATTAAATAATAATTTAAATTATTAATATTTAAATTAAAAATAAAAATAAAAATAAAATAAAAATAAATAATTTTAAAATACAAATTAAAGTTTGAATTACATATTACAAAATCCTAATTAATACCAAACTGTCCAAAATGCTCTTCGTCGGTTCGCCGCAACAATTCGTCTCGATGTGCAGCGAGCGGATCCACATCCTGATCCGCATCCCTCGGTCCCGATGTCGATGCTTTCTGCGCTTTCAGGGCCTTCGCCAATGCGGGATTATCCACCGCAAGAAGCTCGAACAGAGAATCGTATCCTTGGATCGTCTTATCTAATCCAATGATCTTCTGTTTGGATTCCACTTGCTTCGCCCGTAAAGTGTTGATCTCGGTATGGGCGGTGTTCAACTCGTTCCTCAACCCAACCGGATCGTCGTGCGGATGATGTGCGGAAGACGAGGCAACAAAACTATCTCGAATCGATCCCATCCCTAAAACTCTGCCCTTCTTCTTCGGGGCAACCTAAAAAAAAACGTTAAAATTAATAAATTAAATACGAAATAATTACGTAAAAATATAATTTGATTATTATTACCTCTTCAAATATCTCGTCCATTTGGGCTGTGGTCAAAGCCGCGTTGGACTGAACCGAGCTACCTCCAGGTGATAGCTGCTGAGAGAGCTGAGTTTGACGCTCCTCAATCCGTGCTTGGGCGGTATTGTAAAGCAGCTCCGCTCGAGGATCCACAAAAGAACCGTATTTCTTTTTGTGAGTTTCCTCAAAAACTCTAGTCATCGGAGGAAGTTCGCCTCCGTTTGCCTAAACAAATGACATTAAAAAAAAACGGTTAAAAATTAAATTAAATTAATTACAAACTAGGAAAAAAAAATATTAGAAAAAATCATACCATTTGAATACGCCTTCCCGCAAATGACGTCTGACCTGAAGTATGTGGCAACACCGCCGGACGACCGTCTGGACCGACAGTGTTCCGAGAAGCCGAACACTTAGCAGCCACTTGCTGCGAATGCGGATCCATCCAGTATGTCTTCAAGCCGTTCCAGACTTCGGAAGACATGTACGGGGACTTCGCCGCATCGCCCTCAACCTCCCACTTCCGCTTCCAATCGGAGACGGTATTGTTGAGCCGCAATTTTCCCTTCGCCTTAAACTCCGTCTTCACCGTCTCGTTGATCGCAAAATTCCAGTGCCATTTTTGCTATAAAACAAGAAAATAATTAGAAACGGTTAAATAAAATTAAATAATTAAATAAAAAAAAGTAAAACGACTATTACCGCGAAACATTTGAACCACATATCAACGACGTCGCCCGGAACGGCAGACCAATTGCGGTGAGGCTCCTCGAAGTAGGATTTGATGGTGTTAGACACACTCCGCCCGACTTTGTTGTCTTCCTTAAACGTGTAATATAAAAATGTAATTATAAGTAAAAACAAAATATTTATTAAAAAAAAAAAATTACCTTACATACCAAAAAGTATTCGGCGGCCGGAGCGGATCTAATCGGGGTAAATGATCATAACCCGGCGAATGCAAAATGTCCTCGACCGTCAATCCCGCATATAGCAAAGCGGGTCGAAGTGCAGGTGCAGGTGCAGGTGCACCTGGCGGAGGCGCCTGTGGAGCGGGACCGGAGACCGGAACCACAGACGGTGTGGCAGACGATGAGGGGGCATCCGAATTAACACTCGGTCCCGAAGCGCCACCCATAAACGCGGAATAGTGAGTCCTACGTGGCCCCATATCTAAAAAAAAATAAACGACTATCAAAAATATAATTCAATATAATTCCAATCCTATCTAATAATTCCATTCCTATCTAATATTAACAATCATAAATACTTATCTAAATATTAAAAAAAAACAATTACCTTCTAGAGAGAGAAAGCTCCGAGTTTAGAGAGAGAAAGAGTTTGTGAGTTGTGAGGGAAAAATATGGGCTCGCGTATATATAGATTTTGTGGCCGTCGTAATTTCGATGGTACATTACGACGATTTTACGACGGATCCGTCGTAAAATCTTCGTAACCCATGAAACCAATCAGAATAATTTACCAACGCGGGAAATTTTTCATTCCACGCGGCAAAAATAATTCCCGGTTACGATGCGTTTACGACAGATCCATCGTAAAATCGTCGTAATGTACCATCGAAATTACCAGGAATCCGTCGTAACATCGTCGTAATATTAGAAATGTAAACCCTAAACCCTAAACCCTAAACCCTAAAACACATAACCGTCTTTTATTAACAAAATATATTTGTACATCATAAACTTTTCAATGTACACAATACAATCAATAATGACGATTGAATCTGACAAATATCAAATTTTCTTATATCTTTTTACTTCTCTATAACATTCGTTGTATAAGTTTCTTCGTAACATGCATGAAGTATAAATTGTTAATAATTTTTGTATTATGTCAAACAACGAACCGAGAACTTATATAAAACAATATAATTGATGATATACCAATCATTTACAACCTATACTCAACCTTAAAACCCTAAACCCTAAACCCTAAACCCTAAAACCTAAACCCTACATATTCGTCGTAATATCGTCGTAAAAGAATCCGTCGTAAAATCGTCGTAATTGACAAATCGTCGTAAATTCGTCGTAGTTTTACGACGATGTTACGACGTAAATAGTGACATCGGTATCACGACGATTTCACGTCGACTCTGAGAGTTTGGTAAAACACGGTTTCTTATAGTTCACCTAATTATTTACATCAAATATTTTCGACGTAATGTCGTCGTATATTCGACGTAAAATCATTGTAATGCTATTCGATATAAAACCGTTGTAAATATTCGTTGCAAACCCGTTGGTAATTTCTATAAAATTTCTATAATTACCTTCCACACCTTCAATGGTAACTCAAAAAAAAATATACACACTAAATATATACATACCTACGTTTCCTTGGGTTCTTATGATGATCTTTGTGTTCCCATTTCTTGATGATCTTGCCAACAAAGAATCATGTGGGATCTTGTTTTCATGTAAAGACAGTCTTCATTATAACTACCATAGGTGAATGATTCATCGAATTGGACATCTATGTAAATCGTAATATAAGGATGTCCAATTATATGTATCTTTCACTTATGGTGGTTGGTCTTTATGTATTTTCTTTGTTGGCCAGATCATCAGAAGTGGGAATACAACGGTCTGCTCCTTAACCCAAGACGACATTACGACGATATTACGTCGTAATATCAACGTAATATGCAGAAACCATATTCGTCGTAATTGCGATGTAATTTTACATCGAAATTACGACGACATATATTTACGACGAGTTTACATCGAATTTCGTCGTAATTGACAAATCGTCGTAAATCCGTCCTATAATATCATAGTTATCCACCAGTATGGAACATGTAATCGGAGCGATAAATGCTATTTGGGCACGTTCTGGACCCATGATCTTTGTTCACACTATTGGTCCGGGCACGTTCTGGACCCATGATCCTTCTCGGGTACCAGAGACGATCAAGGAAGGATCAATAGAAAGAAGTCACAAGAAGGTTACCTTCGCTCGACGAAGGAATCACGTTATTGCGAGGGCGTAGCTCCATCGCACCCAAAATCGCAAAATCGAAGAAAGATGAAATATTAGGGTTTATCAATCATCGCTCTATCTTTCCAGAGGTATTAGTTATGAGGGCGTGACTGTGCGCAACTGTCGAGAACGGCAGGAAACACAAATCCCACGTGTCGATTTTCTATCCGTCCGTGAGGTATTAGAGTTTATATTTTAATAAATATCCTAAAATGACACACTTTTAACTTTTGTATACGGTTTGTAATCAATTAATGAATTAATAATATTCATGCATTAACTTTAAAAATTCAAATAAGCTAAAATTAAAATAAGTTATATTATACAAATTAAAATAAGAGCAATTACCTATATAAATAAATCAGAATCATCATTTCCGCTCGGTTCATCATTTTCATTGGGTTCATCATCTTCAGGTTGCGAATCATCGTCACTCTCATCAAACTCATCGGAATCGCCTTCTGCTTCTGTGTCATCAGGTAGATATTCAAGTTCCCTGTTGCGGGGATCAATTAAAAGAGCGTTCTCCGTAATCTTTGGTTCTCTAATGTCACAACAAGAATCTTGTTGCATTGGAAGATCGTCAACACCAACAATTTTACCCCTTGGAGCAATTTTAATTACCGATAACCATGTGGGCCCAGTGGTTCGAACTCGCGGATATGGCACGAACGTTACTTGTTCTTTTTGTGATGCTAGGATAAAAACTTGTTGTATCGCCGTGCTTTGTTGACGTCGACCACACCAAATTTGTTTATTCGAACCCCTCGACCGACTGTTGGATCGAACCAATCACATTTGAAGATATAGCATTTCATACTAACCAAGCCGGGGTACTCCAATTCGATTATTTCCTGCAACACCCCATAAAAATCTATTTCACCCCTAACACAAACTCCGTAGTTGGTAGTTGCCCGCCGAACGCCGTATTTGTATGTTTGAAACACATAACCACGGGTGAAATACATGGGTGCAGTCGTTATCTTCCCGAGGGGGGGCTAGTAGTAACTCATGAAACCATATTGGATATTCGGGGTCACCATGATCCACCTATGAAATTTGGGAATGTTAGATCGAGCATCAATATATATACTTAATGAAATTTTTTTATTATGTAAACTTACTTGCGTCTTCAACCACTTAGCAAAGTGACGATCTTTACGATCGTTTATTTCATCATCTGAAACGCCTTCAATGCATTCTCGTACCTGACTAACAAATAAACTGCATATACATATATATACATTTAAATTAACACCTTTATCTATATATATAATAAATTAGGAGTGGCTAATTAAATTGTCACGTTACCTCTCCAAAGGTTCCACTTCCTCGCAATTTAGGAGGATGTACGTATGTGCGCTGTGCCTGTCATTCTCGTTAGACCACCAAACTTCCTTCACTTTTCCACCAAGACGACCGATTGGTGAGAAGATGTCTGGGACACCCTCTACTGCATAAGTTCTTCCCACACCACCATCATCATATCGTCGGGGTTTCCGTTTGGGTGTGCGAACTTTCGTAGCAAAATAGTATGAAGTGAAGTGTGAAGTTTCTTTGGTCAAACTTCCCGCAACAATTGATCCTTCAACCCTTGCTAATTTTTTAGCCTTTCCCTTTAAATGCTTCATGAACCGCTCGAATGGGTACATCCACCTAAACTGAACAGGCCCGCCTAGTTCTACTTCGTGAGGGAGATGAATGGGAAGATGTTCCATGACATCAAAAAACGCCGGCGGGAATATCTTCTCCAGATTGCACAACAATATTGTAATATTAGAATCCAACTTTGCAATTATATCTTCTGACAACGTCCGTGTACTAAGATCCCAGAAAAACCCTCCGATGCCTGCAACACCCAACAATTATATAGTGCAATATTTGAACAAATTATATGTGATTTGATGATGTCTCTTACCTCCAATTGCTTCATGAACATTTCCTGGAAGGAGTTCGGCAAATGCGAAAGGAAGTAATCGTTGCATAAACACGTGGCAGTCATGACTCTTCATCCCTGAAAACTTTTGTCCTTTCTCAACAGATTTAGCTAGATTGGATACATACCCATCAGGAAACTTCACATCAGATGAAACCCAATTGAACAACGCTGCCTTTTGTTCGGCACCCTACCGAAATATAGGAACTGGTGATTTCCCATTGCTCATAATATGCAACTCATTTCTGTTGCAAATATCAGGCAAGTCCAACCTTGACTTTCCGTTGTCTTTGGTTCTTCCTTTCACGTTTAACACCGTATGCATAATGTTATCAAAAAAGTTTTTCTCAATATGCATGACATCAAGATTGTGTCGCAGCAGATGATCTTTCCAGTACGAAAGTTCCCAAAAAATGCTTTTCTTGTGCCAATTGTGATTCTCCCCGTATCCATCAGGCATATTAGCTGGAATGTGTCAATTTCCCCCACGATTTATAATTTCTAGTCCCCCAAAATGAACTATTTGCGCTTCTAGATCTTCCCCAGATAGATACACTGGTGGGGGGACACGCACGATTTTGTTCTTCCTAAACAATCGCTTGTTTCTCCGATATGGATGGTTGATTGGTAGAAACCGACGGTGACAATCAAACCAGCATGTTTTTCGACCATGTTTCAGCTGAAATGCATTTGTCCGATCGAGGCATTACGGACAAGATAACCTCCCATGCGTCTTCCAACCTGATAGCATCCCGTATGCAGGGAAGTCGCTTATTGTCCACATAAGCACAGCACGCATCGTAAATTTTTTCTTCCTCGAACAGTCGTATGTACAAACTCCTGTAGACCACAACTGTTTCAACTCATGTATGAGAGGCTGCAAAAACACATCAAGGGAACGCTTCGGATGCTTCGGACCAGGTATTAATATACTCAAGAATAAAAATTCTCTTTGCATACACATATCTGGAGGAAGGTTGTATGGCGTTAGGATTACAGGCCATAAAGAATATTGCCTACCAGACATACCGAATGGACTAAATCCATATGTGCAAGGCCAAGATACACATTTCGCTTGAATTTAGCAAATTCCGGGTGTACCGTGTTAAAGTGTTTCCAAGCTTTTCATCTGACAGGTGAGTCAGTTCTCCTTCTCTCTGCGAATGTTCTGCATGTCACCTCATCGATCCAGCTGTCCTTTCAGATTGATACAATCGTTTCAACCTATCAGTTATAAGAAGATACCACATCCGTTGGTACGGTATCTTACTACGCCCAGAAGTTTGTGGTCTTAATCTCGGCTTTTGGCAAAATCGACATTCATGCAGCTTATCATTATCTTTCCAAAACAGCATACAATTTTCAACAGATACATCTATCATCTCAGAAGGCAACCCAAGACTAAACATAAACTTCTGTATCCCATAGTATGTTTCGGCAGCCAAATTATCATCTGGAAAATACTCTTTAATAAGATCAGCCCAATCATCCATGCAAGCCTCAGCTAAGTTATGATCTGTTTTAATTGTCATCATCCTAGCTGCTAACGACAATTTAGACTGACCTTCTCTACATCCATCGTAGAGTGGCTGATTTGCAGCGGCTACCATATCATAAAACCGCTTCGCATCTACATTGGGTTCCTCAACATTATTATCAACATTTGTTTCATGAAATGCATCATTGACCATTTCATGCATCCTATCATGTTCTTGACCCTGCTGATCAAATTGATTTTCATGACCATGATGATAGCTACTACCCTGATCAAAATCTACATGACCTTGATAATTACTACTACAATCAGCTTGATCAGTAGTACTCCTTTCAAAACCCTCTCCATGTTGATACCAAACATAATATTGCAGCATAAACCCTCTATTTAGTAAATGCTTCCACACCGTCTCAATAAAAATATATCTCGTATTCTTGCATTTACGACAAGGACAGAATATCTTATCGCTTTCGAGGGTTGTTTGCATATTTCCGGCCTGATACATGAATATTTCAAGCCCCTCTTGGAATTCTTTCGTCAACGATCCCTCTGAATCTTTTTGCGTATACATCCATCTTCGTAGTTCGTATATGGACATTTTATAAAAATAGTTTTTGAAGTGTTTTTTTTATAAGAGATTTTTTTTTTTTGATAACTTTCGTTCGAAGTACGCAAGTATTTATAGAAATTTTTAGGATTTACCAACGGATTTACATCGAAAGTTTACGTCGAATTTACATCCAAATAAAATTTTCAACGATTTTACATCGCATATACGACGGATTTACGACGAATATATTAGATGTAAATAATTAGGTAACCCTGCTTAAAAAACGTGCTCACCTACCTAAACACAATCGACTTAAACTCGTCATAATTTACATCGAATACATGTCGTCGTAATATAGATGTACAATTACATCGATATTACGACGATATAAAAATCATCGTAAGCTCACCTCGACACCAACGTCGAGCTAAACAACTTTAACCAAAATAGCTCAACGGGAGGCAACCCATTTTAGGTACGTTTTTCTTTCTAGTTTTTCTTCATTTTTCTACTAACATTTTCTTTTCTTAGTTTTCAGTTTTCTAAAAAACCAAAAAAAAAAAAAAAAATCAAAATACCGAAAAGACAAAAAGATGGAGACACGGTTCGAAGCTGCTCGGTCCAGCCCGCACCGCAAGGAAGGACTTGACCGCAAAAGAAGCTCGGTCACGGCTGAAAAAGCCAGACCCGCGGCGAGCTAGCCCTTGGTCATGGTTGCGATCAATAGACCCGCGGCCAGCTTGCCATTAGCCGCGGCTGCATCCCTTTGACCCGCGACCAGCCCCCTGATTATCCCGATCGACTCTGTTTGATCCCCAATCGATTCCCATCCATTCCCAACCAGCCCCACATCCATTCCCATCACCTTATCATCATCTACCATCCCTAAGTCACCACCATTCCATTCGCAAATCTATTCCCCAAGCGCATCCAGGTAAGTTTTCTTTTTCCTTAAAATTATTACATACATCTAATATTCGTCCTTACCCGATTAATTTCACACTGGGGACAGTGTGATTTAAGTCTGGGGGAGGATTCCATCCCTTACTAACCACCACGTCTTTCATTTGTGTTTGCATTTTGCATTTTTTGACGTTTTTCTTAATAAAAAATTCAAGTTTTTCGAAAAGCGTAGGAATACGTTATCAGGAAATGATGAAAGAAATCCACGACGATAACCGACCAGTGTGCTTCTATGCTATCTCCTAGTAACATGCTCTTTCGTAATTTGGTTCTAGACTAGGTGGTAGCTAGAGTTTCTGTTAATGCGAAATCCCTAGAGGAATTTAGACCGTAGAGATTCTCTAGGATGGAATATGCTAGCTCTATTTTATTTGGACTTAATCTTGATTTAATTTTCTCATCAAAGGTTTAGGCAAAGATAACGAATCATACATTCATGACGTTTTTTCACCTTTTACCACTCTTTGTCGTACATGAATGGCCAACTCATCTTTAGTTGGTACCCCACCCGAAACATTTGTTCCTTTAGTTGGTAACCTTTGTTCAAACCTCATGCAACTCTCTTTGTGACTTATGTGCAGATATGTGCAAAAACGCCGGAGAGGGAGGAACGACACATCTTTCAGTCACTAAAGACGAAGAATATACGCGATCGGTGGTGGTGAATTCAACAAAGATGGGAGCTTGGTTATGCTTTGGAAAACCTCAAAATCATGGTAAATTTTCGTCCCCCTAAGACTCTACTTCAATAAAAGGCGTTTCATTCTTTCAAAAAAAATAATAATAAAAAAACATAAGTGAAATGGAAAGGAAACAAGAGCCTTAAAAGAGTCTAGATTGGTCGAAATACTTATGAGGCATCCATGGTTAGTTTGTGAGAAGTCTGTCATTCCAAGCCCACAGAAAATTATAAGTCTGGGCGAATGACAGAAAGATTCTATTTTTGGAAGGAGGAAGTGCAACGTTTTTACGCAAGAAGAAGTGACTGGAAGTTGTGGTGATCAATAGGTCATTCCTCTCTTGCTGTTTTGCATAATATCTCGCACCCTCCGGTGCAATTACGGTAACTCGAAACACTCTTAATGATGAGGACATCGAATCAGCTAGCCCACCAGAGGTGAGCTCAAAGCTCGGACAAGACCAAACCGGGCCGATTATGGAGACTATGATGAACGATCGGTTTGATGCATTACAAAGCCGACATTGGAAACCCGGAGGACTTTTGGATACTACCAATTCAAAAGAGAATTGTAATGAGCGTACGACAAGCTTAGATCTTGTTTATTGGCGACAGCGGTTCTCTTATGGATTTGGGACAGTAACTTCCAAAGTTACTTCAACGAGTGGAAAGCGAGCAAACGACTTGAAGGATCAATCAACCCTAGAGGAAATCATTAGGAGAAAGAGTCTGGAAAATAGCTTCAACATGTTCAAGGAGAAGCTGAAGCATCTGGAACACGAAGGACTGATCAGGCTTGATCAGTTTGAAGGTTGGAACCTAACCCCGTTGTTGAGCTCCAATTTCAATCGAATGTTCAATCATGTGTCGCTTCCAGATCACGGCACTTCAGGAAACGATCTATATATGGGTCGAAAGATATTTGAGTCTAGTTTCCAGAACATCCAAGATATCTCCAATCAGCCCAGCCAATCGCTTATAAAAGGCCCAACAGTGGAGACGTATCTAATGGACTCAATCCTACCCGAAAATGTCAAGTGGAATCTTTTGAAGCCCAAACATGAAAGCCCACTTGAGAATGGTTTCTATGAGCTTAAGAGACACTTAAGAAGCTTTCTAGAAGCTTCCCTTCACGACCTAAGGTGCACCACACCTCACTTGATCGAGTGGATCAAGTTTGAGCTACACTTGCCTTATTTGGAGATTCTCGCCATTAATCTCCAATGGCTCTATTATTTGAAGTGTGGCCTCGAGTTGAAGCTTTTCCACAGCAACCAGGATGTACCTAGACACTTGACATTCGCCCCTAAGTTGTCAAGACTCAAGAAAGGCTCCGTTTTCCATATTTGGCCGATTCTCGTCATTATGACTCAAACGGCTAGTTTTAGCATTTATTTTGCGATTTCCTTCTTGTTTAATTTCGTGTATGAGCACTATATAAGCTCAGCTTTGCTTTCATTGTAACTCACCTTTCAATCAAGAATTTTATAAAGTATTTCGTTTTTCTTTCAAAGAGTGTTTCTTTGCGAAGATTGTTTTGTTCTTTAGAATATTGTGTGTGATTCACTATATTCTCTAGACGCCTCGGATTAAGTTATTTGTGAGATTCAAATAGCTTGTTCGATCAAGGATTGAGAGAGTCAATCACCATCGATTGAGAGAGTCAATCAAACACCACCTTCCATCTCACCATCGTCCCCACTTCCGCAACAAAGCTTGGAATCTCTCGATCATCGAGTGGTCATAGTATTGGAGTGATTCCGTGCTTATATCACTTAACCTCACCCGTAAATACCTTTAATACCTAGCATCGATTGTCTTGGTTTAATCCTTTTTATGAGAAACTCACGCCTATACTTAATGAATTTAGAGAGCTAGTTGACCTGATTTTTGGATTTTGAAATTTTATATTTCGTATGACGGATACCGTGGACTAGTGTTACAGGAACTTCTAGTGAGACTTTTCTAGGCTAGATTGCGATTGATGTAGTTCGATGGTTATGGTTTAGAAGTACGGTCTCTGAGATTTCTAGTTTTCGATGATTTTCGTTTGATCATTTCCAAGCTTGAGCTTTGTCTTGTTTGAGGACAAACAAGGTTTAAGTCTAGGGGTGTGATAACACCGTATTTTTACCTGTTTTGCTATATATTTTAGAACACTTTAATAAGTTTTCCGCTTGATTTTCTATGCTTTTATTACGTATTTCGCATGTTTGCAATTTTAAGACTCTTTTCAGGTAACTCGGGATTAAAGAGTGCATTTCGGAGAAAAGTACGTTTTTGGATAAACTTGGACCGTTAAGAAGTCTTGCAATCAAAGAAGACCTTATCATCGTCTGATCATCACAAAATTTGGATACAATTAAGTAGAGACAACCAGCTTTCAAATGCAATTGGATTGTGGACAATCAAATAGTTGGATCTTAAAATATATCAAAGCACTGAAGACCAATGAAGCTGCCCGAAGAAGCAGTCAACCGCGGGTTGAGGAGCCGGACCCGCGGCCAAGCACCATTCCACCGCCCCTGGAGCCACTCCACCCATGGCCAGAGCCGAGTTCGCCGCGGCCAGAAGCAATGGACCCGCGTCTAAGCCTAATTCCACCCAAGATGATTCGTTTCTTCACCTGATGCCAAAACCGTCTTTTCCCGTCAAACCCTAAAACGACCTAAGCTTGTTGAAGACCTATATATACTTGTTTTAGACAGAATTTTTGGAAAAAGAGAGAGACCCTTGGAAAACCTTAGAAGACTAGTTTTGCTTTCATTCTTGTACTCTTGCATTGAGATTTTCGGGATTAGTGAGGAGGTTTTTCACCGGGCTTACTTGAACTCATGAGGCCTCTTTCACCAATCTTATGTTTAATTTAATTATGTCTTTTTCCAGTATGTGCGAGTAGTTTAGATTTTTGGGTTCAAAGGATTGTCGAGGGGAATTCTATGTTCGATAAGAATTTCACTCGGTAAACCCTGGCCGATTTCTAGAGCTCTTCTTGTGGAAAGTTGTCAATGCATGAATCTAGTATCATGAACTAGAGGCTGATAGTGGGAGTTTAGAACCACAGAAGTGTTGCATCTAATCACCAGCAAAGTTCATCCACAAGGCGTGCACGTCGTAAGATTTCGAAAGTATACTTACGGAGTGCCATGAACCTATGGACCCACTAGCATATCAAAATCTTACGCGCGGCGAGAGACGGAAGCTAGTGGTCGAGTGATATTTTCATATATTACATGTCTTTAGCATGCATATTAGTTAACCTTTTAGATCATTCACATGCTAGTTCACATCTTTCTTTACCATTTTAGTGTTTGTTAGAGTTTAGGGTCTTGCATTTAGGTCCTAGTGAGTATTGCATGTTTTGTAATGATTTCTAGGGGATTGGAGGCATTTTGATGGAGATGGGAAGCCTTGGAACCGAGCACATCCGAGCTTGGGAGCATGAAGGAGAAAGAAAGATGAAGAAATGTTTTTCAGAAGGCACACCGACCCATCCTGGGTCGGTGCATTGGATCGGTGTCGACACAGAGAGAAGTGCCAAAGCAAGAAGAAGAATGCATTGATCCATCCTGGATCGGCACATTCGGTCGGTGTTGACACAGAGAGAAAAGCCGAAGCAAGAGAAGATTGCAACAACCCGTTCGAGATCGGTGCAATGGATCGGTGCAAACCTAGCTTAGCTCATCATGAAAGCCAAGAAGATTAGTAAAATGACCGATCATGGATCGGTTCCACGGATCACTGGTAATCCATCATACCGATCGTGTAAAATGACCGGCCGAAACTCGCACCTCCAGCACGTGACCCAACTCACATCCGGACATGCGAACAAGCAGAAGAATTAGCACCGATCGTTTGCACCGATCCAGGATAGATCGGTGCAAACTCCCCAGAACCATTTTACCCAGACCTGATCGGGTCAATACCTGGTTTGTTTCGGCTTGACCCGGTTCGCCCAAATTCACTATATATTTCCTAAACCTAATTTTCTAGAAACAAGTCTTTTCTTCAGCAAAAACCTCTCTAAGTGTGTTTGAGAGTAATTTGTAAGAGATTGATCCTTTTGATTTATGCAATTTGAGTATTGTTTTCTTTGATTCTATCTATCTATCTTTTATTTTATAATCATCCAATCATTTGATCATGGGTTTTAACTATTCTTTTATGGGATTTGTTGAAACCATGGTGATTAGTGAGTAGTTCTTAGAATTTAAGGATGAGATAGGTTTAGGGTAATTCCAAGGTTCATTCATTATGCTTAGGGTTATATTATCTTATTTCTCTTCTTGATTAGTGACGCTAATGCTATATTGGGATTGAGAGAGCCAATCTAAATCAAAGGGTAAAAATGTGTGGAAGAAGAAGGTAAAAAGCCTTGTGGGATAAGGGTAGCCTAGGTTGGGGTTTAATGGTTAGAATTGCTAGGGATTGAGACATTTCTTTTAGGCATTGGGTAGATGTAAATATATCCTTGTATGCATAGATTGCTCTTAACTCTTAGCATTTTGCTAAAGTTTACCCCTTCATTGAGAGATCCCTTGCATCAGAATAAGCCCATACGTTTGAGATCATTTTAATCACAAGACCTTTACCATAGCCAAATGAATTCACTTGTTTTGCATGAACATGATTCACTTGAACAACCAAATGAATGTCAAAGGATTGGATGATATGAGTGCTTGTGTAGGTTGAGGCTTGGGTTTGATTCATGTAGGGAAGGATATGGCTAGCTCCTTTTGAGTAGACTTGCTTGATCGCATCTTAGAGCTAGTAACTTGGCAATTGAATTTGAACTTTTTCGGTGATGTTGTGGATTTGAGCTCTCATTTCAACCTCTCTCCCTTTATTGTTTCCTATTGTTGATTGAGGACAAGCAAGGAAGTAAGTTTGGGGGAGTTGATATTTGCATATTTTACATGTCTTTAGCATGCATATTAGTTAACATTTTAGATCATTCACATGCTAGTTCACATTTTCTTTAGCATTTTAGTGTTTGTTAGAGTTTAGGGTCTTGCATTTAGGTCCTAGTGAGTCTTCCATATTTTGAAATGATTTCTAGGGGTTTGGAGGCATTTTGATGGAGATGGGAAGCCTTGGAACTGAGCACATCCGACCTTGGGAGCATGAAGGAGAAAGCAAGAAGAAGAAAGGGTTTTCAGAAGGCACACCGACCCATCCTGGGTCGGTGCATTGGATCGGTGTCGACATATAGAGAAGTACCAAAGCAAGAAGAAGAATGCACCGATCCATCATGGATCGGCACATCTGGTCGGTGTTGACACAGAGAGAAAAGCCGAAGCAAGAGAAGATTGCAACAACCCATTCCAGATCGGCGCAATGGATCGGTGCAAATCCAACTTAGCTCATCATGAAAGCCCATAAGATTAGCACCGACCCATCCTGGATCGATGCCACGGATCGGTGCTAATCCAGCATACTGATCGTGTAAAATGACCGGCCGAAGCTCGCACCTCCCGCATGCGACCCAGCTCACATCCGGATAGCCGAACATGCAGAAGAATTAGCACCGATCGTTTGCACCGATCCAAGGCCGATCAGTGCAAACTCCCCAAAACCATTTTACCCAGACCAAACCGGGTCAATACCCGGTTTGTTCCGGGTTGACCCGGTTCGCCCAGATTTACTATATATTTCCTAAACCTAATTTTCTAGAAACAAGTATTTTCTTAAGAAAAAACCTTTTTAAGTGTGTTTGAGAGTAATTTGTAAGAGATTGATCCTTTTGATTTATGCAATTTGAGTATTATTTTCTTTGATTCTATCTATATATCTTCTATTTTCTAATCATCCAATCATTTGATCATGGGTTTTAACTATTCTTTTATGAGATTTGTTGAAACCATGACGATTAGTGAGTAGTTCTTACAATTTGAGGATGGGATAGGTTTAGGGTGATTCCAAGGTTCATTCATGATGCTTAGGGTTATATTATCTTATTTCTCTTCTTGATTAGTGACTCTAATGCTAGATTGGGCTTGAGAGAGCCAATCTAGATCAAAGGGCATTTCACACCCACAAGGTGTTTGATGAAATGCCTTGATTAAATAATCAAGAGATATTCATTCATAGCCTATGAGAGTAGTTGTCTAGGGTGTTTATTTGGTTGATCTTGATTGTTTGCACTTAATGCTTGATATTCACAAATGTGAATTTGATCTTGGATTAGTAATTAGCATGGTGATTAATATCTTGAGAGAGGATTAGTCACACTTAATAATCATTGCCTAGGGATAGCTTTGTTTGAGTATTGAGCATCATGAATTAGTCTTGGATCATCTAAAATCGATTACCCCATCCTTGAATTCGTTTATATTTATTGCATTACAACTTGTTTAATTTGCTATCTCTTGTTCTTGTTTTAGTTTGCTTAATTCACTAGTTAAATCACAACTCGTCCTTATTTAGCTTAACATAAGAAGTGCCTTGCATTCTTATTGCCTTAAATTCTTAACCATTTGGATTGAACCTCTTATACTAGCAATGGTATTTTAAGTAATTGATCTCAAGACTTGCAAAAGTCCTTCACCAACGAGTGAATAGATTGTAGGGCGTAGGTTAAACGGAAGTAGACTACGTCATTATTTTGTCCTGTTCGTGGAGTTATAATCTACTGTTCCTCCTAATGGCATAAACGCCAACTATCCATACTGCCCGCTAATCCTCCGAGCAGACAAGCGCGTAACCGCATCATTGCTGATTTTGATGCACCATATCAACACTTCCAAAACTGAGTAGCCATACAACTTTCTATACCGAACGGAAACAATTTTGAGATCAAACCTCAAATCATTGCTTTGGTAAAGCAAAATTAGTTTCATGGAGTTGCAACCGAGCATCCGATGGAGCACATCGAGTTGTTCGAAGAGATATGCGGAACGACAAGAACGAACCAAGTTCCCGTCGACTATTTGAAGTGTAAGCTTTTTCCTTTTTCTTTGGCCGATAAAGCTCACCGTTGGTTGAAATCTTTGCACGCAGGATCTATTACTAATTGGAAAAAGTTCAAAGCCGCCTTCTTAAACAACTTCTACACGAAGTCGAGATACAACGCGCTAAGAAACAAAATCCAAAGTTTCCATCAACAATCTGTGGAGTCTTTCTATGAAGCGTGGGAAGGTTTCAAGGAGTACGAGAGAGATTGCCCTCATCACAGTTTCTCCGGTCTGAATGTGCTCAACACTTTCTACCGAGGATTGCTACCGAAATATCAAATTTCTCTCGACACGGCCATCAATGGAGACTTCTCCATGAAGACGATCAAAAAAGGAAGAGCTCTCATCGAAAATCTTGCTATGTCGGATAGCAACAATTATCCCGACTATGATAGATCGACTAGATCGAACGTGTCGGAATCGAAGGAGATTTCTGAGCTAAAAGTCATGATGAACCAACTTCTCAACAACCAAAACCGACAAGTACATGCTTGTGAAGCTACTGTTGGAGTCGATGGTGACACTTATTATAAATCCGACAACAATGGTTCGTATTATCAAGAAGAAGAAGTTAACTATGTGGGAGTACAAGGTCAAAATCAAAGTTATTTCAACAACAACTTCCGCAACGCCAACTTCAACAACCTCTCTTATCGAAACCCGAACGTGGAGAACCCTCAAGATCAACCTTATCCACAACAATCAAGGTCATACCAAAACCGGTTCCAAAACTGGAACTATGGAGGAAATGAGAACTTCCAACCAAGATCGCCCTTCAACGCTCAAGCCGCTCCTTACAACAACTCAAACACGCAGCAACAAGGTATCTCTAACTCTCAAATTGCTACCCAAATAGCAAAACTCGAGCAATCAATTCAACTCCTCGGTCAAAGCAACGAGAAGACGACGAAAGATTTTAACGTCAAGGTCGATTGTATGTACAACGACTTGAATGGGAAATTTGAATCTCTTTCAACCCATGTCAAAAAGTTGGATATGCAAGTCTCTCAAACCGCGGACTCCACTAAGAGGCCGAGCAGAATTTTACCCGGAAGAGTGGAAGATAACCCGAAGAAATTTTGCAACCGTATTTCCACCATACACGAGAAGGAAGTCGATGCTAAGATGGAGCCTAGAGAAGTTACAAAATTCGTCCCACTCTATGGACAAGTCATTACCGAATCCAAGATGATCCAAAAACCACCATTCGAGGTACCGAAACTAATCCTGCTTCAAAGGTTTAGAAAAGTCGATGATCCGGGATGTTTATATTTTTCTTGTTGGATTTTGGGAATTTGTTTTGCAGATTTTTTGTGTGATTCCGGAGCCAATGTTAACATCATGTCTAAAACATTTGCCGAGAAACTCGGTATACGAAATCTCACGCCATCTACTGTGAGCGTAATTTTTGGGGACTCATCACAAAAGAAACCCGAAGGAGCATCCATGATCTTCAAATACTCATTGGAAACAAGATCGTTCCCGCTGATTTTCAAGTTCTCGAAATGGAACGAGACAAGGATAGACCATTGATTTTTGGTCGACCCTTCTTAGATACCGTTGGCGCCATCCTTGATCACGCCAACCGTCAAGCCGTCTTCTTGAATGTGGATCGAATGAGGTTCTATCCTTCTGTACCGGACGAAATTCCAAACCCGAGGGACGAACAAAAGATGAAAACTCGATTTTCCCTAAAGGAAGAGAAAAATGAGTCGACTAAGACGGAACCCCCAAAGGTAATTCCACCATTCACTTCTAAACCATTTGCAAAAGTTAAGATCAATATTCCACCAGATTGAAGAGATACGAAGGTGGAAGAAATGGTTGAGAAGACGAAACAAGCTCTTCAAGAAGTGAAAATTCCGGAAAAAACGTGGAAAGAAGAAGGTGATATTGAAGAAAAAGACGATGCCAAAGGAACATATGTTCCCGAGACATTTACTGCTCACGCCTAGTCTCACCAAAAAATTGACAAACGACTTTAACCAAAAGCTCTTGATGGGAAGTAACCCATTCGGTACGTTTTTCTTTCTTTTTCTATTGACGTTTTTTTTTAGGATTTCAGGCTTTATATAAAAACCAAAAAAGCCCAAAAACATTCAAAAATCAGAAAACACAAAACAATTTGAGAAGACATTCAAAACAGATCGTGAAACGACGAAGGAACGAAGAAGAAAACAACCCGAGGCGAAGGCCACTTGGCCACGGCTGGAAGAGTCGAACCCGCGGCAGAGGAGCCATCGACCCCACCGGCGTTGGCCGGTCCCACGGGGAGAAAGCACTTGGCCGCGGTCGCGCATGCTCGACCCGCGGCCAGCCTCACTCCGTCTCGAACTTCGTCCCGTCCATTCCCAACCATTCCCGACACTAAACCGTGCAATCCCGAACGTGTTCCCGACGTGAAATTGAACCAAACCCGGTTTAATTCCCGTGTCCCGCTAAGGTAAGTCAAAAAAGTTTTTGAAAAACATAAAACTTCTTTTTACATAAAAACAATTTTTCGAAAAACAAAAAGAGAATTTCAAGATTCAAGCTCTCTTTATTCTTCTCTTCCAAAAGACTTAGAGATTTTGAGCAAGAACAACATTTTCCAATTCAAAATCTTTTTCGAAAATTCTTCGGTCCATTCTCACTCTTTTTCGGAGAAGATTTCAATTCCTCACTTATTCCGTCAATTCCAACAAGGTACGAACCGAAATCTCTACTTTTTCGTATAAACAAGAACCTAGTGTTTTTCTTGAATTCACTAGATCTATGTCTTTTATGGTTAGAAATTGTTAGAGAGCTCTAGATTGAACTTCTATAATGATTAGAACTTCAATTTTAGCACTTAATTCCCTTGGATTTGAGATTTTTGTGATTTGGAAATTTCAAGCTTAAATAAAAACGAATTTCGAGATTAATTTTGATTAATTTAAACAAGACTAGTTATATCGTAAATTAGCAAACAGTAATCTACTGAAATGTGCATAAAGTTGAACTTAAAATCGATATCTAGAAATTTTTATGCAAGAACCTCAAAAACCTGGAATTCACGATCATGAACTCGATTTGTTTAAACTTGTGATCAATTTTTCTCGTTTGATTGATTGAATTGATACTAGAATTAATATATTCGCATAATGAATTTTTTCAATCACAACCATATTCATACTTTTTCCGGGAATTATTTTCTATTTTGTAGGAACAATGGACCACGAGAGAATGAGAATAACTCGCTCAAAGAATAGCGGTTACATAGGAGAGTCATCCCGGAGATTGACCAATAATCGAACTGAGGAGAGCGAAGAGAGCTCGGATACACGAAGCGTAGGAGATGGCACAAATCTTGGCGAGTTCTTGGCAAGTCAACAACGTCCGACTAGAACTCGTGTGCCACCACCGCGACGTGACCCAACACCTTCTCCTCCTCGCGAACTAACACCACCTCCGGAACGAAGACCAAAGGTACGATATGTCTAGAAACCTATGGACCCGAATATCGATTACCTTGATAACCTCAACAAGCTGGTTATCAAATCAACACCTCACATAGATTACTCGACTATCGACGCGCTCGGGATTAGAGAAGACGTGATTTGGTATCTCGACGCACTTAGCCTTTGACCTTTTATGGAGCTAAATCTCCCTACCTACAAAGATCTCACCAAAGAATTCTTATCGACCGTCACCATGTGCTACAAGAGAGGCTCTAATATGAGAGCGAACGACGGTACACTTACTTTTACTGTTTGCGGATATTATTATGCTCTAACGATCCCGGAACTTTGTAAAACTTTGAAACTTCAATATCTCGATGAGATTCACCCCGAGGAGAATCCCGATGAAGGTATATGGAGCATAATGGGACAAGGAATCTACGACAATGGACGGTCCAAAGCCGCCCTACTCAAGCATCCCACTGTCTGCTATACACACAAGCTCTTAGCGCACACCATATTCTCGAGAGAGAACGTGGGGAGTGTCCTCAAAGGCGACCTTGTCACCCTTCAATTACCTTTCACCGACAACCTGCACTATGCTTGTATCGTCGCGAAGAACTTGGTGAAGGTGAAACACGACGCGCCCGCCATAAAACCCGACGACGCTAGTACCGCCTTCGGAAGCATCATCACGGCGATTCTACAAGTCGTGCACTTAGATTTCTCGAACGAGGTTCCACTCCAAGTCGTGTAATATTTTTAATAAGTATTTTTCAGGAACATAAGAACAAAATCTATGATGATATAGACCAGTGTGCTTCTACGCTATTTCCTCGTGCTAGCTCTTTTGTGGTTTAGTACTAGACTAGGCGGTAGCTAGAGTGCTTTCAATGCGACATCCCCATAGGATTTCGATCTATAGAAATTCTTTCTGACAGGATATACACTACAAGAAAACACCCGGATTTCCGATGGCTTTTCCGATGGGTTTTAAACCGTCGGAAAATCCCGATGGAATTCTGAGGGCAAATCGAGGGAATTCCGAGGGATTATTTTTCCTTGGAAATCGGTCGGATTATGCCGACGGATTAACTTTCCTCGGAAATTGGTCGGATTATACCGACGAACCTATTTTTTCTCGGAATTACGTCTGGATATTCCGACGGCCATAAGTCCGTCGGAAATCGGTGGGTAATTTCCGACCGATTTCCGACGGATATATATATATATATATATATATATATATATATATATATATATATACTTGCCTTTGTAAATATTTCTCCCCTTGTATATACGTTTCTTGCTTTGTTTGTAAACGGATATATACGTTACCGCTGGATTACAATTTTTTTACATAGAGTGCGCTTTGTAAACATTCCTTGCTTCGATCTTCTTCACATGTCCTTGTTCCTAGGTTGTTCCAATTTTTAATTCGTGTGTTTCCTGTCTCTGGTATTTTGAAAATTCATGTGTATAGTTGGAGAGAAGAAACAAACATTTTTCTATAAATACTCGCCCCCTCATTCACAACAAAGACAAATAAAAACAAAATTATAACACAATAATAATATCTTATTTTAGATCGTGGATGGACAAACCTCCGCGTGATTCCGCTACGGGGGAATTGATGGATGAGTTCGCACAAGGTGTGGAGGAGTTAATGAACTTTGCGTCAAACAATAGCATGACATCAGAATACGGTAAAATATATTATCCTTGTACTAAATGTTGGAATCATTGATTAGTCTCAGTTATGGATGTAAGGAAGCACTTATATAGGAATGGATTAATGCCTGGTTACAAGATTTGGTATACCCACGGAGAAACCGATTCAATGGTGCAATATTATGGTAGCACATTTGATAGGTTTGGTAGTACTTCGGGTACTAGGTTAGAGGAACCAACACCGGAAGTAGATGTAAACGGAGGTTACACTCAGATGGTGAATGATGCGTTTCGTGAAAACATAGCATCGTATCATGTTGAGGATGGTAACATGATAAAGGAACCAAATTCAGAAGAGCAGAAGTTTTTTGATATGCTAGATGTGTTAAAGCAGCCATTATACAGAGGATGTAGAGATGGAATATCGCCTCTTTCAACTGCAAGCAGGTTGATGACTATAAAGACGGATTTCAACTTGGCCGAAGATTGTGTTGATGCGATGGCTGATTTTGTGAGAGATGTCTTACCTGAAGATAATATTTCACCGGCTTCATACTACGAGATTCAGAAGCTTGTAGCTGGTCTAGGATTATCTTATCAGATGATAGATGTGTGCATCCACAACTGTATGATCTACTGGAGAAATGATGAAAACTGGTTGAAGTGTCGCTTTTGTCACAAACCTCGCTATCAGGATACAGGAGGCAGAGTACATGTTCCACATAAACGGATGTGGTATCTTCCCCTAGCTGATAGGTTGAAGAGGTTAAATCAATCCCAGCGCACGGCATGGCCTATGAGATGGCATGCAGAACATAACTCAGCTGGAGAGATAGCGCATCCTTCAGATGCAGAAGCATGGAAACATTTTCAAGAGGCTTATCCTAGTTTTACGTGTGAGCAAAAGAACGTATACCTCGGGTTATCTACGGATGGATTCAACCCTTTTGGAAAGCATGGGAGGAAATATTCGTTGTGGCCAATAATAGTCACACCGTACAATTTACCGCCATCTATGTGCATGAAACGAGAGTTTTTGTTCCTCACGATCCTCGTCCCTGGTCCAGAGCATCCTAAGAGATCGCTTGATATTTTCTTACAACCATTAATTTATGAGTTAAAAATGTTGTGGAGAAATGGTATTGAAGCGTTCGATGTTTTCCTGCAACATAATTTTATGATGCGTGCAGTACTTATGTGGACCATAAGTGATTTCCCAGCATACAGTATGCTATCTGGATGGTCGACGCATGGAAGGTTGGCGTGTCCGTATTGTCAAGATAACACTGATGCGTTCCAATTGAAGAATGTACGTAAGACTTCTTGGTTCGATTGTCATCGACGATTTCTACCGCATGATCATCCATATCGTCGGAGCACACTATTGTTTAGAAAGAACAAAAACATTTTTGATGGTCCACCTCCTGAGTTAGATGGAAATTATATTATGAATTATTTCAGAGATTTTGGTGCCAAGAAGACAGTTTCATGCGGGGGTAATGGGCATTATCCCGTTGACGGTTGTGTTGAGTACCATAATTGGCACAAGAAGAGTACTTTCTGGGATTTGCCATATTGGAAGGACCATTTGCTCCGCCATAATCTAGATGTGATGCACATTGAAAAGAACTTTTTCTACAACATCATGAACACTGTTCTAAATGTGCAAGGAAAGACGAAAGATAATTTGAAAGCCAGATTGGTCTAGCCATATATTTGTTCCCGTAAGGAATTGCATGTAATGGCGAACGGGAAATCACATCCCCATGTTTTTCGGTTGGATGCGACTTCAAAGGAGGAGTTCTTTGATTGGATTAAGCACGGTGTCAAATTCCCAGACGGATATGCATCTAACCTTCGTAATTGTGTCGATAGTTCAGAAGAAAAGTTTTCTGGGATGAAGAGTCATGATTGTCATGTTGTAATGCATCGCCTCCTTCCATTTGCATTTAAATGTCTTCTTCCTATAAACTTCCATGGAGCTATTGCAGGTATACATACATTTACACTATTACGTATGTTGCCAAATTTATATTTGTGATGATTATACGTTAGTTATTTAAGTTTGTATTTGTACTATATATGCAGGGATCGGTGCTTTCTTTCGGGATCTATTCACGAGATCACTTACATCAGCCGGAATCCGAAATCTAGGGGAAAACATACCGGTTCTCCTTTGCAACCTCGAGAAAATATTTCCTTCTGCCTTTTTTGAAGTTATGGAACATCTTCCTATTCATCTCCCTCGAGAAGCAGCACTGTGTGGGCCGGTTCAATACCGGTGGATGTACCCTTTTGAGTGGTATATGTTCCACCTAAAGAAGAAGGTGAAAAATCTTTCTAGAGTCAAGGGTTCTATTGCGCACATAGCATTAATGAAGAAACTTCGAACTTTGCTAGCTACTAATTTCCAGCTCAAGTCCAAACAAAAAGTAGACGCCCCGCACCTGATGATGATAGAGGGAACAGAGTTAGTTATCCTGTCTATGTTCCCGATATATTTACTCAGATTGAACGACTAAGTGGAAAAAGCAAGGATCGGCGACTATTAGAGGAGGAGCAAAGGCACTTGCATATGTATATTCTGACAAACTGCGATGACGTTTTAGAATATGAGAGGTACCTAAATGTTATTTTTGAATTGGTTAACAAAGTTTACTAATGTTATTAATTTTCTAATGCATTTGTTCATGCACATGATGTTCATGACCCAAATACACGATTGGTATCCAAATTACACAGAGGATGAGCTTGATGTCTTCAAGCAGAATGACTTTGGTGATTGGTTGAAATACTATTTAAGTGTTAAATGATGACTTATTATTATATAATTAAATTTTATAATAATTTTTATATTTTATATATATAAACATTGTGTCGATTATTGTCCACTTAAATTTTAACAGGTTGATCAGATGACTGATCTCGGGAATGAGTTTCCGACCTGGTTAGTTGAGATGGTGAAAGGCCCGACGTTTATTGCACAGTCTTATCCGATGTATTGCACCAGAGGGTATGCTTTTAAGGCTCATCGGGAAGGAAGCTCAAAGGCAACTTGTAATTCTGGTATATCATCTCAATCTGGAGAAGTTTTCTACTACGATGTCCTCCGTGAAATATTGGAGGTCCATTATCCGGGGATGCTCGACTTGTGGTGCATTGCGTTATATTGCGATTGGTATAATCCAGTAGGAGGTCTACGCCAGGACGCATTTTGTGTTACATCTGTCCACTCTCGAAGGTGACTACAAAAATACGATCCTTTCATTCTTGCTTCACAAGCGGATCGGCTTTCCTACATTCGATACCCCCGGGTTAGGAACAAGCAAGACCCTTGGATTACTGTTACGTCGATACACCCAAGGGGAAGAGATTATGGTGTGTCAGAGCATGACCCTTTGCAGGAAAACACAATTGGTAACTTAGGTCCGATCGAGCATTCTCTTGAAGTTGATCTCGTGGTTGATTTCACCATGTAAGAGAATTACGAGGTATTTGAGGATTCAGAGGAAGAGATCGGCGAATTTGACGAGGACTCCGATTCAGCTACGTCAGATTATTCATCGGACTCGGAATAATAAATTTTATGTATTATATTTTATTTCTCTATGTAATGTTTTCCCTTTTTATGAAAAAAACATAACTTTCTTCCCGGAAATTATACATAAATACTAAAGTAATATCCCTAAATGTTTTTCTAACAGTAAATCCCCCCGGCTAAAACCGTAAATCCCCCCGGCTAAAACCGTAAATCTCTCCGGCTAAAACCGTAAATCTCCCCGGCTAAAACCTTACCTTCTCTCGGCTAAAACGAGGGTTTTTGCTTTTAGCCGGGGGGGGGGGGGGGGGGTTACGTTTAACCGAGGATTCAAAATTCTCTCGGCTAAAACCGAACTGGCGGAATCCATCGGAAATCCCTCGGAAATTTCCGAGGGATTTCCGACGGATTGCCCCAGTTCGGTTTTAGCCGAGATAAGGTTTCGGTTTTAGCCGAGGGGGTTTAATTCTCTCGTCTAAAACTGAACTGACTAAATCCGTTGGAAATCTCTCCGAAAATTTCCTACAGATTTTTGAGGGATTAGGGTAATTCAGTTTTAGCCGAGAGATGGTATAGGTTTTAGCCGGGGGGGGGGGGGGGGGGGGAAGCTTTACGGTTTTAGCCGAGGATTCAAAATTCTCTCGGCTAAAACTGAAATGACTGAATCTGTCGGAAATACCTCAGAAAATTTCCGACGGGTTTCCGAGGGATTAGGGTAATAAACCTCAAATTTGCGAGATTTAGAACTTGTTTGGTCTTGATAGATGTAGAAGTAACAAATATAAATTAGTTTCTTTGAAATGTTTATAAGAATTAACGATTTTAAACTTTTTAATTAAAACCCGGAACAAACCCGTAAATGTACTTAGATGTTCTATGTGTTTTTATGAATGCTTGAACTCGTTCATCGACCGATTTTTATAAAAACGTTTTATAACTTGTTTTCATTGTTTTCAAAGGTTTTTCTTATTAGTATGTAACCCTTATGGTTATTAAACACTAAAATTTCTGAAATATTCAAAATTTAAACCCTAAACACTAAACCCCACGGAAACCCCTCGGAAATCCCTCGGAAATTTCCGACGGATTTCCGAGGGATGCTGAAATTTCCGACGGATTTCCGAGGGATGCTGAAATTTTCCCCAGGAAGTTTAACCGCCACACGAAAAATACTAAAAACCGAAGCGGTTAATTAATTTTGATGTCCGACAGATTCTCGAGGGATTTTGTCCGTCAGAAATCTTTATAAATATCTTCTCTCAATCTCTTCTTCTCTTCTTCTTCTCTTCTTTTTCCGCGGATCTGTTCTTCTTCTGCGTCTCTTCATCTTCTTCTTCACTTCTTCTTCTTCTCTTCTTAAAACGTTTTTTATAAATAATTTTTTCAAACGTTTTTTATTAATAATTTTTTTTAAACATTTTTTATATATTTATTTATTAAAAAACGTTTTTAGAAATTGTATTTAAAAAAACGTTTTTATATATGTATTGTTTTTAAAAAATGTTTTGGTTTTTTACAAATATTTGATTTATGATGATTTATATGTTTTTTAAAATAATCCCGTTATTTTTTTTTTGTAGGTCTTACGGTGAATTCGATCAAGACCGTCCTAGCGGTTCGAGGCAATTAGGGGGGAGGGGTACTTCCGTAGGTCCGACCCAGAGTACTGTTCCGCCTTCTTCTATTCCAGATACATAGAGTGTAGCTCAACTGAGGATCATGACCATCGAGGAGCTCGTTCAACAGCCGGGACAAGAATTACTCAAAGTTCTCGATCCGGAACTCCGCATTCCGAGATCTACTTGGTAATAATTATTATTTTTTTAATTAATGATTGTTTTGGTTTGATATCCAATTTTTAATTTGTTTTTTCATAGGTTTGAAATCTCCGGGAATTGCATTAGCAAGTCGATTCTGAAGATGTTGCACATCATCCTCGACAAACCATACAAGAAATTTTCCGATATTCCGTCAGACGAACAAAACATGTGGTTTCGTACGTTTGCGGTAAGTGAGAATTTATTTATTTTTTGTTATATATTTAGAGATTTTGTTAACATCTTTATTTATAAGTCGTACGTAGGAGGTACCGACTTCACCTTTATTGTTTTCGTACTCTCTAAGGTTCCCGTTTAAAGGCGTTTCCCCATTTAAAAAAAAAAAAAAAAAAAAAAAAAAAACCGAAAGGAAATGAAATAAAAGCCTAAGAGTCTTAAAGTAGTCTATATTTTTACCAAGGAAACTATGTTTCAATATGTGAGGAGTAAGAAGCCGTTCGAATCATTACCCGGAGAAAAATCTAAGTCCGGGGTAACGACAGAAAAGTTATGTCTAAGGGAGAAGAGTCCCGACAAAGGAGAAGTTTTGCAGCAACACTTATGCGAGCAAGGAGTGACTGAAAACTGTGGGTACCGACAACTCCATCCTCTTTTGCTGTTTTCCATAATATCTTGCATCCTCCGAAGAAAATACGGTAACTCGAAACACTTTTAGCCTCACCTTTAAATTTCCCTTAAATACCTAGCTTCGACTGTCTTGTCTAATATTTTTGGTAAGAATCACGCAATCTTTAATGAATGTTAGAGCTAGTTGACTGAAAGTTAGGATATATGTGGTTAGACATTCGCATGACGGATACCGTGGATTAGTGTTGTAGCACTTTGGTGAGAATTTTCTAGACTAAATCCGATTGATGCATTACGTTGGCCATGGTTTAGAAGGACGGTCACAGAGAATTTTGTTTGTTTCTATATTTTCGAAAATCTCTTTCGGAGTTTAGATTTCTGTTTTGTTTGTGGACAAACAAAGATCTAAGTGTGGGGGAGTTGATAACACCGATTTTTGACCCTTTTTATGGATCACTTTCATATTCTTTTGTAGGTGTTTTAACTCCGTTTTCAAAGGGTTTCCAGAGATTTTCATATTTTATAGATTTGAAAGACGTTTCAGGTAACTCGGAATAAAACAGTGCATTTCATAGCAAAAGTACGTTTTTGGATAAATTTAGACCGTCAAGAAATCTTTCATTTAATGGAGACATTTCACCGTTTGATCATCCCCAAATTTGGACACAACAAAGTATAGACAACCAGCTTTCAAATGCAATTGGACTAGAGGCAATCCAATGGTTGGATCCTTAAATATACCTGAAACACTGAAGGCAGATGAAGCGTCCCCGAGGAGAAGCCCGCCGCGCCTATAGGGGCTGGAGATGCGGCCAGGAGTCATTTCGCCACTCCCAGACAGCCCGCACCCGCGGTCAGGACCCTGCGCGACCAAATCGACTCGTTTCTTCACCGAGCCCAAAACCGTTATTTCACACCAAACCCTAAACGAGATTAGCTCTATAAATACTTATTTTATGCTTTTTGGCAGAGGCAAACCCCTAGCAACTTGTGTTCGTGGTTAATTGTTGACAGGTACCCATATCCTTTACAAGAAAATTACAACAATGAACACAAGCAATAATTTACTCCATTCTAAAAAATGCATCTCTATGTTTTCAAGACATAAAGCTTGCTTCATTTTGTTATTCGGATATTTTGGTTAAGGATGTAGTTGGTCCAGAACTACATTTGCAAGTTTTATGTTTTGGATTGTTTCATTTCTTTGCATTTATAAACGCTCAGTTTAGTAATTCCTAACCTTATAAATGGAACACAACCTCATTTCCTACTTGAAGAAGATCAACCTCACACTTATTCTCGACATTATAATTCTGACAAATATCTACACAAGTTTAGGAAATAATATTACGAAAAATATTTATATATTTTCTTTTGGCAAGTGTATAAATTAAAAACTTATCTTTTATCATATTCTGATTGCTTTGAATGAGAATATAACTTATAAAATGAGCAAGCTGAATGTATGATAATACTATTTTCAATGAGTTTGAAGATTGTGATCTACACCTGTCTACAAAATTGTGATCTACACATGTCTACAAAATTGTAAATGTCATAAGATCGTGCTCTGGATTTGAAAACAACTTAAAGAGATAGTGTAATGAAAAATATGTAACATTCTTATGTCAAAAGTTTATTTACTTATCCATATGTATTTATTTTGAAACAACTTCATCGCTATAGAACAGTCCTGCAATAACCAAAATAAATTAACTACAGATCTTAATTTGAACCAAGGAGCATATGGAGAAAATTACACTAACGCACATCTTATACAATATCTTAAATAATATATGTATTTTCCATCAAAAAATATTTTCATTCAATATGATTTTCCACAGTATCTTACAAAAGTTTTATATTAAATATTGAAAGTTATTGACTGGAAATTTTCCTAATAATTAGATTCGTTATACCTTAAACTAAGTGGATTTTATTCGAGATTTGATTCCATTTTCTAAAATCCTATGGTGTCGCATTAAATTGAATATTGATAATATCTTTTTAACCTCCCAAATCGTAAATATATCTTCCAAGATATTCACAAAACAAACAAATCTCGACTAACATCTATATAAATAATAGAATCATCATGTGTTATTCTTCACAACTATAATGACAATTGATCTCAAAAACTCTCAAAAAGCAAAAGTAAAAATGGTTTCCAACACTGGATTTACACTTCTTAAGAATGTGAAACCATACAAAACAAGTTGGCGAATCCCCATGCAGGTCCTCTCGCACGGAATTATATCGTTCATATGAGACAAAATTGCTCTGGTGGTCGATGTGGATTTCGATGTAAAGTCCACACGAGTCGACTTCGTTCGAGTAAGAGTTCTATAGAATTCCGATCAGTCTCTGCATTTTCAGCGTAATTTCCAATTTGAGAGAGACGTGAGCACGATCCTCTCTTTCAAATACGAAAGGCTTCACAACGTCTACCAACCCTGTGGTTTACTCTCTCATCACAAGAAGGATTGTCCCCTGAAGTTTTATGCTGATGAAGATCTGCATAAGTCTGACGCTGATGACGATGATGATGAAGGATGAAACGATCCCCACCTAGATGAATCTAATGCTGTCAAAGGTCATGTCCTGCCGACTTTGAAGAGTGATGATGTTGTCAATGTCCCTTCGGTTGTGTCTACAGAGCATCATGTGATTGTGATGAGGATCCAACGCTTTCTGATCAGTTGAGACTCCCAGAGGCAAGGTGTGTTAAGGGGAAATTCAGAGAGGAAGAATTTCTCGACATCTTTGAGGCTTATGCTAGTGAAGGTAAGAGTTTCAACTAAAGGAAGAGACTAGAGATTGAGGAGTTGCTGCAGTCTCCTCTTATGTGTGATGATCGAACGGTCCTGGGTCCGGTCTTGAAGATGGATCGCTGTGAGGAATCGCATAGTTCACGTTCAGTTACTCCATAAATAGACAGAGGCGTGGGACCCCCACATAGGCATGGGACCCCCACAGAGGCGTGGGACCCCCACAGAGGGGGGGGGGGTGGGATTTTGAACCGCGGTTGAAAGGGTTGTATCATAAAGTTGCTCTGGAGATATTATTTTTAATAGAAACTATGAATGAATCAGATGTAGTTAGGGGTGTTGTTGTTTCTTTGGGTTCTGATAATGTGTTGTGTGTCTATCCGCTTGGTAGAAGTGGAAGATTAGCTATCCTATGAAAAAAAAGAAGTGTCAGTTAGTAGTATTTATGAAGATGTAAGGTTGGTGGATGTATTTATGAAATATAATGGAATGAAGTTCTATTTGTCTTGCGTATACGGACATCCGGTTCCGAAAAACCGTCATGTTCTTTGGGAAAGACTGGAAAGAATTGGGACTTTGCGAGATCGCCCTTGGCTGTTAGTGGGTGACTTCAATAAAAATTTTATCGAATGAAGAAAAGATTGGTGAAGTTCCTCGTGATGAATGGAGTTTCCAAGACTTGTGAAATATGTATAGTAGCTACGATTCAGAGGAGATAGGTTTTCTTGGGTCGGGAAACGTTATACTCATACCATCAAAGAGTTTTTAAATAGAGTGACTGTCAATTCTTAGTTGTTGGCTAGATTCCCCGCCTCAGAAGCTGAGTTTCTAGGGCTCTACGGTTCAGAGCATCGTCATGTGGTTACTCATGTTGCGATTGTGTCAGAGCTCAAACATATACAGTTTTCATTTTGATAAGCGGTTGATGCATCATCATGATTTCAAAGTCTATGTGGAAAAGGGTTGGAACTCCCACAGTTTCTCGAGGAATTTTAGTATCTCTGATCAGATTCAGGAATGTCGTAAGTCGTTGTCCTTATGTCCCAGAAACTCTACACTTAACTCTACAAAGAATATTTAAGTTTTGAAAAGAGATTTATAGGATGCCTTAACATCTTCGGGTCCCCACCGTGACAATATTCCTTTGCTTCAAATACAACTAGTTACAACCTATAGAGAAGAAGAAGAATATTGTTTCCAAAAGAGTCGTAATTTGTGGTTAATTATTGGTGATCGTAATATTAAGTTTTATCAAGCCTGCACTAAGACCAGATTTTCTAGAAACAGAATTCATGCGATACAAGATGAGTTGGGGAAAAGTTATATAGGTGATGTTGAGATTGGTAATCATGCATAATCTTTCTTCAAGTATGTTTACTCCAGCAACAACAAAAAAAATTTGTGAGGAGATCTTTTATGGATTCAACAAATCTGTAACGGATGACATGAATGAAGCTATAACAAAGAATTTTTTGGATGTGGAGATTTTTAAGGCTGTGTTTTCAATTGGAGCAGATAAAGGACCTGGTCCAGATGGCTTTACAGCACGTTTCTATCAGCAATGTTGGGACATCGTAAGACTTGATGTAATTAAAGAGGTTCATCGCTTATTTGCTACAAAGATTATGAGACCAGGAATTAACCACACCAACATATGCATGTTTCCGAAAATTGAGAAGCCAAACACTCTATCTAATTATCGTCCCATTGGTTTGTGCAACGTCTTTTACAAAATCATCTCAAAGCTGCTTGTGAGAAGATTAAAGGGGTCTTTAAATCTGATTGTATAAGAGGAACAAGCTACGTTCATTCCGGGAAGAATGGCTTCCGATAATATTTTGATTGCTAATGAACTTATGCATTCTATAAAGGTTTAAAAGCGAGTGGAAGACTTATATGGCGATCAAAACCAAAATTGGCAAAGCTTATGACCGGGTTGAGTGGGACTTCTTAGAAGCGACTATGAAAGCTTTTGGATTTTCAGATCTTTGGATTGATTGGGTCATGGAAACAGTGACAACAAATAGCTATTACATCTTAATAAATGGAAATCCACAAGGATTAATGACTCCGAAAAGAGGTATTCGCCAAGGTGATCCACTTTGACCTTATTTGTTTATCCTTTGTACGGACGTACTGAGTCACCTACTCAAAGTGAAAGCTCAAGAAGGAAAAATACGTGGAATCAAAATTGGTAATGGTGTTCCTGCAATCACGCATTTGTTATTCGCAGATGATTCTTTATTTTTCTGCCAAGCCAATAATCAAAATTGTAGAGCTCTAAAAGAGATTTTCCAGCTTTATTAGGAATGTTAAGGTCAAAAGATTAATCCAATGAAATCTGTCATCATCTTTGGTTCACGGATTCCTGGAAATTAACAATCTCGGTTGAAACTTTTGTTCGGGATTGATAATAAAGGTGGTGGAGGTAAGTACCTTGCCTTGCCTGAAGTTTTCGGACGCAAAAAATCAGAAATGTTCAACTACATCATCGATCGAGTGAAAAGAAGGACTTAATATTGAAGTTATAAGTTTCTATCACCTGCGGGTAAGGAGGTTTTATTAAAATCGGTTGCTATGGCTATTCATGTGTTCTCTATGTCTTGTTTCAAACTTCCCACCGAAGTAGTAAATAAAATCACAAGCTTGTTATCTCGATTCTGGTGGGAAAAACAGCAAGATAAAGAGGAATATCATGGGTTGCGTGGAAGAAATTGCAACGCTCGAAGAAAGAAGGTGGACTTGGTTTTCGATATTTAGAAAATTTTAATGATGCTTTGTTGGCGAAACAAGCTTGGAAGCTTCTCCAATTTCCTGACTCGTTGTTTGCTAGATTATTTCAAGAAAAGTACTATCGAGAAGGGTCAATTTTGCAGGCTAAATCTCAAAAACAACAATTGTATGGATGGTCCTCGATTCTGGTTGGGCTTGAGTTACTTAAAAAAGAACTCATATTTAACGTTGGTTCTTGGAATAATGTTTCAGTTTTCAGAGATAATTGGATCCTTGATAATCCTCCTCGTTCAGCATTGGGTTAAAACAATGAATCACTCTTGGTGAGGGATCTCATTTGTTATAATGGGAACAGAAGATGTTGGAATGATCTTGCTCTCACCACTCATCTTCAGGACGAAGACATACCTTGGGTGAAATCGATTTTCTTAGCTCTCACGCAATAAATCAGAAATGTTCAACTACATCATCGATCGAGTGAAAAGAAGGACTTACTATTGGAGTTGTAAGATTCTATCTCCTGCGGGTAAGGAGGTTTTATTAAAATCGGTTGCTATGGCTATGCATGTGTTCTCTATGTCTTGTTTCAAACTTCCCACCGAATTAGTAAATAAAATCACAAGCTTGTTATCTCGATTCTGGTGGGAAAAACAGCAAGATAAAGAGGAATATCATGGGTTGCGTGGAAGAAATTGCAACGCTCAAAGAAAGAAGGTGGACTTGGTTTTCGATATTTAGAAAAGTTTAATGATGCTTTGTTGGCGAAACAAGCTTGGAGGCTTCTCCAATTTCCTGACTCCTTGTTTGCTAGATTATTTAAAGAAAAGTACTATCGAGAAGGGTCAATTTTGCAGGCTAAATCTCAAAAACAACAATCGTATGGATGGTCCTAGATTCTAGTTGGGCTTGAGTTACTTAAAAAAGAACTCAGATTTAACGTTGGTTCTTGGAATAATATTTCAGTTTTTAGAGATAATTGGATCCATGATAATCCTCCTCGTTCATCGTTGGGTTCAAACAATGAATCACTCTTGGTGAGGGATCTCATTTGTTATAATGGGAACAGAAGATGTTGGAATGATCTTGCTCTCACCACTCATCTTCAGGACGAAGACATACCTTGGGTGAAATCGATTTTCTTAGCTCAGCAAAGTGAAGAAGATCTAGTCGTTTGGAATTACAACAACAATGGAATTTATTCTGTTCGATCTGGATATCATTTGGCTAGAAACCTTTGGAATGGTACATATTTAGTATCTCAATTACCCCATGGAGATCCGTTTCTAGAATCAAATATTTGGAAATTACCTATCTTATCGAAGCTTAAACATTTTATATGGTGAGTAATGTCTAAGGCGTTGGGAACGGCAACCAGGCTTACGACTCGAGGAATTCATTTGGACATAACTTGTCAGTGATGTGGTCTCGCTGCTGAAACTATTAATCATCTACTATTTGAATTCCCAATCTCGAATATGGCCTGGCGCATTGCAAACCTTCCCACTTTGTGTTTATATGCTCCTTTCTCTGATGTAGAAGATAACATCAGGATGATCTTGGAATCTCAAAATCTACAAGGGATCTCTTGTCATCAATAACTCCTACCTTTCTGGTTAATGTGGAATCTTTGAAAGTTTAGAAATAACATGATTTAAAAGAAAAACAGGTACTTAATGTTCACAAAGATGTGCAACTTTCAACCCCTGAGGTTGACGAATGGATTCAAGTAACTGTTTCTGCAACGACAAATGACACTCTGTCTTCATGTATGGCATCCCGTGAAACCCACACCTCATCAAATCGTTCTTGGATTTGTTCTCCTCCTGGTAGCTTGAAGTGTAATTTCGATGCTGCTTATAATTCCTCAACTAAGGAAGTGACTGGGGGTTGGCTCTTAAGAGATCACTTAGGGGTTTCGAAATTTTGGGGATCATCTTGTTTAGAAAAGGCTTCTTCTCCACTTGAAGCAGAGGGCAAGGCTCTTCTCGGGGTGATTCAAAATATTAGGATGTTGGTTTTTCAATCAGTAAGATTTGAAGGAAATTCTCAAGTTCTAATTAACAATCTTAGGGAAACTCAAAGGATTTTGCGATTCATAATCTCTGTCGAGATATCTCCATGTGGGCTGATTGCGTGATGCAACTTCGAGAGAATAGTTCGCATCTTGGCGTTGTTTCGGGCTAGCGAGGCTCTTATCTCGTTCAGCTCTGTTATTTGGGTTTGGCTCGGACGAGTTGGCTCGTACTGAACTTGTCTCACACTTCTCGGCTCGTCAGCGCGTTGCATTTGTTCCTCCCAGAGGAGGTTCTCTTCTTCTTCCGTCAGGTTGTGTTCGAGCTGACTTGGGCTGGGGATATCCTTTGCGGGTCTTGCCCCTTCCAATGCAGAGGCAAGCTCATCGCTGGTGATACGGCTCGAGGCGTTGATTCCTCTGCTTTAGACCGTTTCATCGTTAGCAGTTCTAGTTGTTCCGAGATGAGATCCTACGGGTTCGGCGGGTTGTTTCTCCGTCCTTTGATCCGACCGAAGTGGGTCGAGTAAGATTGGTCATGTTGATGTGGGCGTCACCTCGTCAGATGGGTTCAGCGGTGGAAGTCTTCCACTCGCCGAGTTTTTCTAGTGTGTCGAGAAGTCGAGTGCTGTCGGGTTGAGACCGAGCCTCCTTGTGAGCATCTTCGGGGGAAGTATTCCCGAACCGAGGTATCACGATTGCAGGTCTATGGTTCTACCTTCCGATGCCAACGTCTCGACCTTTTTGGATAGGGTTTTGCTTGTCTTGTCCTGCTCATCCACATTCTTCAACAACGCGGTGAGCATATTCTTCAATTCCGTTAGAGGTGCCGAGATTGTCTCCATGGTTGCAGGGAGAAGGCCACTGGGTTCGACCTTATCATCTTCAAAGCCGCCACCGTTGTTGTTCACGTCATCTCTAGCTCTCCGCTCATCGCCGGCCATTTCTTCAGTTCTCGTTCCTGGTATTTTCGTGAGTAAAAACTTTTAGTCCCCACAGACGGCGCTAACTGTGTGAGCCAAAATCCACACAATCAATATTTGTAAAAGATTTTTTAAGGGAACATAAGTTTCTTGTATGAAAATACAGTACGAGATCCAAAGATATTTTTTATTGTTGTTTGTAAGCGTTTGAGTACAAGAGTAATATTGCTTAGAGTTTTTGCTAGGGTTTTTAAATATGGCGTGTTACAATGGATTATGTCTACTATTTATACATGTTCATAAACGAGAATCTCGGAGATAAGAGGAATAATTCTTTTTGGCTTCAGGCGGCCATCAACTCGGGCTTTGATTAGGGTAACTAATAACATGGGCCTCTAACTCGGTCCATTGAACGCCTATCTTGTCCCATTGGCAGTTTCAGTGGGTTTGGCCTCGATTTTGCCTTAATTCGGTCAAGAGATGATGTCGTTTCAACCTCGGCTCGGTTTTATTCTTCCGTAGATAAGATCGTCGAGGCGAGGCCTCTCGGATGGATCATCCGAGGTCACCTTGCTGCGGTTCAGGGATTTCCCATTCCCTTAGCTTGGCGTCTTCGGCTTTAGACTCGTTAATCTCGAGCGGACGAAAATTGACCCCAACAAGAATTAGTAAGGAAGTCTAAAACGAAAAGGGGGTTTTATAGGGTTTTTGTAGTGTCACGATTTTTTATCTTGGAATTAAAAAAACTAAACAAAAAAATAAGAATGTAAGCAAGTACATAAACGAGTAAGCAAAGCGAGGTTGTAAACAATTAAACGAAACGTTGGGCAATTGGAAACTCTTTAGGGATCATGGTCGATTATCATAAGCAATTAATTAGGATTTTTAAAGCGACTTTTGTGGTCTATTGGTTCTTGAGCTTGGAACACAAAATAATGCATAGTCGTAAATTCTACACACTTATAATTTATATACTCGACCAGTCGCTATCATCGCTGGCCGCGCAGAATATTATGATGACAAAGACAAGTTCGTTAACTCTCACAATCCCTCTACAAGTATACTTTCATATCTTGTAGCGGAATTGCTCGCCTACCCTATATCAAACATATAGCTCCAGCACTTTCGTGGTTCTAAAAATACCTAGGTTCAATTGCAAGGTGATTAATCAAGCAAACATGCATTAACAATAATGATAGAACAAAAAGAACCCTAATCGATATCCTAATCTAAAAACCTAATGATATATCGATCCATGAGATCCCCTTGAGATTCATATACCCAACAAGATAACTACTCGGACATGATTAAAGAAGCAAAGAAATGATTAAATAAAGAATATTATATGGAAGAATAAGCTTCTCGATTTTAAGACCAAAGTCGAGAGAAAACTTCTCTACAAATCTCGGAAAGTAAAAACTAAGAACAAAATTTAGTGCAAAAAGTAAACTAAGATGGCACTCGAAAGGGGCACACGAAAATAGGGTTCTTAAAACTTATATTTATAGGTGTTCTCTCTTATTTTTGTTTGTCTTTAGGGGTTCTCCGTAGTTTGACTTCACGGGATTCTAATCGGGATTGAAAATGGGCTTCGAACGAAATAGGTGTTGGCCGCGGGTCCAAGGCTTATGTCCGCGGCAAACTGCCTCTTGGCCACAGGCGGAGAGCTTCTACATGCGGTGAACTGCCTCTTGGCCGCGGGTGGAGCTGCTCCCGAGTGGCCGAATGGAACGTCTTGATCTTCATGTATCTTTTAATTGAACCGTTGGATCGTCCTCAGATCAGTTGGAATGGAAAGGTGGTTTTATTAGGACTTTTGCCAGTCTTAATCAATTACTCAAGCCTACTCATGTCATTGTAGAACTGAAGAATCAATCCAAATGGGTTGTGATTCCAAGAATCAAGAATGCATAAAACTTCCTAATTTAAGCTAAGCAAAATTGTTTTGACTTATGATTCAAATTAAACAAAAACTAAGCAATACTAATCAAGATTAATGTAATATTAAAAGGTGAATCCAAGGATGAGGTTATGGAATTATAGTGACCTTATAGCTAATTTATGATGTTCAAATTCACACACAATGCTAATCCCTAGGTTATGATCACTTATTATGATTAATTCTTTCTCAAGGCACTAATCACTTTGCTAATCACTAAATCAAGATAAAACTCTCATTTGTGATTAAATAATTAGCAAGCATTAAGATCAATGTTCAAATCAACCAATAAACATCTTAAACAACTTCTCATATAGGTTAAGCATGTTTATCTCTTACTAAGTTCTTTGGGGAATTTCATCAAACACCTTGTGTGCATGTGATATATCATGGTTTTTACCTGTTTTAAGCCATGATATAGATCCTATTTATGGAGTCTTTCTAGTGTTTTAGAGTCTTTTACAGGTTTTAGCACGTTTGGAGCTTAATTGGAGTTTTTGGAGGATTCCAGAGCATTTTGGGAGAAAAGGAGCAGAGTCATGCAGAGACGTCAGAAGTTTGGCATCCGTCGAAGACTTTTCCACCGATGGATTGAGCTCCAATTTGGAGACAAGATAGATCCATGGATTAGCTTTCATTTGGAAGTGGTTTGAGGCCATTCCAACAGTGAGATCAAAGGTTGTGCCAGTTTTCGTGAAGACAGTCCAGTCTGGCGAGCACAGTGTACTGGTGTCGACCGACACCAGTCCAGTCTCGACCGACACCAACTGCAGACTGGAAAAAACGTGATTTTACAAGTTTAAAGACTCTGCAACTTGGCCCAGAAGACTTTATTAATTACCAGAAGCCCCAGAACGTGTTTTAACATTATATTTATGGTTTTAGCCACTTTTACACATTACGCTTCATTCTACACATCATTCTATTCTGGTTTTTGAGAGAGATATATTTGTGACTGGGTTTTTGGGAGAGACAACTTTGAACTACTGTTTCTTATTGATTTCTTCTATGCATATTATTGATCTATGATTTCTTTTCCATTGATCATGTCTGAGTAGATCTCTTATAGGTGTAGGCTTTTCTCAATAGGATTTCTCTATATGATTTGATTTATTGATTTATTAGGATTCAGTATCTTATTTGTTCTTCCCCTTAAGTTGTTCTCAATACTAATTCTAGATTAGCTACCTAGAATTTAGATCTTAGGATAATTGATTAGGCACGAGAGTGCGATTGATTACCTGATAGAACTTAGGGTGAGCAATTCGATTATCTGCAAAGAGATTTGGTTTAATTTAATTGTGAACATATCAAACTTGCAGATTAAAAGCTGGTTTAAATCCTTAGGATTCGCAAAGAGATTTGGTTTTCTAGGAATTAGACTTAGATAGTTTTCGCATCGAGAGTTGGCTAACTATATTATCGTGTTTGAGTTCAAGAACTGCGCTAAACTTGAATCCTGATTTATCCGTTTATTTGCATACCTAGACTTTCTGAGAAACACCCTAGACCTAGCTTTTTCCCATCGATTTACATCTCTTGATTTAGTTATTGCTTTCTGCTTCTATTAAACTTGACTTAGCGTAATTTGAATCTTATAATCTATTGAGTGATTTCTTGAGTCTTTGTGGTTCGACCCCTAACTTTACTACAACTATTGCGTTAGTATCTAAATAGGGTATTAATTTGAGCATATCAAATTTGGCGTCGTTGCCGGGGACTCTAAAATCACCATTAGATTGCCGATAAGAATTTCGACTAAGTTGTTGGTATCGATCGACACCCAACGTTTTATTTTGTTTTTGGTTACTTACGTGCTTTGCTTAGTGTGTTTCAGGTGTGAATTTAGAACGTGCAAACAGGAAAGCAAAGAAGCGAACAGAGATGAACAACACGATGATTCTGATTCAGGATGTTGCTGGAACTTTGAGAGACCAAGAGGGTTAGTTGTGCAACGAGAGAGGACAACGTCTGGATGGAGAGGGGAACATCATTCCACCTGCTCCTGTTGTCGCTGGAAATATCATTGACCCTGCAATTGCTGTGAATGTAGGGAATGCTGTGGCTGCTCGCGGCAGAACGATTGGTGAATACAACTTGCCTGATCATTTTTATGCCAATCGATCAGCGATTCGCCTTCCTGCTTTTCAGAGGGATGACTTTGAGCTGAAACCTGCATACTACACTCTTGTGGGTCAGCACCCTTTTCATGATCTTTCTCATGAACATCTCATGGACCATATTGAGAGGTTTGAGGATTTAGTCACAAGCATCAAGTGCAATGGAGTGTCCTATGATTACCTCTTCTGCAAGCTCTTCCCATACTCTCTTGGTGGAGATGCAACTTACTGGCTGAAGCAGTTACCTACTGGGTCGCTGAATACCTGGGAAGAGACGAAGAAAGCCTTCCTGAACAATTTTTTTGATGATGCGAGATTCGAGGAGCTCAGGAACAAGATCTCTCAGTTTTCTCAAGGATCAACAGAAGCACTCAACGCTGCTTGGATACGTTTCAAGTCCTATCAGAGAGATTGTCCGCACCATGGGTTCACTCAGGTTCAGTTGCTGGGTACTTTCTTCGGAGGGATTGATTGGAGGTATCAGATGGCTCTAGACGCTGCGAGCAATGGAAACTTCTACACGAGGTATCCTGACGATGCCTATGTGCTTATTGAGAACTTGGTTTCTAGCAACAGTACCAAGAATGCAGACATGGAGCGCAAGAAGCAAGCTGGTAACTTGGATTGCAGTCAGATTGCTGAGGTGAATGCTAAGTTAGATTTAATGCACAATTTGTTGATGGGCAAGCAGCAGAAGGCTGTTCGTTTTGCTGAAAATGATGGATTGGAATTTGTTAGCCACATTGATGGATTTGGATTTCAAGATCAAAGAAATCAACGCCCACCCACACCACCCAGAACTTCTGAGAGCAAGCTTGAATCTATGATTGAACAGATTCTTCAGGGACAGCAGAAGATGGCAGTGAATTTCAACGGGAGGTTGGATGCCATGTACACTGATCTGAATGGAAAAATTGAAACTCTCATTATTCGTCAGAAGATTCTAGATACTCAAGTAGCCCAGAATGCAACAATTGGCAAGGGACTGCTAGATCATTCACAGAACGAAGACGTCACTGCTATCCCCTCGCGGAGTGGAAGTGAGGTACTCCCAGGAGTGCAGAGGAGCTCAACTACAAAGATTTTTGTCAATCTTGTGAAGGATGACGAAGAGATTTCGGAAATCACCTCTGTGTCGACCGATACCCTGTTGTATCGATCGAAACCCGTCCAAGAATCTGTCAGGGATGTCTCGAATGAGAAAGCATCGATCGACACCCTCTCTGTATCGATCGACACCCACCCAGATATTGCGAAGGAGTCGCGTATGAGTGTTGCCAGACTTCGCAAGCCCAAGAAGCTGAATCCTATTCTTCAACACCTCCGAGCCCCCATCACTCCAAAGCAGCTGCGTGGCTTTGAAAAGATGGTACGAAGGATTCCCCACTCGTTCACTTTTGAAGAAGCTCTAGAGGGCTGGCCTCTGCTAAGTCACTTTAAAGATTGTAGAGAAACTGAGGAAGAGATTAAGGCACTCTTCATCAAGGCCAGTAGTACACCACCTCCGCTGAGGCAGTTGACCAAGAGGGAAGACCCATGAATATTTTCGGTTCCATGCTCCATCTCTGGAGTTGACTTCAAAGAGTCTCTCGTTGACTCAGGGGCTAGCGTCAATGTCATGTCAAATGCAATTGCAGAGAGATTGGGAGCTGACATTCGATCTCCCATGTCAACTATCACATTCGCGAACAGTGCCACCTCACTTCCATATGGAACAATCCCTGATTTGTTGGTTAACGAAGGAGATTGCCTGGTTCCTACTGATTTTCAGGTTGTGGAGATGAGCACACAATCTCGTACGTAGTTGATTCTTGGACGACCGTTCATGGCTATGGTTGGTGCCATTATGGACACACCCAGCAAGCACATCTCGTTCTCATACATTGACAAGAAGGTGTACTAAAAATCCATCCCTAGAGGAACTCCCACACATATCTCCTGCATCACCATTGTCCCAGGAGAGACGTTGGTAATTGACCTCTTGGAATAGCCTCCTGACGAGCCAACTGTCATAGACGTTTCGGTTAAACCGCCCAGCATCCCCAAGAAAGTTGTCAAGAAGGCTAAGGCAACAAGGAAGAAGGCGAAGAGCAAAAGAGTCGAGAATGTTCCCCATGTCACTTTGATCCCTCATAGGTGTGATGGAGACTCGATTGAGTACAAGGTAAAGTGCAAGGGAAACTCGAAATCATTCTCTAAGGCTAGAGTTCTTCTTACTTCGGAGCTGAAAGAGAAAGGGAAGGAGGTTGTGGAGAGCATGTTGAGCAGAACTCTGAAGCTGGAAATGTCTAGCTGTGGAACTTGCCTGGGAGTAAGTTCTCAATTTTCTCCTAATTGATCACCTGAGCCGAAGTCAAGCTAATGACTAAAAACTAGCGCTTGGTGGGAGGCAACCCACTGGTAAGTCTGTATATAAGTCTTTTGTTTTTGTTTTTGTTTTCGGTTTTATGTTTTATGTTTTGTGTCTTGTGTTTGGCGTGAATCAGTTACAGAGGAGCGGTATCGATCGACACCCATCTGGTATCGATCGACACCACATGCATCAATGACGATTAGAAGAAGTTTATGTGTCGACCTAAGCCTGGTATCGCTCGATACCAGTGCCGTGTGTCGGTCGACACCCCTACCCAATTCGGTAACTTCTTTTATTTTCACGCATTCATTTAGATGTTCTGATTTCTTTTACTGACTCTAGGCTGGATAACAATGGGGACAGTGTTGTTTAAGTCTGGGGGAGGTAGTCGCTGACATTGTTTTTGTTTTTCTTAGAATCAGTTGTTTTTGAATCATTCGTTATTTTATTGAGTCAAAACATGTAGGAGATGATGATCTTATTCTTGATTCTATTGTTCTGACTTTGCTTCTAAGTGACCATTGTTACATAATCAGTACTAGATCGACTAATGAAAAATCCAAAGGCTGACCAGCTAACTAGAAGACACTCATGTTTCCAGCAAAGTTCCTTAAGCCTGAGCCAAATTTTTTCACTTCATCAATGTGGTTAGTATCTATAGAGCTTGATTCCTCATTCGTATCTGACAAAGGAATCCATGTGTTTTAAAATAATGGTATTTCTCTCCCTGTTACAAGTTAATAAATAAGATACATTAAAAGATGAAATGATTTTCTTATGAGTAGAGGGTTAGGAAAATTTCCTGCGATCCCATTATTCTACTTCAGGGGAAATGATCACACAAAGGTGGAAGCGAGGTTAGGAAAATTTCCTATGATACCATTATTCGCCTACACCTTTGACTACATTTGAGGGAAGAACCGGGGATTCGGTGGCAAACACAATCAATACTCGCGTCTCGAACCTTAATTTGTACATGCAAGAGATACAATAAGAAATAAGTTTGGGGGAGAGAAATAATACCAAAAAGTGTGAAAAATGGTGGTTCCTTGTCATGATATTGTATGGGAAAGAATCTAGAAGGTTCTTGGTATTAAACACAGCGATGAAACTGGCGAGGAGGGCTTGATTGAACGATGCTGTGAGATAATGTGTGTAGTCTGGGAAGCTGCGAATGTCTAAGGAGAAGTACATGGAGGTTAGATCAAAAAGCTGGTTAGGTAATATGTGGAGCACTAAGGAAATTGGTCATTGCAATGTTTCAAGAACAGGTGAGTCTCTGTGTTTTCAAACCTCTTTCTCTGGTTTAGTCTTCTATTTGCTTGAGGGCAAGCAAAGGCTAAGTCTGGGAGAGTTGATATATCATGGTTTTTACCCCTTTTAAGCCATGATATAAGTCCTATTTATGGAGTCTTTCTAGTGTTTTAGAGTCTTTTAGAGTCTTTTACAGGTTTTAGCACGTTTGGAGCTTAATTGGAGTTTTTGGAGGATTCCGGAGAATTTTGGGAGAAAAGGAGCAGAGTCATGCAGAGACGTCTGAAGTTTGGCATCCGTTGAAGGCCTTTACACCGATGGATTGAGCTCCGATTTGGACACAAGATAGATCAACGGATTAGCTTTCATTTGGAAGTATTTTGAGGCCATTCCAATGGTGAGATCAAAAGTTGTGCCAAGTTTCGTGAAGACAGTCCAGTCTGGCGAGCACAGTGTACTGGTGTCGACCGACACCAGTCCAGTATCGACCGACACCAACTGCAGACGGGAAAAAATGTGATTTTACAAGTTTAAAGACTCTGCAACTTGGCCCTGAAGACTTTATTAATTACCAGAAGCCCCAGAACGTGTTTTAACATTATATTTAGGGTTTTTAGCCACTTTTACACATTACCCTTCATTCTACACATTATTCTATTCTGGTTTTTGAGAGAGAGATGTTTGTGACAGGGTTTTTGGGAGAGACAACTTTGAACTCATGTTTCTTATTGATTTCTTCTATGCATGTCTATTCATATATGATTTCTGTTCCATTGATCATGTTTGAGTAGATCTCTTATAGGTTTAGGGTTTTCTCAATAGGATTTCTTTGTATGATTTGATTTATTGATTTATTAGGATTCATTATCTTATTTGTTCTTCGCCTTAAATTGTTCTCAATACTAATATTAGATTAGCTACCTAGAACTTAGATCTTAGGATAATTAATTAGGTACGAGAGTGCGATTGATTACCTGATAGAACTTAGGGTGAGCAATTCGATTATCTGCAAAGAGATTTGGTTTAATTTAATTGTGAACATATCAAACTTGCAGATTAAAAGCTGGTTTAAATCCTTAGAATTCGCAAAGAGATTTGGTTTTCTAGAAATTAGACTTAGATAGTTTTCGCAGCGAGAGTTGGCTAACTATATTATCGTGTTTGAGTTCAAGAACTGCGCTAAACTTGAATCCTGATTTATCCGTTTATTTACATACCTAGACTTTCTGAGAAACACCCTAGACCTAGCTTTTTCCCATCGATTTACATCTCTTGATTTAGTTATTGCTTTCTGCTTCTATTAAACTTGACTTAGCGTAATTTGAATCTTATAATCTATTGAGTGATTTCTTGAGTCTTTGTGGTTCGACCCCTAACTTTACTACAACTACTGCGTTAGTATCTAAATAGGGTATTAATTTGAGCATATCAGCATGAAATTCTCTAAGATCTAGATTAACTCTCTCAAGCTTAACCTAGCATTAAGATTACTTAGTAAAACGGGAAATCAATTAATCTAAGCCCTAAACACTATAGATTATCCATTAGATCACCGTAAATCTACCTCATCCTTAAATTCTAAGATACTACTCACTAACCATGAGGAACCCAACAAATCTCATAGAGAAAGTGTTAAATCCCATGATTAGAGAATATAAAGATTAAAATAAAAGAGAGATTAGAGAGATTAAGAAGATTCCAACTTTAGATTGCACAAAAGAAAAGAAGATCTCTTACAAAAGACTTAGAACCCTAGAAAACATGATAGATTAGAAAATTAGGTTTAGCAATATTTAAAGATAGGTGGGAGATCGGGTCAACCAGGAACAAACCGGGTTTTGACCCGATCGGGTCTGGGTTGTGAGCTTCTACACCGGACGGTGGTCGGCCTGTGTCGTTTGGCGGTGTAGGAAGCCTTTTGTCGAGAGCTTGGATACCGGGCTGGCTTGTGGACGTGCAGCGGCTCAGTATTATCCCTTCCCACACACCGGGCGAGGCACACCGGTCGGTCAAGGAACAGTGTGTTCTGTCCTGAAGCTGGGCAGCGGTCGGTGTTGGGTCGGTGCAGCCGGCCGGTATTATCCCTGCCCACACACCGGGCGAGGCACACCGGTCGGTCAAGGGCCGGTGCTTCAAGCTGACGGACTGGACGCTTCTTCAACACCGCGCGGTTGGTGTCCACTGTGATGGCTCGGTATTTTCCATGTTTTGCACATGGCTTCTTACCGGCTGGTGATGGTCTGGTGATGTGGGCAGGTGTGGTCAGTCCGAGCCAACTCTTGCTTCTAGCCATCTTTTCATGATCCAAATCCAAGTGCAAGCTCTTTCAAGGTCTCCAAAAGTCTCTAAATCACCTAAACACACTCCAAAAAATGCAAGACTCTCTAGGACCTAGCGTGAACTCTCTAAACTCTAAATGATAACAAAAAACTAAAGTAATGCTATGAGACCATATGCAAAAGAGACAAATCCTAAACTAAATGAATGCTTAAAAGAGGTAAAATATGAGAATATCAACTCCCCCAAACGTATTCATTTGTTTGCCATCAAGAAAACAAATAAGAACAAGAAGAGAGAGAGGTTTGAAGGTGGGAGCTCAAATCCACAAGCATCACAAGAAGAAATTGAATTTCAACGTCAATGCACTAAGCGAGTCTACTCCAAAAGGGTTAGCCATTTCTATCTCCACATGCATCAAGCTCAAATCCCAACTTCTACAATCATTCTTATCACTAAACCCTTTGACATTCATTAATGGTTTATATGAATCGTGCTTATGCAAAATTAAATGAACTTGTTTGGCTAAGGGATAAGGCCTTGAGATGAAAATGATCTCAATCACATGTGCGGGTATTCCAATACAAGGATCTCTCTAGGAATGAGCAAAATTTAGCAAAATCCTAAAGGTAAAAGGCAACCTATGCATACAAAGGCGAATTCTCATCTACCCAATGCCTAAGATGTCTCTAACCTTAGTCTCTCTAACCCATGAAGCCCCAAACTTAAGCTACCCTTTTTCACAAGGCATTTTGCCTTCATGTCCCACACATTTCCTTGTTTCTCCACTTCATCTTTTTCTCACTTAGAGGAATATCTTCTTCTCCATTGAAACTTGTGGCTTGGTTCTCTTTTTTTTCATTGCTTTAGATCTTCTTTTTCTTCTTTCTTTATCTTGCCTCATTTCTCATCATTTGATGCTTTTGCCAAATCTTAGGCTTTTTTCTTTTTTACATTACACTTCGAGGCCAATTCTAACACTAAGAGCCATTCTTATACTTTGTCACCAACCACTTCACATTTTTTCATTGCCCTTTTGCCTTCTCCCCATCTTTCATTTCCGTTACAACCTTTCTTTTCCACCAAATCCCCTTCTTTTGTTATTTTTCAACCGTTCCCACGAGCACTCGTCCCCAAGATTTCTCATCCTAGCTAACTTACTCCTAGACTAACTCCTTGATGTTGGAGCTAGATCTACATGAGAGTCCATCCTTGTCGCCCTAAACCTAACACTTTTTGCCAAGTTTGCTCGAAAAGTAGGCCTCTCCATCACTCACGAAAGTTATTGGCTAGAAAAGAGGTTAGTTCAAGGTGTGGGGAACCATTCCAAAAATGGGATATGACTACTTGGATCCACAAGTGATAAAATTGGAAAACACGATAATTGCAAGTCAAGATTAAAGTTCTTATTAATAGTGTTCTTATCAATCAAGAAAAGAACATTGATAAATAGAATCTAAATATGGTGCATCCTTACTTTCAAACTCACTCGAATGCATTGTTTTGATTCAATTTCTTAAAGTAATACCTTACAAGGAATGCTCATCATTGCTCCCAATGCAATATGCAGTGCACCCTATATGCAAACTAGACTCAATCCTAAACATGAAATGCAACTAGATAATTTCTTTTTGTATTTCAAAATTTCAAAAAATTTCATCTGTTTTTGTATTTTTCTATGCCATATATGAATGCATGAATGCATGAGACTCAAGATAAAAAATTCAAAATAAGAACACAAGAAACAAGATTAGATAACACACAAACCCTCCTCCAAACTTAAATTACATAGTCCCTTGTGTAATAAAAGCTTAGGAGAGAGCTAAACAATGCATGAGAGAAAGAAAAAGTTATGATTCTAAATGCTATTTACAAAGTTTTGGAGTGGTACCTTAGAAGCTTTGAGATGGGGAAGAGGACCCCATGGATTAAGACGGATTGCTCGAGTAATGAGATGGAGACCTCATAGCCTTCCTCTTTACCATTTTCGCTTCATGAACCAATAAGGGGCGTGGTTCATCATGGACTACCATCTCTCCTCCATGTAGTGTAAGGTCCAATGGTGTGGAGCTCTCGCCAACCTCTTCTTGGTCCATTTTTCTCGTCTTTCCTTGGTCGTGGGATGAGCTAGCCTTTCCACCCTTCATCTTGAGCTCGTTGATAGTCTTCTTCATGCTCTTGACCGTTTTCACCTATTTCCTCATGGTCTTGTCTTGCCACTTGCACCACCTTTGAAGGAGTCTTGTTTGATGGTGAGCATGTCGAGTGGCAATGTCCGACATTTTTTCATCATAAGGATCAAAGCTATACCTTTCACTTCCATATTTAGGGTCGGTAGAAAACAGTCTTTCATCCTCATCATCGAGGTTGTTGGATGTCTCGCCATTGCCCTTTGGTGTTTGCTTTGCTTTCCTCTTTGACAAGCGTATAATCTCAAGTGGTGGATCCGTGCCCGGGTTGTAGAAATGGTCATTGGTGGGGTAGATTTCGATTTCTTTTCTCCCTTGAACCCTGGTGAGAAGAACATTGAGTAACATAAGCTTCACGGTGTTAGACTCGGTGAGTTCGAGGTTGTAGGCATATGTGTTGCCTATCTTGCCTTCAAAAAATATGGTTCTTGAGAGATAAGCTTCATCAATAAGCTCTATTTCTTTAGCATCTTCCACCAATTCAACTCTCTTGGCCTTAAGAATTGAAGTAACCAAACCACCAATGTGCAATTGAGGCTCCTTTATCTTTGTCGTGTATGCCCAATTCCTATAACCAAGAAAATGGTTCACGAGAATTGCGGCTAGACTCGGGTTTGCGTCATCTCCAATGAATAGTCTTACATCCCTATATGTGTTTAGAAATGGCCTTATCCCTAGAGCAATCAACTCCATCTCATCTTCAGCTATGGTTCCAAACTCTTTCTTGGTAAAGAGTGTGTGAGAAAGTTTCTTGTGGATATTGCGTAGGGCGGGATGGCGAATGCTAGAGCTCTTGATATTGTCGGGTTTGTAAGCTCCATCGACAATAATGTTCCACAAGTAGGAAAGGTCGTTTGGTGCATAGTAAAACCAGAATCCTCTCTTTTTCCCCTCTTCCTTGATCCCAAACACTTGACTTAGCTCATGGAAAGTTATCTTGTAAGCTTCTCGCCCAACCTTGAACTCAATGTATCCATGTCCATCTCAAATGTTGGTACCCTTATCATCGTTGTGATAGAAACCGCCTCCAATGACGCTAAAAATTGGCAAGTTTGCTCCTTATGAGATGTGTTTGCCAAGTCAAAAACATTCCCAAATCCCATGTTGTTGAAGATTGTTTTCACATCTTCATAGATCCCCATCTTCTCTAGTATGGCTTTGTCCGGAAATTTTCTCTCCACGAACTCCACCTCCTTGAGCTTCTTAAGGTATTCATTGTAAGTAGGGTCTTTTTGTTTGGGCTTTGGAACTCTCTTCTTTTTCATTTCCACCACGATTCTCTCATCTGCTTTCTTTTCATTGTCTCTTGCTACTCTCTTCTTTTTCTCTTGACTTTTAGAGCATGCCGTTAAAGCCAATTGCCTCTTTGTTGGTTGACCTTGGGGTTAATCTTGCGCTGCATTGGTCGTTACCTTCATGATGCCTACATTTTCTCAAAGAGATCATTAGTTTCACGAAAATAAGACAGGAACTCAAGGGAGACCATAATCGTAAGCATTCAAGATGAAATAATTTTCCATGAGGAAGAAAGCATTTTGATCCATCAAGAGCAATGAATTAGACCTAAATGTCTAGACTAGATGCTTTCACTCTCTAGAAAATCCTCAAAGATGCTAACTTTAAAGCTCTTAGGGTCATGAAACAAAATCTCAAAAAAATTCAAGCAAATGCACAAGTTGCTCCATAAATCCTAGTCGCCTAGTCATTTTCTAGCCTAATCCCAGGGTTCCAATTCAAGTGAATGCATTTCTCTAACAAATCCAAGAACTTTTTCTTTCAAATTCAAGTTCTTGGTTTTCCATGAAAATTATGAGATTACCTTGGGTTTTCGTGCACAATTGATTAAGACAATGATGGATGCACAAACTAGGGAGAAAACAAGCTTGGAGTGAACAAATTTGAGCAAGAAATGAGAGAGATATGAAAAAATGAACAACATAGAGAAATGAGAGAGAGAGCTCGATATGCTTGTCAAAAGAGAGAAAGAGGAGTGGCTGGGCGGGCGGGCGGTCATGCGGGCGGGTCGAGACACTGGGCAGACCGTTGGACAAAGGCTCAGACCGCTGGTCCATAGATCTTGTTTGACCACGTTTGAATTTGGTCAACACCGGTCTGCCTTAACACGGTGTCACGAGGGTGTGTTCTCACACCAGACCATCCTCGGCCGGTGTTGATGGCCGATATTTCTCCTGATTTTTGCCACTCCTCAACACCAGACAATCTCCATCCGGTGCACAAGGGCGGTTCTGCCTACACCGGACCAACCTTGGCCGGTGTCTTCATTCGGCATTTCCCCTGTTTTTGGTCACTCCTCAGAACCTAGCCGTCTCCATCCGGTGCACAAGGGCGGTCTTGTGCACCACGGACTAGGCTCGGCCGGTGTTGACCGTTTCTCCAATCTACACACTCTAGCTTGCAAGACATCACCTCTTAGACCATCAAGAGGCCTATAGACACTTAACAAAGGCATTAAAAAGAAATAGAAAATATGAAAAACATAAAAAGAAAAGTATGTACAAGGATAAATATGGGAATGTCTCCCAAGTGCACTTTGTTTAATGTCACTAAGTTTGAAATTTGTTACCCCTTTTAGGCTTGAGGAGCATCATCGAAAGCGAGTGAGAACCCTTCCTCAATGGATTCATGAGCTACATATGGCTTGAGCCTTTGCCCATTGGCAACAAACTCTTCTTCATTCTTGTTAACAAGCACAATAGCTCCATATGGTCTTACTTCCTTGATCGTGAATGGACCAGACCATGTAGACCTTAGCCGGGGAACAACTTGAGCCTCGAGTTGAAGATCAACACTTGGTTTCCTTCTTTGAAGTTTTTGTGTAAAATCATCTTGTCATGAAAGGCTTTGGTTTTCTCCTTGTAGATTTTGGAGCTCTCATAACTATTAAGTCTGATCTTATCAAGCTCTTACAATTGGATCAAGCGCCTTTCTTGAGCCGTCTTGAGATCAAAATTGAGAAGTTTCACGACCCATAATGCCTTGTACTCAAGTTCTACCGGTAGATGACAAGACTTCCTATATAGAAGATTGAAAGGAGTAGTCCCAATGGGAGTCTTGAATGCCATTCTATAGGCCCATAGAGCGTCATCGAGCTTCTTCGCCCAATCTTTCCTTGAACTCTTCACGGTCTTCTCTAAGATTTCCTTGATTTGGCGGTTAGACACTTCAAAGTCCCACTCGTTTGGGGGTGATAAGGGGTAGCCACCTTGTGTTTGACTCCATGCTTTTAAGCAAGCTCTCAAACACCTTGTTGATGAAGTGTGAACCGCCATCTCATATCACTACCTGAGGGACTCCAAACCGTGGAAATATGATCGTATTAAATAGCTTGAGAACTACCTTTGTATCATTCTTTGGACTTGCAATCGTTTTGACCCACTTAGAAACATAATCAACCGCAACCAAGATGTATTGGTTTCCATAAGACAAAGGAAAAGGTCCCATGAAATCTATCCCCCACACATCGATGATCTCAACTTCAAGGATTGGGTTTTGTGGCATCTCGTCCCTTCTACTAATGTTCCCCTTCCGTTAACACGCATCACAAGTAGAGACAACGGCGTGACCATTCTTGAAAAAACTCGGCCACCAAAACCCGGAGTGAAGAACCTTTGTTGCGGTTTTTTAAAGGAGCAAAGTGTCCTCCATAAACCGAACCATGGCAAGGAAACAAGATCCCATTAACTTCTTCTTCTGGTACACATCTGATAGACTCGTATTTTATCACTTTCATGCATTCATTTAGTATAGGTTTCATCTCATTTGCATATAGTTACTTGGCATTTCTTTGTTGTTTTATCTCATTTAGAGTATTAGGATTCTCATACTAGGTCCTAGTGTCTCTTGCATGTTTTGGAGTCCTTTTTAGGCACTTTGGAGGCACTTGACGGAGGTTGGCTTGAGACCATTCGGATCGGGAGCAAGAGAGGCGGTTAAAAACATTTGGGAGCTTTGGAGACGTGCACGGCGACGCCACGGGTCGATGCAACCGAGCGATGTTCAAGCTTCAGGACGTTTACATCGAGACCACCGAGCGATGCAACAGAACGATGGAGGAGGGGGAAAAAGCCTTAGCATCGATCCGACTCTCATTTCCCACGTCGCCCAGATGCCGCGATGTTCAAGCTTCAGGACGCTTACATCGAGACCACCGGGCGATGCAACGGACCGATGGAATATCAGGGGAAAAAAGCCTTAGCATCGACCAACAACCAACGACCACATAGTGATGCAAATGGGCGATGCGAAAACCCAGCAACCAACATCGACCTGTTGCATCGCCCAGTCCACTCGATGTTGGTCTAGTCGCCCACTTTTCATATAAAAACCCATCTAAACCTAATTTTATTTTCATGCTTTTCTTAAGTCTAAAACCCTCACATTTGAGAGAGAACTTGAGATTTGTAAGAAGGATCCTTTGTTTTATGCAATTTAGTGTTGATTTCTATCAATCTCTTCCATCTATCTTCTTTCTGTCTTGATTATTCATCATCTATCCATGGATTCAACCTTTATCTCCATCGATTATGGGTTGTTCTTGATGGGTCTTGAGTAGTCTTTTAGGGTTTAGAGATGGGGAATATTAGGATGTTCCTAGGCTTTATTCATGGTGTTTAGGGTTAGATCTTCTTATATCCTTTCTTGTTTAGTGTTATCTAGCTTGAAAAAGTAGGTTTAGATCATGAGGCATTTCATGCACACCAAGTGTTTAATGAAAATCCTTGATGAATTAAACAAGAGATTTACACTCCTAGCCTATGATAATAGTTGTCTAGGGTGTATTTTTGGTTGATCTTGTTGATTTGAACTTAATGTTTGCTAATCAATGATCCACAAATGAGAGTTTGTTAATGGATTAGGTGATTAGCATAGTGATTAATTTCTTGAAAGAGAATTAGTCAAGTTTAGGATCTTATGCCTAGGGATTAGCTTGTTTGAGTAAATGAACATCATGAATTGAACTTTGGTCATCTTATATCGATAACCCTATCTCTAGATTCGCTTTCGTTATTTGATTTACATCTTGTTTAGTTATTGCATTGCTTAATTCGAATTGGATACTAAACAACAAATCACACTTGTTTAGCTTAACTTGCATGAATTCCTTGCATTCTTAGTGATTAGGATAAATCTCTTTATGGATCGATAACCTTCATACTACACGTATTGGAGTTATTGATACCTCCTATAGACTAAAAATTCTTGTATCAACATCTTCGGTATAAGCTATCCGAGCACAACTTGTAGAGGAACGGTTCGTCCCAATAGAACCGGGTAAAATCATGGAAAAAATTCTTTCGCTTGTTTCCTTCTAACTTGGGCGTCTCTCTTCCACAAGCCAAATAATTAACAAAGTCCGCATACCATGGCAATCTTCCATCTTCCAAACTCTTGGCTTCCTCAAAAACCCTTACCGCTTCAATACCCTTCTTCAAGATACCAACCACCATAAGATGCTCTTCGGGAAGAGAGTCATCTATCGGAACAAGATCTTCAACTCGCATTCTTGAAAAGTGATCCACCACTCCATTCTCGACACCCTTCTTGTCAATAATTTCCATGTCGAACTCTTGAAGGAGCAAGATCCATATAAGAAGCCTCGGTTTGTTGCCCTTATTGGCATAGATGTGCCTTAGTACGGCATGTTCCGTGTAAACTATAATCTTTGAGCCAACCAAATAGGATCTAAACTTTTCAAACGCAAAAACAACTGCTAGGAGCTCCTTTTCCGTTGTTGAATACCTCATTTGTGTGTCATCAAGTGTCCTACTAGCATAGTAGATCACGTGGAGCTTCTTATCCTTTTTTGGCCTTAGACCGCTCCAATCGCATAATCACTCGCATCGCACATGATCTCAAAGGGCAACTCCCAATTCGGTGCTTGGAATATTGGTGCACTCATAAGCGCCTTCTTGATCTCCAAAAATTCATTGAGGCATTCTTCATCAAACACAAAGGTGGTCTCCTTGCATAGAAGCCTAGTGAGAGGTCTTGCTATTTTTGAGAAATCCTTTATGAACCGTCGGTAGAAATCCGCATGTCCCAAGAAGCTACGGATACCCGTGACTGAATTTGGGGGCTCTAAGCTCATCATCACCTCAATCTTTGCTTCATCGACTTATATCCCTTGCTCGGAGATCTTTTGACCAAGGACAATGCCTTCCCGCACCATAAAGTGACACTTCTCCCAATTTAGCACGAGGTTGGTCTCTTCACACCTTGTGAGAACCCTACAAATATTTGACAAACACGAAGCAAACGAGGAACCATAAACCGAGAAGTCATCCATGAATACTTCAACCATATCTTCAATTAAGTACAAGAAGATCGACATCATGCACTTTTGAAATGTGGCGGGTGCGTTACATAGTCCAAATTACATCCTTCGATAAGCAAAGGTACCATATGGACATGTAAATGTCATCTTCTCTTGGTCATTAGGGTGAATCAAGATTTGAAAGAATCCCGAGTACCCATCTACGAAGCAATAAAATGGGTGGTTTGTTAATCTCTCTAGCATTTTATCAATGAACTGCAAGGAGAAATGGTCTTTTCTAGACGCAGAGTTCAATTTCCTATAGTCTATACACGTTCGATGACCGGTGATTGTTCTAGTTGGAATTGATTCATTCTTTTCATTTTTAACCACGGTAATACCACCATTCTTGGGAACCACGTGCACCGGGGAAACCCAATTGCTATCCGAGATTGGATATATGATTCCCACATCTAGAAGTTTAAGGATCTCCTTCTTAACAACCACTTTCAAATTCGGGTTTAACGGTCTTTGATGTTCTAATTGAAGCCCTTGATTCGTCTTCTAGATGAATGCGGTGAGTGCAAAGTGTAGGAGAAATGCCCTTGCTATAATCTAGTGAATATCCAATGGCTCTCCTAAACTTTCTCAACTCATGCAAAAGCGTGGCTAATGATATTCCTATATTTTACCCATTTTAGCATGCATTTATGTTAATGTGTTGGGTCTCATGCATGTGTCTTTCATAGTTTTTATAGCATTTTGGTCTAAATTAGAGTATTAGGTGTTTGAATTAGGTTCTAGTGAGTCTTGCATGTATTTGGAGTGTTTCTAGGTGTTTTGGAGATAATTGGGATGATTGGAGTGATTGAGCTTAAGAGAAGGACGAGTTCACCTGAGGTATCTCAAAGATGTGGCTGGAATAAGGCCTTCTGATCTAATTCAGCTTCAACAGCCTTCATGGAAATTATAGAGGATGGCGTTAGCTGTCTACTGGAGTTGGATTCATGTCATTCAGATATGTGGTTAGTGAGATATGGCCGATTTACGGAGAGTATGTATATCTGTTCGCCGAAAAGAAGAATGGAGTTTTCAGAAGATGCACCGACCCATCCTAGGTCGGTGCAGTGGGTCGGTGTAGACACAGGAGGAAGTGCCAAGGCAAGAAGAAGACTTCACCGACCCAGAACCAGTTTGATCCAGACCCGACGTGCCTGAAAGACCTGACTGGACGAAGGGTCTCTAATACGAATTAGCCTCGGTGGTCTTCACAAAAGTTGTAACCCAATGAGTTAGCTGTCCACAGGAAGTGGTTTGAGGTCATTCGGAGCGGTGGTTCGAAAATATCAGATTTAGCGGAGATGTGTCTGTTTGGCGCCCAAAGGAGTTATGCTCAAAAGTGTTTGCAATGACCATTTGCACCGATCCAGGACCGATCGGTGCAAACTCCTAGAATCAGCAAAAAACCAGATTTGGCCGGGTCAATACCCGGTTTGTTCCGGGTGGACCCGGTTCGCCCCCTTCATTATTTAAGCCCAAAAACCTAATTTTCTCAAGGGATCTCTTTTCTTATATCTTTTCTAAGTCTAAAACCTTGGTTCTTTGGATTTGTAAGAGAGATCATACACTTTTCATGCAATCTAAGCTTATTTTTTTGTGATTTCCATCTTCCATTTTCTATTTCTTAATCATTATCATCATTAATCATGGTTTTTGATACTTTTTTATAGGATTTATCAAGAACACCATGATTAGTGAGTAGTATTTTAGGATTTGAGGATTTGGTAGATTTAGAGTGATTTAATGTGTTGATTAATGATGTCTAGAATTAGATTATATGATTTCTCTTCTTGATTAGTGGTTTTAAGGCTAGAGCTATCTTGAGAAAGTGGATTTAGATCAAAAGGCATTTTATGCACACAAGGTGTTCAACGAAATGCCTTCCTGAACTAATTAAGAGATATTCATTTCTAGCCTAAGAAATTAGTTGTCTATAGTGATTATTTGGTTGATCTTGAATGTTTAGACTTAAAGCTTGCTAATTAGTGATTCACAAATTAGAATTTGATCTTGGATTAGTGATTAGCAAAGTAATTAATGCCTTGAGAGATGATTAGTTAAGATTAGTGATCTTTGTCTAGGGATTAGTCTTCATTAAGCATTGGACATCATTAATTAACCGTTGGATTGCATTATCTCAATTACCTTATCCTTGAATTCGCCTTTTATCATCATTTTCATATCATTTAGTATTGCTATTAGTTGTTTGTTGCCTTAATTGAGTTAGACCATTAGCTTATTCAGCAAAACTCATCTTATTAGCTTAACTTAGGAAGTTATATGCATTCTTGGTGCATTGAGTCAAACCCATTGGATTGATACCTCATATACTACTTTGTATATTGAGTAATTTATCTCAAAGACACAAAAGTCTTGTATCAATTTGGCGCCGTTGCCAATTGGGTTTTGAATAAACATTAGGATTTTATATCTTCTTGGGATTAAGCACTTTCTTTTTCTTTTGTTACTAATCTCTCTTTCAAGTTCTCTTTTGTCTTTGTAGGTGCATGAACACAAGGTCTAGAGGCGGAGCAAATATTGTTCAGCCTAGGGACAACATTCACTTATTAGAGTGTGGCATTAGAGCAAGAAGAGAGAGAGAATGAGCCACACACATCACACGGCTCGGTATGGAGTATGTACAAGAGCAACCACTTGGTCCCAGCAATGTGGACGTTTCTCAAGGTGGTAATGGACACCACCAAGGCCAAGAGGGCCACGGCCATGATATGCTTGGTTTTTGTCGTTTTCTAACGCATGTTTAGTATTCCTTTCAAATGTTTTATTGAATCAAAGTGTGTTTTATTGAGTCAAAGTGTGTTTTTAGAGTCCTTTAATCTTTTATCGAGTTTTTACAGGTTTTAGGTTGATTTGGGAGAAAACAAGGCATTTTGGTTGCAAAAGGTGAAACTGGGAATGCAGAGTCACGCAGAAGTGTCGACGTCTGGCATTCTGTGGAGGACTTCCAACTAATGGATTAAGCTGAAATTTTGACACAAGATATATCTATGAATGAGCTTTTGTTTGCAAGTGGTTTGAAGACAATCCAACAGTGCGATCAAAAGGTATACCCAATTTATTGAAGACAGGTCAATCTGCCTCGCAGAAGAAGCATGCGCAGAACATGGAGAGTTGCATCAACCGATGCATATCTTGCATCGGTCGATTCTGAACTCTCTGTAGGGGTTGCTTCGACCGATGCACACTTGCATCGAGCCTCGCACTTCCTAGACGCGAAAAAGACAGTTTATGCAGTTTCTAAACTTCCTATTTTGCCCCAGAATCATCCTAACTTAACCTAATTCGACCCAAGGCCTATATATACTTATTTTAAGCCACTTTGGAGGCTAAACTTTATTTTTCTTATAGATCTTTCATCTATTTTCCATTGTACGCTTGGGAGAAGATCTCCGAACCACTTCTGACAAATTTGGAGAAGATTTATGAACCCTTTTATTATTTATTGAATTTCTTTATGATTTCTCTCATATCTCTTTTCTTATTCTCTGCAACTATGTGTGAGTAGATTTCATAGTTAGGTTTCCATGAATCATTGAATTAGACACAAATAGGGATTTATCTTTTGTGGTTTCCGCTTATTGTTGTGTTCATTGCTTAGGCTTGAGCTAACCACTAGGTATATGAACTAGAGTGCGGCTTGCCCTATGAGCACGATAGTGGATTAGGGTACAGTGAATCTATGAGCACGAGAGTGGATTAGGTTGCATAGAAAGAACATAAGCGAGCGAATCGTCCTTATCCAGCGAGAGTTGATGCTAAGGCGATTCGTGAACATATTGAACCCGCTCCTTAATGTTGACCTAGAATTCTATGAGAACGAAAGTGGATTAGGTGCTAGGTTTAGTAGCCATGAGCACGACAATGGATTGGTTAATATTTATGTTTGAGTTTGAAACTTGTGTTAAATTATTCCCTGAATAGTTGTCTGATTCGTGATCTCTGGATTCCTAAGAATAACCCTTGACCTAACGCTTTCCCTTATATGAATTTACATATTTTAAATTGCGTTCGTTACTCTTTCCAAAACCAAATATAATCTTGTCTTAGCTTAGTTTCATCTTGTGAGAATTGTAGTGTAACCGTGGTCTCTGTGGATTCGATCCTAAAGTACTACATTGACAACCGTTATCTTTGCGGTAGTGTGAGCTTTAGTTATTAATTAACTGAGTGGAAAAAACACATAAATCAATTTGGCGCCGTTGCCGGGGACCAATAGCGTTACCTTCAATTCTGAATTTGAAATTTAGTCTATGATTTACTAACTTGTTATTTTCTTCCTTTTTGTTTCTTATAGTTGATGGCCATGGACTACAATGATTGGCCACAAGAAGAGGAGGCCACATTTGATGAATACATTCAAGATGAGCCATACGTGGAGCCACCATTTGATAAAAGTGTACTCACACCAGAACAAAAAGTGGATTTGGATAAGCATCAAGAAGAAAACCCAACGATGAAAAGGAGTGACCTAGCCGCTATGATTCATTTGAACCTCATGTCACATCGGGAAGCACTTGAGGGAAGGGAGCTCACAATGTCCGAGATAATAGTAGCTCATGCGCTTAAAGAGGTAATTTATTGGGTTCCACCATGCCAACTAGAAGGTAATTTTGACTCAACCTTTGAAATCTATGATTAGGAGGATAGTCATTTGCCTTGCATTGAAGATGTAGCTTCTAGTTCGCATACTCATGTACTCACTGATGAATGCTATAATTTAATATGTGAATCTCAAAGACTAGATACCTTAATTGTAGAAAAGCTTGCTAGAGATTATCATGAAGTATGTTTTGATATTAATTATCTACGTGCTTTGAATGTTCATAATCTCGAGTTTAAACTTTCAATGCATGAGGAATCTAGATCTCTTCTTGAAAAATCTTACCTAGGGGATGTGCTTGATGTAGATAAGATCTTGAATGAGATAGATGACCCTAAGGTTGAGATTGAATCTAGGAAGGGGGAAACTGTGTTTTACATGATTGATGGACATGAGGTTGACTATTTTGTGATAAACTCGTTTAAACCTGAAGTTGACTTTATTTTTCCATCAAATGCATTTGATCCTCGTAAGCATCTCACCATCAAGGAAATTCTAAAATAGATGCTACATTCGTAGTAAACTACCTTGATGTGAGTTTTGTTTCCGCGTCATGGATAGTTGCATGCCATGTTGCACATTTTGTTTCTTGCTCTAACAGGAGAAGATCCAAAGGTGCATTGGCTCAACTTTTTGATTCTCATGATTAATATCTGAGACCAAAGTCAAGCTAACGACTTAAAACAAGCACTTGGTGGGAGGCAACCCCCCGGTACGTATTTATTTATTCGTTTATAGTTTTTAAAACATTAACTTAATAAATTTTGGATTTTGCTTTCTTAGTTCTCTAATTATTCAGAAAAAGAGGCAATCGATCGATGCAAGGTGTGCATCGATCCATGCCAAGGGGTCCAAGAATTAAAAATAGATCGATGCAGAATGTGCATCGATCGATGGAGGGCGAGCAGACAAACCAAAATCAACCGATGCAACACTCTGCATCGATCGATACCGACCCAGGTAAGTCAGCTTTGACTTTTTCTTGATTTTCTTTCTTTGAGTCTGTTCTACCTTCTTCTTGGTTTATTTTCACACCGAGACGGTGTGAAGTAAGTCTAGGGGAGGGTCTTTGTCGTTGCTAACATTGTTTTATTTCTTTTGTTTTCTCTCTTGAGTTATTTTGATATTTTTCTATAGTCGTTTTATTGAGCCAAAAATTTGTTGGAGATGATGATCATGATCTTGGATTTCTTGTAATGATTTTTCTTCTAAGTGACCATTGTTGTAGAGCTAGTTTCAGACCAGACTAATGGAAAAACTAAAGGCTGACCAGTTAATCAGAGGCATCCATGTTTTCAGAAAGATTCAAAAAAGCTTGAGCTAGTTTCTGAGCTCTTCCTTTTACCTCATCATCGTGATTGGTGTCTTTAGAGCTTGACTCCTCATTCGTATCTGACAAGACGACATGTGTGAAAGTATGGTACTCCTCTCCCTTATTTAAAATAAAAGCAGAAAAGATGAAATGATTTTCTTTTGAGTAAAGGGTTAGGAAAATTTACATCGATCCCATTATTTTACTTCGAAAGAGATGATCACATTAAGGTTGGAAACGAGGTTAGGAAAATTTCCAGAGATATCACTATTCGCCTACACCTTAGAATGAAAGGCTGGCACTAAAATGAATCGGGGATTCGATGGCAAAAACCATCAATACTTGCGTTCCATCAGCCGTTGACCCTACGGAAAGAAAATGAGAAAAGAATAAGTCTGGGGGAGGGAAAAGTACCAATGGTTGTGTTGTTGTCTTATCACGATATCGAAGGGGAAAGTGTCTAGAAGGTTCTTGGCACTATGATCTTTAATTAGACCCAGCGATGATAGCTTTGGATTATTCTGTGGAACAATGAGTTGAATCTGGGAGGCTGCGATGCTTGCAGAGAAATACATGGTGGTCCGATCCGGAACTAGTTTGGCAACACGTGGATTACTAAGGTAACAGTCGCTGCAGAGTTCTAAAGGAAATGCGAGTCTCCGTGTTTTTCAAACTTTTTCTTCTTGCTTAGTTTTCTGTTTGATTGAGGACAAGCAAAAGACTAAGTTTGGGGGAATTGATATGCTTGGTTTTTACCATTTTTAACACATGTCTTGGTGTTTCTTTTGAGTCTTTTATTGAGTCAAAGTGTGTTTTATTGAGTCAAAGTGTGTTTTTAGAGTCCTTTCGTCTTTTATCGAGTTTTTACAGGTTTTAGGTTGATTTTGGAGAAAACAAGGCATTTTGGTTGCAAAAGGTGAAACTAGGAATGCAGAGTCACTCAGAAGCGTATGACGTCTGGCATTATTTTGAGGACTTCCCACCGATGGATTGACCTGAAATTGTGCCAACAGATAGAGCTGTGAATTAGCTTTTATTTGCAAGTGGTTTGAATACAATCCAACGGTACGATCAAACGTTATACCAGATTTACTAAAGACAGGTCAATCTGCCTCGCAGAAGAAGTATGCGCAGAACATGGAGGGTTGCATCGACCGATGAATATCTTGCATCGGTCGATTCTGAACTCTATGTGGGGGGTTTCATTGACCGATGCACACTTGCATCGAGCCTCGCACTTCCTAGACGCGAAAATGACAGTTTATGCAGTTTTTAAAGTTCATATTTTGCCCCAGAATCATCCTAACTTAACCTAATTCGACCCAAGGCCTATATATACTCATTTTAAAGCCACTTTGGAGGCTAAGCTTTATTTTTATTAGAGATCTCTCTTTCATCTCTTTCCAATTATACGCTTGGGAGAAGATCTCTGAACCACTTCTGACAAATTTGGAGAAGATTTCTGAACCCTCTTATTATTTATTGAATTTCTTTATGATTTCACTTATAACTCTTTGCTTATTCTATGCAACTATGTGTGAGTATATTTCATAGTTACATTTTAGGGTTTTCAAGGGGATCCATGAATCATTGAATTAGACACAAATAAGGATTTATCTCCTTCGTCATAGAAAGCCACCCTTATAGATGCAAGGAATTTTCATGTTTGCACTTGGTAAGCTTGATCCACCATTCCAAAAAAATTCCCGCGCCCCATGTTGTTGAAGATGATCTTCACGTCATCAAGTATCCCCATCTTCTCCAACACTACGGGATCCACAAACCGTCCTTGTTCAAACCCCATGGCCATGAGCTTCTTGAAGCGTTGGTTCTTGGTTGGGGGTTTATTCTTGTCAACCGCCTCCAAGTTTTCTTCTTGTGAGAGTGGGGCTTGACCCAAACTCTCTTTTCTTGATGTTCTTGGATTGTTCTTCATACAAATACCACTCTAGAGAAGATTTCTTCACTCTATATTTATATTATGTTTATTTGATTCTTGTTCTTCATTTTTATGTATTTTTCTCTTGTGTTCTTCATGTTCTTTGTGAGTTGACTTTTTGTTGAAATTTGGATTATGCTTCATTTTGATGGTTTGATGATTGATTTGTGATGCTTAAGTTCTAAATTCTTGCTTTCTTTTTTTATTTAGTGTTCTTAATGCTAGATTAGGCTTTATAAAGTTGATTTGGATCATAAGAAATTTTATGCACCATAAGAGACTAAATAAGAGACTTCCATATTTCTCAATGAACTAAATAAGAGACTTCCATATTTAACTCATGAGAATAAATGTTTAAGGTGTATGTTTGTTAATGAAACCTGTTATTAATACTTGTTAATCATATAATCACAAATGAGAATTTGAATTGATTAAGTGATTAACAAAGAGATTAGTGTCATGAGAATGAATTAATATTATTCAAGTGTTATAGACCTAAGGAATAGCATAGATTGTGTGAATTGGCATCATAAATGATGATAATTTGGATTGGATCTTGTTAGATCATTCTCATAGGTTGATCTTAATGCTAGTTTGAGTTGAGAAATCAAATCTAGAACTTAAGCATTTCATGCCCGAGAGATGGTTGTGAAAATGCTTGAATCAAACCTATTGTGAGCTTTTCACATCCTAGCCAATGAAAGTTGATGTTTAGGGTGATTAGTGAACTAATTGGAATTGTTTATTCATACTCATTGATTATCTAATTGCAAACGAGAATTTATGTCAATTAGGTGATTAGTAAAGTGATTAGTGCCATGAGAATGGATTAGTCATATTTGTGAATTCCATGTTCTAGGATAGTATTTAATTCAATCTTTTTCATCATTATTTGATTATTAATCATTTCTTTGATAGTTTAACCCATGATCCAACACTTCTATGTTTTGTTTTCTTTCTTGCATTTTGCTTTCTTAATTTAAAAACATAAAAAAATCCAAAACCATTTGCTCTAGTTTAAAAATTTTCATGCATTCCTAGTGGGTACGTATACACATATTCCCATATTTTGTAAACGTGACTTGTCACACTTCTTGAGATAGCGATTTATATTGCATTTGCACTCATCATTCTCGTCTGTTGCTGGCCATAACAACGAACTCATACGTCTCCTTTGGATTCTAACCTCCATCCTATATGGATCACGGTTCTTTTATAATCCACCACGGATTAAAGCGCGCTATATAAATCTTAGGTGGATATATCCGGACCAGAGGAAGGAAAAGATATATCTCGACCAAACAACTCACAATTTTACTATCGAAACGGGAACGTAAGTCGAGACTACATCGCAAACCCTAAGACTGATACTAAGACTTTCGGTCTCAAAGAGGTATCAATAACTCTAAATACAAGTAGTATAAGAGGTTATCAATCCGTATTAGGAATTGACTCTAAGCATTAAGAATGCAAGGAACCTATGTAAGTTAAGCTAATAAAAAGGGGTTTTGTGATTAAAGATCCAAATTAAAATAAGTAAAGCAACAAGATGTAAATCAATAAGCAAAAGCGGATTCAAAGATGGGATTATGGATATAGGATAACCCAAGTTCAATTCATGATGTTCATTTACTCAAACAACCTAATCCCTAGGCATAAGACCCCTAACTTAACTAATTCTATTTCAAACAATTAATCACTATGCTAATCACCTAATCCATTAACAAACTCTCATTTGTGGATCATTGATTAGCAAGTATTAAGTTTAAATAAACAATATCAACCAAAGATATACTCTAGACAACTTTTATCATAGGCTAGGAGTATAAGTCTCTTGTTTAGTTCATCAAGGCATTTCATCAAACACTTGGTGTGCATGAAATGCCTTATGATCTAGACCTACTTTTTCAAGCTAGATCTAGCCTTAAGAACACTAAACAAGAAGGGATATAAGAAGGGATATAAGAAGATCTAACCCTAAACACCATGAATCAAGCCTTGGATCATCCTAATCTACCCCATCTCTAAACCCAAAAAGAATACTCAAGACCCATTAAGAACAACCCAAAATCGATGGAGATAGAGATTAAATCCATGGATGAATGTTGAATAATCAAGATAGAAAGAATATTGATGGAAGAGATTGATAGAAATAAGTAGTAAATTGCATCAAACAAAGGATCCTTCTTACAAATCTCAAACTTTCCCTCAAATGTAAAGGTTTTAGATTTAAGAAAAAGCATAAGAAAAGAAATTGGGTTTAGATTGTTTTTAAATAAGAAAGTGGGCGACCGGGTCTACCCGGAACAAACCGGGTATTGACCCGGTCGGATCTTGGGTCATGTCTTCTATACCTGCCAAAACGGGTCTGGTATGCATGTGGCCGGTATGAGTGCAATAGTCGAAGGGTGACCGGGCCGATCAGACACTACAAGAAAACTTGGATATTGCGACTACGAGTTACGACTACGATTGTAGTCGTAAACAAATAGCGACTAAATAACGACCAAGTTGCGACTGCATGGTATATTACGACTAAGTTACGACTACACAATAGCTGCTCTGCTTTCAGTCGTAACGTAGTCATAAAATTGCGACAAAATAGCGAAGTTATTCGGCGAGTAGTTAATATAGTCGTAATGTAGTAGTGAAAAATCGGTATAGCCCACGTGCTTCTCGTTTTGATGTCGGTGTACCTAACTAAGTTAAAGTTTTTAAGCAGTCGGTAAATAGTCATAAAATGTAAATGTAGTCGCAAAAACAGTCGCACAACACAGTCGCAAAAATCTCTATAAATATATTCGAACAACATTCGTTTCTTTCATTCACATTCCATTGGTGGTGAGAAACACGAAATTGAGGAGAAATAAAAAATTTGTTACTAAAAAAATGTCGGGAAATTACAATTATAGTAATTTTCGGGAGTGGATGTATAAAAGGTTCGATGAAGCGACGAAAAATTTCTCGGCAGAGTTCATAGCGGGGGTGGATCAATTCATGACATTTGTAAATGGCCAGCCCCTAACGCAGAGCAATCGCGGTAAGTTTTACTGCCCTTGTAGTGATTGCGAGAACAATAATTTCTTGTCGGGTACAAGAATTTGGAAACATCTTTATAGTAAAGGATGTATGCCAGATTATTATGTTTGGTATAAGCATGGAGAAGAACTCGATATGGATTTAGGAACGAGTTCTGTAGATCCGACGTGGGTAAGTGGTAGTGAAGAAGTGGGTAATGTAGAAGGAGGTAGATATGTTGATATGGTGAATGATGCATTTCGTGAAAACGTGAGTTTTGATTACTATCATGAGGATGGTAGTTATCAAAATGTAGAAGAACCGGTACGCAATCATTCCAAAAGTTTCAACGACTTGTTAGAAGGAGCCAAAAATCCATTATACGATGGTTGTCGTGAAGGTCACTCGCAGTTATCCTTTGCTGTTGAGCTCATGAAACATAAGGCAGATCATAATATGAGTGAGAGGCTAGTGGATTCGATGTGCGGAATGTTTAATAACTACTTACCAGAAGGAAACCAGGCAACGGGTTCAAATTACGAGACGGAAAAATTGATGAACAATTTAGGCCTCCCATGTCATGCAATTGATGTTTTCATTAACAATTGTATGATCTTCTGGAAAGAAGACGAAAGGTTAGATAAGTGTCGGTTTTGTAATTCATAAAGATGGATGCCAAACAAGCAACACCGTAGGACCAAGGTACCATATAGTCGTATGTGGTATATGCCTATTGCTAACAGATTAAAGAGAATGTATCAGAGCGAGAAGACTGCAGCGGCAATGAGATGGCATGCCGAGCACCAGCCGAATGAAGGAGAAATGAGTCATCCGTCTGATGTGACGGAGTGGAAACATTTTCAATATCTACATCCCCGGTTTGCCGAAGAACCTCGTAACGTTTATCTTGGGTTATGTACAGATGGGTTCAATCCATTTGGCCTATCAAAAAATCATTCGTTGTGGCCCGTGATCTTGACTCCATATAATTTACCCCTGGTATGTGCATGAATACAGAGTACTTGTTTCTTACCATTATGAATTCTGGGCCAAATCATCCGCGAGGTAGTCTCGATATATTCCTCCGACCTCTTATTGAGGAGTTAAAAGAATTGTGGTCCACTGTAGCAGATGCGTACGATGTGTCATTGAACCAAAATTTTAATCTAAAAGCAGTGTTGCTGTGGACGATAAGCGACTTTCCGGCGTATAGCATGTTATCAGGATGGAGCACCCATGGGAAATTGGCTTGTCCAATTTGCATGGAAGATACAAAGTCTTTTTATCTGCTGCATGGAAGAAAGACGTGTTGGTTCGATTGTCACCGAAGATTTTTTCCTCTTGATCATCCACTAAGGAAGAATAAAAAAGACTTTTTGAAGGGAAAAGACGCTAAGAAAGAGTATCCACCTGAGATTTTGACAGGTGAGCAAGTTTATAAATAACGGTTGCGTCGGGTAAAGCCACCAAAAACAAAGAATGTTGGTGGAAACGGTCACGAAAAGAAGAAGCCTGGATTTGGGAAGACACATAACTGGCACAAAGAAAGCATATTCTGGGAGCTGCCGTATTGGAGGGACCTCAATCTTCGTCATAATCTCGATCTGATGCATATAGAGAAGAATGTTTTTGACAACATCATGAATACTCTTATGCGTGTGAAGGATAAATCAAAAGACACCATCCCGTCAAGATTGGATATAGCACAATTCTGTTCTCGGCCACACTTACATACTGATGATGAAGGTAGAGCTCCTTTCCCTGCCTACTCATTGTCAGACGAAGCTAGAAGAACCTTATTAGAATGTGTGAAACATTCGGTCAAATTCCCAGATGGTTATGCTGCAGACTTAGCTAGTTGTGCTGATATGGTGAATGAAAAGTTTTCTGGGATGAAAAGTCATGACTGTCATGTTTTTATGGAGCGGCTACTTCCATTTATCCTCGCAGAACTAGTAGACCCGAACATCCACCGCGCGTTATTAGGTACTAATTACTTGTAATTTTGTTTACATGCCACATGTAAATATGATTCTGTTAATTTATACTAACCAACTGTAGTTTCAATATAAAAATTGTAGGGATCGCAGTGTTTTTCCGTGACTTATGTTCCAGAACATTGCAGAAAAGTCGCGTCCAAATTCTAAAACAAAACATAGTTTTAATCATTTGCAATCTGGAAAAGATCTCCATCATTTTTTGATGTGATGGAACACCTGCCTATACATCTCCCCTACGAAGCTGAAGTAGGAGGCCCTGTGCAATACAGGTGGATGTACCATGTTGAAAGGTTTTTCAAAAAGTTGAAAGGGATAGCAAAAAACAGAAGATATGCACCAGGATCGATTGTTCAATCATATTTAAAAGAGGAGGTAGCTTATTTCACAGCGCATTATTTTCCGTCGAATATACAAAATAATTCAAGGTAAACACTACAATTAATATCGGACATTCACTTTGCCATTGCTAAACATGCTAGATATTCTAAATTTGTTCTCAATAATTACGCCAGATTAACAAGATTCGATGAAGGTGAAGTCTCAGAATACCATTTTCCTGGAGTTCATGATATATTTACACACGTGAGCCGTCCAAGTGGGGAAATGAATGAAATCTGGCTTTCAGGGAAAGACATTGAAATCGCACATGCATATGTCTTGCGAAATTGTGAATATTTTCAGACACTTGAGAGGTATATTTCGGCTAATCATTCCTTATTATTTCCTTAAGTGGTCTTGGTCTCATATATATATATATATGTGTGTGTTGGTTTTACACAGATTCTTTGAAGATTATATTTCTACAAAGTATCCAGAACTCTCCGAAAAAGAACTCGCGTTCAAAAGAGCTCATGAATATCATTTATGGGTGAAAGATTATGTATGTCTAAATAATATTTTCACTATGTATATAATATATATGTTCTGATCTATAGCTATATATATTTGATATTGACTATCATTATGCAGGTTACTTACTTGAACGCCATAAAACATTTTCCTATGTGGGTTCAAGAGATAGTTCATGGTCCTTTGGATAAGGCCAAAACCTGGCCCATCTATTTTACAATAGGCTATTTGTTTCATACGAAAAAAGCACAGCGAGGGCCGAAAGACATGTAACTATGGCGTGTGTGCTAAAGGAGAGAAATATAGTGATGCATCTGATGAAGCTGATTTTCACGTGATCTTAACTGATATAATACAACTCGAGTATGAAGGGGTGGTTAATTTGATAATCACACTGTTTAAGTGTACGTGGTACGATCCCGTTATCAGTAGAGGTACTCGAAGGAGCAACGCTGGCATTGTAGATGTTCGCTCATCGGGAAGATACAATAAATACGAACCATTTATTCTAGGTATGTACATTCATTTATCTATAAGAAGATAATCATATGTGGCTAAATGTTTGTTATACACAGCCTCTCAAGCGAATCAAGTTTGTTATATCCCATACCCGTACAAGAAGAGAAAGAATCATCCATGACTAAATGTTGTCAAAGTCAACCCGAGGGGGAAATATATCAGGTGAATATAGCAACACAGAACCGATTCTATTGCAACAAGAAAATGATGACCCCGTAATGATAACTACAATTGAAGATCTCAAAGTCGACAATTTGGTACAAAGTGTTAACCCAATAAATCTCGATTGGGATTTCGGAGATGCAGAACGAGAAGATGAAATCGAAGCTCATTTATTGAATTCTGATGATGATGTAGCTGAAGAAGAAGCTTGCTAGTTTCCTTATATAAGTTTGTAACAAAATGCTACTAAATATATCAATTTCCTAATTTTTCTTATATAAGTTTTTTTTTTAGTTTATTATGTTCTTATATAAGTTTTTTTTATATAAGTTTTTTTCCTATTATGTTATTATGATCTATATAAGTTTTTTTTTATATACTAATTTCCTTATATAAGTTTTTTTAGTATATTATGTTATTATGATCTTATATAAGTTTTTTTTAGTTTATTATGTTATTATGATCCTATATAAGTTTTTTTAAAACATAATTTTAATTCCCAAATAATTTTAAACATAAACACAAAATTTGGAAAAAAATTTCCCCAAAAAGTTTCCTAAAAAATCCTAATTGCTCTATGAGCTTTTGCAAATTTTCCAAAAATATGACTACTCTAATTGCAAATTTTCCAAAACATTTCCACGATTAGTCTCCACTCCCCATTTTCCCCAAAACAAACCCTAATTGCTCTATGAGCTTTTGCGATTTCGCAATCGATCTCTCCCAAAAACCCCATTCGATTCCGAATTTTCTCTGATGCCTGTAGGAGGAAGAGGGGGCCAAGGTTCGAGCTCCGATACAACAGAGAAGACCCAACCGGAATTCGCCACTATCATCCCGATACAACTTCACACCAGCGCCGCCGCAACTTCAAACGAAGAAGAGAAAAGTATCTATGGACCAGAACTTTTCTCCGCCACAACCCTCTCCATCGACGATGCATTTCAAAGACTACCCTCTGCCGACCCAGTTGTTCCAGACGACGTTAACGCGGCAATCCCACAGCTCTCAAAGTCAACATCTGATGACTCCGCTTCAAAGCTCTCAACCTCAACCGGAGACTCCTCGAGGACATAGCTTCTCGAATCCTGAGGCAGCGGTGTCTCCACGATGAAGCTCCCCTAGTCCTCCGCTGCAGAACTCTTCTGGTCACAGCAATCACTTCTCCAACAGAGTGGAAAATGACGAAGCTTTAGATGACTCTGACGATGAGGTGATCGACGACAATGCCCAGTTTGACCCGGATCTCGAAGACAGCAGACTCGAAGCCCTTAATGCTCTGCTAAGCGTCCCAAACCGGCACAAGATTAGGGGTATTACGACGTTTTAACCCATCGAACCTCAGCCTGCCAAAACTACATGGTGAGTTTCTCTTGTTCATTAGGTTTTTTGTTGCGGAAGTGGACTAATTTTGTTTGGGTTTTTTGTTTTTTTGTTGCGGAAGTGGACTAATTTTGGTTGGGTTTTTTGTTGTTTATGTTTGTTGCGGAAGTGAACCTCAGCCTGCCAAAACTATATAGTGTTTGTTTCTCTCAAATTCAAGCTCATTTGCAGAGGGATTTAGATACGAAACTATACACTCCTAAAGTCATTTGTTAATAGGTGTTGGTCATGATAGTGGACTATAAGCTTAGAAGTCACACTGATCAATACAATGTGTCTTCTGTTCCACATTGATTACTGATCATGATGATGTTCTCTTCTGTTCAGCCTGCCAGAGATTGATTATATGTGATGATTTGGTTATTGTTTTCTTGTTAGGTTAGTATCTGTGATGATTCTCTTGTTAGTGTTTCCTGTGTTAGTGTTTTTTCCTTGGTTTGCGATGATGAGATAGTGTAAGTTAGGTTTAGTATAAATTATGTTTATCTGTGATTTAGTGCAAGTTAGATTAACTGTAACTTGTAATTTTTGCTTATCTGTGATGATGATGAGATTGTGTAACTTGTGATTTTTGATAACTAAGTTTATTGATTTTTATTTCTATGTCTAGGTTTGGTCGTGACTCCTCAAAGCTCACAAGGAAGATCACAAGGATCTTCATTACCAAGTTCAATGGACCATATTACACATGGATTTGTGTGCCTCGCGATAGACAGGAAAGATATTTCCTCCAATTCACGGTAAGTAGTTCTCTGATCTCGTATCTTGCATTATTTTCTTTATATAATGTACTTTACTAACACCTGTTGCTTATTCTTCTATTGTAGAAAACACATCATTGGGATCCCGTTTTCTCAGGGCTAGTTCAACAACATTTTGAAAGCATTTGTCAAACCAGAATGAAGGATATGGTCAGCACCTGCATGAGAACTCGAGTGAGACCAAAGTGGATCAATTCAACTCTGTGGACAGTAATGTGCACCTACTGGGACACATCAGAAGCTCAGAAACATAATGAGAAATAAGTCTGGGGGAGAGAAATAATACCATAAAGTGTGAAAAAGGGTGGTTCCTTGTCAAGATATTGTATGGGAAAGAATCTATAAGGTTCTTGGTGTTAAACACAGCGATGAAATTGTCGAGGAATGTTTAATTGAACGATGCTGTGAAATAATTTGTGTAGTCTGGGAAGTTGCGAATGTCTAAGGATAAGTACATGGTGGTTAGATCTGGAACTGGTTAGGTGATATGAGGAGCACTAAGGAAAATGGTCATTGCAATGTTTCATGAACAGGTGAGTCTCCGCGTTTTCAAACCTTTTTCTCTGGTTTAGTTTTCTATTTTGCTTGAGGGCAAGCAAATGTTAAGTCTGGGGGAGTTGATATATCATGGTGTTTACCTCGTTTAAGCCATGATATAAGTCCGTTTTATAGAGTCTTTCTACTATTTTGTAGTGTTTTATTGTCTTTTACAGGTTTTTCGCACATTTGGAGCATAATTTGAGATATTTGAGATATTGGAGCTTTCTGGAGCATTTTGGAGCAAAGCAGACGTTCGTGTAGCTGAGTACTCGACTTGAAGCCTCAGTATCGATCGATACTGCCTAGTATCGGTCGATACTCACCGAAGCAGACACGACCCGCGACTTTAATGAAGAGTTTAAGAATTACAAAATTGCCCAGAAGACTTTACTATTTACAAGAAGCCCCAAAACGTGATTTAGGTTATTTAATAGGATTTTACAGCCACTTTGATGGCTATGATTTATTTTACTTTGGTTTTGTGAGAGAGCTTTTGAAGGGAGATAAGTCTAAAACTCTGTTCGTGCGAGAGAAGATTTCGAACCCTCTTGTTACTCTTTCTATTTTATTTGATAATTTATTCAAACATGTTTATTGCTTCAATTTCCATGTCTGAGTAGATCCACTTTAGGTTTAGGGTTCTCATAAGGGTTATCTCTGAATGCTAGGTTGATTAGTTGATTAGGATTCACCATCTGAATTAGTTCTTCACCTTAAGTTGTGTTCAAAGCTAGTTCTAGATTAGCTACCTATAACTTAGATCTTAGGATAATTGATTAGGCACGAGAGTGCGATTAATTACCTGATGGAACCTAGGGTGAGCAAAATAACTATTCGCAAAGAGATTTGGTTTAGTTGTTTTATGAACAAATCAAACTTGAACTAAAAGCTGGTTTAGACTTTAGGATTCGCAAATAGATTTGGAATTCTAGGATCTAGGCTTAGATAGTTTTCGCAACGAGAGTTGGTTAGCTATATCTTAGTGATTTGAGTTCAAGAACCGCGCTAAATCTGAATCATAATAATTAGTTTATCTGCATTCATTGATTTCCTGAGAAATACTGTGAACCTATCTTTCTCCAACCGTTTTAATTTACGTTTTGCTTTCAATTACAATGATTTCTTAGCTTAATTCTCACCTATATAATCTATTGTGTGTTTCCTTGAGTCTCTGTGGATTCGATTCCTAAGTATTACAACCGACAAAGCTTTAGTACTTTAGGGTATTAATTTGAGCTTATCAGAGACCCAAGTACTATCTGATATTGGGTAGATAATACCCGCATCTAGAAGCTTAAGAATATCTTTCTTTACAACTTCCTTCAAATTAGGATTCAACCATCTTTGATGTTCAATAGAGGTCCTTGATTCATCTTCTAGATGGATTCTATGTGTGCATAAAGTAGAAGAAATACCCTTGATGTCATCCAAAGAATAACCAATGGCTTTCTTATACTTCCTAAGTTCAACTAAGAGGGAGCATAGTTCATTATCATTCAAACTATCATTTACAATAACCGGGTATGACTCGTTTGGACCTAGGAAAGCGTACCTTAGCCCAACGGGAAGTTGCTTTAGGTCCATCTTAGGGGCTTTGAGCTCGCTCCAATCGTCATCCTCAAAACTAGACTTACCCTTGCCAGTTTCTTCCACGACCAACGCAAAGCTCTCTTGAACCGTACCCATGCTTGACCCAACTTCAAACCTTGTCACTCGGTTACCCAACTCTACAAATGGCGTCTCTCTTTCAACCAGCTTGTGCAAGTCCATGAGTAGCTCATATCCTTGGCTTTTGTCATCAAAGAATCCATGCACACTGTGCTTTTGTGTCAAAACCACTTGCAAACCGTCTTCGATACTCAACTCTTCAAGCAATTCATACGCGAGTTCATCCATTATCTCTATGTAGAAACATTGCCCATTTATGGTGGGTTTCTTCAACACGTTGTTGATGTTGAACTCGAGGACTTCACCTTTTCCCAAGTGCAAGTAAATCTTGCCCTTTCTCACGTCAATAATGGCTCCCGCGGTTGTCAAAAACGGTCTTCCAAAGATAATTGGATCCTTTGGCTCCTCATCCATTTCGAGAACAACAAAGTCCGTGGGGACGATGAAGTCTCTAACCATTATTGGGAGATCTTCAAGAAAACCAATGGGCACCCTCACACTCCTATCCGCTAATATCAACGAGATTTTGCAAGCTTTGTATCTCGTGAAACCCAACCTCTTTGCAACCGAGAACGGCATAAGGCTAACGCTTGCTCCAAGGTCACAAAGACAATTGTCGAAAGCCAAGGGTCCAAGGGCAAACAGAAGGGTGAATGAACCGGGATCTCCAAGTTTTGTTGGTACCACCTTCTTTTGGATGATGGCACTACACTCTTCGGTCAAGATTACCATGGATTCCATTTCCTTGGCTCTTTCCTTCACGGCATCCTTGAGGAATTTTGTATATTGGGGTACAAGTATAAATGCATCAACCAATGGCATTGTAAGTTCGACCTTCTCCATTTGCTTGTCGAAAACCGCCTTGTACTTGTCCATGAGTTATTTCTTGAAATGCAACGGGAAAGGTAACTTAGGCACATAAGGTTTCGGTACAAATACACTCTCTTTCTTCTTAGCGCTTCTTGAACCACGGCCTTGGTCTTCACCTCTTCAACCCGTTTCCCTTTGTCTTGACCTCTCACTACCACGTCCTCAACCAAGTCTTCATCTTCTTGAAGTTCCACCCCCCCCCCCACTTTGGTTTTCAACGTCCACGTTTAGAGTAGAAGGGACATCTCTTGTGGGTAAGACCGTGCCACTCCTTAGGGTGATAGCATTAACATATTCCTTGGGGTTTGGTACGGGTTTACCGGGAAAAGTGCCTTGAGTACGTGAAGAATATGAGGCGTCCTTGGTCTCCATGTACTTGACCTTGGAGTTTAAAGCCTCAATCTTGTTGTTGAGGTCGGTGTAGGAGCAATCTACCCGTGTATTGATCTCCGCTTGTCCCTTTAGTAACTGTTGGAACATGGAGTTCAAGTCAAGCTCTTGCGGTTTAGACATAGTTGCTTGACCTTGTGGAACAAACCCTTGTTGTTGGCATTGAAAACCGGGTGGAGCTTTGGGTTGGAATCCACTTTGGTTCCCTTGGAATTGGTTCCTTGGAACATAACCTTGTTGGTTGGTGTTAGAAGCTTGGCCTTGAGATTAGAATTGCTTTTGTGGGACTCCTTGAGCTTGATTAGATTGTGGAGGGTAGATTTGGTCTTGTGGATTTTCCACATTTGTGTTCCGGTAAGAGAAATTGGGGTGGTTCCTATAGTTTTGGTTGAACCCTTATCTTTGGTAGTTCCCTTGGTTCCCCACGTAATTCACCTCTTCTTGGGTGTTCATGTCCACGTTCTCCTCTTGATAGCAACCTTGATTCTCATCATAAGCATCCACAAAGTTAACCGACTTTTGAGAAGACACTAGGAGTTTGTCAATCAAGTTGGCTTGCTTGTCCATCATGGAGGCTTGCTTATCCAACTTTTCATTAAGCGCTTTCATGTCCTTGGCCCGCTTGTTCTCATCAAAGTCGTTTGTGGTCCTTGTGGCGCGGTCATAATCGTCCCCATATAGGTCCCGTCACTTTGTGCCAAGTTCTCTACTAGCTCCATTGCTTCCTCAACATCTTTAGTCAATAAGTTACAGTTAGATGTCGTGTCAAGTAACATTCGGATCTTAGGCAAGGCACCTCGGTAGATAGTGCTAAGTAGAGAGGCATTGCTAAAGCCGTGATGAGGGCATTGAGAAGTGTAGCTTCTAAATCTCTCCCAAGCCTCGTTAAAAGACTCATTGGATCGTTGTGTGAAGCTTTAGATCTCATTGCGAAGCTTGGCGGTTCTAGCCGGTGAAAAGAATTTGGCAAGAAACGCATGTTTGCAATCATCCCACGAGGTGATGGATCCTTGGGGTAAGTTCTTTTCCCATTGGTGAGCCTTGTCACCTAAAGAGAACGGGAAGAGACGAAGCTTGAAACCGTCTTCGGAGACCCCGTTGATCTTAGTGAGATCACATATCCGGTCGAATTGGTCTATGTGGTCTAATGGATCCTCCATTGACAATCCGTGAAACTTGTTGGCATGAACCATGTTGATCACCCTTGGTTTCACTTCAAAGTTGTTGCTTTCCACCGGTGGAGCTTGAATGCCTTGCCGGTTTTGGTGAGCATTAGCGGCATCACCCTCTCCAACAACGTTTCTAGCTCTTGGTGGATGGTGTGGACGGTTTGGTTGGTGATGATTTCTATTGCCACCACCTCTTTGGTTGTTCCCATTCCCACCGTTCCTTTGGTGGGGAATGTTATCATGAATGTTCCCAAGTGGAATACCATGAAGATCTTCCATTTCGTTACCAACTTCTTCTTGTACTCTTACTCGGCTTCTTCGTGCTCTTGAACATCTCTCAAGTTGATCAATGTCGTCCCTCGGTTCTACTAGGTTAGTATTGTCACGGAAACGGGTATGCATGCACCTATAGAGAGAAAGAGCAATAGGAAGTAAAGAAGATTAGTAATCTTGGTAGAAAATAAAACTTAATCTCACAAAGAGCCTAAATCTCAATGTTAAAATCAAATCCCAATATGGCAACGGCGCCAAATTCATACTAAGACTTTTCGGTCTCAAAGAGGTATCAATAACTCTAAATACAAGTAGTATAAGAGGTTATCAATCCGTATTAGGAGATGACTCTAAGCATTAAGAATGCAAGGAACTTATGTAAGTTAAGCTAATAAAAAGGGGTTTTGTGATTAAAGATCCAAATTAAAACAAGTAAAGCAACTAAACAAGATGTAAATCAATAAGCAAAAGCGGATTTTAAGATGGGATTATGGATATAGGATAACCCAAGTTCAATTCATGATGTTCATTTACTCAAACAAGCGAATCCCTAGGCATAATACCCCTAACTTGACTAATTCTCTTTCAAACAATTAATCACTATGCTAATCACCTAATCCATTAACAAACTCTCATTTGTGGATCATTGATTAGCAAGAATTAAGTTTAAATAAACAAGATCAACCAAAGATATACCCTAGACAACTATTATCATAGGCTAGGAGTATAAGTCTCTTGTTTAGTTCATCAAGGCATTTCATCAAACACTTGATGTGCATGAAATGCCTTATGATCTAGACCTACTTTTTCAAGTTAGATATAGCCTTAAGAACACTAAAAAGAAGGGATATAAGAAGATCTAACTCTAAACACCATGAATCAGGCGTTGGATCATCCTAATATACCCCATCTCTAAACCCTAAAAGACTACTCAAGACCCATTAAGAACAACCCAAAATCGATGGAGATAGAGGTTGAATCCATGGATGAATGTTGAATAATCAAGATAGAAAGAAGATAGATGGAAGATATTGATAGAAATAAGTAGTAAATTGCATCGAACAAAGGATCCTTCTTACTAATCTCAAGCTTTCCCTCAAATGTAAGGGTTTTAGACTTAAGAAAAAGAATAAGAAAAGAAATTAGGTTTATATTGTTTTTAAATAAGAAAGTGGGCGACCGGGTCAACCCGGAACAAACTGGATATTGACCCGGTCGGATCTTGGGTCATGTCTTCTATACCGGCCAAAACGGTTCAGGTATGCATATAGCCGGTATGAGTGCAATAGTCGAAGGGGGAATACCGGGCCGATCGGAGCCGATGCGCACAGCCGGCAAAGTCTTTGCCTAAGAGAAGGAGCAGTACCGGACGGGGGAGCTCTCTTGTGCCGGGCCGGTACGATCATCTTCATCGAGGGAGAAGCTTCTTGACGCCGGGGGAAATGGAGCCTGTACGCGCAGCCGGTAAACTTTCTGGTGGGAGGAAAGTTCCACGCCGGGGGAGATGGAGCCGGTACGCATGGACTGTATGAGAGTCTTCATCGGGGGAAGATGCTTCTCGACGCCGGGGGAAATGGAGCCGGTACACGCAGCCGGTAAACTTCCTGGTGGGAGGAAAGTTCCACACCGGGGGAGATGGAGCCGGTACGCATGGCAGGTACGAGAGTCTTCATCGGGGGAAGATGCTTCTAGACGCTGGGGGAAATAGAGCCGGTACGCATGGCCGGTACGAGAGTCTTCATCGGGGGAAGATGCTTCTCGACGCCGGGTGAGTTAGAACCGATACGTGCAGCCGGTGTAGAGCCTGTCTTGGCTAAAGTTGATACCGGCCAAGTTAGGTCCGGTATGAGAGGCCGGTAAGGTGAGTGTGATCCACCTTTGCTTCTAGGCGTTGCATCAAGGTCCCAAGCCAAGTGTGAACTCCTCCAAAGTCTCCATAAGCCTTCGAAGTACCTAAAAGAGACACCAAAACATGCAAGACTCTCTAGGACTTAGCATGAAATCCCTAAACTCTAAATGAGACAAAACAAATAAGAAATGCAATGAAACTATATGCGTATGAGATAAAACCTAAGCTAAATGATTGCATAGAAGAGACAAAATATGGGAATATCAAAGACCGAAATAAAATATAAACCCAGTCATCACTCACTTCATAGCACACTGGTCTTTAACATCTCGACATATAATAATACTAAGCGGGTCGTCTAAAAACAGGCCACCTCGTATGAGATTCAAAATACATTTCGAATCTTCATTTTGTCTACTCCAAGTGGCTCGGAAATCAATCTCTATGAAGACAATTACACCTCGTCCCTACTAATCGTTTAAAACCTTAGCACAAACAACAACACAATACGGACAAAACCTCTATAGCATATCGTTGGATAAAGCCGTCCAGACACATGTTCAAAAATTACATTTAAAACAAATAAAAAACAGATCCGTTAGGATCTTACAACAAAACAAAACAAAAACTATTCGACTTGGCTCGCCTCAGGCTCAACAGAATCCTGAGCACGCTCGACAATCTCAACGGGCTCAACCGCAACAGCTTTAGTCGCAGCAGAATCATTCGGCTCGTCATTACGCAGAGAATCCCCCGAATCTCCTAAGGTAGGCCAAACCTTAAGCTCATCCCTTAAGCAGGTTTCAATCCTCTCTCACTCCTCGTCAATACCGACCAGCTCGACTTTCCAAGACTTCAGCTTATCTGCCTCAGCTTCAAGATATGTGACTTTTCATGTCTGAATGTCGTCAATGAGCTGCAGATTACTACTCCCTCCGTTTCATATTAGTTATCGTTCTAGGTTGTTTTACGTAGATTAAGAAAACAATTCAATTTTCGGTTTTACCCCTCATTAATGTATTATATACTATGATTACATTAATTAATAAGCTAAAGGAGTAGGGATCAAATTAGAAATATTATCAAACATTTGCATTGAGATTCTAAAACGACAACTAATATGAAACAAAATTTAAGCTCTAAAACGACAATTAATATGAAACTGAGGGAGTATTAATCTATGCCAACTCAAACTCTTTGCCCTTAGAATCCTTCAACTTCTTTTCTGCCTCCCTCGCCTTAGAAAGTAGATACTCGAATTTACGAGCTGATTCACGCTTGGCGTCCCTCTGATGAGTCTTTTTGGTCTCGGCAGTATGCAAGACATCCTTCTCCTCGATATGCTTCTTCAAAGAAGCTACCTCGTTTTCAAGCTTCCCCTTTTCAATCTCGCATCAGGTCGCGAGGTTCACGGATTTTGCAGTCTCTTCCATCAGAGCAATCTTCTCCTTCTCAAGATCCGCAATTTGGTCGAAAACGACGTTAGTTTCTTTTCCACCTCGGCCAACTTTTTCTTTTCCAATGAAGCATCCTTCCCCGCCTCGTCAACTCGGCGCTTGTTACGGCGGACCTCAAACTCATAGGTAGCCGCCATCTCATTGATAGAGTGCAAGACAAAAGAATCAGCAAAATCCAAAACGTTCATTCTTATCGCAAATAATCAAATTCTACCTTGGTGCAACGTAGCGCCATATTCGAGTACGTCTTCTCCTCGGTAAGTTTATCGAGAGAAGGAAGTTTAGCCCCGGGCCCATTGATTTCCGTAAGAAGAGAACCCGACAGAGCCAGATTGACAATTATAGCCCTGGTGAGCAATGATTTGGCCACTCATAACCTCCATATTTAGACATGCCTTGCATTATTTGCGCCCCTGAGTTGAGATCCTTCACCTGAAACAAAGAGGGAAAGAATTTCACAGAAACATAGTTGTCAGTGCACAGTTTGTTGACGGATATAAGATTCTTCAAGATTTGTGGAACTCGGAGAACATCATTTAGGAAAAGTGATCGATTGGGAGTAGAGATAGACAAAAAACCAGTATGTGTGATTGGTAGTCCGACTCCATTCCCAACTTGGACTTTTTCACCACATGTGTATGGTGAGTGAAGCGACAGATTAGCCAAATCGGAGGTGATTCTGTTGGCAGCATCGTTACATTGAACGCCTGTGGCCGCCAAGAGGATAAGCTTGGTTGAAGTGGCGCGTTAGTCGTTTGAGAGAAGATGTGGAACGGTGGGCATTGCTTGACGGTGTGTCCTTGAATTCCATAAGCTTGGCAGCAACCAAGGTAGGGTTTAGGTTGTCTGGTGTTGCAACGATATGGTTGCTGCGAAGAGTTGTTGTTGGAGTTTGAGTTGCGCCAGTTATTTTGCTTGTGTTGTTGTTGTTGATGATGCGGTGAGGCTTGACTGAAGTATGACGTTGCCGAAAACATCGTGGCTTTGAAGTCATCATAGAGACCATCAAGAATGATGTCGGTGAGATCTTCAGTATCCATAGGGCTGTCAAGAAGAGCAAGGCTGTCCGCTTTGGTTTTGATGAATTTCATATATTCATCAACGGATGTGGTGCCTTTGGTGATTTGGTGGAGTTGATTATTCAGCTGGTTAATGCGTCCACGAGTTGGCTTGTCGTAAGTCGAAACAAGAGTGCTCCAAACTTTGAGAGAGGTGGTGGCACTCGTGATTAGTGGCTGGTTTGATGGTTCAAGGGTGTCGATAAGTGCGCTGTAGAGGAGCGCGTCTTGTCGTATCCAGGAATCATACGCCGGGTTTGTGACATCTTTGTCTGCAACCGTAATAGTTGTTGGTGGTGGCGCAGCAGTTGGTTCGATGTACGAGAGAAGATTGTAGCCACGAAGAGGGGCCTTGATTTGGATGCTCCATGTGAGATAATGGGTTGAGGATAGCTTCGTGATGTTGCTAATTTTAACGTTGAGGACGCCGGGGGAGGAATCAGCGGAGGAGGTGGAGTTAATGACGGTGGAAACGGAAGATGAAGTGGATGGTACCATTGAGAGAGATGTTTAGCGGCGGAGATGTTTTTTTTTTGTCTAGAATGAAAAATGCTCTGATACCATATAGAAATTTAGGGAAAGAGATTATGTATTGCTTAATAAATAATGATGTTTACAATACACGTATATATATACAAATATGCCCTAGGGTTTTTGATGGGCCTTATTAGTATGTACAAATATGGACTCATATATCTTCTATAGAACATTCGTACAATTGTTTTCCTTTTTACTTTTTTTTTCTTTTTATTTTATTAATTTCTTTTGTCTTCGCAGTTTTTTCACTTAACTTTTTTCACATTAGAGACAATGTGAAGTAAATCTGTGGGAAAGTATTTACTAACGTCATTTTTCTTTTTGATGTTTTTCTTTGAGTCATTTTAATCAATTTTATTTGAGTTAGCCTACCGCATAACTTGACCATATTTGTTGCGAGTTTTCTAGAATATCGACCGGAACCGAGATTTCTACAACATCATCCTTCATTTTAAAAACTGATCTAAATTCATATTCGTGTCCGATAAAACAGTGATGAACAAAGCTTTTTGTGATGAGAAACGATTTGAGGCTAGGTCTTAGGGAATAGGGGTGGAGACCTGAGCCACCAGAAGGAGAGACTGAATCCATTGCCAATCGGAGAACCTAGGACAGATCAGAAGCGGCGGCTTGTGATATGTCCCCTATGTTGTTATTTTTAATCTGGCCATAGGCTATTGTTTTTATTTTTATAAGGGAGGTACGACCCTAGCCAGGACCATGTCTGTATTTTCTAGAGCTTAATGCAAATTTAAAAATGTGGTTTTTCCTATACGGAAAGCAAAAATTTACAAATTTTTGAAATTGTACAAAAGTTAAATATGTTGATAAATAATAGAAAAATATCACAAAGAAAAGAGCTCATGTAAAAGTTATAGGAATGATTGATTTTCATTATTAAGAGATGGATTACATTTATACACAGATGGTGTTCACAACAAAGGAATGTAGATATTTGTATAGTAAATGAGAATGATATGATGGAGATAATTGCGTGAATAAAATCTTCCTTGATCATATCTTGATATCGCTAATATCCTCCCTCAAGATCAAGGGCCTTTGGTAATGCCGATCTTGTCACGCAGAAGTGTAAATCAAGCTCGGCTTAGTGGTTTAGTGAGGCAATCCGCTAGCTGGTCATTTGTGGAAACATGAGCTACCCGTAACTTTCCGTCTTGAACTTGATCACGTATGAAGTGATAATCTAGGGCCAAATGTTTCATCCTTGAGTGGAAAACAGGATTTGCACATAGATAGGTAGCTCCTATATTATCGCAATAGATAATTGGTGGTTTGTGTTGATGAATGCCAAGTTCCATGAGCAGAGAACATACCCAATTGAGTTCAGATGCTATATTTGCGACCGAAAGATATTCAGCTTCGGTGGATGATCTTGCAAAGCCATTTTGTTCCTTCGCTGACCAAGAAATTGCATGTTTCCCAAGATAGACAATGTAAGCATTTGTCGACACAAAATCATCAGAGTCTCCAGCCCAATCTTCATCGGAGAAAGCATGAAGCGCAAGTGGATTAGACTTGCTAAAGAAGATGTCGTGTGTTGGAGTTCCTGCCAGATATCGAAGGACTCTTTTGGCAGCTTGCCAATGCTCATTGGTAGGAGAGTGCATGAACTACGACAGTCTATTCACAACATATGCGATGTCCGGACGAGTGAACGCCAGATATTGCAGGCTTCCAACGAGAGTTCGGTACGCTGTAGGATCTGAATACTTTTCACCGGAGAGAACGAGCTTTGGTGAAGTGGCCATCGGAGTAGCAACTGGTTTTGCATCTTGCATCTTCATCCGTTGAAGTAAATCAAGATTGTATTGTCGTTGATTGAGATGAAGACCTTTGGATGATCTGATTGCCTCTATGCCCAGAAAGTATGATAGCTCACCCATGTCTTTTAGAGAAAACCGTTCAGCCAAATTCTTCAATATTATTTCTACTGCAGCTTGGTTATTTCCTGTGACAATGATATCATCGACATAAACCAGTAGATAGAGCAGCGTATCACCTTGGTGTAGAACGAAGAGAGCGGTATCTGCAACAGAGTTCTTAAATCCAACCGTAAGAATATAGTGCTTTAACTTAAGATACCATGCCCGAGGCACCTGTTTTAGACCGTACAAAGCCTTCTTGAGACGACATACATACGATGGCATGTCGGGATCAACGAATCCTGTAGGTTGCCGCATATACACTTCTTCTGTGAGATTCCCTTGTAAAAATGCATTGTTGACATCGATTTGACGAAGACACCAATCGCGACTTGTGGCAACGTCTAAAACAGTCCGAATCGTCGTGGAATTAATAACTGGACTAAAAGTTTCGAAGTAATCAATACCCGGTTGCTGCGTGAAGCCCTTGGCGACGAGTCGTGATTTGTATTTGTCAATTGAGCCATCTGGGAGATATTTGAGCCGAAAAATCCATTTGCAGTCGATGATGTTGAGATTCGGTGATGGAGGAACAAGATCCCATGTATGATTTTGGATTTGGGCATCGAATTCCTCAGACGCTGAAGCTCGCCATTTTTTATGCTTGAGAGCTTGAGTTATAGTGGTCGGTTCAGTTTCAGCGGCGGAGAGGATAATGGCAGTGAGCCCAAATTTGGGGTTTGGCTTGGTGATGTGATTTTTTGCTCGTGTTTTCATCGGATAAATATTTTCAGGTGGCGGTGGGTGATTTTGGTTGGTGGGAATGTTGACGGCAACAAGGGAAGCGTTGGTTGATGTTTGGGCTTGTGTTTGGTTATTTAAAATGGTGGGCTGAATTTGGGCATTTGAAGAATTTCTTAGAAGTGGGCCTGAATTTATTGGGCTTGGGATATTAGAAGCTAAAGCTTCTTCTTCTCTTTCCTCTATCGTGCGAGTATCAAAGACGTCTCTACCGAGGGTTGAGTGCACAGTGTTGTCACGGCTGATGTCCGGCGAGTTGGAGGTCGTCGGAGAGGGAGTCGATGACGGTGATACTGGTGATTGCGGTGCTGTTCGCGGCGGGGGTGGTGAAGACGCATCTGGGAAATCGTTGATGCCAGGCTGAGACGGTGGCGGTGACGCGGGCGGCGTGAGTCTGGTGATTTGCGACGAAGATGAATGGTGAGGCGGTACAGCCGAAGTCGCAGGTGGAGGAGAGGTTCCGTGTTGATTTTCGGTGCCCAACGGTGCTGAATCGGAGGGAGAAGCCGATTGAGATGAAGATTGAATGAGTCGCGTAGGAACGATAGTGATCGGAGGACTCCGATTTGTGGAAAACGCCTCTGAATTCTCTTGTTGATGTTATTTTGGTGTGGCGAAAGGAAACAATTTCTCCTCAAATTGAACGTGTCGACTTGTGTAGATTCTAGAGGAGCTCATATCAAGACATAGATACGCGCTTTGGGTAAACGAGTAGCCCAGAAACACACATGCAGCTGAGCGATTCTCAAGCTTGTTTGTTGCATAAGGCCGCAACCATGGAAAGCATAGGCATCCGAACACTTTAAGTTTGTTGTAGTTCGGTGGACTGCCAAATAGTTTATGAAAAGGAGATTCTATAGACAGTACCGGAGTTGGCATACGATTTTATGTTGTTGGTGGAGCTTGACATTGTCAGAGGCTGAAAGAAGGAAGAAAGAGACGAAGTGGAGAAGAGATGAATTTTTTTTTTTTTTTTTTGAATTAGAGAGCAACCTGCTCTGATACCATGTAAAAGTTATAGGAATGATTGATTTTCATTATTAAGAGATGGATTACATTTATACACATATGGGGTTCACAACAAAGGAATGTAGATATTTGTATTGTAAATGAGAATGATATGATGGAGATAATTGCGTGAATCAAATCTTCCTTGATTATATCTTGATATCGCTAATAGCTCAAACCAAAAAAATAGAGAAACATATCTATATGACCAATCAAACTCTATTCATAACATTCCATAAACATGTCTGTATGACCAATCAAACTCTATGGCTTCAAATTTTGATGATAAAATGGGACCAGAGGCTGTTGCCGAGTTCAGCCTCTTCATTAATGCATCATAGATTAGTTCTGATTTTACGTGCATAATGAGTCTCAATATAAAGCTATGTTGTTTACCTCTTCTAACTTTCTTCAGTGCGTTCAATTTGCTTGTCTCTACGCTGATAATCGAGCCGGTCTGTCATGTGAATGTATTTGGTAAGGCGCCATAAGTATTGGTAAAAAAACAGAACATGTAATAACGATCTATTTTATTCTTTATCTGTTGTTTTTCAGATTAAGGTGGTGTGACGCCAGAAGCCATTGCTTCTCTATCTTATACTTGGATCTTCACTGAGCTAGGGTTCTCTGATACAGCCTCCCGGGAGGAGAAACCGAAAGCGAGCAGCGTTCTGAATCAAAAAGGCAGGTAGATGTACGGCAGATGCAGAAGGCGGGATGGGTCCGATTTTGCTAATCAAATCTTTGAAGCTGTATTCTTCAGGAAGCATGTCAAAGAGATCATATCCTTTACATATATGTTTTTGTATCCTCGAATAATCCAAAAACTCCTTCCGCGTGACTCTGTCCGCATGGCTATAACCTTTCATCTTGAGAACGAATTCGTTGAGACGTCTGAAACAGAAGCTACAATGCCAACCAGCGTCAGATAATATCAAGTCTGTTTGTCGGGAGTGACGGTATTGAGTCCATTTCCTGCTGTATATATGCACAGATGCTCTCCAGCTGCTGTAATCAACCGGGAACTCAAAGGAGTACATGTAATCCTTCATCTCCAGATGCATTACATTCGGTATCCCATCGCACCACTGTAGAAACTTTACAGTATGAGGACTCGGAATCTCGTCTGCATCTGACATTATCACCACATCCCCATCCAATATCCCGGCTTCTTTGAGCAACAAGTTCATTGCAACCCTCTGTTGCCCCTCCAGCAAAAATGGGTCCTCCTGTTGTCTCCCCTGAGACCGCTTTTTCCCAGGAAACACTCCGTGTACTATTTTACCCTCTGCGAACGCGAATCTCTCCTTGTTGGAATCGAAAAAGAGAGGCTTCAGGATTCCTGTGAACGTAGTGTTTGATTCCAGGATCACAAACTTTGAAACGTAAGGTCCTAGCTCCTGCCATCTGAGTTCGAGAATGTCGAGCTCATTGCTGAAAATGATGGCATCAAAGACTCGCCTCGGTACTGACCGACGTGTCCACCCATGGAGTTCACAAAGATGTGCCATGGAGACATTCTCGGCATAGTAATGCGGTATTCGTTTGAAAGGTGGTGGCGGTTTATCCCAAAGAGGACGGAAAAGATAAGATATAGTTTGGAAATTTCTGAGGATACCAAACAAACATGTCAAGAAAAGTATAACAAGAGTAAGAAACATAAGTTTAGGAGGCGATTTTCGCAACGATCGGATAGTCATCTATGTCAAAAAATCTGGCTCAACTCACCAACTCATTTCATCCCTGCATAGAAAGAACACAATAGCTAAAGATGTAAAATTGATTGAAACAATCAAATTAAGGTTCAGCAAGCAAACAAATCGGACTAAACTCTAAACTCTATCAATCTCAACAAAAGCTGAAATGGTTATTGAAATCTGACAAAAGCTTGGTCCTAAACAACAGACATCAAGTTTAAGCAATCAATGGTCAACTTTGTGAAAGTAAAATCAGAATTTGGTCAACGATTCCTTTCTTCAGATATAATCAAACAAAATAGTAAAGGACAAAGCAAACGATATAATCAAAATTTCCAAATTTAAGAAAAAAAACACAAAAATTACAAACTGAATTCCTTAATGACAGCGTGAAACAATAACCCCACAAAATTTCATTGTTTTCGTATGATGAAAATAAGAATAATTTGAAAGAACGGAAAAATTAAAGGGAAGATACCTTTTTCCAGATTTCTCGAGCTTCAGATTTTCACAGCGAAACACAAAAATTAGTAGAGATTAGCTCCAAAAATAAAGTAAAATATAGGAGAGATGAGAACCGAAGAAGCGAGATCTCTTTCGTTCAATGAATATTTAGCTATGGTTTCTCAAGTCAAATCAAACAAGAAGGAATCTTTTCATTTTTAAATAGCTTTTTACTCATTTTTAATATATTTCGATAATAACAATGGCGTAGAATTGGAGGGACTGTAAAATTAGTATCAATGGCGTAGATTGGAGGGACAAATTTTTGGGATAACACAAGTCGTCGAAAAAAATGCCCATATAATCCCTGTTATAAAAAATCATTTACTTCTTATTTATTTTTAAATCAAAAAACGGTCAATTACCCTATTATGCTTTTTGATTTTGATTTTTACTGATCCAACCATCCTTAAATCGGATAGTCCACCCAAACCAACAAAGATATAGATCACCCACCCAAACTCACTCCCAAATTCCCAATTTTATTTTGATTTTTTTAACTCTATCATCTTCCTTTCCTTCTTCCTCTACCCTGCTTACCTTCTTCTTCTCCATCTCCTCTGCCTTTCATTTTCTTTCCTCATCCTCTTTTACGGTCGTTTCCTCATTACGAAAATCCCTCACTTTCCTTCTTCTTCTTCATAACTTCTTACCCATCTCCTCCATCCAATTTCGATTTTTAGTGCTCTCCTCCTCCGCCCTTCATCTTCTCTCTTCGTCCTCTTCCTCTTTTCATTTCCGGTTTTCCATGTCACTTACCGAGTTATGAAGAAGAAGAAGAAAAGTGAGGTATTTTCGCCGTCATATCTTTTCATTTCTGGTTTTGTTTCGCCGTCATCTCTCTCAGCGAAACACAGTTGTCCCTAGTACACCCAGTTATACCTAAAACCACAAAAACACAAAAAAAAAAACATCCAACTTTTAGCTAAAAACCACAATACATCCAAGTTATATCTAAAAACAACAAAACACACAAACATTCAAGTTTCAAGCATTGACAAACATCCAAGTTAAAGGAAACATAAACCTAAACCTTTAAGCAAACACAAACAATCAAGTTCAAGCACAATCATCAATCTTTCCGATATTTCTTCACCATTCTCGTGGATTTCCTCTTTGACTGGGTATAAGGAGTCGTGATGTGCCTAGAACCGTTTCTTTTCCTCTTATTTGCACAAGTCTTTTGCCTATGCTTTATCCCCTTCTTCCCTTATTCTATGGTTCCTTTTTCTTCCTCTCCGATTTCTTTTTCTCTCTCTGGTTTTTTCTTCTTCTCCAGTTCCTTCTTCCTTCTCTATGGTTTCTTCTTATTTCTGTCTTGTTCCTTTTTCTTTCTCTGGTTTCTTCTTTCTCTTTGGTTTCTTCTTCTTCTTTGGTTCCTTCTTCTTTCTCTTTGGTTTCTTCTTCCTTCTCGCTGGTTTCCTCTTCTTCTCCGATTCCTTCTTCTTCCTCTCTGGTTTCTTCTTCCACTATGATTTCTTCTTCTTCTTCTTCTCTGGTTTCTTCTTCTTTTTCTTCTACTATGGTTTTTTTTCTTTTTATTCCACTTTGGTTTCTTCTATTTTTTCTTTTTCTCGAGCTTCTTCTTCTTCTTCTCTTTTTCTTTTTCTCGAGCTTCTTTTTCTTCTTCTTCTCCTTTTTATCGGACTTCTTCTCCTTCTTCTTCTCTGTTTTCTTATCCTTCTTTTTCTCGCACTTCTTCTCCTTTTTCGTCTATGTTTTTTTCTCCTTGTTTTTCTCGAGCTCTGGTTTTGTCTCCTTTTTCTCGAGCTTTTTTCCTCCCAAACACTTCCATAGTAGAAATCCATACCATCTCCATGCTCATGTGCACCAAACACACTTTCTTAACATATTTCAGTCTTGTATCCATGCCAGCAATCATATCCTTCACTTTTTTAAACTGTTTTTCCATTGCTTTCATAATCCCCTTTTTAAACTATTTCATCATCCTCAGGTTTCCCGTTGGATGATATTGTTGCTGCTGTTGATGCTCTTGTTATTGTTGTTGATGCTCTTGTTGCGGCTGCACCTCAGGTTGCTCTTATTCTACCAAAATTTCCCTTGCCGCAACATCTATGTTGAACATATTTTTCTAGCATATTGTCTTCTGATCAAATTCCACACGCTTGTTCCAAGCATCAACAATTGGGTCAGGATAATCTCTCTCATCATCTGGGACGCATTCCATGAGGCGAAGCAAAAGAGCTTGCTCCTCATCAGAATCAGGTTCCAAACAGCTACGAATATCCTGCAAATATAAACAAATTACAATAAAACAAATCACTAAGGTTTAATGTTTAGAAATTACATAAAACCTAGGATTAATATAAACAAATTTTAACAAACCTTTGTAGTTCCAAGCTCTTCATTAATGTCTTCCAATGGAAAAAATTTCATACTATAAGGGGTTTTAACTTCTTGAGTGCTTTGATCTTAGGATCTATGCGACGAATTAGAAACTTAAATGACACAAGAATTTGATCACCGAGTTTCCGGCCTCTATCCGGTACGTCTCGGGTGGGAACTGTCTCCCACAATCTCCACTATCAATCAAAGAATAAACAAATGCACTAAACGTTTTCTTTGTGTTTCAGGTACAAAGTTAACCCAAGAAACTTAGAAGGAGATTACAACACCAAAAGACACACGCTAAGAACACAAATACTCAAAATCCGTTTCTTCTCTCGCGTGTCTGCCTTTTCTCTCCCAACTTCTCTCTCTCGTTTCTATTGCTTGTACTACGCTTCTTTGACTCTTTTTCTGTGTTAGGATTTTGCTTCAACGTCTCTTGTTTCTTTTAAAGCTGAGAATGGACACGATTTGGCAAAGTCTTTGCCATGTAAGGCTTGTCAAGAGTAGCCCATGCTTGAGCTGCTGTTACGCACTTGTCTAGCTTCCTTAAGACATGATATCCGACGTACATGAAGATAAAATTTAAAACCTTCTCATCTCGCTCCAGTCTTGTAGCTTCAGTTTGGCTCTTTTTCTTCATAGCCTCTGGATCCTTTTCATCCACCTCGTTGGATGCATGATCTTGCTTGCACCTGTTCCATAATAACATTTTTCAGGCCTTGTACGGTTAAGTTTGCAAGAATAATTTTCTTCCAGATCCGGAAATCACCATATCCATCAAACATGTTCACTTCGATCATTTGCGTCGTCGTCATTGAGTCTCCAATCATATCCTTCTAACACTCACAATCAAACCTGGATTGCTCTTATACCACTTGTAAGGATTTTTAACTTCTTGAGTGCTTTGATCTTAGGATCTATGCGACGAATTATAAACTTAAAGAACACAAGAATTTGATCACCGTGTTCCCAGCCTCTAACCGGTATGTCTTGGGTGGGAACCGTCTCCCACAACCTCCATTATCAATCAAAGAATACACAAACGCACTAAGCGTTTTCTTTGTGTTTCAGGTACAAAGCTAAACCAAAAAACTTAGAAGGACATCACAACACCAAAAGACACACACTAAAAACTCGAAGACTCGAACTCCGTTTCTTTCTCTCTCGTGGCTGCCTTGTCACTCTCTCGTTTCTATTGCTTGTACTACGCTTCTTTGTCTCTTTTTCTATGTTAGGGTTTTGATTCAACGTCTCTTATTTCTTTTATAGCGATACCGTAGCAGATTTGTATAGATACACCGTTTCCGTTTTTTCTTCTAACGTGAAGCTAATAAGCTTCTCTCCATATGGGTTGTTGCAGGTATTAGGCCCAAATTAATGATTCATCTAAAAAATAGGCCCAAACATTTGCCCATCAATAGTTGATGACTAAAGCCCAGAGTTACACATACCCCTTGTTTTGAATAGCTTCCTGCACAGCCTTGGACAACTCTTATATGCCTCTCTCACATCTGAATCTTTTAGTATAAACTCACCCTTGGAATATATCACATCACAATACTGATTGACCTTGTCACCCTACTCCTATCTGTCATATTCTGATCCTCAATTGAAGCTATTAGGAGACATTTGAAAACTTCCTGCCTTAGGCTTGTATAGAGAGACTGGCGAATATCCTATCATCAAAAACTTCAGTGTACATGTGTAGCGTGAATGCATCAGAAGTAGTGAGAGACTAATTGTACAAATTCAATAGTTTTTTCAGTCATTTCCCTAAAGGTTATATGCACTTGGCTAGTATTTCGAAATAGCACTAATTTCTAGTTTTTCTAATTATTTGAATAGATAAACCTTATCTGTTGGATATTTTCTATTTTGAACTCTTTATTGTTAAAATTGATTCCATGATATTCTAATTAATGTGGTTAAGGGTCTTATAAACAACAATTTATCCAAGAGAAATTCCAAGGTCTTTGTTTACTGTATGGATGCTGCAAGTTATGTGAGTGTAACATTGTTGTTGGGGTCGGATTTCACCCGTTCAAGATAAACAATTGGACAACAGGGCATGCCGACCCGAGAAGGCAAGAAAGGCCCGGACCGAGGTCAAAAGTAGTGACATTTTCGAAACAAAGGAATGTCTCACTTCGAAAAGGGGATCTTGAGAGAAGCATAGCCGAGCCGATGTCAAAGACAGTGACACCTTTCCGGACAAACCAAGACAAGTCGGCTCGCCCAAAAGGAATGGCTGAACCCATCTGATTACGAGTGGGCCGATATGAACGGCCGTGGGCCGAATCATAAATCATTCACCAACTTTTGCGGGCCAAACTAAAGGCCCATATCTTCGGTTACCCTAGCCTTAGTCGTTGGCCGCACAAGGTAAAGGGAAATATTCATTTTCTCCGAGATCCTCGCTTACGAAGTTGTATTAGTAGCCTTCATAATCATATTGTAAAGGGATCATATCACAAAACCCTAGCACTAGCTCTTAGCAACTAGACTATGTACTCATACGCTTACAAAACAGCAATAAAACAACCATATTTGGATCTCTTACTGTGTTTTCATCCCATAAACTTCTGTTCCCTTAAAAATCTCTTACAAGAATCGATTGTGTGGATTTCGGCTCACACAATTGTCTTTCCTGAATTATTATGTTCATTTTCTTTTAAATATTTGCTGGTGCAATCTTGAATTATGAAAAAATGATATCATCCTGAAATGCAGGGATGTCTAAAACAATCAGCTCAGTGGAGAGATTTCTATTAATGGTGTCTTCTCGTTGTTCACTCCTATGAGGTTTTCCGTCTTGTCCCTAGTTTTAAAGTTTTATTCTTGATGCAATCTAACGTCGAGTTGATGGTCTATTTAGACCAAATGGTGTACGAACAAACTGATTTGCCCGGAAACGGAGACTCCAATCTTGATGGGAATAAGAACGACGAAGAGTACCTTGACGGTAACAACAACGGCAAAGAGAACATTGATGGTAACACTGATGATGATGGCGAAGAAGATAACGACAAAGAAGATAACGTTGCCAAAAATATGGAAGAAGTATGTTTGATTTTATTTCTCGCTTCGGGTTATTAATTTTCTTGTATAATATTACCCAATCAAAACATTTTCATGTATTACCCTATGATTTCTTCTTCCTATTTAAGTTCAATCAACGGAATGTTGCTATTGTTAATATTTGCAACGGAATTACTGCAACATGCTTGCAATGGCAAACAATTGCAATTGATGTTTGCCATTGCAAGCATGTTACAAAAATGTCATTGCCACTATACCAAAATAGGGTTTTCGCTACTGCTTACCCACTGATTTCTGCAGTAGGTAAAGGTCTACTGATTTACGACTGATTTACGACTGATATTAGACGGTCACTATTCAGTCGCTAATCAATAGCAAAATTTTACGACTGATTAGTGACTAAATTTTGCTACTACGGTCGTAGTCGGTAATCAGTTGTAAAATTTAACTACTGAATTGCGACTGATTACCTACTACTTTAGCTACTGGTTTGTGATTTTTTTAACGACTGATTTGCTACTGGTTTGTGATTTTTTACGACTGATTTTAGCTATTCAGTAGCAAAATATAGCTACTGATTAGCGACTGATATATTGATAAAACATTAAAATTTACAAAAGTAAAGTAAAACAAATGAAGAACACAAATCCATACACCAAAAAACCAAAATTACAGTTAAACAAAAGTAACATAAGTTTCAAGTTCTAAATCAAAATGGAAAGGCAACTCCAACTAATAAGGAGTTGTTCCCATTTGCAAAACATAACATCAAGTGAGAAACAAGTGAGCTAAACCAGTGGATGGATCATCAGAAGAGAGAAACAAGTGAGCTAAACCAGTGGCGAGGAATCCCTTGTCGGTTTGTCTCATTGTTCATTGGATGTGGTTGCTTCATCTCGCATGTTCTTGATACTCACTTGGTTTCTGAGCTCTATTATCTCTGGCTCCTTCTCCAAGTTCTCTCCTGTTACATTTCACCATATCACAATTTTAGAGTTCTCGATGAAATCAGAGTTTCTTTTTGCTAAAACGAAATGAAAAAAGAGGAGGAAATCAATGAGACTAAATCAATGAGAGTAAAATAGCAGAATACATGTTGCTTTCAGAACACAGGCATTACACTTAAGTGCCAAATTCACAATAAAACATCACAGCAGAGCTACACTATTCAAAGCAAACCTAGTGGCAAAGAAAAATTTCAACAAAAGCACCATCAGATATCATGTACATACCAAGAACAATAACAGATGTAGTCCCATCACCGACTTCTTCGTCTTGTGTGCGGCTCAACTCAATCATCGACAGCAATCGAATCAACGCAGAGAGTGAAGAAAAATATATCAGAATAAAAAGAGCAATGAGAAGACAACGAGAACGTTCAAGATGAGGAAGAAGTAAAACCTTAGCTGCAGGGTGAGCAACATCTAGTTCATGCAAAATAGCATTTCCATCATTGGTAAGAACAATTCCTGTAAAGAGCCAGAAACAAAGAGTTTAGCAGATAAAACAACCCATAATCATAGAAAAAGAGAAATGATACACGCAAAAATCCCCCACCCCCTAAAAAGCTAAACCCACAATTATTTAGGGTTTATGTATAGCTAACTCAGAGAGCGAGGAACAATAGCTTTGACAAAGAGAGAGTAAATTGGATTACAAATCTGTGGAGACTGAATCTTTCAAAAGGCATAAACCCTAGCTAATCTTCGTCTCTTAGAAAATGTATAGAGAATAGAAACAGTAATAAGAAGATGCAAAACGGAGAAATCTACCTCCCCAGCATCAAGAAGCATCTTTAACATAGAGCAAGGACCCAATGTGGTGCGGATGATATCAGCCACAGCCTATAAAATTGAACCCAGAACCATGGTGAAACCATGATTCGTAGCAGAGAAAGCAAAGAGAGAGAGAGAAGCAAATATTACCTTGGAAGCCTTAATATTACCATGTTCAACCTTTGTTCCAGATTCACGCTTCAACAAATCCTCTGAACATTTCACGAAGCAGTAGCATTAACAAGTTGGAATAGGGAAGTAAGAGTGAAAAAAAAACCAATACAAATTCAAAGAGACGAGATTTGTGGAAGAGGAAGGTATTCACTGAGAACGAGAACCGGGGAGTTCATATCTGCGATCTAAGCGTAGACGGAGAATCGGAGGAGAAGCTCAGCGACGGCGACAGAGCAAATTCAAAAAACGGAAACTTAATAAAATAAGTGAATCATCCTCACTAGTCCGGCGGGATCCGGCGAGACGAAAGTGGACGAGGAGAGAGAGCAGACAATACAAGACCGAGAAGACTAATCCATTTCATTCGCGACTTCAAGAACTTTACTTTCCCCCTTCATCTCACTCACTCACTCGATTAACCTAAGTTCAGATCTGTTTTCTATTCGAAAGAGAAGTGAGACGAGGAAGAGGAAGAGAAGGAGAACTGAGAGAAAGGAAGGAGTAAGAAAGATCCAAGGGTGTGAGATATGGGAGAAAAAAAAGTTCCAACGTGTTATATTGTGCCAGGTAATTGATCCAAGTGATATAGTCGCATAGATTCTTTTCTAGTGTATGTTAATTTTTTATAACCTAAATAAAACAATTTTTAATATGTTTTATTTATATTTAATTTTGAAAAATATTTTATATCAATGAGGTATGATAAATTATATACTTTCATCATGATATATACTTTTGGAATTTACAAACAAATATCTAAATACAATCTGTTGTTATCCCTTTAACATTTGCTTTTACATATTTAATATTTGACTAAAGTAACGTATTGGTTATTGTATGTATCAAATTTGGTTGAAACTACTTAAAAGATTTAGTTTTAATATTCATTCAAAACTTCAATAAAAGGAAGTAATCTATTCAAAGACCAATATATAAGTTTCCAAAGAGAACTCAAAGCTTTTGGTAGTGAATTGAACTCCTAGAGTAGTATTTGATTCTTTGTCTTAATAATGATAAAACTTTGAAAACATTGGGAATAAAAATCTAGTTTTAGATTAGATAACGATGGATTTCGGATAATAAATGACAACACCTAATTAAGAAATTCAGAGATATATATATATATATATATATATATATATATATATATCTCTGAATTTCTTAATTAATAAACACCATATTTGGTGACATTCGATTTTCAAATATTCAAGATTTAATTCTTCTTTTATGTATAATTTTAAAATTTTGATTTACACATTAAGAGATAAATTTATTGTATATTCCATTGCTAATTTGCTAATTACAAAAAAATATATTTCACATAACCTAAACCACAAACCTCAAACCCTATACCCTAAACCTTAAACCTAAACTCCAAACCCTAATTGTGAAATTACAATTACATTATTTCAAACTCTAAACCCTATTGAATAAGCAAACCCTAAACCATATAAAAGTAATCATACCCTAAACCCTATACCCTAAACCTAAACTCTATACTCCTATGCCCTAAACCCTAAACCTTAAACCTAAACCCCAAACCACAAACCACAAACCCTATACTCTAAACCTAAACTCCAAGCCCTAAACCATAAACTTTAAACCTTAATGATACAAATTATATCATAAACCAAAAAAGCAAAACAATAATTTTAAAACTCTAAACCAATAATTTAATTATTATATATACTAAAAACTAAATTATATTTCACATACCCTAAACCCTAAACGCCAATGCCTTAAACCCTAAATCAAATATTAAAGATGTAAGGCATTGGCGTTTCTTTCCATTTGATTTTATTTTGACATAAGGTGTAATTTCGGGATATAAACTGTTGTTGTTATTCATTACCGAATATCCCACTCGGCTCAGATGGTAAACTCCCTTGTTTCTACTTCGAGTGTGAGGGTTCGAAACCCAGAATTAGTTTTTTCAAAAAAACACATTATATCAAAACGGCTTCGTTCTGGTTTCATTTCGATAAACTATGTGATTTCGGGATATAAATTTTTGTTGTTATTCATTAACGTATATCCCACTTGGCTCAGATGGTTAACTCCCTTGTTTCTACTTCGAGTGTGAGGGTTCGAAACCCATAATGTATTTTTTTTTAAAAAACACATTATATCAAAACGGCATCGTTCTGGTTTCATTTCGATAAACTGTGTAATTTCGGGATATAAAATGTTGTTGTTAAACAATAATGTATGTCCCACTTGGCTCAGATGGTTAAACGTGTTGGTCTTGCTTCGAATGTGCGAGTTCGAATTCCAGAGAGGGTATTTTTTTTAAAACAAAACCAATCCATCAAAACGACGTCGTTTTGTTTTTAAAAAAAAATCAGTAGCAAATTAGTCGCTAAAATTACTACTAATTAGCTACTGCATGTTTCCGACTACAATTACGTCACTAATCCGTCGTAAAACTGCTACTAATTAACGACTGAAATTTTTAGTCACTAAATACCTACTGATTTGCGACTGTTTGAAAATAGTCGCACATCAGTCGGAAATCAGTAGCGAAACAGTCGGTAAATTTACCGACTGTCTAATCAGTAGTAACAATCAGTACAAAAAACCCTGTTTTGGTGTAGTGTGCAAATATTAGCAATAGCAACATTCCGTTGCAAACATTGCAACGAGTATTCACGATATCTCGTTGCAAATATTGTAATGAAAATTCTCTTGCAAACATGTTGCAAAAACCTCGTTGCAAATCAGCAACGCCCTTGTTGCATCAATCCGTTGCAACGATTATCCACGAAATATCGTTGCAAATATTGTAATGAACTGTCCATTGCATATATGTTGCAAACACCACGTTGCAAATATTAGCAACAAATATGTTGTCAATATTCCGTTGCAAACCTGTTACATAATGGCAACAAATTAGCAAGGGGATATTTTAGCAACGATGACTTTGCAACATGTTTTTGGATGTTGCAAGTTCGTTTCAAAGGCTAATATGCAATGGATTATAATGTGTTTGGAAGAGAACTTTCCATTGAGAATTAGCTTATTTTTATTGTAGTGATATAACCATAACCTCAATTCACAAAGAAATCTACTCACACATGGATATTGATTGGTTCATGGTGATTAGAGGTGCAAAAGTAATGAAAGGAGAAAAAGAAATCATAAAAAAATGGAATTACAAAAGAGAAATGAAGTTTAATCATCAAAAATTATTAAAGGATTCATGAACACATGTTTAGATCCACTTGGTAACTTAGAAAAACAAAACTTAGTGTAAAAATTAGGTTTAAAGAGTTTTTATGGTGAATAGGATCTAACCGGGACAACTTAACCGGGCTAACCCGATAGGTTTTCAGATCTCAGGCGGTTCACAACGGTGTCACCAAACCGCTGCACCAAGCCGCTATAACTTTTGGTAATTCATCTGCGCGTCAGACAGATATGTTCTTACTAAATATGTTGTATATCTTGAACCACTGCTCAGAATGACTTGGAAAAAGCGCCAAAGCAAAGCTATCTCGATTATCTATGACTTTCATTAAGACTTCCAAAACTAAGTTCAAATGGAAAGCTTTCATCTGGCACGATATTTTTGAGTATGTGTTTTGCACAACTGAATTACTGTGCAACACAAGACTTTGAACTTAGCTAGCCAAGGGCATTTTGCATGAATGACCTAGCGGAAGCTGATTGGAGCTGGAGACACAAGACGTATCGGTACAGAGAATCTCAACTTTGAGGAAACAGAGATTTGGAGATATCCGGAAGATCAGAAACAAGATATTCTCGACAAGCAGAGTTGGAGAATATAAAAAGCAGTGGAGCCGCTAGGGTTTAGCTCATCGAAAATTAGACACGTGACTGGACTACGAGATTTAAGGTTTTGGTGAGTGAACAAAGAGAGATTGCATAGCTGTTTCTGTGTAGGTGATATTGGATAGATTATGAATTAGTCAGTGACGAACCAGCGTGTTGGTGTCGTATAAATCTGATTAAACAGCTTGTAAGAAGTTTTTTAAACGATTTCTAATAAAGCAAAAGAGTAATTGCAGAATCTCATGTTTTGTTCTTTGAGATACATGTTGTAGTTCTTACAGATCTTTCAGTCACTTTGGATGGCCTTTGCATTTTTCTTCTATACTTTTTTTTTATCTAAAAGTATGTCTTTCATCATTTTTCAAGTTTCATGCATTCCCAAAGATCAAAACACCTAAAAAGAACTTAAAAGACTATGCAAATGCATGAAATGAATGAAAATGCAACATAAAGCCTTAGAATGCAAGACAATGCAAAAGTAAAGCCAAAATGCATATAAACAACTCCTGAATAATGCAAAGTGAGATCAAAACTAATGAAACCATTAGTTAGAAACGTGTAAAAACCATGAATATCAACTCTCCCGGAGTTGCCTTTTGAGTGTTCTCAATCAAACAAGAAATAATAAATCTAGGAAGATGTTTGAAGGCGGGAGATCAAATCTGGGAACATCAATCAAAGAATTCAATTCAAGGTCCTACCAAGTAGTTATAAGATGCACAAACAACCTTTACTTCAAAGAATTTAGCCATGCCCGTCGCTACACGAATCTTTTACTCTAGAGCTAAACCTCAAAACACCTACAAATGATCAATGCAACTCAACTCTTTCACATTCAATTATGGGTTGTTGCATGAACTCTCAACTTGAAACTCGAACCACAAACCAATCGGCTAGGTATTGAAAAGGCTCAGGCCCGTTTCTAAATTTTTTTAAGCTTTAGGCCAAAAAAGAATTTTGGGCTTTTAAATGGTATATAAAAAATCTTTTTTTTGGGCCATTTTTCTCAAATATATATATATATATATATATGTTCTTAATTTTTGGGTTTTTTTGGGCTTTTTTCTAAAATATATCTATATTTTTCTAAAATTTTAGGCATTTTCCTTAAACAATTAAAAGAAAAAAAATTGGGCCTAGGGCATAGGCCCCTCTCGCCACCCCCTAGAGTCGGGCCTGAAAAGGCTTATATTGTTTTAAAGTGCGGTTCATAAGTAATCACATGCTTATCTCAGGAAATAGGAATACAAAACTTTATGCAAAAGAAAGAAGAAGGAAAACAAGTTATGCATACAAAAATACACTTCCATGGTCTACCCACCCTTTTGATTTTAATCCTATGATCTAATGCACAAGCCCAATGTCTCATTCCCATCTAATGCTCATTATCCCCGAAGCCCCTTTTTGGCTATCAATCCGACACTTTTCATGAAATCTCAAAACTTAAGAAGTTTTCATCACTTTTAGCACTAGCTCTTATTAATTTCATCCCCTTTTCTTTCTTTTCTTTTCTACATATATTTTTTTTCTTTCATTTTTTTCTTTATTAGGGGATGTATCAACTAATTATACTTATTGGTAGAGCATTTAAAAAAAGCATTAACCATTTTATCAACCAATCAACAAAACATTTAGGAAACCATTTAAAAGCTGCAGATGTTCTGCAAATGCTTCACCCTCTATGCTTTCATATTAAGCTTTTGGTAGATCATTAACCTATAAAATATAAATAAAATAAAATAATTTTATTTAATTAATTTATTTTGTTAAATAATATCAAAAATTATGTTTATATTAAAGTGTAAATTTTATACTTTTAAAACCAATATATACATTTATTTATTTTTTATTAATTTTCAAATAAAAATATAATATAATACATATAATTGAAATATGAAAAACGTTATTAAAAATGTATTATAAATATAACTATAGATATAGTGCTTACGAATAAATATATTATATAATTTTATATATAATCTTTCACATCTTTGCCATTCACTATACTACATTAATCATATCATACATATTCAGCAGCATACTGTTTATGCTGCTTAGTGCTACTACTCTACTATCCGTTATACCAATCAAGCCCTTAGTGCTTTCCAATTTTTAACTTAACTTCCTATGTTTCTTTTCCTTTCAATCCCCCAAGCCTTTGCCTACCCTTTTCTCACCCTTCCTCAACAAAGCATATCATCATTCAAAACAAAATTCTACAATCCCAAACCCAACATCAGCCTTAATCACAAAACAATCCCAATTCCCTCTCCTAATATTTATTCAAAATAATGAAAACTGGCCTTTGGAAATTTAGTCCTTGTCCTTCTCCTATCTTACGTTATTTTGCACAAGTATGCATTATCAATAAGAGACCTCACTCATCAAACAACAAGGGATAGAAAGAATGGTGTGGGTTTTAGGTGTGTTACTATTTCATGGATGCAAATGGCCATTCGAGATTGTAAAGAGTGGTAAAGTGGATAAGCAACTCGAATGTTTTAGAGTAAACCATGTATGAGCAATCCTAGTTCCAAGAGAGAGTAACTAATTGTTTAAATTAGGTTCAAAATCATAGAGTTGAGTTACAAGGAAAACATGCATTTACAATGGGATCTAGCCTTCGAGCCGTGAGATAAAAGCATGGTGCATTCTTAACTTCAAGATCATTCAAATGCATCAAACAATTTCTACGAGGGCATTAAATCAAACTCTTAAGTCGACATTCAACATAAAAATATCATCATTGCTCCCTATGCATATGAATGCAAACCTATATGCTTCTAGACTCGATCTTAAAATGCAAAGGCAACTACATGCTTTCTTTTTGTGTTTTTTTCAATCATTTTTTCAATTTTTTTTTTGATTTTTCTTATGCAAATAGATGTATGCATGAGACTCAAATATGCAAAAAGAAAAATAAGAACACAAAACACGAAGTTAAAAAGACAGAAATCTCTGCCTCGAACTTGAATTACAACGTCTCGGTGTAACAAAAGCCTAAGGGAAGGTAAAAACAAGCAAGAAAGAAACGTTAAATGTATTTACAATGAATGAGAGTTAGGACCATACATTGGCCCTAGTTGTGAACCTTAGGGATTGGGAGAGGAGGAGGAGTTTTGAAACTCCTTGGTAGATCTTTGGAGGTAGAATAGGGGAGAAGTGATGGATCTAAGCGGGTTCCGTGATCTAGAAGTTGGATGGTTAGCATTTTTGTGAGGAAGTCGTTAAGGATCTCGAGTTCTTGTTTCTTCATCTAAGGATGGATATATGCTTCAGCCATTGCAAAGGGCTTTGATTTTCCCTTGTATTTCACATTATACTCAATGGCTCTATCTTTGTACCTTAATGGGTGAAATGTCAAAATAGGAGAGTATGGATAGCCAAAAGATTCACCCGAACTTGGTTCTTTTGAAGCTTCGGATTGTACAAGGATGAGAGGGTGGTTTTTTTTTTCTTCTTCTTGGCCTTAGTGCATGTACCCTTCTTTTGACCCTTGCTGCTATTCTCAACCTCATTCTCTATTGTGGTACAAAAGAGAGATTTCAAGCAAACTCCATCTAATGCTAAAGCTTCTTCAACATTACCATAACCCAAAACATTCTCCTCTTGAAATTATTTCTTCGTCTTGCAAGATTTTGGCGGTGATGCTAAATCCTTCTTCTTACCATTACCCATTTCCTTAGTCTTGATCTCAAATGCCATGTGAGTTTTCAAATTCTTTGTCTTATTCTCATTGTAGTCCTTGGCCTTACCCAAATTCTCCATTTTAGCACTTCCCTTGTCCTTATCATTCTCTTTCATCTACAATGAGGGTAAGAAAAGAGAGTTTAGGCATTCTCCATCTAGAGCAAATGCATCTTCAATTGCATTTCCAAAAGTTGCGTCCCCTTTATTCTTCTCAAAACCATTATTTTCTTCAAGAACCCATTGAAGTGAGGCTAAACCATAGCTTGGAGCTTTGCCCATGTCTCTAACCTCCTCTTCTTGCTTGTGCTCTCCAATTTATCCATTGAAATCCTATTGGGAGTCTCTTTCTCATCAATCTCAACATAAAAAATTGGTGAAATGACAAAATTCAAATCCTTTGGTTTCTCGGATGGCAAAGAGAGTTGGACCAATTTAGATTCTATGGTTTCCCTATGTGAGGGCTAATTGCTCCATCTTAAGGGTTAAATCATTATGTAAGCCCCTGGTCTTGTTATCCATTGCTCCTATATCATCTTGCCAAACTTTATATCACTCATTTGTTGACCTTCTAGGATTTGATGGAATACCTTTTTGTTTTTTAAAACCAAGAACTTGGTGCTACTAACATGTTTCTCCTTTTGGGTAGAGATTTGAGAATTTTCATGGTTCTCTTGGTAGCCTTGTTGATTTCCTTGAACTACAAGGTTAGACCATTGGTTGAGAAATCTACTCCCTTTGTTATAATTCCTATTGTTGACCAGAAATTGGCTTCCTCTTGGTGTTGCTCATGAACCAAGCTAACTCCTCTTTGTTGCATAATAATTATGAGATTTTCCATTTTATCCAATTGATCTTGTAAGTCTTTCCATTGGGAGTCTTCATTTTATCCTTCTAGAGGTGTTACATCACATCTCTCATTGTAGCTTTCATCACTTTTAGCCAAATTCTCAATAAGTAGCTATCCTTGTTCCATAGTGAGGTTTGCAAAATGCCATTGGCTAGCTACATCCAATGCCCATTTATGCTTCTTATCAACTTCCCAATAGAAAATACTAAGAACAACTTCTTTCTTGAATCCATGATGGGGACAATCCCTAGTATATCTTTTAAGTCCCGCCCATATTTTCATAGATGTATTGTTTGAAGCTCACTATGTCATTCCTAATTTGGACCTTTTTTGTTTGGAGTAGAACCTTAGAAAGAAGAGCCTCTTGCAATCATCCCAAGAATTGATCAAGTGAGATGGTATAGCTCTCTCCCATTGGCTTGAATTTTCTCCAAAAGAAAATAGAAACAAAATGAGCTTAATACTATCTTCGGAAACACCTCCAATCATAAATGTGCTACACAACCTCTCAAAGGAGTCCAAATGATCATAAGGATTCTCCATTCATATCCCCAAGAACTTAGAGCATTGAATCAATCTAACCAAACTTTCCTTGATCTCATAGGCATTGGCTTCTATTGGAGGAGGATGGATTCCATAACTCAACTCATGACAATAATAAGTATCAAAGCTTCCAATTGTTGGCTTGTTCTTTTAAGCTTGGGTCGGAGTTGATACCAATTCTTGAGGTTGTGGAGCTTGAAGAATGCTTCTTTGATTGTCCATCTCCAACACCTCAAATGATATTGTCTCTCCATTTCTCTTCTCTTGGTTTTGGTATATGTGAAAGCACAAGAAAATCAAGGAAGACAAGTTAATAACAACAAATAAGACAAATTTCATCATCTCAACTAGATGCATGAACTTAGTGATATGCATGAAAATAAAGTATCATAGTGTAAATGTAATGCTAAATCCTAATGATAGTTGCAACCTCCCCGGCAACGGCGTCAAAAACTTGATGGGAGGATTTTTCAATTCAATGCATTCAAGTTATACATTTACAATCCTCAAATACCCAAGTGCAAGCAATGCCGATGTGTACTTGAGAGACGAACCCAAAGGAGATGATCTAAACATTAGGAATCCAAGCAATGCAACTAGCTAAGATGGTAGGTTTGTTTGGTTTTTAATTCTAAAGTCCTAAATGCAAATGAATGAAAACAAAGAGAGAAAATGAACTTAAGATGCAAACTAAATGACCAAATTAAAACAAGAACCAAAGCTAAAAGATGCAAAGAACAAAGGCAAATCTAATAGAATGCATAGACAAAAGCAAGATACAAAATTGAACAAAAAAAAGAGTCAACAAAAATCAACTTAAAAAGTCAACTAAAAGTCAAAGACGAAAATGCAACTAGAGAGAAAATGTGGATCAAGGCATGGTATAATTGATTAGAGTAGCTAATGGTTGAATCATGATTCCTAAACATGCTTTGTGAAGTACTAATCTAGTAGTTTAGGCTCTGACCAAAAAAAAAGTTAACTAATCCATTCTGATAGCACTAATTAATCCAATGAACATCCTAATTAGCTATGATTCATCATGCAATTAAAACATCAAAAGTCATTAAGTTCAATCATAAACAATTTTAAACTATCTTAACATATAATCACTTTGCTAAATCTTGGTTTATTCATTTGGTTTTGGTTGGAGAATTTCATCGAACACTTTGTGGGTGTGAAATTCCCTTAGTTTTAATTTGAGAATTTCCATCTCAATCTAGCATTAAGAACTCACCAAATGATAGATTCAATAATATCTAGCCTTAGAAAACTATCTCTATAATATTATTTAAGGAGACATTTATAAAAATGAACTTTGTTATGTAAGTTATTACATGAAATGCCATTACAAATAATTAACAAAGACTAATTAAAAGAGGAAAGGATATAGTAGTCTTTTATAATTGGTGATAAAAATATGGAAATTAATAAATCTCTATAATATGGAAAGTTTTAAAAACCGAATTGGTTACATTTTTTCAAACCGAATGAAAACACGTAATTTGGTTTGATTAATTTCGGTTTTATTCTTTTATGGAATGAAAATATACACCACTCGCATCTAGCATACTTAATATCGGTTTTATTCTCTTATGGAATAAAAATATACAACATAAAATTTATCAGTAAACCGACTAATTATTAGAGGAAACCGAATTTGGCTTACTTGGTTTTTACTAAAATTGATCTCTCACCTACGCGTTTATTGTATCAATCAATATTTCCTGTTAAATCCTAGCGAAATCAACGACATATCACACATTTTCTTTTTAAATATGAAATCGAAATTTATTGTATCAATCACTATTTTCTTTACAATTTTTTTAATATGTTATATTATTTTATGGTATAAACTCATAAATGAGTTATTCACAATTAAGAATTACATCTTCATTAAATAGATGAAAATATATATTTAAATCGGTTTCCATCTTTTATGGAATGAAAATATACCACATAAATTTTGTTAAATTCACTCATACAAATTAGAATCGTATATTTCCAAAAAGATAGTAAATATCAAATTACCTTGGCTACCAAGTTAATGTAAATTCACTACAAGAAAACAAAGCGATTCCCGACCGGAATTCCGACCAAAAAAAAATGGTCGGAAATTTCCGACCGTTTTCCAACTAAATACCGATGGAATAAACCCGGTCGGAAACCGGTCAGAAATTCTCGACCATTTTTGTCCCGTCGGAAATTGGTCGGGAATTCCCGACCGATTTCTAACGATATAGAGACCGGTAATATATGGTCGGAAATCGGTCAGAATTTCCGATTTAATATTTTTTACAAACATAAAATAAACGTGTTGCTATACATTTAAAACATGTGTTCTCACCCCGTCGGTAATGGGTCGGAAATTCCCGACGAATTCCCGACCATTTGTGGTTTTTAAACCTCAAATGATAAAAATTTGATTACGTTTATGATTACTAATGTTAGATATGATATATTGAAAGAATTCAATGTTAAAATATCTTAATAATCATTCTTTTTAAGCTTTTAATCAAAACTCGACAAGAAACCGATAAGTGTGAATATAAGTTATATGTATCGTTATGAAAGGTTACACTCGTTCTCGAATCGATTCATATAAATCGTCATATGATCCATTTTATGTTTACCTATTAAGTTAGTTGTTAGTAAATAAGATTAGTAGAAGTTTCTTAAACCCTATATGGTTTTTAAATTTAGGATTTCATACCCTAAACCCTATATGGTCGGAATTTGGTCGGAAATTTCCGACCAAATTCCAACCAATTATGATTTATGGTATGAAATACTTATATTTCGAAAATTTCTAAGTGTTTATAAATTTGTGTGGTATAAATTGTTAATTTTAAGTGTTTATACACTTAGCATTTTTCGGAATATATTCATATATGGTCGGGATTTGGTCGGAAATCCCGACCATTTTCCGACGGGATTGAGCATTTTTCAGAAAATCTTCATATACAGTCGGAATTTGGTCGAAAATCCCGACCAATTTCCGACGGGGATTATAAAACGAGTCAAACGAAAGCCTTCCCGATGGATTTAGCTTGGAAGCTCTTGATGAAAGTCATGCAAAATTGAGTTAGCTTTCCAACTCAAGTAGATTCATATCATTACGATCAGCGGTTCAGGAGATACGGGAGATTTATTGAAGATATGTCACTATCGGAAAATGCAGAGCCAATCCGAATCATCTTAAAGATCATATCGGATGGAAATCTTCCTGTGCCTAGTTTAATCTCAAATCCTGCAGACAGATTGGAAATTGAGTTATCTTTCCAATGAGAGTGGTTTCAGCTCATTCCTAGTAATATTCCAGGAGTTATCGCCGATTTAGTGGACACATATCAGCATTTTTCGGAAAATCTTCATATACGGTCGGAATTTGGTCAAAAATCCCGACCAATTTCCGACAGGGATTATAAAACGAGTCAAACGAAAGCCTTCCCGATAGATTTAGCTGGAAGCTCTTGATGAAAGTCATGCAAAATTGAGTTAGCTTTCCAACTCAAGTAGATTCATGTCATTACGATCAGCGGTTCAGGAGATACGTGAGATTTATTGAAGATATGTCACTGTCGGAAAATGCAGAGCCAATCCGAATCATCTTAAAGATCATATCGGATGGAAATCTTCCTGTGCCCAGTTTAATCTCAAATCCTGCAGACAGATTGGAAATTGAGTTATCTTTCCAATGAGAGTGGTTTCAACTCATTCCTAGTAATATTCCAGGAGTTATCGCCGATTTAGTGGACACATATCAGCATTTTTCGGAAAATCTTCATACATGGTCGGAATTTGGTCGGAAATCCCGACCATTTTCCGACGGGATTTATAAAACGAGTCAGACGAAAGCCTTCCCGATGGATTTAGCTTGGAAGCTCTTGATAAAAGTCATGCGAAATTGAGTTAGCTTTCCAAATCGAGTAGATTCATGTCATTCCGATCAGCGGTTCAGGAGATACGGTTGATTTATTGAAGATATGTCATAGTTGGAAAATGCAGAGCCAATCCGAATCATCTTAAAGATCATATCGGATGGAAATCTTCCCGTGCCCAGTTTAATTTCAAATCCTGCAGACAGATTGGAAATTGAGTTATCTTTCCAATGAGAGTGGTTTCAGCTCATTCCTATTAATATTCCAGGAGTTATCGCCGATTTAGTGGACACATATCAGCATTTTTCGGAAAATCTTCATACATGGTCGGAAATTGGTCGGAAATCCCGACCATTTTCCGACGGGATTTATAAAACGAGTCAGACGAAAGCCTTCCCGATGGATTTAGCTTGGAAGCTCTTGATGAAAGTCATGCGAAATTTTGATTTGGGCTATGTTTGCTATGGTTAGATATGATCTTTTGAAAAATACAATGTCCATATATCTTAAGTATCACTATTTACGGACATATACTAAAAACCGTACAAGAAACCGAAAAGTATAAGTATAAGGTCAATGTTTCATTATGAAAGGTTTAACTCAATCTACTTTCAATTTATAAAAACATCATATACTCTATTATATATTTATTTTGTCATATATTTGTAAGACATAAGATGTTTACATGTTTTTTAAACAGTATACAGTTTGTAAATTAAGAATTTTAAACCCTAAACTATATATGGTCGGAAATTGGTCGGTAATTCTAGGAATTTCCGACCAATTTCCGACAATGTGAATAAATGGTTGGAAATTGGTCGGAAATTACAAGGAAATTCTAAAGTTTTATGTTGGATTTATAAACCCTAAACCCCATATGAAATATTAATTTTTATAAATTTCAAAGTTTAATGTTGGATTTATAAACACTTAGCATTAATAAACCCTAAACCCTATTTGGTCAGAAATTGGTCGGAATTTCCAAGGAATTACCGACCAATTTCCGACCGATATGAGCATTTTAGAAAAAATGCTAAGTGTTTATAAATCCAACACCCAATCGAAAAAAATGCAAAGTTTTTACAATTTTTTATAAATTTAAAATAGGGGTTAGTGTTTAGAATTTCAAATGCTAAGTGTTTAAAATTTTAAACACTAAACCCTATATGGTCGGAATTTAGTCGGAAAAGCTTAGGAATTTCCGACCAATATCCGACCAATATGAATAAATGGTCGGAAATTGGTCGGAAATACTAATTTTTATAAATTTCAAAGTTTTATGTTGGATTTATAAACAGTTAGCATTTATACACTCTAAACCCTATATGGTCGGAAATTGGTCGGAAATTTTAAAGAATTACCGACCAATTTCCGACCAACCCCAAAAAAAACCCGGGAAACCTTACCGCGAAATGAAAAGTGAGGCGGTTTATTTTTTTTCATAAACCGACCGATTTCCGACCGTATGGGTTGGTCTGAAATAAATAGATCTAAAACCCAGATTTTTCTTCTTCTTCCTCACTTCTCTTCTCTTCGTCTCTTCTCTTCGTCTCTCTCTCTCCGGCGATTCTCCCTCCGCCGTCTGCTCTCACCGCCGCCGTTCTCTTGTCACGGTAAGTCTTCTCTCCCCCTTCTCTTCCTCTTTTCTTCCTCTTCTCCTCTTCTCTTCCTCTCTTCTCTTGTACTCAAGGTAATGTTTTTTTTATGTAAATTAGGTCTTCACGGAGCTGCCGGAGCCGCCATCCGCCAGAGAATTCTGTCCTCCTCCGCCGCCTCCTTCATCTATCACCATGTAAGCCATGCATAAGGATGTTAGTTGTTAGGATTTGTTGGTTTTGTGAGATTTGTAGTTAGATTAGTTAGATTTGTGGTTAGATTTATTGTTAGATTTGAGTTGAGATTTGAGTTTAGGTTAGATTTGTTTATGTTTTGTTAGATTTGTTTAATTTTAATTTTTGTTTTGAATAGTTATATAAAACTTGATTAATTTTATAATTTTCATTAGATTTTTTTTTTAGTTTCATTATTAAACATATGAAAAAATCGTTTTTAGATTAAAAAAACCAAAAATATATTTTTAAAATTTTATAAAAATCGTTTTTAGCATTTTTTGAAAAGAATAATTTTTTCTTTGTTATTTAAAATGTTTGAAAAGAATAATTTATTCGTTTTTTTGCATAAAAAACGTTTTATGAATTTTTATTATTTTTATAAAAACCGTTTCGAGAATTTTCATAACTTTTTCGGGGTTTTTGAAATATATATTGTTTTTTGTAATTTTTTCCGGTTTTTGGTATTTTTGCGTTTTTGTGAATAGTTTGTGGTTTTTGGTATTTTTTGTGAATATTTTCCGGCTTTAGGTATTTTTCGCCTTTTTGTGAATATTTTCCGGTTTTGGTATTTTTTCTCGTTTTATTTATAGTTTGCGTTTGCGTTTAATATCTAACTAAGTTTGCGTTTTTTTGTAGGAAGTACGAGGGTTTCGCGAACATGCATCTCGGTGGTTCGCCTCTAGAGATGCAACCACCTAGACATAGCGGTCGTTCGAGTCGAGGCACACAACCACCAAGTCCCGCTGGATCGACTATCCCGGAGTCGAAGAGTCAAGCTCCTCGAGTCCTCACCATCGAGGAGTTAGTCCAACAACCGGGCCGAGACTTGCACATCCGGCTTGATCCACATCTAGCATGTCGAGGACGGATATCGCTAGCATGTCGGCTTGGATGAGAGCGAAGTTCCCGGATTTCATGGGAACGGGATCGGGATCCGCAAATGTTTAATATGTTTAATGTTTTAAAAACACTTTCTGTTATTTTATTTTCAAAACTATTTTATTTTAGAATACTTTAATGTTTAATATTAATTTTAATTTTCATTTTCGAATTAATTAAATTAAGTTAAATTAATTAATCAAAATTCAAAATTTTTCAAAATAATTTCGAATTACAGTATTTCAAGTTGGTCGGAATTTGGTCGGGATTTAGGTTGGTCGGAATTTGGTCAAAATTTAGGGTGGTCGGAATTTGGTCGGAATTTAGGTTGGTCGGAATATGGTCGGAAACCGTCAGGTATGCGGATGGTCGGTGTTTGGTCGGAAAAAAGTATGGTCGGTATTTGGTCGGAAATAAGTTAGTCGGACTATTGTCGGTAACTCGTCTGGTATTACCCGACGCTTTATAACGTCGGTAATTGGTCGGGAAAATAATGGTCGGTAATCTGTCGGAAATTCTAGACCAATTTCCGACCAATATTGATTTCCGACGCAATAGTCCCGACGAGCCAAATCGGTCGGAAATTGGTCGGGAAAGCCATTTTCCGACGGTTTTCCGACCGATATAGCCGTCGGAAATCGGCTGTTTTCTTGTAGTGATTCTAAAATTTAATGCATCTTACCTAATGATATTAAACCATTATAAAAGGAACAGTTCGTAGAGCCTTCAACGAAGAAAAGCACTCAAGAATCTACCCTATATTAGCAAGGATAGAAATGGCTGCTTCTCTACCCATCTCCTACCTCAACGAAGTCAAACCTTATAAAACCGGCTGGCGTGTCGAAGTTAAAGTCATGTATGCATGGAAACAATACAGTAAGATGACCGTAGAGACTCTTGAACTGATTTTAGCCGATTAAAAGGTAAATTTATTGTATTATAACAAATATACCTTATAGTATACATATAATCTCCGATTCAATTAGTTCAAGTTTTAGTTTCTAACTTATACAAAGTATATTAACATTCAAATTCAAAAATGATAGGGAGTAAAGATACACGCTTCAGTTAAAAAGGATCATGTTATCCGTGTTGAAGGAAACTTACGTGAAGGAGAATGGAGATCAATTGAAAATTTTGGGCTCAGTCACGCAACTGGAAAATTCAGGCCAACCAATCATGCTTACAAAATGGGATTTCTGGCTATGACAGTTGTAACCAAATGTCCTTCTAGACCTCAAAACAACTATTTGTCATTGGTCAGTTTCCAATCTGTTTTGACCCCATAATTACTCAACCCAAATATCTTGGTTGGTAAGAGTGAATCTGAATCACTCAATAATTGTAGCTAATCATCATTATAAATATGATATATTATATATGTAACTAACTTTACAATTGCCTTTTTGACTCATCTAGATATTGTGGGTCATATTGTTAACGTCGGAAAGATGGAATCACTTGAAGTCAATAACAAGCCAACAAAGAAGCTTGAATTTGAACTAAGAGATGATAAGTTTGTATTTTATGTTCCGATTGTAAAGTTATTATTTCCTGTTACTAAATGATGATATATACTGATTTTACCTTTGTAATATATGTAGTGATGAACGTCTAGGTTGTACTTTGTGGGGATCATTTGCTAAACAAGTTTATCAAGCTTCTGAAGACGTTGGTGATGAGATGGTCATATGTCTGATCACTTTTGCCAAAATCAAAGAATTTAGAGGTAAACAAACTTACGTACTAATTCTCATAATTCATCCTAAATATGATTTTGGTATGAATAATATAACTCACTTTTATGAATGCAGGTATCAAGTCTATCTCAAATGCCTTTGAAGCTTCTCAAGTAATGATAAACCCACAAGATCTTGAAATTTTCAACTTAAAAAAATCGTAAGGAATCAAAATATTTCTAACTTAATATCAGTATAGTAAAAAAAGTATATATGTTTTTTTAGAAGTTAACATACTGTTCTTTTGTGTAACTCTAGGTTACCAGAAGATGGGCTTGCTTTGACTATCCTAGAGAGTAAGCCTAAATGTTTGTATATACCCAAATCTAATGAGAATTGGAGGAGTTATCCACGGAAAACAATTGCTGAACTCCTTGAATCAACAGAGGTTTGTGATATTGTGTAAAGGTTACATAACTAATTTTATGTTATAATTTGCTTTACATCCTCAATATTTTGACTTTTAGGTTGGTAAAGCAAGGATCATGTGCACAATCTTTGCTATTGATACAGACTGGGCATGGTACTATTTTGGTTGCCGTAAGTGCAACAAAATAGTTAGAAAGCTTACAACAAAACAGGTTTTGGGGAAAACACAGAAACCTAAATTCTGGTGTGATTATTGCAAAGCAAGTGTCAATAATGTTGATGCAAGGTATATATTTAATCTTCTTGATTTTACTTACGCGTTTTTGTTATCTTTGATGAGGTTTTGATTTTCTGCTATATACTAGGTATAAGCTTCATGTGAAAGTTATGGATCATACAAGTGAAACTACGTGCATGCTGTATGGTCAACTTGCGGAGGAAATTATCGCGCAACCTATCTCATATCTATTAGATGGATCATTTGATGAGGTAATATTCACTTACCAAATCCACAAAACAACCAATGCATGTCTAAATCACATGTTTCTTCTCATATATACTTGTAAATATATTTGTAAATGTCTCAATAGATTGAAGATCCATCTAACGTGCCCGATGCTATCAATAATTTAATTGGAAAAATATTTCAATTTGGAGTGTGTGTGGAGAAAGAGAATCTCGATAACGGGCACAATACCTTCAAGACTGCTAAGGTATTATCGAACAATGAAATGGAAGAAGATCAGATTGATGATAGTGCAGAGAAGGCATTAACCCCATCTGAAATCATTTCTGGTGACCAGGTACGAGTGTATTTTCAATCATATATGAATTAGAAAAAGTCAAACAGCGTATGTTATAATGGTCTTCTACTATATTGCCTAGGTCACACTCATGCTCACTAATGGGCAGGAAAATTCTGAATCGGGCATGTCAAGTTTCACAACTCCTTCTTCGAAGAGGAAGGAAGAGGAAAATGTTGATCCATGTGATCAAGCTTCAACTACGAAAAAGCTGTGCATCAAATCAATTAAGCTTGAGAATATTAAGGTTGAGAAGAATAAAGACGAAAAGGCCAAGGATTAGAAGACTAATGGGATGGCCACCGATAAGAAGGAAAAGATGTGATTCAGTTGCAACAATTTTTTTTGTTTTTATTTGGGGTTTTATGGCAATTTCTATATTTTTGAACTATTTTCGTACTTTGTTTTTGCTTCATTTATTTGTTGAAGATTGCATATCTTCAATTTATTGTTGGTTTTTATAATTCAATGAACGGTATTTCCTATCAAATAAAGTCAACATTGCCACATTTGAATAGTTCGTTAACTTTTAGCTTTTAAGTTTAATTAATTATTAAAGTCATATGAATTAATAACTTTTACCTTTCTATAAGAAAAACATTGAAGTTTTTAAGATCAATTGATACCCATATAAACTAAGTTTTTAAAGTGAATATAATAAGATTATGAACTAGGGAGAATTATCATAATCAACTGTTATATTAACATTTTGACGTTTTCTAACCCTAAACGTTACAACTTTAAAATTAATTAACTGACCTAATTCACCGATATAAAATATATTATAATTCAAAACTTTTAACCGAAAATTACCCTGAGTCTGTTGGTTTACACCGTAGTATGTTGTCAGTGTAACTATTATCTCTATAATATTATTTAAGAAGACATTTTTTAGCCTCTAAGCTAAATTATATTATTATTGTTATATAACTCATTTAATTAAGGACTCAATCTCTCTAATAAATAATATAATTAAATGAACATTCTCTTTAAAATTTCACAAAGGTCAATATTAAATTGACTAGATTTCACAATCTAACTACTATCATGGCATATATTATTACTTCCTAATACAAAAATAAAATATTCAACAACACTTTGACGTTCTCTAACCCTAAAAAAGCAACCCTAAGAAATTTAGTTAATGAATAAACGATACTATCACTTTGTGGCTCAATAACCCTAAGAGTTATTGGAGAGATTTTAAAGTAGAGAACGACATATGGTTTGCTAGATTTCTCCATTGTTTAATTTTTTATTTTGGTGCTAATTAGTATTTACTCTAGATATGATAGGTCTTAAACTATCTATTAATAAGAATCCCATGAATATGATGCAGGATGAAAAACAAAAACGATGGAAGTGGCATAGGAATTAATCATCCACCACAAAGTAACAAAAGAAAACGTCCTTTACTAACTACGATATCAGAAAACAGTATGTGTCAAGGTGATTCAATCTGTACCAACATTACTGTCGCTGTCAACTCAGTATTTAATAGAGTTCTGCAAGATATTAGTAACTTCCATGGTCAAACAAGAGGACAATCACATACTGTTCCAGATAGTCCTTTACCAACAGCTATCAAAAACAAGGAATGTTTAACTGGTAAGAAAATTCTACAACTTTGAAACATTCATCATATTAGTTTCAATGTGAATTTTATTGTATATGCAACATCGATAGCGGATTCATTATATGCTTATGTATAAAGATATAAGTAGTGTAATGATTTCCAGATTTAAAAGAAGAGTTTTCTATTTTTCAGGAATGAAGAATAATACGCTGCCCAGCAATGATGCATTTTCCAATCCCAAAAGGGCTTGAACTAAATCAAAGGCTTCGTGTAAGTACTGTTTATGGTGTAATGCTTATAAATATAAATTTCACTAAATTTATATACTCTCATATATTATAGTAAGGTAACATTAGTAGATTTTGTAGCACAGATTTAAGTGAGTTGTTAATCATTGAATTACTAACTTAATGTATTGTACTCTTTACCAGCCTCTGAGACCATCTTCTCTAAACAGACATCAAAACAAATCAGCGAATCTATATCTCTGAGAACAACCTACTAATATTGTTTTCGAAAACAGTACAAACATACCTACTGAAATGAGGCCAATCAAAGATGCAATGAGTCAATTAACAGCGATGTTATCTACAAACTCCAGCACCAAAACAAAACTTTCAGGTGGGGGAAGATTTATATCATCCTTTTAAGAATCAACCATTGATTAGTCTCCCTTGGAATTTAATATCTATTTATATTCAAACACCTGCAGGTACCAAAAGAAAAATTGGCATGAATATGCTATTTAAAACATAATCTTCTTTTGGTTAGTACTTTGTTTTTAATAATCAGAGTAACTGGCCAGTTATCTACTCATTTTGTATGACCACTGTTTATAACAAGTATTATTTGTTATCCAATTATTTAGGTGCAGTGACACCACAAAAAACAAAAACAAATGACGGTGATAACTTGGATAAAACATTAAACTTTCACCAAAATTCAGAAAACTCAGAATGTTTTGATAAATCAGAATGGTCTGATGAATCAGAAGGTAGTTACTTACTGAAGTTGTATATTATAATTACTCATATGGAATCCATTCAACGTAAGAAGATAATCTAACAAAATTTCTTAACATAGGGTACAATGAAGATCAGTGTGAACAGATTTATGATTGTAATAGCGAAGAAGATACCTCACAGAAGAGAAGTCTTGTGATTATTATGAAGATCCTGCTTTTACAGCTGAAGCTAGGACAAAATTTGATATTCTGAAAATGTTGGAGAAAAGTTTAATAAAGGTTTTTTCTGGTTCTGATTTATCTACTGCCGTGGCATCAACAACAAAAATTGGTATGGTAACCTAACAATGTAGAATTTTCTTTGTATAATACTGATTTCATCAAGCAGGAACAAATAAATAGCTGACCGAATATTTTGCAGATTATGATCATGGTGATCCGATATACATGTGTGACAAATGTGGTGCTATTATGTAGTATGATGAACGTATTAACAAGAAGAGAAATTCACGAAACCCGACATTCAAATGTGTTGTTTGCAAGGAACTATCAAATTACCGTTTTTACAAATGTCACCGGATTTGTTGCTCAACTTGCTGAACAATGATGATCAACTTAGCAGACATTTTCGAGACAATATCAGGATTTACAATATGATTTTTGCATTTACTTCTCTTGGAGGGAAAGTATATTGTTCTATTACTAAAGGACGTGGCCCGCAAATATTTTAACTACAAGGAGCAAACTATCATTTGATGGGTAGTATGAAGCAGAAGATGGGGATTATCCAAAGTTTTCCCAACTTTACATTTTCGATACTGAAAATGAAGTCGACAATAGACAGGCAATTTTGAGGTATTCAATTTTTATGATTAAATAAGTTTTTAATTGTTTATTAACTAACGTATTATTAATCATTGTAGCAAGGGCAAGAATAATAAGAAGGTAGTTGGGAAAAGAAATTTCAGGAAGGAAATCATTGAAACCATCATAAAGATGATGAATGCGGTCAACCCATATGTTGAGACATTTAGGTCAACCAAAGACAGATTCGAGAGTAACGAAAATGAAAATGGTATGTTCCATATGAGGATTATTAGTGATCGAAAAGGGAAAGATGGAAGGACATATAGCATGCCCACGGCATCCGAGGTTGTTGCATTGATCCCAGGTGATTTTCATCCAGAAATGCCAAAACGTGATATTATTCTTGAAGAAAAGTCTGGAAAGCTACAAAGGATTAGTGAAATACATCCTTCTTATTTGGCACTACAATATCATTTACTTTTTCCTTACGGAGAAGATGGTTTTAGAGTTGGAATTGAAAAAGAATTTACAGGATTGAATACCAAGAAAAATAAGAAGATCAGTATGAGACAGTTCTTTGCATTCCGCATTCAAGAGAGAGAAAACGAGTGTCATACACTTCTTCGATCTATACACTTCTTCGATCTAAGCGTCTATTCCAGCAATTCTTGGTTGATGCATACACGATGATGGAAACTAACATGCTTTCCTATATTAGATATAACCAGTCGAATTTGCGAGCTGAGAATTATGATTATGTTAAGGAAGCATCAAATGCTGGAAACACAAATATGAGCGAGCAAGGGAGACGTATTCTTATTCCAGCTTCCTTCTCATATGGACCAAGGTATATGCAGCAAAGTTATTATGACGCTATGGCTACATGTAAATACTTTGGTTTTCAGACCTATTCATCACCTTTACATGTAATACTAAGTGGCCTGAGATAACTAGATATCTCCAAAAGCGCAATTTAAAGTTTGAAGATAGACCCAAAATTATATGTCGGATTTTCAAGATTAAACTGGACTCGCTCATGAAAGATTTAACGGAGAAGAAACATTTTGGAAAGACTGTTTCAGGTTAGTAGACGTATATTAATGATTTATTTAAAATTGACGATTTTTATCTCGTGTTTTGATCTGACCATAATTAACTGCTTTTATTTTTATGTAATCAGCTATGTATACAGTTGAATTCCAAAAATGAGGTCTTCCACATGCTCACATCTTGCTATTCATGCATCCCAGCTGTAAGTTTCCCCTCAGCTGACGATATTAATAAGATTATTTGCGCGGAGATTCCAAATAAAATAAAAGAACCAGAGCTTTATGAAGTGGTTAAAGATTGTATGATTCATGGACCATGTGGTCCGGCTAACCCCAATTCTCCATGTATGGTGGATGGCAAATGTTCTAAGTTTTTCCCCAAGCCTAATGTTGATATCACTTCAGTTGACAAAGATGGTTATCCAGTTTACAGAAGGCGTAAAACTACTAATTTTGTTGAGAAACATGGTATTAAGTGCGATAATAGATATGTTGTCCCTTATAACAAGAAGCTATCGGTTCGTTACAAAGCTCACATTAATGTGGAATGGTGTAACCAATCTGGTTCGATCAAATACTTATTTAAGTATATTACCAAAGGTCCATATTATCTTTATGTAGTTGTTGAGCCTGGAAACAAGCGTCGAGTAAAACAAAAAGGGATAGAAGATGCATGTGATAAGGAAAAAGAAAAGAATGAAATCAAAGACAACTTCGATTGCAGGTTTTTTCATTTCTGACCCATTTTTAAATTGTTTCTACCTATAAACTTACTAACAAAAGATATTTGTGTTCCAATTGTACAATTTTGTAGGTATGTATCAGCTTCTGAAGCTGCTTGGAGGACTTTAAAGTTTCCATTAACCTTTCGAACAACCGCAGTTCAGAAGCTTTCTTTCCATTTACCCGGGAATCAATTACTTTTTTTCAAGGATGATGACGACGCCGAGACTGTTTTGAATCAGAAATCTATTGAAAAGACGCAATTCTTGGCTTGGATGGAATTGAATAAGAAGAATTCTTTTGCCAGAACTCTTACTTATGCACAAATACCACAATATTTTACTTGGGATGGGAAAGAGAAGCAGTTTAAAGTAAGGCCGAATCAGAGGTTTTCTATTGGTAGGATTAACTATGTTCCACGTAAATTTGAACAAGGATATTATCTTCGAGTCCTGCTAAACATAGTCACTGGTCCAACCAGCTTTGAAGAGATAAGAAAATGCAAAGGTGTTGTTTATGAGACTTATAAAGAAGCATGTTTTTCACGTGGTATTCTAGATGATGACCAGGTGTATATTGATAGTATTGTGTCTGCAAGTTTATGGTGCTTTGGAGACCATCTGCGTAACCTATTCGCTAATATGCTTCTTTCAGGTTCTTTATCAATGCCAGATATTGTTTGGGAAAAAACTTGGCAGATTCTATCAGAGGACATTGAGCAAAAGAAGAGAGGAGAATATAATAATCCAGGTTACAATACTAAATTATGGATTTTTATTATATGCTATTTAAAATGTGAAAATTGGTTTTAGTACGTAAACATTTTGCATTTTGTTATTAACTGCAGATCTTAATTTAAGTGATGAGGATAAAAGAAATTATGCTCTACAAGAGATAGAAGAGTTGATGTTACGTAATGGAAGCTCTCTAGCAATATTTCAATCGATGCCTCAACCATCTAGAGAAGGTATTGATCATTCCAATCGCTTTATCGTAGACGAAAAGAGCTATAACCGTAAGGAGTTGAATGAAAAACATGATGAATGGATAAAGATGCTAACAGATGAGCAAAAGGGAATATATGATGAGATCATTGGGGCAGTGTTAAATGGTACATGAGGTGTTTTTTGTTTATGGTTTTGGAGGAACTGGGAAAACTTTTATGTGAAAAATGCTTTCTGCTGCCATTAGACATAGAGGAGATATTGTACTTAATGTTGCATCTAGCGGTATTGCTTCTTTGTTATTAGAAGGTGGTAGGACTGCTTATTCTAGGTTTGGGATTCCTATAAATCCTGATGCGTCTACATTATGTTCAATGCAACGTGGCTCTGATCTTGCTAACTTAGTTAAAGAAGCATCACTTATAATATGGGATGAAGCGCCAATGATGAGCAAACACTACTTTGAGTTTTTGGATAGAAGTTTAGAGGATATTATTGGAAAAGTAGAGAACAAGCCTTTCGCTGGAAAAGTTGTGGTATTCGGTGGTGATTTTAGACAAGTACTCCCTGTAATCAATGGTGCTGGTAGGGAAGAAATTGTTTTTACCGCATTAAATTCATCTTACCTATGGGAATATTGCAAAGTGCTTAAGTTAACAAAGAACATGTGGCTTTTGTCAAATAACTTGAGTACTGATGAGGCAAAAGAAATCAAGGAATTCTCTGAGTGGATATTAGATGTTGGTGATGGGAAGATTGCAGAGCCTAATGATGGTGAAGATTTAATCGATATTCCTGAAGAGTTTCTAATTACGAAGTCAAATGATCCTATTGAAGTTATAAGCAGAGAAGTTTACAGAGATCCTAATTTGTTCCAAGAGAAGAATGATCATAAGTTCTTTCAAGAGAGAGCAATTTTATGTCCAACAAATGACGATGTCGACTTGATAAATGAGGGTATGCTTGAAAAACTACATGGTAAGTCAACATTTCTAAACATCGACTTACTTTCATTTGGCATTAACCAGTTTACTTTATGGGACTGACTTTTTTTTCTTCACAGGTGAGGAAATGGTCTATCTAAGTGCTGATAGTTTAGATCCAACAGATATAGCATCAAAGAACAATCTTGTATTCACTCCTGATTTCTTAAACAGTATCAAGGTTTCTGGATTACCAAAGTATAGTCTACGTCTCAAGATCGGTACTCCTGTTATGTTGCTCAGAAACATAGATCCTAAAGGTGGGTTATGCAACGACACAAGACTACATATTACACAGATGGCAAATCATGTTTTACAAGCAACTGTTATCACAGGAGACAGAGTTGGTGATATAGTCTTGATTCCAAAAGTTGTGATAACACCATCTGACAACAAATTGCCTTTCAAAATGCGGCATAGACAATTCCCATTGTCTGTTGCTTTTGCTATGACTATTAACAAGAGCCAAGGACAATAACTTAAGGAAGTAGGACTTTTTCTGCCAAGACCAGTTTTTTCTCACGGACAACTATATGTGGCGTTATCCAGGGTTACATCAAAAAAGGGATTGAAAGTGCTTACGTAGACAAAGAAGGAAAGCCTCAGAGAAAAACAATGAATGTAGTGTTTAAAGAGGTGTTTCTTAACTTGGACAAGTGTGTAGAAGAAATGTGATCTCAAATAGGTACTTTACAGTCTCTATAATTTTTTCTTTTTTTTGAATATACTCATTACCAGATGGTTGCTAACGCTTTATAAACTGGTATGAGGTTGGTGATTGCAGGTAAAGAAGTGCTAATTTGACCAAAGACAATGAAACTCACGTTCTGTTTGAAGAAATTGTTTTGGCCTTTATCCACCACATAAATGTTATAAATCATTTATGCATCTAAGATTGATTGACAATATCTTTCTACCATGTTTTGTTGCGTTAGTTTACAAGTTTGGATATTTTATTTTGGATGCAGATCTGAATTTTCATATTTCATAAACAATATATGAATAAGATTAAACAGTGAATTAGTTGGAAATATTTTGTGCTATGTGAAGCGACGAAGAGAGCGAGAGACAGAGAATGGAAAAAAATAGGTTTTACAATTTTCAGGTCGATTCAGATAGTGTCGGACCAACAAAATTATGTGATTTCTAGCTTATAGAAAAACGGCATTGAAATAAAACCCAGCACAGGGAATAAACGGCGAAAACAAAAAAAGAATCCCTGAAAATCAACGGAGTCTGAATCGAATAATCAAATAGGCTCATAAGAATATTAAGTCTCCAATAATCGAAAAGATTCTTTATTTACCTCCGGGTCCGGCGAAGATAGCGACAGGGGAACAATGCCGAGTAAAAGAGCGAAACGGCGAGTGTATGGTTGCACGAGGTTGTTCAAGAACCAATTGCGAAGATCACTACTGCCCCAATGTACTTCACTCGCGGATACACATTTCATAAATATAAGCATGGCTCTCGAAGGTCAACCGCAAATTATGGAATCCATGTGCCAGGTGAAAACGACTACTACGGCGTCTTGCAAGAAATTATAGAAGTCACATATCCTGGAATTATCGGTTTGAAATGCATTTTATTCAAATGTGATTGGTACGATTCAACAGTCGGTCGAGAGGTCCGCGCAAACAACTTAGGGGCGATCGATGTCAATGAAAACCGACGTTTTCCAAGTTCGAACCCTTCATCCTAGCATTGCAAGCAGAACAAGTGTTTTTCATTCCATATCCTCGGATTAAGTAAAGACGTGAGACATGGTTATCGGTGATAAAAGGGAACCTAAGAGGCCGTATAATTGGGTTAGACATCGATATAGAAGTTTAACATTGCTCGTACCATCAAATTCATTATATTTTCGGAAAATATGCTTATGATCATGACTCTTATGAGATTATAAACCGTAAACTTTATTATGATAATAAAACGTATACCCTAAACCCTAAACCTTAAAAAATAAAACTCATGAATTTGCAACGGATTTGCGATGGATCCGTCGCAAATCCATCTCAAATAAAGGACCCATCGCAAATCCGTTGCAAATTTGCGATGGATTTGCGATGGATCCATTGCAAATCCGTTGCAAATCAAGGATCCATCGCAAATCCGTTGCAAATTTGCAATGGAATTGCTAGGGATTCATTCCTTATTCCCGGCGAGGAAAAAATAGTGACACGTGTCTAACGGTTTTAAAAGTGAATCTCAAAAAATCAGATTTCTAAAGTTATTTAATGATGTGCATTCATAAACCGCGAATATTTGGAAATGTCTTTGTATGATATATAAAACGTCATATATCCGTATATGTTTTTTTATGAATCAATATAGAAGTTTAACATTGCTCGTACCATCAAATTCATTATATTTTCGGAAAATATGCTTATGATCATGACTCTTATGAGATTATAAACCGTAAACTTTATTACGATAATAAAATGTATACCCTAAACCCTAAACCTTAAAAAATAAAAATCATGAATTTGCAACTGATTTGCGATGGATCCATCGCAAATCCGTTGCAAATCAAGGATCCGTCGCAAATCCGTTGCAAAATGATTTGTTTTTTTGAAATTTGGTACGAACATTGAAAATTTTCGTCACATTTTGGGCCAAATTAAACCGCGAATTGGTAGTGGACCACACATTTTGCGATGGATTTGCGACGGATCCGTCGCAAATCAGTTTCAAATTTTGGGTCCATCGCAAATCCATTGCTTATTAGTTTATAAACCGACTGTTTCTCTTCTTCTTCCTTTCTCCCTTCTCAATCTCGACCTCAAATCGATCCTTCTCCGGTCCACTGTGCATTTTCGGCGACCCCACTCCTCCTCCTCCTCCGGCGATCGGTACCTCTTCCTCCGGCGATCTGTTCCTCTTCCTCCGGCGATCGGTTCCTCTTCCCTTCCTCTCTCCTCTCCTCCGCGACCTCCTCCCTTCACTTCGCGACCTCCTTCCTTCTCCTCCTCCGCCGGCGAGCACTCCTCTCCCTCCCGTGACCTCCTCTCCGTCCGGCGACGCCCTCTCCCTCCGGCGAGCCCCCTCCTCTCCCCTCTCCCTCCGGCGACCCTCTTCCTCTCCTCGGTGAAGGTTGGTTTTTTTTTTAATTTCATTTTTTCTTTCTAAAATATATGTTGTTATCTTAAAAAAAAAAATTGGATTTGTTAGATTTGTGAAATTTGTTAGATTTGTGAAAAACATTTTAGATTTGTTAGATTTGGATTTGTATTTAAATTAGATTTTTAGATTTTTAGAATTGTTAGATTTTGTTAGATTATTTAGGTTTTTAGATTTGTTAAAAAATTATATTTGTTAGATTTGTATTTAAATTAGGATGAATTTAGATTGTTATATTTAGATTTGTTATTTATTAGGTTGTTAAATTTGTATTTCAATTAGGATGAATTTAGATTAGATAATTTTATAATTAGTATGATTTTATATAATACATTATATAAAATGATTAGTTTGATTGTAATTTTTTTTGTATTTTCTAAATTATAATATAATTATATGAATTAATTATTAAATTTTTTTTTAGATGTCGGGATTTCGAGGTAACGAATACACTCGATTTCTTTCGATGGTTTCCACAAGTACTCCTCCTGTTATTCAGATGGATTTCGCGACTTCTGTTGTTCCTGAGACCGTGGAGCCTGCCCCAGCACCGGCGGATCCCGCACCGGCGAACCCCACGGCTTACTCCGTCCCCATTGATATTGCGATACAGCAGATTCTCGAGAGTCCTGGTCATGATAGTCTACCACGACTCGATCCAAGCCATCTTCCAGGAACGTTATGGTATAATTTATATTTTCTAAGTTATTTATGTTTTTGTTTACAATTATAATAATTTCATTTTTAATTTACTATATTTTCTAGTTTCATGTTTGATGATGATGGAGTTGTGGCTGCTAAGATCCATTCAATCTTTGAAACAGATTTCAAAGAACCGCATGCCAATTACTCGCAAACACCGGAATATATCATTGAACGTTGATATAAAACGTTTGCTGTAAGTTTTCTAAATTTTATTAAATTTATTTTTATTATTATTTAATAATATTTTTTATGCATTTAACTTCTTTTTTTTTGTTATAGCAATAGTTTCATTGGGATTTTGCATTTAACGGCGAGGTCCTTAAAATTTTTGAAAAGAAGTTGAAGGCTCGCATGTGCGGTCAAGTTGGGCGTTGGAAAGAAAAGTGGAAGATTAAAGGCAATGAGTCGAAGCATAAGTGGATGGATCCGCTTGTTTGGAGCGGCCTTGTTCGATATTGGATGGATCCGAAGAGCGAGAAGAAGAGTGCCGAAAGTCGCAAGGCCCGATACTCTGATCCTGATGGTTACGGGCATTCTAAGCATCGTTCTGGACAAACCTCGTTTAAAGCACGGGGCAGAAACATAGTAAGTTTTTTTTAAAAAAATCTTACATTCGTAATTTAATTTAATCTTATGAATTTATGAAAATTTTTTTAGGCCGCAAAGACCGGATCATTAGTTCTGGATTTGTTAGCGGTTCTCGAGGAGACAAAACGGAAACCGGATGGCTCTTTTATCGATGGACGCTCGGAGAAGATCTACCACGATGTCACTTCGCGGCTCGAACTGTTATCTCAGACAGTCGATAGTGATGATCCCGAGAGCACATCATCTGGCGGACTTACTCCTTTCGTGAAGAACCAAATTTTTACCGAGGTACGTATTTAAAAATTAAATTGTTGTATTGTATTTAAATATTTTTAGAAATATTTATAATGTTTGTTTTTTTGTCTTTCATAGGTTGCTCCCCGCAAAAAGGAAGAATTTACGGAGTCGGTTCGCTTCAACCGCAAATTGAAGCTTCTTCAACATCGGCTTCACGTCCATCCCAAGACGATTTACACCGGATCATAACGAGTCAGGCCGAGATGATATCGAGTCAGGCCGTGATCCTAACGAATCAGGCCGAGAAGATTAATTCCTATGATGCTTTCATGGACTACTTTGCTGAGAAGGATCCGGCTTTTGCAAGACTTCGCGCAGCACGTAACCCTTCGGGATCGGGATCCGGAACCGGAACCGGGACCAGAACCGGAACCGGTATCGAAACCGAAACCGGGACCGGAACCGGAACCAGAACCGGTACCGAAACCGAAACCGGAACCAGTTCCGGAACCGGTCCTTTGTAAACATTTTAATTTGTTTTTTTGTTTTTTTTAAAAACACTTTTTTGTAATAAATAAATAAATAATATAATTATGTTTTATAATTTTAAATATTAATTATTTTAATTATTATTTAATTTTTAAATTAAATTTTTAATATTTTTTAATTACAAAATTGAACTTTCCTCGCAAATCCATTGCAATTTTGCGATGGCTTTGCGACGACACGAAATTTTCAGTCGCAAATCTATCGCAAATATGCGATGGATTTGCGATTACCGGAATCAATGTGCCATCGCAGATCCATCTCAAATTTGCGACGACTTTCGCGTTGGTATAAAGCCCTCGCAAATGTGCGACGATGCGTGCCCTCGCAAATTTGCGACTGCAAATATTCTCTCGCAAATTTGCGACGACTATTTTCCGTTGCAAATTTGCGAGAGAAATTTGCCGTTGCAAATTTGCGACGGATTTGCGAGGGAAATTTGCCGTTGCAAATTTGCGAGGGAATATTTCTCGTCGCAAATTTACGACGGATTTGCGACGACTGATTTGCGACGGAATATTTCTGAAATGCACTCTTTGATGGTCCAAGACTTCTTGACGGGCAATTCGTGGACCCGGTGATCTTAGAGAAGATGGGTATCTATGAAAATGTTGCTCTTATCTTCGAAAACATGGGGCTCGGGAAGTTCATGAGGATGAAGAATGAAGCTCACAAAGCCCTCACTTGCATATTACTTGCAACTCTTAGAGCGGCTTTCTATGGGTTGGGACATAAGAAAGCGGACAAGATAACTTGTTTCGGAGTTCTAGAGTTTGATATCGACAAAACAACCTATAGGGTCACGTCCCATGAGCTTTGTGAGATCTTTGGATTCAAAGAAGAAGGCACTTACGGTGAACCATACTTCCACTATTCCAAGCATGAGCTTAAACACCTTTGGGACACAATTGCCTCCGGAGATTATGTACCCGACGCCTCTAAAAACTCAAGAATTCGAAATCCGGTTCTCAAATATGTGCACAAAGCATTGACCCATTCATTCTACGCCAAGGTGGAGTTTGGCACGATTGCAAGTGAAGAGATGGAATTAATGGGTCTCGGTTTGAAACCTCTTCTCACGACTCTAAGAAACGGGAAGGAGTTCAAGGGCAATGAAAAGACCCCTTGTCTCGCCACTATTTTGGTGAGACACTTGCTCTTTTACAAAAGTTGGGCTTGGGAAACTAGTGCGAAGAGAGCCGCATTGAGCATCGGTTGGCTTATAACTCCTATTCTCAAGGCAAAGGGAGACACGCTTTCGGTCAACAAGGTGGAGTAGAGGTTGTGGGATGAAGCTTACCTTGTAAGAACTCGATTCTTCAAGGGGAAGATATGAGGTAAATTTGACTACAATCTTAAGATTAACCAAACGAGTCAAGCGCAAGTTTTGTTGCCCAATACCACTCTCACCGACCTCGGAGAGCAAAGGAATATCATGTTCTATCCGACCAAGGAGAATCTCTACAACCGGATCATTGACCCACCACTTGATGCCTTCTGCAAGAGAGGAGCGAAGAATAGAAAGGCCACGGCTAAAGACGACTCCGACGAGCCCCTTGGTCCCGAAGATGAAGTGGCCAATGCATCGCCCCCAAAGCCCATTTATGGTTGTGAACGCTGTCACTTCGATCCATTTGATGGTCCCATACACACAACATTGCCACACGCCATGCTCACCACCAAACGAGACTCCTCCAACGTTGGTGCAAATGGCAAGATCAAAGCATGATAAAGATGGCAAAGGCGATAAAGGGTTTGAAGAAGACGGTGAAGGTCATGGGTCAAACCATCAAGGAGCTCAAGGGGAATGGAGGGGCTAGCACATCTAGACCCCGAGAAGAAGAAAGCGGTGACTTTGGCATAAGCCACACATTGCGTGGAGGAGAAATGGTGGTACACGAAAGGGAAACCACTCCTTGGCACGTGAAGAGAAAGATGCAAAGAGGAAACCCATGAGATCCCCTTCTCTATGCTCTAGCAACCCGTTACTCTCCATGGGGTCTTCTTCCCCATCACAAAGCTTCTAGGTAACACTCCAAAACCCTTGTAAATATTTTTAATTTTCTTTCTTTTCCTTTCTTGAGTCTTGCATTGTATAGTTGTTTTTGTCTTTTGTTTTTGGTTCTTCTCTTGAATTTATTTCACACCGGAACGGTGTGATTTAAGTTTGGGGGAGAGGCCGGTATCTAATCTTATTTATTTTGATCTTATTTTTGACTTGAACATTTTGAGTCTCATGAATTTCATATAAGACATAGAAAAACACACAAAAATTGAAAATTTTGAAAACACAAAAAGAAAATCATGTAGTTGCATTTCATGAGTAGGATCGAGTCTAGTAGCATATAGGTTGCATTGCACTTGCATAGGGAGCAATGATGATTTTTCCTTGTAGAGTGTCATTTTAAGAGCTCGGTCCAGTGCCCTCGTTGCTAGTTGTTTGATGCTTTTGATGTCGTGTTTGAAATAAAGGATGAAGCATATGTTGATCTCATCTTTCATTACCCATGTCTTAGCTAAAGCAAGTTGTGATTTGATGTCCAATCCTATTTAAGTGAAAACCGTAATTTTGACATTTAATTATCATGTTTGTGCCTTGCATAGCGAATTCATGGATACCGATACACATATTTGGGCTATCTTTCTCTTTTTACCACTCTTTGTTAGCTCGAATAGCCGGTTCCCATCATTGGAACGGTTAACCATTCCCATAACCCAACCGTCCTTCAAGCCAAAACCATTTGTGAGTGACGTGAGGCCTTTTTCCGAATCAAATAGGCAAAAAGTGTTGAGTTTAGAACGTCAAGGAGAAGCTTCCATGTAGAGCTAGCTCTAAGTCAAAGGGCTAGACATAGGTCAAGGCTAGATAGGATGGGAGTTTGGGGGTGAATGAAAAGAAAGAGAGTAGTGAACATGGGAGGAGATCGGGAGAAGAAGTAGAGGATAAGCAAATGCTTGAAATGGTTGGCAAGAAAAGTGTTGGAATAGCTCTAAGTAACGAGAAAAAGTAGTCTCTAGCTTTTAAAGGAAAGAAAAAGCCAAAAAAAAAAGAAATATGGCTAAAGTGCAAAAGAAATTGAAATAAGGGAGACTGGAAAAAGTAAAAAAAGAGCTAAGTAAAAGACAGTGTTGAAAGTCAAGCCGTTCGGTGAAGAAGGAAATCCTCTAAGTGCTTAAGTAACAGAAAAATGGTGAGACGATATGGGTAATAAAGCCAAACGGCCTTGTGAAAAAGGGTAGCTTAGGAAAGATCGTCATTGGGGTTTAAAAAATAGGAGTTAAGATCGATATGAGGCATTGGGTAGATGGAAGCCATCCTTGTATGCATCTATTGGGTTTTACTCTTAGCATTTTGCATTAGTTGATTCTTTTTGAGAAATCCCCTTGCTTGGAAACCATTACTTGTATTGAGATCACCTTCATCTCACAAACCATCCCAAGGCCAAATTAATTCACTTGTCTTGCATAAACATGATTCACTTGAACCGATTAAATGAATGTCAAAGGATTGGACGATAGAAAGGCTTGTGTAGGTTGAGACTTGGGCTTGATTCATGAACGGATAGATATGGCTAGCTCTTTTTGAGTAAACTTGTTTGATCGCATCTTAGGATTTGTAACTTGGACATTGGGCTTGAATTCTTTTTATGACACTTGTGGATTTGAGCTCCCGCTCTATATTCTCCCTCTCTACTTGTTCGTGATAGTTTGCTTGAGGGCAAACAAAGGAGTAAGTTTGGGGGAGTTGATATTCTCATAATTTACATGTTCTAGCATTCATTTTAGGTAGCTTTTTCTAGTCATTTGCATGCATAATCATAGTTTCGTCTAGCATATCGGTCTTTATTAGAGTTTAGGATGTTGTATTAGGTCCTAGAGAGTTTCGCATTGTTTAGGAATTCATTCTAGGTGTTTTGGAGGAGATTGGAGATCTTGGACTTGAGACCATTCGGATTGGGATTAAGGAGAAGAAGCTAGAGGCACAAAGAAGCGTGGCAAACATTCCACACCGGATCCACCGTCCGGCACAACTGTTCGGTATGAGACCAGGAGCCCAGCACCGGAAGAGACACATTCCACGCCGTTCCAAGCATCCGGTGTGCGTCTTCAGGGCATCAATACATGATCCACCGTCTGGCACAACTGTCCGGTATGAGACCAGGAGCCCATCGTTGGAAGAGACCTGTTCCACCCCGTTCCAAGCGTCTGGTGTGCGTCTTCAGGGCATCAACACCGGATCCACCATTCTGCACAACTGTTCGGTATGCGACCAGGAGCCCAGCGCCGGAAGAGAACCGTTCTACACCGTTCCAAGCGTCCGGTGCCACGCCTCATCTCACCCGAAGGAAACCTCCAATACCGGATCCACCGTCTGGTGTGTGGGCATAAACCTTTGACGACCCAGACCCGGTTTGTTCCGGGTTGACCCGGTCCGCCCAGAAATAATATTTATACTCTAAACCTAATTTTTTAGGATCTATCTCTTTTCTTAAGCAAAATTACCTCTCTTAGTGTGTTGTTGGTGATTTGTAAGAGATCTTCTATTTATTTATGCAATTTAAATTTTGAATCTTTTAATTCTATCTTCCATATCTTCTTTCTTAATCATTCAATCATTTAATCATGGGATTTAATATTTTCTTAATGAGATTTGTTGGTTTCCTAATGATTAGTGAGTAGTCACTTAGGATCTTGGGATGAGGTAGATTTAGGGTGATGATTAGGTTGATTTATGATGCTTAGGGCTTTAGTTTATGGATCCCCCCTTCTATCTAAGTGTGCTTAATGCTAGATTAGGTTAGAGATAATCAATCTAGACCTTAGGGAATTTCATGCACACAAGATGTTTGATGAAATTCTTCAAATGTCTTAGTTAGAGATATTCATTCCTACCTTATGAGAGTAGATGTCTAGGGTTTTTATTGGTTGATTTGAATAAGAAATTTAATGCTTGCTAATCATTCTATCACAATTGAGAATTTGATCTTGATTTAGTTATTAGAAAAGTAATTAGCGCCTTGAGAAAGGGTTAGTCATAATTAGTGATCTTAGCCTAGGGATTAGCATTGATTGTGTATTGGGCATTATAAATTAGCTATAGAATCACCTTAAGTCCATAATCTCATCCTTGGATTCGCCTTTTATTATTGCAATTAATCTCGTTTAGTTCTTATTTAATCTTGTTACTCGTTTGCTTTGCTTAATTCAAATTAGGATTGCTAGAATTGACCTAAACCAACTTTGTTGCTTGACTTAAGTAGTTCTTTGTATTATTGGTGCTTTGAAACCTAACCCATTGGATTTGATACCTCTTATGCTACTTAACATCTTGAGAATTGATATCTAGATAGAAATTTTTTTATTATCAACTTCCTTCTCGGGTATGGTGGAAATCACGTTGCAAAATCTTTTCGGGTTATCTTCCACTCTTCCAGGTAAAATTCCGCTCGGTCTCTTAGTGGAGTCTGCAGTTTGAGAGACTTGCATATCCAACTTTTGGACATGGGTTGAAAGAGATTCAAATTTCCCATTCAAGTCGTTGTACATACATTCGACCTTGACGTTAAAATCTTTCGTCGTCTTCTCGTTGCTTTGAGCGAGGAGTTGAATTGATTGCCTGAGCTTCGCTATTTGGGAAGCCAGTTGAGTGTTAGAGATACCTTGTTGCGGCGTGTTTGAGTTGTTGTAAGGAGTGGCTTGAGCGTTGAAGGGCGGTCTTGGTTGGAAGTTCCCATTTCCTCCATAGTTCCCGTTTTGGAACCGGTTTTGGTATGGCCTTGATTGTTGTGGATAAGGCTGATCTCGAGGGTTCTCCACGTTCGGGTTTTGATACGAGAGGTTGTAGAAGTTGGCGTTGCGGAAGTTGTTGTTGAAACGGCTTTGGTAGGAGTTTTGTGCTCCCACATAGTTAACTTCTTCTTCTTGAAAATACGAATCATTGTTGTCGGGTTCATAGTAAGCATCGTCTTCGCCTCCAACAGTAGCTTCACAAGTATTTACTTGGCGGTTTTGGTTGTTGAGAATTCGGTTCATCATGACTTTTAGCTCCGAAATCTCTTTCGATTTTGGCACGTTCGATCTATCGTAGTCGAGAGAATTGTTGCTATCCGACATAGCAAGATTTTCGATGAGAGCTCTTCCTTGGTTGATGGTTTTCATGGAGAAGTCTCTATTGATGGCCTTGTCGAGAGAAAGTTGATATTTCAGTAGTAATCCTCCATAGAAAGTGTTTAGCACATTCGGACCGGAGAAACCGTGATGAGGGCAATCTCTCTCGTACTCCTTGAAACGTTTCCACGCTTCATAGAAAGACTCCACCGATTGTTGATGAAAACTTTGGATTTTGTTTCTTAGCGCGTTGGATCTCGACTTTGTGTATAAGTAGTTTAAGAAGGCGGCTTTGCACTCTTCCCAATTAGTAATAGATCATGCGGGCAAAGATTTCAGCCAGCGGTGAGCTTTATCGGCCAAAGAAAAATGAAAAGCTTACACTTCAAATAGTCGGCGGGAACTTGGTTCGTTCTCGTCGTTCCGCATACCTCTTCGAACAACTCGATGTGCTCCATCGGATGCTCGGTTGCAACTCCATGAAACTGATTTTGCTTTACCAAAGCAAGGATTTGAGGTTTGATCTCAAAATTGTTTCCATTCAGTATAGGAATTTTTATGGCCGCTCGGTTTTGGAAGTGTTGATACGGTGCATCAAACTCAGCAATGATGCGGTTACACGCTTGTCTCCTCAGAGGATTAGCGGGCAGTACGGGATGGTTGGCGTTTATGCCATTAGGAGGAATCGGTGCATTCGCTTGAGCATTGTTCCTCGGTGCATCACGATCGACGGGAAGTTGTCGCCTCGGATTTTTAGCATTTTGGTTTTGGTTGTGGTTTTCTTCGGGATCGAGGTGTGGCTGGTAATTAGCACCATGGACAGCCCCTTGATCTTCTTCGTGATCCGAAAAATCATGGTCATCCTCGTGATCTAGTTGATCGCGGTTTAGTTGATCTCCCGGGTGGTAGTTTTCGGCCATCCTTAAGTTTCTTTTGAGTCTTTGGAGTTCTCTGTCGTGTTTGTTGATATCTTCTTGTAGCGGTACGGTTCCTCTAGGAGTTCTCCTAGTGTGCATGCACCTTAGAACAAAAGACAAAGATAAAGGAGAAAGTCAAAAGAACAACAAAGAACTTGAAAATCAAAAGTGTCTAGAGAAAAAATTAGAATACGAAATCAAACAAGCTAAACTATCTCCGGCAACGGCGCCAAGAACTTGACACATCTCGAATTAACCCCTGCGTGGGGCTTTACCCTTTATATCTAAGCCGCAAGTGCACAGCACACGAAGTAGTATTTAGGGATCGAATCCACAGGGATAGACGTTTTCCAATTTCTAACGAGTTCTAACTTATGTCTAGACGTAAAATATATTTTGGGTTTTGTTACGGTCGTATCTACGGAATCTAAACTAAACTAAGAAGGGTAGTTGCCAACAAATTATTTTATCGAGATTGTGAATCAATTAAACGAAGCGTTGGGCAATCGGGAATTTTTTAGGGTTTATGGCCGATTTTTACGAGGAAATTTCTAGGATTTCTAAAGCGGCTTTTGTCTAATTTGGGTTCTTGAACTTGTAACACGTACGCTGCGTGTACTCTACTCCCATAAGCTTACACACCTATTCACTTCATTACTCGGACGGTTACTTTCGTCTATGCCTGCGCAAGTAGTGAATGATACTCTCAAAGGTCGTTTACGCCCACAATTCCTCCGTGAGTATACTTCCGAAATCGTACAATGGATTTGCTCGTCTACCCTAGGTCAAGCAATTAGATACAACACTCCAGTGGCTTTAAAATGCCTAATATCAGTTGCTAAGAAGGTTAGTCAAAAACGCATTAACAACAAGGATAGAACGAAGAACCCTAATCAGTATCCTAGACTAATTCAGTTTGGCTGCTGGTGAAAACTCTCCAGGAGTGGCGGATTGGCAGTTGGCCGTGGCTCCAGCTCCTCCAGGCGCGGTGGGCTTCTCTTCGGGCAGCTTCATCTGCTTTCAATGCTTCGGATATATTTTAAGGATCCAACCATTGGATTGCCTCCAATCCAATTTCATTTGAAAGCTGGTTGTCTCAACTTTGTTGTGTCCAAATTTGGGATTTATCAGACGGCGGTGAAAAGGTCTCCATTAGCTGCAAGACTTCTAGACGGTCCAAGTTTATCTAAAATCGTAATTTTGCTCCGAAATGCACTTTTTATTCCGAGTTACCTGAAACGTCTTTCAAATCTCTAAAATATAAAAATCACTTGAAAATCTTTGAAAACGGAGTTAAAACACCTGCAAAAGAATATGAAAGTGATCCATAAAAATGGTAAAAAATCTGTGTTATTAACTCCCCCAGACTTAGATCTTTGTTTGTCCTCAAACAAATTAGAAATCTAAACTCGGAAAGAGGTTTTCGAAAATATAGGAACTAACAAAATTCTCAGTGACCATCCTTCTAAACCATAACCAACGTAATGCATCGTTCGGGCTTAGTCTAGAAAATTCTCACCAAAGTACTACAACGCTAATCCACGGTATCCGTGATGCGAAAATGTTAATCACTTAGATTTTAACTTCCTGTCAACTAGCTCTTAACATTCATTAAAGATTGTGTGATTCCTACCAAAAAAACTAGACAAGACAATCGAGGCTAGGCGTTAAGGACTTTTTAGCGGTGAGGTTAAAAGTATTTCGGGTTACCGTATTTTCTTCGGAGGATGCTAGATATTACGCAAAACAGCAAGAGAGGATGGAGCTGTTGAAATCCACAGTTTTCAGTCACTTCCTACTCACATAAGTGTAATTGAAAACCTTTCTTTCTTCGAGACTTTTCTCCCTTTGACAGAACTTCTATGCCGTTCCCACAGGCTTAGAATTTTCTCTGGGTAATTATTCGAACGACTTCTTACTCTCCATAAATGAAATGCGGTCGCCTTGGTACAAAAATATCGACTACTCTAAGACTCTTAGGCTTCTATTTCCTTAATTTCGTTTCGAATTTTTTTTTTTGAAGGGGAAACACCTTTACACGGGAGTCTTAGAGAGTACGAAAATTACCAATGATAGACGATTTCCAAGGCAACATTTTAGCTTGATTTGTTGATAACTTCATAACCTAATTCGTATAGTCTTCTGTTTTCTCGTGTGACTGAAAACTGTGTCGTTCCTCCCTCTCCGGCGCTTTTGCACATATCTACACATAAGACACAAAGAGAGTTGCATGAGGTTTGAACAAGGGTTAAGTTTTGGGTGGGGTACCAGCTAAATATGAACCGGCCATCTAGGACAACAAAGAGTGGTAAAAAGAAAAAGATGTCCTAGATGTATGACTCGTTGTCTCGCCTAAAACCTTTGATAAGAAAATTAAATATAGATTAAGTTCAAATAGAATGAGCTAGTATATACTATCGGAAAGAATTTCTATGGCTCGAAATCCTCTAGGGATGTCGCATTGTAAGTACTCTAGCTACCGCCTAGTCTAGTACCAAACCACAAAAGAGCTGGCATGAGGAAATAGCGTAGAAGCACACTGGTCTAAATCATCATAGATTAGTAATGGATAAACATCTTCTCCCAAACTTAAATCACACTGTCCTTAGTGTGAAAAAGTTGGTGAAAGGATGGTAAAGTAATTAAAATAAAAGATAAGGTGAGAGAGATCGATTAAACCGTGGTGGTGAAGTGCATGGTTAGGCGTCGCCTAAGCCATCTGTCCCGGAGTCGGGTGTGTTGCCGTCGAACTGGTGATGCTCTTCGAGGAAACGCATCATGCGCATGTATCGTCTCTCTCGTTGTGATATCTTCTTCTACATGGCTGCTTATTCTGGTCTGTGTTCGTGAGACGAACATGCGGTTGGTGCACGGGCCTGTGATTGTTGAAGTAGTCGAGCACGCTCTGCCTCGGCGTCTCGGTTGGCCTTGGCCACTAGGAACTGTCCAATCGTGTACGGTAGGCGTGGGGCTGTAGGTATGTAGTCCATCTCCTCCGGTATCCATCTAGGTGCTGCTCCTTCTAGGGACAAAGTTAGAAGGTAAGAAGACAAAGTAGGACTCACCGACATTAGTGCAATATTTGTAACCAAATCTGTCGGGGTCGAGTGAAGCACGAGAGATCGTGCGGTCTCGGGAGAATTGCATCAAGTCGAACCATCTTCCTTGGAGTGGAACCTCGTTCAAGAAATCGAAGTGCACGACTTGTAGAATCACCGTGATGATGCTTCCGAAGGCGGTAGTAGTGTCCTCGGGTTTTGTGGCGGGCGCGTCATGTTTCACCTTCACCAAGTTCTTCGCGACGATACAAGCATAGCGCGGGTCGTCGGTGAAAGGTAATTGAAGGGTGACAAGCTTGCCTTTGAGGACACTCCCCATGTTCGCTCTCGAGAAAATGGTGTGCGCTAAAAGCTTGTGAATATAGCGGAGAGCGGGATGCTTGAGTATGGCGGCTTTGGACCGTCCATTGTCGTAGACGCCTTATCCCATTATGATCCATAGATCTTCATCGGGATTCTCCTCGGGGTGAATCTCATCGAGATATTGAAGTTTCAAAGCTTCACAAAGTTCTGGGATCGTTAGAGCATAAGAATATCCGCGAATGGTAAAAGTAAGTGTACAGTCGTTCGTTCTCGCATTAGAGCGTTTCTTGTAGCACATGATGCCGGTCGATAAGAATTCTTTGGTGAGATCTTCGTAGGTAGGGAGATTCAGCTCCATGAAAGGTCGAAGGTTAAGTGCATCGAGATACCAAATCACGTCTTCTCTAATCCCGAGCGTGTCGAGAGTCGAGTAATCTATATGAGGTGTTGATTTGATAACCATCTTGTTGAGCTTCTCAAGGTAATCGATATTCGGATCCATAGGTTTCCCGACATATCATACCTTTGGTCTTCGTTCCGGAGGTGGTGTTGGTTCACGTGGAGGAGAAGGAGTTGGGTCACGTCGAGGAAATTGCACGCGAGGTCTAATCAATTGTCGTCGACTTGCAAAGAACTCTCCAATATTTGTGTCGTCTTCCACGCTTGCTGTGTCTGAGACTCATTGGCTCTTCTCGTGTTGAATTGAAAATGACCTCCGGGAAGTCTCTCCTACGTATCCGCTCTTCTTAGAGCGCATTAAGAGTGATCTTGGGTGGTCCATTTGTTCCTACAAAATAAAGAAACAACTCGAAAAAAGTATGAATATGGTTGTAATTGAATGGTTTCAATGTGACAGGATACTAAATCGAGTATCAAGAGACACATTCAATAAAAAACGAGAAACATTGAGCATAAATCAAACAAATCGAGACGATAATTGTAAATTTCGGGTTTGTGAAGTACTTGCATAAAAAAATTCTAATCATAGATTTTAAGTTCATTTTTTATGCAATTTCAGTAGATTACCGTTTACTAATTATCAATATATCAAGACTCGTTCAAATTAATCAAAATTAATCTCCAAATTCGTTTTTAGTTAAGCTTAAAATTTTCAATTTCCAAAAATCTCAAATCCATAATAATTAAGTGCTAAAACTGAAATTCTAATCATTCTAGAAGTTCAATCTAGAGTTCTCTAACAATTTCTAGCAACCCTAGACATGAATCTAGTAAATTTAAGAAAAAACTTAGGGTTTGGTTCAATGAAAAAGTAGAGATTTAGGATATCATAACTTGGTGGATCTGATGAGATGGAAGTGGAATTGAAATCTCCTTTGAAAAGGAGTGAGAATGGACAAAATAATTTTTGTAAAATCTTTTGAATTCAAAAATGTGTTCTTGCTCAAAATCTCCAAGTCTTTTGGAAGAGAAGAAGAAAGAGAGCTTGAATCTTGAAACTCTCTTTTTGTCTTTGAAAAAATTGTTTTTATGTAAAGAGAAGTTTTCTGTTTTTCGAAAGCTTTTGTGACTTACCTTAGCGAGACACGGGAATTAAACCGGTTTTGGTTTAATTTCATGTCAGGAACATGTTCGGGATTGCACGGTTTAATGTCGGGAACAGTTGGGAATGGTCGAGATGAAGTTCGGGATGGGCTGGCCGCGGGTCGAGCATGCGCGACCGCGGCGAAGTGCTCTTTTGCCGCGTGACCGGCCAACGCTGGCACGGTCCATGGCTTCCTCGCCGCGGGACGACTCGTTCCAGGCGCGGCCGAGTGGCTTTCGTCTCGGGTCATTTTTCTCCTTAGTTCCTTTGTCGTTTCACGATTTGTTTCGAATGTCTTCTCCAATTTTTTTGTGTTTTCTTATTTGTTGAATGTTTTTAGGTTTTTTGGTTTTTTATATAAATCCTGAAATCCTAAAAAGAAAAACGTCAATAGAAAAAGAAAGAAAAACTACAAGAAAAACGTACTGAATGGGTTGCCTCCCATCAAGCGCTTTTGGTTAAAGTCGTTAGCTCGACGTCGGTAGCTCGCTGAGCTTATTTGAAAAAAGATCTTGTCCGAAAACAAGTTTTCCTTGATTTAACCTTGTAATCATTCGTATAGAACATATCACGCCATTCCCACTCGGGATTTATGTCATAAAGTCCGAGATGGTGATCTCCTCCGGGATCACAATGAAAAATCAGATTTGGAGCTTCCTTGGAGTATGCTTCTTCTTCTTTGATATTCTCAGATAGTAGAGCCATGTTGCACGATGCATACATGGTAGGCTCTAGATCAGTTTGTGTCTTAGTTGGAGCTTGAGTGCTGATGGAGAAGAAGTCTTGGTCGAGGAAGTAGGATCAGGATGCAAAACGTCGAAGTTGAGATGAACAGGGGCTGGCCGCGTATGGAGGAGGCGGAGCCGCGACAAAAGGATGATTGACCGCGGGTCAGTGATGCGCACCCGCGGTGGAAGGAGGTCTGGCCACGGGTGGAGAAGGCGTGGCCGCGGTGGAGGTGTCTCGCGCAAAACTGCTCGGCTTGTCGTCTCCAATGATGTCTTTTGGTCCTAGGGGAATATTTGGCTTTTCTTTGGCTTTATTTAAGTCTACATCACGTCCTATATGAGCAAGTGTAGAGTGTGCATCAAAAGAGATCTTTTCGCACGTCGAAATTATCGGTTTGATATTTTCCTCTAGTGTGACGGGTGCACCTTCTTCTAGAACGTTTTCACCGTTCTTTGTGGCTCCTCCAGGGTCTAAGAGTGGTCCATCTCCCCTGCATGTGTTCATAAAATGGGAATCAGACAAATTCTATTACCTTGATTGAGCATGGAACGTCAACTTTTTCGGGATCCTTCTCCTTAGAAAATGTCTTCCATGGCGGCTCGGGTGTATCCGTTAGTGTCGCATCCTTCACGAGGTTTGTCTCACACTCAATGTGGTGAGGAGTAGGAGTAGAAACATGTCCTTCTTCTCCTTGATGTTGTTATTTGATGGCATGAGCTTGAGATTCCAATGGACTTTTATTTGGTCGCTTCTTTCTAATAAATTTGGTTGCGGGTACTCCATCAACTACGGTAGCTACGTAGTACCCTTTGTCTTCGTGCATAGACTCATTTAGTTCTTGAATAATACTGTCTACATTAGCTTTGGAAAAATTTAGCCCCTCATAGTTTCCCTCCGAAAATCTCTTTATCGTGGCCCTAAGCTCTTTTCGTTTTGATGCACTATTCAAGCGTTTTTGTAACAAGTCGCGTTCAAAATCAGGGCATGATGATCTAAAAAATCGATTTTAACATGTTGACGAGTTCGGGTGTGTAGAAGTTGTCTCAGTAGTGAGGAGGCGTGTGGCGTCCTGGAGAGTGGTTGGTCGGTGCCGGTTTCCGATCCATGTAGAACGAGTCACACACAGTATGTGAGTCGTGACAGTGTTGAGCGCAAGATGGGTCGTAGTAACCCCGCTCGTAGTAGCAATCTCGCTCCAGAGGCGAGTTCATGTTTCAAACCCTGAAACAAAGAAAAATAAAAACGAAAACTAAAAAGAAAAAGTGTATCTTAGAGTAGATTTACTAACCTCTAAAGTGTGGCAGAACGAGTAGCGATTGCCTCGCCAAAAACGGCGCCAAAAACTTGATGCGTATCAGATTCGTCTCCGAAACTTCAGGTTTTAAATTTGTAAACCTTAAAGCCTGCAATTGCACATATGTGCGTTGTAGTACTTAAGGTATCGATCCACAAGAAGGGAATGCTGTACTACGAGACCTTAGACATTGTATAGTAAATAAACCTAAAACGAATATATGTTTATAGGGTTTTGTCACGAACTCGAAACTAGGAATCTAAACTATACTAAACTAAACTAAGCGAGAAAATAAGAAAGCGAACAAGACTAAACTAAGCTAAAATAACCGAATAAAAAAATCTAATCTAAGTGAACAGTAGCAAGCAATAATTATTTTGAAGTTGTAAATCAATTAACGAAGCGTTGGGCAATCGGGAATTCTTTAGGGTTCATGGCCGATTTTCACCGAGAATTCGCTAGGATTTCTGAAGCGACTTTTTATCGTTTTTGGGTTCTCGAACTTAGAACACGTACGCTGTGTGTAGTCTACTCCCGTAATCCTACACACCTACTCACTTCAGTACTCGGACGGTAGCTTTCGTCTTCGCCCGCGCAAGAAGTGAATGATACTCTCAAAGGTCGTTTACGCCCACAATTCCTCCGTAAGTATACTTTCGAAATCTTACGACGGATTTGCTCTTCTACCCTAGGTCAAGCGATTAGATTCAGCACTCTCGTGGCTCTAAAACACCTAATATCAGTTGCTAAGATGGTTAGTCAAACAACGCATTAACAAAAAGGATAGAACGAAGAACTCTAATCGGTATCCTAGTCGAAAAACTCAATCAAAAATCGAACCATGAGAGCCCCTTCAAACCCCTATGCCCATTGAGAGAACTACTCAGCCACGACCATGCAGGACAAAATCAAGCTTCTGAATTGCACAATCAATAGATAAGAAATCAAACAAGATGGTTCAAGGGAAATCCCTATCTCTCTAAACAAAGAACAAGAGCAAAAGTTTGGTGCAAAAAAAGTCTAAAAATGTAACAAGAGGGGGCCACGAAATTGTGGCTATAAAACAAGTATTTATAGGTCTTCAACTCATTTTGGTCGAGTTAGGGTTTGACGGGAAAAGACGGTTTTGGTCTGGGTGAAGAAACGAGTCGAATTGGTCGCGACATGCCCTGGCCACGGGCTCTCCAGGAGTGGCGAAACCATGTTTAGCCGTAGGTGGAGACACTCCAGGAGGGGCGGATTGGCAGTTGGCCGCAGTTCCAGCTCCTCCAGGCGTTGTGGGCTTCTCTTCGGGGCAACTTCATCTACCTTCAGTGCTTCGGGTATATTTTAGGATCCAACCATTGGATTGCCTCCAATCCAACTGCATTTGAAAGCTGGTTGTCTCTACTTTGTTGTGTCCAAATTTGGGGATGCTCAGACGGTGAAAATGTCTCCATTAGCTGCAAGACTTCTTGACTGTCCAAGTTTATCCAAAAACGTACTTTTGCTCCGAAATGCACTCTTTTATTCTGAGTTACCTGAAACGTCTTTCAAATCTCTAAAATATGAAAATCACTTGAAACCCTTTGAAAACGGAGTTAAAACACATGTAACAGAATATGAAATTGATCCATACAAATGGTCAAAAATCGGTGTTATCAATGGCCATTAGAATTTTCCACTATTTTCCGCATCATGACTGAACCAGGATGCCCTAGTCGTTCATGCCAGGCTTTAAATGTACTTGTAAACTTCGGGTTTACCGTAATATATGAGTCAGTGACATTTATTTTTGGGCAATATAATCCGAAGGATAATACTGGTAATTTTTCTAATATAAATTTTTTCTCCGGAGTAACTGATGTGATGCAAAGATATTTGATGCCATTTTCATTCATAGTTTCTATGTCATATCCATTTCTGCGGATATCTCTGAAACTTAACAAGTTTATAGAAGATTTAAGGGAATATATTGCATCGTTTATCTCAAATTTCGTTACATTTGGCATAAAAAAACTGACTCTTCTGGAGCCCAAAATAAATTTTATATTACCACTTATAGTATTCACGCTTCCGGCGAATTCATTCATTTTAAGAGAGGAGAAATAATTTTTTCCTTAAGTATTGTGTGCGTTGTAGCACTGTTAGCCAGACATATATCTCCATCCTCGATCTTAGATTTCGACATTTTCTGAATTTAAAATATTTATAAAAGTAACATTAATAAACAAAGCATGACAAAAGCTTTATATTACAATAAAAACACATTTACAAACATTATTTTCTTCTCCAGGAAGATTAACAAACACAACTATATACATCATGTCATAATTTCTTCTTCAGGAAGATCTTAGCCGTTTTGTCTTTCGTTGATATATTTGGGATCAACCACAAAATCAGCAATATCGAGATGTATGTCATCATTTAAACCATCAAAAGAAGGTCCGGATTCGCCATAGATGAAGTTGGTTTCACCTTCTTTTCCTTTCGCTTTTTGTGATTCTTGATACAGATCGGCTAAATATTTCGGCGTACGACAGGTATGGGACCAATGTCTTTTCATTCCGCATCTGTAGCAAGCATTCTCATGTTGCTTATTATTCACGCGACCAACTTCTTTTCCTTTGAACCTTTTATTATTTCTTCCAGTATTGGCATCATTAGGACGGAACTTTCTTCCTTGTCCATGTCTACGTCCATATTCTCGTCCACGACCACAATCATTACCTCGACCGCGTTCGCGTCCATTTTGCCAATTATTATAGTTTGATGATGATGAAGGACTTTTGCAAGTCTCGAGATCAATTACTCGATATACTATTGCTAGTATAAGAGGTTCAATCCAATGGGTAGGATTGAAAAGCACCAATAATACAAAGCACTTCTTAATTTAAGCAAAATAAGCAAGAGTTGTTGTTTAACTAGTGAACTAAGCAACTTAAAATAATAACAAGAAATAGCAAATTAAACAAGTTGTAATGCAAGAAATATAAACGAATTCAAGGATGGGATAATCGAATTTAGATGATCCAAGACTAATTCATGATGCTCAATACTCAAACAAAGCTATCCCTAGGCAATGATCATTAGATGTGACTAATTCTCTCTCAAGACATTAATCACCATGATAATTACTAATTCAAGATCAAACTCTCATTTGTGAATTATCAATTAGCAAGCATTAGATGTAAACAATCAAGATCAACCAAATAGACACCCTAGACAACTACTCTCATAGGCTAGGAATGAATATTGATATGCTCAATTTAATACCCTAAAGTACTAAAGCAGTTGTAATAGTATAGCTAGGGGTCGAACCACAGAAGACTCACAGAAACGCACAATAGATTCTATAGTGTCGAATTACGCTAAGCCAAACAGTTGTAATTAAAAGCAGTGCAGAAATTAAAGGAGTTGTAAATCAATTGAGAAATATAGGCTCAGGGTTTTTCTCAGGAAATCAGTGAATGCAGACTAACTAACTAACAGGATTCAGATTTAGCGCAGTTCTTGAACTCAAATCACTAAAATATAGCTAACCAACTCTCGTTGCGAAAACTATCTAAATCTAAATCCTAGGAATTCCAAATCTCTTTGCGAATCCTAAATTCTAAATCAGCTTTAATATCAGGTTTGATATGTTCACAAATCAATTAAACCAAATCTCTTTGCGAATAATCAATTTGCTCACCTAGGTTCTATCAGGTAATTAATCGCACTCTCGTGCCTAATCAATTATCCTAAGATCTAAGTTCCAGATTCGTCAACCTAGAATTAGCTATGAACACAACCTAAGGTGAAGAACTAATTCAGATGGTGAATCCTAAACAGATAATTAACCTAGCATTCAAAGAAATCCTTTATGAGAAAACCCTAAACCTAAAGTGGATCTACTCAGACATGGCAATTGAATCAAAAGACATGTTTGAATAAATCATCAATAGAATAGAAAGAAGGGTTTAGAGATCTGATCTCGGACGAAGGGAGATTCAGACTTGTCTCTCTAAAACCAAAGTAAAATCAAACTATAAAATAAAGCATAAAAAGGCATGAAAAGGCATAGCCTAAACAATGGCTGTAAAATCCTATTTATAACCTAAATCACGATTTGGGGTCTTCTTGTAATTATTAAAAACTTCTGGGCACTTTTTGTAATTCTTCAAGTCTTGGAAAACTCGCGGGTCGTGTCTTGCTGCGATGGGTATCGATCGATACCAGGGGGTATCGATCGATACTGGCCGTGAAAACAGGTACTCAGCAACACGATCTTCAGCTCTGCTCTAAACTGCTCCAGAAAGCTCCAATACTTCCAATAATCGTCCAAACGTGCTATGACCTGTAAAAGACTCTAAAACACTACAAAACACTAGAAAGACTCTATAAAAAGGACTTATATCATGGCCTAAACAGGGTAAAAACCATGATATATCAACTCCCCCAGACTTAGCCTTTGCTTGCCCTCAAGCAAATAGAAGACTAAACCAGAAAAAGAGGTTTGAAAATGTAGAGACTCACCTGTTCCTGAACCATCGAAAAGACCCTTTTCCCAAGTACCCAATTGTCACCAAATCAGCTTTCGATCTAACCACCATGTACTTCTCCGTAGACATTCGTAGCTTTTCCAGACTCCACACATTATCCCACAGCATTGTTCAAGTAAAACCTTCATCGCCAGTTTCATCGCTGCAACTAATATTCAAGAACCTTCTAGACTCTTTACCAGACAATATCATGACAAAGGAACCACCCTTTTTCACACTTTTTGTATCAATTTCTCTCCCCCAGACTTATTTCTTATTATCTTCTTATTATTTTTTTTTTCTTTTCTTTTCAGCTTTGCATATACATATCAAGGTATGAGACGCGAGTACTGATGGTGTTTGCCACCAAATCCCCGGTTCTTCCCTCTCAATGTATCAAAGGATGTAGGCGAATAATGGCATCATAGGAAAATCCTAGCCTCGCTTCCAATCCTTTGTGTGATCATCCCCTCTTAAGTAGAATAATGGGATCGCTGGAAATTTTCCTAACCCTCTACTCAGAAGAAAATCATTTCAATCTTTTATGCTCTTATCTATCAACTTATAACAGGGGAGAGAGATACCATAATTCTAGACACATTGGTTCCTTTATCAGATATGAATGATGAATCAAGCTCTTTAACTACTAACCACATTGATGAAGTGCAAAAATTTGGCTCAGGCTTCAGAAGAACTCTGCTGGAAACATGGATGTTTTCTAGTCAACTGGTCAGTCTTTGGATTTTTCATTAGTCGATCTAGAACTGATCCTGTAACACTGTGCACTCAAAAACAAAATCAAATCAATAGGTTCAAGCACAGGATCATGATCTCCAACAAATTTTGACTCAATAAAACAGTTTTGACTAGATAAAACAACTGACTCTAAGAAAAACAAACACAATGTCAGCAGACACCTCCCCCAGACTTGAACAACACTGTCCCCAGTGTTATCTAGCCTAGAGTCAGTGAAAGAAACAAAGAAAAAGGATAGAACGAAGAGAAACAAAAAATTACCGTTCTGGAACAGTCGGTGTCGATCGACACACAGCATGGTATCGATCGATACCATGCTTAGATCGACTTTGTGAATTTTCATCCGCGATTGGTGTCGATCGATACCAGTGGGGTATCGATCGATGCTTATGCGATTTCGAGTTTTGCTCCTTGTTTATCCTGACTCAAATATAAAACGAACGAAAATAAAAAGAAAAACGAATCAAAAACAGACTCACCAGTGGGTTGCCTCCCACCAAGCGCTCGTTTAACGTCAATAGCTTGACTGTAACGCCCTTCAGGCTGGATAAGAATGAGAGCTTGCATCAAAACAGGCTCCATCACTTGACATTACTAGCTTCAGCGTTCTGCTTAGCATGCTGTCCACAAACTCCTGCCCTTTCTCTTTCAGCTCAGAAGTGAGAAGGACTCTGGCCTTGGAGAATGGTTTCAAGGCTCCTTTGCATTTGACCTTATATTCAATCGAATCTCCATTGCACTTACGAGGTATCAAGGTGACATGGGGATTCTCGACCTTCTTGCTCTTGGCCTTCTTCTTCCTAGTTGTTGCCTTGGCCTACTTCTTGGGGATGTTGGGCGGTTCAGCTGGAACATCTGCGACAGTAGGCTCATCAGGAGGTTCTTCCAAAATATCAATTGCCAGTGACTCTCCTGTGATAATCTTGATGCTAGAGGCACGTGTGGGAACACTCCTAGGGGGAATGACATCATAGTAGACATCACCGTCAATGTAAGAGAAAGAGATTCTCTTATTAGGTGTGTCTATGATCGCGCCTGCAGTAGCCATGAACGGTCGTCCCAAAAGGATAGGCATACGAGATATTGCACCCATCTCTACAACCTGAAAATTAGTAGGAACTAGACAGTCTCCTACTTTGACCAGCAAACCATGGATAGTACCGTGTGGAAGCGAGGTGGAGTTGTTCGCGAATGTGATAGATGCCTCTGGTGATCGAATATCAGCTCCTAACCGCTCTGCAATTGCCCTTGAGATGACATTGACACTAGCCCCTGAGTCGACAAGAGACTCTTTGAACTCAACTCCAGAGATAGAGCATGGAACTACAAATTTCCCTGGATCTTCCCTCTGTGTCAATTTCCGCGGTTGTAGTGAATTGCGAACTCTTTCTCCGATCACCTCAGGTGTTTTCATAACTTCTGGTACGTTCTGCGAGGGGTGTCGATCGACACCAGGTAGGGTATCGATCGATGCCATGCGATTTGAATCGTTCCTGACAAGTACATCTTCATCAGAAAGAAGCTCCACGTTCGGGTTATCCAGCATATACTGTAGTTTAGCAATCTCCCATTCCTCCCTTGTCAGCTTAGGAATCATAGGATAAGGCATCCTGGTTACATACACTCGTTCTGCAACGACCTTAGGCACCACAGTAGAACTCTCTGTTGTCTCCTCAGAAATCACCTTAGTATCGACCGATACCAATGGGGTATCGATCGATACACGGGTGATTGAATCCATTCTAGCAGACGTCTGGGCTGGTATCGATCGATACTGGGGAGTATCGATCGATGCTTGTGCGATTTCAGGAATGGCTTCGAGATTTTCTGCACGTAAGCTGATGGCATTGACGTGTGCATTGTGTGATTGAACCGCCTTTCCCTTGGAATTTGCTGCAGTCTGAGCTACTTGCGTCTCCAGCATCCTGTGGCTCGTATTTAGTGCCTCGATCCTTCCACTCAAATCGGTGTACATGGTGTCCATCTTACCATTGAAGGTGGCTGTCATCTTCTCCTGCCCTTGAACCAGGTGTTCAAGCATAGCCTCAATCTTACTCTCAGGAGCTTTGGGTGGTGGGGATTGGTACCCTCCTTGCTGAGCATTGTTGGTGAAGTTTCGATTGGAGTTGTATCCGAATCGCTGACCCTGAAAACCAGAACCACCAATGTAGTTAACATCTTCCACTTCATTCTCAGCAGCGAAGTGGACGGCCTTTGTTGTCTTTCCCAGCAGAAGACTGTGCATAGAATCCAGCTGAGCCTTCACTTCAGCGATCTGCGACCCATCCATGTTACCAGCCAGCTTCTTGCGCTCGAAGTCTGCGCTCTTGGTGCTACTACTAGATGCAAAGTTCTCAATCAACACAATAGCATCCTCAGGATATCTGGTGTTGAAATTACCATTGCTCGAAGAGTCCAGACCCATCTGATATCTCCAATCTACTCCTCTGAAAAAGATACCCAGCAGCTGCACATCAGAGTATCCATGATGTGGACAATCTCTCTGATACGATCTGAATCTTGTCCAAGCAGCCTTGAACGCCTCAGTAGGTCCTTGAGAAAAAGTGGATATCTTATTTCTCAGATCTTCAGATCGCCCGTCATCATAGAAGTTAATCAGGAAGGCTCTCTTGGTATCCTCCCAATTAGTTAGCGATCCAGGAGATAGTTGCCTCAGCCAGTAAGTAGCTTCTCCACCCAGAGAGTAGGGGAAGAGCTTGCAGAAGAGATAGTCGTAGGACACTCCATTGCTCTTGATGCTAGTGACCAAGTCCTCGAATTTCTCTACATGGTCCATTGGATGTTCATGAGGAAGACCATGGAAGAGATGCTGTCCTACTAGAGTGTAGTAAGCAGGTTTCAGCTCGAAGTCATTCCTCTCATAAGCAGGAGGACGGATCGCTGACCGATTGGCGAAAAACTGCTCTGGCCTGTTGTACTCACCAATCGTTCTTCCACGATTAACCACAGCATTCCCTGCGTTGGTGCGCCCAGCTGGCGCGATAATCTCAACAACCGCAGCAGGGACAACGATGTTACCAGCTTCATCAAGTCGCTGCCCTCTCTCATTACACACGTGACCCTCTTGGTCTCTCAGAATTCCAGCTTCATCAGCTCTTAAAACCACTGGGTTGTTCATCCCTGATGTTTGCTTGGTCTTTCTGTTTGTGCGTTCCACAAACGCTAGCTGTTCCAATGACAGTTCAACTAGCTGTGTGCTCTTGTTGCTTCTGGTTTCACGAACAGGCATACACCTGCAAACAAAACACTAGGCAAAGCACGTAAGTAACCAGAAAAATACGTTGAGTATCGATCGATACCAAGTGGTGTCGATCGATACCAACAAAAGAAGACGACGAATATCGACCGATACTACAGAGTATCGATCGATACCGACGAACTTAGTCGAAATTCTAAACTAAAATCTAATGGCGAATTGAGTCCCCGGCAACGGCGCCAAAATTGATATGCTCAATTTAATACCCTAAAGTACTAAAGCAGTTGTAATAGTATAGCTAGGGGTCGAACCACAGAAGACTCACAGAAACGCACAATAGATTCTATAGTGTCGAATTACGCTAAGCCAAACAGTTGTAATTAAAAGCAGTGCAGAAATTAAAGGAGTTGTAAATCAATTGAGAAATATAGGCTCAGGGTTTTTCTCAGGAAATCAGTGAATGCAGACTAACTAACTAACAGGATTCAGATTTAGCGCAGTTCTTGAACTCAAATCACTAAAATATAGCTAACCAACTCTCGTTGCGAAAACTATCTAAATCTAAATCCTAGGAATTCCAAATCTCTTTGCGAATCCTAAATTCTAAATCAGCTTTAATATCAGGTTTGATATGTTCACAAATCAATTAAACCAAATCTCTTTGCGAATAATCAATTTGCTCACCTAGGTTCTATCAGGTAATTAATCGCACTCTCGTGCCTAATCAATTATCCTAAGATCTAAGTTCCAGATTCGTCAACCTAGAATTAGCTATGAACACAACCTAAGGTGAAGAACTAATTCAGATGGTGAATCCTAAACAGATAATTAACCTAGCATTCAAAGAAATCCTTTATGAGAAAACCCTAAACCTAAAGTGGATCTACTCAGACATGGCAATTGAATCAAAAGACATGTTTGAATAAATCATCAATAGAATAGAAAGAAGGGTTTAGAGATCTGATCTCGGACGAAGGGAGATTCAGACTTGTCTCTCTAAAACCAAAGTAAAATCAAACTATAAAATAAAGCATAAAAAGGCATGAAAAGGCATAGCCTAAACAATGGCTGTAAAATCCTATTTATAACCTAAATCACGATTTGGGGTCTTCTTGTAATTATTAAAAACTTCTGGGCACTTTTTGTAATTCTTCAAGTCTTGGAAAACTCGCGGGTCGTGTCTTGCTGCGATGGGTATCGATCGATACCAGGGGGTATCGATCGATACTGGCCGTGAAAACAGGTACTCAGCAACACGATCTTCAGCTCTGCTCTAAACTGCTCCAGAAAGCTCCAATACTTCCAATAATCGTCCAAACGTGCTATGACCTGTAAAAGACTCTAAAACACTACAAAACACTAGAAAGACTCTATAAAAAGGACTTATATCATGGCCTAAACAGGGTAAAAACCATGATATATCAAATATCTCTTAAATAGTTCATCAAGGCATTTCATTAAACACCTTGTGGGTGTGAAATGCCCTTTGATCTAGATTGGCTCTCTCAAGTCCAATCTAGCATTAAGATCGCTAATCAAGAAGAGAAACAAGATAATCTAACAATAAGCATCATGAATCAATCTTGGAATCACCCTAACTCTAACCCATCCTCAAACTCTAAGAACTGCTCACTAATCACCATGGTTTCAACAAATCTCATAAAAGAAGAGTTAAAACACATGATCAAAGGATTGGGTGATTAGAAAATAGAAGATAGGAAGAATCAAACAAGAAAAAAATACTCAAATTTGCATAAATAGAAAGGTTCAATCTCTTACAATCACTCTAGATCACACTTAGCTAGGGTTTTTGCTTAAGAAAGACTTAACCCATGAAAACTAGGTTTATGGGCTTAAATAGTGAACAGTGGCGAACTGGGTCGACCCGAGACAAACCGGGTACACCGATCTGTGACCTCGATGTTGAGGTGAAAAATTGCTTGGTGGTTCGTGTGAGATACACCGATGTCATACGTCGGTGTTGCACATCGGTGTTCAGGATGATTTCCCCCTGATTTCCCCCGGGAGTTGCACTGATGAAGCACACTGATTTGTGAACTCGGTATAGAAGTGTTGGTTTCTTGTGTGAGACACACCGATGTCATACGTCGGTATTGCACATCGGTGTTAAGGCTGATTTCCCTCTGATTTCCCCCGGGAGTTGCACCGATAAAGCACACCGATTTGTGACGTCGGTGTAATCCCTTGAAGCTCCAACACCAATGTCACTCCTCGGTGCTAGACATCGGTGTTAAGGTCGATTACTCTCTGTTTCGACACCGATGAGTCACACCGACTTGTGACCTCGGTGTGGAGTATTCCAAACCTTCTTCATGCTTTTGGCTTCCTCTCCTTGCTTCCAATCCGATTGGCCTCACGTCCCGAGTCTCGAGTCTTCTCTAAAGTACCTAAAATACGTCCTGAAACATGCGAAACTTCCTAGGACCTAATGCAACATCCTAAACTCTAAAGGGACCTAAATGCTTATCAAAGCTATGGTTATGCATGTAAATGAATAGAGAATGCAAACTAAAATACATGCTAGAACATGTAAATTATGAGAATATCAGATGACGCAACATTCACTTTTTGGAATGGAGTTGATCCAGTTGGACGAGACTGATGGTTTAACGTCTCGAGTTCGTTATTTTGTTCTGCCACCAAGAGAACTTGCATCAACTCTTAATACTTTGTGTATCCATTTGCCCGGTATTGTTGCTGCAGGTTTATGTTTCCAGGATAAAATGTTTGGAGATTTTTTTCGATCAAGTCAAAATCGCTTATCTTTTCTCCACATAACATTATCCTGGAAGTGATTCCAAACAGAGCGGAATTATATTCAGTAACGCTCTTGTAATCCTGAAACCGGAGGTTTAACCACTCAAGCTTAGCCTTTGGTAAGATCACATATTTCTGGTGATCAAATCTATCTTTGAGTGATTGCCAAAGATCTGCAGGATATTCTTTCGTGATATATTTAACTTTTAAACCATCATGGATATGGTGGAATAAAAATATCATGGCGTTTGCCTTTTTCTCTTCAAGAGTTGTTTTTGATTTATCGATGGTATCAAGGAGCTCTTTTCCTTTTAAATTCATTATTGTGGCTACTGCCCATCTCATATGATTATTTCCAGAGATATCAAGGACAGCGATTTCAAGTTTCGCCAAATTTGACATATAACTGAATACATAATATAACAATTCATTAATTCAATTTAAATTTCCAATTTTAAAGCAACACAATAAAATTCGTAAACATAATAAAGACATAACTTAAAATAATATAGGAGGCAAGCCTTCCATATAATTTACGATACTAAACAGAAATTAAAAGAATAATAATTTAAAACGTCTTCTGGACGAAGCAGTTCTTCAGGAACGCTTTCATATATCTTTTCTGGACATTTTTGTTTTAAATATGTCTTATGGACATTATTTTTGTTATACGTTTCTTCTGGAACCTTTCATAAATATCTTCTGGACATTTAATTTATGGAGGTAGTGATCTGAAGAGACATAGTGTGCCATATGATCATAAGCCAACTATATATTTAAGGAGGCAGAACATACCATATGATCTGAGAAGACATAGTCTGTTATATGATCATGATCGTGAAGGCATAGCTTATCATCCCAAAAATAATTAGAAACGGATTGAACATAACTTAAACCTCATCTTTTTGGTATAGGAACGGATCATGCTGATAATGTTTTATAAACTATAATATAACATATATATATATATGAGGTGAGATATATAGATAGATATATGTAATGAAAGAGAAAGCGAGTGGACCGTATATATGTGTTAAGGACGAGAGAGAGAGAGAAGCTAGTTGAGGTGAATGTTTCTTTATTATGATGTGTACTCTCTTTTACAAGGGACATATCACATATTTATAGTAAAGTAAAAATACATAAAGTAATAGGAGAATATGTCGTTTAACATACTTACAGAGCAAATAATTAATAAATGTTATAAACTATATGTGTATGGTGAAATATGTATGTATGTATTATAATATATTATATGTATGTATGTGATAGTATTGTCGAGGTAAGAGAATAGAGTAAAAGCTTTCTTATTTCTTACCCTTCCTTTACAAAACAAGCTTACATATTTATAGTAAAAATGAGTCGGTGAAACTTAGTCAGTAAGTACATAAAAAGTATAATATTGTTATATGGATAATCATCCATTATTTTCAACACTCCCCCTTGATTATCCATCACTAATGTATTACGTACTTCCTCATTAAAAATCTTATCATGGAAAAACCCAATGTGATTAAAACCATGACAAGGGAAAAAGAGTACAGTGATGCAATCTCCCCCCTGAAATGATGGATATAGCACTCTCTTCATAAATCGCGTAGATGACGCATTCCGATACTTTGAATATGTTTTCTAAATGTTGTAGTTGGAAGCGCCTTTGTAAAGAGATCTGCTGCATTGCCACTTGAACGAATGTATTGGATATCAACTTCTTGATTCTTCTCGAGTTCTCGAGTGTAAGAGAAAAATCTTAGAAGAATATGTTTCGTTCTATCACTCTTGATGTAGCCTTCTTAGAGTTGAGCGACACATGCAGCATTATCTTCGAATAATACTGTTGGCTCCTTATTGGTGACTATACCACTTGAATGTTGTATGTGATGAGTCATAGATCTGAGCCACACACATTCTCTACATGCTTCATGAAGCACAATAGTTTCTGCATAATTTGAGGAAGTTGCGACTAGAGTATGCTTTTGAGAACGCCAAGAGATTGCAGTACCTCCAATTGTAAAAACGTATCCGGTTTGCGATCGAGTTTTATGTGGATCTGATAAATAGTTTGCATCTGGAAAACCGACTAAATTGAAATTGGAGTTTCGAGGGTAAAACAAACCCAAGTCAATTGTTCTTATAAGATAACAAAAATATGTTTTATCCATTCAAATGTCTGCGCGTAAGTGACGAACTAAATCTTGCAAGTAGATTTGTAGCAAATCCTATATCCGTTCGGGTACAATTTGCAAGATACATAATTCCACCTATATCGCTCATATAAGGTACTTCAGGACCTAACGCTTCCTCGTTATCTTCACAAGGTCGGAATGGATATTTTTCAGTATCGAGAGATCGATTAACCATTGGAGTACTCAAAAGATTCGCTTTATCCATATAAAAACGTTGTAAGATCGTTTTGGTATAATTTGATTGATGTACAAATACTCCATCTCGGAAGTGCTCTATTTGTAATCCAATACAAAATTTTGTCTTTCTGAGATCTTTCATTTCGAAATATTCTTTCATATGAGTTCTTGCATCATCAATTTCCTTTTTAGTTCCAATTATGTTCAGGTCATCAACATATACAACAATAATCACAAATCCTGATGAGGATTTCTTAATAAAGACGCAAAGGCAAATTGTATTATTCACATACCCTTTTGTTAGCAAATATTCGCTTAAACGATTATACCACATGCGCACGGATTGTTTTAATCCGTAAAGTGATCACTGTAATTTGACCGCACAGATTTCTTTAGATTTTGAGCTTAATGCTTCACGCATTTTCAATCCTTCTGGGATTTTTATAGAGATATTGTTATCAAGTGATCCATACAGATATGGTTTCACAACATCCATAAGATACATTTCTAGAATTTTAGATGCCCCAAAGCTCATCAAAAATCTGAATGTTATTGCATCCATAACCGGGGAATATGTTTCTTCATAATCAATTCCCGGTCTTTGAAAAAATCCTTATGCACCAAGACGAGCTTTGTATCTTGTCACCTCATTTTTCTCATTTCTTTTTCGTACAAAAACCCATTTGTACCCAACCGGTTTTACATCTTTGGATGTAGTGACAATAGGTCCAAAAACATTTCGTTTATTGAGGGAGATCAATTCAGTTTCTATGGCCATTTTCTATCTCTCCCAATCAGATCTTTTCTGGAAATCTGATATAGACCTTGGATCTGGATCGTCACTTTCATAATCAATTTCTTTGGATACAGAGAACGAGAAAATTTCATCATTATCTTCTATTTCATATATATCCCAGAATTTTCCGTCTTGGGCATAGTTAATGGAAATCTCATATTTTTCTTTATCATTTTCGTCTTCACGACTTTTCTCTGTATGTGGTTCTTCTGGACCATTTTCATTTTGTTCTCCCATTTTCTTTTTTCCGGGGATTTTTATCTTTTGAGCCTATTTGCATCCCCCTTTTCAACTGAACCTTGGGTTCATTAGCTATTTTTCCATCAGTTTGTTCTTCCGGAACAATAATTCTTGACGGAGCATTCGCATCGGGTATATATGACTTTATCACCCTTTTTGTATATGTGAACGCATCTGGTAGTTGATTTGCCATATTTTGTAAATATATTATTTTCTTAACTTCAAGTTTGCGTTGTTTTGTAGGGGGATCAAGATACAACAAAGATGGTGTGCACCATGTAACATCTTTCGGAATTTCTTTAATTCCTCCCCCTAACGCTGGAAATTCACTTTCATTAAAATGGCAATCGGCAAAACGTGACGTAAACATATCACCAGTTTGCGGTTCAAGATACTGAATTATACTTGGTGATGTAAAACCGATGTATATTCCCAATCTTCTCTACGCCCCCATTTTTGTTCTTTGCGGTGGGGCTATAAGAACATAAACCTCACACCCAAAAACACAAAGATGAGATACATTTGGCTCATGGCCAGACGTTAACTGTAATGGGGAATATTTATGATATGAACTCGGTCGTATCTGAATCAATGCCACTGCATGCAAGATAGCATGACCCCATACTGAAATTGAGAGTTTTGTTCTCAATATTAACGGTCTAGCAATGAGTTGTAGCCGTTTAATCAAAGACTCAGCCATGCCATTTTGTGTATGAACATGCGGAACCGGATGTTCAACGTCGATTCCCAATGACATACAATATTCATTGAAGGCTTGTGAATTGTGAAGTGAATTCACCAGCGTTATCAAGCCTTACTTTCTTTATAGTATAATCAGGAAATTGTGCCTTTAGCCTGATTATTTGGGTAATGAATCTTGCGAAAGCCGTATTTTGTGTAGTCAATAGACACACATGTGACCATCTACTGAATGCGTCAATTAATACCATAAAATATCGAAATGGCCCGCATGGTGGGTAAATGGGCCCACATATATCACCATGTATTCTCTCTAAGAATAATAGAGATTCATTCCCGATTTTGGCTGGTAATGGCCGAGTTATGAGTTTTCCTTGAGAACAAGCATTACATAAAAATTCGCTCAATTGAAAAATTATATGGTTTTTCAAAGGAAGACCAATAGAATTTTTCACAATTTTTCGCATCATGACTGAACCAGGATGCCCTAGTCGTTCATGTCATACTTTAAATTAATCTGTAAACTATAGGTTTAGCGTAATATATGATTCAGTCATATTTATTTTTGTGGAATATAATCCGGAGGATAATACTGGTAACTTTTATAATATAAGTTTTCTCTCCAGAGTAACTGATGTGATGCAAAGATATTCAATGCCATTTTTATTCATAGTTTCTATGTGATATCCATTTATGCGGATGTCTCTGAAACTTAACAAGTTTCTAGAAGATTTAGGAGAATATAATGTATCATTTATTTCAAATTTCGTTCCCCTTGGCATCGAAAAACTGACTCTTTCGGAGCCCATAATAATTTTTGCATTACCAGATATAGTATTCACGCTTCCGGCAGAATCTTTCGTTTTAAGATAGGAGAAATACTTTTTATCATTAAGTATTGTGTGCGTTGTAGCACTGTCTGCCAGACATATATCTCCATCATCGATCTTAGATTTTGACATTTTCTGAATTTAAAATATTCATAAAAGAGGCATTAATAAACAAGGCAAAAGATTTATATTACAATAAAAACTATTTTACAACAAAAAAACACATTTATAAACATTATTTTATTCTTCAGGAAGATTAACAAACACAACTATATACATTATGTCATATTTTCTTCTTCAGGATGATCTCAGTCGTTTTGTCTTTCGTTGATATCTTCGGGATCAACCACAAAATTAGCAATATCAAGAGTAAATCATCATTTATACCATCAAAAGAAGGTCCGGATTCGCCATAAATGAAGTTGGTTTCACCTTCTTTTCCTTTCACTTTTTGTTATTCTTGATACAGATCGGCTAAATGTTTCGGCGTACGACAGGTACGGGACCAATGTCCTTTCATGTCACATCTGTAGCAAGCATTCTCATGTACCTTATTATTCACGCGACCAACTTCATTTCCTTTGAACCTTTTATTATTTCTTCCAGTGTTGGCATCATTAGGACGAAACTTTCTTCTTTTTCCACGTCCATATCCTCGTCCACGACCACGATCATTACCTCGACCGCGTCCACGTCTATTTTGCCAATTATTATAGTTGGATGATGCAACATTCACTTCTGGGAATGGAGCTGATCCAGGTGGACGAGATTGATAGTTTAACGTCACGAGTTCGTTATTTTGTTATGCCACCAAGAGAACTTGCATCAACTCTGAATACTTCGTGTATCCATTTGCCCGGTATTGTTGCTGCAGGATTACGTTTCCAGGATGAAATGTTTGGAGAGTTTTTTCGATCATATCAAAATCGGTTATATTTTCTCCACATAACAATATCCTGGAAGTAATTCCAAACAGAGCGGAATTATATTCAGTAACGCTCTTGTAATCCTGAAATCGGAGGTTTAACCACTCATGCTTAACTACTGGTAATATCACATATTTCTGGTCATCAAACCTATCTTTGAGTGATTGCCAAAGATCTGCAGGATCTTCTTCTGTGATATATTCATCTTTTAAACCATCATAGATATGGTGGAATAAAAATATCACGGTGTTTGCCTTTTTCTCTTCAGGAGTTATTTTTTATTTATCGATGGTATCAAGGAGCTCATTTCCTTTTAAATGCATCATTGCGGCTACTGCCCATCTCATATAATTATTACCAGATATATCAAGGGCAACGATTTCAAGTTTTGCCAAATTTGACATGATAACTAAATACATAATATAACAATTCATTAATTCAATTTAAATTTCCAATTTTAAAGTAATGCAATAAAATTCGTAAACATAATAAAGACAAAATTTAAAACAATATAGGAGGCAAGCCTTCCATATAATTTACGATAATAAACAGAAAATTAAAATAACAATAATTTAAAATATCTTTTGGACGAAGCAATTCTTCAGGAACGCTTTTATATATGTCTTTTGGACATTTTTATTTTAAGTATCACTACAAAAAAACACAGTTTTTGCGACCACCTAAAACGTCCTAAAACGGTCGCAAATACCATATTTGTGACTATTCTAAGACCACCGCAAGTGGTCGCAAATATTTCGTCGCAAAATACATTCGTCGCATAATGGTCGCAAATTTACGACTACGTTGTGACTGCATATTATCGTCGTATATAAGCGACTCATTTAAGACTAGAGTTATTGGTCGTTTATTAACGACTAGATAGTGACCACACTTTTTAGCGACTAATTTCAGACACAATTAGAAGTCGTATTATTGAGACATCTTTGGGACTGTTTTGTTGTCGTAGATTTGCGACATTTTTAAGACGAACTCAGTCAAATCTTCGATGGTCTAAAAAACTTATAAATTGTATATGTGGTCGCAAAATTGTCACAAATTTGCGACCATTTTGCGACAGCTTGTTTATAAATTAGTCGCAAAAGCGTCATATATTAGCAACACTTTGCCTTCTCGCAGATCAGTAAATTATATTCAATTTCAAAATTAAAAATTAAAAAGATCTACAAACAAAATAATAAATCAAATTTCACATTTATATACCAAAAAACTATACATAACAAAATATTCAAAATATTCAAAACATTCAAAACATTTATATATTCAAAATCATAAACAACCTAATCTTAAAAAGTTGGAGAGATTGGTGAATTGTTTTTGGCCGGTAAGGTGGCTTCTGCGGTGGTCGCTGCGGTTGCGGTGGTTGCTGCGGCTGCAGTAGTTGTTGCGGCTGCGGTGGTTGCTGCGGCTTTGGTGGCTTCTTGAGAAGCCACAAATGATGCAAACGCGGGATCAATAGTTTTGAGGTACGACTCCAAGCTTGAGATCCGAGTTTGAGAAAGTCGTTGCTCCTCATCACGTCGAGCATTTTCCGCTTCTTGTTCAGCGATCTTTTGATGAGCAGTTTAAAGTTGTTGTTGCATCTCTGAAATGGATGACGTGCTTGCATAACTCTCCTTGCTTTTCCCGTTGTTGAACAGCTCTCCAAGTTGGCCAAGTCCATAAGGAATTCCCTGTCATCTTTTTCAGTAGACTAAAACAAAACAAAAAAGACGAGATCATTCACTCTTACAACAACGAACCAGCAACCCATGATAGCAACCTCTCTCACACAAACTCAAAACGAATGCAAATGAGCTTTGAAGCACACACATTAAGCAACATAAGAATAATATTCATGATCAAAGGAAACAAACACAGAGAGAGGCTAGCATAGGAAATGAACCAGCAAAGTAAAAAGCAACAAAAAGTCAGTTTGCTATGCATAAAAACTGACCAGCATAAAAACGAATGCCAATGACCTTTGAAGCACACACATTAAGCAACATAAGAATAATATTCATGATCCAAGGAAACAAACACAGAGAGATACCATCATAGCAAACGAACCAGCAAAGTCAAAAGCAACAAAAAATCAGTTTGCTATGCATAAAAACTGACCATAAAGAGTGACCAGCATAAAAACGAATGCAGCATATGCAGCATAAAAATGAATGCAGCATAAAAACATCAAGTATTCATGCTCAACAAAACAAAGACATTAATATGCTATAAGAAGAGGAAGACAAAAACGAATTACCTTAAGAAATATTGTATTCTTTTCTTCAATGGTGAGGGTCCTTTGAGTTGATTGTTGAGACGAAAGCTCTGAAGTTTCGCCTTCGACATCCATTTGAGACATCATATCTTCTAAGTTCTTCTCATAAGTCTCAGCTATATTTTTGGCCTTCTGATCCACAAATGTTCCATCTGCCCTTGTGTGTGTTTTCATAAACACTTCTCCAAGTGAGACAGGACGCCCTAGTTCTTCCTCCTGTAATGATACAAAAACAAAATTAATAATGTGAAATGGAATATACAAAAACAGATTTAATTACCATTTCTTGTTGAATTTGCAAGTACGATTTCTGCCCGGATATGTGTTTGTGGGGACCAAGACCACCACGGTCAGAGTTACGACATTGTGATGCAGTAGAGCTCTTCTCAACTGCGTACGGAGTGTCCCAATGAGCCAACATTTCAGCCCAAAGGGTTTCGCCAATCCATGGTGGTCTCTCACCACTGGTTTTAACTTGACTTACAATGCCTTCCATCCGTTTTTTGGCTCTCTTCAAGAATCCTGCTCTCACCAGGTCGGTAATCCCGATATCCCAATTGTACTTCCGCTACACAAAACAATTTCAGGTATTTAGTTTGTATCTAAGTCATTACTATGTCACTATAATACAAAAAGACAAGATGATTCACAAGAATACAGCAACAGAAGAGGTTAAGAAATGATTACCGCGAAAGTTCTGAAATATCTTTCTTGAATGGGTATAGGCGTTTTCTGCTAGCTATAGTAAGGCCCATCAAACTTCCTACGAAATATGCCAGCGATGACTCGAGACAGTTTCTCTTTGTCACGGTTAAACCTGGTAGATAAATATCAGGTTGTTAGATGTTCAGACAAATACACAATTCACAAAAATCAGTGTGTTTATTCACAACAAATACACAAATACACAAATACACAATCCGAATCAAGCATTCTCCAAAACAGCTCACAATGCCAAGCACCTACTTGTCTCTGAAAACTCTATAAAAAAACATCCACTAAAATAAAAACCCTAACGTACATAAACCAAACAAGAAACTGCTAATTTCTCAGAAATAAAGAGACTCTGGATCCATCCCTTACTACCCAGATCGACTTAGAACTCAAAACAGATCAATTTCACTCAAGACATAAACTGCCTCATTTTCTCTACATTCCGTAACAGAAACTCTACATCTCATCACACTAATATTCCAGAGATTAAACCTAAACTCCCAAATAATCACACCGATGTGAAATAGATCCCTAGAACAAAACCACTAAAGAAACCCAAAATCTCTTGCACGAAGGCTCATTGATCAATTGTCCTAAGCACAAACCAAATTCTTACATAATACTAAACTATCTATTTCAATCAGCTCTCAATCAAAGCAAATAACAATTTGATCAAATATAAATATAAGACTAGACTATTTATTTACCATTTGTTTTCAACGTGGGGAAGAGGATGTGGACTCAAAACTGTTAGATGTTCTCGGCCAGGAAGAGCCAACAAATCATCTAACAGCTGTTGGAAGTCCGATTGTGGTTCTGGATCGTTAGAAGGAGGATGTTGATGCTCTTCAATGTGAACCGGCGGTTGTTGTTGGGGAATCTGATGAGGAACTACTATCGCTGGAATCTGATAAACCGGAGTTATTGGCTAGGGAATATGATAAGCCGGAGGTGTATGGTAAGAAGGCTGCGAAGTAGTCGGAGGCTGCGAAGTAGTCAAAGGCTGCCTAGTAGTCGGAGGCTGCGAAGTAGTCGGAGGCTCCGAAGTAGCTCCTTGCGGCGGTGGATTAGAGGCTTCGGGCTGTGTCCTCGCCGGATATTGCGCTGAAAGACTTGCTCTAGATGTCTGGAAAACCGAATTTGTCACATCGGAGGACCGGTTGGAGGCGTGAGAAGACGAGCTGACAGCTCCGACTGATCTCCCACCGGCGGATAATTGGCCACCACCGCGGCCTCTACCAGGTCGACTTTTAATTACTTTTGCCTTGCCTGCCATTATCTTCAAACAACGAGCAATTCTGAGTTTGAGAGAAATAATTTACGAGATTGAGAGAAATAGAGAAACCGAGATTGAGAGAAATAGAGATAGATTAAGAGATATCGAGATTGAGAGAAATAGAGAAATAGAGAAAGAGATACGCAGATTGAGAGTGAGAGAGTGAAAGAGAGAAAGAGATAGGTTTTCTGGGTTTCAGAGAAAGTGAGAGAGGCTAGGGTATTTCGACGATAGAAGGGAAGAAATTAATAGCGAGGTCCCTAAAGGGTCGCAAACTTGGTCGCAAATCCAAAAAAAAAGAAAGATTAATTGCCGCGTGATATAAAACCAAAAAATATTAAAAATTTCAGAATGGTCGCAAAATAGTCCTACAGTCGTCACTAAAATGCGACTGTTTTGTGAACGTCCCACAGTCGTCACTAAAATGCGACTATTCTTAACCCTATACCCTAAACCCTAAACTTTGCAATCATTCTTAATAAAATTAGACTATACAATAATTCTTTAACTAATTCTAACACTTTAAATCTCTAAATAAATATTAAACTAAGATATGTTGTGTAAATTTTGAAAGTTTTCTATATTTCAAAATCATTTCATGAAAACACATATGAACTTACTACATATTATGACAATATACAACAACAAGTTTTATAAATTGGAATTTATAAGTTTTTTAACCTGATATCATAATTCACTATATTTAAATTTTCAAATCTATGAAAAAACATTCAAATTAACATATTTACAATTCAATAATGATGATTTTTTTTAAAATGTATAGTGGAGTAGCTAAATTGTAGCAAATCGGTCACAATTTGAGGTGTTGTTAATGAATTAGTCGCAAATTAGTGGGTAAATTAAGACAACTTTGTGACTGCAAAAAATATTGTCGCAAAACCGTCTTAAAGTGGTCACAAATTGCGACTTTTTGTGACTGTTCTTAACCCATATGTTCTTACTACATTTTAAGACCCGTTTGTGACCACTAAAAAAATTGTTGAAAATTGATTTTCCGGAGTGTCGAACCACAGACCTCTAACCATATGCTTAAGTGTTTAACCAATGTGCCATTACGATCATTCGTTATTTTCTTACATTAACTAATATATAAAGACACGATAATTATACATGATAATTATATTACAAAGATATTATACATGATAATTATACATGATAATGTATGGTACACAGATATTATACATGATAATTATACATGATAATTATATTACAAATTAAACATACAGAGATATAAATTAAAGTATTATTCAAGTTCCTCATCGATCTTCATCATCGGAAAATGATAAATTACAAAGAAATTCGTCCTCTGCTTCTTGGTCTTCGATCTCAAAATCAATTTCTTCATAAGGATGATTTCATCTACTAAACTATCAATTATGATTTCATCAATCGTATCCGTGAGGCCATCATCAACTGTTTGCTGTAATATAACCGGCTCTTTTTCGTTAAACTTTCCCTGAACACCTTTCTTTGGATTTACTTTGAGAACTGTGAGCCACACCTTCCGAGGTCGTTTAATGTATGGGTATGGAAGATAACAAACTTGATCAGCTTGAGATCCTGTACATTAAGTAGGTGTAAAATTAGAAGTAGACATATATATACACCCATCATATACATACTTAATTAAAACAAAACTTAATTACCTAAAATAAAAGGTTCGTAATTTTGATATCTCCTCGATGATAGCACATCAACAACGCCTCCTTCTCGCATTCGAGTGCCTTTGCCAATCGTAGGGTCAAACCATTCACAGTAGAAAAGTGTGATTTTCAAATTTAGAAATCATGGATACTTGAGCTCTATGATATTTTCCACAGTCCCATAAAAATCATCCTCTTCGGATGCTTCAGAATAATTTTGTCATCGCACACATACCCCATAATTCATTATTTTTTCGTGAGTCTGTGGTCTCGCGTGTGAAACAAATACCCTCTTGTAAAATACATGGGCCATGACTTGACTTTATTTTCAGGACCTTCCACTATTTCATGAACCCAAGGAGGAAAATTTTCTTGACTTTTCATTGTACTCACCTATATATGTATATGCAAATATATTAAAACTAAATTCATAAAATATTTGCCTTCGGTTAATAGATGGATAAGAAATTAAATACGTACATATTGGCGAACCCATATATGAAAATATTCATCTCCTTTCGACTTCACCTCCGCATCAGAGAGTTCTGGATATTCAAATCGAATATGAGCGTCCAACAATCTGTTTTGCCAAAAACAATAAGAAATATTTAATTAACTAAATTAATTATCACAATTAAGTTAATGAACCGTATATAAAGTACCTCTCAAGTGGTTGAAAATAGTCACAATTGCGCAAGACATATGCATGTGCGCATTTATAATCTTTCTCAGTTAACCAAAATTCAGTACTTTGGCCACTTGGACGACCTATTTGAGTGAATATATCCGGTACTTGTATAGGATATACCGGTACTTCACCTTCATCATACCGACTTGACCTGAGAAATAATAATATATTGGCGTCCAAAAATAGTTACTTTCATTTTAAGTAGTATAATTTGAAGCGAAAATTGAAATTAGTGTTCGGAGAAATATTCACCACCATACCTTCTTCTGCGAGCTGTAGAAATGTGCGAAGGAAAGTAGTGTTCTGAGAAATACGATATCTTGTCATTTATGTATGATTGAACTATTGATCCCGCTGGATATCTTTTTTTCTTCGCCTTCCCTTTTAAACGTTTAAAAAACCTTTCGAAGGGATACATCCACCTATATTGCACAGGACCACCAATCTCCGCTTCATAATATAGGTGTACAGGTAGGTGCTCCATCACATCAAAGAAAGAAGGTGGGAAGATTTTTTCCAAGTTACTCAAAATCATGACAATGTTATCCTTCAGAATTTTGAGGCGGGTTTGATCCAATGATCTACTACTTAAGTCATGGAAAAATGCTCCAATCCCTACGACAATATTAAAATCATATAAGTTATATATATATATATATATATATATATATATATATATAAGTGAAACATATATGATAATATATATACCTGATAATGCAAGGTGCACGTTACGCGGTAAAAGTTCTGCAAAGACAAACGGAAGCAATCGTTCCATAAATACATGGCCGTCGTGACTTTTCATTCCTGAGAGCTTTCCACCGTTGATGTCTGCACAACTAGCTAAATCTGCTACATAGCCATCGGAGAATCTAACCTCATGTTTGACCCATTGTAGTAAGCTTTCTTTCCCTTTTGAAGTCAATCGCCAAATAGGAAATGGAGCTCTCCCTCGATCATCTACATGCAAATCTTTCCGAGAAATTTTTTTTGCAATATCTAATCTTGACTTTACTGTGTCTTTTGATCTGTCTTTAACATTTATAACAGTATACATGATGTTATCGAAAAAATTCTTCTCGATATGCATCACATCAAGATTGTGTCGTAGCGTCAGATCGGTCCAGTACGGTAGCTCCCAAAATATGCTTTCTTTATGCCAATTATGCCACTCCCCATAGCCGTCCACTTTATTTTCATGACCATTTCCACCCACTTCAGATGTTTTGGGTGGTTCTGCATGCCTTATACGCTCAAATAGAACTTGTTCGGCAGTTAAAGATTGTGGTGGGTAGTCGTTCAATGCGTGCTTTCCCTTCAAAAAGTTTATTTTATTCTTCCGTAACGAATGACTTACAGGAAGAAATATTATGTGACAGTCAAACCAACATGTCTTCCTACCAGCCGGAAGATAAAAAGCATTTGTATCATCCATACAAATAGGACACGATAGTCTTCCATGTGTCGTCCATCCCGACAACATACCATATGCTGGAAAATCGCTTATAGTCCACAAAAGAACATCTTTCATGTTGAAATTTTGATCTAATGACATATCATATGCCTCAACTCCGTTATACCATAACTCCTTTAACTCTTCGATCAGTGGTTGGAGGAAAACATCAAGACTGGCTCGTGGATGATTTGGTCCCGAATTCAAAATCGTCAGAAATAAATACTCAGTATTCATGCACATATTTGGCGCTAACTTGTATGGAGTCATGATCACAGGCCACAACGAGTGATTTTTTGACATACCAAAATGATTAAAACCGTCAGTACATAACCCAAGATATACGTTTCGCGTTTCTTCTGCAAACGTTGGATGCAACTGTTGGAAATTCTTCCACTCCGCAGCATCAGATGGATGACACATTACTCCGTCTTTTGAATCATGCTCAACATGCCATCTCATCGATCACGCAGTCTTCTCTGATTGGTACATTCTCTTTAATCTGTTAGTGATAGGTAAATACCACATACGACTAAACGGGGTTTTAGTTCGTCCCTCACTAGCCTTATATCTTGGTTTTGCACAGAACTTGCAATGTTCCAACTTCTAATCTTCTTTCCAGAAGAGCATACAATTATCTATACATACATCAAATGTATGGTATGACAATCCTAGCTTTCGCATCAAACTTTCTGTCTCGTAGTACGAACTAGGTGCTTGATTACCCTCTGGTAAATACTCCGTAAATAATTCAGACCATGAGTTCATACAGCTTCCAGCCATATTATGGTCTGACTTAATGTTCATGAACCGAGCAGCCAAAGATAACTTTGACTGACCTTCACGACAACCATCATAAAGTGAAGTATTTGCAGCATCTAACATGTCATAAAACCGTTTTGCATCTTGGGTAGGTTCTTCATGTACATGATCATATCCACTTTCATCATGTTCATGATGATACCCATGATGATTAAATGGCGTAGCACCATGAAATGCATCATTCACCATCCCAACATATACATTCCCCCTATCATATGTTGTTGGTTGATGATTACCACTAGTATAATCTACATTATCATAATTATGACTATTCGATCCTCCCCCAACAACATCATAATCTTCACCATGTTCACACCATACATAATATCCTGGCATAAATCCTCTACTATTCAAATGTTTCGAAATTGTACATCCTTGCAAAAATTTGGAATTTTGACATTTTAAACAAGGATAGTAAAATTTACCCCCACTACTTTGCGCTAGTGGCTGATTATTAGCAAAATTCATGAACTGATCTACCCCAACCAAGAATTCACTGGAGGTATTATTTGTGTGTGGATCGATTCTATTATACATCCACTCTCGTGATGAAGGCCACATTGTTTTTTTTTTTGAATCACTTGTTTTTTTTTTATGTTTTTCGTTTGTGTAAAATGTGGAGTGTGGGTTGTTATATTTATAGAAAAATTTTATGACTCTTTTGCGACCAAAACAATCAGTCATAAAAGTTTGGTGTACCAAACCAACAACTCTCATTCTTTTCACGTTTTATACCAACGTTTTCCGACCACATTTTCCAAAATATTCGGTTACAAATCAGTCGCAAAAATAGGACTACTTTTGCGACTACATTTCTTAGTTGCTAATTTGGGACCATATTTGCGACCACATTTTACAGTCCCAAATTTGGGACTACTTTTGCGACCATATTTTCCGACTTAAAAATTAGTCGCTAATTCGTTGTACTTTCCGACTCTTTTGCGACTACAAATAATTCGTCGACGAACAGTCGTTAAACAGTCGCAAATAAGCGACTCTTTTATGACTAAATAGGTTCGTCGGTAATTTGCGACTATTTTGCCTCTGCTTTTACAAGAGTCGCAAAAGGGTTGCAAATTGGTCACAATTTAGTCTCAAACTTTTGTGACAAAAAAAAAGAGTCGGAAACTGTGGTCGCAAAAACTGTTTTTTTTTTGTAGTGTATGTCTTCTAGACATTTTTTGTTTTAAATATATGTCTTTTGGACATTATTTTTGTTATATGGTTTTTCTGGAACATTTCATAAATGTCTTCAGGACATTTATTTTATGGAAGTAGTGATCTAAGGAGACATAGTCTGCCATATGATCATAAGCCAACCATATATTTAAGGAGGCAGAATCTGCCATATAATATGAGGAAACATAGTCTACCATATGATCATAATCGTGATGGCATAACCTATCATAATGATCGGTTCGGGGAAGGCAGCGCCTATCATCCCGAAAATAAATATAAACGGATCGAACATAAATTAAACCTCACATTTCTGATATAGGAACGGATCGTGCTGATAACGTGTTATAAACTATATGTGTATGGTGAAATATGTATGTATGTATTATAATATATTATATGTATATATGTGATAGTATTGTCGAGAGAAGAGAATAGAGTAAAAAAACTTTCTTATTTCGTACCCTTCCTTTACAAAACAAGCTTACATATTTATAGTAAAAATGAGTCGGTGAAACTTAGTCAGTAAGTACATAAAACAGTATAATATTGTTATATGGATAATCATCCATTATTTTCAACAATAAAAGAATTGATCGGATAATTAACCGTTTTTAACAGATTTTTTTTTTGGACTTTGGTTGTCTAAATTGGCTACCTATAGTTTTATGTATCTAAGATTTATATTATTCATTTAAAATCCCACATGAATATTTCAAAATTTAAACATTGGCTCAGTGGTAAGGAAAAATCCCCCATAGACACGGATAGGTCGAAAACCAGATTAAGGAATCCTTGAACTCTCTCACTATATCTCTTAATTATATAATACAGGACTAATCACCTTCTTCCTACTCGTATTTTTTTTTTGTTAAATTTACGCATTAATCACAACTCCACCTAAACTTTTGACTTATTATATTTGGTGCGAGATAAGAAAAATAGCAGAATTTACTTCATCTAAGATGGTAGAAAACAAATCAGGTGGTCTTAATTTGTATTCTATGGTTTGAATATATATACCTGATAATACCTTTGTATACAAATCCTCTGGGATCAAAATCAATATCTTTAAGGACCACTCGACGCTATCAATTCTCTGGAACTCATTTCTTTGATCTCAGCCTTTGCAAGCCGAACCAAGAACAACCCCGCAAAGAAAATCGAAACAATAAGCATGAAAAAAACACTGTTCCACCCTATGCTCGATATGTAACCAGCGAGCAGCGGTCCCAGAGCTGCCCCAACAGAACCAGTACCGTCTATAATAGCTGTTACTGTCGCTAACGCCCGACCATTCCCTTTAATGGAGTCTTGTGTTCCAAGATCAGCTGCAACGGCTGTGGTTATAAGTGCATAAGGACCATTTACTAATAACCCGGATATAAACATCCAGGCAATGTTGATGAACATGGAGACACTCCCATAGATTCTGTACATAATTAAGGCAGGAATGGAAAGTGAGAAGAATGCGATTGATGTGAGGGCACGAGCTTTGATTTTATCGGAAATGAACCCTGCTGATATTCCACCAAACACTCCTCCTATGTCAAATACTGTCGAGAGAATCCCAGCGGTTTTGTGGGAGAGATAAACACCCGCAACAGCTGTTTCGAAGCATACGAGTAAGAACATGAGTCTTAGTGATGCAAGTTTCGGTTATATAGAAAAAACCATAGATGCATAGAAGCTTTACCTTGGTGCCTTAAGTAGTATGGTAACCAATAGAGGAATGTGTAAGCGACGAGTTTCGAGAAAAACAAGCAGAAAGCAAAAGGCATAACACCAGGCAATCTCCACGCCTCGATAAACCCGATAGCTGACAAAGAATCAACCAATTCTGCAGTTTCAAGAAGCCCTGCATCCTCAGCTTCCGTTTTTCTCAAACTTTCATCTACATTCTCAGCTAAACTCATCTCAATCTCTTTTCCCGGTTCTTCAAACCCCAACTCATTAGGACTCACAACTAACCACAAAAACACAACAATTCCAGATACAATCACAATAACACCAGGCAAAACAAAAGACCATCCCCATCCGAAATCGAGAACGGAGGAAGCGATAACCGAGCCAACGATATTACCAACAGATGTATGAGAATTCCACACACCCATAATCAATCCACGTTTCTCTTTCCCACACCAATTCCCAACAACAGAGACAACACAAGGCCACCCAATAGATTGAAACAAACCACAAACAATCTGAACACTGATGTAAAACCCAAGCAAATGCACATTCATCCAATACCCTAATCCGAAAACAACAGTGAGAATCCCACTTCCCATCATTCCAAACACAAGAAAGTATCTCAAATCGATTCTATCTCCTAAATGCCCTGCGAAATACATACCCAGAGCATACGACGAAAGGAAAGCAAGATCGAGCTCACCGAGTCTCTGGGTTCCTTTAGCTCCATTAAAAGGAGCCCATCCATTATCAATCGATGAATAATTTGATGTAACGGAAGGTCCAAGGACGCTCTTGACGATGCTTGGAGGTTTACGAGAGGCGTGGAAGGAGGCATAGGCTATGAAGGTGATGATGAGGACAAAGATTTGATGGAAAGTGAAGGTTTTGTGAGAAAAAAACGCCGGAGCTTGTCCGACGATTCTTGATTGCATATTGAATCAGTTGTAGAGCACACGCATCGTGACTTGGAGGATCTTTAAAGCAGAAAGTTTGATCCTTTTTCTCTGGGTAGGTGCTAGATTTTGTAAAGTCGAAGCAACCAGATCCTGGAACGTTCAGGGTTGTTACCTTTCGGCGGTCAACTTTTTTTTTTTCTTTGTTTAGGTTCGGTAGTATAGTTTAGATCGTATATTTTTCTTCGGACAAAAGAATAGAGCTGCCCTGAACTGAATTTTGGTACAGTAAGTGTGTATGCAAAATCCATGTAATTGATAAAAGATTTTAGATCGGAGGACGAAACCTGAGTACATCAAATCCAAACCTAAGTGTAAAAGAAAAAACTAACATTTCCATTGAGGCAAATTAAAATCCCAAAAGCTAATCGTTGACATAAATTAAACTTCATATGTTAATGAAATTGTCATAATTCATCTTGTTGTTGAGGAGAGGCATTCAGATTCGATGAAAATGAGTGGAGCTGGTTGTGTGAGAAACGCCTAGACTCAAACACAGCATCTCCAATGCTAAACCCCAAGAGGGGTTGTTAAGAATTTTTTAATAATAAATTTTGATGATTTAAAAATTAAGAATCCCATCAATTTTTTCACCTCCAATGGTGAACCTCATTAGGGGTTCTTACAAAAAAAAAATTGTTAGCTCCATTGGGCAAATTCCAGACACATCAAGCAAAATCAGGTTATATATCATCTTTCCAATAAAAATTCTCATCTAAGAAATTAACCAATTGGCAAATTTGGTGACCAAGTCTGTTATCTTTGGCACAAAAAAAAAACTTTATTTGTCTCATCGCAGAAAATAAATAAGAGAATTAGAAATTGAAGAAACCAATTCGTTTGTCTATTCGTAAATGTCAAATCATGATATAAGCACCTGCAGCAGCATATAAGCTTTGGCACAGAGGACACCGCTTCCAAAACTTGGAAGAAACGAGTTAACGTATTGAGAGCCAGCAAATTTAGCAGAGGAAGAATTAATCATGATAGTAATATCCTATGCTCCATCACTACTCATTGGAGACCATCCATCATCCGCAAAACCATTAACAGCATCACTGAAACCACTGAATTTCAAGAAAAGCAATTAGAATAATGCTTGGGACAGTAAAACTAAGCTTATCGAGGAAATTTATTACCGGCAGAGTCTTTGGCTGAAAGTTCTTAAAACTGCAGACTGGCGACCACCACTATACTGACCTTCTCCACTAGTTTCTTGAGCAATTTGCCTCACATGTCTCAGAGCCTGAAATGTGGAAGTAAAACTCAGAAACACAGAGCCTAATCAGGTCACTGGTGGGTCAGGTTTATATGGAACTTACAGCGACGGTCATTTTCTGAGCAAGAATTTTGGAAGACTCATAGAGAGGCCTCAGGACTTCAGGAACGCTTGAAACCTACCAAAGCAAAGAGACTTAGCAATCAACATAAATTAGGAAACTCTGAAGAGACCTGATGTGTTTTTATTAATCAGATGCTTACATCCAAATCAACATGATCAAAAATGTGAATAATGGAACCACCACCATCACAAGGACGGATAAGAAACCCGCTTGACACCATTTTGGCTCTCACGAAGCTTGAAGACAGTGGACTATTGGGGCCACCAGTTGCAGAAGTGAGTGACTTCTCACAAACCTGAAGGAGAAAAGCATATATAAACACAAACTAAACAACACCTCAACTCAAAGTAGCTTCAATCTCCAAAATCAGAGCATGTGCATTAACATCTAGATTCAAAGTTTTCCATTTGGCTTCAGGGATAAGAAGCAGAAGAAGCTAGAGCTACTTTAATGACCGAACTTTGATACAACTATAAAATGTATTGTGCTTCAACGATTCATAGGCAGCAAAAAAAACTCACCATGGCTTGGCCGAGACCCAAAACATCCCATCTCTCAGGGTAAGAAGAGGAAATATGATGGCCTTCAATCAATTCCTCCTCGTCTTCGTGTTTACCTCCAATTCTCTCGATTTCGCTTTCATCCAAATCATCCAATTCTCTGCCGTCACCATTTCTAGAAACTATGAGAGCCGATTGCCTCTTTTCCGCCATGGAATAATGAATCCTCAAGTTCCCAGAGCCTCGTAAGACATGAAAACAAATCAATGATTCAATAATAAGAAACCAATCGTGCGGAAAATCAAAAGCGAAATGAGAAGAACAGAGACTTACGGCTGCAACACCACCTCCAACGATCACATACTTGAAACTCTTCTCTTCCGCCATTGATGCGATCGAATCGTCCACAAATCGCTTTTGATTTCGACAAGAAATTATCGAGAGAAGGAGAGAAATTGTCCCGTCAATTTTTTTAGCAAAAACCAATGAGGACTCAACACCTGTCCTAAGAGACTCGTTAAGAACCAGCTCTAAAAACTCTTAGCTAAGGATCGGTTCTTAGGTATTTAACTCTTTTTCATTTTTTTTATTCTTAAAAACTTTAAGAACCCCTCAAGATCCCTCCGTTGGAGATGGTCTTACTCCGTGTAATACTTTTATTCAAAACGAGAGGAGTAATTTAGAAAAAGAAAACTCCATAAAGGGGTAAATACGGTAGGGACTGCTAAAAACTTGAGCTATACTCCTAGCAAGAACATGGACTAGACTAGTGTTAGTTAAGACATCAATATAAGGAAAGCCTGATTCACAACCAGGGTCGGCCCTGAAATTAGGGAGGCTTAAAAAATTAACCTTTAAAATTAGAGATCAATAATCATAGGGAGAATAACTAAACTAACCTTTAAAAATGTCTTAATTACTAGAACAATGCAAATCTTTCTAAAATACTATAATATCTTAGGGTACCGATTTTGCCTTTTTGGCATTTGTTGACAAAAACGTAATTACGATATTGTCATTACTATTTTTAATCCACATCAGTGCGCTCAGATAAAAAAGTCTACCGTTCTTTGACGGTAAATTTAATTATTATTGGTAGACTTATTTTTTGGCCGATAGACTTATTTTTGGACCGGTAGACTTATTTTTCTGCCGGTAGACTTATTTTCGGCCGGTAGACTTATTTTGGGCCGGTAGAATTATTTCGGGACAGTAGACTTATTTCGGTAGACATATTTTTACGAGGTGGTAGATATGTTTTTGGGCGGTATATTTATCAATTTTTTGGTAGATTTATTTTTAATGATGGTAGATTTGTTAAGACTTGGTAGATTTAATGAGCGATCGGTTGACTTTTTTGTAGACATTTGACCAAATTGGTAGATTTATTTTCTTTGATAGTAGATTTATCTCATCCGCGGTAGACTTCTTTTTATAATGGCGGCATGCTTATCATCGGATGGTTCATTTTTTGGTGACGATAGATTTATTGTAATGACGGTAGACTAATATTATCGTGGTAGACTTATTCTTAAAACGGTAGATTTATTTTTAATGACGGTAGTTTTATTAAAGGTCAGTAGAATTATTTATAAAACGCTAGACTTATATAAACTTTCTGGATACACGAAATTGGTAGACTTATCATAAGTTGGTAGATTTATCCGAAGTTGATAGATATATCTGACATTGATCATTTTTATTGACGGTAGACTTATTAAAAGTGGAGATTATCAAATGACGATGTTGCCCACCAAAGATCTTCAAATTTGCCAAAAAAAAAAAACATGCACCCACCTTCATCTAGGGTTGCGCCGCCAACTCAGAAAAACCATGAAGTATTTTCCAAGATGTTGAAGATCTTCAACATCCTCTCTTCTTCATCACGATAGTTCTGACAACATTTATCTTGCAATTTTTGTTCTTCATCATCATCTCTTCATCATCTTCAACCATGGTAATCCACATTAAAATGTTATTAGAGACATCAATATCCAAACACACATCATATGAAACAAGTTTTCCATATCGTATGAAACAAGGCTACCATTTCGTATGAAACAAGTGTACCATATCGTATGAAACAAGTCTACCATATCGTATGCAACAAGTCTGCCAAATCGTAATGAAACAAGTCTACAATATCGTGGGAAAAATACTAAGAACTGATCAACTTTGATTATTTTTCTGTGTTTGGTGATGTAGACTTCATGATTCTATGTTTGGTTTTGCTACACTTATTGTGTTTTTGGTTAATGTTACATGAAGACTTGTTTATGTTTTGCTAGACTTTGTGTGTTTGACGATTCCTACAAACTATATCCGAAAAGCCAGCTTTCTATATCACCAATTTCATCTTTTGAGAGAGTGAATTCATGGGATCTGGCTAACCAACTAGAGGAAGAGCTAGCGGAAGTCGGGAATCAACATGACGGATCTACAACTTGACGAATCCTGATATGTATCTCTGCAACTCAGATCAACGAAGCAACAAAGCGCTCGGCCTGAAGCTTTACCAAACCGAGGATGAGACGAGATGAAACAAACCAGAAAATAAGTCTATCATAAAAATTATAAACGTCTACCACAACGTATCAAACATGTCTACCACAATGTATCAAACAAGTCTACCACAACGTATTAAACAAGTTTATCATCAAGATTTTAAACAATTCTACCACAACATATTAAACAAGTCTACCGCAACGTATTTAACGATTACACCACTGGGATGAGTGATGGACCACGATCTAATAGTGTTGCTTTTTTTGTTTGTTTCTTCCGTCAGCCATTCTAGCAACCTTCTCTTTTATGTGCTTTTCCGTTACACCTTACTTGTCTTTCTGCCCTTACGTTCTTTTCTTGCATTCTCTTTCTGACTTACCTGTAACTCTTTCGTTTTATTCCTAAACGTTTCTTTTCCGTTTCGTTCCTTCACGGACTTCTTTCATTGGATTCGAGGACGAATCCTCTTCAAGGGAGGGAGGGAGAATGTGATAACCCAAACCGGACCAACCGGCTCAATTTCTAATTTTTTCCTAAACCGAAACAAGACCTATAAAAACCGCAAAGAAGAAAAAAAAACCATAAGTCTATTATTTTTTTCTCTCTTCTCTCTCTCGCGGCTCCTTTGCTCTCTCTCTCTCTCTCTCGCGTCTCCTTGCTCTCTCTCTCCCTCGAGCTCTCCGCCGGCCTCTCTCACCGCCGCACGCCAGCCTCATCTCCGCCATGCCGCCTCTCCTCTCTCCTGCTCGCGCCGTCGCTGCACCCACCGAGAGAAGCCGCCGAGATTACCTTCTCACGTCATCACCACCGCCGCCACCTTACGAGCCACTTTGCCGACGAACCGCTGGGAACCAGACGATGGAAAACTATAAAATTGAAGCCTCGAGTCTCCTCTTTCCATGAAGCTCGAGTTCATCCGAATCAAAGATCCGAGTCAGAAGATATGTCTGTTCCAGTGCACGGCGTCGGATTTGCCTCTCCACCTTCACCGTCGAGTTCCTCTGATGAGTTCAAAGGTGAGCTAGTCACGTCACCGTCTCTGCCTTCTCCTCCACCGCATGCAGTCAGTTGAGGGCGTGATGCATTTCCCTTTTTCCATTATTCGATTTGATGTCGATATTCCATTTTTAAACCGTTGTTGCCTGTTTACTTGTCTAGTTGGGTAGTGGGTAATGGGTAGAACTTGGAATTGTGATTCATTTGTTTGCTGTACCAGATTAATCTGTCTGGCTGGTTAGTTGAATTGTCCTTTTTGTGTGTCATGCACATAGATGAATGTTTGCGTGCAAGATTAAACCGGTATTTCTTGAGATATGTTAGTAAACGTTAGGTCCTCGACACTGTGATGGGATCAGTGGTTCGATTTGTTTACGCACCCGAGACCAGCATTCTGGTAGGCTTGCACGGGGTTAAAAGAAGTTATCCCGATGCTTCGGGCCAGAGAGCCAAGTATGAGAAAAGGTCGGAGAGCCAGACCGATTCCCATTGTGTTAGATTGCGTGTGAGCACTGGTAGAGTGTATTGATTGAGAACCGAGAAGAGTAAAGAGTAAAGAGTAATGAGATTATGTGTTGAATTAAGAAAGACTAATTAAAAAAGGAATATTGTGTGGAACCTTGATTGAGATCGTTTTAGGTTTAGACTGTTGGTCATTATTTTCGTGTAGTGTTGAAAGGGTTAAGTGGGTCTCCGGAGGCTCATCCTCAATGGGTAATCTCGATTACTGAACCCTCTCCCCTTGTTTATTCTCAGGTTAGATTGGATCGTGTGAGTTGTGTTGTTGTTGTTACCGGGCGTTTTCCTGGCGATCTTGTGCTGATGGCCATTGGTGACGATCTAACATGCCCGATTCTGGGTTATCTCCGGAGACCCGGGATATGGATGTTACAAAGTGGTATCAGAGCCCATGATTAGATCACTTTAGTGCTATCCTAGAGTGGTTGCGATCAAAGTTTGAAATGTTTTACAAAAAAATAATAAAAATATTTTGTTTGAGTTATGATTTTATTATGTATTATTTCAAACCGAGAACAACAACAACATAGACCACGATCTAATAGAGTTGCTTTTTTTGTTTGTTTCTTCCGTCAGCTGTTCTAGCAACCTTCTCTTTTTTGTGCTTTTCCGTTCCACCTTACTTGTCTTTCTGCCCTTACGTTCTTTTCTTGCATTCTCTTTCTTACTTACCTGTAACCCTTTCGTTTTATTCCGAAACGTTTCTTTTCCGTTTCGTTCCTTCACGGACTTCTTTCATTGGATTCGAGGACGAATCCTCTTCAAGGGAGGGAGGATTCGTCCCGAGCTATTCCTGGTTATCACTGATATGCTCAAATTAATACCCTATAAGTACTAAAGCAGTTGTTGTAGTATATGTAGGGGTCGAACACAAGGACTCCCGGAAACACACAATAGATTGTATAGATGAAAATCAAGCTAAGCAGTTCAGTTGAAACAAAAAGCAATAGACGGTAAAAGAATTGTAAATTCGATTGGGGAAAGATAGGTTCAGGGATATTTCTCAGGAAATCAATGAATACAGATAAACTAACTAACATGATTAAGATTTAGCGCGGTTCCTGAACTCAAATCACTAAGATATATCTAACCAACTCTTGTTTCGAAAACTATCTAAGCCTAGATCCTAGAATTCCAAATCTCTTTGCGAATCCTAAAGTCTAAACAAACTTTTAGTTCTAGTTTGATTTGTTCACAAAACAACTAAACCAAATCTCTTTGCGAATAGTTATTTTTCTCACCTTAGGTTCTATCAGGTAATTAATCACACTCTCGTGCCTAATCAATTATCCTAAGATCTAAGTTCTAGGTGATCAATCTAGAATTAGCTTTGCAAACAACCTATGGTGAAGAACTAATTCAGATAGTGAATCTTAATAACTAATCAATGTAGTATTCAGAGAAAACCCTTATGAGAACCCTAAACCTAACAAGAGATCTACTCAGACATGGAAATTAAATCAATAAACATGTTTGAATAAATCATCAAATAAAATAGAAAGAGTAACAAGAGGGTTCGAAATCTTCTCCCGGACGAACAGAGTTTCAGACTTGTCTCCCTTCAAAAGCTCTCTCACAAAAACAAAGTAAAATAAAGCATAGTCATGAAAGTGGCTGTAAAATCCTATTAAATAACCTAAATCACGTTTTGGGGCTTCTTGTAAATAATAAAGTCTTCTGGGCAATTTTGCAATTCTTCAACTGTTCATTAAAGTCGCGGTCCGTGGTTTGCTGCGGTGAGTATCGACCGATACTAGTCAGTATCGATCGATACTGAGGCTTCAAATTGGGTACTCAGCTACACGAACGTCTGCTTTGCTCCAAAATGCTCCAGAAAGCTCCAATATCTCCAATTATGCTCCAAACGTGCTAAAACCTGTAAAAGACTCTAAAACACTACAAAATAGTAGAAAGACTCTATAAAACGGACTTATATCATGGCCTAAAAGGGGTAAAAACCATGATATATCAACTCCCCCAGACTTAGCATTTGCTTGCCGTCAAGCAAATAGAAGACTAAACCAGAGAAAGAGGTTTGAAAATATAGAGACTCACTTGTTCTTGAAATATTGCAATGACCATTTTCCTTAGTGCTCCACATATCACCTAACCAGCTTTTGATCTAACCACCATGTACGTCTCCGTAGACATTCGCAGATTCCCAGACTACACACATTTTTTCACAGAATCGTTCAATCAAGCTTTCCTCGCCAGTTTCATAGCTGTGCTTAATACCAAGAACCTTCTAGATTCTTTCCCATACAATATCATGACAAGGAACCATCCAATTTCACACTTTCTGGTATTATTTCTCTCCTCCAGACTTATTTCTTATTATATCCCACATATGCTTATTAAGGTTCGAGATGCGAGTATTGATGGTGTTTGCCACCGAATCCCCGGTTCTTCCCTTAAAAAGTAATCAAAGGTGTAGGCGAATAATGGTATCACATGAAATTTTCCTAACCTCGCTTTCACCTCTGTGTGATCATTCCCTCTGAAGTAGAATAATGGGATCGCTGGAAATTTTCCTAACCCTCTACTCAGAAGAAAATCATTTCATCTTTTAATGCATCTTATTTATTAACTTGTAACAGGGAGAGAATTACCATCACTTTAAACACGTGGGTTCCTTTGTCAAATACTAATGAAGAATCAAGCTCTGTGGACATCAATCACATCAATGAAGTGCAAAAATTTGGCTCAGGCTTTAACAAACTTTGCTGGAAACATGGGTGTCTTTTAGTTAACTGGTCAGCCTTTGAATTTTTCATTAGTAGATCTGTAACTGATTCTGTAACAATGGTCACTTAGAAGCAGAGTCAGAACAAAAGATTCAAGAAAAAGATCACAGTCTCCAACAAAGTTTTGACTCAATAAAACAAATTTTGACTCAAAAACGACTGACTGTAAGAAAAACAAAAACAATGTCATCGACTACCTCCCCCACACTTAAACAACACTGTCCCTAGTGTTATCTAACTTAGAGTTGGTAAAAGAAAACAAAAGAACATAATAGAATTATGAAAAACAAGAAGTTACCGTGCTGGAACATCGAGTATCGACCGACACACGGCCTGGTATCGATCGATACCAGGCTTAAGTCGACATGATGAACTTTCTCATTCGCGTAGGGTGTCGACCGATACCAATAGGGTATCGATCGATACTCAGGCGATTTCGTGTTTGCTCCTTGTTCATCCCGACACAAAACACAAAACGAAAAAGAAAAATAAAAAGACTTATATACAAACTCACTAGTGGGTTGCCTCCCACCAAGCGCTCGTTTAACGTCATTAGCTTGACTGTACCGCCATTCAGGCGATCAGTCAGGAGAAGATTGAGAACTTACTCCAAAACAAGCTCAACAACTTGACATCGCCAGTTTCAGAGTTCTGCTCAACATGCTCTCCACAAACTCCTTTCCTTTCTCTTTCAGCTCCGAAGTAAGAAGAACTCGAGCCTTAGAGAATGGTTTCGAAGTTCCTTTGCACTTCACCTTGTATTCAATCGAAACCCCATCATACTTCTAAGGGATTAAAGTCATAGAAGCATCACCCTTCACTCCTTTGTTCTTCACCTTCTTCTTTGCCTTAGATGTTTTGACGTCCTTCTTGGTGATGACAGAAGGACTATCGAGAAGGTCTATGACAGTTGACTCATCAGGAGGCTCTTCCAAAAGATTAACTACCAACGTCTCTCCTGTAACAATGGTGTTGCAAGAGATATGTGTGGGAGTTCCTCTAGTAGGAATGGTTTTGTAGTACACCTCCTTGTCAATGTATGAGAACGAGATTCTCTTACTAGCCATATCCATAATTGCACCAGCCGTAGCCATGAACGGTCTTCCAAGAATCAACTGCGTACTAGATCTTGCACTCATCTCCACAATCTCAAAATCGGTATGAACCAGACAGTCTCCTACTTTAACCATCAAATCAGGGAATGTACCGTATGGAATCGATGTGGAAGAGTTCGCGAATGTGATAGATGTCTTGGGAGATCGAATATCAGCTCCCAATCTCTCTGCAATTGCCCTTGATATGACATTGACGATAGCCCCCGAGTCAACGAGAGACTCTTTGAATTCAACTCCAGAGATGGAGCATGGAACTGAGAATATTCATGGGTCTTCCCTCATAGGCAACTGCCTAAGCGGTAGTGACTTGCTTCTTGCCTTGATAAAGAGTACTTCGATCTCTTCCAGAGTTTCTCTGCAATCTTGGAAGTGACTCAGTAGAGGGCGGTACTCTAGAGCTTCTTCAAAAGTCAGTGTGTGGGGAATCCTTCGTACCATCTTCTCAAAGTCAAGCAGCTGCTTTGGAGAAATATGGTCTCTGAGGTGTCTGGGTGGCATGGGGTATGGCTCCTTAGGTTTGAAAACCCTTTCTGCACTCAACTCGGGTTTTGTTTCAGCAACTGAACTGGTATCGACCGACACAGGAGTGGTGTCGATCGATGCTTTTGCTCTGGAATCGTCCCTGGCAGAACTTTGGACGTGTGTCGATCTATACAAGGGAGTATCGGTCGACACAGGGGTGGTGTTCGAATTCTCACCGTCAGATATATCATCAACAAAATGAAGCTCCACAACCAACTTATCCAGCATAGTTTTGCATATGGCATCCTCCCATTCCATCTTTGTCATCTTAGGGGGCATAAGATAAGGTATTATGGGTTTGTACACCCTCTCCTTGAAAATCACTGGTTCCTTCTCGACATGCGCCTCAGTATCGACCGACATAGAAGGAGTATCGATCGATACACGGGATTTTGGATCTCCTCGTGCAGGTGTCTGGACTAGTATCGATCGATACAAGGGAGTATCGGTCGACACATGGGAATTTTCAGAATCCCAGTCGTCATCTTCAGCAAGATCGACGAAAGTCTCTGCAATTGGGTTGTTCTTCACTCCTGTAATCACCTCTTTCCCACTCGTCAAGGTGATGGCATTAATGTATGCTCTTGGATTCTCAGTTTTCCCTGGGAGAAAACCTTCCTGCCTCTTCACAGCTGCTGCTGTCTGAGCAACCTGAGTTTCCAGCTTCTTCTGAGAGACATTGAGAGCTTTAGTTTTCCCATTCAGATCAATGTACAGAGAGTCAATCTTTCCATTGAAATCCACTTGCAGATTTTGCTATCCCTGAAGAATTTGTTCAAACATGGATTCCATCTTACTCTCTGTGGACTATGGAGAGATGGGTTGGTACGAAGAGTTTCCATAATTGCGAGTGAAATCGCTGCTCTGGAGTGGTTTCTGTGCAAATTGATTTGCCCCAAAGCCAGATTGGTTTCCCTCAAACTTGTACCCACCTTGCTGAGTGTTGTTGTACCCAAATCGCTGACCCTGAAAACCAGACCACCAACGTAGTTAACATCCTCTACTTCATCTTCATCAATATTATCGACTCCATCAGCAAAGTGTACAGTCTTCTTCGACTTCCCGATCAGAAGATCTAGCTTGGCTTGAATTTCAGCAATCTGCGATCCATCAATTCTCCCATTCTGTCTCTTTCGCTCAAAGTCTGCATTTTTGGTGCTATTGCTAGACGCCAAATTCTCAATAAGCACATAGGCATCATCTGGATACCTGGTATTGAAATTCCCTTTGCTCGAAGCATCCAAAGCCATCTGATACCTCCAATCAATTCATCTGAAGAAGAAACCCATCAGCTGAACATCAGAGTAGCCGTGATGTGGACAATCTCTATGGTATGATCTGAATCTCGTCCAAGCAGCCTTGAACGCCTCAGTAGGTCCTTGAGAAAACTGGGAGATCTTGTTCCTCAGATCCTCGGATCGTGCATCATCATAGAAGTTGTTCAAGAAAGCAGTCTTAGTTTCTTCCCAAGTAGTCATTGATCCAGGAGGTAGATGCTTCAGCCAGTAAGAGAGTATGGGAAGAGCTTGCAGAAGAGGTAATCATAGGATACTCCATTGATCTTGATGCTAGTGACCAAATCTTCAAACCCCTGAATATGGTCCATAGGATGTTCATTGGAAAGACCATGAAAAGGGTCCTGACCCACAAGAGTGTAGTATGCAGGTTTCAGCTCAAAGTCATTCCTCTGAAAAGCAGGAGGACGAATCGCTGATCGATTGGCGTAAAACTGATCAGGCCTGTTGTACTTCCTTTTGTGTTAGACTTCCTTACAAATTCTCTTTCTAAGGTTTCACAAAAAAAGCTTTCCCTCCCCGTGTATCGATACCTAAAGTCCTACAACGCACATTTGTGCACTTGCAGACATTAGGGTTTACAAATTTAAAACTTGAAACTAGGATAACACCTGCACACACATCAAGTTTTTGACGCCGTTGCCGGGGAGGCAATCGCTCTTGTTCTGTCACACCTTAGAGGTTAGTAAATCGACTCTAAAACAATTTTTTTCTTTTTAATTTTCGGTTTGTTTTTTTCGTTTCAGGACTCTGAAACATGGACTCTCCTCTATAGCGAGATCACTACTACGAGCAGGGTTACGACGACCCATCTTATGCTCACTACTATCACGAATTACACTCAAACTGTGACTCGTTTTACATGGATTGGAAACCGGCACCGACCAACTACTCTCGAAAACGCTACGAGCATCTTTATTCCCGAGACGAGCCTTTTGCGTCTCCGTTTGTCAACACTCGACAAAACCCTTACCATCTTCCTCATCAATACTCGAACCAACACAAATCAAACTTGGAAATTAGCATGCGTTTGGAGGAACTAAGTGTCATGCTAAATCAATACCTTGACTGTCAAGTCATGACCAGCCATGAATAGGAAGATATACTCAATCTACACCGAATTCAACAAGAAATTCGATGATCTTGATGCCCACGTCATAGCCCTTGAGGAGCAGATTCTAAAGGGCGCTGCTACGATCAACAAGAGAGGACAAAAATTATGGTGGAGGAACAAACGAAACAAAAATACGATATCATTCAAAACTCGATGGAGATTCGTGACTCAAAGTAAGAAATCAAAGAAACTAGCGAGTTTGCCTCTTCGTATAGAGAGAGAACTGATGATAAACTCCAAGAAATTGAATCTCGCCTCAGCATACTCGAGTACAAGGCCATAGAAACTGATGCTATAATGAGTTACCTATTCAACACTCAAAAGACAACCAAAACTTGTTTGAAGAAAGTTTCTAAGGAACATGAGGAAAGTACCAAGGGCTCGTGTAACCTTATTTTCGAGGAAGAAGAGAAACCACATGACTCTCTTGGTGAAACACTTGAAAAAGAAGAGGTGGATGACCACCATACCCGAGAAGAACTCACCCAAGACGAGAAAGAAGACGAATCATGCGATTCACCCCGAAATCCCTCCACTGCGGTCGCGAGCTCTCTGCCCGCGGCCAAACCCCCCTTAGCCACGGTCGCGTGCTCTTCGCCCGCGGCCAGCCACATCTCCTTTGCGGTCGCGTGTTCTCTGCCTGCGGCCAGCCCCTGCTCGCCTCACCTTGGACCCCTCGTGTCCTGATCACACCTCTTCGAGCAAGCAGTCTTCTCCATCGCTACACTAACTTCAGTCGAGCCTTCAAACAACTTGGAACCAATCTCTTAGGCACCTTTCAAGGTGATCTAAGCTCATGACAATACCATATCCTCTTCTTCAATGCCACTTTAAAGGAGCCCACCAAGAAAGATCGATTTACCTTATATCGATCTTTACTAGTGTTTTGACACCACAGACTCTTACTGTGAGTCCTACTCGGCCTTTGAACCGGCATCTCCCACAAATCGACTATCCGAGGAACCGAAGACGCAAAGCATCTCCCGAGAAAGAATGATAAAATTTAACAACTTCGTGAAATCGATCCCGATGTTCATACCTTTCCCAGACGTTTGGGAAAGAGGTTGTCTACAAGCTTTCTTCCGCTACAACAAGGAGATCAAGGAAGATATCTGCATATACTTTATAAGAGAAAGAAATTCATCCACACCATAAGGTACTTCCTACACCATTCGTTTATTTCATCCCGAGAAGAACCGAGGATACCCGAACAAGATTGAGAGAAACTAGATGAATTCAACCGCGTGGTTCGCGATCTATCTCAAGGAACCACGTTTGCTAGAGCTTGCATGGACCACATGATTGGTCATTTCTTTTGTGAAAGCAAAGAATCCATCTCGGAAAAAGAAGATCTCTTCACGAATGGTAGAAACGGAAGACCCAACCCGTTCGAAGCCTCCATAAGATTGAAGACCAATGACAGTTTCTAATCTCTTGCAACATCCGAGCAGTCGAGTTCAACAACATCCTTTGTGACTCCGGAGCCTGCCTTAGCATCATGTCAACATCGACCGCCAAATGCCTCATTATTAAGCATGTGCATCGTACCCGAACGAAAATCAGCATGGCTGATGAGACTTGTGCTACACCGAAGGGAATCACCTATGACATGCTCGTAAGGATTGGAGATTGCATAGCTCCCGTCGATTTTTACATCGTCAAGACGACGAAAGTTGATTCTACACCGGTAATCCTAGGATGGCCTTTCTTGTCAAATACCAGAGCCATCATGGATTGGCCAAATCGACATGTGTCCTTTGCCAATATCGACAAAGATGTGTTCTACACTGCTGTACCACTCAACAATTAAGGAGAAAGACACCTCAAGTCGAAAGTTCCCGATCCTGACCAAGAATGGAGCGATGAGACATACGCCGATGAGACCAAAAAAGACTTGTGGAAATAAATTGTCTTTCTGCGACTAAGCCCATCTCGGTATCAACGTCAAGCTAAATGACCTAAAACAAAAGCGCTTAATGGGAATCAACCCATTTAGCTACGTTTTTATTTTTAATTTTCTTGCTTTTTCTATTAACGTTTTCTTTTTCTTAGTTTCAACCTTCAAAAAATTCAAAAAATCAAAATAATAAAAAGACAAAAAGATGGAAACACGGTTCGAAAACTTCTCGGTCCAGCACAAACAACGAGGAAATGTTTGGCCGCAAAAGAGGCTTGGCCGCGGGTGCAATATCCCGAGCCGCGTCCAGCCTTGCATTTTCCGCGGTCGCGATCAACCGACATGCGGTGAACCTTCACTTGGCCACGGTCGCGTCCCTCCAACCCGAGACCAACCTTCTGTCAATCACGGTCGAGTTTCTTCGATCCGCAATCGATTCCCATCCATTCCCGACCATCCCCATTCACATTCCCAATCACCACACCACCATTTACCATTCCCATCCATCACCAATCCATTTCCCCACCACCATTCCATTCCTACATGCATTCCCGACCACTTCCAGGTAAGTTTTCTTTACCGATTGTTTTTCAATTATTACACACACTATTTCTCGTCCTTGAAAGTTTAGATTACGTATGACGGATACCGTGGACTAGTGTTACAGAAACTTGTGGTGATAATTTTCTAGACTAAGTTGCGTTTGAGGTAGTTCGATGGTCATGGTTTATAAGGACGGTCTCCGAGATTTCGAGTTCTCTATCATATTTGTTTGATCTTTTCGAGCTTTGGTTTTGTTTTCTTTGAGGACAAACAAAGTCCAAGTCTGGGGGGACTTGATAACACCGTATTTTTATCCATTTTACCATCTATTTTAAAACACTTTAATAAGTGTTTCACTCGCTTTTATATGTTTTTATTATGGTTTTCGCATATTTATAGTTTCAATACTCTTTTCATGTTATTTAGGAAAAAGCATTGCAAATTGGAGAAAACCCATATTTTCGGCTCAGAGTCAAACTGTCACAAGTTCAACAACTAAAAAGGTTCTTCTCACCGTCTGATCCTGCCAACGTTTGGAGGCATCAAAGTATAATTAACTACTTTTCCATTCCAATTGAATTGAGGACGATCCAACGGTTCAATCAAAAGATACATATAGATCAAGACGTCTCATCCGGCCACCCCCGAAGCAGCTCCACCCACGGCTAGGAGGCATTTCACCACGGGCAGAAGCTCTCCACCCGCGGCCAAGGAGTGGTTTACCGCGGTCAAAAGACTCGGACCCGTGGCCAGCTCCTATTTTGATCCCGAAGCCCATTTGCCAGCCCGTTCGAATCCCGTTAAATCTAACTTCGGAGAAACCCTCAAGAGTGACGAAAACAAAAGAGAAGACCTATAAATATGTGTTTTAGGAACCTTATTTTCGTGTGCCCCTTTCGAGTGCCATTTTATTTTATTTTTTGTTCTTAGTTTTTGCTTTTACTTTTGAGATTTGTAGAGAAGTTTTCTCCCGACTTTGGTCTTTAAATCGAGAAGCTTCATTCTTCAATCTCTTTTTCTTTATTTAATTATGTCTTTGATTTCTTCAATTATGTTCGAGTATTTTAATCATTGGGTTTAAAAGTACTTTCAAAGGGGATTCACATGTTCGATAAGGATTCCACGAGGTAAACCTAGCCGTATTCTAGACCTTTTTCCTATAGATTTGTTGTTAAAGCATGGATCTAGTGTCATGAATTAGAGACTGGTCCGAGTTGTAGTAAGAACCACCAAAAGTGCTGAATCTAATCACTGGAACTATTAATCTATATGGAGCGTGTTGCACTATAAGATACAAAAGTATACTTATAGAGTACCGTGAATGTTTATGAACTTGTTTGTGTCATCTTAGTTTTTCTGTACGGCCAGCGACGAAACAAACTGGTCGAGTATATAAATTATAGGTGTGTAGGATGTACGAGAGTAGGCTACACATATTTCCGTGTTCCAGTTCATGGAGTTTACTAGAATCTATTTCACTAAGAGTTTGATACGGTGTTTGAATCGAACATTCCCCAAAGATATCCATGTCGGCCCAACATCATTTTATCATTGTTTTCAACCGATTTTCTGTTTTAGTTTATTGCCATCGATTTCATTATTTACTGTTCAGGCAATCTTTATTTTCTTACGAAATTTACAATTCGTGACACAAAAACACTACAAAAACCCCTTTCGTTTTAGACTCATTTACTAATTATCTTTCTAAAGTCTCACAGAAAAGCTTTCCCTCCCTGTGGATCAATACCTAAAGTCCTACAACGCACATATGTGCACTTGCAGACATTAGAGTTTACAAATTTAAAACATAAAGCTAGGATAACACATGCACATGCATCAGTCATTAGCAAGAGTACGCGTCGCACTGGTAAGGAAACATCGTCAACTCGCCGGACTTCCATTTCTGAAGTTCCTTCTCCAGAAAAATCAGATTCTCCGGTTTCACATTAGGTTTCAACGATTGAATCTTCCGATAGCATCCATTCTTTGTTCCATATAACAAACGGTGATAGCCATGGACTCTCTTTTATCTCTAAAGTTCTTGATAGTACGAATTACGATAATTGGTTCATAGCGATGACCATAGCTTGAGATGCTAAGAACAAAATTGCATTTATTGATGGTTCGATCGTACGACCAAGTGAATCGCACCCTACCTTCAGCATATGGTCTAGATGTAGTTCGTGTGTGAAATTGTGTCTTCTGAATTTCGTGTCTAAGCATATCTATAAGAGCATTCTTCGTTTCAATGATACATCAGATATATGGAAAGATTTGATTACTAGATTTCATATTACAAACATGCTAAGATCTTACCAATTGTCTCAACAAATCTGGTCCTTGATGCGTATCGGATTCGTCTCTGAAACTTTATGTCTTAAATTTATAAACCATAAAGCCTGCAAGTGCACATATGTGCGTTGTAGTAATTGAGGTATCGATCCACATGGAGAGGGTGATGTTCTATGAGACCTTAGACACTGTATAGTAAATAAACCTAGAACGAATATATTTTTATAGGGGTTTTTGTAACTAGAATTGTAAAGAACGAAAAACGGAAAACTTTTACTAATCTAATCTAAGAAAATCGACCACTACCTAAACTAAAGGAATTTTAACTACTAAACTAATGCTAAGAGAAACTAAACCTATCCTAAGAAATTCTAAGACTAACCTAATACCTAAGAAAATCGATTACTAACCTAAACCTATTGAAATCGATAACTACACTACTAGAAACGGTTGTAACTATCCTAAAATATTGCTGGGTCGAGAGGAATATCTCGGGGTATGATGGATTCAATCAAACGGCCCCTACCTCATTAGTAACCGGTGTTTCTAGATTTTCGTCTCTGGCTGCACGTAAGATTGTGATATGCTAGTGGGTACATAGGTTCACGGCACTCCGTAAGTATACTTTCGAAATCTTACGACGTGTACGCCTTGTGGATTAACTGTGGTGGTGATTAGATGCAACAATTTCGTGGTTATAAACTCCCCCTATCAGCCTCTAGTTCATGATACTAGATTCATGCATTAACAACTTTCCACAACAAGAGCTCTAGAAATCGGGCAGGGTTTACCGAGTAAAATCCTAATCGAACATAGAATTCCCCTCGATAATCCTTTAAACCCAAAAATCTAAAACCCAACAATCGAACATAGAATTCCCCTTAAAGAAGCCTCACGAATCCAAGAACAAAGCTCGGTGAGAAACCTCCTCACCAATCCTGAAAATCTCGATGCAAGAGTACAAGAATGAAATCAAAACTAATGTGTAGAAGGTTGTCCACGAAATTTCTGTCTAAAACAAGTATTTATAGGTCTTCAACATGCTTGGGTCGTTTTAGGGTTTGACGGGAAAAGACGGCTTGGCCTCGGGTTAAGAAACGACTCGTCTTGGGTGGAACTGGGCTTGGTCGCGGGTCCATTGCTTCTGGCCACGGCGAACTGGGCTCTGGCCGCGGGTGGAATGGCTCCAGGGGTGGCGAACTGATGCTTGGCCACGGCAGGGAGCCCTCCAGGCGCGGTGAACTGCTTCTTCGGGGCAGCTTCATTTGCCTTAAGTGCTTCAGGTATATTTATGGATCTAACCATTGGATTGTCCCCAATCCAATTTCATTTGAAAGCTAGTTGTCTCTACTTTGTTGTATCCAAATTTGAGGATGATCAGACGGTGAAAAGGTCTTCATGAGTGATGTGTCCATAATTTGCATAGTTTTAACATGCATATCATGTAGCTTTTAGATCATTTACTTGGATCTTCGTGGCATTTCATACTTGTTTTGTCCCATTTAGAGTATTAGGAGTTGCATTAGGTCCTAGTGAGTCTTTTGCATGTTTTTGGGGAGTTGTAGCTCGATGAGTTATCTAAAGACGAAGGCGATTCGATTCGATCTAGCTCTTGGAGTCTTCATGAGAGTTGTAGCTCGATAAGTTATCTAAACACAAGAATTGGATTCATGTCATTCGGATAAGGGACCTTGAACTTGTGCTCATTTTACTGGAGTGTGTCCGTCTGGCCCCTAGGACAAACGCATGTACCGGCCCGGGATGATTCTATGCACCTGTCCGGTACTGGACTCTCACTAAGACAGGGCAAATACCGAGCGACAGTGCCGGTCCATTACTGCCCGGTACCAAAGAACCCCTCAAAATGACCCATACTGGCCAACACATGTCCGACACACGAATCCAGTATTGAGAGTTACCCCGGGCAGGGATTTTACCGCCCTATGTCCCGGATAAAACACACCCGGTGTCAGCACACAACCCTCCTATACCGGCCCGGCATCTCTTCATGCACCCAGCCGGTGCTGAGACATCTCTCGGGCATGGATTTTACCAGACCCGTATCCCGGCTAAAACGTACCCGGCACACGTCCTCTCGGCAAGACTTCAACACCGGACCAATGGCACCTCCTCACACCGGCCCGGTATCAGCACACCATACCGGCCTGCACAAGCCAGGTACATAGACCCGTTACCAAAACCCCAAAACGGCAAAAACCCGTCTCAAGCAAAAACCGTTCCAACGAAGATTCAACCGAAGATTTTTAAGGTTTTCAAGTTTCAATACCGGCCTCGTGTACCTCCCAACACCGGCCAGGTATGAATACTTCGACCAAAAGTCAACACTTCTCTCTTATGTTGACCGGGTCAATACCCGGTTTGTTCTGGGTTGACCCAGTCAACTCCTCATCTATTTAAAAACTCAAAAATTCTAATTTTCATTTTATCCTCTTTTTGGTCTAAAAACCCTTTTCTCCTTAGAGAGAGTTCTTAGATTTTTGTAAGAGAGATCTTCTATTTTTATGCAATCTAGTAGTTGTTTTCATTAAATCTCTCTTTCTTATCTTCTTTTCTTGTTGATTATCCAAGATCCATCCATGAATTCTTCTCTTATCAAAATCGATTTAGAGGGGTTCTTTATGGGTCTTGAGTAGTCATTTTAGAATCTTGAGATTGGTTAGATTTAGGTGATTCAAGGCATGATCTAGGGTGTTTAGGATTAGATTATCTATTATCCTTCTTTGTTTAATGCTCTCAATGCTAAATCTACCTTGAGAGAGTGGATTTAGATCATAGGCATTTTATGCACACCAAGTGTTTGATGAAATGCCTAGATCAATTATTCAAAGGATTTATGTTCTTAGCCTATGAGAATAGTTGTCTAAGGCATATTTTTGGTTGATCTAGTTTATATTCTCAATGCATGTTGATTGATAATTCACAAATGAGAGTTTGCTAATGAATTTGATAATTAACATAGTGATTAGTGCCTTGAAAGAGGACTAATCAAGATTTGAGATCATTAACCTAGGGATAGCTTGTTTGTGTGAATGAATGCCTTGGATCATGTTTTGGTTTGCTAATATTGATTATCCCATTATAGGATTCGCTTTGCTTATTTGATTTACAACTTGTTCAATGGCTTTTGTTTGTTTCAATTTGGTTACTTAATCAAACTTCCTTAATTAGCTTAACTCATTTAGTGCCTTGCATTCTTGGTTCTTGAAACCATTTCCCAATAGGTTCGATAACTTCTTATGCTCAATAGGCATTTAGAGAAATTGATCTCTAGACTTGCAAAAGTCCTTTATCAATTTGGCGCCGCTGCCATATTGAGATTTGATTTTGACATTAAGATTTAGGTTTTTTGTGAGATTAAGCATTTTTCTTTTCTTTTGGATACTAATCTCTCTCTCAAGCTCTCTCTTGTAGGTACATGAACACAAGGTCTAGAGGCGAAGCAAATCTTGTTGAGCCTAGGGACAACATTCACCTATTGGATCGTGGTATTAGAGCAAGAAGAGAGAGGGAACGGCTTGCACACCTTGCTAGGCTTGAAATGGAGCATGTGCAAGAACACCAAGCTCAAGAGCATGGTCAAGAACGTGGCAATGGAAACCACCAAAACCAAAACCCCCACGCCCACCATCCACAACCTCACGGCCCCAACCCAAACCCACCCGTCTATCAAGCTCAAAACATTGTTGGCGAGGGTGATGCGGCAAATGTTCATTTCAACCGCCAAGGGATTCATGCACCACCGGTTGAATGCAATGACTTTGAGGTCAAAGAAAGCTTCATAAATATGGTGCAAAGTAACAAGTTTTATGGCCTTGTGGTAGAAGACCCTCTTGATCATTTGGATCACTTTGACCGTATTTGTAGCTTGACAAAGATAAATGGAGTGTCCGAGGATAGCTTCAAGCTAAGGTTGTTTCCTTTTTCTCTTCAAGACAAGGCAAGGCAATGGGAAAAGAACCTCCCCCAAGGTTCCATCACCTCTTGGAATCAATGCAAAACCGCCTTCCTTGCCAAGTTCTTCTCCCACTAAAGAACGGCCAAGCTAAGAAACGAGATAGATCACTCAAAGAGCGAATGAGAGCTTTAATGAAGCATGGGAGCGGTTTAGGAGCTATACATCGCAATGCCCTCATCATGGATTTTCGGATGCTTCACTCCTAAGCACTCTATACCGTGGAGCATTGCCCAAGATCCGCATGTTGCTTGACACCGCCTCTAATGGAAGCTTCTTGGGCAAAGAAGTGAATAAAGCGATGGAGTTGGTAGAGAACCTTGCATTGAGTGATGGTACTTATGGTGATGACTATGACCGGTCTACAAGGACCACAAGTGATCATGAGGAGCAAAGGAGAGCCAAAGAGATGAAAGCTCTCAATGACAAGATGGACAAGCTCCTTAATGCTTCTCAAAATATGGTTCACTTTGTTAGTGATTCGGAAGGCACTCATCGAGCACAAGAAAATATGGTGGATTTGAGCAACACCGAAGAAGTGCATTACATTGTGAACAATGGTGGCTATCAAAGAGGTTTCAACAACACCTATGGCAACCAAGGTCAAGTCCCTCTTAATCATGAACAAAGCTATGCTCCCAAACACAACTTCCAACCAAACCAAGGTGGTTATCAACAAATCTTTGTCCCAAAATCTCAAGGCCCTAACTCCATGGCTCAAGACCTTGATGTTAAAAATGTTCTTCAACAACTTCTCCAAGGCCAAGAAAGTGGAGCATTGGATATAAACAAGAAGATGGAGGAAATAAATACCAAGGTAGCTTGCTCATACAATGATCTCCACAAGAAGCTTGAGGCATTAAGTTCCAAAGTGAAAGAAATGGAGACCAATGGAAACAATGGAGGCAAAGTACAACAAAGCTCTTCAAATGGGAAAGCAAAGTAGTATTGCAATGCCATCTTCTCAAAGGATCCACATCCCATTGAAGATCATGAAGCCGCCACTAATGAGATTGAGCTTCTACTTTATGGATCTCAATCTCCCTTGAAGCTCAATGAGGGCATTGAGGAACAAGGTGGGGGAGTGACCCTTGAGAAGAATGAGAATATGACGTTGGTTGAATACAAAGACTCACCTAGCTCAACTAGGATCGAGCCTAAGTCTCCCCCCAAGCTTGATAATCTCGGTAAATTCTATATTGCTTGCTCTCTTGGTGATTTAGACATTGAAGATGCTTTGTGTGACTCCGGGTCAAGTGTGAATGTGATGTCCAATGAGATGCTCAAAAGTCTAGGGATAAGGACCCTCACCTATCATCCATCACCTATCACCTTTGGAGATACTTCTTCGAGAAAGCCACTGGGTCTTCTTGAAAACTACCCACTCAAGGTAGGGAATTGCATAGTCCCAGCCGACTTTGTGGTCATGGAGATGAGAAAGACCAAAAAACTCCCTCTTCTCCTTGGAACACCGTTCCTCCTCACTACCGGTGCTAGCATGAACTTCAAAGAGCAAAGGATAGTTCTCTTGAATGTGGATGATAAAGTGTACTACACAATGAGAACTTCTTCCAATAAACTTTGTGGTACAATCACCATGAAGGATGATGAGTCTCAAGAAGAAGAAATATTATATGTGGGTAGATGTGATATGGTTGAAGAAGCTCCACCCCCAAAGGTCTATGAAGAGGAAGAGAAGTCTCTTGAGAGAAAAGATTTGGGTTATGGTAATGACAAGGAAGCTTCGGAAGTTGACATGATCACTCATTTGGAACCGATCCCTCCCACCACAATGGAGAAGGACGTTGAGGGTAGCAAGGGCGCAAAGAAGAAGACGAAAGCCAAGGCTACGATGCGAAACGGATCGAGTAAGCATCATGGGTTTAAATCCGAGCCGAGCCAACCTTCTATGATGACTCTCAGTCCTTGGAAGCACAAGGATAGAGTGATTGAGTACAAGATCAAATGCAAAGGCCGATCCAAGCCCTTTGCCTCGGCCAAGGCAATCCTCACTCCCGAGCTCAAAGCAAAAGGAGAAGCCGGTCTTGAAGAGGTAATGAGCAAGGTGCTCAAGCTCGAGCTTAAAGATCCGCCTTGGAGTGCTCACACTTCTCCATCACCCGCCTAAAAGGGTAACCAACGTCAAACTTAGCGACGTAAAACAAAGTGCACTTGGGAGACATTCCCATGTTTATCCTTGTATATATTCTTTTGCTTTCTAGTTTAATTTCGTGTGTCTTGGGCATTGATGGTTTTGGTTAAGTGGTTGCAAGGTCGTTGATAGTAGAAAAGTGATGGCAAGGTAGCCAAGGGCGTTTGATGTTGGAATGCTTAGCAATTCTCCATGCTCTCCATTCACATAGTGGCACTCCTCCATGTAAGTATCTCTTTCCCTTTTAAAGTCTTAGCATATTATATTTAGTTTTGGGTCTCATCTTTGAATTTATTCCACACCGGGACGGTGTGATTTAAGTTTGGGGGAGAGACCGGTATTTGACCTCGTGTTTTATGCTCTTATCTTCTCTTTTGCACTTGGGTCCCATGCATATCATGCATTTTCAATAAATTTGAAAATTTTGGAACATTTAGGATTGGATATTCACTTGTAGGTGGTGTCTAGTTTGCATTCTAGCTTGCATTTGCATAAGCATGGAGTAATGACAACTTTGAAAGTAGCTTAATTAGCAATTGATTCAACGCCTAAGTGATTAGTTTTTTTTTGATGCATTGAAGTTGAATCCAAAATCAAGGATGAACCATTTGTTAGAGAAAATGCATCATTGCCTTGCCTTAGTTGAAGCCAGCTTGAATTGAATCTAACCTCATCTAAGTGATAACCTTAATTGAACATGTAATTATTGTGCATGTGCAAGTTTGGATGAAATCGTAGATCACTTATACATACTTGGGCATTCCTTTTCACTTTCACCACTCTTGCTTGCCTAAGTAGCCAAATCCCATCTTTGGATTGGTTTCCCCACCTTGCCAATTACCTGCTTTCTAGCCCCTAATCTTTTGTGTGTGACTTGTGAGGTCTTATTTGGAGTGAACTTGACAAAACGTGTTAGGTTTAGGGCGACAAGGAAGCACTCTTGTGTAGATTTAGTTCCAACTTCAAGGAGCTAATCTAGGACTAGGTTAGATAGGTGGCGGTATTTAAAAGTTTGGGAATGGGGAATGGTTAGAAACGCTTAGGGGAATGGCTAGATCTTTGAAGATTATGGTGGAGTAAAAGAGGAAAGAAAGGACGATGAAGAGGGGATTACAGTTTGATGGATTGGTCGGTGCAAGTATGATTAATAGCAAGCTCTAAGTAACTAAGAAAAGCCTCAAAAGACAAAGAAGAAAAGAAGGCCAAAAGGCCAAGCTACAAAGAAAAGAAGAGGCATGAACCAAAAAGAAGAAAAAGAAAAGAGCTAAGTGAAAACGAAAAGGAGCATCAAACCATAACCAAGGTGAAGAAGCAAACCCCCAATGATAAAGAAGGGTGAAGAGGGAAACAAGGAAGTGTATTTGGGTATCCAAGGCAAAATTCCTTGTAGAAAAAGGGTAGAATAGGATCCGGGAACAAGCAAAAATGGGTTAGATTGGGGTTAGGTTAGTGACACTCTAGGCATTCGGGTAGACGAGAGTTTTTCCTTGTATGCATAGGTTGCCCTTTACATTTAGCATTTTGTCGAATTTTGCTCGTTCATTGAGAGATCCTTGTATTTGATTGCCCATGCGTATTGATGAGATCACTTTCATCTCATAACCGGTCCTTTAGCCAAGCGGTTTCATTTGATTTTGCATAAGCACATTTCACGGATAAAACCATTAATCAATGTTAAGAGGTTAGAGGATATGATTATTTGTCTAGGTTGAGGTCTGGTCTTGTTGCTTGTTGTGAAGGAAATGGCTAGCCCCTTTTGAGTAGACAACTTTGGTGCGTTTTAGAATTAGTAACTTTGACGTTAAGTGCGATTGTTTCTTATGCTTTTTATAGTTTCGAGCTCCACTTGCATTGCATTGCTCTCTCTCATTCTTGATCTTGTTTGCTCGAGGACAAGCAAAGGTTTAAGTTTGGGGGAATTGATGTGTCCATAATTTGCATAGTTTGAACATGCATATCATGTAGGTTTTAGATCATTTACTTGGATCTTCGTGGCATTTCATACTTGTTTTGTCCCATTTAGAGTATTAGGAGCTGCATTAGGTCCTAGTGAGTCTTTTGCATGTCTTTGAGGAGTTTTCTAGGTTTTTGGAGACACTTGGTGGCGTTTGGAGATTTGGTGCTTAAAGATTAGAGGGGAGCCATCTAGAATATTTCAAAGCATCGATCAGACGAAGGCGATCCGATTCGATCTAGCTCTTGGAGTTTTCATAAGAGTTGTAGCTCGATGAGTCCTCTAAACAAAGCATTTAGATTCATGTCATTCGGACAAGGGACCTAGAAGTTGTGCTCGTTTTACTGGAGCGTTTCCGTCTGGCCGCTAGGACAAATGCATGTACCGGCCCGGGATGATTCTATGCACCTGTCCGGTACTGGACTCTCACTAAGATAGGGCAAATACATAGCGATATTGCCGGTCCATTACTGCCCGGTGCCAAAGAACCCCTCAAAATGACTAAGGCACCAGCATACCCATACCGGCCAACACATGTCCGGCACACGAATCCGGTATTGAGAGTTCCCCAGGGCAAGGATTTTACCGGCCCTATATCCAGGACAAAACACACCCGGTGTCAGCACACCACCCTCCTATACCGGCCAAGCATCTCTTCATGCACCCAGCCGATGCTGAGACATCTCTCGGGCATAGATTTTACCGGACCCGTATCCCAGCTAAAACGTACCCGGCACACGTCCTCTCGGCAAGACTTTAACACCGGACCAATGGCACCTCCTCACACCGGTCCGGTATCAGCACACCATACCGGCCTGCACAAGCCAGGTACATGGACCTGGTACCAAAACCCCAAAACGGCGAAAAACCGTCTCAAGCAAAAACCGTCCCGACCAAGATTCAACATGCAATTTTTAAGGTTTTCAAGCTTCAATACCGGCCTCGTGTACCTCCCAACACTGGCCAGGTATGAAGACTTCGACCAAAAGTAAACACTTCTCTCTTATGTTGACCGGGTCAATACCCAGTTTGTTCCGGGTTGACCCGGTCAACTCCTCATCTATTTAACAACTCAAAAACCCTAATTTTCATTTTATCCTCTTTTTGGTCTAAAAACCCTTTTCTCCTTAGAGAGAGTTCTTAGACTTTTGTAAGAGAGATCTTCTATTTTTATGCAATCTAGTAGTTGTTTTCATTGAATCTCTCCTTCTTATCTTCTTCTCTTGTTGATTATCCAATATCCATCCATGAATTCTTCTCTTATCAAAATCGATTTAGAGGGGTTCTTTATGGGTCTTGAGTAGTCATTTTAGGATCTTGAGATGGGTTAGATTTAGGTGATTCAAGGCATGATCTAAGGTGTTTAGGATTAGATTATCTATTATCCTTCTTTTTTTAATGCTCTCAATGCTAAATCTACCTTGAGAGAGTTGATTTAGATCATAGGCATTTCATGCACACCAAGTGTTTGATGAAATGCCTAGATCAATTATTCAAAGGATTTATGTTCTTAGCATATGAGAATAGCTGTCTAAGGCATATTTTTGGTTGATCTAGTTTATATTCTCAATGCATGTTGATTGATAATTCACAAATGAGAGTTTGCTAATGAATTTGGTAATTAACATAGTGATTAGTGCCTTGAAAGAGGACTAATCAAGATTAGAGATCATTAACCTAGGGATAGCTTGTTTGTGTGAATGAATGTCTTGGATCATGTTTTGGTTTACTATTATCGATTAGCCCATCTTAGGATTCGCATTGCTTATTTGATTTACAACTTGTTCAATTGCTTTTGTTTGTTTCAATTTGGTTACTTAATCAAACTTTTTTTAATTAGCTTAACTCATTTAGTGCCTTGCATTCTTGGTGCTTGAAATCATTTCCCAATAGGTTCGATAACCTCTTATGCTCAATAGGCATTTAGAGAAATTGATCTCTAGACTTGCAAAAGTCCTTTATCAATGAGTTGCAAGACTTCTTGACAGTCCAAATTTATCCAAAAATGTATTTTTTGCTCCGAAATGCACTTTTTGATCCCGAGTTACCTAAAAAGAGTCTTAAAACCGCAAACATGCGAAACCCATAATAAAAGCATAGAAAACAAAATGGAACACTTATTAAAGTGTTTAAAAATATATAGCAAACGGGTAAAAATACGGTGTTAGCACACCCCTAGACTTAAACCTTGTTTGTCCTCAAACAAGACAAAGCTCAAGCTTGGAAATGATCAAACGAAAATCATTGGAAACTAGAAATCTCAGAGACCGTCCTTCTAAACCATAACCATAGAACTACATCAATCGTAACCTAGCCTAGAAAATTCTCACTAGAAGTTTCCGTAACACTAGTCCACGGTATCCGTCATACGAAATATAAACTTTTAAAATCCAAAAATCAGGTCAACTAGCTCTCTACATTCATTAAGTATAGGCGTGGGTTTCTCATCAAAAAGATTAAACCAAGACAATCGATGCTGGGTATTAAAGGCATTTAGAGGTGAGGTTAAGAATGTTTCGGGTTACCATAATTTTACTGGTGGGTGCGAGAAATTATGAAAAACAGCAAGAGAAGAAGGACCTATTGATCACCACAACTTCCAATCACTTCTTCTTGCGTAAAAATGTTGCACTTCCTCATTTCTCACAAAACGGAAGTTTTTTGTCATTTTCCCAGACTTAGAATTTTCTGTGGGCTCGGAATGACAGACTTCTAACAAACGAACCATGGATGCCTCATAAGTATTTCGACCAACCTAGACTCTTTTAAGGCTCTTGTTTCCTTTCCCTTTCACTTATTTTTGATTTTTTTTTTCGAAAGGGGAAACGCTTTTTATTGAAGTAGAGTCTTAGGGGCATGAAAAGTTACCATGATTTTGAGTTTTCCAAGGCATAACCAAGCTCGCATATTTGTTGAATTTACCGCCACCGATCGCGTATAGTCTTCGTCTTTAGTGACTGAAAGATGTGTCGTTCCTCCCTCTCCGGCGTTTTTGCACATATCTGCACATAAGTCACAAAGAGAGTTGCATGAGGTTTGAACAAATGTTAAGTTTCGGGTGGGATACCAACTAAAGATTAGCTGGCCATTCATGTACGACAAAGAGTGGTAAAAGGTGAAAGACGTCATGAATGTATGATTCATTATCTTTTCCTAAACCTTTGATGAGAAAATTAAGTCAAGATTAAGTCCAAATAAAATAGAGCTAGCATATTCCATCCTAGAGAATCTCTACGGTCTAAATTCCACTAGGGACTTCGCATTAACAGAAACTCTAGCTACCGCCAAGTCTAGAACCAAATTACGAAAGAGCATGTTACTAGGAGATAGCGTAGAAGCACACTGGTCGGTTATCGTCATGGAATTCTTTCTTCATTCCCTCATAACGTAGTCCTACGCATTTCGAAAAACTTTGATTTTCTTTTAAGAAAAACGTCGAAAAATACAAAATGCAAAGACATATGAACGAAGGAGAAAATGGCCGATTCGTACCCAAACTATTCCAAATGGTGCATATTGATACCTAACAAATTCAAGTGTCCAATTTTATACCTAGACTCTTAAAAATTTGAATATTCATACCTGGACTATTTTTTTTGGCGAAAACAAACATTGACGAACTCCTCGTTTGTTAACCCCGTAACACCGTGAACGGTTGCCACGTAAGCTGCCCCCATTGTCACAAGAAGATAAAACGACATCGTTTTGTTTTGTTTTTAATTTGTGAAAAATTTGGGCTCAACGAATTGGGCCTCGAAGCCCAAATAAATTTTGAATTGGGTTTACAAAAAAATAAACCTAAACGACCTAGTTTGGTTTAAAAAACAAAGCCTAAAATACATGTCTTCTTCGTCTTCGTCGGGATCGCCTTCTTCGTCGAGCTCCATCTGAAAATTGGGGAAGAACATCTGACGGATCTAGGGTTTATTTCGCAAATACAGAGGAGAATGAGTACATCATCGAATCACAAAGTTTCTTCGGCGAATTCAGGTTAATAGTTATGAATTAACTTTCTTCTGTTCATAACTCGAAAAATTGTAAAATTGATCTCCATCGATGAGAAATCTCCAAGGTTGAGTGCTAGTATGAGGCGTGGTGTTCGTGTAGGAGATAGAAGCATTCCTATTGCTTGTAGGTGTGGCGAATTTGCTATGATAAAAACTTCAAGCACAACTAAAAATCTCGGAATGTTGTTTCATTGTGTTCCAAACGGATCTGAAATGGTAAGAATTGATAGTGTTAAAGATTGAAAGTGTTAAGAACTATATAATTAGCATTTTGTAGAGTTTAGTAACAAATTTATTATTTTGAAGGACAAAAACCATTTGTTCAAATGGACCGATGAGTCGATGGTTGAGGATATCGATGACATGAAAGAAGTTCTTCGTTCATCTGAGAAGGAGATTGAGCTCATGAAAGACAATATTTGTGGATATGAGAAGAAGTTCGAAGCAATGAAAACCGATGTATTATGATATGAGAAGGAAGTTTCAGAAATGGAAGGAGATATACGGTTATTGAAAACCATGATGATCTGTGGATTTGTTGTGATTGCTTGCTACTATTTTATTTGGGCATAGTTACCTCTTTAACTGTTAATTTTGAATTCTAGATGGAGTGTGTAATATGGATGTAAACCAAGTTAATTTTTAATTTTAGATGGAGTTTGTACTATGGATTTAAGCAATTTTGATAATTGAGAATGTGTTTTGAGTCGTTCTTTACTGCAAAACAAAACAGAAAACTATGTTTGCATTACTTATTCCTAGTGCCTAGTGGAACAAAACAAAAGAGTATAAACAAACAATTTGCAGTAAAGAACGATCAAATTCTCTCAAGGTCACCATTCACATAAACTTACATAAAACAAGTTTCTGAGAAATACAATAGCCGAGAATGGTTATAAACAACCAAAATAATTGAGCTTGCTTAATGTTTTACACAACCAAAATAACCGAGTTTCACTTGTTTTAAAGAACCAAAATAAACGAAACTTCTTTCCTATTGGTTTACAGAACCAAAATAACCACAACAACCGTAGTAACCAAAACAAACTAGCATAGTCCAAAAAGTTGCTCCTCCATCTTAAAGCTCCACCATGTTAAAGACCCGTTTGCGAAGTGAATAATAAAACCATCATAAAAATCAACAAAAACAATAACCAAAACACAAAAACCCGAGAAGTACCTGATCAATCGTAGATGCATAAGATGTCTAAGATGGTTGACTAGGGCATTCTCCACCTTCAAGTGCCATAGACTCGGACACTTGGTTTGATCCCGATGTCTTACTCTTCTTGGGCTGCTTTGGTTTTCGAGGCTTAAATGGGACTCCTTCATTCGCACAACTGCATGAGTTATGATTAGCCGCACTACATCGAGAACAACGCATTGTGCGCCCATGATTGGTGACCTTTTTCCCCTTAGCTGCTGATTCGGTAACTGCCTTCATCATTTTCGCTGGTTTTCTCTTCCTTCCCTTATGTATCTCTCTCTTCGCTGCATCAATTGGTGGTTCACCATTTGTTTTCCAGAACTTGGACCTGTTGACAATTTCAATAGAAATAATGTACTGATTCTGCCACTTAGAGCTCAAATACCAATATGAAACTAAATCGTCAATCTTGTATGTCTTCTTATGATCAAATACAACACGCAACGCATGTCGGCACAGAATACCAGTAAGATCCCATCTCCTACACTTACAGCTCATATCCTTCATATTAACTTTGTATGATTGACCTCTCTCACTAAACTCAAAAACACGATCATGTCCAGGGAGTGACCTGCAATATTTCACCAACACAGCCTCTCTAAACTCTTTCACGCTTTCAAAAACTTGGCTGATCTTGAGCTCTCCACTACCTCTTCTCCAACTTTCATAACAACTCTCGTTTCTTTCTCCTTCATTATCCGAAGGAGGAGGCGTTTGTCGAAAGTAATAATCATTCTCCTCCTCATCAACAAATGTTGCCACTATCTCTTCCACACGAGCTTGCTCATTACACATTTCATTTTGAACTCCTCCTTCATTTTGCTCATCTCGGCCTCTTACTTCATCACCATCTCTTCCTTGATAATTGTTATGATTTTCATCGATGTCTTTATCACCATCTCTTCCTTGATTTTCGTCGATGTCTTCATCACTTTCCATATAAATTTCAACTTGTTTAGTCCATTTAGCCGCTTCACATATTTTCTCAAAATTCCCAAAACCATTCAACAAAACCTTCAGCTCACTAAGATCTTCGTAAGGTAGTTTGTACCACAATCTCTGCCCATACAAACTCATAGATACCACTTGAAACAATGATGGCGGCGATGCTAGGAGTTCATGCACAAAGCCACAAGCGTAATGGAGTGTGCCGTTTTCAAATTTCTCAAACTTGCCACCATGGTAGATTAGAAACATGGAATCCGAATCACTGAAAATAATTAAAAATTCGTAAGGATTAAACAATTCTAAAGGATTAAACAATTCGAAACCATTAAAAAATTATAACATCTACACCAAAATAAAAACCCTAAAATGTTGAATTACCTCATTTTAAAGCAACCCAGAAGTCGAATTGTATCCCCAAACTCGGAATTGTCTTCTGTTTAGGTTTTTTTTTTAAAACCCAATTCGAAATTTCTTTGGGCTTCGAGGACCAATTCATTGAGCCCATTTATTTCAGAAATTAAAAAAAACAAAACGACGTCGTTTTATCTTCCCGTGACAACGGGGCATCTTACGTGGCAACCGTTAACGGTGTTACGGGGTTTACTAACGGGCAGTTGGTCAATGTTTGTTTTCGCCAAAAAAAATAGTCCATATATGAATATTCAAAATTTTAAGAGGCTGGGTATGAAATTGGATACTTGAATTTATTAGGTATTAATCTGCACCATTTGGAATAGTTCGGGTACGAATCGGGCGTTTTCCCATGAAAGAAGTGGTGGTTAGTAAGGGATGAAATTCTCCCCCAGACTTAAATCACACTGTCCTCAGTGTGAAATAAACTGGGTAAAGACGAGTAAATAGATGGATGTAATAATTGAAAAAGTTTAAGTGAAAAAGAAAACTTACATGGATGCGGTCGGGGAATGGATGTGGGGATGGAATGGTGGTGATTTAGGGATGGTAGATGATGATATGGTTATGGGAATGGATGTGGGGATGTTTGGGAATGGTTTGGAATCGATCGAGGAACGAAACAAATTGTTTGGGATCGGAAGGGGCTGGCCGCGGGTCGAACTTGTGCGGCCGCGACCACTGGTAAGCCGGCCGCGGGTCGGTTGATCACGACCGTGGCCAAGGGTTAGCTCGCCGCGGGTATGGCTTGTTCAGCCGCGGTCGAGCTCCTTTTGCGGTCGAGTCCTTCCTTGCGGTTAGGGCTGGACCGAGCAGCTTCGAACCGTGCCTCCATCTTTTTGTCTTTTCGGTTTTTTGATTTTTTTTTTGGGGTTTTTGGTTTTTTAGAAAACTAAAAACTAAGAAAAAAAAAGTTAGTAGAAAAAGAAAGAAAAACTAAAAAGAAAAATGTACCTAAAATGGGTTGCCTCCCATTGATCGCTTTTGTTTAAATTCGTTTAGCTCGACGTTGGTATCGAGGTGAGCTCAGTCGTAGAAAGACAGTGTCTTACGACAAGTCTTCTTTGATATCCTTTTGGTTTCCTCGTCATGTGAATCATCGCTTGTTTGTGTATCGGGTCAAGTTTGGGATCTATCGTGCTATAACGTCTTTCTTCTTTTTTTGGAGTGGTATGGAAGTGTAGAAAACGTCTTTGTCGATGTTAGGGAATGAAACACGTCGATTTTGCCAATCCATGATGGCTCCAACGGTTGATAAGAACGACCATCCTAGAATTATCGGTGTTGCATCTTTCTTCGTTGTTTGGACGATGTAAAAATCGACAGGAGCTATGCAATCTCCGATTCTTATTGGCATGTCTCGGGCAACCACTTTTTGTGTGGTACAAATCTCGTCGGCCATGCTGATTTTCGTCCGGGTATGGTGTATGTACTTAATATCGATGCGCTTTGCGGTCGATTTCGACATGATGCTCAAGCAAGCTCCAGAATCACAAAGAACGTTCTTAAATTCAACCCCACGGATGCTACAAGTGATAAGGAGCTGATCTTGTTCTTCGATTTTTTGGAGACTCCTAACGGATTTTCCGTTCATGGCATTGTCAAAAAGATCTTCTATCTCTGTTATGGACTCCTAGATTTCACAAAAGAAATGACCAATCTTATGATCCATGTAAGCTCTAGCAAAAGTAGTACCTCTAGGTAGATTATGGACCACGTGATTGAATTCCTCTAACTTCTCTCGTCTTATCTTGTTTGGGTACTCTCGGTACTTCTCGGGATGGTAGATTCGGATAGCGTGAGACGTGGCATAAGGCGTTGTTGAACATCTCGCTCTCATGAAATAGCAGTGAATGTCTTCCTTGCTCTCATTTCTATAGCCAAAGAAAGCGTATATAGGTCCTTTTTCCCAAACTTCTTCGAAGAAGGTGTACATCGGGATTGATTTCACAAATCTATTAAACTCGATCAATCTCTCTCGGGTGATGCATTCTGTCCTTGGCTCTTCCGGTATTGGACTTGTTGGTGGTGTTGGTGCAAGGTCAGAGTCACTCAACGAGCTGAAATCATATTCTCGAAAGAATAACCTCGAGTCGTCTTCTTCTGAGTATTGTTCTTCGACTTCCTTGGAGGATTGGGCTGATAAAACCATGTTTCATGGTGCAATGAAATCTTGTTCTAGGTTGGTTGTAGGCTCTGTTGAGACTTGAGAATAATTAGAGAGTGCAGCTTGCTCGAAGAAAAGCGTTCGGGACTCGAACAGTTCGGAGGGAGACGAACAGGAGCTTGCCGCGGGTCCAAAGAACGGAGGCGCGGCGGATTGGAGGCTGGCCGTGGGTCTGGTGGCTGCTGATACAAGGATTTTGCCAAGTATCAATTACTCAAATGCCTAAGTAGCATAAGAGGTATCGAATCCAAGGGTAGAGTTTCAAGCACTAGGAATGCATACAACTTTATAAGTTAAGCTAACAAGTTGATTTTTGTTTCTAAACAACCTAAATGATTCAAATAAACAAGCAAACAAGTAAGCAAAGACAAAAAACGAGTTTAACAATAAGATAAAGGCAACCTCTTGGATGAGGTTATTGATTTTGGATCCTTCCATGGTCTATCTAGATGTCATTTCACACAAACAATCAATTCCCTTAGCCTAGAACACTTAAACAAGATTAAGCCACTTTCATGGTCTTAATCACTTTGTTAATCATGAAAATCAAGAACAAACCATCGTTTATGATAGGATGATTAACAAACAATAAACATAGGTTCCTATGGCCCTAATGCTCCTTAGACAACTACTTTCATAGGCTAAGAAAGCAAAATCCCTTATTTGGTTCTTTGGGGAATTTCATCGAACACCTTGTGTGCATGAAATTCCCTAAGATCTAGATTAACTATATCTATCCTAATCTAGCATTGTGAACACCAAATAAGAGAGGGAATATGTAAACTAAGTCTTAGACATCAAGATCTACCACGAAATTTACCTAATCTACCTCATCCATGAGCTTTAAGAAGAACTACTCACTAATCATGAAGAACACATGTATTCTTGTAAAAGAGATGATGTTAATCATGATTAGGGAATATGAAAGTGAAAGATTAAAGAAAATTAAACTTCCAATTTCATAAAATTCAAGATATCTCTTACAAAACCATAAAAATCCTCTAAGAACAAGGAAGAACACGTTTTTGGTAGAGAGAAAGAGAGAAAAATAAAGCTTAGTCCATAAAATTAGGTTTTTGAGCTATATAAAGTGTTTTTGGGTCTAACCGGGTCAACCCGGGACAAATCAGGTATTGACCCGGCAAATTTGGGTCGAAGTGGGTCTCATGGCTGCCAACATCGACTCCACAGGTTGCTGCAACAGGTCGATGTTGGTGCTGGGTTTCTGCATCGCCCGGTTGCATCGCTCCGTGGACGGTGGTAACTGGTCGGTCTTAAGGGCTTGGTGCAGCATCGGTCGGTTGAATCGCTCCGTGGGGTCGCTGTAACTGTCATGAGGTGTTGCATTGAGGTCACAGGTCGCTGCAACAGGTCGATGTTAAGGCCCTGGTCTAGCACTGATCAGTTGAATCGCTCCGTGGCGTCGGTGTAAGTCGAAGCGTACTCGGCAGGCGGATATATCTCTGGTAAAATAGACTTAACTCCCGAACCACATGTCCGAATGACCTGCTTCAAACTCTATTGGATAGCTAACTCACTCCTCTGGAACTTTTGTGAAGGTCGTCAAGGCTAGTTAATATCGGAGGGCATTCCTACAGACACATCTTTCCAGTATCTTGGATGTACTTTGCACTCCACTTAGGTCCAACTCTCCAAATATGTCCAATTGCCTCCAATTACCTAGAAAATACTCCAAAACATGCAAGAATGCACTAGACCTAATGCAAATGTCCTAATCTCTAATTGTGACCTAAATGCAAGACAAGACCATGATTATGCATGTAAATTACGCAAAACTCTAAGTGAAATGCATCCTAAAACATGCAATATATGAGTATATCAATTCCCCCAAACTTAAACCTGCCCTTGTCCTCAAGCAAACAAGAATAAAAAAAGGGAGATGACTTTAAATGGGAGCTCAAATCCAAAAGTGCCATAAAAAGAATATGATAAAAGACTTTTGCAAGTCTAGAGATCAATTACTCTAAATGCCTATTGAGCATAAGAGGTTATCGAACCTATTGGGAAATGATTTCAAGCACCAAGAATGCAAGGCACTAAATGAGTTAAGCTAATTAAGGAAGTTTGATTAAGTAACCAAATTGAAACAAACAAAAGCAACTAAGCAAGATGTAAAAGCAATAAGCAAAGCGAATCGTAAGATGGGGTAATCGATATTAGGTAACCAAAGCATGATCCAAGGCATTCATTCAAACAAACAAGCTATCCCTAGGTTAATGATCTCTAATCTTGATTAGTCTTCTTTCAAGGCACTAATCACTATGTTAATTATTAAATTCATTAGCAAACTCTCATTTGTGAATTATCAATCAACATGCATTGAGAATATAAACTAGATCAACCAAAAATATGCCTTAGATAACTAATCTCTTAGGCTAAAAACATAAATCCTTTGAATAATTTATCTAGGCATTTCATCAAACACTTGGTGTGCCTGAAATGCCTATGATCTAAATCCACTCTCTCAAGCTAGATTTAGCATTGAGAGCATTAAAAAAGAAGGATAATAGATAATTTAACCCTAAACACCTTGAATCATGCCTTGAATCCCCTAAATCTATCCCATCTCAAGATCCTAAGAAGACTACTCACTAACCAAGAAGAAACCCTCAAATCCCATGAGAAAGATGATGGATTTCATGATTAGAGAATAAAGAGACGATTAAGATGATTACGGAAGAAGATATGATTCAAACTCTCATTCAAATCAAGATATCTCTTACAAAACCATAAAAATCCTTAAAGAACAAAGCCACCACGTTTTTAGTCAAGAGAAAGAGAGAAAAAATAAATGCTCCCCTCCAAAATTAGGTTTAGAAGGGTTTTATATCAAAAGGACAGTTAACCGGGTCAACCCGGAACAAACCGGGTATTGACCCGGTCAACATGGGAGAGCTAGGTTGACTTTTGTCGAAGCTTTCATACCTGGCCGGTGTTGGGAGGTAAACGAGGCCGGTATTGAAACTTGAAAAACCTTAAAAATCATCGGTTGAATCTTGGTCGGGATGGTTTTTGCTCGGAATGGATTTTTGCTCGTCGTGAGGTTTTGACGCCGGGTCAGTGTACCTGGCTTGTGCAGGCCGGTATGTAGGGTCTTGATGCTGGTACCTGGCCGGCGTTGGGAGTGACCTTTGGCCGGTATTTGCCCTGCCCAAGCGAAGTTCCAATACCGGATCCATGTACCGGCCATGTGTTGGCCGGTATGGGAGCTTCGTCTTGCCTTGTCTCTTGGCACCGGCTGGTCTGGGTCCGGCACATGAAGCCGGTAATTTCCCTGTTCTAGCTAGAGTCCAGCACCGGACAGGTGAAGAGGATGAACCCGGACCGGTACGGTAACTTATCCTAGCCTTCGTCTGATCGGTTCTTTAAGACGTTCTGGATGGTTCCTCTCTAGTCTTTAAGCACCAAATCTCCAAACTCCACCAACTGTCTCCAAACACCTAGTAAACTCCTCAAAAACATGCAAAAGACTCATTAGGACCTAATGCAGCTCCTAATACTCCAAATGGGACAAAACAAGTATGAAATGCCATGAAGATCCAAGAGAATGACCTAAAATCTATATGAAATGCATGCTAAATACATGTAGAATATGCACATATCAATTCCCCCAAACTTAAACCTTTGCTTGTCCTCAAGCAAACATGATCAAGAATGAGAGATGCAATGCAATGCAAGTGGAGCTCGAACCTATAAGAAGCATAAGAAACAATCGCCCTCAACGTCCAAGCTACTAGTTCTAGGATGCACCAAAGTTGTCTACTCAAAAGGAGTTAGCCATTTCCTTCACAACATGCAACAAAGCCAAACCTCAACCTAGACAAACCATCATATTCTCTAGCCTCTTAACATTGATTATTGGTTTTATCCGTGAATTGTGCTTATGCAAAATTAGATGAAACCGCTTGGCTAAAGGACCGGTTATGAGATGAAGGTGATCTCATCAATATGCAAGGGTAAATAAACACAAGGATCTCTCAATGAACGAGCAAACTTTAACAAAATGCTAAAGGTAAAAGGCAACCTATGCATACAAGGAAAAACTCTCGTCTACCCCGAATGCCTAGAGTGTCACTAACCTTAGCCCAATCTAACCCGTTTTTGCCCGATCCTAAGCTACCATTTTTATCCGAAGGCATTTTGCCTTCTTAGACCCTTACGCTCTTCTTTTCTTTCCTTTTCGCCTTCTTCCTCATTAGGGGTTTGCTTCTTCATATTGGTTATGGTTAATGCTCCTTTTCGTTTTCACTTAGCTCTTTTCTTTTTCTTCTTTTTGGTTCATGCCTCTTCTTTTCTTTGTAGCTTGGCCTTTTTGGCCTTCTTTTCTTCTTTGTCTCCTGAGGCTTCTCTTAGTTACTTAGAGCTTGTTGTTAATCACACTTTCACCAACCATACCATTCATTTTGTACTCCCCTCTTCATCGTCCTTCCTTCCTTCTTTCATTCCACCATAATCATCAAAGATCAAGCCATTCCCCTAAATATTTCTAACCTTTCCCCATTCTCAAACTTTAAGAACCGCCACCTATCTAACCTAGTTCTAGATTAGCTCCTTGATCTTTGAACTAAGTCTACACAAGAGTGCTTCCTTGTCGCCCTAAACCTAACACTTTTTGTCAAGTTCACTCCAAAAAGACCTCACAAGACACACACAAAAGATCAGGGGCTAGAAAGGAGGTAATTGGCATGGTGGGGAAACCAATCCAAAGATGGGATTTAGCTATTTGGACAAGCAAGGGTGGTGAAAAGGAAGAAGAATGTCCAAATATGTATAAGTGATCCACGATTCCATTTAAGTTTGCACAAGCACAATAATTACATGTCAAGTTATGGTTATCACTTAGATGAGGCTAGATTCAATTCAAGCTTGCTTCAACCAAGGAAAGGCAATGATGCATGTGCTCTAACAAATAGTTCATCCTTGATTTCAGATTCAACTTCAATGCATCAAACAACTAATAACTTGGGCATTGAATCAATTTCTAATTAAGCTACTCTCAAGGTTGTCATTACTCCATGCTTATGCAAATGCAAGCTAAAATACAAACTAGACATCATTTACAAGTGAATATGCAATCCTAAATGCTAATTTTTTTCCAAAATTCATGCAAAATTGCATGGTATGCATGAGACTCAAGTGCAAAAATAGAAGATAAGAGCATAAAACACGAGGTCAAATACCGGTCTCTCCCCCAAACTTAAATCACACTGTCCCGGTGTGAAATAAAGTCAAAGAAGAGACCCAAAACAAAATATAATATGCTAAGACTTTAAAAAGGGAAGAGATACTTACATGGAGGAGTACTACTATGTGAATGGAGAGCACGGAGGGCTTTTACCGACATCAAACACCATTGACACCGTTCCGTGACCTTGCTAACAATCGAGAACCTTGCAACCACTCAACAAAACCATCAATGCCCAAGACAAACGAAATTAAACTAGAAAGCAAAAGAATATATACAAGGATAAACATGGGAATGTCTCCCAAGTGCACTTTGTTTTACGTCGCTAAGTTTGACGTTGGTTACCCTTTTAGGCGGGTGAGGGAGGAGTGTGAGCACTCCAAGGCGGATCTTTAAGCTCGAGCTTGAGCACCTTGCTCATTACCTCTTCAAAACCGGCTTCTTCTTTTGCTTTGAGCTCGGGAGTGAGGATTGCCTTGGCCGAGGCAAAGGGCTTGGATCGGCCTTTGCATTTGATCTTGTACTTAATCACTCCATCCTTGTGCTTCCAAGGAGTGAGAGTCATCATAGAAGGTTGGCTCGGCTCGGATTTAAACCCATGATGCTTACTCAATCCGTTTTGCATCGTAGTCTTGGCTTTCGTCTTCTTCTTTGCGCCCTTGCTATCCTCAACGTCCTTGTCCATTGTGGTGGGAGGGATCGGTTCCAAACGAGTGATCATGTCAACTTCCGAAGCTTCCTTGTCATTACCATAACCCAAATATTTTCTCTCAAGAGACTTTCTATTCCTCTTCAAAGACCTTTGGGGGTGGATCTTCTTCAACCATATCACATCTACCCACATATAATATTTCTTCCTCTTGAGACTCATCATCCTTCATAGTGATTGTACCACAAAGTTTATTGGAAGAAGTCCTCATTGGGTAGTACACTTTATCATCCACATTCAAGAGAACTATCCTTTGCTCTTTGAAGTTCATGCTAGCACCGGTAGTGAGGAGGAACGGTGTTCCAAGGAGAAGAGGGAGTTTTTTGGTCTTTCTCATCTCCATGATCACAAAGTCGGTTGGGACTATGCAATTCCCTACCTTGAGTGGGTAGTTTTCAAGAAGACCCAATGGCCTTCTCGAAGAAGCATCTCCAAAGGTGATAGGTGATGGATGATATGTGAGGGTCCTTATCCCTAGAATTTTGAGCATCTCATTGGAAATCACATTCAGACTTGACCCGGAGTCACACAAAGCATCCTCAATGTCTAAATCACCAAGAGAGCAAGCAATAGAGAATTTACCGAGATTACCAAGCTTGGGGAGAGACTTAGGCTCGATCCTAGTTGAGCTTGGTGAGTCTTTGCATTAAACCAAGGTCACGTTCTCATTCTTCTCAAGGGTCACTCCCCCACCTTGTTCCTCAATGTCCTCATTGAGCTTCAAGGGAGCTTGAGATCCATAGAGTAGAAGCTCAATCTCATTAGTGGCGGCTTCATGATCTTCAATGGGACGTGGCTCCTTTGAGAAGATGGCATTGCAATACTCCTTTGCTTTCCCATTTGAAGAGCTTTTTGTACCTTGTCTCCATTGTTTCTCTTGGTCTCCATTTCTTGCACTTTGGAACTCAATGCTTCAATCTTCTTGTGTAGATCATTGTATGAGCAAGCTACCTTGGTATTTATTTCCTCCATCTTCTTGCTTATATCCAATGCTCCACTTGCTTGGCCTTGGAGAAGTTGTTGAAGAACATTTTTCACATCAAGGTCTTGAGGCATGGAGTTAGTGCCTTGAGATTATGGGACAAATATTTGCTGATAACCACCTTGGTTTGGTTGGAAGTTGATTTTGGGAGCATAGCTTTGTTGGTGATTAAGAGGGGCTTGACCTTGGTTGCCATAACTGATGTTGAAAACTCTTTGATAGCCACCATTGTTCCCAATATAATGCACTTTTTCGGTGTTATTCAAATCTACCATTTCTTCACAAACGAAGTGAACCGGTTTAGTGGAAGCATTGAGAAGCTTGTCCATCATGGTAGCTTGCTTCTCCATCATGGATGATTGCTTATCTAACCTCTCATGGAGAGCCATCATGGCTTTGGTTCGTTTTTGCTCCTCAAAGTCACTTGTGGCTCTTGTAGACCGGTCATAGTCATCACCATAATTGCCATCACTCAATGCAAGGTTCTCTACCAACTACATTGCTTCATTCACTTCTTTGCATTGATTCCAAGAGGTGATGGAACCTTGGAGGAGGTTCTTTTCCCATTGCCTTGCCTTGTCTCCAAGAGAAAAAGGAAACAACCTTAACTTGAAGCTATCCTCCGACACTCCATTCATATTTGTCAAGCTACAAATACGGTCAAAGTGATCCAGATGATCAAGAGGGTCTTCTACCGCAAGGCCATGAAACTTGTTACTTTGCACCATGTTGATGAAGCTTGCTTTGACCTCAAAGTCATTGCATTCAACCGGTGGTGCATGAATCCCTTGGCGGTTGAAATGAGCATTTGCCGCATAACCCTCGCCAACAATGTTTTGAGCTTGATAGACGGGTGGGTTTGGGTAGGGGCCTTGAGGTTGTGGATGGTGGGCGTGGGGGTTTTGGTCTTGGTGGTTTCCATTGCCACGTTCTTGACCATGCTCTTGAGCTTGGTGTTCTTGCACGTGCTCCATATCAAGCCTAGAAAGGTGTGCAAGCCGTTCTCTCTCTATTCTTGCTCTAATACCACGATCCAATAGGTGAATGTTGTCCCTAGGCTCAACAAGATTTGCTTCGCCTCTAGACCTTGTGTTCATGTACCTACAAGAGAGAGCTTGAGTGAGAGATTAGTATCCAAAAGAAAAGAAAAATGCTTAATCTCACAAAGAACCTAAATCTTAATGTCAAAATCAAATCCCAATATGGCAACGGCGCCAAATTGATAAAGGACTTTTGCAAGTCTAGAGATCAATTACTCTAAATGCCTATTGAGCATAAGAGGTTATCGAACCTATTCGGAAATGATTTCAAGCACCAAGAATGCAAGGCACTAAATAAGTTAAGCTAATTAAGGAAGTTTGATTAAGTAACCAAATTGAAACAAACAAAAGCAACTAAGCAAGATGTAAAAGCAATAAGCAAAGCGAATCGTAAGATGGGGTAATCGATATTAGGTAACCTGCAATTATTACAATCACAAATCGAACAGAACTGAAGAGACCAACTAAAATTTCGACCAGGAAATGATAAACACTGAAAATTGACCTCTAACACTTCTAAAACTTAGCAAATCACTCCAAATACTAGCCAGAACTGAAACAACAACAAACAACAAGAGCAGATCGACACAGCCACTTAGAAACCTAAATTTTTTTTTTTTTTTTTTTGATTTTTCTTCAATAGATCAACTCGACAACACCCTAAATAACTAACTAGATGCACGAAAATCACAAAATAAAATATGCAGCACAGGTTCGACACCAAGGAAGATGAATAGCCACAAAAACACAATGAAAAATAATGAACATATTCGAAAAAAAGAGAAAGGATAGAGACTACCAAGCTTCGATGTGGTGCTCTGATACCACTTAATAAGAACCTCCTAAGATCGACACAAAAAAGCTGGATTTCGACTTGGATAGAGACAGAAACTTGCGGAATAGTTTCTGGTTTTGAGAGAGAGAGACACGGTGAAGATGTTTTAGACACAACGAACTGCTCATAAGAGATAAACGAGAGATGATAAAGATGTTGCACAAGGCAACGAATCACTCTCAAAGAGACTAGAGATTTTCGTGGCTGGATTTTGATAAGAGATAGTTTATTTGATAAATGTTTGATGATCCATTCCATGATGAGTTGCCACAAAGAAAACAAAGAGTTTAAATAGAAAACAACAAGGAAAAACCCTAAAACAAATGGGCCTTGTTACAAAAACGAAAATAGAAATATATGGGCCTTGCTTCCTTCATGTCACCCACGAAATTGTTGTTGTTGGGCCAAGGCATGATCACAACAAGATGGGCTTGATGAAATGTGAACCCACTTGCCTCATTAAAAACCTTCCTTGGAAAACCCATTGGGATAAAACCAAAGGTAAGGGAAAAAGAGTGCAAATGGGTCACATACCCATTTGTGTAATCATCTTTGGCTTGATTAAAAATCAGAAAGATTTTAATCACATCTTTTTCCAACAGCTTAGCTTTAGGTCTCTTTGTCGCACACACGTTTCCCTCGGCTACCAGCTGCTTCCCCTCGGCTACAAGCTTTCGTTCCGGTGGCAAGATATTGCTCAATATCACATCACCTCTTGTCGCCCTAAACCTAACACGTTTTGCCAAGTTTGTTCGAAAGAAAGGCCTCACAATTGACACATTAATAACAATGGCTTGAAAGAAGGCTAAGGTTAGGGTAGGGGAAACCATTCCAATGATGGGATATGGCTACTTGGATAAGCAAGAGTGATAAAAAGGAAAACGAATATCCAAGTATGTATAGGTGATCCACGAATTCATTCAAGATTGCACAAACACAATATTTACAAGCCAAATATATGGTTATCACTTAGATGAGGTTGAATTCAAGTCAAGGTTTGCTTCAATCAAAGCAAGAACAATAAGACATGAGATCAAGGCATGGTTCGGTCTTAATTTCTACACGAGGTCAGAGCATCAAGTAACTAGCAACAAAGGCATTGGACTAGGCTCTTAATATGGTACTTTACAAGGACAAATCTATCATTGCTCCTAATGCTCATGCAAAGCTACCTTATATGCTATGCATCTAGACTCAATCCTATATGGAATGCACAAAAGTTCAAATTTTTTCAAAATTATTGAAAATGCATGATATGCATGAGACTCAAGATGCAAAAGACAAAATTAGATCACCAAAAACAAAGTTAGATAACACACAAACCCTCCCCCAAACTTAAATTACACAGTCCCTTGTATAAGAGAAGCATAAGAGAGAGCTAAACAATGCATGAAAGAAAGAAAGAAGATATGATTCTAAATGCTATGTACAAAGTTTGGAGTATTATCTTGGAAATGAATGGAGGGAACGAGAGTGATCACCTCAATCCTACACCCCTTTGTCCTTAAGTCCATGACCATTAGACCATCAAGAACCTATGCACACTAAGGAAACTCATCAAAAAGGACAGGGAAACATAGAAAGACATAAAAGAAAGTATGTACAATGATAAGCTTGGGGTGTCTCCCAAGAGCACTTTGTTTAAAGTCACTAAGTTTGACTTTGGTTACCCTTTTAGGCAGGTGAGAGGGGAGTGTGAGCACTCCAAGGCGGATCTTTGAGTTCAAGTTTGAGCACCTTGCTCATTACCTCTTCAAGACCGGCTTCCCCTTTCTCCTTGAGCTCGGGTGTGAGGATTGCTTTGACCGAGGCAAAGGGTTCGGATCGGCCTTTGCATTTTATCTTGTACTCAATTACTCCATCCTTATGCTTCCATGGAGTGTGAGTCATCATAGAAGGGTGGCTTGGCTAGGACCTAGACACATCAAGCTTGCTTGATCCGTTTCCCATCTTAGCCTTGGCCTTTGTCTTCTTCTTTGCACCCTTACTACCCTCAACGTCATTCTCCATTGTGGTGGGAGGAAGCGGTTCCAAATAAGTGATCATGCCAACTTCCGAAGCTTTCTTCTCATTACCATAACCCAAATCTTTTCTCTCAAGAGACTTCTCTTCCTCTTCATAGACCTTTGGGGGTGGAGCTTCTTCAACCATCACACAACTACCCATATACTTCACTTCTTCTTCACGAAACTCATCATCCTTCATGGTGATTGTACCACAAAGCTTGGTTGAAGAAGTCCTCACTGGGTAATACACCATATCATTCACATTCAAGAGAACTACCTTTTGATCTTTGAAATCCATTCGAGCACCGGTAGTAAGTAGGAATGGAGTTCCAAGGAGTAGTGGGAGCTTGTTGGTCTTCCTCATTTCCATGACCAAGAAGTCCGTTGGGACTATGCAATTCCCAACCTTAAGCGGATAGTCTTCGAGGAGACCAAGTGGCTTCCTTGAAGAAGCATCTCCAAATGTGATAGGGGATGGGTGATTGGTGAGGTTTCTTATCCCTAGACTCTTGAACATCTCATGGGACATGACATTCATACTTGACCCGGAGTCACACAAAGCGTCCTCAATCTCCAAATCACCAAGGGAACAAGCTATAGGGAATTTACCGGGATGACCAAGCTTGGGGAGAGACTTAGGCTCGATCCTAGTTATTATTGGTGAATCAATGCAAGCAACACTTCCCTTCGGTTCTTGAACCATGGTCGCATCTTTATCCTTCTCAAGGATCACTCCCCCACCTTGATCCTCAATGTCCACATTGAGCTTCAAGGGAGATTTTCTAGAGGGAGGTGAAACGGCTCGTGATCCATAAAGTAGAAGTTCAATCTCCTTAGTGGCGGCTTCATGATCATCAATGGGACGTGGCTCCTTTGAGAATATGGCATTGCAATACTCCTTGGAGGCTTGTATGGCTTTCCCATTTGAAGAACGTTGTTGCACTTTATCTTCATTGGCTCCCATGGTCTCCATTTCTTGCACTTTGGAACTCAATGCCTCAAGTTTTTTGTGGAGATCATTATATAAGCAAGCTACTTTGGTATTGATTTCCTTCATCTTCTTGCTTATATCCAATGCTCCATTTGCTTGACCTTGGAGAAGTTGTTGAAGAACATTTTTCACATCAAGGTCTTGAGGCATGGAGTGGTTGCCTTGAGTTTGTGGGACAAAGCTTTGTTGAGAACCACCTTGGTTGCCATAGTTGTTGTTAAAACCCCTTTGGTAGCCACCATTGTTCCCAACATAATGCACTTCTTCTCTGTTGCTCAAATTCACCATTTCCTCATGGGACCTTTGATTTCCCTCAAAGTCACTAACAAAGTCAATCGGTCTTTTGGAAGCACTGAGAAGCTTGTCAATCATGGTGACTTGCTTGTCCATCATGGATGATTGCTTATCTAACCTCTCATTGAGAGCCATCATGGTTTTGGTTCGTTTTTGCTCCTCAAAATCACTTGTGGCTCTTGTAGGATGGTCATAGTCATCACCATAGGTTCCATCACTCATTGCAAGGTTCTCTGCCAACTCCATCGCCTCATTCACTTCCTTGGCCAAGAAATTTCCATTGGAAGCGGTGTCAAGCAACATACGGATCTTGGGCAATGCTCCACGGTAAAGTGTGCTTAAGAGTGAAGCATCCGAAAATCCATGATGATGGCATTGCGATGTATAGCTCCTAAACCGCTCCCATGCTTCATTGAAGCTCTCATTTGCTCTTTAAGTGAAGCTTGATATCTCATTTCTTAGCTTGGCCATCCTTTAGTGGGAGAAGAACTTTGCAAGGAAGGCGGTTTTGCATTGATTCCAAGAAGTGATGGAACCTTGGGGTAGGTTCTTTTTCCATTGTCTTGCTTTGTCTCCAAGAGAGAATGGGAACAACCTTAGCTTGAAGCTATCCTCCGAGACTCCTTTCATCTTTGTCAAGCCACAAATCCGGTTAAAGTGATCCAAATGATCAAGCGGATTCTCTACCGCCAAACCATGGAACTTGTTACTTTGCACCATGTTGATGAAGCTTGCTTTGACCTCAAAGTATTTGCACTCAACTGGTGGTGCATGAATCCCTTGGCGGTTGACATGAGCATTGGCCGCATCACCCGCTCCAACAACGTTTTGAGCTCTAGCAAAGTGGTTTTGAGCTCAAGCATTATGGGCGGGTGGGTGGTGGTTTCCATTACCACCATTTGCTCCTTGATGTGGAGAATTAGCAACGTGGTCATTACCACCATTCTGGTTCACATGCACGTTCTCCATACCAAGCCTAGCAATGTGCACAACCCGTTCTCTCTATCATAGGCTAAGAAAGCAAAATCCCTTATTTGGTTCTTTGGGGAATTTCATCGAACATCTTGTGTGCATGAAATTCCCTAAGATATAGATTAACTATATCTATCCTAATATAGAATTGCGAACACCAAATAAGAGAGTGAAGATGTAAACTAAGACCTAGAGATCAAGATCTACTCACTAATCATGAAGAACACATGTATTCTTGTGAAAGAGATGATGCTAATCATGATTAGGGAATAGGAAAGTGAAAGATTAAAGAAAATTAAAATTCCAATAGCATAAACCTCAAGATATCTCTTACAAAACCACAAAAATCCTCTAAGAACAAGGAAGAACACGTTTTTGGTAGAGAGAGAGAAAAATAAAGCTTAGCCCATAAAATTAGGTTTTTGGGCTATATAAAGTGTTTTTGGATCTAACCGGGTCAACCCGGGACAAACCGGGTATCGACCCCGCAAATTTGGGTCGAAGTGGGTCTCATGGCTGCCAACATCGACTCCACAGGTCGCTGCAACATGTCGATGTTGGTGCTGGATTTCTGCATCGCCCGGTTGCATCGCTCTGTGGACGGTGGTAACTAGTCGGTGTTAAGGGCCATGTGCAGCATCGCTCGGTGGCATTGTTCTTTGACGTCGCTGTAACTGTCCTGAGGTGTAGCATTGAGGTCACAGGTCGCTGCAACAGGTCGATGTTAAGGCCCTGGTCTAGCACTGATCAGTTGAATCGCTCCGTGGCGTCGGTGTAAGTCGAAGCTTACTCGGCATGCAGACATATCTCTGGTAAAATGGCCGTAACTCCCGAACCACACGTCCGAATGAACTGATTCAAACTCCTTTGGACAGCTAACTCACTCCTCTGCAATTTTTGTGAAGGTCATCAAGGCTAGTTCAGATCGGAGGGCATTCCTACAGACACATCTTTCCGGCGTCTTGGATAGACTTTGCACTCCACTTAGGTCCAACTCTCCAAATATGTCCAATTGCCTCCAATTACCTAGAAAATACTCCAAAACATGCAAGAATGCACTAGACCTAATGCAAATGTCCTAATCTCTAATTGAGACCTAAATGCAAAATAAGACCATGATTATGCATGTAAATTACACAAAACTCTAAGTGAAATGCATGCTAAAACATGCAATATATGAGTATATCAGCTGCACCCGTGGCGGAGGGAGGGCTGGCCGCAGCCGGAGAACTTGCGCCAGTGGTGAGAGGAGTTCGTGGAGACTTGACCGGTTGTCATCTTCTTCATCTCATTCGGTGTTTTCTTGTTCTTGTGAGTCATTTGGCTTCTCCTCCAAGTCAGGAATATGATCATTAAGTGTTGGATCATTCTCATGAACTTTAGATAGTTTCTCCAGACAAGGCTTGTTTGTATTTGTGTGTCGGATAAGTGACTAACCGAAGCATCAGTTTCTCTAGCCTTGTATTCGAGTATGCTGAGACGATTCTCGACTTCTTAGACTTCATAATGAGTCTTCTCTCTGTACCAAGAGTGATGCGAATCAGATTCATCTCCGAAACTTCATGTCTTAAATTTATAAACCTTAAAGCCTGCAATTGCACATATGTGCGTTGTAGTACTAGAGGTATCGATCCATAGGGAGAGGGTGTTGTTCTATGAGACCTTAGATACTGTATAGTAAATAAACCTAGAACGAATATATTTTTATAGGGTTTTTGTAACTAGAATTGTAAAGAACGAGAAACGGAAAACTTCAACTAATCTAATCTAGGAATATCGATGGCTACTCTAAACTAAGAGAATTTTAACTACTAAACTAATGCTAAGAGAAACTAAGCATATCCTAAGAAAAACTAAAACTATACTAATACCTAAGAAGATCGACTACTAACCTAAACCTAACGAAATCGATAACTAAACTACTTCTATGGACTCTATTGCTAAACTAAACTACTAGAGATGGTTGTAACTATCCTATAACGTTGCTGGGTCGAGAAGAATATCTCGGGGTATCCTCGATTCAATCAAACGGCCCCTAGCTCATTAGTAACTGATGTTTCTGGATTATAACTCCAGAAACATGAAAGAATAATGACGTAGTCTACTTCCGTATAACCTACGCCCTACAATCTATTCACTCGAGCAGTAGCTTCCGTCTCTGGCCGCGCGTAAGATTGTGATATGCTAGTGGGTCCATAGGTTCACGGCACTCCATAAGTATACTTCATAAATCTTACAACGCGCACGCCTTGTGGATGAACTTTGCTGGTGATCAGATGCAACACTTCTGTGGTTCTAAACTCCCCCTATAAGCCTCTAGTTCATGAAACTAGATTCATGCATTAACAACTTTCCACAAGAAGAGCTCTAGAAATCGGCTAGGGTTTACTGTGTGAAATCCTTATCGAACATAGAATTTCCCTTGATAATCCTTTAAACCCAACAATCTAAACTACTCAAACATACTAAAAAAGAAATGATTAAATTAAGCATAAGATTGGTGAAGAAGCCTCACGAACAAGAACTAATCTCGGTGAGAAACCTCCTCACCAATCCCGAGAATCTCGATGCAAGAGTACAAGAAAGCAAAACTAATGTGTAGAATGGTGTCTAAAGTTGGAATCTCAAAATTCCTGTCTAAAACAAGTATTTATAGGTCTTCAACAAGCTTTTAGGTCGTTTTAGGGTTTGACAGAAAAAGACGGTTTTGGCCAAAGATGAAGAAACAGATCGTCTTGGGCAGAATTAAACTTGGCCGCGGGTCCGTCGCCTCTGGCCGTGGGTGGAGTGGCTCCAGGGCAGCGGAACGGTGCTTGGCCACGGGTCCGGCTCCTTGACCCGCTGTGGACTTCTTCTTTGGGCAGCTTCATCGGTCTTCAGTGCTTCGGGTATTTTTAGGATCCCACCATTGGATTGTCCCCAATCTAATTGCATTTGAAATCTGGTTGTCTCTACTTTGTTGTATCCAAATTTGGTGATGATCAGACGGTGAAAAGATCTTCATAAGCTGCAAGACTTCTTGACGGTCCAAGTTTATCCAAAAACGTACTTTTGCTCCGAAATGCACTCTTTAATCCCGAGTTACCTGAAATGAGTCTTAAAACCACAGACATTCGAAAAGCGTAATAAAAGCATAGAAAACCAAGTGGAACACTTATTAAAGTGTTCTAAAATATATAGCAAAACGGGTAAACATACGGTGTTATCACACCCCAGACTTGAACCTTGTTTGTCCTCAAACAAGACAAAGCTCAAGCTTGGAAATGATCAAACAAAAACCATCGGGAACTAGAAATCTCTGAGACCGTCCTTATAAACCTTAACCATCGAACTACATCAATCGCAACCTAGTGTAGAAAATTCTCACTAGAAGTTCTCGTAACATTAGTCCACGGTATCCATCATACGAAATATAGATTTTCAAAATCAAAAACTCAGGTCAACTAGCTCTCTAAATTCATTAAGTATAGGCGTGAGTTTCTCATCAAATGGATTAAACCAAGACAATCGAGGCTAGGTATCAAAGGCATTTAGAGGTGAGGTTAAGAGTGTTTTGGGTTACCGTAATTTCGCCGGAGGGTGTGAGATATTATCCAAAACAGCAAGAGAGGAAGGACCACTTGATCACCACAACTTCCAGTCACTCCTTCTTCTGTAAAAATGTTGCACTTCATCATTTCTCCGAAAATAGAAATTTTCTGTCATTCCCCTAGACTAATAATTTTATGTGGGCTCGGAATGACATACTTCTCACAAACGAACCATGAATGCCTCATAAGTATTTCGACCAACCTAGACTCTTTTTAGGCTTTTGTTTCCTTTCCCTTTCGATTATTTTCGAAAGGGGGAAACGCCTTTTATTGAAGTAGAGTCTTAGGGGCACAAAAATTTACCATTATTTTTCCAAGGCATAACCAAGCTCGCATCTTTGTAGAATTCACCACCACCGATCACGTATAGTCTTCGTCTTTAGTGACTGAAAGATGTGTCGTTCCTTCCTATCCGGTGTTTTTGCACATATCTTCACATAAGTCACAAAGAGAGTTGCATGAGGTTTGAACAGAGGTTAAGTTTCGGGTGGGATACCAACTAAAGATGAGCTGGCCATTCATGTACAACAAAGAGTAGTAAAAGGTGAAAGAACGTCATGAATGTATGAATTGTTATCTTTGCCTAAACCTTTGATGAGAAAATTAAGTCAAGATTAAGTCTAAATAAATTAATAGAGCTAGCATATTCCATCCTAGAGAATCTCTATGGTCTAAATTCCTCTGGGATTTTCATTAACAGAAACTCTAGCTACCGCCTAGTCTAGAACCAAATTACGAAAGAGCATGTGACTAGGATATAGCGTAGAAGTACACTGGTCGGTTATAGTCATAGATTTCTTTTATTGTTCCCTCAAAAGGTACTCATAGGCTTTTCGAAAAACTTGAATTTTTTTAAGAAAAACGTCGAAAAATGCAAAATGCAAAATTCAAACACAAATAAAAGAAAACTTACCTGGATGCGGTCAGAGAATGTACATGCGAATGGAATGGTGGCAATTTAGGGATGGTAGATGATGATGTGGTGATAAGAATGGATATGGGAATGTTTGGGAATGATTTGGAATCGATTGAGGAACGAAAAAATCGTTCGGGATAGGCAGGGGGCTGGCTGCGGGTCGGACTTGTGCGGCCGCGGCCATTGGGAAGCCGGCCGCTGGTCGGTTTATCGCGACCGCGGCCAAGGGCTAACTCGCCGCAGATATGGCTTGTGCAGCCGCGACCGAGCTTCTTTTGCGGTTGAGTCCTTCTTTGCGGTTCGAGCTAGACCGAGCAGCTTTGAACCGTGTCTCCATCTTTTTGTTTTTTTGGTTTTTTGGTTTTATTTTTTGGTTTTTTAGGAGATTGAAAACTAAGAAAATAAAAAGTTGGTAGAAAAAGAATGAAAAACTAGAAAGAAAAATGTACCTAAAATGGGTTTCCTCCCATTGAGCGCTTTTGTTTAAAGTCGTTTAGCTCGATGTTGATATCGAGGTGAGCTCAGTCGTAGAAAGACAGTGTCTTACGACAAGTCTTCTTTGATCTTCTTTTTGTTTCCTTGTGATGAGGACATCGAGACTAACTTAGAAGATTCATCACAAGCACAACAAGAAGTCCAAGACATGACAACAATGAGGGAACCACCAAGAACAAGATCAGGAACTAGAAGACTTAGAGAGCTATTCAACAAGACAATTCAAGGTTTCATGGACCAAGAAAGCTCTAACAAGTCAGCAACAGCAACAAAGGCCCAAAGAGAGTCTAACAAAGATCAGAAGATGATCTTCTTAATTCAGCCCATCTAGGCCCAACTCTCTCTCTTTAATCTCGACCAAGCAGGTATTATGTCAATTATATACTTGTGTTTGTTTTGTGTTTTTGCAGGCCCAACTCTCAGCAATAAAACCTTAGGTTATTTTCATGTTTCATTTATGTTATTCTTAGCTTGTAATAGGCGATTTATTTCATTCTGTTTTAGGACTATAGGTTAGTATTTGTATTAGGGTTTTCGCCCTAGAAGGCATCAGCTGCACGAACCCCTTTATAAGGTTCCTTTAGCAGCAGTGTATCTTTACCTTTTATGATATAAAACAACGTATTCTCCTCTCTGAAATCTCTGTGTGAAACTGAGCTTTCAAACTTTGATCTGCTTTCCTTGTGAGTGATATCAAGGCGACTAGATTGAATCTGTCTTATCACAAGATCAATCATATCTTGTGTGGCGACCCTCGATCCCCATTCATCACCATCTCATCACGTTCATACTCCCTTGATCCGATCTACAAGCCTCAGCTGTGCCCATCGGCTCTATCATCATATCCAATCCGCAATCCCCTTCATCACGCATTCCTTGTTGCTCACAAAGGCCGAGACTTGAGTCCACCCTTTGTCACGCTTCCGTTCGTACATCATCTTGGTATCAGAGCCTAAAACGCTCCTATATCAGGCTAAGATCGCAAAACTCTATCTGTTCTGTGTCGATCTGCTTGTTTTCTTTTGTTCATTGTTTGGCTAAGATCGCACGATCTCTGTTTCTGTGTCGATCTGCTTGTTATTTTCTTTGTCAGCATTTTAGGTTAATTGTTATTCAGCTAGTGTGTCGATCTGTTGTTAGTTGTTAATCCTATCTAGAATCGAAAAATCAAAAAAAAAAAAATTAGGTCGCCTAGTTCCTAAATCGAGTAGGAGATTGTTTTTGTTTTCCCAAGTTCTATTAGGATTCGCGATTGTTTCCTAGTTCTAGTTGGATTTCGATCGACTTCCTTTTACCTGACTCGAGTAGGAATTCGATTGTTGCTTGCTGCAGACTTTGATTTATTACCTTTAGATCGTTTGTTGCTAGCTTTTAATTCACGTCACCATAGGGTTAGTAATTCTTTTGCGATTTATTTTACTGATCATATCTCTTCTGTTCCCTAGGCACTTGATCGTTTGTTTAAGTGTGTGCAGAGACAAGGAGACGATGGCAGGACTAGAGGCCGACCCCAATGCAGTGATCCTAGAGGCTCTACAGGCTATGAAGAACGACCTAGCTGCACAAATAGGTCGCATTGAGCAGAGAGTAGGTCGCTTGGAGGTTCTTCCAGAAGCTGAACAATCTGATAATGAAGGAAGTGATCACACCATTAATGCACCAGCAAGAAGGAACCAGAATGCTCAAAACCGCCATGATAATCAGCCTCAAGATCGCCATAACAACCAGCAGCAAAACAGAGAGGTAAACAGAGTTGTTGTTAAGGATTTGAAGCTAACTATCCCTACTTTTGCAGGGAGAGTTAATCCGCAGGCTTATCTAGATTGGGAGAGGAGAATGGAGTATATCTTCGATTACTATGAGTATGATGATCAGAAGAAGATAGCTCTTGCTTCAGCTCAACTCACAGATCACGCCTTGTCTTGGTGGGATCGAGAGCTTCAAGACAGAAGAAGAAACAACTTCGAACCTATTGCTACTTGGACTGCGATGAAGTACAATTTCAGAAAACGTTTTGTTCCTCCACATTACCGCAGGGAGATGCAGAAGCAGTTTCGACAGTTAGCTCAAAGAAACAGAAGTGTAGAAGAATACTATGAAGAGTTTGAGCAACTAAGAAACAGAATGACGTTAGATGAAGATGAAGAAGTCCTTATGGGACACTTCATTGATGGACTCAATGACCGCATTGCCAGAAAGGTACAACGTCAACCTTGCCATGATTTAAATGACTTGTTACATGCTGCTGTACAGGCAGAACATGGAATCAAACAAAAGACCGCAGCAACATCTCGTTCTAGACCTAATCAATGGTCTGCACCAACATCAAGGAGCCAAGGGAATGCACCTCATTCCAATAGCTATGACAGAGGTAAGGCTGTTACCAACAATGCAAGCAATGTCCAGGAGAAGAAGCTTGCAAATGAGGGTCCTAGAAACAACCGGCCAGAAGCAGGTAAGCCCTCTAATCCAGTTACACGAGCTAGAGACATAACCTGTTTCAAATGTCAGGGAAAGGGACATTATGCAAGAGAATGCCCAAACCAGAGAGTGATGATCCTCACACAAGATGGGGGATACGAATCACAAGAAGAAGAAGAAGTCTTAGAAGTTGCTGATTCAGAAGAAGAAATTGCTTATCCAGAGACTGGAGACATGCTAGTAGTATGCCGAGCATTAAGTGCCTTGAGTGAACCAGACACCATTCAAAGAGAGAACCTCTTCTTCACACGCTGTTCAATCCAAAACAAGGTTTGCAGTTTGATTATTGATGGGGGATCCTGTACTAATGCTGCTAGTCGTATACTTGTTGATAAGTTAGGTCTAAAAACAACTCCACATCCGAGACCATATCGACTAAGATGGTTAGATTCCAATACCGAGATCAGAATCAAAGAACAAGCCAAAATACCATTTAAGATTGGTAAGTATGAAGATGAAGTATGCTGCGACATTGTCCCTATGCAAGTAGGACATCTCCTGTTAGGACGTCCATGGCAGTTTGATCGAGAAGTGACACACAATGGGCGTACCAATATCCATTCATTCACATTCCATAACCGTAAGTTTCAGCTTACTCCCTTGTCACCACAAGAAGTACACGAAATGCAAGTTAAATTTGCTACTGATGCTAAGGTAAGTAAGACTAATCTCTATATTACACCTAGTATTGTTAGTAAAGCTTTAGAACATCAAGAAACAGTGCTACTAATGGTATTTCGAGATTCTTGTCTTACAGGGACAAAAGAAGTAGTACTGCCCCAGGAGATTGTATCTATGCTTAACAGGTTCAAAGATGTGTTTCCTGAAGAGATACCAGCTGGATTACCACCAATAAGAGGCATAGAACACCAGATTGATCTAGTTCCAGGCGCTGCGTTGCCTAATAGACCAGCTTACAGGGTGAATCCTACGGAAGCTAAGGAACTAGAGAAACAAGTACAGGATTTAATGGAGAAAGGATATATCAGAGAAAGTCTCAGCCCCTGTGCCGTCCCAGTCCTGTTGGTTCCAAAGAAGGATGGAACATGGAGGATGTGTGTAGATTGTAGAGCAATCAACAACATAACCATCAAATACCGCCATCCTATTCCCAGGTTAGATGATATGCTTGATGAGTTATCTGGTTCTAATGTGTTTTCAAAGATTGATCTCAGGAGTGGATATCATCAAGTGAGAATGAAAGAAGGAGACGAATGGAAGACTGCCTTCAAGACCAAGCATGGTTTGTACGAATGGCTAGTCATGACTTTTGGTCTCACCAATGCTCCAAGCACATTCATGAGGTTAATGAACCATGTTTTAAGGGCATACATCAGTAAGTTTGTAGTAGTATATTTTGATGATATACTTATCTACAGTAAGTCGTTTTCAGAGCATTTACAACATCTTGAACTAGTTATCGAAACACTTCGAAAAGAGGGTCTATACGGCAATCTCAAGAAGTGCTCTTTTGGTACTAATGAAGTTGTTTTCTTAGGATTTGTTGTGAGTTCTCAGGGATTACAGGTTGATCAAGAGAAGATCAGGGCAATACAAGAATGGCCCGTACCAACCAGCATAGGACATGTTCGAAGTTTTCATGGCTTAGCTAGCTTCTACAGACGGTTTGTTAAAGACTTTAGTACTGTAGCTGCTCCTCTTACTGCTGTGATCAAGAAGGATGTTGCCTTTAGATGGGGACCGGCTCAGGAAGAAGCTTTCAATACCCTTAAATCTCGTTTAACACATGCCCCTGTTCTAGTTTTACCTGATTTTAACAAGACTTTTGAGATTGAATGTGATGCTTCAGGATTAGGTATTGGCGCTGTGTTGACTCAAGGAGGACGCCCAGTAGCTTACTTCAGTGAGAAACTAAGTGGAGCCAGCCTGAACTATCCTATCTATGACAAAGAATTCTATGCACTAGTTAGATCGCTTGAGACATGGCAACACTATCTGCTATCAAAGGAGTTCGTCATCAATACTGATCATGAGACTTTGAAGTATCTTAGAGGGCAAACTACACTAAAGAGACGCCATGCTAAGTGGATGGAGTTTGTGGAATCATTCCCATACATCATCAAGTATAAGAAAGGCAAAGAGAACGTAGTAGCAGATGCACTATCCAGAAGATACTTGTTGATTTCGACAATGGAAGCTAAAGTTCTAGGATTTGAACTACTCAAAGAAGCTTATAAAGACGATCCAGACTTCAGTTCTATTTATCAGAGTTGCACACTCACACCAACAGGTTCCTACTATCTCCATAATGAATATCTTTTTAGAGAGAAACGTTTGTGCATTCCACAGGGATCTATGAGGGAGTTACTGATCAAAGAAGCACATGGAGGAGGGCTCATGGGACATTTCGGAGTAGACAAGACACTTGCTGTCCTAGTTGAGCATTTCTTTTGGCCTCACCTCAAGAAAGATGTGGAAAACATCTGTTCTAAGTGCGTGACATGTAACAAAGCCAAATCCAGGTCACATCCTCATGGTTTATATATGCCACTTCCTATTCCCACAATGCCTTGGATAGATATCAGCATGGATTTTGTTCTAGGCTTACCCAAAATCCGAGGAAAGGATTCTATTTTTGTTGTTGTAGACAGGTTCTCAAAGATGGCACACTTCATTCCCTGTGCTAAAACAAATGATGCTACGCAAACAGCAAGCCTCTTCTTTAGAGAAGTAGTACGCTTGCATGGAATTCCAAGAACCATAGTTTCAGATCGTGATACAAAGTTCCTAAGCCATTTCTGGAGAGTACTATGGAGGAAACTAGGAACCAAGTTACTTTTCTCAACAACTTGCCATCCACAAACTGATGGCCAAACAGAGGTAGTAAACAGAACACTCTCCACTCTCTTAAGAGCCACGGTTGGTAAGAATTTTCGAAATTGGTTGGATTGCATTCCTTTTGTTGAGTTTGCTTATAATCATGCAAAACACTCTGCTACTAAGCTGTCACCTTTTGAGATTGTTTATGGTTTTCAGCCAGATACACCTTTAGATCTTGTTCCCTTGCCGCCATTAGATGTCACTAATCAGGATGGAGAAACCAAAGCAGAAGTGATCAAGAAGCTACATCAAAAGGTGAAGGAGAACATTGCGCAGAAAACGGCCAAGTACAAAGAAGCTGCAGACAGAGGACGAAAGGAACTCATATTTAATCCAGGAGATTGGGTTTGGGTTCATATGAGAACTGAGAGGTTTCCAAACCAGAGGAAACACAAGCTTGCACCAAGAGGAGCTGGACCATTCCGAGTACTAGAAAGAATCAACAACAATGCCTACAAGCTAGACCTTCCAGGTGAGTTAACTATTTCACCAGTGTTCAATGTTTCTGACTTGCTTCCTTACAATGCAGATGATGGAGTTCTGAGGTCAGAACCTTCTCAAGAGGGAGGGAATGATGAGGACATCGAGACTAACTTAGAAGATTCATCACAAGCACAACAAGAAGTCCAAGACATGACAACAATGAGGGAACCACCAAGAACAAGATCAGGAACTAGAAGACTTAGAGAGCTATTCAACAAGACAATTCAAGGTTTCATGGACCAAGAAAGCTCTAACAAGTCAGCAACAGCAACAAAGGCCCAAAGAGAGTCTAACAAAGATCAGAAGATGATCTTCTTAATTCAGCCCATCTAGGCCCAACTCTCTCTCTTTAATCTCGACCAAGCAGGTATTATGTCAATTATATACTTGTGTTTGTTTTGTGTTTTTGCAGGCCCAACTCTCAGCAATAAAACCTTAGGTTATTTTCATGTTTCATTTATGTTATTCTTAGCTTGTAATAGGCGATTTATTTCATTCTGTTTTAGGACTATAGGTTAGTATTTGTATTAGGGTTTTCGCCCTAGAAGGCATCAGCTGCACGAACCCCTTTATAAGGTTCCTTTAGCAGCAGTGTATCTTTACCTTTTATGATATAAAACAACGTATTCTCCTCTCTGAAATCTCTGTGTGAAACTGAGCTTTCAAACTTTGATCTGCTTTCCTTGTGAGTGATATCAAGGCGACTAGATTGAATCTGTCTTATCACAAGATCGATCATATCTTGTGTGGCGACCCTCGATCCCCATTCATCACCATCTCATCACGTTCATACTCCCTTGATCCGATCTACAAGCCTCAGCTGTGCCCATCGGCTCTATCATCATATCCAATCCGCAATCCCCTTCATCACGCATTCCTTGTTGCTCACAAAGGCCGAGACTTGAGTCCACCCTTTGTCACGCTTCCGTTCGTACATCACCTTGTCATGTGAATCATCGCTTGTTCGTGGATCGGGATCAAGTTCGGGATCCAACGTGCTAGAACGTCTTTCTTCTCCTTTTTGAGTGGTATGGCAGTGTAGAACACGTCTTTGTCGATGTTAGCGAATGAAACACGTCGATTTGGCCAATCCATGATGGCTCCAACAGGTGATAAGAACAACCATCCTATAATTATCGGTGTTGCATCTTTCTTCGTTGTTTGGACGATGTAGAAATCTACGGGGGCTATGCAATCTCAGATTCTTATTGGCATGTCTCGGGTAATCCTTTTTGGTGGGGGTACAAGTCTCGTCGGCCATGCTGAGTTTTGTCCGGGTAGGGTGTATGTGCTTAATACAGATGCGCTTTGCGGTCGATTTTGACATGATGCTCAAGCAAACTCCGAAATCATAAAGAACGTTCTTAATTGAACCTCCACGGATGCTACAAGTGATAAGGAACTGACCTTGTTCTTCGATTTTGTGGAGACTCCTAGCGGGTTTTCCGTTCATGGCATTGCCGAAAAGATCTTCTATCTCCGTTATGGACTCCTTGCTTTCACAAAAGAAATGACCAATCATATAATCCATGTAAGCTCTAACAAAAGTACTACCTCGAGCTAGACCACGAACAATGTTGTTGAATTCTTCTAGGTTTTCTCGGCTTATCTTGTTCGGGTATCCTCAGTGCTTTTCGAGATGGTAGATTCAGATAGCATGGGAAGCGGCATAAGGCGTTAATGGGTGTGTTGGCCCTTTGAAGTAATTGCGAATGTCCTTCTTGCTGTCCATGTTGTAACAGAAGAATTTCTGTAGACGGCCTCTTTCCCAAACTTCTTCGAAAGAGATATGCATCGGGATTGACCTCACCAAGTGGTTGAAATCAATCAATCTCTCTCGGGTTATGTTATGTCTTCTTGGCTCCTCAAGCATTGGGCTTGTTGGAGGCGTTGCTTCAAAGGCTGAGTAAGGCATATAGGGCATGTAGATCCTCCTTGGTGGGTCCTTTGAAGTGTTGTTGGTAAAGAGGACGAGACTTCCTTATGAGCTTGAATCACCTTACAAGTTGCATATAAATCTGGTTCCAGGTCGCTTGAAGGCTCATCTAAAGTTTGAGTGTCAATGGAGAATGCACCTTGCACAAAGAAGAGTGTTCGGGATTCGAACGGCTCAAAGAGAGACGAACAGGGGCTGGCCGCGGGTCCGAGGAACGGAGGCGCGGCGGAGAGACGCGTGGCTGTGGGTCTGAGGAACGGAGGCGCGGCGGAGAGATGCGTGGCCGCAGGCCGAGAAGGCGGAGGCGCGGCAGAGGGAGGGCTGGCCGCGGCTGGGAGGCTCGCGCCAGTGGTGAAAGGAGTCTGTGGGGACTTGACCAGTTCGTCGTCTTCTTCACTTTCTTTCATTTTTTCTTGTTCTTGGGAGTCATTTGGCTTCTCATCTAGGTCAGGAACATGGGCATCAAGTGTTGGATCATGCTCCTCATGATTTTTAGATTGTTTCTCTTCTACTTCGTTGATAGCATAAATAAGTCAGTCTAGTGTAAGATCAAGCTCTCTCGTTTTGTCCTTAACTTATCCTACTCCTTTCCACAACTCGAGGGTGTAGTTGTAGGTGGTGTTACTATTGTCATTGACAGAGTTATCCAAATCATCAAGCTTGTAGTTCAAAGTACGTATCCAATCATTAGCTTTCCGGATATCGAACTTTTGTCTTCTTTGTTCTTCTTCAACGAGTTCCATCCTCTCGTTTAGTGTTGTAGCGTCTTTAAGGGTGTGTTCTTCAAGGATTTTGATGTGGGCAGTAAGGTCATCGATCTTCTTGTTGAATTCGACGGAGACGGAATCTATTCTTTCATTCAAAATGGCTCCGAACTCGGCTTGAGATTCGATGGTTTTGTTGATGATGTCTTCTATTCGCTTCAAACGAGCGCTGAATTCCAAGCTTTCATCATGCTGAATTTCAAGATTTGGTGAGGAAAACCGTATGCTTGTTGTCTAGAGTTAACAACGGAAGACGCAAAAGGCTCGTCTCGGTAGTGAGGAAGCTCGTGGCTTCCTTGAGAGTAGTTGGTTGGTGCCGGTTTCCGATCCATATAGAACGAGTCACACACAGCATGTGAGTCGTGACAGTGGTGAGCGCACGATGGATCATAGTAACCCTACTCGTAGTAGCAATCTCGCTCCAGAGGCGAGTTCATGTTTCAAAGCCTGAAACAAAGAAAAAAAATCAAAAATCAAATAGTCAAAGTTTGTTCTAGAGTCGTTTTACTAACCTCTAAGGTGTGATAGAAGCTGTAGCGATCTCTCCCCGGCAACGGCGCCAAAACCTTGATGCAAATCGGATTCGTCTCCGAAACTTTAGGTCTTAAATTTATAAATCTTAAAGCCTGCAAGTGCACAGATGTGCGTTGTAGTACTTGAGGTATCGATCAACAGGGAGAGGATGCTGTTCTATGACACCTTAGACACTGTATAGTAAATAAACCTAGAACGAATATATTTTTATACGGTTTTTGTAACTAGAATTATAAAGAACGAGAAACAGAAAACTTCTACTAATCTAATATAGGAAAATCGATGGCTACTCTAAACTAAGGGAATTTTAACTACTAGATTAATGCTAAGAGAAACTAAACCCATCCTAAGAAAAACTAAAACTATCCTAATACCTAAGAAAATCGACTACTAACATAAACCTAACGAAATCGATAACTAAACTACTTCTACAGACTCTATTGCTAAACTAAACTACTACATATGGTTGTACCTATCCTAAAATGTTGTTGGGTTGAGAGGAATATATCGGGGTATGCTCGATTCAATCAAACAGCCCCTAGCTCATTAGTAACCGGTGTTTCTAGATTATAACTCCACAAACAGGACAGAATAATGACGTAGTCTACTTCCATATAACCTACGTCTACAATCTATTCACTCGACAGTAGCTTTCGTCTCTCGCCGCGCGTAAGATTGTGATATGCTTGTGGGTCCATAGGTTCACGGCACTCTATAAGTATACTTCTAAAATCTTACTGAGTGAAATCCTTATCGAACATAGAATTCCCCTTGATAATCCTTTAAACCCAACAATCTAAACTACTCAAACATACTAGAAAAAGACATGATTAAATTATGCATAAGATTGGTGAAGAAGCCTCACGAACAAGAACTAACCTCGGTGAGAAACCTCCTCACCCATCCCGAGAATCTCGATGCAAGAGTACAAAAAAGCAAAACTAATGTGTAAAATGGTGTCTAAAGTTGGATTCTCGAAATTGCTGTCTAAAACAAGTATTTATAGGTCTTCAGCAAGCTTAGGTCGTTTTAGGGTTTGACGGGAAAATACGGTTTTGGCCTCGGGTGAAGAAACATATCGTCTTGGGCAGAATTAGGCTTCGATGCGGGTCTATCGCCTCTAGCCGTGGCGAACTGGCCTCTTGCTGCGGGTGGTGTGGTTCCATGGGCGGCGGAATGGTGCTTGGCCGTGGGTCCGGCTCCTTGACCCGCGATGGACTGCTTCTTCGGGTATCTTCATTGGTCTTCAGTGCTTCGGGTATATTTTAGGATCCAATCATTTGATTGTCCCTAATCCAATTGCATTTGAAAGCTGGTTGTCTTTAATTTGTTGTATCCAAATTTGGTGATGATCCGACGGTGTAAAGGTCTTCATAAGCTGTAAGACTTCTTGACGGTCCAAGTTTATCCAAAAACATACTTTTGCTCCGAAATGCACTCTTTAATCCCGAATTACCTGAAATGAGTCTTAAAACCGCAAACATGCAAAATAAGTAATAAAAGCATAGAAAACCAAGCGAAACACTTATTAAAGTGTTCTAAAATATATAGCAAAACGGGTAAAAATACGGTGTTATCAAAGAGGCAAACTCACTAGTCTCTTTAATTTCTTGCTTCGAATCGCGAATCTCCATGGAATTTTGAATACTGTTGTATTTTTTCTTCGTTTGTTCCTCCTCCATTGTTTTGGTCGTTTCTTTGATGGCAGCATCGTCTTGTAGAGTTTGTTCAACAAGGGTAGTGATGTGAGCAGCAAGGTCATCAAACTTCTTGTTGAATTCGGTGTAGATTGTATCTAGCCTTTTGTTCATGGTCGCCTCGGTCACGACTTGGCAATCAAGGTATTGATTAAGCATGACGTTGATTGCATCCAGATGTATGCTAATCTCTGAGTTGAACACATGCTGGTCCGAGAATTGATGGTGTTGATGGTATGATTGTTGTCTAGAGTTGACAACGGGAGACGCAAAAGGTTTGTCTCGGTAGTAAGGAGGCTTGTGGCTTCCTTGAGAGTAGTTGGTCGGTGCCGGTTTTGGATCCATGTAGAACGAGTCACAAACATCATGTGAGCCGTGACAGTGGTGAGCGCAAGATTGGTCATAGTAATCCCACTAATAGTAGCAATCTCGCTCCAGAGGCGAGTTCATGTTTCAAAGCCTGAAACAAAGAAAAACAAAACCAAAACAAAAAAATCAAATAGAAAAAGTTTGTTCTAGAGTCGTTCTACTAACCTCTAAGGTGTGATAGAAATTGTAGAGATCTCTCCCCGGCAACGGCGCCAAAAACTTGATGCGTATCAGATTCGTCTCCGAAACTTCAGGTCTTAAATTTATAAACCTTAAAGCCTGAATGTGCACATATGTGCGTTGTAGTACTGAGGTATCGATCCACAGGGAGAGGGTATTGTTCTATGAGACCTTAGACACTGTATTGTACATAAACCTAGAACGAATATATTTTTATAGGGGTTTTTGTAACTAGAATTGTAAAAAACGAAAAACTTCTACTAATCTAATCTAATAAAATCGACCACTACCTAAACTAAGAGAATTTTAACTACTAAACTAATGCTAAGAGAAACTATACATATCCTAAGAAATTCTAAGACTAACCTAGTACCTAAGAAAATCGACTACTAACCTAAACCTAATGAAATCGATAACTAAACTACTTATACGGACTCTATTGCTAAACTTCACTATTAGAGACGGTTGTAACTATCCTAAAACGTTGTTGGGTTGAGAGGAATATCTCGGGGTATGCTCGATTCAATCAATTGGCCCCTAGCTCATTAGTAACCGGTGTTTCTAGATTATAACTCCACGAACAAGATAGAATAATGACGTAGTCTACTCCCGTACAACCTATGTCCTACAATCTATTCACTCGACCAGTAGATGTCGTCTCTAGCCGCGCGTAAGATTGTGATAAGCTAGTGGGTCCATAGGTTCACGACACTCCGTAAGTATACTTTCAAAATCTTACGACGCGCACGCCTTGTGGATGAACTTTGCTGGTGATTAGATACAACACTTTCGTGGTTCTAAACTCCCCCTATCAGCCTCTGGTTCATGACACTAGATTCATGAATTAACAACTTTCCACAAGAACAGCTCTAGAAATCGGCTAGGGTTTACCAAGTGAAATCCTTATCGAACATAAAATTCCCTTCGATAATACTTTCAATCCAACAATCTAAACTACTCACAAATACTGGAAAAAGACATGATTAAATTAAGCATGAGATTGGTGAAGAAGCCTCACGAATCCAAGAACTAAGCTCGGTGAGAAACCTCTTCACCAATCCCAAAAATCTCGATGCAAGAGTACAAGAAAGAAAGCAAAACTAATGTGTAGAAGGTTGTCCACAAAATTTCTGTCTAAAACAAGTTTTTATAAGTCTTCAACATGCTTGGGTCGTTTCAGGGTTTAAAGGGAAAAGATGGTTTTGGCCTCGAGTTAAGAAACGACTCGTCTTGGGCGGAACTGGGCTTGGTCACGGGTCCGTTGCTTCTGGCCGCGATGAACTGGGCTCTGACCGTGGGTGGAATGGCTCCAGGGGCGGCGAACTGATGCTTGGCCGCGGCTGGGAGCTTTCCAGGCGCGGTGAACTGCTTCGTCGAGGCAGCTTCATTTGCCTTCAGTGCTTCGGTATATTTAAGGATCTAACCATTGGATTGTCCCCAATCCAATTGCATTTAAAAGCTGGTTGTCTCTACTTTGTTGTATCCAAATTTGGGGATGATTAGACGGTGAAAAGGTCTTCATGAGCTGCAAGACTTCTTGACGGTCCAAAATTATTCAAAAAGTGTACTTTTGCTCTGAAATGCACTTTTTATCCCGAGTTACCTGAAAAGAGTCTTAAAACCGTAAACATGCGAAACCCGTAATAAAAACATAGAAAACCAAGTGGAACACTTATTAAAGTACGGTGTAAAAATACGGTGTTATCAGTCCTTACAACAAGGCTCCATGAATTTATCTACTTATTATACCACCTTGAAGGCTATTTGGGATGAACTAGATGGTGCATATTGTATTGACACATATTGACAATGTTCATATTGCAAAGCTATGGATACCAAGGTTGATCATGCTAAAGTGATAAAAAATTTGGTTGGCTTAAACGATTCATATGCCGTCATTAAAGCCAAATTATCATGAAGAAACATGTTCTTGAGCTTTCTATAAACTACAACTTACTTGATCACGATCACAGCCAAAGAAATATTCTACCAGTTTAGAATGCTTCAGCTTTTAATGTCTCTGCATCAAGTCAAGTACTAGTCTCCATCAATGCAGCACAATCTCACTACAATTCTCTGAAATCAGCTCGTCCTATTTGTACTCACTGTGGTTATACAAGACACATAGTTGAAACTGCTACAAGATTCATGGATATCCAGCTGGTTTCAAACACAATATCAAACAACAATCAGAGAATATGGCTCATTCAGCTAAGAATTCTGGTTATTCAAAACCCATGATTGTTCAAATTGCAATTACATACACAACTGTGGAAGATAATAATGCTTCAAACATGATCAATCAGTTTACTAAAGTTCAGATTCATGGAGTTATTGCATATTTCAACTCTCAATTACAGACTCAGAATGTTCAAGTGAATTCAATTGCTTATACCTCTGGTGGTTCTATCACAACACTTCCTGGTATGGGATTATCTAACTATACTACATGCTTTGTTGGAGTTATAAGACCCACATGAAATGCTCTTTCCTCTAACTCATAGATAGTAGACAGTGGGGCTACACATCATGTTGCTCATGATAGATTTTCATGTTGCTCATGATAGAAATCTATTTGTTAGTTTATCTTCTGCTTTAAATACCTCAATTACTTTACCTACATGAATAGGTGTAAGAATTACATGTATAGGCAGAGTTAAGATTACTGAGCATATGGTGTTGAAAAATGTTCTCTATATACCAGATTTTTGGCTGAACCTCCTCAGTATAAGTCAGTTAACAAAAGATCTTGGATATAAAGTGACATTTGATCAGACTTCTTGTGTAATACATGATCCTATCAAGGGCCTGATGATTAGTCAGGGTAAACATATATCAAATCTATATGTCTTAGATGCAACATAAGTCATCGAGACATCTACTCAACTTTTTAGTACGAATGTTATTGCTGAGTCTTCCTTATGGCATAATAGATTAGACCATCTATCAATGTATAAGATTGATTCTATTACAGATGTAGTTGGTTTAAATCTAAGAAATAAAGGATCATTTCACTATGATATTTGTCCACTTGGATAACAGAAACACTTACCATTTGCTGCCAAGAATAATATTTGTGATAACCCCTTTGATCTGCTTCAAATAGACACCCAACTAATCCTAGCTGCAAGCGCACAACAATCACAGTTAGTATAGTACGTGATTGATTCCACAGAGACTTATAAACTGCACGACGAAAATGTTGGAAAGATAATCAAGCTAAAACAAAATAAAAGAGAGATGTCGATGGTGATTAACAAATAAACTAAATAAGCAAATAAAAATCATATATTAAATCAATAAATAAAAGGTTAGGTTTTAGGGAAATCTCATGGAAAACATGCAACGATAAGATAGATGATTCGATAGGGATTTTAGTAAAACCGTCTTGAACACAAAACACTAATTTATAGTTTTTCCACTGTCGTGGCTCCGACCACTATGTTTTACAAACCAATAGACTCCGATTTCGTTGGTTATTGTTGAATGAAAACATGCATTAAATCGAGCAAGTAATGATAAAGTTCACTAGACTCCTTAACTCGACTTTTGGAAGGTTAAGACGCCTAGCTCATCAAATACTAGTTCCGGAAATATAACAAGCTTTTGGAGATTATATTAACCTAAGATCAAATTACTAAATACGCGGTAAAGTAATCATGCATTGAGAACAAATAAAGATAAAGAACCATATGAACATCCCTTTTAAACAATCATCATATCAATATTTAATTATGCACTCATGGATCCCCTTCAACCTAACAAACGAACTACTCACTCATGATGCACGAAACTGATACGCACTTAACCCGTCTCACACAAACCGGAGTTCGATGGTCGAGAGTTTGGGTCGAGAGGGTTGTGTTGAAGAAACTGGACTAAGGTCTCTCTCTTCTGCCAACAGGATAAGATGGATGGTGTTGGTGGGGCGATGAGAACCACAAGAGAGGCGACAGTCTCTTGATACTTCAAGGGGTTTCGCTAAGAATCAGACTCACTCATGATCTAGAGAGAAGAAACGTTTTTGTGAAGAACAAAAACTTGAAAAGAAAATCCTTATTATCTGCGTGACCCAGCAAAGACAAAGCCTTAGGGTTTTTAAAGAAAACACATGCCAAAAGAAAGGAAATAAATCGACAAAGAAATAACAAGACGGGTCCTTAACAATTTAGGCCCGTTTACAAAAGAATTAAAAGGACTAAGAAAATAGAAGTGAGGCCTCGTGTATTTGGTCTTCATGGGCTTACAGAGAGTCATTAATTGGGCCAATAATATCGCAAGCCGTTTGGCCTCGGTAAACACCCATCTTCGCAAAACCTAGTGGGATAAAAACGAAGCTTGGGAAAAGAGCACCAAACGACTTACAAACCCCAACTAATGACCTTTCTTGGGCCTAAGTCGTCTCTGGTGAAGTGATATCAACCTTAGATAAGTGGGCCACGAACCTGGGCTTGATGAGTGGCCACTTAGTGTTATCGGCAAACAAAAGATCCACCCGATATGTCTTCAGTGTTTGGACCTTGATCATGACCTCTTCAAGACCGGCTTTCCCTTTCTCTTTGAGCTCCGCTGTGAGGATCGCTTTAACTGAGGCAAAAGGCTTGGACCGTCCCTTGCACTTTATCTTGTAATAAATCACCCCATTTTTGTACTTCCAAGGAGTGAGGGTCATGGTGGAAGGTTGGCTTAGCTCGGACTTAGACCCATCAAGCATGCTTGGTCCGTTTTTCATCTTAGCTTTGGCCTTTACCCTCTTCTTTGCGCTCTTGCTATTTCTAAACTCATTCTCCATCGTGGTGTGGAAGAGGGATCTCAAGCAATAACCATCTAAAGTAAGGGCTTTCTTCAATCTCTCCATAACCCACCATTTCACAAACGCCCACATACTCAACCTTTCGGGCTTGGGCTTCATTGTCCCCACAAACAATAATGCCACAAATCGCGGTGGAAGAAGGCATCATTGTGTAAAACTTCTTGTCATCCACGTTCTTAAGAATCATCTTCTTGTTTATGAAATCCAAGCTTGCACCAGTTGTGTTGAGGAATGGAGTCCCAAGAAGGAGAGAAAGCTTATTGTTTGGTGCCATTTCCATTACAACGAAGTCCGTTGGTACAAGGCACTCTCCGATCTTGAGAGGGAAGTCTTCAACCAAGCCAAGAGGTTTCTTTGTGGAAGAGTCTCCAAATGTGATAGTGGAGGGGTAATCGATCAAACTATCTATCCCGAGACTTTTGACCATCTGCAAAGGCATGACATTCACGGTTGAGCCCGACTCACACAAAGCATCATCAATGTCCAAGCTTCCAAGGGTGCAGGATATTGAGAATTTACCGGGGTTTCCAAGCTTGGGGAGAATCTTAGGCTCAATCCTTGTTGTGCTTGGTGAGCCAAAAACCGCTATAACATCTTCCACTTTTTTGGTTCTCAAGTATGCTCTTGATGAATTCTTGGTATTGTAAAACTTGAGATGGGTCACTCTCATTAGGCAAAGCTGCTCCAATCTTGTCCATGTTTGCTTTGAAACTTGAGAGCACTTTCTTTTGTGCCTTAGTGGGAAAACGACCCGGAAATGGAAGTGGAGGCTCATATGGGGAAGGTCTAGTGCGAATGGCCTCTTTCTTTGACCCAACAAGTGCCTCCACGTTTTTCTCTTTAACCACGTCCTTGATGGACTTCTCAACCTTGTTACCCTTCTCTTCAACCAACACCATATCATTCTCACTCCCAAGGGTCACCTCCCCACCTTGTTGCTCAATGTCCTCATTGAGATTCTAGGAGAGCACTCTATATAGAATGTCAAAATCGTTGGGACTAGAGAATAATATGAAAGTAAACATTCAATAATTTAGTTCTCGAGTTAAATAGAAACTTATCTAAATGTTTATAGGCTACAATAAATATTTTAACATGATACAAGAACTTATAATAATTTTGTTACAGTGTTAAGTAGAAAGTTAGCCGTCTATCTACATGTTTTCATGCTACAATAAATATTTTAACAAGTTATAAAAATATATAACTTAATATCTAACTATATATTATTGTATGTTTCTACATAACTTGGCATTATTATTTTTAGACTAACGAAAGAGATATTTTCTTGTCTCGTCTAGTGGCACTATAATAAAGTGCTAAAATGTAAGAACATTACCTAACACACCAAACAAAAAAATCTCTTTGTTAATTACCTAATCTATATATATAAAGTTATTTTTCTCTCTTCTCATGCTGCCACCTCATCATCCACATGTCAAATTTTAATTGGTTGTTTTTAACATCATTTTAATTTGTTTTTTAACAATTGATTTTAATTACATAACTAAGATCATTAATGAATAAATTTTATTTATACATATAAAACAAAAATCATACTAATAATTAGTTTCAACAAAAATTAAAATCTATTGATATCTACCACATTTTTAATATTTAATTAATAAAAAACATCCTCAAAATAAGTTTAAATATCAAAATATGATAATTTTTTTCAACTCTCAAATTTTGATAGACACAACAAAATTACAACTAAATAAAAATATAAATTAAACACCACATAAAACAAAACTTAGAATCTAATAAAATTATTAAATAAACATCGAGGAAAAAAAATCCACACCAAAACAGCAATCCGAATGAAATCATAGAAATCTTTTCTATGAAGATGCAGCAAAATTACTTAAAAATTGGAAACAAAAAGACTTAAGAATTAGAAACATATTTTACACAATAATGATGATTAGAATCGTACATCAACAATATTTGAAATAATACTAAAAATAAAATGAAAAAATATAAAACGAAAAAACACAATATTACTTGAGGAAGACAAGAGCCACAAACCTAAAATTCGGTGCAATTATCTCCATCCCAAAGAACAATATCTAATTCTAAGTAAGGATAAACCCAACATCCGCCACATATGCTTCAGAACCGAACTCTCAACCTCCTTCCGCAATAACTCTAAAACAAAACAACTCATTTATTGTATTTTTATCTCTTTGGTGCCTTCATTACGCTTTAACGTAACAACTTCAAAGATGAACTTTGGGACAGCAATTAACATATAATTAATACACTCTAATTGATATAAATTAAAATAAAATGCATTATTAGAGATTCCTAATGTTTTCTACTATAAAAATGCAAAATAACAAACTTTTTAAAAAATATATTAATTGCATAAATTGACAACAAACGTTAAAGATAAACAAATGTATAAACACCATCTATTTTTATAAGAAAAAACAATACTGAAAACAATATATGTACAGTATTAAACTATCAAAAACAAAATATATAAAGAAAAAAAGTTAACACGTCCGCGCGTAGCGCGGATCACATTCTAGTTATTTTGACCTCTTTGACTCTTATTTTTTAAAGTTTAACTAGATTTAAAGTTTAACTAGATTCTATCTGACACATAAAATGTCAAAACATAAACCTAACTAGATTTTTAAATAAATTGTTTTTTTGTAATATATAGAATGTGAAATGAGGAATAATAACTAATTTACATGTTATTGATTCAAATATGTTTAATTTGTAATTTTTAAGTTTATAATAAATTTAATAAATATTTGGAAACATGTTTAATACATATTTGACAACAAGTTCAATTTATTTTAAAATATAAAGGATGCTTGGAAACAAATTCCAAAAATGCTCATTTTTAATAGTATAGATTTGTAATAAGGTATTTAAAGTGTAATTAGAAAAATTGATGCATTTGGTTTATTTTATATTTTAAGTTATAATTTTTTTTTGAAATGAATGTTAAATTTATTCACAAAAATTGTTTTACCAGATCTGATCCAATTTATTGAAAAACAAAACAGTGTTTTAAGAGACACAAAACATGAATGCTTGAAAGAAAAAAAGTCTGAGAATGGCGGAGAAGAATTTGCTTAGGTTATTAAGACATATCAATCATATCTATATATCTCTTAATTATCAATCTATAGTTATCAAAAAAAAATCATATATCTATAATTTCTACCTCAATTACTCCTTTGTAATTTATCCCTTAATTACTCATCTGTAATTGATGTATATATATTTTCCCTATTTTCTCTTATCCCCTGTGTATATAAGAAGAGCTGTATCATATTAATAAAATTATCTAATTACATATCTCAATATGGTAGCAGAACAACCCTCCTAGACCTAAATCCCCAATTTCTTTTTTCTCTTCTTCTTCGTCTTCTTCCGTCTCAGCTTTTCTTCAAAACAATTACCTTCTTACGTCTCTCTCATAATGTCTTCTACAACTCTCACTTCTGTCAAACACACATGTGTGTTCAATGCTCAAAATCAACAAAGTACTATCTTGTCTGTTAAATTATTTGATGTGGCAAAAACATCCTTTGATGTGGCAAAAACAAGTTTGTGCTCTACTCGAAGGGCATGAACTACATGAATTTTTGGAGAAATCTGACGCCAATCCTCAACCAACGGTCACTCCCTCCCAAATACTGCCTTTGCTCCATGGCGGAGGCAAGATCGGCTTCTCTACAATAATTTGGGCAATTGCTTTGCCGGTACAATTTGTTGTCTCAAGCACCACCACCACCGCTGAAGTATGGAGCATCCTCGACTCCATGTTCGGAAACCCAATGATATGCTCAAATTAATATCCTATTTAGATACTAAGCAGTAGTTATAGTATAGCTAGGGGTCGAACACAAGGACTTACAGAAACACGCAATAGATTATGAATGTGGGAATTACGCTAAGTAATCAATTGTATTGAAAACATTACTTAAATTAAATCGGTTGTAAACTCAATTGGAGAAAGATAGGTTCAGGGAATTTCTCAGAGAATCACTAAATGCAGATAAATTAACTAACAGGATTCGGATTTGGCATGATTCTTGAACTCAAATCACTATGTTATAGTTAACCAACTCTCGTTGCGAAAACTATCTAAGTCTAAATCCTAGGGATTCCAAATATCTTTGCGAATCCTAAGGTCTAAACCAGCTTTTATTATCAGGTTTGATTTGTTCACAAAAAAACTAAACCAAATCTCTTTGCGAATAGTTATTTTGCTCACCCTAGGTTCTGTCAGATAATTAATCGCACTCTCGTGCCTAACCAATTATCCTAAGATCTAAGGTCTAGGTGATCAATCTAGAATTAGCTTTGCAAACAACATATGGTGAAGAATTAATTCAGATGGTGAATCCTAATAATAGATTAATCTAGCATTCAGAGAAAACCCTATTGAGAACCCTGAACCTAACAAGGGATCTACTCAGACATGGAAATTGAAGCAATCAACATAACTGAATAAATCATCAATAAAGTAAACAAGAGTAGAGAATAAAACAGAGGTTCGAAATCTTCTCTCAGACGAACAGAGTTCTGACTTGTCTCCTCTCTCTCTTATCTCTCTCAGAAATCTTCAGAAATAAACTTAATGAAAATCACACAGCCAAAGTGACTGTAAAACCTAATCTAATAGTCTAAACACGAATTGGGGTCTTCTTGTAAATATTAAAGTCTTCTGGGCAAGTTCTACAATTCTTCAAACTTCATTAAAAGTCCCGACTTGTAATCTACTCCGATGGGTGTTGATCGATACCAGGGGGTATCGATCGATGCTTGACGCTTTGATCGGGCATTTAGTCACCAGGCTTCAGTTTTGCTCCAGAACGTTCCATAAAACTCCAATATTTCTAATAATGCTCCAAATGTGCTAAAACCTGTAAAAGACTCTAAAAGACTCTATAATAGAATAAAGACTCAATAAAACGGACTTATATCATGGCTTAAACAGGGTAAAAACCATGATATATCAACTCCCCCAGACTTAGCCTTTGCTTGCCCTCAAGCAAATAGAAGACTAAACCAGAGAAAGAGGTTTGAAAACGTAGAGACTCACCTATTCTTGAAACGTTGCACTGACCCTTTTCCCAAGCACCCAAATGTCACCTAAACAGCTATTTGATCTAAACACCATGTACTTCTCCTTAGGCATTCGCAACTTTCCAGACTACACACATTATTTCACATCATCGTTTAATCAAGCCATCCTCGCCAGTTTCATCGCTGTGAATTAATAGGCGAATAATGGTATCGCAGGAAATTTTCCTAACCTCGCTTCCACCTTTGTGTGATCATTTCCTCTGAAGTAGAATAATGGGATCGTTGGAAAGTTTCCTAACCCTCTACTCAGAAGAAAATCATTTCATCTTTTAATGCATCTTATTTATTAACTTGTAACAGGGAGAGAAATACCATTACTTCAAACACATGAGTTCCTTTGTCAGATACGAATGAGGAATCAAGCTCTATAGATACTAACCACAATGATGAAGTGCAAAAATTTGGCTCAGGCTTTAAGGAACTTTGCTGGAAACATGAGTGTCGTCTAGTTAACCGGTCAGCTTTTGGATTTTTCATTAGTCGATCTAGAACTGATTCTGTAACAATGGTCACTTAAAAGCAAAGTCAGATCAATAGATTCAAGAAAAAGATCACAGTCTCTGACAAATTTTTGACTCAATAGTTATATATATTTTGACCTCTTTGACTCGTATTTTTTAAAGTTTAACTAGATTTAAAGTTTAACTAGATTCTATCTGACACATAAATTTTCAAAACATAAACCTAACTAGATTTTTAAATAAAGTTTTTTTTGTAATATATAGAATGTGAAATGAGGAATAATAACTAAGTTACGTGTTATTGATTCAAATATGTTTAATTTGTAATTTTTAAGTTTATAATAAATTTAATAAATATTTGACAATATGTTTAATACATATTTGGCAACAAGTTCAATTTATTTTAAAATATAAAGGATGCTTGGAAACAAATTCCAAAAATGCTCATTTTTTAATAGTATAGATTTGTAATAAGGTATTTAAAGTGTAATTAGAAAAATTGATGCATTTGGTTTATTTTATATTTGAAGTTATAATTATTTTTTTTGAAATGAATGATAAATTTATTCTCAAAAAAATTGTTTTACCAGATCTGCTCCAATTTATTGAAAAAAAAAACAGTGTTTTAAGAGACACAAAACATGAATGCTTGAAAGAAAAAAAGTCCGAGAATGGCGGAGAAGAATTTGCTTAGGTTATTAAGACATATCAATCTTATCTCTATATCTCCTAATTATCAATCTATAGTTATCAAAAACAAATTCATATCTCTATAATTCCTCCCTCAATTACTCCTTTGTAATTATCCCTTAATTACTCATCTGTAATTGATGTATATATGTTTTCCCTATTTTCTCTTATCCCCTGTGTATATAAGAAGAGCAGTATCATATTAATAAAATCATCTAATTACATATCTCAATATGGTAGCAGAACAACCCTCCTAGACCTAAATCCCCAAATTCTTTTTTCTCTTCTTCTCCGTCTTCTTCCGTCTCAGCTTTTCTTCAAAAAAAATCCCTTCTTACGTCTCTCTCATAATGTATTCTACAACTCTCACTTCTGTCAAACACACATGTGTGTTCAATGCTCAAAATCAACAAAGTACTATCTTTTCTGTTAAATGTTTTGATGTGGCAAAAACATCCTTTGATGTGGCAAAAACAAGTTCGTGCTCTACTCGAAGGGCATGAACTACATGAATTTTTGGAGAAATCTGACGCCAATCCTCAACCAACGGTCACTGTCGACGGTCACTCCCTCCCAAATACTTCCTTTGCTCCATGGCGGAGGCAAGATCGGCTTCTCTACAATAATTTGGGCAATTTCTTTGCCGGTACAATTTGTTGTCTCAAGCACCACCACCACCGCTGAAGTATAGAGCATCCTCGACTCCATGTTCGGAAACCCAATGATATGCTCAAATTAATATCCTATTTAGATACTAAGCAGTAGTTATAGTATAGCTAGGGGTCGAACACAAGGACTTACAGAAACACGCAATAGATTATGAATGTGGGAATTACGCTAAGTAATCAATTGTATTGAAAACATTACTTAAATTAAATCGGTTGTAAACTCAATTGGAGAAAGATAGGTTCAGGGAATTTCTCAGAGAATCACTAAATGCAGATAAATTAACTAACAGGATTCGGATTTGGCATGATTCTTGAACTCAAATCACTATGTTATAGTTAACCAACTCTCGTTGCGAAAACTATCTAAGTCTAAATCCTAGGGATTCCAAATCTCTTTGCGAATCCTAAGGTCTAAACCAGCTTTTATTATCAGGTTTGATTTGTTCACAAACAAACTAAACCAAATCTCTTTGCGAATAGTTATTTTGCTCACCCTAGGTTCTGTCAGATAATTAATCGCACTCTCGTGCCTAACCAATTATCCTAAGATCTAAGGTCTAGGTGATCAAGCTAGAATTAGCTTTGCAAACAACATATGGTGAAGAATTAATTCAGATGGTGAATCCTAATAATAGATTAATCTAGCATTCAGAGAAAACCCTATTGAGAACCCTGAACCTAACAAGGGATCTACTCAGACATGGAAATTGAAGCAATCAACATAACTGAATAAATCATCAATAAAGTAAACAAGAGTAGAGAATAAAACAGAGGTTCGAAATCTTCTCTCAGACGAACAGAGTTCTGACTTGTCTCCTCTCTCTCTTATCTCTCTCAGAAATCTTCAGAAATAAACTTAATGAAAATCACACAGCCAAAGTGACTGTAAAACCTAATCTAATAGTCTAAACACGAATTGGGGTCTTCTTGTAAATATTAAAGTCTTCTGGGCAAGTTCTGCAATTCTTCAAACTTCATTAAAAGTCCCGACTTGTAATCTACTCCGATGGGTGTTGATCGATACCAGGGGGTATCGATCGATGCTTGACGCTTTGATCGGGCATTTAGTCACCAGGCTTCAGTTTTGCTCCAGAACGTTCCATAAAACTCCAATATTTCTAATAATGCTCCAAATGTGCTAAAACCTGTAAAAGACTCTAAAAGACTCTATAATAGAATAAAGACTCAATAAAACGGACTTATATCATGGCTTAAACAGGGTAAAAACCATGATATATCAACTCCCCCAGACTTAGCCTTTGCTTGCCCTCAAGCAAATAGAAGACTAAACCAGAGAAAGAGGTTTGAAAACGTAGAGACTCACCTATTCTTGAAACGTTGCACTGACCCTTTTCCCAAGCACCCAAATGTCACCTAAACAACTATTTGATCTAAACACCATGTACTTCTCCTTAGGCATTCGCAACTTTCCAGACTACACACATTATTTCACATCATCGTTTAATCAAGCCATCCTCGCCAGTTTCATCGCTGTGAATTAATAGGCGAATAATGGTATCGCAGGAAATTTTCCTAACCTCGCTTCCACCTTTGTGTGATCATTTCCTCTGAAGTAGAATAATGGGATCGTTGGAAAGTTTCCTAACCCTCTACTCAGAAGAAAATCATTTCATCTTTTAATGCATCTTATTTATTAACTTGTAACAGGGAGAGAAATACCATTACTTCAAACACATGAGTTCCTTTGTCAGATACGAATGAGGAATCAAGCTCTATAGATACTAACCACAATGATGAAGTGCAAAAATTTGGCTCAGGCTTTAAGGAACTTTGCTGGAAACATGAGTGTCGTCTAGTTAACCGGTCAGCTTTTGGATTTTTCATTAGTCGATCTAGAACTGATTCTGTAACAATGGTCACTTAAAAGCAAAGTCAGATCAATAGATTCAAGAAAAAGATCACAGTCTCTGACAAATTTTTGACTCAATAGTTATATATATTTTGACCTCTTTGACTCGTATTTTTTAAAGTTTAACTAGATTTAAAGTTTAACTAGATTCTATCTGACACATAAATTTTCAAAACATAAACCTAACTAGATTTTTAAATAAAGTTTTTTTTGTAATATATAGAATGTGAAATGAGGAATAATAACTAAGTTACGTGTTATTGATTCAAATATGTTTAATTTGTAATTTTTAAGTTTATAATAAATTTAATAAATATTTGACAATATGTTTAATACATATTTGGCAACAAGTTCAATTTATTTTAAAATATAAAGGATGCTTGGAAACAAATTCCAAAAATGCTCATTTTTTAATAGTATAGATTTGTAATAAGGTATTTAAAGTGTAATTATAAAAATTGATGCATTTGGTTTATTTTATATTTGAAGTTATAATTATTTTTTTTGAAATGAATGATAAATTTATTCTCAAAAAAATTGTTTTACCAGATCTGCTCCAATTTATTGAAAAAAAAAACAGTGTTTTAAGAGACACAAAACATGAATGCTTGAAAGAAAAAAAGTCCGAGAATGGCGGAGAAGAATTTGCTTAGGTTATTAAGACATATCAATCTTATCTCTATATCTCCTAATTATCAATCTATAGTTATCAAAAACAAATTCATATCTCTATAATTCCTCCCTCAATTACTCCTTTGTAATTATCCCTTAATTACTCATCTGTAATTGATGTATATATGTTTTCCCTATTTTCTCTTATCCCCTGTGTATATAAGAAGAGCAGTATCATATTAATAAAATCATCTAATTACATATCTCAATATGGTAGCAGAACAACCCTCCTAGACCTAAATCCCCAAATTCTTTTTTCTCTTCTTCTCCGTCTTCTTCCGTCTCAGCTTTTCTTCAAAAAAAATCCCTTCTTACGTCTCTCTCATAATGTATTCTACAACTCTCACTTCTGTCAAACACACATGTGTGTTCAATGCTCAAAATCAACAAAGTACTATCTTTTCTGTTAAATGTTTTGATGTGGCAAAAACATCCTTTGATGTGGCAAAAACAAGTTCGTGCTCTACTCGAAGGGCATGAACTACATGAATTTTTGGAGAAATCTGACGCCAATCCTCAACCAACGGTCACTGTCGACAGTCACTCCCTCCCAAATACTTCCTTTGCTCCATGGCGGAGGCAAGATCGGCTTCTCTACAATAATTTGGGCAATTTCTTTGCCGGTACAATTTGTTGTCTCAAGCACCACCACCACCGCTGAAGTATAGAGCATCCCCGCCTCCATGTTCGTAAACCCAACTCGTGGACACCTGCGCCAACTCTGATTTCAGATCAAATCGTGTGTGAAAGGCACAAAATCAATCACTGAATACCTACATACCATTAAAGTTAAGGTGGATGAATTCGCCTCTCTCGGCAATCCCATGGACCAAGAAGATATCACTGAGCAGATCCTTGCTAGTCTCAGCGAGGAGTACAAATCCCGAAATCAATGCTGTCAATGGTAGGGATGTACCAATTTCTTACACCGAGCTCCATAAACATCTTCTGAATCGCGAAGCCATGATTCTTTGCACAGAATCAGCCTCTGTCGCGCCGATAGTTGCTAATGCCACCAAGTCTTAAAACCGCCAAACATGGAGATCAAATCAGAATCAGAAAAATTGCAATGTTCCCAACCAGAATTAACGTGACAATCAGAATCAGAATCACAAAGGTCCAAGATAATATAGGGGTCGATGTCAGGCTTGTGGAATACAAGGCCATAGTGCTAAGTATTGTCCTGACTTTTGTAACGTTCGAGGTCAAAACTCCCAACCGTGGCAGCAGTCTACTCAGCCGTGGCAGCCTCCTTAGCCTTGGAAGCATTCTCCTCCGTCGTGGCAATCACCACAACAATACCAGTCGTGGCAGCCAATAGCAAATCTAACAATGATGTATGATTTCTCCAACTGGCTTGTTGACATTGGTGCCTCGCACCACACTCCCTATTAAAATGGTGATGATGTGATGTTTGGAGATGGATGTGGATTGCAGATTTCACACACTGGTTCTTTATCAATACCCTCTTATACTCGTCTTTTTTTCTTAAACAATGTTCTTTGTGTGTCATCACTTGCTAAGAATATTATATATGTCTTTCAATTATGAACAACTAATGGTGTTTCAGTTACCTTTAATCCTACCTAATTTCAAGTGAGAGATTTACAAACGGGAACTCTTCGTCCGGAAGGCAAACCTAAGAATGGCACATACCAGTGGCCAATCTCTAGCTCTTTCGCTCGTCCATCTCTTGCATTTGCTTCTTCAACTAAGACAACCATATCTGATTGGTACTATCGATTAGGCCACCCAACTCTTTCTATTTTAAACAATAATTTCAAAGTTTGATTTACCTATTTCATCAAATGTTTTACTGTATAAACCTTGTAATGCTTGTTCAATCAATAAAATGCATAAGTTACATTTTACTACATCTTCTATTCAATCAAAACATCCTCTTGATATTGTTTTTTCTTAGATGTGTGGACTTCTCCCATGATTTCTATCGATGATTTTAAATATTATGTACTTTTTGTTGATCATTTTACTAGATACACGTGGTTGTATCTCTTACAACAAAAATCCCAAGTTTTTGATGTTTTTACAAAATTTAAAGCATTGGTTGAAAAATAATTTCAATACAAATTAAGAACTTTATATACAGACAATTTTGGTGACTATATCACACTTAGACAACTTCTTTCGAGTCATGGTATATCCCACTTCACTATTCCACCTCACACGCCGACACAATGGGTTTGCTGAGCGCCGTCACCAACATATAGTCGAAACGGGTGTCGCTCTTCTATCCCATGCTTCAATACCTCAGTCATATTCGACCTACGCATTTACAACGACTGTGTATTTAATAAATCGAATTCCTAAACCTAATATTGCTCTTAAATCTCCATTTCAAAATATTTTTGGATGTGATCCAAACTTTACAAAACTACTTTTTTCAGTTGTCTTTGTTTTCCTTGGCTAAGACTTTATGCATCACACAAACTTGATTCTCGTTCATCACCGTGTGTATTTCTGGGATATTCTAATACCCAAAGTGCATATTTTTGTCTTGGCTCCATCGAGGTTTAAGAACTCCGTTTGAGGTAGAGGCTTAAGATCCAATGGCGTATGTGGATTAAATCCATATGCGACCTGAAAAGGAGACAAATGAGTAGCACTATGGACAGCTCTATTATAAGCAAACTCGACAAAAGGTAAAGCTTCAAGCCAAGTTTTAAGGTTTCTCCCTATTGTTGCTTGAAGCAACGTTCCAAGTGTTCGGTTAACGACTTCAGTTTGGCCATCGGTTTGTGGATGGCAGGTCGTGGAGAAGAGCAGTTTGGTTCCTAACTTCTTCCCGAGGGTTCTCCAAAAGTGGCTCAGGAACTTGGTGTCACGATCCGAGACGATCGTCCTAGGTAGTCCATGTAGTCGGACAATCTCCTTGAAAAAGAGGTCCGCGGTTTGTGTAGCATCGTTTGTCTTGGCACATGGAATGAAGTGTGCCATATTCGAGAACCGATCCACCACGACAAAGATGGAGTCCTTGTGTCTGATCTTAGGCAAACCTAGCACAAAGTACATAGAAATATCAATCCATGGTAAAGTAGGAATCGGTAAAGGAAGATACAAACAGTGCGGGTGAACCCGCGACTTTACTTTCTTGCAAGTGATACATCTTGCACAGAACGTTTCGACCGACTTCTTAAGGTGTGGCCAAAAGAAGTGCTCCTTCAGCATGGCAAGAGTCTTCTCAACGCCAAAATGACCCATGAGGCCGCCCCCATGAGCTTCTCGGACTATAAGCTCTCTTAACGAACAATGCGGGATGCATAGGCGTTTATCTTTAAAAAGATAGCTGTCATGGACATAGTAAGAAACGTGGGCTCCCTTTCCATGGTTCTTGTATATCTCTGCAAAATAAACATCAGATTCATATAATGGAATAATCATTTCAAATCCAAGAACCTTGGCTTCCATGGTCGATATTAGCGCATATCTCCGAGATAGGATATCAGCCAACACATTATCTTTTCCCTTCTTGTACTTGATCACATAGGGGAACATCTCTATAAATTCTAGCCACTTAGCATGCCTTCTCTTGAGGTTAGTCTGACCCCTAAGATGTTTCAAAGTCTCATGGTCCGTGTGGATGACACACTCGCTCGCGAGTAGGTAATGCTGCCACGTCTCCATTGCTCGGACTAAGGCGTAGAGCTCCTTGTCATATGTAGGATAGTTGAGCGTGGCGCCACTTCTTTTCTCACTGAAGTAAGCAACAGGTTTGCCTCCTTGAGTAAGCACAGCACTGATCCCTAAACCTGAGGCATCACACTCAATTTCAAACGTTTTAGAGAAATCGGGTAAAGTTAAAACGAGAGCATGAGTCAAACGATCTTTTAGGCCTTTGAAGGCCTTTTCTTGGGCTTCTCCCCACTTTAAGGCCACGTCCTTCTTGATGATGGCTGTGAGAGGTGCAGCAAGAGTGCTGAAGTCCTTCACGAACCATCGGTAAAAGCTAGCCAACCAGTGAAAGCTTCGGACTTGGCTAATGGTCGTTGGCATGGGCCATTCTTGGATGGCTTGGACCTTCTCCTGGTCCACTCTAAGTCCTTGTGAACTCACAACAAAGCCTAAAAACACAAGCTCATTAGCGCAAAATGTGCACTTCTTCAAGTTGGCGTAAAGACCTTCTCGTTGAAGCGTCTTAAGAATTTGTTCTAAATGAGATAAATGTTCAGCTAGAGTCCGACTATAAATGAGAATATCATCGAAGTATACCACTACAAACTTACTAATGTAGGGTCTAAGAACCTCATTCATGAGTCGCATGAAGGTACTTGGCGCGTTAGTTAGCCCGAAAGGCATAACAAGCCATTCGTAAAGGCCTTGCTTCGTCTTGAAGGCCATCTTCCATTCGTAGCCTTCTCTCATTCGCACTTGATGGTATCTACTCCTGAGATCAATCTTGGAAAAAACATTAGAACCCGAGAGCTCATCAAGCATGTCATCTAACCTTGGTATCGGATGTCGGTATTTGATCGTAATGTTGTTGATCGCGCGACAATCTACGCACATCCTCCACGTTCCATCCTTCTTTGGCACCAAAAGGACTGGGATGGCACATGGACTAAGGCTCTCACGAACATAGCCCTTGTCCATAAGTTCCCTCACTTGCTTTTCTAGTTCCTTGGCTTCTTTCGGGTTAACGCGGTATGCGGCTCGATTGGGCAATGGGGCTCCGGGCACAAAATCGATCTGGTGTTCTATTCCTCTTATGGGAGGTAAGCCATGAGGTATCTCATCAGGAAACACATCAGCAAATCGGTCCAAGAGATGAGTAACTTCAGTAGGAAGTTGTTGCTCCAACGCACTAGAACCTGCACTTAAAGTCTCCTTAAAGATCATTAGTAATACCGGTTCCTTGCAAGTGATTGTCTTAAAAATATAACTGGTCTTGATAAACAAGTTGTTCCTGGTCGAGGCATCTTTCTCATTTAACATTTTAACTTGTAGTTCGTGTACTTTAATTAGTAGGTGTAAGAGGTGTTAAATTATACTTTTTTATCATGCACAAACGAATACATATTACTTCGGCCATGGTGAATGGCGTCCTTGTCAAACTGCCAAGGTCTACCAAGAAGAAGATGGCCAGCTTGCATAGGAACAACATCACACACAACCTCATCCGAGTACTTGCCCACATTGAACGGTACAAGCACTTGGTCCGTTACGCGCAATTCAACCTTATCATTTAACCATCTTAGCTTATATGGGTGAGGGTGTTTAGTGCATTCTAGGCAGAGCTTAGTGACCATGTAGTCACTCGCTACATTGGTACACAACCCTCCATCAATTACCAAACTACATACCTTGCCTCGGATGGAACATCTTGTATGAAAGATGTTGTCTATTTGGGCTGTCTCGTCAGGATGAACCGTGAGGTTCAATGCTCGGCTTATGACCAGAGACTCACCATATTCAGCCTCAAAATCTACTTCTTCAGTGGCTGCTTCGGTCATTTGCACATTGTCCTCATCTTGAGACTCGTACTCACCCGAATCCAATATGATCATAACTCGGGGATTTGGGCATTCTCTAGCCATGTGTCCTCTGCCCTTGCACTTAAAACATGTTATATCACGAGTTCTAGAAGTGCTTGGGTTAGAATACTTACCTTGATTAGGCTCAGAGGCCTTAGAAGTGAACCTAGGGTCGATTTCGACTGACTTGCCCTTCTCCGCGGCCTTAGATGGAAAGATCTAACAATTAAGAGACAATAATATTTTTTTTTTAACAAAAAGGAAAGATACTGATTATAACAAAAAAAAAAAATTTGACAGAAATTTAAAAACCTTGGGGAATATTTCCCTTTTTTTTTTTACTAGAATTCTAAAAGGGAACAATTAAAATCGACTAACTAAGGAGATGCAAAGTTTTTTTTTTTTTTTTTGAATCTAGCAACCTAAACAAGAACAAAATAAATACAGAAAATTAAAAGATGATAAGGGAACGTTTACACCTTATATTCATGAGATTTTGAAGCTCTTATACCAAAATGATACGCACTCAACCCGTCTCACACAAACCGGAGGTCGATGGTCGAGAGTTGGGGTCGAGAGGGTTGTGTTGAAGAAGCTAGACTAAGGTCTCTCTCTTCTGCCAACAGGAGAAGATGGATGGTGTTGGTGGGGCGTTGAGAACCACAAGAGAGGCGACGGTCTCTTGATACTTCAATGGGTTTCCCTAAGAATCGGACTCACTCACGATCTAGAGAGAAGAAACGTTTTTGTGAAGAACAAAAACTTGAAAAGAAAATCCTTATTGTCTGCGTGACCCAGAAAAGACAAAGCCTTAGGGGTTTTAAAGAAAACACATGCCGAAAGAAAAGAAATAAATCGACAAAGAAATAACAAGACGGGTCCTTAACAATTTAGGCCCGTTTACAAAAGAATTAAAAGGACTAAGAAAATAGAAGTGAGGCCTCGTGTATTTGGTCTTCATGGGCTTACAGAGAGTCATTAATTGGGCCAATAATATTGCAAGCCGTTTGGCCTCGGTAAAAACCCATCTTCGCAAAATCAAGTGGGATAAAAACGAAGGTTGGGAAAAGAGCACCAAACGACTTACAAACCCAACTAATGACCTTCCTTGGGCCTAAGTCGTCTCTGGTGAAGTGAAATCGACCTTAGATAAGTGGCCACGAACCTGGGCTTGATGAGTGGCCACTTAGTGTTATCGGCCAACAAAAAATCCAGCCGATATGTCTTCAGTGTTTGGACGTTCTGGTCCGAATGGTAAGGAGTCTTGGGCTGATCTCTAGTTATCTAGAAACTAGACTCAAAGAGCTTCAAATCCATATGTGGATCGCTTTCTGGATCGTCCGGTATCATGAGTGGATCCTGCTTGAAAGAATCGGCCCAATAACTGCTCGTTAACGGGCTTAGCGGCCTAGTGTCCGTTTTGAAGAAACCATCTGATCCGAGCTGGTACATGAACATGTTGAACTTCTTTTCCATGTCCCTGCTCCTTGTTCACAGCAAGTATGAATATAAATCATGATGAGAATATTTGTATTAAAAGATTAAGGATGAGAAAACTACTACAAAGTCAAGATCTTCTCCTTAAAGCTCTTAGAATCCAAAATTAATGAAAAACTTGTAAAATTATGAGGAAAACGTGGCTCTGTTATTCTAGGGTGGCTATCTGGTTTGTGAGGCTAAAAACAAGTATATATAGCCCTAAAGTCGACCTAGTGTTTCATTAAACCGAAAAATGGAGTTTTTGGGCCGCAGGGTCTGCCAAGCTTCTGGGTTGAGCTCATGCCTAATTCGGACGCGTCTTCAGTAAAATCGGTGTATCTTCCTTACCACTGCTCCAAATGACTTTAAACCAATTGAATAGGAAAGATGACCCAAAATTCTATCTTTCCACCAAATTTCATCTCAATCCATCAATGGGAGGGCATCTAGTGAAGGTGAAACTTCTGATGCATATGTGTTGTCCAATTGGAGAAATATGCCTTTCTTGAGTTTTAGGTGCTTGGCTGATCTTTTGGACTTGGAAACATGTCTTGGACGTGGTAAAATCTTTTTTGGCTCCATTTTGCATCCTTTTTGATGATTTTACCTATATAGATTTTAAAACTACAAATACGAGAAAACTACCTCAAAAAGCACAAAACCGAATAAATATGCTTAGATAATACACTAAATCCATAATAAAAACAGTAAAATATTGAGTATATCAACTCCACCAGTCTTAGATTTTGCTTTCCCTCAAGCAAACAAAGAAACTAAGAATATAAAAGAGGTTTGAAAACGCGGAAACTCACCAAGTTTTTAGAACGTCGTACAAACCTTCATTGTCGTAAACCAATTAGAACATATTTGACGTTAGATAGAAACCACCATGTACTTCCCCCTTTTGCTTCTCAACTTCCCAAATCCGACCCACATTCTCATAAGGTTACTCGAATTCTCCATTGCTAACTTCTGTAAAGTTAAAGACGTGTGGTCTCATCGAGGGAGTATCGATCAAAGAACATGTAGACTTTCCTCAATCAAGTTTCCTGCTTACCCATAAAGTCTTAATTCCGGTTTCTTTCCTTTCCCTTTTTCTCTCTTCCTTTGATCGATTTCTTTTTCTTTTTGTTTATTTTACGATATTAAGGAATATGAGACGCGAGTATTGATGGTGTTTGCCACCGAATCCCTGGTCCACTTCCTTGGATAAGTTTTCATGAGACGCGAGTACTGATGATGTTTGTTGATGCGCTCGGATTCGTCTCCGAAACTTCAGGTTTTAAATTTGCAAACCTAAACGTTTTGCAAGTGCACATACGTGCGTTGTAGTACTTTAGGTATCAATCCACAGGGAGGGAATGCTGTTCTGCGAGACCTTGGAAAGAGAGTTAGTAAGGAAGTCTAAAACGATAATAAGGTTTATGATTTTGTCACGAAACGAGTGCTAAAAATTTAAACTGAACTAAGCGAGAAAGTAAAGAAAACAAGTAAGCAAAGTGAATAAGTAAAAAAAGCGAGGTTGTAAACTAATAAGCGAGTAAGCAAAATAAGATTGTAAACTAAACGAGAAAATAAGAAGGCAATCAAGTAAATAATAAAGCGAGTACGTAAACAATTAAACTAAGCGTTGGGCCATCGGGAACTCTCTAGGGATCATGGCCGATAATCATAAGAATTTTGCTAGAGTTTTTAAAGCGACTTTTTGTCGTCTTTGGATTCTCGAACTTCGAACACGGACACTATGTGTAATCTACTTTCGTACACCCTACACACCTACAACTTCAGTACTCGAGCGGTAACTTTCGTCTCCGGCTGCGCAAAAAGTTAGTGATTATACTCAAAAGTCGTTAACGCTCACAATCCCTCCACAAGTATACTTTTGAAATCTTTTGACCGTTTTGCTCGTCTACCATAGGTCAAACATATGGATCCAGTACCTTTGTAGCTCTAAAAATATATAAGATCAGTTGCGAAGTAGATAATCAAGCAAACATACATTAGGAATAGTGATAGAACGAAGAATCATAATCGATATCCTAATTTAAAACCTAATGATGAATCGATCCATGAGAACCCCTTGAGAACTCTTTACCCAACGTTAAAACTACTCAATCACGACCATGGAAGACAAAATCGAGTTTCTGAATTGCATAATCAATAGATGAGAAATTAAACAAAAGGGTTCAAGGGAAATCCCAAAACAAAGAACGAATAACAAAAGTTTGGTGCAAAAAGTAATCTAAAAGTAACACAAAAGGGGGCTACGAAATTGTGTAGGTAAAACAAGTATTTATAGGTCTTCAACTCATTCTTTGGTCGTCCTTAGGTTTTGTTTGAAGAGGAAACGAAGTGGGCTTGAAGATGGACATCAAAGAACTGTTTTTGGGCGGAAACTGGTACACCGCGTGTGCGTGGCTTGGACTTGTGGCCAAAGGGTGTTTCACCATGGCTAGAGAGCCTAGAGTCGTGGCCAAGAGTGTCTTCGCCGTGGCCAGGAGTGTTGGACCCGCGGTGGTTGGCCTATGAGGTTAAGACTTCAATTCTTTTCTTGCTTCTTTCGCAAAACTGCAGAACATGCCTTCATTCAATTGGATGTATCTTGAAACTAACTGGATATGAAAGGTGGTTCTCCCTTCTATCGTGTATCCAAATTTGGGCGTGATCGGACGGTGATAAGGTCTCCATTGGATTTCTAACTTCTTACAGTACGAAATTTTCCAAATCTTGAACCAGCATGATGAGAGATTGGATTTCAGCGCTCGTTTGGAGCGACTCGAAGCAATTATCAACCAAACAATTGAATCCCAAGCTAAGTTTGTAGCTGCCTTCAACGACAAGATAAACTAAATCTCTACCGAATTCAACAAGAAATTTGATGATCGTTATCCACGTGAAAGCCATTTAAGAGCAGATCCTAAAAGATGCTGCAACACTTAAAGAGAGGATGGAGATCGTTGAAGAATAACAAGGAAAGCAAAAGTTCAATATTCGATAAGCTAAAGATGGAATACACACCTTGAACTACAAGCTTGAAGATTTGGACGACTCCATCAATGATGATAGAAACAATGCCTACGACAACACTCTGGATCTATGGGAAGGAGTAAGAGAAATTAAAGACAAGTCAAAAGTGCTCGATCTTACACTAAATCGACTCATTTATGCCATTGATGAAGTGGAAAAAAAAATAGAGAAACTTTTCAAAGATCATGAGGAGCATGATTCAACACTTGATGTTCCTATCCATGATCTAGAAGAGAAGCCAAATGACTCCCTAGAACCAGAAAACGCATTTGGAGACGAAGAAGACGACGATCCGAGCGAGTCCGCCCGAAGCCCTTTAACCGGAGTTGCATGCCCACTGCCCACGCCATAATCCCCTTTTGCCGTGATCGAGTGCTCTCCGCTCGCAACCAACTCACCTTCCACCGCGGTCGCGTGCTCCCAGCATCCGGCCAACCCCTGCTCGTCTCACCTTGGACCTCTCGTACTCCGATCATGCATCTACGAGCAAGCTGTCTTCTCCATCGCTACTCAAGCTTCAGTTGAGCCCACAAAAAACTTGGAACAAGTCTCTTATGCACCTTGCAAGGTAATCCAAGCTCATGACAAAGCCACATCCTCTTCTTCAACACCACTTCAAAGGAGTCCGCCAAGGAAGATCGATATGCCTTTTATCGATTCTTACTATTGTTTGGACACAACATACTCTTATTGTGAGTTCTACTCGGCCTTTGAACCAGCATCTACCGCAAGTCAACCATCTAAGGAACCAAAGACGCAAAGCATCTCCCGAAAAAGATTGATCGAATTTAACAACTTCGGGAAAACGATCATGATGTTCTTACGTACCTTTCTCGGACGTTTGGGAAAGAGATTGGCTACAAGCTTTCTTCCGCTACAGTAAGGAGAGCAATGAAGATATCCACACTTACTTTATGAGAGCGAGGCATTCATCTACACCATACGATACCCGAACAAGATTAGCCGAGAGAAACTAGATGAATTCAACCGCGTGGTACGCGATCTACCTCAAGGAACCACATTTGCTAGAGCTTGCATGGACCACATGATTGGTCACTTATTTTGTGAAAGCAAATAATCCATCTCGGAGATAGAAGATTTCTTCACGAATTCTAGAAACGGAGGACCCGGTTGAAGTCTTCATAAGATTCAAGACCAATGTCAGTTTCTAATCTCCTGCAACATTCGAGGAGTCGAGTTCAACAACATTATTTCTGACTCCGGAGTCTGCCTTAGCATCATGTCAACATCGACCGCCAAACGCCTCGGTATTAAGCACATGCATCGTACCTATATAAAAATCATCATGGCCGATGAAACTTGTCCTACACCAAAGGGAATCTCCTATGAAATGCCCATGAGGATTGGAGATTGCATAGCTCCCGTCGATTTCTACATCGTCAAGACGATGAAAATTGATTCCACACCGGTAATCCTAGGATGGCCTTTCTTGTCAACCATCAGAGCCATCATGGATTTGCCAAATCGATGTGTCTCCTCTACCAACATTGACAAAGATGTGTTCTACACCACTGTCCCGCTCAAGAATGGAGGAGAAGGACACCTAAAGTCGAAGGATCCCAATCTCGACCCACAATGAAGCGATGAGACATCTACCGAGGAGACCGAAAAGAGATCAAAAAGACTTGTCGAAAGACATTATCTTTCTACGATTGAGCTCATCTCGCTATCAACGTCGAGCTAAATGACTTTAAACAAATGCTCTTAATTGGAGGCAACCCATTTAGGTACTTTTTTTGTTTTTTTTTTCTATTACCGTTTTCTTTTTGTTTTAGTTTCAGCTTTAAAATAAAAATAAAAAAACCCAAAAAATTCAAAAAATGAAAAGACAAAAATATGGAAACACGGTTCGAAACTGCTCGGTCCAGCACTAACCGCGAGGAAACATTTTGCCGCAAAAGAGGCCCGGCCACAGGTGCAATACCCCGAGTCGCGGCCAGCCCTACTTTCACCCCGGTTGTGATCAACCGACCCACGGTGAACCTTAATTTGGCCATGGTCGCGTCCTTTCGACCCGCGGCCAACCCAATGTCGATCACAGTCGAGTCCCTTTGATCCACGAATTGATCTCGATCTGTTCCTAACCATCTCTATTCCGATTCCCAATCACCACACCACCATTTACAATTCACATCCATCGCCAATCCATTCCCCATCACCATTTCCACCACATCCACTCCTGACCACTTCCAGGTAAGTTTTTTTTTTCCAAAACGTTTTCAATTATTAGATACTCTATTTCTCGTCTTTGCTCGATTTATTTCACATTGAGGACACTGTGATTTAAATCTGTGAGAGGATTTCATTCCTTACTAACAAGATTTTTTTTCATGAGTCTTTGTATTTCTTGCATTTTGTATTTCTTTTAATTATTGTTTTCGAGTTTTCAAAAGTAGGAATACGATTTGAGTGAATTATGAAAGAAATCCATGAAGATAACCGACCAATGTGTTTTTATGCTATTTCCTAGTAACATGCTCTTTCGTAATTAGGTTCTAAGTTAGGTGGTATCTAGAGTTTCTGTTAATGCAAAATCCCCACAAGAATTTAGACCGTAAAGAAGTTTTAGGAAGGATTATACTAGCTCTATTATACTTGGACGTCAACTTGACTTAATTTTTTCATCAAAGGTTTAGGCAAAGATAACGAATTGATACATTCAGAAAGTTCTTTTACCTTTTACCTCTCTTTGTCGTACCTCAACGGCTAGCTCATCTTTAGTTGGTACCCCACCCGAACCTTAACCATTTTTCAAACCTCATCCATTCTTTCTTTGTGTCCCATGTGCAGAAATGTGCAAAAACGCCGGAGAGGGAGGAACGACACAATTTTCAGTCACTAAAGACGAAGACTATACGTGATTGGTGGAGGTAAAATCATCAAAGACGAGAGCTTGGTTCTAGCTTGGAAAACTCAAAATCATGGTAAATGTTTGTGCCCCCAAGACTCTATCTCGATAAAAAGCGTTTCCCCTTGTCAAATAAAAATTGGAAGGGAAAGAAAACAAGAGCCTAAAGAGAGTCTAGGCTCGTCAAAATTCTTATGAGGCATCCATGGTTCGTTTGTTAGAAGTATGTCATCTTGAACCCACAGGAAAATCTAAGTATGGGGGGAATGATAGAAAACTTCTATTTTTGGAGAAAAGAGTAAGTGCAACAATTTTAGACAAGAAGAAGTTACTGAAAGCTGTGGTTCTCAACCGGTCCATCCCCTCTTGCTGTTTTGCATAATATCTCGCACCCTACGGTTAAATTACAGTAACCCGTAACATCCTTAACCTCACCTCTAAATGTCTTTAATACCTAGCCTCAATTGTCTTGGTTTGCTCATTTTGATGAGAAATTCACGCTTATACTTAATGAATTTAGACACCTAGTTGACCGAAATTTTGGAACCCTATTTTTGGGTTCCCAATTCCGAGTGCCATTTTAGTTTACTTTTTGTTCTTAAGTTTTTGCTTTTACTTTTCGAGATTTGTAGAGAAGTTTTTTCCCGACTTTGGTCTTAAAATCGAGAAGCTTTATCTTCAATCACATGTTCTTTATTTAATTATGTATTTGCTGTCTTCAATTATGTTCGAGTAGGTTAGTCGTTGGATTTAAAGGGATTATCAAAGGGGATTCACATGTTCAATAAGGATTCCATGAGGTAAACCTAGCTGTATTCTAGAACTCTTTCCTATAGATTGTTGTTAAAGCATGGATCTAGTGTCATGAACTAGAGACTGATCCGAGGTGTAGTAAGAACCACCAAAGTGTTGAATCTAATCACCGGAACTATTTATCTATATGGAGCGTGTTGCGCTATAAGATATGAAAGTATACTTATAGAGTATCTTGAATGTTTATGAACTTATTTGTGTCATCATAATTTTCTTTACGGCCAGCGACGAAAGCGACTGGTCAAGTATATAAATTATATGTGTATAGGATGTACGAGAGTAGGCTACACATATTTTCGTGTTCCAGTTCGTGGAGTTTACTAGAATCTATTCTACTAAGAGCTTTGGTACCGTGTTTGAATCGATCATTCCCCAGAGATATCCCTATCGACACAACATCATTTTATTATTGTTTACAACTGATTTTGTCTTTTAGTTTATTGCCATCGATTTCATTCTTTACTTTTCAAGAAATCATTACTTTTTATGCTCTTTACAATCTGTGACACAAAAACGCTATAAGAACTTTTTTTCGTTTTAGACTTCCTTACTAATTCTCTTTCTAAGGTCTAACAGAAAAGCTTTTTCTCCCTGTGGATCGATATCTAAAGTCATACAATGCACATTTGTGCACTTGCATACATTAGGGTTGACAAATTTAAAACTTGAAGCTAGGATAACACCTGCACACGTATCACTTATCTCATAACGCAGTATGTGGATTAAAGAAGTTTTTGTATGGTTTAAAACAAGCTTCTCGATAATAGTTTATGAAATTTAGCACCACTTTGCTAAGTCTTGGGTTCAAAAAATTGCAGACGGATCATACTCTCTTTCTGATAAATGTTGAGGGAAGATATGTTGCGGTATTAGTTTATGTGGATGACATAATTATTGCTAACAACAATGATGAAGATGTGGAGCAACTCAAGACAGCTATGAAACTAGCTTTCAAGCTACGAGACTTAGGATCTATGAAATATTTCCTTGGCTTTGAAATTACAAGATCAAGCAAAGGTATTTCAATTTGTCAAAGAAGATATGTCTTTGGATTACTAGAAGATACTGGTTTAATGGCTTGCAAACCTTCCACAATTCCAATGGATCCGAATGTGAAGCTAAGTCAGCACAATAATGAACTAGTCCTAGATGATAAATGTTTGTATCGCAGATTGGTGGGGAAGTTGATGTATCTCACTATTACTCGACCTGACATCACCTATGCAGTTAACAAACTTTATCAATTTTCCTCATCACCAAATAAATCTCATCTCCATGCAGCATACAAAGTGCTACATTATTTCAAGGGAAGCGTTAGATTGGGATTGTTCTATCATGCTGAGTCAGATCTTGTGCTCCAAACTTTCACTGATGCAGATTAGGCTTCTTGTACTGACACACCAAGATCAACCTCTGGCTTCTCTGTATGTTTCTTGGTCTATCACTCATCTCTTGGAAGTCCAAGAAACAGCCAACAATCTCACATTTTTCTGCAGAATCATAATACAGAGCAATGGCCTTTGTTGTGAAAGAAGTAGTTTGGCTTGTGAATTTCCTTGCTGAATTGCTGGTTCCTCAATCGAAACATGTAGCGTTTTATTGTGATTCTACTACTACAATTTATATTGCTAATAATCCGGTATTTCACAAAAGAACAAAACATGTTGATTTGGATTGTCATGAGGTTCGAGACAGAGTTGATAGTGGTTTGATCAAGACTTTGCATGTTCGAACAGCTAATCAACTTGTATATTTTTTCACAAAGCCTTTGTTTCCTACTCAATTCAATGCTCTTATTGGCAAGATGTCTCTACATTCTATTTACTCGCCATCTTGAGAGGGAATATTAGAGTATATAAGTCAATTTGAGTAAACCAATGTAATATCGGTTATGTTTTTAACCGGTTCTTCTCTCATATAAAAGAGAGTAAATGTAACGATAACATATAAGATAAATAACATAATTTTCTTTCCACAATCATCTTCTTCGATTGATTCTAGCTAACTAACATAGGCGGTCCAGTCTTCTGAAGATTATGCATGTGGCATGTGTTACTTGACAATGTAGCCTTGTGTTTCCCTTTTGCTAGATTAGGCAGGTTGTTTCTAATGCTGCCTTTTTTGCAAAATGGTTGGTACTATCAGTGTGTTGTTCATAGCCCAGCTCGTCATCGCTTGCCAAGAGGTAATTGTTCTTGGTGAAATACAAAGGCGATTTAATAACTTACTCCAGACTTCATTGCTGTAACTACAACTCAAGAAGAGGTGGTGTCTTTTTTCTAGAAATTTATCACAGAGCCAACAATTAGTCGTAATTTTCATTCCTCAAGATGCCAATCTCGTTCTTACATGGAACTTATCATGTTCACCCGTTCACATTATAAAACATTGTTTCGAGATGGAGCTTTTGTAACAAATGAAAGATGCCCATGGTGTAACCATACTGGCGCAACATCAAGATGGATAAACTTGAATACCGTTGATTCAAAAAGGATGATCGTTCAAGGAGGACTCGATGATTGTTGATTCCGAAAAATGGTCGCTCAAACGAGGGTTCTTGATTATTGTTGATTCGCGATGAATGAAAATAAAAACGAATTGTAAAGTTCTAGGTTTATTTTATTAATCAAAAGCTACTTTACAAATGAGTCTCATAACTCTTTAAACCGGAAAGATATAACAAAAACCCTAATAGAAATATGACTAAAGCCCAACGACATAACTTGAATGAAAATCAAAAACATGAAGGTAACACGATGAAAGCTCTTTAAGGACGTAATTGATTTGAAGATGCGCTGCATCACATACTTCTTAGGCGCAATGAATCTCAGAAGAAGCTGAAACTTCTTGCTGGAAAAAACCCTCAGTGTGACAAACATAGATGTCCTGAGAATTTGAATAGTATGGATTGGCAATAGTTGTTAAATGAATATGCAGGTTTTCAACTGTAGTAGAGCGAGTTACGCATATCTTCCAACCAAAAGTACCAACAGCAGAATAGATTGCCGAATGCAAATGGATTCCTAATTGTCTCGGTCTTATCGCTACGAACAATTTGACAAGAGAGCCCAAAGGAGTCCAATAATCTAGCCAGAAGCTTGTTGAAATGCCATCTCACACTTCAATACAAAGAAAACGGTAACATGAAGGTAACACGATGCTTGTGGTGAGAAGTGATAAAGGATTTTTTGTTAAACTCATATCAATTTCTCTATGCTTGTCATTGTAGCATAAGAGGTGTCAATCCATAGGGGTTAAGATTAATGCACTATGAATGCATAAAACTTCTTAAGCTAGAGCAATTGTTTTGGGTTTTTATGTTTTCGTTTTAAATTAAGAAAGTAAAATGCAAGAAAGAAAACAAAAGATAGAAGTGTTGGATCATGAATTATACTATCAAAGAAATGATTAACAATCAAACAATGATTCATTTGGAAGCATCAAACACTATCCTAGAACATGAGATTCACAAATATGACTAATCCATTCTCATGGCACTAATCACTCCACTAATCACCTAATTGATATAAACTCTCGTTTGCAATTTAGATAATCAATGAGCATTAATAAACAATTCCAATTAGTTCACTAATCACCCTAGACATCAACTCTCATTGGCAAGGAACAGCCCCGGCTCAACATTATTTGGGGCCCTAGGGCAAAAAAAAAATTGGACCCTTTATATTTATTTATTAAGGTTTTTTACTATTTGTTTTTAATAAAATTTGTTTGTGTAATGTTTTTGTAGAATTTGGTATTAAATAAATACTTATAAAATATTTATGGGCCCTTTTCACTCTAATATTTATTATTATTTTTTGTTAGTAAATATATATATAAAAAAAAACGGGCCCTTAATTATTAGGGTACGGGTCGGGGCCCCGGGGCCGTCGCACCCCTCGCCCTTGCAACTGAGCCGGCCCTGGCAAGGAAGTGAAAAGCTCACAAAAGGTTGGTTAAAGCATTTCATCGATCACCTCTCGGGCGTGAAATGCCTTAGTTCTAGATTATGATTTCTCAATCTTGATCTAGCATTCAGAGCTAACCTATGTGAAGGATCTAAGAAGGATCAACCTAAATCATCATCATCTAACTATCAAGACAATTGACGAATGATGTTATGCACATAATCTATGCTAATCCTTAGGCCTAGAACACTTAAACAAGACTAATCCACTCTCATGGTCTTAATCCCTTTGTTAATCACTAAATCAAGATCAAATTCTCATTTGTGATTAAATAACTAACAAGCATTAATATCAAGTTCCAATAACAAAAATATACCTTAGACAACAATTCTCATGAGCTAAGATTTGTAAATCCCTTATTTAATTCTTGGGAAATTTCATCAAGCACTTGGTGTGCATGATTTTCCTTTTGTTCTAGATTTAAGTTTCTCAAGCCAAATCTAGCATTAATACCACTAAATAAGGAAGAAAAGCAAAGATTAAGAACATAAGCATCAAAAATCAATAATAGAACCATTCAAATCAAGCATAATCCAAAAATTCAACAAAAGGGTCTAACGACTAAAGAACATGAAGAACACAAGAGAAAAAGACATTAAAATAAAGATAATGCATAAATAAAAGATAAGGGGTGAAGAAATCTTCTCTAGAGTGGCATATGTATGAAGAACAATCAAAATCTCTCAAAAAAAAGTTTGGGTCGTGCCCAACTCATGGGAGAAGAAGACTTCACAAGAAAATTATGTTTTAGAGTATTTAAAGAGGTATTGGGCAAACCGAGGCAACCCGGGACAAACCGGGTATTGACCCGGTCAAATCTGGACCGTGGTCACATCTGGACTCTATACCGGATGGGTGTACCAGATGGGTATACCGGATGGGTGTACTGGATGGGTGAGGGTCGGTATGGAGTGCCTTTTCTTCATATGCTTCTTTGAGCATAACTCATTTGGGCGCCAGACAGATATGTCCCTGCTTAATCTGATGTATCTTTCAAACCACCGATAAGAATGACTTGCCACTACCTCCAGAAGATATCTAACTCAGTTATCTAAAACTTCTATGAAGCCTTTTTGAAGCTAACTCCGACTGTAGGTTTTTCATTTCGCCTGATGTTTCAATCACTTCGGCTGGCTTTGATGAGGATGAATTTGGACTTGTGACACCGGGTGGACATTGGCCGGTGCTGTGGGCCGGTATTTCCCCTATCCATGCTGAGGTTCAGCACCGGACGGTGATGCCGGGCCATGGCTGGTCGGTATGGATTACACCGGGAAAGGACACTGGTTGGAAGTGGGCCGGTGTTGGTCAAACGTTCGCGGCCAGACGGACATACTCTCAGTAAATCGGCCATATCTCACAAACCACATATCCAAATGACCTGAAACCACCTGTTGTAGTCAGCTAACTCACTTGGATACAACTTTTATTAAGACTATTAAGCTGACTCAGATCGGGTATCCTTCGTCCTGCTAGTTCTTTCAGACGCTTGGGAATAGTCATTTTGCTCCATTACTCCAAACTTCTCCAAAATGACTCCAAGCACCTATAAAACACTCCAAAATATGCAAGAATCTCTAGGACCTAGTGAACACTAGCTTAACTCTAGATTGGACCAAAACACTAAGAAAAACTATCAAAACACATGCATGAAAATTAAAATGTTATGATAAATGCATGCTAAAAAATGTAAAATATGAGAATACCAACTCCCTCAAACTTACTCATTTGCTTGCCCTCAAGCAAACAAATAAGAAAAAGAAGGGAGAGAGGTTGAAGTGAGAGATCAAGTCCGAGAATATGAACAAAACTGTTTGTATTAATGCCCTTGAGAGTAGATACACGATGCACAAACAATCTCTACTTTAAAGGAATTAGCCATACTCGTTGCTACACGAATTTGGTCTAAGCCTTAACATTCAGAAGCATTCCTAAACCCATAACTCTTTAACATTCATTAAGTTCAACGATGGATCATGCTTATGCAAATCAAGTGAACTCATTTGGCTTAGGGAAAGGTCTTGAGATAAAAGTGATCTCAATCATGCTGGTATTCTGAAGCAAAAGGGTCTCTCACGAAAGAATGAATTTTGGCAAAATGCTAAGAGTAAAGAACAACTGATGCATACAAGGATGAGATTCATCTACCCAATGCCCAATATGAACCCCACTCCTATCTCTAAACCAATCAAGATCCAATCCTAAGCTACCCTTATCTCAAAGCGTTTTTGCCTTCTCAAACCCGCACTTCTCATCACTTTTCACTTGGGGGACTTCTTCTTCAAACTTGATTGGATTGGCTTCTCATCTTTTCTTTTCCTTTAGCTCCTCTTTTGCTTGCACGACTTGTCTCCATTTCATCCTTTGGATGCCTTAGCCATTTTGGCTCTTTTCTTTCTTTCACACTTAGAGATCCTTACAATTCCACACTTGGAGATAAATCACTTCATTGTTTCAAACCAATACAACTTTTGTTTTTCCCCATTCTTTTCTCCATATCTTTTGTTTTCTCCAGATTCTCTTTTTCTTTTAAACAACACCCCAAACTCACAACCTATCTATCCTAGCCTATGTCTAGCTCATTGATGTGTGAGCTAGTTCTACATGAAAGCTTCTCCTTGTCGTCCCAAATTCAACACCTTTTGCTAAGTTCATTCGAAATTAGGCCTCGCGACACACACAAGAGATGAAGGTTTGAAGGAAGGTTTGGTTTAGGGTTTGGTTAACCGTTCCAAAGGTGAGAATTGGCTATTTGAGCTAATAAGAGTGGTGAAAAGGGAAAAGATAGCTCAAATATGTATATGGTATCCATGAGTCCACTCTTCAATGTACAAACATGATAATTCAAGTCAAGATTAGAGTTCACTAGATAGAGTTGGGATCAAATCAAAGCATACTTCAACCAAAACATAAACATTCAACCCGCAAGATCAAAGCATGGATCATTCCTAACTTCGTGATCGCTCAAATGCATCAAAGAACTCCTAACGAGGGCATTAATTCAAGCTCTTAAGTTTACATTCCACATGGAAATTTCTACCAATGCAAGTGAGTGCAAACCTATATGCGTCTAGACTCAATCTTAATCATGCGAAATGCAACTACATGCTTCTTTTTATGTTCAAAATTTTCAAAATTTTGTGGGTTTTCTATGAATGAGACTCAAGAATGCAAAGAGAAAAATAAGAAAATAAAACACAAGGTCAAATGACACAAACCTCTCCCCCAAACTTCAATTGCACCGTCTCGGTGCAACAAAAGTCAAGAGAGAGCAAAAATATGCAAAAAGGAGAATGTACAATGAAATGGAGTGAGAAATCATACATTGGAATTGGATCGAGGAGGAGAGGAGTGTGAAAAGTGGTCGCTCAAACCCTCCTTTCATCACACACCATGACCTTGGACCCAAGAAACCATTCTTAGACCGATCCAACCCAAATTTGCCATCCTTTTTTGGTGAGGATCGTGGTCCTCATTATTCGTGCTTGTTTTGTGTCTCAAGATCGACGAGGGATAGACTTGGAAAAGTCCCCAAGGGCGCGTTTAACTTCACTAGCTCTACGTTTGCTTCCTCATTTTCACTCCCTTCATGAAAATCACAAGAAAAGTGAAAAGATTAGCAACAAAAGAAAATAAAAAGGTCCTAGTCTCAAGAAGATTCAAAATCCATATGATCAATGCTAAACCCCAATCGCAGCGGCGCCAAATTGATAAAGGATTTTTGTTAAGTTCATATCAATTCCTCTATGCTTGTCATTGTAGCATAAGAGGTGTCAATCCATAGAGGTTGAGATTAATACACTAGAAATGCATGTAACTTCTTAAGCTAGAGCAAATGTTTTGGGTTTTTATATTTTATGATTTTAAACTAAGAAAAATACACGAAAGAAAACAAAGATAGAAATGTTGGATAATGGATTAAACAAGCAAATGAATGATTAACAATCAAATAATGATAACAAAGATTGCATTAAACACTATCATAGAACATGGAATTCACAAATATGACTAATCCATTCTCATGGCACTAATCACTTCACTAATCACCTAATTGACATAAACTTTCGTTTGTAATTATATAATCAATTAGCATTAATCTCTAATTCCAATTAGTTAACTAATCACCCTAGACATCAACTCTCATTGCCTAGGGTGTGAAAAGCTCACAAAACGCTTGGTTCAAACATTTCATCGAACACCTCTCGGGCGTGAAATTCTTAAGCTCTAATTTTGATCTCTCAATCTAAACTACCATTAAGATCAACCTATGTGAAAGATCTAACAAGATGCTATCCAAATCATCATCATTCATGACACTAATGCACACAATCTATGTCATTCCTTAGGCCTAGAACACTTAAACAAGACTAATCCACTCTCATGATCTTAATCTCTTTCTTAATCACTTAATCAAGAATCAAATTCTCATTTGTGATTTAATGATTAACAAGCATAAATTACAAGTTCTATTAACCAAAATATACCTTAGACATCCATTCTCATGAGCTAAGATATGCAAATCCCTTATTTTGTTCTTTTGGAATTTCATCAAACACTTGGTGTGCTTGATTTTCCCTTTAATATAGATTTAAGTTTCTCAAGCTAAATCTAGCATTAAGGACACTAAATAAGGAAGGAAAGCAAAGATTAAGAATATAAGCATCAAAAATCAATAATAGAACCATTCAAATCAAGCATAATCCAAAAATCCAACAAAAGGGTCTAAAGACTAAAGAACATGAAGAACACAAGAGAAAAATACATAAAAATAAAGATCATGCATAAATAAAAGATAAGGGGTGAAGAAATTTTCTCTAGAGTTACATATGTATGAAGAACAATTAAAATCTCTAAAGAAGAAGTTTGGGTCGTGCCCAACTCATGGGAGAAGAAGACTTCACAAGAAAATTAGGTTTTAGAGTATTTAAAGAGGTCTTGGGCGAACCGGGTCAACCCGTCAAATCTGGGTCATGGTCACATTTGGGATCCATACCGGATGGGTTTACAGGATGGGTGAGGGTCGGTATGGAGTGCCTTCGCTTGATATTGCTTCTTTGAGCATAACTCGTTTGGGCGCTACACATATATGTCCCTGATAAATCTGATGTATCTTTCAAACCACCAATCAGAATGACTTGCCACTACCTCCAAAAGTGATATGATCAAGGCAAGCACTAAGGAGGAACATCTCAAACCAGTGCATGATGCTGAGCTTGTAGTTGAGGAAGCTAAGCATGAATCAAGCTCGAAGGTGAAATATTGGATCAGCACAACAACAACAACAATATTTGATCCAGGCATTGCAAGAAAGAGAACATCAATTGGGTTTGTGAATCATTTGTGTGCTCTTTTTCCCTATCTTCGTTTTTGTCCCACTGGGTTTTGCGAAGATAGGTTTTTAACGAGGCCAAATGATTCACTATCTTTCCAGCCCAATTCTTGTGATCTTCCTCAATCCCATCAAGGCCCATCACCTCAGATTTTCGACCATGAAGCAAGGCCCATTATCTTATTTTCGTTTTTATGCAAAGCCCACATGTTTTAGAGTTTTTCCTTGTTGTTTTCTATTTAAACTCTTTGTTTTCTTTGTGGCAACTCATCCTGGATTGGATCATCAAACAAATAAAATCTCTTTCTCAAATATCAGTCACGAAAATATATTTGCCTTCTTGAGAGTGATTCGTTGCCTTTGGCAACATCTTTATCATCTCTCGTTTATCTCTTATGAGCGGTTCGTTGCTGTGCAACATCTTCACCGTCTCTCTCTCTCAAAACAGAAGCTATTCCGCAAGCTTTCTGTCTCTATCTCAGTTCTAGCCAGCTTCTTCGTGCCGATCTTAGGAGGTTCTCATTAAAAAGATAGCTAACTCAGTTATACAAAAATTCGGTTAAGATAAATACATGTTAAAAAGAGTAAAATATGAAAATATTAAGAAGTAGAATAGAGTTTTTCATATCTAAGATGCTTGGCTTTCACCATCAATAACCCACAAGCTTTTACGTGAAAGCTTGTGAGATTTGTTCCAAACAACCTATAATGATACACTTTAAAAAAGAAGCCAAATTAGTTGAAGGCATAGCGCTTTGTTCCATGTAGAAAATTTGCAAAGCTCTAGACCCACCTAGCTTATGGGAGACATCAAGTTTTCCAAGATATATTTTTCCAAATTTTTTAGTTATATCTTCCGAGTACAAGAATCGAGTGCAAAGCCTTTTAATGTGTCGAAGAAATCCTTTGGGAAGCATGAAAGCCAACATCCAAAGGTTTAACAAGCTATTAATCAAAACAAAACTCAATTGCACCCTACCAACATAAGAAATCATCTTTGAAGACCAGGTTGTGAATTTTCTTTCTATCTTTTCCCACAGAGGAGCATAATTTGCATTCCGCGACTTTCTGCGCATAAGAAGAAGTCCCAAATATTGAATGGGGAATGACCCACGATCAGTGGCAGACTCACTAAGAAGAAAGTGGGTCATGTGACACACCTTAAATCCTTATATAATTGGTTTTGTACATAAACACAGAGGAAAATCAATATCATAGTTGGTAAATGTGGCTTATTAAACCCCCTCAGCCTAGGTTCAAGTCCTGCTTTAAACCATTTTCATATTTTTTTATTTTTCTAACCGATAAATTGACCCCGATTAAAATAATTTATAGGTCCGTCACTGCCCACGATAGAAACCAAATCTGCTTATATCACTGGATTCCGCCTATGTCACACCTTCAACAAAAGGTCTGTCTTATCTCTGTTAACAATGAGACCAAATAGGGCCGAGAACTGATCCAAAGTGATCATGATGTTTTGTATGATCCATCAAAGAAAATAATGTTATATATCATCCGTAAATGCTAGATGAGAGATCTCCGGAGTGGTGACATTAAGATGAAAAGCAATTAGACCAGTTTGAAATAGTGAGTGAAGCAATTGGGAAAATCAAATTAATGAAGTCGTTAGGGAAGTTCATAGATTTCATTGCCATACTAGATTAATGAAGTCGTCAGGGAAGTTCATAGATTTCATTGTAAGGATTTTGAAATCCCACTGTAATGTATCAAATACTTTGCGCACGTCTATTATATGCATCGCTCTCTGGGATATAGCCTTATTGTTATACCATTGGATAATTTCAGTTGCGAGTAGAACATTATCAACTAATAATTTTTCTAAATAAATGTTGACTGAGATTGTGATATCATGTCGGGAAGGGGTTGTTATAGCTTTTTAGAAGTGATCCTTGAGATAACTTTATATGTTGTGATCCATCATGATATGGGGCGAAAATCTGTTATCTTGCAAGCATTTGTGATCTTCATAATGGGAGTCATAATAGTTGCATTCCACTGCTTGAGGATTCTGCCTGACGAAAAAACTCTGGAACAATCTCAATCACATCAATACCAAGGAAATCCCAACAGCTTGTGAAGAATTCCATTGAATAACCATTCAAGCATGAGAGCTTTCTCTTCCCTTACACAAATTTGGGGTGGTTAATCAAGTGGAAACCAAATTTCTAACTCTTTATTAGTCAATTCATTATTCCTTCTCAAGGTATGTTCCCTAATCCCTTGAATATATTGATATTCCGAAGCCATGGCCTTCATGAATTTTTCATGGATTGTAGTTTATACTTTCTAGATTCTTAAGAAACTTATCTTTTAAAACCTTCTTGGCCACGATAGCTTGGATTTCGATAGATTATGACTTCATTACACAATTTCTTTGGTTTTTTATGAAACTTACTTTAGTATTCAAAGCTCATGAATTTTGTTGAGATTTGATCCCTATCTCGATAATCACGGAATTGAGCAATAAGTAAAAGACACAGAGATTTAACGAGTTCAGATCACGGTGTGTGATCTTACGTCTCGGCCTGGAGTTTTCCAGTAATCCACTATCACCACGGATTACAAAGAATTAGGGTTCCTCACAATCTCTCTAAGAACAAGAAAGTTCTCTCTAGTTTCTCTCTAGAGTTTCCAAGATACCAAAAAAAACCCTCACACATGCCTGTCTTTATATAGACTAGGGCAATTACAAAGTTAAGATGGTTTAAACCTAAACCAAAGCCCAATAGGAAAAACACATTCCTAATTGACTAACCCAAGTCGCGGGCTTAGTTAATACTCATGATTTTCATCACCAAAGCCCAACAAACTCCACCTTAATGACAATCATTTCCGAGTATAACTTCTTCATCTTTGCATTCATCTACTGCTCCAGACAGTCCAGCACCTTAGTGCTCTTCTAAGTTGAGAAAACTCAAAGCCTTCTCAAACTTATCCACAGGAAGTACCATTGTCAACATATCAGCCGGATTCCTCTCAGTCGGGATCTTCGACAGCTTCACTTCACCAGAAGCAACAATATCCCTGATGAAATGCATCCTCCTGTTAATATGCTTTGTCCTCTCATGATGAACGTTGTTCTTGGCTAAACTCAAGGCACTATGAGAATCACACCAGATCTCTACCGTGTATTTTACAGCTTCCACCAACGCCATATACTCTGCCTCAGTTGTAGACAGCGCGACGACATGTTGAAGACTCGATTTCCAGCTTATAGCCGTCCCACCAACAGTGAAGACATAACCTGAAATCGATTTACTTATGTACAGATCCGATGCAAAGTCAGAATCACAGAAACCTTCAACCTTAAAATCTTTTGTCTTCCTGAACACAATCTTTCGATCTTGGGCACCTTTCAAGTACCTTAGCACCCACTTCACAGCAGTCCAATGTATCATGCTTGGTTTACTCATGAACCTACTAACCAAACCAACCGCATACGCGAGATCACACCTAGTTCCTAACATCGCATACATGATACTCCCAATAGCATTTGAGTATAGAATATCATCCAAAATTGTCTCTGCTTCATCATCTTTCACAGCAGACAACTTGAAGTGCGAACCGATAGGTGTAGAAACTGATCTAGCTTCATCCATATTGAATACCTGCAGAATCTTCTTGATGTAACCATATTGAAACAAGGTGAGAACTCCACCTTCACGATCCCTCGCTATATCCATCCGAAGAATCCTTCTTGCAGCTCCTAGATCTTTCATCTCAAATCTACTGCTCAACAAATCTTTCACAATTTGTATCTCCTTCATATCCTTTGATGCAATTAGCATGTCATCAACATACAGGAGTAGGTATATGAAACAATTACCTTTGCTCTCCTTTATGTAAACACAGTGATCGAACTCACTCCTTTTGAATCCACGACTTACCACAAATTGATCAAAGCACTTGTTCCATTGCCTTGGAGCTTGCTTAAGTCCATACAATGCCTTTTCCAACAAGAAAACATGGTCCTCTTTTCCCTTAACCACAAAACCTTCAGGCTACTCCATATAGATCTTCTCTGCAAGTAAACCATGAAGAAATGCAGTCTTAACATCAAGCTGCTCTAATTCCATATCCATATTTGTTGTAACCGACATGAGAAGCCTGATAGAAACATGCTTCACAACCGGAGCAAACACTTCTTGATAGTAATACCCTCTTTCTGAGAATTACCCTTGGCTACCAATCTAGCTTTATATCTTGGTTCTTCTACCCCTGGGATACCCCGCTTTAACCTGTAAACTCATTTGCAACCAATCACTTTTCTAGCTTTAGGTCTTTTAACCAACCTCCAGGTCTTGTTCTTATCCAGAGAACTCATCTCTTCATCCATACCTCCATTCCAGAAAGCTTTATCCTTGCTTTCAACAGCTTCCTGATAGTCCCTAGGTTCTTCAGAACTTATCTCGACAGCAACGATTGAGGCGAAACTCGCTAAATCATAATCACCAAGATATTCAGGTCTAACTCCCAATCTTCTAGAGGTACATCCCAATCTTTTAGACATGTTTCGAGCTAACTCCCAATCTTCTAGAGGTACATCATCTGTTTCATGATCTCCAACAACTCAACCTGAAGATCCAACTTGCCCATTATCTTCACTAATAGAAGTTGTCGCATCTTGTCCTCCTCGGTGTCGATCGATACTCGGGATGGCATCGATCGACACCACCTCAGAAGGCTCACGAGACTTTTCTTTTTTGTGTCCGTGTCGATCGATACTTGGGTGGTATCAATCGATACTCTTTCAGAAGTCGAGCTCCTCTGCGCAGTTTCTTCCACAGAAACTCTATTCCTCAAGTCTTTGAATACTGTATCTTCCACAAAGACCACATTCCTGCTAATCACACATTTTGATTCATCCAAGAGCCATACCTTGTACCCTTTGACTCCCTCTGGATAGCTTATGAAAATTCCCTTCATAGCTCTTGGTCTTAACTTCCCTTGATCTACATGAACATAGACCAATGACCCAAATCTTCTCATGTGTCCATAACCCGGCTTTCTTCCCAGCCAAAGTTCCTCAGGAATACTGCAATCTAAGGCCGATGATGGGCTTCTATTAATTTGGCAGATGTGCTAACCGCCTCAGCCCAGAATTCTTCACCTAAGCCACTTTCATCATGTATACAACACACCTTCTCCATTATTGTTCGGTTCATGCGTTCTGCAAATCCATTTTGCAGTGGAGTATATGCACAAGTCATGTGCCTCTCAATCCCATGCTGCTTGCAAAACCCATCGAAGTCTTTGTTCACAAACCAGTTTCTTCAATTCACAGAACTTTGTGACATTTCACTTTCTTGTTTATCTTATTCTCAACCAGTTTCTTCCATTCACAGAACTTTGTGAAAGCTTCACTCTTAACAGACAAGAAGAACACCAACACCTTTCTAGTGTAATAATCAATGATAGACAGGAAATACTGCTTACCAGAGATACTTGGAGTGATCGATGGAGATCCCCAAAGATTTGAGTGAACATATCTCAGCGCTTCTCCTGAATTGTGTTTCCCAATGTTGAAGTTCAGTCTCTTGGTCTTCCCCATTACACAACTCTCACAGAAATCCATCTCTCCAATCCTTCTCTTGTCAATGATGCCTCTTTTTACCAAGATCATCAGATTCTTCATGCTCATGTGTCCCAACCTTCTATGCCACAAAGCCGTCTCGTCTTTGGCTGGTTTCCTGGTAACACTTATGTTTGACTGTCCTACCACAGTCTCTCCATCAAGCAAATACAAAGAACCGCATAGAGTGCCTTGAAGACCCATCTTCCCATTCTTATAGAACTTTGGTTTTCCTTTGCCTACAGCATGATCAAACCCAAGCTTATCCAATGTACTTGTAGATATTAAATTTCTCTTCAGCTTAGGAATATACCTGACATTCGTCAATGTCTTCACTGTGCCACCACATGCTTTTATATTGATGGAACCTATTCCTTTAACCTCCACAGAATAGTCGTCCCCCAGTAGCACTTGCCCAGAGTATCAAAACAGTCTCTCCTTGAGGTCATGTGATACGAACAACCCGAATCAATCACCCACCTTTCTAGATGCCAATTTTCTGAGACTGATAACGCATCAACTCCTGCTGATTTTTCGATGACAACCGCTCACGTGGCATCTTCATCATCGCCGCCTTTTCGCTTCTTCCAAGCATAGCAATCAGCCTTCACATGTCCTTCCTTCTTGCAGAACCAGCATGTGACTCTTGTTCCCGATTTCGACCTGCTTCTGCCTCGATTCCAAGAATTTCGTTGATCCCTATTTTGCTGTCTCCCACGAGCCACATACGCTTCACCAGTGCTTTGTGAAGTCGATATTCCCTTAGCTTTAAGCTCAGTTTCCTTCGATTTTGCTGCATTCACAACATCTTCAATAGAGATGGACTCTCTACCATACTTCAATGTCTCCTCCATGGAGTCATATTGAGGTGGCAAGGAACTGAGTAGTAGAATTACCTGCACTTCATCTGCAACTGTAACCTTTACACTAGCCAACTCCGAAACAGTCTTCAAGTAGTCATCGACGTTTTGATCGATTGACTTAGACCCATCCATCTTAAATGTATAGAATTTATACAAAAGATGAATCCGACTCGGTAGAGTCTTGGTGTTGTATAACCTCTCTAGTGCTGCCCAAAGATCACGTGCGGTTGTGCACTCCTCTGTTTTCCCGAGGACATGATCTCCTAGATGGAGTGTCAAAATATCCATAGCATTCTCTGCTCGCTCCCCTTTCTTGACTTGTTCTGCTTTAAGTCTCTGTTCGAAATCCTCTACTGATTCATCCATTTTGATAACCAGCTTATCCGGCTCAGTGGTCGGTGTTATTGACTATCCTTTCAAACCCTGAAGATTCATGTGAGCTAACATCCTTCTCTTCATAGAGAAATCACCTTGTCCGTCGAATATGGCTATCTTCACCTTCGGCTTCTTTTCTGAAGACATCACGATCAAACGAACTTCTTAACACGCTTCTGCTACCGTATCGATTGATACAAGATGGAGAGTCGATCGATACCAAACTTTTTTCGTCTTTATGCGAACACGTAACAGACGTATCGATCGATACCAGGAACGGGTATCGGTCGATACCTGAACGATCTGCACGATCTTCTTCTTCGCGCCGCAGACAGCCTTTTCTCCCGGGCTGTCAGATTGAAACCCTAAACCGATTGATGCCTTGATTCCAGATATCAATCCAGATCTAAAACCTAGATCCCTGCAGAACTTCTCTGTCCAATTGCTACCAAACCTAAAACCTAGGCTCTGATACCACTTTGTTGAGATTTGATCCCTGTCTCGATAATCACGGAATTGAGCAATAAGTAAAAGACACAGAGATTTAACGAGTTCAGATCACGGTGTGTGATCCTACGTCTCGGCCTGGAGCTTTCCAGTAATCCACTATCACTACGGATTACAAAGAATTAGGGTTCCTCACAATCTCTCTAAGAACAAGAAAGATCTCTCTATTTTCTCTCTAGAGTTTCCAGGATACTAAAAAAACCTTCACACATGCCTGTCTTTGTTAAGACTAGGGCAATTACAAAGTTAAGGCGGTTTAAACCTAAACCAAAGCCCAATAGGAAAAACACATTCCTAATTGACTAACCCAAATCGCGGGCTTAATTAATACTCATGATTTTCATCACCAAAGCCCAACAAATTTGAGGTGAAATTTGGGCATAAGTCACCTCATTCATTTTTTTTATGGGTAAATGGATTTGGATTGAATTTTTGCATAATTGAACTTGAATTTTGATTTATGAGTGAAATTTTTGCATATGAATAGTAAAATTCTAAAATCATAAAACATTCTAAGAACGTGGAAATTAGTTTGGTTTATTGTCTATCTTGTGCCATTGATGCTTTATGAGAAATCGTATACCAAATCTCTTGATTATAAAGATCTAATATTGGTTTCACGGTCTATTATCTATTGTTGATATCTCTTTGAGAACTTGTTTTGTACGTTTTCCATGACAAAACGAACATCAAAGAAGTTCCTGAATGTTCACGTCGAACAAGGAGCAAATCACACATATTTGAGAAACCAAAGACGAAACCAAAAAAGAAAGACAAACAACCCGAAAAAGGCAAGGAACCGAGCAAGAAAAAGAGTGTAGAAGCGAGGGACGAGATTGAACCACTCGATTGGAATACAACACTTTCAACGGTAATTGCGGCATTTTAACCAAATCGAACCGAACCAACCGAACCAAACCGAATTCAAACCGACCCAAACCATACCATAATTAATACCCAACCATTTGGTTGAAGTTTTTCTCAACCCGAACGGTTCGGTTTGGTTCGGTTTAAAACCGAACCGATAAACCAATGTGTTTTTGTTAATTAGTTAATTAATAATATTAAAAATAATAACACATATGGTGGTAGTTTTATATTAATGCTATAAGCCTATAATGACTCATATAAGAGATGAATAAACATTGACTTGTATAATTAACTTATATTTAAGTTATTGGCTTGTTGTGGATTCATTTTAGTGGCATGGAAGAGACGAAGCCATGATTTTTTTAATTTTTTTTTAATTTTGATTAAGTGGAATAATTTCAGTTTGGTTTTAAAATTTTAGGAAATGGTTTTTTGTATGACTTCGTTTTGTTTACGTTTCGTTAGGATTCTTGTTTTTATAATTTGATTTTTTAAAAACCGAACCAAAACCAAACCAAAATACAACCGAACCGAATTAAACCAAACCAAACTAAACCCAAACCGAACACAAACCGAACCAAACTTATTTCGGTTGAGTTCGGCTAGAGTTTTATTCAACCCGAATAAACCGAACCAAACCGAATCCAAACCGAACCCAAAATTAAACCGAAATGCCCACCCTATTTGCGGGTAAATCAAAGGTGAAGAAGAATATGAAGGATCCGATGATGGTAGTTGTGGGAGATTAAATGAGAAAGGATGTGAATTATCATTAGAAAATGAAGAAAGTTAAGATAATTAAAGCCTTGCCTAAGGATAGATTATCCCACACTTGATCTCTTGGAAATAAGAGGAGATGTTGAATGGTACCTAGAAACATTGGGTCTGAGCGTGTTTTACAAGCAAAAGCATGCTTATTATGAAGAGCTCTCACGTGAGTTCCTTGCGACGATATTTCTCTATTTTCAAACCCGTGGAGAAACCCATCATTCCTCAAATGGTATTCTCATTTTCTACATTGGAGGGAAGATGTACACGATCATTATTGGAGGATTTACAAGATGTTTGGGTTTGTGGAACACTATGGCCATTGTTACAAGAAGGACAAGTCAACGAAAGAAGCAATCTATGTGATATATAATCGTTTTTACCCCGTTTAAGCCATGATATGAATCCGTTTTATAGAGTTTTTCTACTATTATGTAGTGTTTTAGAATCTTTTACAGGTTTTAGCACGTTTGGAGCATAATTGGAGATATTGGAGCTTTCTGGAGCATTTTGGAGCAAAGCAGACGTTCGTGTAGCTGAGTACCCGATTTGAAGTCTCGGTACCGATCGATACTGACGAGTATCGGTCGATACCCATTGAAGCAGACACGAGTCACGACTTCCTAAGATTTGAAGAACTGCAATTTGGTCCAGAAGTCTTTCATTATTACTATAAGCCCCAGAACGTGTTTTAGAATTATATTTAGGTTTTTCAGCCACTTTGATGGCTATGCTTTCATTACTCTTGATTTTACTTTGGTTTTTGGAGAGACAACTCTGAACTCCTGTTTCTTACTGATTTCTTTGATGATCTATTCAAACATGTTGTTTTCATTCTCCATGTCTGAGTAGATCCACTTTAGGTTTAGGGTTCTCATAAGGGTTTTCTCTGAATGCTAGGTTGATTAGTTGATTAGAATTCACCATCTGAATTAGTTCTTCACCTCATGTTGTGTTCAAAGCATGTTCTAGATTAGCTACCTAGAACTTAGATCTTAGGATAATTGATTAGGCACGAGAGTGCGATTAATTACCTGATAGAACTTAGGGTGAGTAAAATAACTATTCGCAAAGAGATTTGGTTTAGTTGTTTTGTGAACAAATCAAACTTGATCTAAAAGCTGGTTTAGACTTTAGGATTCGCAAAGAGATTTGGAATTCTAGGATTTAGACTTAGATAGTTTTCGCAACGAGAGTTGGTTAATTATACTTTAGTGATTTGAGTTTAAGGACCGCGCTTAATCCGAATCATGTTAGTTAGTTTATCTGCAGTCATTGAATTTCTGAGAAATACCATGAGCTTATCTTTCTCCCAATTGAATTACAACTTGTTTAATTTACGTACTGCTTTCAATTACATCTTTTGGTTTAGCTTAATTCGAATATATCTGATCTATTGTGTGCTTTCTGGAGTCCTTGTGTTCGACCCCTACATATACTACAACAACTGTTTTAGTACTTTTAGGGTATTAATTTGAGCATATCAAATTTGGCGCCGTTGTCGGGGACTCAATTTCTCCATTAGATTTTAGCTTAGAATTTCGTCTAAATCGTTGAGTATCGATCGACACCATAGTGGTATCGGTCGATACCCGTCGTGAATTTCAGTTACTTACGTTCTTGACTTTTTTGTTTCAGGTGCATGTCTCTTCGTGAAACTAGAAGGAACAAGAACACTCCGCTAGTTGATTTGTCAAACGAGCAGCTAGCAAATTTGGAATGTGCAAACAGGAAAGCAAAGAAGCCAGCAGAGATGAACAATCCAGTGATATTGATTCGTGATGCTGCTGGAGGTTTCAGAGACCAAGAGGGTCAATTGTGCAATGAAAGAGGGCAGCGACTTGATGAAGCTGGAAATATCATTGCCCATGCAATTGCTGTGAAAGCAGGGAACGCTGTGATTAATCGCGGTAGGACGATTGGTGAATACAATAGGCCTGATCAGTTTTATGCCAATCGATCAGCGATTCGCCCTCCACCATTTCAGAGGGATGACTTTGAGCTGAAACCTGCATACTACACTCTTGTGGGCCAGCATCTTTTTCATGGTCTTTCTAATGAACACAATATGGATCACATTGAGAGCTTTGAGGATTTGGTTACAAGCATTAAATGCCATGGAGTATCCTATGACTACCTCTTCTGTAAGCTCTTCCCATACTCTCTTGGTGGGGATGCAACTTATTGGTTGAAACAGTTATCTCCTGGTTCGCTAACTATATGGGATGAGACGAATAAAGCGTTCCTGAATAATTTCTATGATGATGCAAGATCCGAAGAGGTCAGGAACAAGATTTATCAGTTTTCTCAAGGACCGACTGGGGCACTCAAGGCCGCTTGGATTCGTTTCAAGTCATATCAGAGAGATTGTCCGCACCATGGGTTCACTCAGACTCAGCTGCTGGGTACTTTCTACAGAGGAATCGACTGGAGGTATCAGATGTCCTTAGATGCTGAAAGTAATGGGAATTTCAACACGACGTATCCCGACGATGCTTATGTGCTGATTGAGAACTTTGTTTCTAGCAATAGTACCAAGAATGCAGACATAGAGCGCAAGAAGCAAGCTGGTAACTTGAATAGCTGTCGAATCGCAGAGGTGAATGCTAAGTTGGATTCAATGCACAATCTGTTGATGGGAAAGACCCAAAAGGCGATCCACTTCGCTGCTGAAGATGAAATGGAGGTTGTTAACTATATTGGTGGAGCTGGTTTTGGGTCGAATCAGTTTGTCTAGAAACCTTTCTAGAGAAGTGGCTACACAAGGAACTATGAGAGTTCATCTTATCAACCTATACCTGCTAAGACTCCTGAGAGTAAGATTGAGGCTATGTTTGAACAGCTGGTTCAAGGGCAGGAGAAGATAACAGTGAACTTAAATGGGAAATTGGATGCTGTGTATACCGATCTGAGTGGGAAAATCGAGGCTCTCAAGACTAGCCATAAGATGCTAGAAACTCAAGTAGCTCAGACTACAGTAGCTGCCAAGGGAAAGATTGTTCATTCACACAATGGACACGTCAATGCAATCACCTTAGGAAGTGCTAGAGAGGTCACTGCGGTGGTAGAAAAGGGTTTGAATGCAGGACTTTTCGACGATCCTGTATAAGATAACGATGAGGATTCGGCAAATCCCAAGGTATCGACCGACACCACCGAGTATCGATCGACACCAGTCCAAGCACTTTCACGGGAAATTTCAAAACCCCATGTATCGATCGATACCATCCCTGTATCGATCGATACTGACCCTGCGGTCGAGAAGACACATGAGTTGACGCCAGAGAGGGTCTACAAATCTAAGATGCCATACCCTGAGCTATCTAGACACCTCAGAGACCCCATTTCTCCAAAGCAGCTGCTTGGCTTTGAGAAGATGGTACGAAGGATTCCACTCACACTGACTTTTGAAGAAGCTCTAGAGTACCGGCCTCTGATGAGTCACTTCCGAGATTGCAGAGAAACTCTAGAAGAGATCGAAGTACTCTTTACCAATGCCAGGAGCAAGTCACTACCGTTGAGGCAGTTGACCAAGAGGGAAGACCCAGGAATATTCTCAGTTCCATGCTTTATCTCTGGCGTTGAATTCAAAGAATCTCTCGTTGACTCAGGGGCTAGCGTCAATGTCATGTCAAGGGCAATTGCAGAGAGGTTGAGAGATGATATTCGTTCTCCTGAGTCATCTATCACATTCTCTAACTGTTCCACCTCACTTCCATATGGTACAATCTCCGATTTGCTGGTTAAAGTAGGAGATTGTCTGGTTCCTGCTGATTTTCAGGTTGTGGAGATGCATGCAAGATCTAGTACGCAGTTGATTCTTGGAAGACCGTTTATGGCCACAGTTGGTGCCATTATGGACACACCCATCGAGAGAATCTCGTTCACATACATTGACAAGGAGGTGTACTACAAAGCCATCCCTGCTAGAGGAACTCCCACACATATCTCTTGCATCAACATTGTTACAGGAGAGACGTTGGTAGTTGATATTTTGGAAGAGCCTCCTGACGAGCCAACTGTCATAGACCTTCTAGATAGTCCTTCTGTCATCACCAAGAAAAACGTCAAAACACCTAAGGCAAAGAAGAAGGTGAAGAGCAAAGGAGTAAAAAGTGTTCCTCATGTGACTTTAACCCCTCAGAATTAGAATGGAGATTCAATTGAATATAAGGTTAAGTGCAAGGGAATTTCGAAACCATTTTCTAAGGCTAGTGTTATTCTCATTTCGGAGCTGAAAGAGAAAGAACAGGAGTTTGTGGAGAGCATGATGAGCAGAACTCTGACGCTGGCGATGTCTAATTGTGGAGCTTATTTCGGCGCAAGTTCTCATTCTGCTCCTGACTGATCGTCCGTAAAGTCAAGCTCGTGACGTAAAACAAGCGCTTGGTGGGAGGCAACCCACTGGTGAGTCTGTACATAAGTCTTTTATTTTCGTTTTAATTATTAGTTTTGAATTTGTGTCTTGTGTCTTAACGTGAACCAGATTTCGAGAAGGAGTATCGACCGACACCAGTCCGTGTCGATCGATACCACATTCGTAGAGAGTGTCGACCGATACTATCTGGTGTCGATCGACACCGTGTGGGCAGGTAAGTTCTCTTTTAAAACCCTCAGGTTTTTCTCTCCCTTCTTTCTTCTCCATCGATCGATACCGCCTTCTTCTTCCTCTCAAATTGCACCTCTCTCGTTTCTTCACCGATTTTGGTGATTCAAGTGCCTAGATTCAGTAGATTTTCACCCTCTATCTCCTTCAAGCATTTGTTTCTCAGATCAGCAAAGGTATGTACTAAAAATTCTGCATTTTCCATCCGATTTTTATGTTTGTGGTTTGTGAGATTTTACTCTTTAGCACTTGTTTTTCTTGACAATGGTCATTTGCTGAGATGCTCTAGAGTGGTTTCGAACCTTGCCTTACATTCAATTACCTTTAATTTGGACTCTTGGATAATTTTGAATTTGGGAATCGGATGAACTGGAAATTGGCTAGGGTGTCGATCGATACACTCTGGTATCGGTCGACACCATTCGTGTCTGCTGATCCGAATTTGCTTGACTTGCTGCGAGGTGTTGGATTTATGATGTGTCTTTCTGTCTTGTTTGCATATGGTATCTAGGCCAACGAGAGCCAGGACTACATACGCATCGAGCTCTAATCCATCTGCTCCTGATGTTCCAGTAGCCCCACGCAGAGGTCCTTGGCCTAAGCTGAACGAGAAGGCCAGGATCCCTTGTCATCGCAATTGGAACGGGACGGAGAAGGAGGTTGCGCTGAGTGATGACTGCACTTACAGACCCATATTGGAGGCATGGGATGATTATGACACGCTGCACTATAACGCTTGGTTGAGAGTTGCTATAGAGCCTACTTGGTTTGTTGACGGAGTTTCCATGCGTCGCTGGGGCCTTGACACAGAGCTGGCCCGTTTGCTTGGAAAGATTGGTCTTGGTCGGATGGCCACTCAGCAGCATAACCTTTACCCGGACTTGGTTCGTCAGTTCATGGCGACAGTTAGCGTTTATTACCAGGACGAGGTTCTCCGGGATGAACATGAGAGTACCTTGACTTTCATGGCTTGTGGAGTGAAGTACATGTTACCACTCCCTGATCTCTGTGACATCTACGGTTTTCCGCGGGATTGCAGGAGGGTTGCTCTTCCCGCGCAGCATCCTGACATGCATACATTTTGGGAGCATTTCGGGAATGGTGCTTATTACTCTAAGGAGTCCACTCAGATGGATATACGACACCCGGTCCTGCGCTGTTTGGTTAGGACCCTGAGCACCACTCTCTTGTGCAAGATGGAACCAAACAACATGAGAGTGTCCGAGCTTCTACTTCTGTGTCTGGCTATCAGAGACATTATTCATGAGGAGCATTTCGCATGGCCTGAGCTTACAGAAGTCAACCTTGGCGCTGTCTTTGCGTATCATTTGGTCTCCTTGTAGACCAAACCATTCACAGGCACGAGCACGAAGACAGAGACAGTTGGTAGTCTCCTCACTCCTATCTTCCAGCACCCCGGGATCAGTACTACGAGCTGCTCGATAGTCACTAAGTGTCGGTTTATGGATGAGAGCCATCTGATGAACCTTAAGTGGTTGAAGACTGAGAGGCGTTGGTTCTTCACTACATCTGCTAGAGATTTTCTGGTGTCGCTCCCTAACGAAGAGCTGACAGACATTCTCGAGGATCCTTCTCAGCTTCGTTTCGATCCTCCACCACACATGTTGATTCGAGCACCTGCGACTCGATGACGAGCTCCTGCGCCTGCACCTGCTGCTGCTGACATTCCATCTACTTCATGCCAGGGAGGACGAGCCCAACGTTCGCGAGCAGCGACCTTTTCTATCCCTGCACCATCATTTCCTTCTCCTTCGGAATATCCGATGGAGCCAGCTGCCTTTCAGAAGGTGATGATTGAGAGTATGAGGAGCATCTGGACTGCTATTTCTCGCTGCCGCTGCATGACTGACACGGACGCAGCTCCTCTGTCTCAGCCTGGGACCTCGCAGACTCCGGTCGATCCTGATGCTGATGATGATTCCGAGGCGACAAAGGATTAGCCTTCTTCTGTGTTCACGTTTGTTTTTATTTTCTTTTTCTTTTCTTCTTTTTATTTTTCATTTTTGTTAAACTTATGTCAGCTTTATTTTTGCATTTGAACTCATGGATTTATGCTTGATTATCGTGTTGCTATTAACTTGTTTTTGAGTGTTCCTAATAGTGCTAACTTCTAACACTTTGGATCACTTTCCCTGGGTTAAGCAACTCGATACCATTGATTTGCAATCCTTGTGTCGCCATACGACCGGTGTCGATCGATACCAGTCAGTATCGATTGACACTTATCACCTTCACAGGTAAGATTAGCGATTTTCACAATCCACTTGGATCATTTGTTTTCTTTCACCAACCTTAGGCTAGATAACACTGTGGACAGTGTTGTTCAAGTCTGGGAGAGGTAGTCGCTAACATTGTTTTTGTTTTTTTAGAGTCAGTCGTTTTTTAGTCATTCGTTGTTTTATTGAGTCAAAATCTGTTGGAGACTGTGATCTTTTTCTTCAATCTATTGATCTAACCTTGCTTCTAAGTGACAATTGTTACATAATCAGTTTTAGATCGACTAATGAAAAATCCAAAGGCTGACCAGTTAACTAGAAGACACTCATGTTTCCAACAAAGTTCTTTAAAGCTTGAGCCAAATTTTTCACTTTATCGATGTTATTAGTATCCATAGAGCTTGATTCATCATTCGTATCTGACAAAGGAACCCACATGTTTAAAATAATGGTATTTCTCTCCCTGTTACAAGTTAATAAAATGCATTAAAAGATGAAACGATTTTCTTCTGAGTAGAGGGTTAGGAAAATTTCCTACTATCCCATTATTCTACTTCAGAGGAAATGATCACACAAAGGTGGAAGCGAGGTTAGGAAAATTTCCTATGACACCATTATTCGCCTACACCTTTGATTACTTTTGAGGGAAGAACCGGGGATTCGGTGGCATACACCATCAATACTTGCGTCTCGAACCTTAATTTGTACATGCAAGAAATATAATAAGAAATAAGTCTAGGGGAGAGAAATAATACCAAAAGTGTGAAATTGGATGGTTCCTTGTCATGATATTGTATGAGAAAGAATCTAGAAGGTTCTTGGTATTAATCACAGCGATGAAACTGGCGAGGATGGCTTGATTGAACGATGCTGTGAGATAATGTGTGTAGTCTGGAAAGCTGCGAATGTCTACGGATAAGTACATGGTGGTTAGATTTGTAACTGGTTATGTGATACGTGGAGCACTAAGGAAAAGTATCATTGCAGTGTTTCAAGAACAGGTGAGTCTCTACGTTTTCAAACCTTTTTCTCTGGTTTAGTCTTCTATTTGCATGAGGGCAAGCAAAGGCTAAGTCTGTGGGAGTTGATATATCATGGTTTTTGCCCCGTTTAAGCCATGATATGAGTCCGTTTTATAGAGTCTATCTACTATTATGTAGTGTTTTATAATCTTTTACAGGTTTTAGCACGTTTGGAGCATAATTGGAGCTTTCTGGAGCATTTTGGAGCAAAGCAGACGTTCGTGTAGCTGAGTACCCGATTTGAAGTCTCGGTACCGATCGATACTGACGAGTATCGGTCGATACCCATTGAAGCAGACACGAGTCACGACTTCCTAAGAGTTGAAGAACTGCAATTTGGTCCAGAAGTCTTTCATTACTACTATAAGCCCCAGAACGTGTTTTAGCATTATATTTAGGTTTTTCAGCCACTTTGATGGCTATGCTTTCATTACTCTTGATTTTACTTTGGTTTTTGGAGAGACAACTCTGAACTCCTGTTTCTTACTGATTTCTTTGATGATCTATTCAAACATGTTGTTTTCATTCTCCATGTCTGAGTAGATCCACTTTAGGTTTAGGGTTCTCATAAGGGTTTTCTCTGAATGCTAGGTTGATTAGTTGATTAGAATTCACCATGTGAATTAGTTCTTCACCTCAGGTTGTGTTCAAAGCATGTTCTAGATTAGCTACCTAGAACTTAGATCTTAGGATAATTGATTAGGCACGAGAGTGCGATTAATTACCTGATAGAACTTAGGGTGAGCAAAATAACTATTCGCAAAGAGATTTGGTTTAGTTGTTTTGTGAACAAATCAAACTTGATCTAAAAGCTGGTTTAGACTTTAGGATTCGCAAAGAGATTTGGAATTCTAGGATTTAGACTTAGATAGTTTTCGCAACAAGAGTTGGTTAACTATAATTTAGTGATTTGAGTTTAAGGACCGCGCTAAAACTTAATCATGTTAGTTAGTTTATCTGCATTTATTGAATTCTTGAAAAATACCATGAGCCTATCTTTCTCCCAATCGAATTACAACTTGTTTAATTTACGTACTACTTTCAATTACATTTTTTTGTTTAGCTTAATTCGAATCTATCTGATCTATTGTGTGATTTCTGGAGTCCTTGTGTTCGACCCCTACATATACTACAACAACTGCTTTAGTACTTTTAGAGTATTAATTTGAACATATCACTATGGCGTATGCAACCGTTTTGCCAATGCGGATTATCAACGAGCCAAATCGAGCGTTTTATGCATCAAACATCCAGTGGTTCAATTTGTCCAACAATTGATAGCAAGCTCTTTTCAAAGTCCCACAAAGACGACAAAGGTTCATGTTGACGATTACTTCGTGCTTATATGTACCATTCATACAAGCGAACCTTGGAGCTATCATTGTTCAATCCCTCATAAGCGTGAAGTTCAACGCTCATGAAACAAAGGAAGGGAGAACGTTTTCTTTGAGATATGTGAGTATTATCACGACAATTCTAAAGGCTTGTGGCGTTGACCTTTCACAGCACATGTTTATGGAGAAGGATGCATGAAGGGGGCTTAAACACCTGCAAAATACTCGATTTTGGCAAGGAGGGTCGATCATCGGGAGAAGTTTTGCTATGTTTACCTGATACCTTCAGACATTACTGAGTTTGTTGTTCTTCCTATCAATGAGCTTACACCTTTGAGCTCGGGATCGCCTAGTCTTACTTCATCTCAAGTGAGACAAGATCAGACCAAGCCTTGTGTGAGTACTTCATTAAAAAGAAGAAAGAACAACACTACAAGAAAACAGTCCGTCGGTTACAGGTCGTCGGAAACGGATTTCCGATTGGATTGTAGTCGTCGGAATATTTTCGACGGATTACTGACGGCCATATTTCCGACGGCTTTCCGATCGATATTTGATCAGAACTACATGTCGGAAAGTTGTCGTAAAGCCGTCGGAAATATTTTTGACGGTATTCCGACGGGCTTTGTTTCCGACTGATATTCCGACAATCCGTCAAATACCCGTCGGAAAAATTCCGACGTATTAAATTCTGACGGATTTTCGACGGACTATTTCCGACGGATTTCGGACGGCAATCTATAATTTGTATTTTAAAATTTTTTTATAATAATTAATAATTTATTTAATTAAATCAGTTTTTAATTAAAATAAATTTAAAATATTAAAATTTTCTTAATTAAAATTATAATTAAACATAAAATTCTTAATTAAATATTCTAAATAAAAAGTGATATTAAAAAAACATGAAATTTAGTTCGAAAACAGATCTAGGAAGGCCTTCTTCATGGTCGCCTGCAGATCGGTGAGCTCTTGACGGGTTGAGTTGTGAGCGGGCTGCAACTCCTGGTGTGCGAACTGCAACACACCGACCTGCTCATCACGGTCTTTCACCGTTTGGCTGAGCCTCGCGATTTCTTCTTTGTGGTCCGAAGCATACTGAGGAACCGAGAAAGAAGAATCATGGGTCCGAATTCCGCAACCCAGAAAATCGACATTTGACTTGTCGAGTTTCCTACGAAAGTTTATAAAAATTATTAATGAAAGCCGTCCGAAATGTAGTTCTGATCATGATCATATCTACACCAAGTAATAAAGTCGTATCAAAATTTAACCACGGTAATGCAAAAATACTAACAAATAAACATATATAAATTAAAGAATAAAATGAACCTGGTCCGCTTGTGAAGGAAGTCCGAAAGGCTCAAATTTCTGGAGTCGCCTTCTACTATGTAATGATGTAGCACCAAATTGGTCGTGTCGCACACCGTTTTCTACTAATGGGTCATACCACTCGCATAAAAATGCAACACATCGCAAGCCGAGCATTACCGGATAGTGAACATCAAAAATCTCACGTAGGACACCATAGTATACAAGATCACCGGATTGAGTAGATACACTGTAATCTGAAGTTGACGCACTCCTATCATCCCGAAGAATCTTAAAAGCGTAGCCCCGTGTGCTATACATCACATGTGACTGCACGGTTGCTAGTGAAAAGCGCACAATTTCTTCTAACGACGTGGGAAATCTTTCTCCGTTAGCCTTCTCTGTTGTGACCTGCACGATTAAAATCAAAAAGTGTAAAATAAATAATTCATTTTATACAGTAGTTATAAACAACGCAATTAAAACACTTACATAATCTTTTAACCAACGTCCGAACTCTTCCTATTTGAGCTCGAGTAGTTCGTCCCCTGTTTTGTTCGGAAATGCAAAACGTTGATATGCCATATACATCCTGTGAGATTGAAGTCATCATCACGTTAACATATATATAATCAAGGACTCAATAAGTAATTAATAATTTGGTTCAATATAATACCTCTCATATTCATCAACTCTGTCGCAGTTTGTGAGTATACATATGCAAATGCTCTCACTCCTATGCAGAAAGTCTCTGCTTCTGCTGTTTTCCACTAAATCTTCCAATCTCTAAGAATATATGCGGAACATCGACCGGATAGAAAGGTATTACGCCTCCATCATCATGTCGAGCAGGTCTATACGACTCTTCGTTTTGACTTGTGATGGAAAGTATAACTCGGCAAAATGTGAGGTTTCTTCAATGATGCTCTATGCGACAATAGAACCCTCCACTTTTCTCAAAATTTTCACCTTTTTATTTAGATGAAACATAGACCGTTCGAAAGGATACATCCAACGGTACTGAACCGGGCCCCCAAGTTCTGTTTCTCGAGCGAGATGAATTGGTAGATGTTCCATAACATCAAAGAAGGAAGGCGGAAATATCTTCTCCAAATTGCAAAGGATTACGGGTATATTATTGGCAAGGTTGCGGATACCATCTGATGTAAGAGAGCGCGAGCATATATCTCGAAAAAGGCACCAATCCCTGCATGATATGCATAACAAATGAATAAATAAAGGCCATACTTAATTATTGTATAAAGTATTAAAATTTTTAATTTAATGAGTATACATGCAATTGTTTCGTGGACATTACGTGGTAGAAGACATGCAAAGGCAAATGGAAGGAGGCGCTGCATCACAACATGACAATCATGACTCTTCATCCTAGAAAACTTCCCTTCTCCACGATCAACGCAGTTCAGAAGGTTAGATGTGTATCCATCCGGAAATCTAACACTATCGGTAATCCAGTTAAAAACTCGGTTTTTGAAGGTTCGTCCAACCGAAAAGCCGGGACCGGAGGCTTCCCGTCACCTGTCACATGTAGTGCTTTACGAGAACAAATGTCTTGCAAGTCCAATCTAGACTTCAGATTGTCCTTCGTCTTCCCTTGGACATTGAAAACGGTGTTTATAATATTGTCGAAAAAATTCTTCTCAATGTGCATGACATCCAAATTATGCCTCAAAAGATGGTCTTTCCAATAAGGCAAATCCCAAAAAACACTATTCTTGTGCCAATTATGTACGTTGCCACAAACATGAACATGATGATTCCCGTTACAACCACAATCAGCGGTCCTCTCTGCACCAAAATCTCTTAACTGAGTCAACAAATACTGTCCATCTAACTCAGGAGGTGGATCATCAAATACTTTCCGGTTCTTTCTAAACAATGTGGTGCTTCGACGATAAGGATGATCGCTTGGTAGGAATCGCCTATGACAATCTAACCAAGACGTTTTGCGTTCGTGCTTCAATTGGAACGCATCTGTGTTATCTTGACAGTAAGGGCATGATAACCTTCTGTGTGTTGTCCATCCGGATAACATGCCATATGCTGGAAAATCGCTAATGGTCCACATAAGTACCGACCGCATGACGAATTCTGCTGACAAGAAACATCAAACGCCTCAACACCTTACTCCCATAATATTTGCAGCTCATAAATCAATGGCTGCAAAAACACATCAAGTGATCTCTTCGGATGCTCTGGTCCAGGAAAGAAAATGCTAAGGAACAAGAACTCCCGTCTCATGCACAAAGATGGTGGCAAATTGTAAGGTGTTAAAATTACTGGCCACAAAGAATATTGTCTGCCATGCTTCCCAAAAGTGTTGAAACCATCGGTACATAATCCAAGGTATACGTTCCTCGCCTCATACGCAAAACATGGATACATTGATTGAAAATGTTTCCATGCTCCTGCATCTGAGGGATGGGCGATTTCTTCATCCGTTGTATGCTCTGCATGCCATCTCATTGCTCCCGTTGTGTGCTCTGATTGATATAACCTCTTCAATCTCTCTGTTAACGGCAAATAAAACATCCATTTATATGGGACCAACACTCTTCCACATGTTTCCTTATACCGAGGTTTGCGACAAAAACGACATGTCGAGCGGTCTGCATCCTCTCTCCAGTAGAGCATACAGTTGTCGATGCATACATCTGATACGGCAATCCCAGACCTTGAACAAGTTTCTGTATCTCATAGTATAATGCCGGTGCAAGATTATCTTCTGGAAAAATACCTTTCACAAAATCAGTTATTGCACTCCTCACTCAAATTGAAATCCGTCTTTATACCCATCATCCTAGTTGCAGTTGATAAAGGGGAATGTCCACCTTTACACCCATCATATAACGGATTCTTATCAGCGTCTAACATATCAAAGAATCTCTAAGCTTCTAAGTTAGGTTACTCTCCTTTATCTCCATACTCAGCAACCGATGGTATACTTTCACGAAATGCATCGTTCACCATTTGAACATGACCTACAGTTTCTACTTCCATTGGAGGTTCTTCTAAGCTAGCGCTATCCTCAATGTATTGTTCACTAGTATTAGCATAATCCACAATTGTATCATTATCTCCATGATAATACCAAATCTTGTAACCCGACACAAACCCATTACAATACAAGTGTGACCATACTTCATCTATCACGATTAATCTACGATTACGACAATTGGTACAAGGGTAGTAGATTTTACTGGTTTTTTTTGCTTTCTTCTGCGTACCCGCAAATGCCATGAATTCTTGCATACCTTGTTTGTGATCTTCCGTAATTAAGCCCGTCTCTGGAACTTGATAAGGCTTTTCCATCCATGCTCGAAAATAATTATAAGTATCTGAAGAATGCATTTTGGTAAAGAATTGTAGATGAGAGTATTTTTGTGATTGTAAATGAGAGGGGTGAATACGTTTTTATAAGGAAATTGTGCACGATTTCCGACGAATTTTTTACGGCTACCGACAACATTAAAACGGCTATGTAACGTCTACATTCTTTCAAACGGCTACATTCATCTATATTCCGTTGGAAATCTGTCTGAATTATTCCAACGGACACACGTCGTCGGAAATGTAACGTCTATATTATTTCAAACGACTACAACATCCGTCAATATTCCGTCAGAAATCCGTCAGAATTATTCCGACGGACAAATATCGTCGCAACGCCGTCCAAAATTTCCGACGGGCATATATTTCTGACGGATTTTAATTTCGTCCGAATTTCGTCAGAAATTTCCGATAAGAAAAACATAGCTTTAACACTGTAAATTATTGTTTTGCATATTTTATTCTAATAAAAAGTTATATTTACTTATAGCGCGTTAGTAAAATTAATAACATATATAAAACGTAAATCAAGAAAAAGTGTTACTATCATGCATTTGGATACAATAATATGAAAGTAAACATTCAATAATTTAGTGATGGAGTTAAATAGAAACTTATCTAAATGTTTATAGGCTACAAAAAATATTTTAACATGATACAAGAACTTGTAATAATTTTGTTACCGTGTTTAGTAGAAAGTTAGCCGTCTATCTACATGTTTTCATGCTACAATAAATATTTTAACGAATTATAAAAATATATAACTTAATATCTAACTATATATTATTGTATTTTTCTACATAACTTGGCATTATTTGTTTTAGACTAACGAAAGAGATATTTTATTGTCTCGTCTAGTGGCACTATAATAAAGTGCTAAAATGTAAAAACATTACCTAACACATCAAACAAAAATATCTCTTTGTTAATTACCTAATTATATATATTTTGACCTATTTGACTCGTAGTTTTTAAAGTTAATTAGATTTAAAGTTTAACTAGATTCTATCTGACACATAAAATGTAAGAACATTACCTAACTAGATTTTTAAATAAAGTTTTTTGTAATATATAGAATGTGAAATGAGGAATAATAACTAACTTACGTGTTATTGATTCAAATATGTTTAATTTATAATTTTTAAAATAATAATAAATTTAATAAATATTTGGCAACATGTTTAATACATATATGGCAACAAGTTCAATTTATTTTAAAATATAAAGGATGCTTGGAATCAAATTCCAAAAATGCTCATTTTTTAATAGTATAGATTTGTAATAAGGTATTTAAAGTGTAATTAGAAAAATTGATACATTTGGTTTATTTTATATTTGAAGTTATACTTTTTTTTCAAATAAATGTTAAATTTTTCACAAAAAATTGTTTTACCAGATCTGTTTCAATTTTTTGAAAATAAAAAAACAATGTTTTAAGAGACACAAAACATGAATGCTTGAAAGAAAAAAAGTCTGAGAATGGACGAGAAGAATTTGCTTAGGTTATTAAGACATATCAATCATATCTCTATATCTCTTAATTATCAATCTATAGTTATCAAAAAAAAAATCATATCTCTATAATTTCTCCCTCAATTACTCCTTTGAAATTTATCCCTTAATTACTCATCTGTAATTGCTGTATATATGTTTTCCCTATTTTCTCTTATCTCCTGTGTATATAAGAAGAGCTGTATCATATTAATAAAATCATCTAATTACATCTCTCAATATGGTAGAAGAACAACGCTCCTAGACCTAAATCCCCAATTTCCTTTTTCTCTTCTTCTCCATCTTCTTCCGTCTCAGCTTTTCTTCAAAAGATTTCTCTTCTTACGTCTCTCTCATAATGTCTTCTACAACTCCCACTTCTGTCAAACACACATATGTGTTCAATGCTCAAAATCCACAAAGTACTCTCTTGTCTGTTAACATGTCGAGTGTTACTAAACTCACAAATCTAAATTATTTGATGTGGCAAAAACAAGTTCGTGCTCTACTCGACGGGCATGAACTACATGAATTTTTGGAGAAATTAGTGAGACACCAATCCTCAACCAACGGTCACCGTCGACGGTCACTCCCTCCCAAATACTGCCTTTGCTCCATGGCGGAGGCAAGATCGGCTTCTCTACAATAATTGGGGCAATTTCTTTGCCGGTACAATCTGTTGTATTAAGCGCCACCACCACCGCTGAAGTATGGAACATCCTCGCCTCCATGTTCGGAAACCCAACTCGTGGACACCTCCGCCAACTCCGATTTCAGATCAAATAGTGTGTGAAAGGCACAAAATCAATCACTGAATACCTACATACCATTAAAGCTAAGGTAGATGAATTCGCCTCTCTCGGTAAGCCCATGGACCAAGAAGATCTTACTGAGCAGATCCTTGTTGGTCTCAGCGAGGAGTACAAACCTCGAAATCAATGCTGTCAATGGTAGGGATGTACCAATTTCCTACACCGGGCTCCATGAACATCTTCTGAATCGCGAAGCCATGATTCTTTGCACATAATCAGCCTCTGTCGCGCCTATAGTTGCTAATGCCACCAAGTCTCGAAACCGCCAAATGTGGAGATCAAATCAGAATCAGAACTATTGCAATGTTCCCAACCAGAATTACCGTGACAATCAGAATCAGAATCACAATGGTCCAAGATAATATATGGGTCGATGTTAGGCTTGTGGAATACAAGGCCATAGTGCTAAGTATTGTCTTGACTTTTGTATCTTCCGAGGTCAAAACTCCCAACCGTGGCAGCAGTCTACTCAGCCGTGGAAGCCTCCTCAGCCTTGGCAGCAGTCTCCTCAGTTGTGGCAATCACCACAGCAATACCAGTCATGGCAGCCAAGAGCAAATCCAACAATGATGTATGATTTCTCCACCTGGCTTGTTGACACTGTGCCTCGCACCACGCTACCTATTAAAGTGGTGATGATGTGATGTTTGGAGATGGATGTGGATTGCAGATTTCACTCATTGGTTCTTTATCAATACCCTCTTATACTCGTCTTTTTTTCTTAAACAATGTTCTTTGTGTATCATCACTTGCTAAGAATATTATATATGTCTTTCAATTATGAACAACTAATGGTGTTTCGATTACCTTTACTCCTACCTAATTTCAAGTGAGAGATTTACAAACGGGAACTCTTCGTCTGGAAGGCAAACCTAAGAATGGCACATACCAGTGGCCAATATCTAGCTCTTCCGCTCGTCCATCTCTTGCATTTGCTTCTTCAACTAAGACAACCATGTCTGATTGGCACTATCGATTAGGCCACCCAACTTTTTTTATTTTAAAAACAATAATTTCAAAGTTTGATTTACCTCTTTCCTCAAATGTTTTACTGGATAAACCTTGTAATGCTTGTTCAATCAATAAAATGCATAAGTTACATTTTACTATGTCTTCTATTCAATCAAAACATCCTCTTGATATTGTTATTTCTCAGATGTGTGGACTTCTCCCATAATTTCAATCGATGATTTTAAATATTATGTACTTTTTATTGATAATTTTACTAGATACATGTGGTTGTATCTCTTACAACAAAAATCCCAAATTTTTGATATTTTTTACAAAATTTAAAGCATTGGTTGAAAAATAATTTCAATACAAATTAAGAACTTTATATACGGACAATGTTGGTGACTATATCACACTTAGACAATTTCTTTCGAGTCATGGTATATCCCACTTCACTACTCCACCTCACACGCCGACCCAATGGGCTTGCTGAGCGCCGTCACCGACATATAGTCGAAACGGGTGTCGCTCTTCTATCCCATGCTTCAATACCTCAGTCATATTCGACCTACGCATTTACAACGGCTGTGTATTTAATAAATCGAATTCCTAAACCTAATATTGCTCTTAAATCTCCATTTAAAAATATTTTTGGATGTGATCCAAACTTTACAAAATTACTTTTTTCGGTTGTCTTTGTTTTCCTTAGCTATGACTTTATGCATCACACAAACTTGATTCTTGTTCATCACCGTGTGTATTTCTGGGATATTCTAATACGCAAAGTGCATATTTTTGTCTTGACCGAGAAACTACTTGTATTTACACTTTTCATCATGTTGTCTTTCTTGAATCCGTTTTTCCGTTTGAAGTTTTAGGTTTCATCACTGCCACTTCCGCACAAATTGAAGAATCATATTCAATTCCTAACTCAATTCCTACTGCTGCTATCATCCCTCTACCTCAAACGACAATCCTGTTGCCCACACCGCCAACGACAAATGCACAACCAAATTGTTCACCAAATATTATTGTTGCATATCCTATAACATCATCAGACACACCACAAGCTGCTAGCTCTAGTCAAACAACCACTGTTTCCAATCCAAATCATCAACCAAATTCAGAAGTACAAGCCATTCAACCATCACAATCTCCTACGCCACCACCAGTACCATGTCAAACAAGCAACCGAGATCGCAAACCAGTCCAAAAACTAAACTTTCGTGCTGCTGTTATCCCACAGTCGCAAAAGTACCCACCACCGTCGCACAAGCCCTCAAAGATCCTAGATGGCGCAATGCGATGCAAGATGAAATCGTTTCTCTTACTCACAATCATACTTATGATTTAGTCTCACCTGAAATGGCTTACAATTAAACGTCTTCTTAGTGGTGCAGTTGACAGGTTCAAGGCTAGGCTCGTCGCCAAAGGTTTCCACCAACGACCGAAAATCTACTTCCACGACACATTCAGTCCGATTGTTAAACCAGCAACAATCTGGCTAGTACTTAGTTTCTCTGTCTCTCGTGGATGGCCTCTAAGAGAGCTGGATGTCAACAACCCTTTTCTTCAAGGGAAACTTGAAGATGAAGTGTACATGACTCAACCACATGGGTTCCATGATTCTGCAAATCCAACAACCATTTGCAAGCTACACAAAGCAATCTATGGACTCAAGCAAGCTCCTCGAGCTTGGTACAATGAATTTCAAAAATTTCTTTTTAATCTGGCCTCACCAACTCTCTCGATGATGCTTTTTTGTTCATCTACAATCTGAATGGTGTTCTCCTTTACATGTTGGTGTACGTTGAAGATATAATCATCATGGAAAATAACATGGCTTACTGATATTCCCATATTTTACCCGTTTTAACATGCATTTATGTTATTGTTTTGTCCGACCCGTTCATTCAGACACTCCAGACGGACTCTTCTTTCTCTTATGCTCCATAACTCCAAACATCATCAACTGTCTCCAAAACACCTAAAAACACTCCAAATGCATGCAAAACTCACTAGGACCTAATGCAAAAACCTAATACTCTAATTAAGACCAAAATGCTATAAAAAACTATGCAAGACACTTGCATGAGACACAAAACAATAACATAAATGCATGTTAAAATGGGTAATATATGAGAATACCAACTCCCCCAAACTTATTTATTTGCTTGTCCTCAAGCAAAAAAACAAGTAGAGAGAGATGTTTGAAAGTGGAAGTTCAAATCCGAGAATATCAACAAAAGAATTCGAATCAATGCCCTTGAGAGTAGTTATATGATGCACAAACAACCTCTACTTCAAAAGATTTAGCCATACTCTTTGCAACACGAATTGGGTCTAGGCCTTAGCATCCATAATAATTTATATCCTCCAACTCTTTAACATTCATTAAGTGCAAACGGTGAATCATGCTTATACATATTAAGTGAACTCATTTGGCTAACTGAGAGGTCTTGAGATAAAAGTGATCTCAAACGATGTGGGTATTCCGATGCAAGGGATCTCTCATGAAAGAACGAACTTTGGCTAAATTCTATGAGTAAGGAACAACAGATGCATACAAGGATGACCTCCATCTACCCAATGCCCCGATATAAACTTCACTCCTATTTCTATACCCAAAGTGACCTTTCCTAAGCTACCCTTTTCCACAAGGCCGTTTTCCTTCATAGACCACAATGTTTCATCACTTCTTTTCCTTTCGAACACTTAGGGGATTCTCTTCTTCGCCTTATGAGAAAATGGTTTGGCTTTCACAAGTTTCTTTCCTTAGCTCTTCTTTTGCTTTCTCTAGTCTCTTTCATTTCTCTTCTAGCTTTAGCCATTTTGGCTTCTTTTCTTTCTTTTCAAAGGTAAAGACTATTTTCTCATCACTTATAGCTAAACCAACTTTCTTTTGCCAACCATCTCAATTAATTGCTTATCCCCATTTCCTTCTCTTTATCTCTTTTCGTCTCTCCATACCCTCTTTTCTTTCAATCAATCGCCCATAACCCAAACCTATCTACCCTAGCCTATGTCTAGCTCAATGATGTGTGAGCTAGTTTTACATGGAAGCTTCTCATTGTCGTTCCAAACTCAACGCTTTTTGCTAAGTTCATTCGAAATTAGGCCTCACGACACACACTAGTAGTGTAGGCTTAAAAGAAGGTTAGGGTTAAGGCGAGGTGAACCATCCCAAAGGTGGGAAATGGCTATTTGAGCTAACAAGAGAGTGGTAAAAGGAAGAAGATAGCTCAAATATGTATATGATATCCATGAGTTCAACTTTTCAAAGTATGAGCATGATAATTCCAAGTCAAGATTAGAGTTCAAATAATAGATAGAGTTGGAATAAAATCAAAGCATGCTTCAACCAAGACATAAACATTCAAAACGCGAGATCAAAGCATGGGTCATCCTTAACTTCGTCATCGTTCAAATGCATCAAAGAACTCCTAACGAGGGCATTAAATCAAGCTCTTAAGTTTATTAAATGGATAATTCTCCCAATGCAAGTGAGTGCAACCCTATATGTTATGCATATAGACTCAATCCTACATGAAATGCATAAAATTTCAAAATATTTCAAAATTATTGAAAATGCATGAGACTCAATTATGCAAGATGGAAAATAAGACACAAAACACAAGGTTAGATACCGGTCTCTCTCCCAAACTTAAATCACAACGTCTCGGTGTGAAAGAAGTTCAAGAGAGCGTCCCAAAACAAAAACAAAACAAAAAAATGAAAATGCAAAGACTCAAAGGGAAAGAGTTACTTACAAAGGAGGAGTGAGACTAGTGCAATGGAGATGAGGAAGAGAGCGACCGCCATGGAGTTCCAATACATTTGTCTTGAAGTTCATGACCATTAGACCATCAAGAGACCCTTGCAACCACTCAACAAAAAACATTAAAAAGCACTTAGAGATAGAAAATATTTACAAGGATAGACATGGGAATGTCTCTCAAGTGCGCTTTGTTTAACGTCACTAAGCTCGACGTTGGTTACCCTTTTTAGGTGGGTGAGAGAGGAGTGTGAGCACTCCATGTGGGATCCTTGAGCTCAAATTGGAGGACCTTGATCATGACCTCTTCAAGACCGGCTTTCCCTTTCTCTTTGAGTTCCGCTGTGAGGATCGCTTTAACTGAGGCAAAAGGCTTGGACCGTCCCTTGCACTTTATCTTGTAATCAATCACCCCATCTTTGTACTTCCAAGGAGTGAGAGTCATGGTGGAAGGTTGGCTTAACTCGGACTTAGACCCATCAAGCATGCTTGGTCCATTTTTTATCTTAGCTTTGGCCTTTAACCTCTTCTTTGCGCTCTTGCTATTTCTAACCTCATTCTCCATCGTGGTGTGGAAGAGGGATCTCAAGCAATAACCATCTAAAGTAAGGGCTTCTTCAATCTCTCCATAACCCACCATTTCACAAACGCCCACATACTCAACCTTTCGGGCTTGGGCTTCATTGTCCCCACAAATAATAGTGCCACAAATAGCGGTGGAAGAAGGCATCATTGTGTAAAACTTCTTGTCATCCACGTTCTTAAGAACCATCTTCTTGTTTATGAAATCCAAGCTAGAACCGGTTGTGTTGAGGAATGGAGTCCCAAGAAGGAGAAAAAGCTTATTGTTTGGTGTCATTTCCATTACAACGAAGTCCGTTGGTACAAAACACTCTCCGATCTTGAGAGGGAAGTCTTCAACCAAGCAAAGAGGTTTCTTTGTGGAAGAGTCTCCAAATGTGATAGTGGAGGGGTAATCGTTCAAACTATCTATCCCGAGACTTTTGACCATCTCCAAAGGCATGACATTCACGGTTGAGCCCGACTCACACAAAGCATCATCAATGTCCAAGCTTCCAAGGGTGCAGGATATTGAGAATTTACCGGAGTTTCCAAGCTTGGGGAGAGTCTTAGGCTCAAGCCTTGTTGTGCTTGGTGAGCCAAAAACCGCTATAACATCTTCCACTTTTTATCAGTTCTCAAGTATGCTCTTGATGAATTCTTGGTATTGTAAAACTTGAGATGGGTAACTCTCATTAGGCAAATGTGCTTCAATCTTGTCCATGTTTGCTTTGAAGCTTGAGAGCACTTTCTTTTGTGCATTAGTGGGAAAACGACCCGGAAATGGAAGTGGAGGCTCGTATGGGGAAGGTCTAGTGCGAATGGCCTCTTTCTTTGACCCAACAAGTGTCTCCACGTTTTTCTCTTTAACCACGTCCTTGATGGACTTCTCAACCTTGTTACCCTTCTCTTCAACCAACACCATATCATTCTCACTCCCAAGGGTCACCTCCCCACCTTGTTGCTCAATGTCCTCATTGAGATTTGAGGAGAGCACTCTACATAGAAGGTCAAAATCGTTGGGACTAGAGAATAATATGAAAGTAAACATTCAATAATTTAGTTCTCGAGTTAAATAGAAACTTATCTAAATGTTTATAGGCTACAGTAAATATTTTAACATGATACAAGAACTTATAATAATTTTGTTACCGTGTTAAGTAGAAAGTTAGCCGTCTATCTACATTTTTTCATGCTACAATACATATTTTAACAAGTTATAAAAATATATAACTTAATATCTAACTATATATTATTGTATGTTTCTACATAACTTGGCATTATTTGTTTTAGACTAACGAAAGATATATTTTCTTGTCTGGTCTAGTGGCACTATAATAAAGTGCTAAAATGTAAGAACATTACCTAACACATCAAACAAAAAAATCTCTTTGTTAATTACCTAATCTATATATATAAAGTTAGCTTTTCTTTCTTCTCATGCTGCCACCTCATCATCCACATGTCAAATTTTAATTGGTCATTTTTAACATCATTTTAATTTTTTTTTCACAATTGATTTTAATTACAGAATTAAGATCATTAATGAATAAATTTTATTTATACATATAAAACAAAAAACATACTGATAATTAGTTTCAACAAAAATTAAAATCTATTGATATCTACCACATTTTTAATATTTAATTTATAAAAAACATCCTCAAAATATGGTTAAATATCAAAATATGATAATTTATTTCAACTCTCAAATTTTGATAGACACAAAAAAATTATAACTAAATAAAAATACAAATTAAACACCACATAAACAAAACTTAGAATCTAATAAAATTATTAAATAAACATCGAGGAAACAAAATCCACACCAAAACAGCAATCCGAATGAAATCATAGAAATCTTTTCTATGAAGATGCAGCAAAATTACTCGGCTACTACATGACACAAGCAGGACCGGCTCACTAATAAATTGGACCATGTACATATTATAAAAAAAATTCTAATTTTAGGCATATAAACAATTTTTTTTTAAAAAACCCTTAAATATTTACAAATAAAACTTTCAAACATGACAAAATTTTGCAAAAATCAGGTGGTCACAGTGAATTTGCACCTTCAGTACTTGCCTAGAGCCGGGGCTGGACACAAGATACAAATGAAAAATATGTGAAAAATCATAATAAATCAAGACTTGGATATGTATGTTAAATTATCATATTTATCTACACTTGAAGACTTATTACTTAAAAATTGGAAACAAAAAGACTTAAGAATTAGAAACATATTTTACACAATAATGATGATTAGAATCGTACATCAACAATATTGGAAATAATACTAAAAATAAAACAAAAAATATAAAACGAAAAAACACAATATTACTCGAGGAAGACAAGAGCCACGAATCTAAAATTCGGTGCAACTAACTTCATCCCAAAGCACAACATCTAATTCTAAGTAAAGATAAACCCAACATCCACCACATATGCTTCAGAACCAAACTCTCAACCTCCTTCCGCAATAACTCTAAAACAAAACAACTCATTTAGTGTATTTTTATCTCTTTGGTGCCTTCATTACGCTTTAATGTAACAACTTCAAAGATGAACTTTGCGACAGCAATTAACATATAATTAATACACTCTAATTTATATAAATTAAAATAAAAAATGCATTATTAGAGATTCCTAATGTTTTCTACTATAAAAAACGCAAAATAACAAACTTTTAAAAACAAAATTAATTGCATAAATTGACAACAAACGTAAAAGATAAACAAATGTACAAACACCTTCAATTGTATAAGAAAAAACAATATTGAAAATAATATATGTAAAGTATTAAACAATCAAAAACAAAATAAATAAAGAAAAAAAGTTAACACGTCCGCGCGTAGCGCGGATCACATTCTAGTTATTTTGACCTCTTTGACTCATATTTTTTAAAGTTTAGCTAGATTTAAAGTTTAACTAGATTCTATCTGACACATAAAATGTCAAAACATAAACCTAACTAGATTTTTAAATAAATTTGTTTTTGTAATATATAGAATATGAAATGAGGAATAATAACTAATTTACGTGTTATTAATTTAAATATGTTTAATTTATTATTTTTAAGTTTATAATAAATTTAATAAATATTTGGAAACATGTTTAATACATATTTGGCAACAAGTTCAATTTATTGTAAAATATAAAGGATGCTTGGAAACAAATTCCAAAAATGCTCATTTTTTAATAGTATAGATTTGTAATAAGGTATTTAAAGTGTAATTAGAAAAATTGATGCATTTGGTTTATTTTATATTTGAAGTTATAATTTTTTTTTGAAATGAATGTTAAATTTATTCACAAAAAAATTGTTTTACCAGATCTGCTCCAATTTATTGAAAAAAACAAACAGTGTTTTAAGAGACACAAAACATGAATGCTTGAAAGAAAAAAAGTCTGAGAATGGCGGAGAAGAATTTGCTTAGGTTATTAAGACATATCTCTATATCTCTTTATTTCTTTATTATCAATCTATAGTTATCAAAAAAAAATCATATCTCTATAATTTCTCCCTCAATTACTCCTTTGTAATTTATCCCTTAATTACTCATTTGTAATTGATGTATATATGTTTTTCCTATTTTCTCTTATCCCCTGTGTTTATAAGAAGAGATGTATCATATTAATAAAATCATCTAATTACATATCTCAATATGATAGCAGAACAACCCTCCTAGACCTAAATCCCCAATTTCTTTTTTCTCTTCTTCTCCGTCTTCTTCCGTCTCAGCTTTTCTTCAAAAAAATTCCCTTCTTACGTCTCTCTCATAATGTCTTCTACAACTCTCACTTCTGTCAAACACACATGTGTGTTCATTGCTCAAAAGTAACAAAGTACTATCTTGTCTGTTAAATTATTTGATGTGGCAAAAACATCCTTTGATGTGGCAAAAACAAGTTCGTGCTCTACTCGAAGGGCATGAACTACATGAATTTTTGTAGAAATCAGATGCGAATCCTCAACCAACGGTCACCGTCGACGGTCACTCCCTCCCAAATACTGCCTTTGCTCCATGGCGGAGGCAAGATCGGCTTCTATACAATAATTTGGGCAATTTCTTTGCCGGTACAATTTGTTGTCTCAAGAACCACCACCACCGCTGAAGTATGGAGCATCCTCGCCTCCATGTTCGGAAACCCAATGATATGCTCAAATTAATACCATATTTAGATACTAAGCAGTAGTTATAGTATAGCTAGGGGTCGAACATAAGGACTCACAGAAACACGCAATAGATTATGAATGTGGGAATTACGCTAAGCAATCAATTGTATTGAAAACAGTACTTAAATTAAATCGGCTGTAAACTCAATTGGAGAAAGATAGGTTCAGGGAATTTCTCAGGGAATCACTAAATGCAGATAAATTAACTAACAAGATTCAGATTTATTCTTGAACTCAAATCACTATGTTATAGTTAACCAACTCTCGTTGCGAAAACTATCTAAGTCTAAATCCTAGGTATTCCAAATCTCTTTGCGAATCCTAAGGTCTAAGCCAGCTTTTATTATCAGGTTTGATTTGTTCACAAAACAACTAAACCAAATCTCTTTGCAAATAGCTATTTTGCTCACCCTAGGTTCTGTCAGGTAATTAATCGCACTCTCGTGCCTAACCAATTATCCTAAGATCTAAGGTCTAGGTGATCAATCTAGAATTAGCTTTGCAAACAACCTATGGTGAAGAATTAATTCAGATGGTGAATCCTAATAACAAATTAATCTAGCATTCAGAGAAAACCCTATTGAGAACCCTGAACCTAATAAAGGATCTACTCAGACATGGAAATTGAAGCAATCAACATAACTGAATAAATCATCAATAAAGTAAACAAGAGTAGAGAATAAAACAGAGGTTCGAAATCTTCTCTTAGACGAACAGAGTTCTGACTTGTCTCCTCTCTCTCTAAACTCTCTCAGAAATCTTCAGAAATAAACTTAATGAAAAGCACACAGCCAAAGTGGCTGTAAAACCTAATGTAATAGTCTAAACACGAATTGGGTCTTCTTGTAAATATTAAAGTCTTCTGGGCATGTTTTGCAATTCTTCAAACTTCATTAAAAGTAGCGACTTGTAATCTGCTCCGATGGGTGTCGATCGATACCAGGGGGTATCGATCGATGCTTGACGCTTTGATCGGGCATTTAGTCACCAGACTTCAGTTTTGCTCCAGAACGTTCCATAAAACTCCAATATTTCCAATAATGCTCCAAATGTGCTAAACCTGTAAAAGACTCTAAAAGACTCTATAATAGAATAAAGACTCAATAAAACGGACTTATATCATGGCTTAAATAGGGTAAAAACCATGATTAATTGCCAGCAAAAACAGACATCTTAAATTAGAGACAAACAAATAATACCACATAAATCAATGTCTCTCAGATTAATTGCCAGCAAAATCGCAAAGTCATGCATGAGGGTATCGATCGACACCTTCGGGTATCGATCGATACCCTGAAGCAATTTCATATTCATCGACACACAAGATTCCAATTTGTCAACGATGAAAATCAAGGCAATTCAAAAGTAGGGGTCGGTTCGAAACTACCCTAGGACAACTCAGCAAACGACATGCATCGATAAAAACAAGTTGTAAGGAGTGGAATTGCACAAACTCATTACCTAAAAATCAGAATGAAAAACTGGAATTTCGAGATCATACCTTTGTTGGATTGAGAAACAAGTGCTAGAAGTGGATAGAGGATGAAATTCTAATGAATCCAGGTACTTAAATCGAACAATTTGGTGAAGGTTTGAAAAAGTTGAGATTTGAGAGGGAGAGAGAGGCGGCGGTATCGAACGATGAGGGATTGTGAGGAAAAAAACAAAACCGTAGGGTTTTAGGGAAACTTACCTGGCCGCGGGGTATCGGTCGATACTTGTCGTTTTTAGTCGACACTAAATGGTGTCGATTGACACTTATGCTCCTTTTTACGGCACTGGGTATCGATCGACACTTACTGGAGTCGATCGATACTCCTCGTCAAATATGCTTCACGCTTAACACAAGACACAAAACCAAAAATTAAAAACAAAATGAAAATAAAAACGTATGTACAGACTTACCAGTGTGTTGCCTCCCACTCAGCGCTTGTTTAACGTCACGAGCTTGACTATACGGACGATCTGTCGGAAGAGATTAGGGAACGCACTCCCATGCAAGTCCCACAACTAGATACTTCCAAACTGAGAGTTTTGCGCAGCATACGCTCAATGACCTCTTGCCCTTTCTCCTTTAGCTCCGGAGTTAGGATGATTCTGGCCTTAGAGAATGGTTTCGAGCGTCCCTTGCACTTTACCTTGTACTCGATCGAATCTCCATCGCACTTCTGAGGGGTTAACCTGACGCACGTGGCATACCCGACTTTTCTGTTCTTCACCTCCATCTTTGCCTTAGTCTGTTTGATGACTTTCCTAGTGATGATAGGAGGATGATCCAGAGCTTCTACGACAGTTGGCACAGCATTAGGCTCGTCCAAAAGGTCAACCATCAACGTTTCTCCTGTACCAACAGTGATACAGGAATTCTGTTTCGGAGTCCGTCTAGAAGAGACGGCTTCGTAGGAGATCTGTTCGTCAATGTACGAGAATGAAATCCTCCTACTGGGTGTGTCCATAACTGCGCCAGCAGTAGCCATGAACGGTCTCCCAAGAATCAAAGGTGTACTAGACCTTGCATGCATCTCCACAACCTGAAAATCAGCATGAACCAGACAGTCTCCTACCTTAACCATCAAGTCAGGGATTGTACCGTACAGAACAGATGTGGAAGAGTTTGCAAATGTGAGAGGCATCTGAGTAGGTCGTATGTCATCGATCCTTAGCTTCTCTGCAAGTGCCTTAGACAAGACATTCACGCTAGACCCTGAATAAACCAGTGATTCCTTGATTTCGACTCCAGAGATGGAGCATGGAACTGAAAATTTCCCTGGGTCGTCTCTCTTAGTCAACCGCTTCAATGGATGCGGTGTACTTCTGACCTTGGCAAAAGGTGCCTTAATCTCTTCCTTAGTTTCTCTGCAATCTTTGAAGTGACTCAGCAGAGGCATGTACTCTAGAGCTTCTTCAAAAGTGTGTGTAAGAGGAACTCTTCGTACCATCTTCTGAAAGCCAGGCAGCTGCTTTAGGGAAATCGGGTCTCTGAGGTGTTTGGGTACTCGAGGGTATGGAACCTTAGGCTTGTAGACACGTTCCTTAATCATCTATGCTTCCTTCACGGTTTTTAGTTTAGCTTGCGAGGGGTGTCGATCGATACCATGGTGGTGTCGATCGACATAAAGCTCATGTAACGGTTCTTCAGCAGTGGCATCGATCGATACCAGGATGGTGTCGATCGATACTGACGAGTCAGCTTCGAAATCACCTTTTGAAAGGTGTTCGAGATTTCCTCCACTAGGAAAGGTGATGGCATTGACATATTCGTTCTGTGCCTGAATTGCCTTTGCTTTCAGAGTATCCATGATTTGGACAGTCTCTCTGATACGATTTTAACCTCGTCCAAGCAGCCTTGAACGCCTCAGTAGGTCCTTTAGAAAATTGCGAGATTTTGTTCCTCAGGTCCTCGGATCTTGCATCATCATAAAAGTTGGTCAGGAAAGCAGTCTTAGTTTCCTCCCAGTTAGTCAGCGATCCAGGAGGTAACTGTTTCAGCCAGTAGGTTGCTTCCCCACCAATAGAGTATGGGAAAAGCTTGCAGAAAAGGTAGTCATAAGAGACTCCATTGCTGTTGATGCTAGTGACCAAGTCCTCCAACCTCTCAACATGGTCTATGGGATGCTCGCTGGAAAGACCATGAAAAGGGTGCTGTCCCACAAGAGTGTAGTATGCAGGTTTCAGCTCAAAGTCATTCCTTGAGAAAGCAGGAGGACGGATCGCGGAGCGATTTGCGTAAAACTGGTCAGGTCTGTTGCACTCACCAATCGTCCTACCACGGTTAACCACAGCGTTCTCAGCATTTACTGGGTTTGCGTTTCCAGCGGCATTCCCATTGACAACAGGAGCAGGTGGAATGATGTTCCCCTCTCCATCCAGACGTTGCCCTCTCTCATTGCACAAACGACCCTCTTGGTCTCTGTAAGCTCTTGCCTTATCATGAACCAACTCTGCTTGATTGTTGTTCATCCTTGCTGGTTTCTTTGCTCTTCGATTTGTGCGTTCCAAAAGTGCTAGTTGCTCGAGTGACAGATCGACTAGCTGAGTACTCTTGTTCTTTCTGGTTTCACGATTAGGCATGCACCTGAAAACAAGAGTCAAAAATGTTAGTAACTTGTAACACTATGAGTATCGACCGATACCAAGTGGTGTCGATCGATATCAACAAAAGAAAAGCATCGAGTGTCGACCGATACTAGGTAGTATCGATCGATACCGACAAGCATAGTCGAAATTCACAAACGAAATCTAATGGCGAATTGAGTCCCCGGCAACGTCGCCAAATTTGTTATGCTCAAATTAATACCCTATTTAGATACTAAGCAGTAGTTATAGTATAGCTAGGGGTCGAACACAAGGACTCACAGAAACACGCAATAGATTATGAATGTGGGAATTACGCTAAGCAATCAATTGTATTGAAAGCAGTACTTAAATTAAATCGGTTGTAAACTCAATTGGAGAAATATAGGTTCAGGGAATTTCTCATGGAATCACTAAATGCAGATAAATTAACTAACATGATTCGGATTTGGCACGATTCTTGAACTCAAATCACTATGTTATAGTTAACCAACTCTCGTTGCGAAAACTATCTAAGTCTAAATCCTAGGGATTCAAATCTCTTTGCGAATCCTAAGGTCTAAACCAGCTTTTATTATCAGGTTTGATTTGTTCACAAAACAACTAAACCAAATCTCTTTGCGAATAGTTATTTTGCTCACCCTAGGTTCTGTCAGGTAATTAATCGCACTCTCGTGCCTAACCAATTATCCTAAGATCTAAGGTCTAGGTGATCAATCTAGAATTAGCTTTGCAAACAACATGTGGTGAAAAATTAATTCAGATGGTGAATCCTAATAACAGATTAATCTAGCATTCAGAGAAAACCCTATTGAGAACCCTGAACCTAACAAGGGATCTACTCAGACATGGAAATTGAAGCAATCAACATAACTGAATAAATCATCAATAAAGTAAACAAGAGTAGAGAATAAAACAGAGGTTCAAAATCTTCTCTCAGACGAACAGAGTTCTGACTTGTCTCCTCTCTCTCTAAACTCTCTCAGAAATCTTCAGAAATAAACTTAATGAAAAGCACACAGCCAAAGTGGCTGTAAAACCTAATTTAATAGTCTAAACACGAATTGGGGTCTTCTTGTAAATATTAAAGTCTTCTGGGCAAGTTCTGCAATTCTTCAAACTTCATTAAAAGTCGCGACTTGTAATCTGCTCCGATGGTGTCGATCGATACCAGGGGGTATCGATCGATGCTTGACGCTTTGATCGGGCATTTAGTCACCAGACTTCAGTTTTGCTCCAGAACGTTCCACAAAACTCCAATATTTCCAATAATGCTCCAAATGTGCTAAAACCTGTAAAAGACTCTAAAAGACTCTATAATAGAATAAAGATTCAATAAAACGGACTTATAACATGGCTTAAACAGGGTAAAAACCATGATATATCACCCAACTCGTGGACACATGCGCCAACTCCGATTTCAGATCAAATCGTGTGTGAAAGGCACAAAATCAATCAATGAATACCTACATACCATTAAAGCTAAGGTGGATGAATTCGCCTCTCTCGGTAAGCCCATGGACCAAGAAGATCTCACTGAGCAGATCCTTGCTCGTCTCAGCGAGGAGTACAAACCCCTAAATCAATGCTGTCAATGGTATGGATGTACCAATTTCCTACACCGAGCTCCATGAACATCTTCTGAATCGCGAAGCCATGATTCTTTGCACAGAATCAACCTCTGTCGCGCCTATAGTTGCTAATGCCACCAAGTCTCGAAACCGCCAAACGTGGAGATCAAATCAGAATCAGAACAATTGCAATGTTCCCAACCAGAATTACCGTGACAATCAGAATCAGAATCACAATGGTCCAAGATAATATATGGGTCGATGTCAGGCTTGTGGAATACAAGGCCATAGTGCTAAGTATTGTCATGAATTTTGTAACGTTTGAGGTCAAAACTCCCAACCGTGGCAGCAGTCTACTCAGCCGTGGCAGCCTCCTCAGCCTTGGCAGCAGTCTCCTCAGTCGTAGCAATCACCACAACAATACCAGTCGTGGCAGCCAAGAGCAAATCTAACAATAATGTATGATTTCTCCACCTAGCTTGTTGACACTGGTGCCTCGGACCACACTCCCTATTAAAGTGGTGATGATGTGATTTTTGGAGATGGATGTGGATTGCAGATTTCACACACTGGTTCTTTATCAATACCCTCTTATACTCGTCTTTTTTTCTTAAACAATGTTCTTTGTGTGTCATCACTTGCTAAGAATATTATATATGTCTTTCAATTATGAACAAATAATGGTGTTTCAGTTACCTTTACTCCTACCTAATTTCAAGTGAGAGATTTACAAACGGGAACTCTTCGTCTGGAAGGCAAACCTAAGAATGGCACATACCAGTGGCCAATCTCTAGCTCTTCCGCTCGTCCATCTCTTGCATTTGCTTCTTCAACTAAGACAACCATGTCTGATTGGCACTATCGATTAGGCCACCCAACTTTTTCTATTTTATAAACAATAATTTCAAAGTTTGATTTACCTATTTCCTCAAATGTTTTACTGGATAAACCTTGTAATTCTTGTTCAATCAATAAAATGCATAAGTTACATTTTACTACGTCTTCTATTCAATCAAAACATCCTCTTGATATTGTTTTTTCTCAGATATGTGGATTTCTCCCATGATTTCTATCGGTAATTTTAAATATTATATACTTTTTGTTGATCATTTTACTAGATACACGTGGTTGTATCTCTTACAACAAAAATTCCAAGTTTTTGATGTTTTTGGAAAATTTAAAGCATTGGTTGAAAAATAATTTCAATACAAATTAAGAACTTTATATACGGACAATGTTGGTGACTATATCACACTTAGACAACTTCTTTCGAGTCATGGTATGTCTCACTTCACTACTCCACCTCACACGCCGACACAATGGGTTTGCTGAACGCCGTCACCAACATATAGTCGAAACGGGTGTCGCTCTTCTATCCCATGCTTCAATACCTCAGTCATATTCGACCTACGCATTTACAACGACTGTGTATTTAATAAATCGAATTCCTAAACCTAATATTGCTCTTAAATCTCCATTTCAAAATATTTTTGGATGTGATCCAAACTTTACAAAATTACTTTTTTCGGTTGTCTTTGATTTCCTTGGCTAAGACTTTATGCATCACACAAACTTGATTCTCGTTCATCACCGTGTGTATTTCTGGGATATTCTAATACCCAAAGTGCATATTTTTGTCTTGACCGAGAAACTACTCGTATTTATACTTTTCATCATATTGTCTTTCTTGAATCCGTTTTTCCGTTTGAAGTTTTAGGTTCCATCACTGCCACTTCTGCACAAATTGAAGAATCATATTCAAATCCTAACTCAACTCCTACTGCTGCTATCATCCCTCTACCTCAAACGACAATCATGCTGCCATAAAGAAATATCCTCTTCTTCCTTCCTTAGTTTTATTGCTTAGCTTATTTCCTCTTCAATATGATTTAGACTCTCTGTTCGATGTCTCCTCCGATGATGTGAATGTAGAACCATGGCTATAGTGGCGTTTACAGGGATACCCAAATCAATACATCCATGATTGCTCGTGATATCGTGAATATGGCCCATTGATCACCAAGAGTCGAACTAGAATGACACAGTCTTTCCATTTCAGATTTCAATTATGTGGAATTGTTTTGCAATATTTCTATATTTGAGCAGGTTTTTCCACATCCAAGAGCCTGAGTTTGTATTATCTTGTATTGAACATATGAAAACTTGTCGGATAAACATTCGTTGAACCCAATCAACCCATGTCGATGGTTTCCTTGCAACTAATCTCCACAGTAGTTTTAAACAACTAACTTTGTTCGCTTCCTCCAACGATTTAAGGCCAAGCCCGCCTTCTGATTATGGTTTACGTACAACACTCCATTCCACCTTAGCTCTCTTTGGGTTAAGATCTGGTCCCGGCCAAAGAAACGCAACACAATATTTTTTAATTTCTCGCAAACAGCCACTTAGAAGTTGATACGTAGAGATCCATAAGTTGTTTATACTTGATATTACTTATCTGAGGAGTTGTAATCTACCAGCATAAGACAAGTATATGCCCATCCACGAACTCATCAGTCTCGTTCTGAATCTTCCCAATCCGAGTTTCATCATCCATTTTGCTCATATTTTTTGTCAACAATGGTAATGCTAAGTATTGCACTGCGAGATGATCCGTGTTAAAGGGGAAACAAGAAGTGATGACATCTCGATTGTGGTCCGAATTTCAGCCAAATAAAGAGTAGATTTTTCCAAGCTTATCTTAACGCCTGATTTTCCAGCAAAATCATCAAACACCTTGAAAATTTCTTCAATCGTTCTTTAATGTCCCTCTACAAAGATCATAACGTCATCTACAAAACGTAAGTGAGTAATTTGGAGCATTTACACTTGGATGATATCTAATTTTTCCCGATGCTGCTTCTTGGTCTAGACAGCATCTAAAAGTTACTCGATTTCCATCTCAACTCTCTAGCACCATTGGCTATGTCATCTACTCTCGGCTTGCTTCCCTACATGACTCTTCTGTCTCCTCGTCAAATGACCTTTGGGAGAGTTGGCTAAATACTCTAGAGGTGATTTCATAATATTCATGTGATGTAAGACTCATATTCCACCAAGTAATACCCACCAAGTAAGACTCAAAGCCGAGATGGAAGCGATGAGATGGATTTGTAACCGGTTGTTGTTTGATTCCACGAACAACGGGGCAAGAGACTTATTCCCAAGGGTTATTCCTCGCAGGGGAAGTAAGAGTCTACACGAATCCTAAATGATTGAATCTCACAAAACACTTAAGAACTCGCACGAACACAAGAGAACAAGGATTCCACCTATGAACTGTAATGAACAAACACAAAAGAAGAACTTTTGCAAATAAAACTTTACATTTTTATATCAAATTTCGAGGTGCTTTTTACATTGACACAAATGAGTCTTTTATAGCTCTTACATAATGATCTCTACATTAAATACATTGCAATAAATTCAAATTCAGATTTAAAACAAAAGAGATAAATTAGGTGGTCAAAAGAGCTAATTGTAAGAGATGTGAATGAGCTGAGTATGGAAAGTTTGACCACGCCTTTATGCTCTTGATAGCTCTAATATTCCAGCTGATATGGAGGCTTAAGAGGTGGGCGTTCTTTATGGGACATTGATTGAACGGGAATAACTAATGTGAAGAACGCGTCTAGATTCATTCGACTCAGTTTAAGGGAAGTTGCGTTTGATTGATATCTTCGGGCTGAATCAATGGCTCTGGAGGGAACACATGATTATAATACATGAGAAGACTCTAGAAGCGTTGAATATTTGATGATACACTTGTTTGTCCAACGTAATGTCGAAGTTTCCATAAACGGCACCACGTGGACTTGTTTAATGAATCTGACGGCGTCGGATGGATCAGGGTCGATCTGGTTTGGAGCTCCAATATTTTGGGCCGATAAGAGACTCACTAGTACATGCCATGATGACTCATAAGTGGGCCGCATCATCCATGGGCTGTAGATTTCAGTTTTGGGCTGAAATGCTTTTTTGGGTAGAATATGATCCGGTGGGGCGATCTCCTTGATTAGGCTTGCATTGGGGTGAATTTCTTGAGTCTCCACAAGGCTTGAAATCACTTCATCTTCATGGGGATATGCTGATCCGATGACCACATCATACTCTCCTTCTTGAGAAAGTTTTGTCCTCAAAACTTGTTCTTCCGACCTCGTGTTGTCGTTTGAATGGGGTTGGATTTCCTCTGCTGATTTTTCTTTATCAATGGTGAGTGGAGGTGATGGAGGACATGGAGACTCCTCTGCTGGATCAGGTGGTTCATGCTCTTTGTGTTCATGGTATGGTTTTCCAACCAAACCATTTTTTTTAGCCATTCTTTCCTCAAAGCGTGTGACCGATTTATCAAATGCTATGCACGATGATCCCAGCTCATCGACTTTGGATCCAATTAGTTCGAGCATTTGAAAGATATTTTCCTAGGTTGGCATATCTCCAGTTTAAATGCAAAACCAAAAAAAATGATATATATATATATATATATATTTTTTTTTTATATATTTAAAATAACTTTTTATTATATATGAGAAAACGTTTTTTTGTTTTTTTGAATGAAAAGAACAAAACTTTCAAGGAAAAAAATAAAAAAAAACAAAATTTTATGGGTTTAATAATTTTATAAATCAAAAAACAATAATAGAAAACTTTTTTTTTCGATAAGAGAATAAAAGAAACAAAAACAAATAAAAAAGAGATATGATAATTTAGGTATGATACCAATGATGTAAGACTTGGATTCTACCAAGTAATACCCACGATATTTCAAGACTCAAAACCGAGATGGAAGCGATGAGATGGATTTGTAACTGGTTGTTGTTTGATTCCACGAACAACGGGGCAAGAGACTAATTCCCAAGGGCTATTCCTCGCGAGGGAGGTAAAACTCTACATGATTTCTAAGTGATTGAATCCAAAAAACACTTAAGAACAACGATTCCGCCTATGAACTCTAATGAACAAACACACAAAAATAACTTTTGCAAATAAAATTTTACATTTTTTATATCAAATTTCGAAGTGATTTTTACATTGACACAAATGAGCCTTTTATAACTCTTACATGAAGATCTATACATTAAATACATTGAAATAAATTCAAATTCAAATTCAAATTTAAAACAATAGAGATAAATTAGGTAGTCAAAAGAGCTAATTGTAAGGGATGTGAATGAGCTGATTATGGGAAGTTTGACCACGCATTTATGCTCTTGGTAGCTCAAATCGTCCAGCTGATATGGAGGCTTAAGAAGTGGGCGTTTTTTATGGGACGTTGATTGAACGGGAAGAACCAATGTGAAGAACGCGTCTAGATTCATTCGACTCCGTTTAAGACAAGTTGCGTTTGATTGATATCTTCGGGCTGAATCAATGTCTCTGGAGGGATCATGTGATTTTAATACATGAGAAGACTCTAGAATCGTTGAATATTTGATGACACACTTGTTGGTCCAAGGTAATGTCGAAGTTTTCATAAACGACACCTCATGGACCCGTTTAATGAATTTGATGGCGTCGGGTAGATCCGGGCCGATCTGGTTCAGAGCTCCAATGTTTTGAGCCCATAAGAGACTCACTCGTACAAGCCATGATGATTCATAAGTGGGCCGAATTATCCATGAGCTATAGATTTTAGTTTTGGGCGGAAATGTTTTCTCGGATAGAATATGATCCGGTGGGGCGATCTCCTTGATGAGGCTTGCATTGGGATGAATTTCTTGAGTCTCCACAAGTCCTGACATCACTTCATCTTCATGGGGATGTGCTGATTCGATGACCACATCATCATGTTGCTGGGCGTGGCTCCTTTCTGGGCTTGTTAGGACTCTGGTTCTGCTCGCTAAAGCTTTGATGTGGGGCATAGTGCTTGCTCTGTTTTGCTCCTACTTGCTCTGGTTTTTTGGCTCCGTTGAAGCTTCTTCAAACTCCACGTTGCTCAGTTTTGATTTTTTTTTATTCATTTGTTGCTTTAGTTTCTTACACTTTTGATTTTTTTTTTGTAAATAACTCTTCCTTTGTTGATCAATAAATTTAACTTGTCAACCCAAAAAAATGGTAGATGGTATATGACCTATGATGGATGTTGTATGGTCGATAGTATATGATCGATGTGGATAGTGTATGGTCAATGGTGGATGGTGTATGGTTGATGTTGGATGGTATAATCACTATAATATTATTTAAGAAAGACATTTTTAAAAATAAACTTTGTTTTGTAAGTTATTACGTACATATTATGCCATTACAAATAAAAAAATATATAATTGTCTTTTAAAATTATTGATGAATATATGGAAAATATTAATTTCTCATTAAAGAGGTTATTTAGTATTTAGTTTCTTAATTATTATGATATCTTATTATATAAAGTTGGATCTCTCAACGTGAGCGTGACACGTATGATAATTCTCACTCACGAGATCGTGAAATTTATCACAATTAATTTAAATGTTGACATGTGTCAATGTAATTAAAAAAAAGTAAAAATGAAATACGGGCAAATTGCTGTTTTTACCCCAAAATTTTGTTTTTATGACAAAAATACACCGTCCTTTCAATCAAATGATGCGCTACACTTTCTGGGATGGAAAATTACAGTTACCCCCTTATGACCAAACAAAAAATGCGAAACCGCTATTACCATTTTAACCTTTGCGACATGTCAGACTTCTATAGAGGTCTGACATTTAGACTCTAATAGAAGTCTGATTGATTTCTCTTATCAGACTTCTCTCAGACGTATTCAAAAAGTCTGATACAGATTAAATTAGTAAATTTAAATTTAAAAATTAAAAAAAAAATATTTTTTAAAACTTTTTCCTACAATAATTAAATATAGACGATTTTGATGTATAGAAATTAATATTTCATAAAATAGAATCAAATTAAACAAGGTTATTTAATTATGCATATACCTCAATAAATATCAGACAAATTTAATTAGTAAATTTAAATTTAAAAATTGTAAAAAATGATTTTGTTAAAATTTTATTATACATAAATTAAATATAGACGATTTTAAAGTATTAAAATTAAATTTCGTAAAATTGAATCAAATTAAAAACATGTAAGGCAAAGTAGGTTGTAAACCTCAAAACATGCTTTGTAATGGAAACATTTACATATAACTTTAGGGTTAGATTCATGGTTTACCAAATTTACATTTGAAATTTTAAATTTGCACATATGTGTTGTAATGTGCATATATTTCACGAATTTTATGCTTCATAGAAGTTATGTTTTAATATTCGTACCTGCTAAATATTAGATTTAGGGTTACTCGGACTTATCGGAGAAGTCTGAGAGAATCGGGATTTCTCAGACTTCTCAGAGATTACCAGACTTCAATTTTAATCTGATTTTTTAAAAGTCAATTGCAAAACTTCCCTCTCTTTGACCATATGGGTTTCATCAGACTTCTAAAGCAGTCTGAGTATACAACTCATATCTGAAAATCGATGATAAGCAAAAATTCGTACCTATATACGTTTAGAGTTTGTTTTCACCCTCGTCGAGCGCCCAGAACGTCTAATATCACCGAAATCCCGCAAGTCCAGTCGTGTTTTGCCATTTTTATGCCATAATTTACGATTTCGGTACGTTTGAATCGGAAAATCAGTGGGAAAATGAGAGAAATTGGAGAGAGAAGTCGCGAAAAGTGTTTACGAGCTCTATTCTTGAGCTTTAATGGCGGAAAACGGGTTAGTTACTGCATTAACTCGTCGATGATTGTTGTTGTCGTGGTTTCTCAGACTTCTCAGAGAATCGGGGTTTCTCAGACTTCTCTGAGAAGTCTGAAACGTATTTAATTTGAAAATTTATATTTTAAAAATATTAAAAATTTAGTTTTTAGAAATGTTTACTACATAAATTACACATACTCATTGTTGCTGTATATAAATTAAAAATACATAAAATTTAATCATTGGAGATGAATTTGGATCGAAACACAAGTTTGCGGTTTCTCAGACTTCTGCGAGAAGTCTAAATTGTATTTAATATGAAAGTTTAAATTAAAAAAATAATTAAAAAATTTTCATACAAATTTTTGATACATAAATTAAACATAATCATTGTAGATGTATATAAATTTAAATTACATAAAATTTAGTCAAAATGAGTGAGTATGAGATAAATTTAGATCTAAACACCATGTAGGTAAGAGTTTACGGTTTACGGGCTCAATATTTGTTGGATTAAGGTTCAAAGTTTGCCCTTGTAGTGTAATTAACTATAAAAGAGTGTGAATATCGAGTTATATATTGCATTGTGCAAATAACAAAGAAAACAAGAGTTTTGTCTATGTTCGACATATGAAGTTGGATATCCTGTTCTTATATGTAGGGTTAGATTGAGAGTTTCTAAATTTTTAATTCATAATATTTTTTTTACATATACTGGTTAGTTTGTGACTAAGTTAAACGAGTTTGATGTTTGTTATAAGTTTTCTATATAATATGATGGTATTTAAGTAGTAATTATCAAGTTTAGGGTTTATTAGACTGCCATTTCAATCTGATCATGTCCATGGTTTATCAGACTTCTTGATGGAAACCTGTGAATTAACCTGAAATAAGTTACCCTACTTGTGATTTTACCCCATATATAAACTAAAGTTACCAACCCTAATCTATAAAAGTCATTATCGACTCTCTCTCTATGGGACAGCATCATTGGACCGAAAACCGATGAGGTGGTAGGAGCAGCAGTGGCACCTATATGTGAGATCTTTCCCTTCGTGATGCATTGTTTGGCCCCAGTATATGATAGGTGGAATTATCCCCTTGAGAGATACACCTACACGATTGTAAGGAGCCCGGAACTTCCCCAAAACATCAAGACAGGTGATTGTGGGGTGTTTTGTTTGAAGTTCATTGAGTTCCATTCTCTTGGGATGCCATTTCCGAAGTGGTTGTGTGATAAGAACATGAAGACTTGCAGAGAGAAGCTTGCGTATGAGATATTAACTAAGCTCTGCCGAACAGGTGAAGAGGCTCGTACCGACAGCGAGAATGAATTGCTAGACGTCTACGAACAGGTGAAGTAGAGTTCCTCTTTAACTTTTGGATTCCCGAGAACAATGGATTCTTGCATATATTTATCTTTTATAGATGTAAGAAAAACTCATCCATCTTTTGGCTTACTTTCTGCGGGAATTTTTTGTGCCATGCGAATTGTGATGTCAAAAGCGTGTTGGGCATAGGTAGGGTATTTCTAGGGTAATTGGTTTAAGACTTCTTTAGAAGTCTGGTGTCAGACTTCTATTTCTATCTTTTGTATTGAAATTCTGTTATTAGACTTATATTGCAGTTTGGAAAGGGTGTGATTTTCTTAAGACTTATTTAGACTTGACGAGATGCAGCAAACACATAGGTACTACAAATTAAGTTTAAGACAACAACAACCAACTATTAACACAACAAATTTTTAGACTTAGACAAATTAAAAAACGACTTGGAAACAAAATATTGTACTGGAAAGACACCAACAGACCCCTCTTAGACTTTCTTCAGAGTTCTGTATCAGACTTATAAATTGCATTCGTCAGTACATCAGACTTCCACCAGATCTAATCCTTCTCAGGTTTGGTTACCTGTCTCCACCGAAAAAATAGTAGCTTCTCATATACAGTAGATAGATGAAAACAACTATAAAACAGGTGAGTGTAAGGTGATTTAGCTTACACACTTTGGTTTTTTGTGGCCAGGTTGTTTGCAATTAGAACAAGTATATTGCTTGGGAAGCTTCCGTGGTTTATTGCCCTTTGTCTTGGCAATTTCTAGCCAAGTTTGCCACCTCGACTTCTGAGGTCTTCCAAGAGTACGCGGATTATGCGGGGGAAGGACACGTACGGTGTCAGGAGCTTTCATAGTACAGTTCTTTGGAAGGATGTTCATTGCGTATGCCTGAAACAAATAGTCCCTACCGTATGATGGGCATGGCAGCGTATATGGGTGTAGCTCAAGTTCTGGTGCAGCGTAGATTGCATGTGAGCAAGGTATCTTTTTGTAATCCCACACACCACATTCACACGTTCGGTTGTGCAAGTCGACCACACAATCCCCATGTCCTCCCTTAACAACAAATCGATACCCATCAACGCGTTCCACCGTCATGAAGTCCGCATAATATTCATGAATAGCCATCAAATATTCAACTCCTCAGCTAAATTTTGTTGTGAAACTCAATGCATCTAGCTGCCTTTTACAAAACCACGTCCCTAGCTTCTCTTGTATGAACTCCAAAATGAAAGAGATAGGATATCCTTTTGCCTTCTTGACTATGGAGTTTATAGTTTCGGCAATGTTGTTCGTCTTTATGTTGTACCTTTCTCCAACAAAGTGAACGCGGTTAACGCAAGTAAAAACAAGACTGCAATAGAAGTCTGATAAAAATCAGACTGCAATAGAAGTCTGATAAAGACGAATTTACCGCTCGTAAGGAGGCCATGTAACGGTTAAAATCGTACATCGTATATGCGTACGCCGAGTTTTTCACCAAGTACAAAAGATGTTTTCCCCTGAACTTTGTGACTATGTTATTTTGTAGATGGTAATAACAAATCTCTCGCTTTGCCCAAGGAAGAACCTTTTCAATAGCATTCTTGATGGATGTGTGCCTATCTGAGACTATGACCAGAGGATATTGGTCTGAAATGCAGTCTCTAAGCTTTGTGAAAAATCACTCCCACGAGGCATCATTCTCAGAGTCTACAATGCCAAAAACCAACGGAAATATTTGAGAATTGGCGTCTTGTGAGGCCGCAACTAGCATAACACCTCCATACGGCCCCGTAAGATGCGTACCATCTACCACAATGACTCTTCTAAGATACTTAAATCCCTCTATGGAAGCTCCAAATGCTAGAAATAGATATTTAAATATATTCTCCTCATCTAGTTCTAGAGCAGTCTGTTCAGGTTGGTTTGCTCGATTCCATGCAATAAAGCAGGCAGTCTCTCATAGCCATCTTCCGCTGATCCTCTCACCAACTTTTGAGCATGTAAAAACGCTATGTATGCGGTTGTGTAGCTCATCTTAATCCCATACTGCTTGTTCATTGATACTAAGACATGCTTTGGTGTAATCTTTTCAATTATTCCAAAGCATTCTAGAAACAACAAACCAATATAACGCGGAGTATGACGTTATTTCTTAGCCTTCCGGTCCAGCGTTGAACATGTGTGGGCTCTATTGTAGATCATCACCCAAAAATTGTGTGGTTCGTTCTTGACAGCCGCTCGAAGCTTCCAGTTGCATCCTTCCACAAGATATTTAGCGACAAACAGGCTCTTGTCAGACTTATCTACTGTAAATGCGTATTTCCTCATTATCGCCGTCAAATGCAGGTCTGATATAAGATATTGCTTGCTATCAAAACACTTTCCGAGAAAGATGCCGTCGGACCAATTTCTTCCTCGACCAGCAAATCGTTCAGCCACACGCTGCAACTCGTAAGTCTTATTATCTTCATCTTCTTTATCATCTTCATCTTCATCTCCCACTTTCCCATACATGCTATAATCTAAACCATCATAGTAAGACTCAGCGTGTTTCTTGAAAACTTGCTCTGGCCCATCGCCACCACCACCACAAATAGAATCATCTGATACTGAGCCCACATATTCGTCTTCCCAGTCTTTGTCTTCGTCATCTTCATCTTCATCTTTTACATCGTTATTCCCCGCATCTTGATATGCCAAACCGGATCGGCTCGAGATACAAAGACGGATTAAATGTGCACTAGCTAACTCGACCATGCTCCTTACTTGCCTATCATTTGTGACATAAATAGGAGGGCTATCCGTACCGATCTATTGCAAGAGTGGTTCCGGTAACCGATATGATAACTCCACCAACTCGGTTTTCTTGTCCAGCAGATAATCATCTTGTACCATCTCAACAAGTTCACAATATGTAGAACGATCGCCCAAAGTGATAAACCGCCCTCCTTTGAGAGTATCCACCACAAAATGCCAAATCTGGTCTCTCACAACCCATTCACCAAAATTAACAGGTAGATGCACCATTATCTGTAAAAAAAATCATGGAAAAACAACATTAGCGATCTTAATGGAAATATCAGACTTTTTCGCGAATTCTGATTCTATTAGCTACATTGCCATAAGTATTAAAAAAATATTTAAAAATAATTACCGAACATAAGCATGTAAAACTAACGCAGGAGGAACATATACAACTAACACACATATAAAAAATTTAAAATCAACGAAATTCATCACAAATATACCAAAAAAACGGTTTAAAAAAATTTGTCAATCCAGACTGCCACATAAGTCTGACAAACAGTACGTCAGACCTCTATGGCAGTCTGAAAAAGAGGGTATTTTTACAATTAGAATGTTACAAAGCAGACTGCGGATGCCGTCTGACGAAAAGTTATCAAAGCAGACTTCTATCGCAGTCTGACAAAAAGAATATTTTTGCAATTGACCCAAACTTTGACTTTTTTGTCAGACTGCATTAGATGTCTGAGAAAAAGAAAAAGGTATTTCTGCAATTAACCAAAATTTTGACTTTTTTGTCAGACTTCACAAAGAAGTCTGACGTTTGTCAGACTTCTCCTGCAGTCTGAAAAAATTATGGGATAGTTTTGCAATTGACCGAAGTTTGACTTTCGTTTCCAGACTTCCAGGGTAGTCTGAAGAAATCCTTCAGACTGCGATGGAAGTCTTACATAAATTGGTGTATTTTTTGTGTTGACCAAAATCTTCGATATCAGACTTCTTTAGTAGTCTGAAAGATTTCATCATTTTCAGACAGCCATAGAAGTCTGAAAATTTTTCCCTCCTATTCAGATTGCCAAAGAATTCTGATAATTTTTCCCCCATTTTGGTCAACTTTTGAAAATTTTCGGTCAATTACTACCAGTACCCTGTTTTTTTTTCAGACTTCTGATTCCGTCTGAAAATACAGTCAACTTCCGGTCAAAGTCGCTCATTTTTCCTTCATACTGGATTTGAAGTCTGAATAAAAATTCAAGTTTTCGGTCAATTGCAAAAATACCCTATGCCTCGATTGGAGGATTTTTCTTCGTTTTTTGTTTTCAAAGGAAATTACCAGGCTTCAATTTTAATCTGAGTATTTAAAAGTCAATTGCAAAATTACCCTCTCATTGACCATGTGGGTTTCACCAGACTTCTAAAGCAGTCTGAGTATACAACTCAGATCTGAAAATCGACGTATGCAAAAATTCATACCTATATCCGTTTAGAGTTTGTTTTCATCCTCGTCGAGCGCCCAGAACGTCTAATATCACCGAAATACCGCAAGCCCAGTCATGTTTTGCCGTTTTATGCCATAAAAATGATTTCGGTAAGTTTGAATCTGAAAATCGAGGGGAAATGGGAGAAATCGGAGAGGAGAACTCGCGAAAAAGAAATCCGAACTCTATTCTTGGGCTTTAATGGTGAAAAAATGGGTTAGTTACTGCATTAGCTCGTCGACGATGGTGGTTGTCGTGGAGGTTGAGAATTGATGGCAATGGCATTTCCGTAATTAACTTAGATCTGAAATTTTTTTTTGTCTTTTGAAAAAAACGTTAGACTCTAACAGCAGTCTGAGGAATGGCATTTGCGTGAATACCCAGATTCTTAAAGGGTAATTCGTGGGATTCTGAAAAAGATGAGATGAATGAGGCATTTTTAGCTTTGACTTCAAATTATAGGGTATTTTGCCCATGAATTAAAATAAATATTAAAAAGGGTTAAATAAAAAAAGCAATCTTAAAAAAAAAACAAAAATAAGTAAGGAAAACTTATAATAAAGGAAAATGACAAATTTATTCTCACTCACGAGATCGTAACATTTGTCACGGTTAATTTAGATCTTGACATGTGTCAATGCAATTAAAAAAAAGTAAAAATGAATTAAAGTAAATATTAAAAAAGGTTAAACTAAAAAATGCAATCTTAAAAAAAAAACCAGAAAAGTAAGAAAAACTTATAATAAAGGAAAGTGACAAAAGAAAACTTAAAAGTTTATAATCTACAACAAAAACCAAACTTAAAAAAGAAAAATCTATATATATAAAGGAGAATCATTCAAATGTAGTAACTCGCCAGATCGTGACACGTGTCGAGTTAATCCATTAGATTTTACAGATGTAAAAAACTACCTATTAGATTTTGACACATAATATCTATATATATAAAGGAAAAAAAATATAATCTAAACTTAATCCTGAAAGTAAAGTTAGCACAAAAAAAGAAAATAAAAGTTGCTTTTAAATTAAGAAACTTTTTCTAACAAGCTAAAGTTTTTTTTAAAAAAGGCAAAAGCTTTAATAAAGGAAATAAAAAAGGCAAAACCTAAAGTTTTAAAAAAGGAAATAGAAAAGGATAAAAGCTTAATTTTAAAAAGGGAAATAAAATTATTTAAAAAAATATAATCTAAACTTAAAGTTAGCTTCTTCTTTTTTTGCTTTCTTTTTTTTTCTTGTCAAACAGGTTCGCTATCCTCTCTACAAATCAATGGAGTAGCATTTCATCATCAAAAAAGTTTTGGTTGAACATATCAATTTTTTGTTCGCTTAGGCCTCTCTCCCATGATTAGAGTCTCTCCTCTAGTCCGAATAGTGGCGTTTTTTCTCCGGAAGGAAAGTTGCCTTGCCGGTTTCAACGTTTTCATGGAAATTTTCCTTTTTCATCACGAGAATATTGCTAAATTTCCAAAACCTTTGGAAAGTTTCTTGATTCCCTCGGAAGCACAGGCTGTCGCTCTAGGGCTTTTGCAACTCTCTCAACCGCTAAGCAGCCTCCACAACGCCGCTCATTACACAAAGCGAGTTTGGTGGCTACAAGACTTGTTGTTCTTACTTCTCATGGATGGTATATTGAATAACGCGATGAAATCAATGTCGATAGAGGAAGATACTCCGCTCGATCTCACAGCGGATGAAGGTTACAACTCTGCCCAACGCAACCCAAGAAGTTTGCTTGGGCGTCTTCTCAATCCGGAATTCCAAAACATGGCACGTATGCTGCGTACGATGCCAAGAATTTGGAAGGTGTATGACAGAGTGAGGGGTATCGCCCTTACGAGAGAGAGTTTCCAGTTCGTCTTTGATTCGGAAACGGATATTCAAATGGTGATGAAAGATGGCTTTTGGACTTTCGATGATTGGGGGTATGATCTTGGATAGATGGGTGGAAAATCCTCCAACGAACTTTTTACAAACTGCTCCGGTTTGGATCCGTATCCATAAGATCCTGGTGAACTACTTCACCTTGAAAATAATTGGAGCCATTGCTGACAGAGTTGGACACGTTAAAGAGATACTCTTCGATCCAGAGAAATCGTTACTGCACGAAGGAGTCCGGTGTTTGGTGGTTATGGATGTCTCACTACCGGTGTGAGACACAAAATCTATTAATCTCCCCTAAGGGAGAAATGGCGGTGGTGGACATAATTTATGAGAAGATCCAGAAAAAATGTTTCCATTACTTCCGATTGACACATGAAAAACAGAGATGCCCCCTATTACAAAGTCAGAAGAGTAAAAATCGCTCAGCGGTGGTCACCAAGAGGAGATGAAGTCAACGACGCGACAACATCACTAGAATTTGGCGGAACAGTTGATGCCGCTCCTAGCTCCCACAGTTACTCATGGGTTCGTACCACTTCTAATTGTGGTTGCGTCTAAGGTATTCGAACATATGAAGTTGTATATGAACTGTCAGGATCCAGCCGAAAAGGCAATACGAGAGTTCCGCATGAAGAAAACTTTGGATGAATTGTCTGCCGATCCTGCTGCTCAAAGATCCCTCCTTCGACTAGAACAACCTCCGATTATTTCAAATGACCTCAACAAAGCAAAAGGAAAAAATTTCGATTTCCAACAAAAGGAAGCAGAGAGACCAATTATGGAGAAATTTCAAGATGGAGAGACCAACAATTTCGAGGTCCACCTTGCAGGGGATGCAAATGCTGAGAGAATCATCATAGGCCAAGAAGTTCAAAACGCTGGCTTTCAGACCTCAGACCAGATTGCTATACATAGTCCCCGCGGGATCTCGATCGATGGAAACAGAGAAGGTTCGGGCTTTTTCACCCCTCCATCAGAGATCAATGAAGAACGATCACTGGTATATCAACAGAGTAAGGATAAGTGTGATGCACTTAAGAACGTTGTTGCTCTCCCACCCCAAGAGGATCCGATGATGACGAATTTGCAGACGACGAATAATGCATGATCTGTCTCTGAAAACATACGACTCCTGGGGTCCTCCCTTCCATATATAGAAGCATGTGGATTCGGCATTTGTGCTATGGAAGTTAGCTCATCCGGTGCTAGTGGCAAGAGCATAAAACCCAAAAAGGAAACTGCATCATGGGCAAGGAAGAAGCGATATAATACTGGTTTCATGATCAAAGCTGATGGTGCAAAAGGAGACCAAGATAACAACGAGCTTGAGCAGCCTTCTAAGCGTAAAGCGATAGAAAATTCTGAGGTGGTTTCGAAGATGTCTAAACAATCTGATGGTTTGATGGTTCACCTGAAACCATCTAATCCTCAATGAAGACAATCAGCTGGAACTGTCAAGGGTTGAGAAGGGAATTGACAGTTCAACGCGTAGAGGAAATGTGTCGTGAACATTTCCCGGACTTTCTATTTCTCCTAGAGACTAAAACCTCTAGTGATCACGTGATAAATTTTCAGAGATCGTTGGGTTACACATAAGGTAGAGATTAGTGTTATTCTGGAAGGATACACATAAGGTAGAGATTCTGTCTTCCAATGGCAGATTGATTGATACGAAAATTAAGGAGGGATCAAAGGAGCTTTATATTACTTTCGTTTACGGCGATCTGGTCAGCAACCGCAAGGGTGTAGTATAGGATCTACTATCTACTATCGGGTTGAACAGAGATTCTGCGTGGTTTTTAGTAGGCGATTTTAATGAGATTATGATTAACAGTGAGAAACTTGGAGGACCGCGACGAGGAGAATCTAGTTTCTTACCATTCAGATCCTTGGTACGTGATTGCAGGATCAAAGAAACCCCAAGTTCTGGTAATAAATTCTCTTTGGGAGGAATACGAGAAATTATAGATTCCAACGGCCTCAAAGAACTTGTATGGATACAATGTAGGCTGGACAGAGCGTTTGGTAATGCTGAATGGTTTCGAATCTTCCTGCGCACGCATACCGAATACCTGAAGAGATGGGGATCATATCATAGACCCTTGTTAACAAAGCTTTCAGGGCAAGTTGGAGGCCCAAGAGGGAGGTTCTGGATTGATAAACGATGGTGTAAAAGACCTGAGCTGACAGAGGTGATTCGTAAAGGGTGGAACAAGCATAGAGGGGACAGAAGCCTATCGGATCGTATTTCAGACTGCCGCAAAGAGCTGGCTAAATGGAAATCTTCTGCCACTACAAATTCAAAAAAGGAATTGGTGAGGCTTCAACGAGATTTTGATGCTGAGAGTTCAAAAATCCGACCTGATATCTCCAAATTGCAGTCGATCAAGCGAGATCTTATAAAGACATCGGGAGAGGAAGAAATTTATTGGAAAACAAAGAGCAAAGAATCGTGGTTACTGGACGGGAATCAGAATACGCCCTTCTTCCATGGGAGTGTCAAAGCTCGACGTATGAAGAATCAGATATCCGTGTTATTGGATGAAACATACAAGAACATGACTCCGAGGAAGCGAAAGGAAGTATCGCAGAGGACTACTTTACCAAGCTGTTCAAATCATCGAATCCAGATAATGCGGAGGAGCTGCTGCAAGGTATGGAACCAAGGGTTACAACGAGGATGAATTCTGACCTCATCAAAACGGTTACTACTCAAGAGATCCGGAAAGCTGTTAAAGCTATCAAAGGTGATAGCGCACCTGGTTAAGACGGAATGGCTGGTATTTTTTCCCAAAACTATTGGGGTATCGTCGGACCACAAGTGGTCTTAGAAGTAAAGTGGTTCTTTGAAACAGGCGTTTTCCTCCGGACTGGAACTTCACTCAACTCTGCCTGCTCCCTAAGATCTTGAACCCAAACACCATGACGGATTTACGCCCTATAAGTATGTGTTCAGTTGCATATAAGATTGTCTCTAAGATCATATGTTCCCGTCTGAAGTGGGTATTACCATCGATAGTTTTGCAAACGCAAGGGGCGTTCGTGGCTGGCAGGTTGATATCGGACAACCTACTTATTGCGCATGAGATTATCCACGGCTTACGCACAAACAAGAATTGCAAAGAAGACTTCATTGCGATAAAAACAGACATGTCCAAAGAATATGATCGTGTAGAATGGTGTTTCTTAGAGGTACTATTTCAAAAACTGGGTTTTGATCAAAAGTGGATTAACTGGATTATGGTATGTGTAAAATCGGTGTCGTACACAATTCTTTTTAATGGCCAATTTAACGGTTTTATCAAACCAGAAAGAGGGATTCGTCAAGGTGATCCTCTGTCTCCTTTTCTTTTCATCTTGTGTGCGGAGGCTCTCGTTGACGTTATGGACAGAGCTAAGAAAGATGGGAAGATTACTGGTATGAGATTGAATCGAAGTTGCCCATCGATTCAGCACCTTCTTTTTGCGGATGACAGTTTGTTTCTTTGTCGTGCATCATTAAAAGAATGTTCCAATTTTCTACATTGCTTAAAGTTGTATGGAGCAGCATCTGGACAAGAAATTAACTTTCAAAAATCGGCAGTGACTTATGGAGCAGATATAGATCCGTATATGAGCCGAGTGTTTGCAGCGCTGCTCGGTATAGAAAAAGAGGGTGGCGAAGGGAAATATTTGGGTTTGCCGGAGTGTTTCAGTGGTTCAAAACAAAAGCTCTTGGCCTTCATCGGAGAAAAGCTTAACAAAAAATAGAATGGATGGTATGCTAAAACGATTTCTCTCGGTGGAAAGGAACACTACAAGAAAAATGCCCTTTTACAACTAACTTAATCGTCGTAAATTGGTCGTAAAACATGGTTTAAGACGGATTAGCGACGATTAACAATTCGTCGTAATATGATCGTCGTTAATCGGAAATCGTCGTAAATTGGTCGTAACATTAAGGAGCACTAAAAATCGTCGTAAAATCGTCATATATTATTCGTCGTAAAATTGATGTAAATATACATCGATTTTACGACGAATACATTACATCGATTTTACATCGATATCATGATGAAATATTACATCGATTTTACATCGGATTATACAAAAAAAATTTCGAAAATCCGTCGTAAATTCGTCGTAATAGGATGAAACATTACATCGAATTTACATCGAATTATACGATTTCTGTTTTGACAATACGTCGTAAATTCGTCGTAATAGGTATCTGTAAATGCGTTGGTAAATCGATGTAAAATATTCGATGTAAATTCGTCGTAAATTATTGAACGATGTAAAATCGATGTAAATTATTAAACGATGTAAAATCGATGTAAAGTCGTCGTAAATTAAATATAATTTTATATAAATTAAATAAATTAAATTAAATTAAAAAAAAAAATTTATAAAATTAGATTTATAAATTAAAATTTTATAAATAAATTCAAAATATAAAATAAAATTGAAAATACAAAATAAAATTCTTAATACAAACTATTGTCCAGCTGGAAAACGTAAATTATCAAAAAGCTCGTCGTCCGATCCATTCTGCTCCATATTCGCTCGTTCTTGCGCGGGCGGATCAGTCGGCTGGCCCTATGTCGATCCTTCCTGCTGCCTCAGTGCAGCCGCCAAAGTCGGGTTAGTCAGGGCAATAATATCGAAGAGAGTGTTGTATCCTTGGATTGTTTTATCGTATCCTTGGATCTTCTCATCGTATACCACCTGCTTCGCCCGGAAAGTGTTGATCTCGGAGTTGGCGGTGTTTAATTCCGTCCGCAAAATAACCGGATCGTCGAAAAGCTGACGACGGGACGACGCGGCGGCACTATCTACGATCGATTCCATCCCTAAAACTCTGCCCTTTTTCTTCGGGGCAACCTTTAAAAAAGAAACGTAAAATTTAATAAATTGTATAAAGAAACGTTAAATTTTGTAAAAAAAAAATGTTAAATTACCTCTGCCTATATCTCGTCCATCTGGGCAACCGTCAAAGTTGCAGTGGATTGGACCGAACTACCGCCGGGTGATAGCTGCTGAGAAAGCTGAGTTTGACGCTCGTCGATCCTTGCATGCGCGTCATTGTAGATCGCCTCTGCTCGAGGATCTACAAAAGATCCGTCTTTCTTCTTGTGAGTTTCCGAAAAAACTCGGGTCATTGGAGGAAGTTCGCCTCCATTTGCCTAACAAAAAAGACATTCAAAAAGAAATCAAACGGTTGATGGGTAATATAAATTAATAACAAATTAAAATTACGTAAATAAAATTATAACCGAAAAAATTATTACCATTTGAAGACGTCTTCCCGCAAAAGACGTTTGACCCGACGTATGAGGCATAAGCGCTGGAAGACCGTCTGGACCCATAGTGTTTCGAGAAGCTGAACACTTAGCGGCCACTTGCTGCGCATGCGGATCTCTCCAGTATGCCGTCAAGCCGTTCCAAACATCGGAAGACATGTATGGCGGCTTCCCATGATCGCCTTTAACCTCCCACTTCCTCTTCCAATCGGAGACGGCATTGTTGAGCCGCAATTTTCCCTTCTTTTTGAATTCCGTCTTCACCGTCTCGTTGATCGCAATGTCCCAATGCCATTTTTGCTATACAAAACAAAAATTAGAAATGATATATTAAAGATAAAGAATTGACCAAAATAATAATGAATATAAAAATAAAAAAATTACCGCGAAACATTTAAACCATGTCTCGACAACGTCTTCCGGAACCGAAGACCAATTGCGGTGAGGCTCCATGAAATAGGCTTTAATGGTGTCAGCCACACTCCGTCCAACTTTGTTATCATCCTTAAACCTGAGAAATAAAACAAAAATTATTAGTAAAAAAACAAATTCATAATGTTATTTAAAAAAAAAATTATAGTTACGTACCAAAAAGTATTCGGGAGCCGTCGCGGATCTAACCGGTCTAAAGAATCATGCCCCGGCGACTGCAAAATATCTTCGACCGTCAATCCCGCATACAACAACGGCAGTCGAGCATCTGCTTCCGGAGGCGTCGCTGGTCCGGGAAAAGAATCCGGAACAGCGGACTGTGTCGCAGAAGATGACGGGAGTTGCAAATTAGCACTCGGTCCCGTCTCGAGAAACTGCCTATAGTGTGATTTACGTGGCGCCATATCTAAAAAATATTTAAAAATAACTCAATTCTAGTATAATATAATTCCATTCTTAACTAATAATTCCAATCCTAACTAATAAATATTACAATCCTAACTAACAATTCAAAATCCTTACAACGATAATATAATTTAACAATACAAAAAAAATGTTACCTTTTTTTAGAGAGAAGGCAGAGAATTTTAGAGAGAGAGAGTGTTTTGAGATTGTGAGGAGGAAAAATCTGGTCACGTATATATATAGATTTTGTTGTCGTCGTAAAATCGTTCGGAATTTACGACGATTTTACAACGGAATCGTCGTAAAATCGTCGTAATACTAAACCGAAAATTCAACGTATCAAAATTTTTCCCCACGCGGTAAATTAAATATATTGGGTATTACAACGAAATTACGACGGATTCGTCGTAAAATCGTTGTAAGTTTACAACTATTTTACGACGAATCCGTCGTAATTTCGTTGTAATAAAATAAATCTATACCCTAAACCCTAAATCACAATACACATATCCTGGATGTAAGAACGAAGTATATTTGTGCATCTAATACTTCTAATATTTAACAATAGATTCAATAACGACGATTGAATCTATATCGTCGTCGATTTCCATATCTTACATAATAATGTATAGCATTCGTTCTTATATATAAGTATATTCGTAACATGCAAGACTTAAATAATGTAAATGATTTATAAAAACATAAACTTGTTTATACGATGATTAGAACTTACGTAAAACAAGATCTAAGTTAAAAAAAAACCAAACATGTAAATCAAACCCTAAACCCTATATTTTAGGTATTACAACGATTTTACGACGGATTCGTCGTAATTTCGTTGTAATAAAATAAATCTATACCCTAAACCCTAAATCACAATACACATATCCTGGAAGTAAGAACGAAGTTTATTTGTGCATCTAATAATTCTACAATAGATTCAATAACGGCGATTGAATCTATATCGTCGTCGATTTCCATATCTTACGTAATAATGTATAGCATTCGTTCTTATATATAAGTATATTCGTAACATGCATGACTTAAATTATGTAAATGATTTTGTAAAAACATAAACTTGTTTATACTATGATTAGAACTTACGTAAAACAAGATCTAAGATAAAAAAAACCAAACATGTAAATCAAACCCTAAACCCCAAATTTTAGAAATTACAACGATTTTACGACGGATTCGTCGTAAAATCGTTGTAAACTTACAACGAGTTTACGATGAATCTATCGTAATTTCGTTGTAATAAAACATACATGTAAATTAAACCATGATATACGTTAATAAACTAAACATGTAAATTAAACCTAAATCGTCGTAAACGCGTCGTAAAATAACGACGATATTACGACGAAATGAGTGACATCGGTATCACGACGATTTCACGTCGACTCTGAGAGTTTGGTAAAACACGGTTTTTATAGGTCACCTAATTATTTACATCGCATTTTGTCGACGTAATTTCGTCGCATATTCGATGTAAAATCGTTGTAATGCTATTCGATGTAAAACCGTTGTAAATTTTCGTTGCAAATCCGTTGGTAATTTCTAAAACATTTCTATAAATAGATTCCACACCTTCAATGCTAATTCAAAACAAAATATACATTAAATATATACATACCCACTTTTCCTTGAGTTTTTACGCTGATCATTGTGTTCCCACTTCTTGATGATCTGGCCAACAAATAATCCTGTAGGATCTTGTTTTCAAGTAAAGACAGTCTTCAACTACCATAGGTGAATGATTCATAGAATTGGACATCTATGTAAATCCTTCGTAATATAAGGATGTCCAATTCTATGTATCTTTCACTTATGGTGGTTGGTCTTTATGAATCTAGAAAACTCGACCCCCAGAATTCTTTGTTGGCCGGATCATCAGAAGTGGGAATACAACGTTCTACGTGTTTACATTAAATAATTTCGTCGTAAAATCATCGTTAAGTACCATCAGATTTATATTAAATAACTGTATATTTAGGGTTTAACATTATGTAATAAAGTTAAATTAACCCTAATCTACGTGTTTCATTCACAAAAACTGTTAATTCATCAATGTTTCGTCGATTTTTTATTAGTTTAATATATAATTTTACAACAAAAACTTAAACATTTAACAAACCAAAAATTACATATATATATATATATATATATATATATATATATATATATATATATATATATATATATATATATATAAGCTTTCAATAAGAATCATCATCTTCGTTGGGCTCATCATCTTGATTGGGTTCATCATCTTCAGGTCCATCATCATCGTCAGTTTCTTCAAACTCGTCGGAATCGCCTTCATCTTCTGTGTCGTCAGGTAAATATTCAAGTTGCCTGTTTCGTGGATCAATTAAAAGAACGTTCTCCGTAATCTCTGGTTCTGTAATATCAAGGCAAGAATCTTGTTGCATTGGAAGATCATCAACACCAACAATTTTACCCCTTGGAGCTATTTTAATAACCGATAACCATGAGATCCTAGATGTTCGAACACGCGGATATGGAACGAACGTTACTTGTTCTGCTTGTGATGCTAGGATGAATGGCTCAAACTTGTTGTAACGTCGTGGTTTATTGACGTCAACCACACCAAATTTGTTAATTCGCACCCCTCGACCGACTGTTGGATCGAACCAATCACATTTGAAGAGAACGCATTTCAACCTAACCAGTTCGGGGTACTCCACTTCAATTATTTCCTGAAAAATCCCATAAAATCTATTTCACCCCTAACACATACTCCGTAGTTATTAGTTGCCCGACGAACGCCATACTTGTATGTATGAAACACATAACCACGGGTAAAATACATGGGTGCGGTCGTTATCTTTCCGATGGGGCCTAGGAGTAACTCATGAAACCAAAATGGATATGCGGGATCGCCATGATCAACCTATGATAAGTGTAAAAGTTAGATTGAAAACCGATATAATTAAATGAAATATTTATAACTATATTAACTTACTTGCGTCTTCAACCACTCAACAAAGTGACGATCTTTACGGTCGTTTATTTCATCATCTTAAACCCCTTCAATGCATTCTCGTACATGGGTAACAAATAAGCTGCAAAATACATATATAGACATAAAAATTAACACATTTAATTATAATTATATTAATTAATTATTAATGACTGATTAATTAAATAGTTTTGTTATTACCTTTCGTAAGGACTCACTTCATCACAGTTTAGGAGGATGTACGTATGTGCGCTGTGCCTGTCATGCTCGTTATCCCACCAAAATTCCTTCAATTTTCCACTAAGACGACCAATTGGTGAGAATATATCTGGGACACCCTCTACTGCATAAATTCGTCCCACACCGCCATCATTGTATCGTCGTGGAGCCCGTTTGCGTGTGCGGACTTTTGGAGCGAAATAATATGAAGTGAAGTGTGAAGTTTCTTCTGTCAAACTTCCCGCAACAATTGATCCTTCAACCCTTGCTAGATTTTTTGTCTTTCCCTTTAAATGTTTCATGAAGCGCTCGAATGGGTACATCCACCTAAACTGAACAGGGCCTCCTAGTTCTGCTTCTTGGGGGAGATGAATGGGAAGATGTTCCATAACATCAAAAACGCAGGGGGAAATATCTTCTCCAAATTGCACAACAAGATTAGAATATTAGCAGCCAGTTGTGCAATTACATCTTCTGACAACGTCCGTGTACTAAGATCCCGAAAAAACGCTCCGATGCCTGCAAAGACAAAATTATATACATTGTAACATATATATATATATATAATTAATCTCAATAATTTTATATGTGATGAAGTATCTTACCTCCAATTGCTTCATGAACATTTTTGGAAGGAGTTCGGCAAATGCGAAAGGAAGTAAACGTTGCATAAACACGTGGCAGTCATGACTCTTCATCCCTGAAAACTTTTCTCCTTTCTCAACAGATTTAGCAAGATTGGATACATACCCATCAGGAAACTTCACGTCAGATGAAACACAATTGAACAACGATGCCTTTTGTTCTGCACCCAACCGAAATATAGGAACTGGTGATTTTCCATTGCTCATTATATGCAACTCATTTCTGTTGCAAATATCTGGCAAGTCCAACATTGACTTTCCGCTGTCTTTGGTTCTTCCTTTCACGTTTAACACTGTATGCATGATGTTATCAAAAATGTTTTTCTCAATGTGCATGACATCAAGATTGTGTCTCAGTAGATGATTTTTCCAGTACGGAAGATCCCAAAAAATGATTTTCTTGTGCCAATTGTGATTAACCCCGTATCCATCAGGCATATTAGCTGGAGTGTGCCAATTTCCCCCACGATTCACAGTTTCTAGTCCCCCAAAATGATCTATTTGCGCTTCTAGATCTTCCCCAGATAGATACACTGGTGGGGGGACACGCACGATTTTGTTCTTCCTAAACAACCGCCTGTTTCTCCTATATGGATGATTGATTGGTAAAAACCGGCGGTGACAATCAAACCAGCATGTTTTTCGACCATGTTTCAGTTGAAACGCATCTGTCCTATCGAGGCAATAAGGACAAGATAACCTCCCATGCGTCGTCCAACCTGATAGCATTCCGTATGCAGGGAAGTCGCTAATTGTCCACATAAGCACCGCACGCATCGTAAAATTTTTTTTCCTCGAACAATCATATGTCCGCACTCCTGTATACCACAACTGTTTCAACTCATGAATGAGAGGCTGCAAAAACACATCAAGGGACCGCTTCGGATGATTGGGACCAGGGACTAAAATATTCAGGAAAAGAAATTCCCTTTGCATGCACATATCTGGGGGAAGGTTATAAGGAGTTACGATAACTGGCCACTAAGAATATTGCCTACCAGACATACCGAATGGACTAAATCCATCAGTGCAAAGACCAAGATACACATTTCGCTTATAGTTAGCAAAATCAGGGTGTACCGTGTTAAAGTGTTTCCAAGCTTTTGCATCTGATGGGTGAGTCACTTCTCCTTCTCTCAGTGAATGTTCTGCATGCCACCTCATCGATGCAGCTGTTCTTTCATATTGATACAATCGTTTCAACCTATCAGTTATAGGAAGATACCACATCCGTTGGTATGGTATCTTAGTACGCCCAGTTGTTTGGGGCCTAAATCTCGGTTTTTGGCAAAATCGACATTCCTGCAACTTATCATCATCTTTCCAAAAAAGCATACAATTGTCAACACATACATCTATCATCTCATAAGGCAACCCAAGACTAAACAACAACTTCTGTATCTCATAGTATGTTTCGGCAGCCAAATTATCCTCTGGCAAATACTCTTTAATAAGATCAGCCCAATCATCCATGCAAACCTCAGCTAAGTTATGATCAGTTTTAATTGTCATCATCCTAGCAGCTAACGACAATTTAGATTGACCTTCTCTACATCCATCGTAGAGTGGCTGGTTTGCAGCGTCTAGCATATCATAAAATCTCTTCGCATCTACGTCCGGTTCCTCAACAGTACTATTATCAGCATTTGTTTCATGAAATTCATCATTAACCATGGCATGCATCCTATCATGATCTACACCCTGATCAAATTGATGTTGACCATGATCATAACTACCTTGATAATTTGATTCTACATGACCTTGATAATTACTACTACTATCTGTTGCTTGAGTTCTTTCAAAACCCTCTCCATGTTGCGGCATAAACCCTCTATTTAGTAAATGCTTCCACACCGTCTCAATAAACATATATCTCGTATTCTTGCATTTACGACAAGGACAGAACATCTTACCACTTTCCAGGGTTGTTTGCATATTTCCGGCCTGATACATAAATATTTCAAGCCCTTCTTTGAATTCTTCCGTCAAATCTCCCTCTGAATCCTTTTGCGTATACATCCATTTTCGTAGTTCGTATATAGACATTTATATATATATATATATATATATATTTTTATTTTTTTTATTCTATTTGTTTTTTTTATTCTTTCGTTTGAAGTTAGGCTGTATTTATAGAAATTTTTTCAGAATTACCAACGATTTTACAACGGATTTACAACGAATTTTACGATGTAAATTCGATGTAAATTTAGTAGGTGGACCTATTAAAAACGTGGTCTACCTAACTGGGAACATGTGACGTAAAATCGTCGTAATATCAACGTAATATACAGAAGACATATTCGTCGTAATATCGATGTAAATTTACGAAGACATTACGACGATTTATGTTGTCGTCGTAATGTCGTCGTAAACTAGTCGTAAATTTACATCGATATTACGACGACACATATTTACGACGATTTTACATCGAACACATATTTCGTCGTAAAGTCGTCGTAATGTCGATGTAAAGTTACATCGATTTAAAACGGTCGTAAATTTTCGTTGGAAATAGACAGTTTTCTTGTAGTGGAAGTCCTCCTTAAATCTATTGATATGGCTTTACCGGTTTACGCCATGTCATGCTTTCGTCTAACGAAATTGCAACTGCAAAAGATCACTAGTGCCATGACAAGTTTCTGGTGGAATGCTTGTGAGAAAAACAAAACAAAATCCATTGGATTTCATGGAAAGTGTAAATCTAAAGCTAAAGGTGGTTTGGGATTCCATGATCTCGGTGAATTTAATCAAGCGCTGCTAGCTAAACAAGCTTGGAAAATTCTTAATGAGCCAACATCTCTGCTTTCTCGTCTCTATAAAAGAAGATACTTTGCTTCAAAAGACTTCATGGATGGGGGCAAAGGCTATCGTCCTTCGTATGCGTGGCGTAGCATTGTTTTCGGGAGAGAGCTATTAAAACGGGGGTTGATCAAATCTATTGGTGATGGCTCAAACACTAAGATTTGGAGTGAGAATTGGATTATGGATGTACACCCAAGACGTCCAAACAACATACAAAGAACGATAGATACTGAGTTGCAGGTGGAATCGTTGATATCCCCAGAAGGAACATGGCGGACAGATATGGTTAACGATCTCTTCACTCAAGCAGATGCTTCCAGAATCCTCAATACTCCAATTGGCCGAGCAACAGATCGCTATATATGGGCGTACAACCATCAAGGATCATATTCGGTGAAAACTGGATATTAGTTTGTATCCAATCACCCATTGATCCCAGATCCCCCTCTACCTATGGCGGCTCAGAGCATTATGGCCTTGAAACAGAGGGTGTGGAAGATTAAGACAGAACCCAAAATCCGCTTGTTTTGGTGGAGAGTAATCGCTGGAGCGTTGGCCGTTGCAGATAGATTGGCAGGTCGGGGTTTAAATGTCGATCCAGAGTGTAAGTTATGCAGCCAAAACAACGAGACAATCAATCATGTTCTGTTTCGCTGTGGAGTAGCTGAACAAATATGGGAAGCTACACAAATCCCTCAACCTGCAGGTGGATTTATAGAGGTTTTGGAGGAGAGCATGGAGTTCATGTTGGATTGTATGTCGAATCAGAATATTGGGGATGCCATCAAGAAGAAGATACCTTGGGTCCTATGGTGTATTTGGAAGAATCGAAATTCGATTGTTTTTGCTGGAAAACAAGAATCGATTTCAGTTCTGGCTCAGAAAACCACAGAAGATGCTCTCTTATGGCATGAAGTCGTCAATGCAGCTCAATGGAGGGATAATGGAAACACGATAGCCTGCGCTATAAGCTCCAAATGGCAACCTCCTCTTCCAAGCTTTATCAAATGTAACGTGAATGCGTCTTGGAGAAATGAGGCGCTTCACAGTGGAGGAACATGGATAGCACGAGGTAGCAGTGGCGAGGTGCTATATCATGCATGAGATGCTTTCACCAACTCCCCAAATCGAATCATTGCAGAACTGAGATGCATCCTTTGGGAGATGCAGAGCATCCATGATCTACACCTTCGGGACGTGATAATTGCTATTGATTGTTCAGCTGCCTTTAAGGCCATTACTAAACCAGTAGAATGGCCAAGATACCGGGTTTTCACAGATCAAATCCGGGATCTTCGACAAAATCTTGGTTATTTCTCCTTTGAACTTGAATCGAGTAAATCAAATCGAGTGGTCAAGGAAATTGCGACAAGCGTCACAAGGGATGGACGTTTTCAATCTTATCTTGCATTAGGTTGTCCAACATGGCTTCAAGAGCTGATAAGGAGAGATTCTCTGAATAGCATCTAGATGTTCTTAGTTTTAGGACTTGATGCTATGGTTCATTTCATTTTCGCATGTTATCTCTGTTGTTACGGACTTCGGTCTGCTCTGTTCCTAGAGCCTCTTCAATGAATTATCCAGTTGATTAAAAAAAACTTAAAGTTAGCAAAACAAAATTACTTTTAGATTAAGAAAATTTTTCTTTAAGGATAGAGTTTTTTTAAAAAAAGGAAAAAAGGCAAAAGCTAAAGTTAAAAATATAGATAAAAGCTAAAGTTTTAAAAAATGAAATAAAAAAGGATAAAAGCTAAAATTTAAAGAAGGGAAAAAACTTCAATTTAGATTAAGAAATTAAAAAACAAATAATACAATCATTAAAAAAAAAAAGGAATTCTAATTCCTCACCTCTATATAACCAATTTGATAGCTTCTCAATTTTACAACCAACAAACTTTCACTTTTGATAGCTTTTCAATTTTACAACTAAAATACTTTCATTCACATCTTTTTTTCATAAGGTACATCCGCTTCGTTATCTAAACTAGAGGTAATCTTTTGTATTATAGATTTACTATGTAATATTTGGTATATATTTATTACATAGTAAACTTTGTTCAATTTTCCAAGAGTCAAGGTCAAAGCTAGAGGTATCCGCTTCGTTATCTAAACTTTGCTCAATTTGGTATATATTTATTATATAGTAAACTTTATTTATAAATTTATTTATTATATATTTTTACGGGTGATCTAATTTTGTTTTCTATTTTTAAAATTATTTTTAACGGGTTATAAAATATTAAATTACAAACCCGCATATATGCGGGTACTTATCTGGTTATTAAATAATAATCAATCCATACATATTCAAAGAAAATATATTCGAGATCTTATAATATTTTTCACTATGATTATTATTTTTTTTATTTGAATATATATCAAAACAAAATTTTAAAAGTTATTTTAATAATTTTATAAAGAGTTAGACACGAGAAAATTAAATTTTTAAGAGTTTGTGGACAGACCACTGACACACCGGGAATTAACCCCGGCGTGGGGTTTTACCCCTTATATCTAAGCCGCAAGTGCACATCACATGAAGTAGTATTTAGGGATCGAATCCACATGGATAGACGTTGTCCAATTTCTAACGAGTTCTAACTTATGTCTAGACGTAAAATATTTTTTGGGTTTGTCACGGTCGTATCTATGGAATCTAAACTAAACTAAGAAGGGCAGTAGCTAACTAACTATTTCATCGAGGTTGTGAAAGAATTAAACGAAGCGTTGGGCAATCAGGAATTTTCTAGGGTTTATGGCCGATTTTTACCGAGAAAATTTCTAGGATTTCTAAAGCGACTTTTGTCGACTTTGGGTTCTTGAACTTGGAACACGTACGCTGCGTGTAGTCTACTCCCGCAATCCTACACACCTACTCACTTCAGTACTCGGACGGTAGCTTCCGACTCCGTCCGCGCAAGTAGTGAATGATACTCTCGAAGGTCGTTTACGCCCACAATTCCTCTGTAAGTATACTTCCAAAATCTTACGATGGATTTGCTCACCTACCCTAGGTCAAGCGATTAGATACAGCACTTTCGTGGCTCTAAACACCTAATATCGATTGCTAAGACGGTTAGTCAAACAACGCATTAACAACAAGGATATAACGAAGAACCCTAATAATCGGTATCCCAGACTAAAGAGGTCAACAAGGAGATTACTAAGCCATAGCTGAGGTAATCATATTCAATAAATTAAATAAAAACAGTAAGTAAAAAGGGATGAAGAAAGCTTCTCTATCAAAAAACAAGAATCGAGAATCCATTGCTCCAAATCAAAGAAAACAAGTGCACAAGTCACAAGAGCTACGCTTCTGCCTTCAAGCGTGAAAATAATATAACGTGTTTATCTAAGAGGCACAAAATAAGTATTTATAGAGCTAATCTCGTTTAGGGTTTGATGGGAAAAGACGATTTTGGCCTCGGATGAAGAAACGAATCGATTTGGTCGCGTAGGGTGCTAGCCACGGGTCTGTTGCCTTTGGCCATGGCAAACTGGCCTCTAGCCGCGAGTGGAGTGGCTCCAGGGCCAGTGGAATGGTGCTTGGCCACGGGTCCAGCTCCTCCAGGCGTTGCGGCTTCATATTCGGGACAACTTCATCTGCCTTTAGTTCTTTGTGTGTATTTAAGGATGCAACCATTGGATTGCCTCCAATCCAATTGCAATTGAAAGCTAGTTGTCTCTACTTTGTTGTATATAAATTTGGAGATGATCAGACGGTGAAAAGGTCTCCATTAGCTGCAAGACTAATTGACGGTCCAAATTTATCCAAAAACGTACTTTTGCTCCGGAATACACTCTTTTATTCCGAGTTACCTGAAACGTCTTTCAAATCTCTAAAATATGAAAATTACTTGAAAACTTTTGAAAACGGAGTTAAAACACCTGCAAAAGAATATGAAAGTGATCCATAAAAACGGTCAAAAAGCGGTGTTATCAACCACAAAACTCATAATCATTAAACTGTGCATATTAGATTTACGTTTTCAAGATTTTTGGTTTTTGCGGGTTATATCATCCGAATAATATTTTAGTTCATTGCAAAGCGGGTTAAGTATACATGTTAGTCCGGTTTGACAATTCTATATATAATCATTAGTAAGACATATTATAAAATTCAGATAAATTTTGTTTTTATTAAATTTCAAAACAATTTTTAAGAAAATATTATCATGCGCTATATAGCTAGTGCGGGTTAAATGAACTTTGTTTTGAATATAATAGTATTAAGTCGGTGTTTATAAATGTTCACTGTAGAGACAATTTCATCGAATATGAGCCTCTAATTGATAGGATCCGGTTCCGAAAGAAAAAATATATACCCACTTCCTTTTCAATAAGAAAAATAATATTGAGAGTAAAATAAATATGTAATCAAAATTTAATAGATTCAGAAACTTACTTATAAAGCTATAGGATTTGGAAAACAAATATGTTTTCTCAATTTACGGCACTTTCCCTTTCTCAAAAAAATATTTCACTGAAAAAATTAATATTAAAAGCTCAAAGAGCAAAGGAAAGACAGGCCCTTAAGGCCGAAATATCCACATGGGCCCAATAAACAGGTGAAAAAAACTAAAGCCAGAGCATAAAGGCTCAACAAACATAAAAAAAAAAAAAACGAGCATTCCATCTCCTTCATAACACAGCACTTCTGACATCTCAAATTCTATGGGTACTATATTTTTAATTATCGATAATATTTGTTTTTCCCTTATCTTTTATCTTGTTTTGTAAAATTAATATCTATATTATGAAAAAGAAGATAGAGTCAACCGGGTAAAAAACCAACATTGACTCCAAAATTAGCAAAGTAACCAAATGGACGCCGAAAATATGAGGTATTGTCGATGTGGTCATCGGAAATGACGGAAATAATCTTCACAATATTCGCCACGTCGACTAAGCTTTAGACTAATAGGAAAAATAATGATTATGTAGGGTGGCTTAGGTTTTTGTAGGGTGTGATAATATTTTGGCAAATGAAGAGACGCCCAATCTAAACCACACATTTTTCTTCATCTCACTCCTTCTTCGTTCACTCTTCTCTCCCCAGTCGCTAGGAGTACTTCCTCTCTCTCTCTATTGTAGAGAGAGAGAGAGAGTATCTACGCTATATCTGAGATAATAGCCAATATATGGACTTTTTGGTATTAAAATTTGTCGAATAGTGAAAACAACATGGTTAGATTTCTAATTAGTTGGTTATTCTTGGTTACAGCATGCAAATTGTGCAAAGGTAATATAAGGTATATTAGAGACATTTGGTGATTTTTTACCAGAATAGAATGAACACATGATCTCTAAGGTCTCACTTCCATCTTTAGAGATGTTAATAAAATCAGAACAACATTTAATTTTCATAACTTCTAATTTAAAATAAATAACACAATGAAATAAAATTAATGTTGAGATACTTTAACAACATTTCACTTTCACAACTTTTAGTTTAAAAAAATCAAATTCACATTATAAATTAATAACAATATATTTTCAATAAATATAAAACCAATAAAATTTATAATTGCCCAAATCATATTTTTATTCTGTAAAAAACGCAATATACTATAATCATGTAACGTTTATAACAAATTGAGAAAACTTTTTAAAAAAATATCATTTAATTCAAAATAAAATAAAAAACTTTAAATCTTAGTTGAGTTGAAAGGAAAAGGCAAGAAACTAAATGAAAAATAAAAATACGAGTAGAAAGAAATTGATAGAAGAAAAGAAGAGCAATACTTTTATGGTGGTTGTGGAAGAATAGAAACAGTTTTATGATTTCTGGCTATTGAATCTATACAAAATGCTTGGAGGATTCGAAGCTATATATGGTCCATTTCTCAACGGATTGATAGAGATAATTAATGTTGAAAGAAGCAATGGAGTTCTGAGAAAGGGAAAGAAAATTTGGCAACTGCCTCTGGTTTAATGAAAGTCAACATTGGGTCTTCGTGATCAAGGGAAAAGCAGTAGGGAGGTGGTTTGTGGGTTTTAAGGGACTCCAAAAGTTATGGTTCCAATCGATGCATAATATGAGATCTTTCTATCATGTCAAATCTATGACATAATGTCATTCGGAATGTATGCTGTGGACCTTGGAGAGCATGATCAGCCACAGAGTATTTAAGGTGATCGTTGCTTTAAAAGCTTTCAATTTGGTCCTGAGAGTTAAACAAACCATGAGAAAAGAACGATCAAATAATCTCTAAGGTCTCACTACCATCCTTAGAGATATTAACAAAATCGGAACAACATTTTATGTTAACAAAATATCTCTAAGGTCTCACTACCATCAAGACATATATTGCAGCTATTGGAAAACAAATATATATATATATATATATTGCAGCTATTACATTATATTCACAATACTAAAGTGTTATATATATATATATATATATATATATATATATATATATTTATTTATTTACTGGCTCATGACACAGATTTTAACAATTACTTTATTTACGAAAATCTACATGTAGACCTTTTTGCTTAAAGAATTTTGATTTTGGTTTTTTTTTGCTAAACAAAGAAAAGTAATTGACATATGCATTTTTGATATTCTTCAAATCATAGCGGATTAAATCAAGTGTTTTTATTTACTATAAACAATAATGAGATAATGTAATTTTGGCCCTGTCTTACTATTATGCAATTGATTTTGAGTAGCAAAATCAACAAGCTTGAGAAATAGAAACATAATGTGAAGAGAATCGTTTATAATTGAATTGAATATGGTTTGAATTTTTTCACTTCTTTTTCTTCTTCTTCTTGGATGCTTTTTGTCCACTGCAACCACCACAAACGATAGAACACTCGATGCCACAAATGTTACCAAAACATGAAAACAATCCAATATCTCCTCTTTTCTTGTTCCTCCCACCTTGCATTTGGAGAGGAGCTACAATCATCTGTTGATTTCGTGGGACGGTTTCATTGGGCTTGTAACTTGATTTAGGGTTGAAGTTAGAGCTTGTTTTATAGTCCGAACTCGGTTGATAACTTGATCCAACGTCTAGAACCACTGGTAAATTTGCTTGCCACCTTTCTAGCTTAGAACGAAGACCTTCAACGCTACGTTCACCAACACTTATCACAGTACTCTCTGCATCTTTCCCTGTCAAGGCCTTCTCCTTTGCAATTTGAGCGGCGACCACTGAGGCTGAAGGGCCCAAATCAGACTCTGTAATCACGACAGGTCTCGATCTCATTGGCGTTCCATATTCAATATTGTTCCTTTTGGGAGTATATGCATTCGTGTTCCTTGGCCTCATCGGTGTCCCATACACGGTATGCTTCGTTTGCCTCAACATTGCATTTGGGTTTTTTCTTTGTGGCTCATACACAACCATCTGAGAGTCGGATGAAAACTCATCTTTCTCGAAGCCTGAATTTGTCGTAGAACTCATAAAAGTTTGTGTCACCTTCCTTGGTGATTCCACCATTGAGCTTGTATCACTTTTAGACCGTCCAAGCCCTATGGGTTTCGAAGATATGTTTTTCTTGTGAAACATCAAATCTTCTTCGAACAAAAGAGGCATGCTTTGGCCCGAGTTATCGATTAGCCCTACCGCAATGTTTAGGAGACCATGAGGCCGGCCTGACGCACGAAGAACCTCTAAGGTAACGAATCTCATTGCGGAAGAAGGGTTGACAAGGTCGCTGATCAAAGTTTGTACCGTTCCAACATGAATGTCTTTGAACCAATGCAATGCATAGATCTCTATAACAACTATTGATGTCCCGTCGTAGAGTGCTTCCTCATCTAGACGAAACACAAATTTGTCGTTCCATGTAGGGCTTGTTCCGCCCGTATTGTCTACCCGGGTCGTGAGTTTACGCTCCGGATCAATCCAAGCGATTGCATATGTCTTCATACACCGTGCCACTGGCGCCAATTCTTGGGCCGAAATAACATTCAGCTCCAAAATTTGACAAGGCGCAAGAAAAGACATTTTGTGTGTGTGACAAAGCTATATCTGAAAAACCAAAGGAAATGGAGAGGATGTAATTTGATCTTTCGGTGGATACAAAGGCAGATCCGTCGTCGTCCTTGGAGGGGACGACGAAAGAAAGCAATGCATGAAGGTGAAAATGGAAAAGCAAATTTACGAAGGCACCCAAAAATAATAATAAGCAAAAAAAGATATTATTTGTTTATTAATTTCTTGTTTTGGTTTTTGTTATTTTAGAACACCGAATCAATTGCATTACTTTCCGTTGACTACTATTTTCTTTCATTGATCTTCTTCCGATATTTTTAGATCACTCTTTTCACTATTTTCTTTTATTTATTTTAAGTTAGTTTCTGTTATTTTTCTGAATAATTCCAGAGCTAGATATTTGAGATTGTTAAGATTAGAGATCAGCGTAGACAACGTGAGTTTTTACGAGTTTAAATTCCTGCGTAACATCCTACATCTGAACAGAGAAAAAATTTACCAAAAAAAATTCTGTAACTTGAGCGTATCCAATTGAGCTCTCACAAATATCATGCATTTGCAAAACCAACAAACATAATTCGGGCTTTCTAGAATAAAATAAGCATACGTCAATTGTAACTTGGAGATAAGGGAATATGTGCTTTATTCTATTCCAATGTCTGCGTGTAGAGGATAAATTGTATCTTATAAGTAGGTTAGTAGCAAAAGCTATATATGGTCGAGTAAAATTTGCAAGATACATTAATACACCAACATCGCTTATTTAAGGTATTTCAGAACCTAATATTTATTCGCTATCTCACAAGATCGAAATGGATCCTTGTCAACATCGAGCGATCTATTGACCATTGGAGTATTCAAAGGATTTGTTTTATCCATATTAAAGCGCTTTATTCAGTCTTGAAAATGCTCTATTTGGAGCCCTAGTTTTTTTTGTTTGTCTTTCCAAGATCTTTCATTTTGAACTTATCTTTCATATGATTTCTTGCATCATTAATCTCTTTTTGAGTTCCAATTATGTTCAGGTCATCAAAATATATAACAATGATCACAAATCATGATACAAATTTCTTAATAAACACACAAGGGCATATCGCATTGTTAATGTATCAATTACTCAACAAGTATTCACTTAAGCGATTATACCACATGCGACCAGATTGCTTTAATCTATAAAGTGATCACTGTAATTTCACCGAGCATATTTCCTTAGATGCTTCCGGCATTTTTTTATCCTTGTGAGACTTTAATCCTTTCTGGGATTTTCATGTATATGTCACTATCAAGTGAACCATATAGGTATGCAGTAACTACATCCATCAGGTACATCTCTAAACTTTTAGATGTTGTTAGGCTCATTAAGTATCAGAATATGATTGCATCCATAACCGGAGAATATGTCTCTTCATAATCAATTCCAGGTCTTTGAGAAAAACTTTGTGCCACTTTATATTGTGTGACCTCATTTTGCTCATTTCTCGTTCTCACAAAGACTCATTTGCACCCGACTGACATAACATCTACGAGTGTAATGACTATAGGTCCAAAGATATTTCTTTTATTCAGGGAGAATAATTCATTTCTTATGGCCATTTGCCATTTCTCCCAATTAGTCCTTTTCTGGCACTATGACATGGACCTTGGACCTGAATCATCGTTTTCATTATTAATTTCTTCGGATACAGAAAAAGAGACATTCCATTAATGTCTTCTATTTCATTTCTAACCCAAATTTTTCCATTATCGGTGTAGTTAATGGATATCTCATATTTTTCTGTTTCATGTTCGTCTTCTGGACGAATCTCTTTATCTTGTTCTTGTTGCACATTTTCATATGTCTTCTGGATATTTTTCCATACATGGTTCTTCTAGAACCTTTGCACAAATGTCTTTAGGACACTTTTCTTAATGTAGTTCTTCTAGAACATTGTCTCCCAATTTCTTTTTCTTTTGGCGATTTTTATCTTTCGAGCCCATCGGCCCCCTGCGCTTTAATTGAACCCTTGGTTCATTTGCTCTACTCCCATTAATAAGTTCTTCCGAAAAATTTATCCTGGATGGAGAATTAGCAGCGAGAATATATGAATTCATTATCCCTCTCGTATATGTGAACGCATTAGGTAACTGGTTTTCCAAACTTTGCAGATGTATGATTTTATGACCTTTCATATCACGTTGATTTTTAAGAGGATCAAGATAAGCCAAAGATTATGTACATCATATGATATGTTTTGGTATTCAGTAAATCCTCCCCCCCCCCAATGCAGGGAATTCACTTTGACAATCGGCAAAACGTGTTGTAAACATATCTCTAGTTAATGGTTCAAGGGATCTAATTATACTTGGTGACGTGTACCCGATATATATTCCTAATCTTCTTTGTAGCCCCATTTTTATTCTTTACGCTGGGGCTATCGGAACATAGACCGCACATCCAAAAACATGGAGACGGGATACATCTGGTTCCTGGCCAAATGTTAACGGTAATGGGGAATATTCATTATATGCACTTGACTTCATATGGACCAATGTACCAACATTCAATATAGCATGTCCACATACAATAATTGGGAGCTTTGTTGAATGAGGAGGCCGATTGTAGCACTATAACCCATATTTCAATTTCGCAGAGACACATAGTCAATTTTTTCTGTATTTTACTTTTCGAGCATAAATAGATTAAACATATTACTTGAATTAAAATCGAGGTTTTAGTACAAATGGAAAGTTTGCTAATAAGCTATAAGATCATTTACTAGACCATAACTACCCAAACACTATGATCCTTCCTTCCCATCCTTGGTCTCACAGTCGAATCAGACTTCACGATTACCAACATGGATAGTCTCATCACCTGCATCCAAAATGGGGGCATAAGCAAGTGAATTTTTTAGTGAGAGCGGTCATCCCGTCTCACCGAGCTATAGTCAAGAAATTGCATCAAACAGCCGATCATATAGTCTAATATGCTTATCATGACAAAAAAACTAGCTGAGCATATTCACCCACAGTTACCGGCCAATCATCCCGCAACCATACAAACCTCGGCGTGCATCACTGCCCCGAGTGCATTGCCCAATCTAGATTTCCGAGTAAAGTGGATCAATTATCAAGGTTAGCAAGTAGAAATAATGAACATGAGAAGCAATCGCAACCAGCCAAGCAAACAAAATAACATAATCTATGCAAGGAACGACCTTAGACATGAAGCCAAATAACTCGGCTTGTCCGAATAGTTGAACAAACTCCCTTAAAATCCCGGACAAGCTGATTTTAGCTCGGATAAAACTCGTTTAGGTCAGCGAAATTTAGATTTAGTCGGCAATCACCCAAACTATCTCATTAATCTCAGCTAAATTTAGTTTTTCCCGATCACAACTTGGTTTCCTTGATCTTTCCATTGATCTGGCTAAGTTTCACAGACATTCGAATTCCCTCGGTTATTTCCCAGCTTCCCTCAGCTATTTCCGACTTCCCTCAATTAACCCCTTTGATTTTCCCCATTTCTGCTCGGCAAAGACTTATCTCGTCCTTACTCATTTTTCATAACTGGCAAAATGATATAACCCGTTTTTACACCTTTTTTGTCATGATTTTAAGATCTTTTGTAAGTGTTTTAACTCAATTTATAATTGTTTTCAATTGATTTCGATATTTTGGAGTTTAAAAAGTTCTTATAAGTAATTTGGGCAAAAAAGTATAAAGTGGAGCAAAAGTCATGTTTTTGGACATATTTAGACCGTCAGAAGTTCGACATCAAATGTAGACATTCTCACAGTCTGATAAAACTCAAATATGACCACAAGATAGAAGGAACAACCACCTTTCAACTCCAAGTGATTTGAGAATAATCAAACGGTTTAATCTCGAGAACCATCAAGAATATTGAAGCCATGCCAAACTGTCAAACAGAATCAGAATTGTGAAAAAAATACCCATGGCCGCAACCTGAAGCTCGTGAGTGCGGTCGGGAAGTCATTTACCGCATGCCGCAACTATGTACTTCATAGAGAAGATTTCAAACCCTCTTACTCTTTTACTCTTACTGTTTTCGCAATTTATTATGAATATGATGATGCTTTGCAATTCCATGTCTGAGTAGTTTTCTTGATGGGTTGAAGGGGTTAATCATGGATTTATCTTATTAGGTTGTTAGACTTAGGATAATTTATTTGGTTCTTCGTTCTATTCTCATTTGTGAATGCATGTTGTTTGATTGATCACCTAGCGACTGATCTAAAGAAGAGAAAACCATTGTTGTGCTAAATTTATTAAAATGAACTAGAGTAGGCGAGCAATTGGGTTGTAAGATACAAAAACATACTTACACAGCTTTGTGAGCGTATTACGAGGTTGATTTTATTGCTGATTTTTCTGCGTGGTTACCAACGAAAATAGAGTAACTAAGTTATTTAGATCTAGGTGTTTAGCTCTATGCGAGTAGGTTAGATACGATTCTGTGTTCTAGTTCTAGAAACTAGTTGACAAAGTCACTTTAAATCCTTACTAATGCTTATCTGATTCGATACATGAACCCCGGGGAATTCCCTGTCGACAAACGTTTTTAATCCTTGAATTTACTTCGTTTATTTTCCGCTTTGATAATTTAATTTCCTTGCTACAAACTGTGACAACCAACCCTGAATTTTGAGAAGTCTAAACGCAACTTTAGAATAGCTCGAAATCCTCAGTACACTAGTTCATGTGGATTCGATACCCTTAATATACTATTGTGATTGTTGTGCACTTGCAGTTTTAGTTAGGGAGAAAACTTGTTAGAAGTTTATTCCGCATCAAGTTTTCTGGTGCTGTTGCTGGGGACTAGATTGCTACTTGTGATTTCGTGATCTAATTTTATGTTCTAGACAACTTGGTTTTAATTTGTTTTTCTTTTAATTTTGACATCTCTTTTATTCTTACGTCTCTTACTCTCAGGTGCTCACCACAAGAAGAAACACTTCTAACGTCTTACCGCCACTAGAAGAGATCGACAAACATGAAAGAGAACTCTTAAGACTAAGGAGACAATTAAGGATGGCCGACAATCTCGACCACCACGAATACCAAGAAACCCATGAAGAGCTTCTTCATAGTGACGATCGAGAGGCTGTCGTTGATGCATACGGATAACCACTGCTCGATGATGAAGGATACCCGATCGTACCGCCTCTCGCATTAAACAGAGATGGAGACGACAATCCACTTGCTGATGCTTGCAGAAGATAAGAGCCAGCCGGTCCTAATGCTAATAGGAACGGTGAAAATGGAGTGAACCAACTCATTCCACAGGCGAATCCAAACGCCATTCGACTTGCCTTGCCCGCACAACAACATAGAAGACAAGTGTGTAATCGCATTATCGCTGACATCGATACTCCGCACCAACACTTTCAAAATCGAGCAGCCATCCAAGTTCCTAGCCCTCAAAGGAATGAGTATGAGATCAAGCCACACATCATTACTTTGGTGAAACAAAATCAGTTTCACGGTCTCTTTTCCGAACACCCTATGGACCACATCAAACTATTTGAAGAAATTTGCAGCACAATGAGAACTAAAAGAATTCCTACAGACTATTTGAAGTGCAAGTTTTTTCCATTTTCTTTGAGCGGAATAGCTCATCGATGGCTGAAATCTTTACCGGTCGGATCGATCACTACTTGGAAAGAATGCAAGTTAGCCTTTCTCAGTCACTTCTACACGAAGTCAAGATCAAATTGTTGAGAAACAAGATCCAAAGTTTCCAACAAGGCCATGTCGAATCATTTTACGAAGCATGGGAACATTTCAAAGACTTTGAACGCGACTGCCCTCACCATGGTTTCTCCGGTTCGAATCTCTTGAACACCTTTTATAGAGGTTTGTAACCAAAGTACCGACTCTCTCTCGACACAGCCAGAAACATAGATTTCACCACCAAAACCGTTGCTCAGGGATGTGCTCTCATCGACAATCCCGCTAATAGCAACCACAACAGTTATCACGACTTCGATTGAAGCACTCACTTTAATGATTCTGGTTCTAAGCAAATTGCAAAGCTTAGGAGTATGATGAATAAACTCCTCAAGAGTCAAACCGTTCAGTGAACTCGTGTAAAGCCACCATTGGCGTAGAGGATGATTTTCAGCAAGAGTTTGATGCAGAAATTTCATTCTTTCAAGAAGAATAAGTAAATTATGTTGGAGTTCAAGGTTCGTACCAGAACCAAAACATCAACAACGGATTCAACAACAACTTCAAAAACATGAATAACCTCTTATAGGAAACCTGGATATTCCTCGTGATCAATAATATTCACCTCAGCAAAAGCCATTTCAAAATAAGTTCCAAAACGTGAACTATGGAGGCAATAAAAAATTTCAGCCAAGACCACCTTTCAACTCTCAACCCACACCGTTTGCTACTCAAAACGCGTCACTCCCAACTACACCAGCACCTCCACACATCACTTTACAGAACAAGCTCGAGAAAATTATACAACAAGTTATAGTTAACCAAGAGAAACATCCAAAGATCTTCAAGTTCGAATGGATCGATAGTCTATACAATGACTTGAATGAGAATTTTGAATGACTTTCAACCAATGTCAAGAAATTGGAAATGCAAGTTTCTCAAACCGCTAAGACTGTTAAGAGACAAGCTGAAGTTTTACCCGGAAAGGTAGAAGGCAATCCAAAAGGTTATTGGAAAGCGATCTCCACCATACTAGAAGAAGAAGTCGACGCCAAACCAAAGGCGAAGGAGGAAAATTCGATTTTGATTCCTCTTAAGAACTGTGTGAAAAAGAAGTCCAAGGAGGCTGAGATACCACATTTTGAGGTACCAAAACGTGTTCCTTTACAAAGGCTCAAGAAGTCTGATGATCCGGGACATTTTACCCTCTCTTGTTTGATCACGGGAATCAAATTTTGGGAATGTTTGTGTGACTCAGGGGGGAATGTTAACATCATGCCAAAGATATTTGCTGAGAGATTAGGCGTCAAAACTTTCATGCCACCTACCCTGAGTCTCGTCTTTGGAGATTCATCTCAAAGGAAGTCTGAAGGAGTAATCTTTGACGTCCAACTTCTCATTAGAAAGAAGTTTGTTCCCGCATATTTTCAAGCGATTAAGATGGATCAAAACAAGGAAACACCATTGATTTTTGGTATACCTTTTCTAGCTACAGTTGGCGCCATCATTGACCAAGCCAACCACAACTCCGTCTTCTTGAACGTGAACCGAAAGGTGTTATACCCAACCATTCCTAATGTTGTCCCAAGTCAAAGGAATGTTTCCAAGGTGAAACGTTCGATTTTACCAAAGGAAAAAAAGAAGCCAAAAGGCATGAACGATCTAGCTAAGACTAAGACGCCAAGGGTGAAGAATCCACACCCATCAAGGCCATTCTCTAATGTCAAGATTTCCATTCCTCCCGAGCTAAGCAACGCAAGTAATATGCTTTTTTGTCGTTTTCTAACGCATATTTAGTATTCCTTTCAAAATTTTTATTGAGTCAAATTTCGTTTTTAGAGTCTTTTACTCCTTTTTTTAGTTATCTCAGGCAAAAAGGCGTCTAAGGAAGAAATTGGAGTTACGTGGGAAAAAACGCATGGAACCGTGAAGAGAAGGCCATAATCGGTCGATGCAGCACCACCCGAGGAAGCAGAATCGACCGATGCAAGGAGTGCATCGGTTGATGCGAGCTGGTCCGAGAAACCGAAATCGATCGATGCACTATAATGCACCGATCGATGCACGCCACCCCGAGGAACTGAAATCTACCGATGCAAGGAGTGCATCGGTCGATACAAGCTTGCCCGAAGAACTAAAATCGACCGTGCATCGGTCGATGCGTACCTGCGAGAAGAAAAGGAAATTCCTGAACCTGTTTTACCCCGGAAACTGCATGTTTTGACCTAATTCGACCTATGACCTGTATATACTCTATTTTTAGCGTCTTTGACGGCTACACTTTATTTTCTATTCAGAATTTTTGCTCTTGATCATTGTAAGCTTTGGAGAAGAATCTCTGCATCTATTGAGAAGAATTCTAAACCCTTTCTCTCTTTTTATATTATGAGTTTTTAATCTCCTTGCTTGTTCTCCGTTACCATGTATGAGTAGTTCCATAGTTAGGTTTAGGGGTTCGAAGGGATCCATGAATCATTGAATGAGACACAAATATGGATTTATCTTTTGTGGTTTTCGCTTATTGTTGTGTTTATTGCTTAGGCTTGAGCAAACGCTAGGTCTATGAACTAGGGTGCAGCTTACCCTATGAGCACGAGAGTGGATTAGGGTACAATTTAACCTATGAGCACGAGAGTGTATTAAGTTGCATAAAAAGAACATAAGTGAGCGATTCGTCCTTAGCCTGCGAGAGTTGATGCTAAGGCGATTCGTGAACATATTGAACCTGCTCCTTAATGCTGATCTAGAATTCTATGAGCACGAGAGTGGATTAGGTGCTAGGTTTAGTAGCCATGAGTACGAGAGTGCATTATTTAATATTTATGTTTCAGTTTGAAACTTGTGTTTAATTATTCCCTGAATAGTTGTCTGATTTGTGATCTCTAGATTCCTAATAACAAACCCTTGACCTAACGTTTTCCCTTATTAAATTTACATCGTTTAAATTGCGTTCGTTACTCTTTCCAAAACCAAATATAATATTGTCTTAGCTTAGTTTCATAATTGTGAGAATTGTAGTGTAACCGTGGTCTCTGTGGATTCGATCCTAAAGTACTGCATTGACAACCGTTATGATTGCGGTAGTGTGAGATTTAGTTTTAATTGAATGAGTGGTAAAACACCTAAATCAATTTGGCGCTGTTGCCGGGGACCAATAGCGTTACCTTCAATTCTGAATTTGAAATTTAGTCTAAGATTTACTAATATATTCTATTTTCTTTTCTTTTTGCGTTTCAGGTGAGCAACAGAAAATCTGAATAGAGTTACCAGAAGTAGGGACTCCGAAAACCTTCGCGAGCTCAGTAACGAAGAGCTAGCAAGGTTAGAACGAACGAACCGGAGAGCAAGATCAATTCCCGTCTTCATGGACGAACAGAACAATGAACAACAAAACAATGCAGCTGCTGAACTCCAGAGGCTGCAACAACAAGTGCAGCAGTTGCAACAACAACATCAGCAACAACAGCCTGCCATTGGGGATTTGGACACGCCTCATGCTTTCTACAAGAAAGAGCTGCCATCCGTCCACCAGCCATTACGAGGCAAGATTATGAGATCAACCCTCAGATGATCGCATTGGTAAAGCAGCACATGTTCCATGGTCTCCCTGCAGAGCATCCAATGGACCACATTGAGAACTTCGAAGAAATCTGCAGCACTACCAAGTTGAATGGGGTACCAACTGATTACTTCAAGTGCAAGCTTTTTCCTTTCTCTTTGGCGGACAAGGCGCTGAGATGGCTCAAGTCACTTCCGCCTGGGTCGTTGACTGCTTGGGACCAATGCAGAGCTACCTTCTTAGACCACTTCTACACCATGTCTAAGACAACTTCGCTGCGAAACAAGATCAATACTTTCCAGCAGCACGCGGGGAGTCCTTTTGCGAAGCTTGGGAGAGGTTCAGAGAGTACCGCATAGAATGCCCCCATCATTGGTACTCGGATCAGCAGATTCTAAGCATCTTCTACGAGGGAGTTGACTAGGACTATAAGAACGCCCTCAATGCTGCAAGTAATGGAGATTTCATGACTAAGACCAAGGAAGGAGCGTACCAGCTGATAGAGAACTTAGCTTCAAGTTCTGGAAATCGATGTCCTAAGTAAGACAGGTCCAAGCGTGTCAATGGTGCAGACTCGCAAAAGATTGATGAGCTGACTGCGAAAGTGAATTTGCTACTTAAAGGGAATCAGAGAGGTGTGCAGTCTTGCGAGGAGGCATCAGATAAAATTTTATGTCAGGGATTAGCTGAGGATGAAACTAATGAGCAACATGAGGTAAACTACGTGTGTGGGCAGGGGTACATGCAGAACATAAGTTTCAACCATAATTACAGGAACCACCCGAATCTGCCCTACAGAAGCACCAACGTCGAGAACCCCCAAGATCAAGTTTATCCCCAACAAGTTCAACATCCCCAAGGGAGGACATTTGTGCAGAACGCAGGCACCTCGGAATTCTCTCAAGGTTTCCAAGGCCAGAACAGGTTTCAAGGTGGATTTCAGCAGAAGCAGCCGTTCCACTCCTTCCAGACAACAAAACCTGCCCCATTCCAAGCTCGTGCGAGCTCTGCAAACGAATCTCAGGATGAACTTAAGATTCTTATGCAGCAGCTCTTGCTCAATCAACAGCAATCTACTAAGGAAATCAATATAAAGGTTGATAACATGTACAACGATCTCAACAGCAAGTATGAAGCTGTGTGCACTCATGTGAAAAAGCTTGATACTCAAGTTTCTAAAACTGCCGAGGCAATCAAGAGACCGCAGGGAGCTCTTCCAGGAAAAGTATTGCATAATCCGAGGAATGAGTTCGTCAACGCCATCACACTCAGAAGTGGAAAGGAGTTAGAACTAACTTCACGGAAAGGAGCAGATGCCGACATCGTCATTTATCTAGGGGAGGTTGACAAGAGGACGGCCGAAAAGGAGAAGGTTTCCACATGTGCATACGCTACAGATGAGCCACAAGTACCACCCCCTGCACGCGTCTACACCCTGAGGATCCTCTACCCTACTCGTCCGAAGAAGTCACGTAAGGACCTAGAGGTAGCCAAGTGCAAGGAGATGTTAAGTGATCTTGTGGTGAAGTTTCCCCTTGTTGATGCAATCCAAATGATACCTTCATTGAAGAAGTATGTAAAGAGCTTAGTGACAAGAAAGGTGTCCACTGAAAATAATGTCATGATGGTTTCTAAGGATTGCAGTGCTGTCCTCCAAAACAATATGCCAAAGAAGCTAGGTGACCCGGGAAAGTTTATTCTCTCCGTACAGATTGGGACAATGAATTTTGCTTACTCTTTGGGCGATCTTGGGTCTAGCGTCAACCTAATGCCATATTAAATGGCTAAGCGGCTTGGATTCACCAAGTTCAAGCAGACCAAGATCTCTCTAGTGTTTGCCGATCGTTCCGTAAGGCTGCCCGTTGGTGTTCTTGAGGATCTATATGTGCGAATTGGCAATGCACTCATCCCTGCTGATTTTGTGGTCCTATAGCTGGATAAAGAACCAAAGGATCCTCTCATTTTGGGAAGACCTTTCCTATGTATAGCAGGAGCCATCATAGATGTGACGAACGTGCGAATAGATCTCCACCTGAGAGACATCGTCATGAAGTTTGAAATGGATAAGATACTTAAGAAGCCTATGTTGGACGGGCAGACCTTCTCGATTGATGACTCACTAGAAGCCTTCGACGAAGTTGTTGAAGAGATTTTAGTGGATGACCCGTTGGAGACCGTGTTGACAAGGGCTGAGAGTGAACATGGGTTTATGAGTGACGATTCCACCGGTTATGCTAAGATGCTGAACTCGAGCCAGACAATAAAGGAAATGGCCGAGTACATCAGTTTTGATGAGGCCGTGGGGACGCCAAGAGCAGCAACTCCTATCGCACCTCCTGCTGACCCGTGGAGTGAGCTGAAGGCTCCGAAAATCGAGCTCAAAACGCTCCTAGCTGATTTATGCGCTCTTCCTTTCACCTCATCATCGTTATTGGTGTCTTAGAGCTTGACTCCTCATTCGTATATGACGAGACAACCCGGGTTAAAAGTATGGTATCCCCCCCCCCCCTTATTTAAAATAAAAGCAGAAAAGATAGCTTGAGTTTATTCTGCGGGACATTGAGTTGAATCTGGGAGGCTGTGATGCTTGCAGAGAAGTACATGGTGGTTCGATCTAGAGCTAGTTCGGCAATACATGGATTACTAAGGTAATGGTCATTATAGAATTCTAAAGGAAATGTGAGTCTCCATGCTTTTTTTAACTTTTTCTTCTTGCTTAGTTTTCTGTTTGCTTGAGGACAAGCAAAAGACTAAGTTTAGGGGAATTGATATGCTTGGTTTTTGTCATTTTCTAAAGCATGTTTAGTATTCCTTTCAAATGTTTTATCAAGTCAAAGTTTGTTTTTAGAGTCTTTTAGTCATTTATTTAGTTATCTCAGGTAAAAAGGCGTCTAAGGAAGAAATTGGAGTTACATGGGCAAAAACGCACAGAACCGTGAAGAGAAGGCCAGAATGCAGCACCACCTGAGGAAGCAGAATTGACCGATGCAAGGAGTGCATCGGTCGATGCGAGCTGGTCAGAGAAACCGAAATCGATCGATGCACGCCACCCCGAGGAACTGAAATCGACCGATACAAGCTTGCCCGAAGAACTGAAATCGACCGATGCACATAGTCCATCGGTAGATGCGTGCTTGCGAGAAGAAAAGGAAATTCCTGAATTTCCTATTTTGCCCCGGAAACTGCCTGTTTTGACCTAATTCGACATAAGACCTATATATATACTCTATTTTTAGCCTCTTTGACGGCTACGCTTTATATTCTATTCAGAATTTTTGCTCTTGATCATTGTAAGCTTTGGAGAAGATTCTCTGCATCTATTAAGAATAATTCTAAACCCTTTCTCTCTTTTTATATTATGAGTTTTTCATCTCCTTGCTTGTTCTCTGTTACCAAGTCTGAGTAGTTCCATAGTTAGGTTTAGGGGTTCGAAGGGATCCATAAATTATTGAATTAGACACAAATAGAGATTTATCTTTTGTGGTTTTTGCTTATTGTTGTGTTTATTGCTTAGGCTTGAGCTAACCGCTAGGTCTATGAACTAGGGTGCATCTTACCCAATGAGCACGAGAGTGGATTAGGGTACATTTTAACCTATGAGCACGAGAGTTGATTAGGTTGCATAGAAAGAACATAAGCGAACGAATAGTCCTTAGCGTGCGAGAGTTGATGCTAAGGCGATTCGTGAACATATTGAATCTGCTCCTTAATGCTGACCTAGAATTCTATGAGCACGAGAGTGGATTAGGTGCTAGGTTTAGTAGCCATGAGCACGCGAGTGGATTGGTTAATATTTATGTTTGAGTTTGAAACTTGTGTTTAATTATTCTCTAAATAGTTGTCTGAAAGCACATGCTTGCAATGGGTCAAGTTACGCCTCAGGGACTATATCATCTTGTGGGAATTTTGGTTCGGAGCATTGAGTGTGATGTTGACAATAACGTTAGTCACCTCCAAAATCTCATGGAAATCTGAAGAGTTCCCAACTCGGAGAGAGTCTATATTTCCAATAAGTGAGATTGGAAGATCATCCGAGGATTCCCTAGCAAGGATAGTGACTGGGATATTTGTTTCTTCTTCGCCCGAATCTCTGAGGCATATTTTCCTAACGATTGTCTACGCTTGGTCAAAATGAGATGGGGACCACTTGGTAGCCGACTCATAGATGTTGGCTAGGTATTTTTCTTTTTGTTGACTTCTGACCATATCTTCTTGTTTTGCAGTTCACAATTTTATTTCTCCGTACCCATAAAATTTATCCGAGGTGTTGAAGACTTTGGCCGCCAAGAAAGTTCATTGGGAAAAGCACATCTCACTGAGAAGAATTGAGAGAGAACGAGCCATTCTCGACATTTTTTCTGTTAGTGCAGAATCTTTGTGTTCAGAAGATACCGAGCCAATCATGGCGAGATGGTCAATCCGTGCGAGGGAAAAGATTAAGGAGAGAGAGGCAGCAAGGCGAGCTACCAAGGCATCTGCAAAACCTGTCACCATCGAGGTGAAAATCCCTGAGGTGACTACTGCTGAGTGATATGCTCAAATTAATATCCTAAAAGTACTAAAGCAGTAGTTGTAGTAAGTTAGGGGTCAAACACAAGAACTCACGGAAACACACAATAGATTATATAGATGAGAATCAAGCTAAGCAATTCAGTTGAAACAAAAAGCAATAGACAGTAAAAGAGTTGTAAAATCAATGGAAGAAAGATAGGTTCAGGGTATTCCTCAGGAAATCAATGAATGCAGATAAACTAACTAATCAGGGTTTAGGTTACGCACGGTTCTTGAACTCAAATCACTAAAGTATAATTAACCAACTGACGTTGCGAGAATTATCTAAGTCTAAATCCTAGAATTCCAAATCTCTTTGCGAATCCTAAAGTCTAAACCAGCTCTTAGTTCAAGTTTGTTTTGTTCACAAAACAACTAAACCAAATCTCTTTGCGAATAGTTATTTTGCTCACCCTAAGCTCTATCAGGTTTCTCAATTGCACTGTCGTGCCTAATCGATTGACCTAAGATCTAAGTTCTAGGTGATCAATCTAGAATTAGCTTTGAGAACAACCTATGGTGAAGAACTAATTCAGATTATGAACCCTAAACAATAAATCAGCCTAGCATTCAAAGAAATCCCTTATGAGAACCCTAAACCTAACAAGAGATCTATTCAGACATGGAAATTGAAGCAATAAACATGACTGAATAAATACTCAAATAGATAATAAGAAAGAGTAACAAGAGGGTTCAAAATCTTCTCTCGGACGAATAGAGTTTCAGATTTGTCTCCCTTCAAAAGCTCTCTCACAAAACCAAATTAAAAATAAAGCATCGCCCTCAAAGTGGCTGTAAAATCCTAATAAATAACATAGGTCACGTTTTGGGGCTTCTTGTAAATAATAAAGTCGTATGGGTAATTTTGTAATTCTTCAACTCTTGAAAAAGTCGCGATCGTGTTTTGCTGCAGTGAGTATTGACCGATACTAGTCAGTATCGATCGATACCGAGGCTTCAAATCGGGTACTCAGCTACACGAACTTCTACTTTGCTTCAAAATGCTCCAAAAATCTCCAATATCTCCAATTATGCTCCAAACGTGCTAAAACCTGTAAAAGACTCTAAAACACTATAAAATAGTAGAAAGACTCTATAAAATGGACTTATATAATGGCTTAAAAGGGGTAAAAACTATGATATATCAACTCCCCCAGACTTAGCCTTTGCTTGCCCTCAAGCAAATAAAAAGCTAAACCAGAGAAAGAGGTTTGAAATCACGGAGACTCACCTGTTCATGAACCATCGCAAATATCATTTTCCCAAAAACCCAAATGTCACCTAATCAGCTCCTGATCTAACCACCATGTACTTCTCCGTAGACATTCGCAGCTTTCCCAGACTCCACACATTATCCCGCAACATTGTTCAAACAAAGCTCTCATCGCTGCAGCCAATGTTCAAGACCCTTCTAGATTCTGTATCATACAATATCACGACAAAAGAATTACCCAATTCACACAATTTTTGGTATTGTTTTCTCTCCCCCAGACTTGTTTCTTATCATGTTGTTTCTTTTTTTTTTTAGATCTGCATATACACATTAAGGTCTGAAACGCGAGTATTGATGGTGTTTGCCACCGAATCTCCGGTTATTTCCTTTCTATGTATCAAAGGCTTAGGCGAATAGTGGTATCACGGCAAATTTTCCTAACCTCGCTTTCAACCTTTGTGTGATTGTTCCTTCACAAGTACAATAATGGGATCGCTGGAAATTTTCCTAGCCCTCTACTCAAAAGAAAGTCATTTCATCTTTTATGCTATTATTTATCAACTTATAACAGGGGAGAGGGATACCATTACTTCAAACACATGGGTTACTTTGTCAGATATGAATGATGAATCAAGCTCTATGAACACTAACCACATTGATGAAGTGCAGAAATTTGGCTCAGGCTTTAGAAGAACTCTGCTGGAGACATGGGTGTTTTCTAGTCAACTAGTCAGTCTTTGGATTTTTCATTAGTCGATCTAGAACTGATCCTGTAACACTAGTCACTCAAAAACAAAATTAGAACAATAGACTCAAGCACAGGATCATAATCTCCAACAAATTTTAGACTCTATAAAACGACAAATTTTTTATTTTTTTTTATTTTATGACTCTAAGAAAAACAAAAATGTTGTCAGCAACTACCTCCCTGATAAATCATGGTTTTTACCCCTTTTAGGCCATGATATAAGTCCATTTTATAGAGTCTTTCTACTATTTTGTAGTGTTTTAGAGTCCTTTACAGGTTTTAGCACATTTGGAGCATAATTGGAGATATTGGAGCTTTCTGGAGCATTTGGGAGCAAAGCAAAAGTTCGTGTAGCTGAGTACCCGATTTGAAGCTTCAGTATCGATCGATACTGACTAGTATCGGTCGATACTCACTGCAGCAAGACACGAGTCGCGACTTTTATGAAGAGTTGAGGAATTGCAAAATCGCCCCCGAAGACTTTATTATTTACAAGAAGGCCCAGTACGTGTTTAGTAGTATTTATTTAGGTTTTACAGCCACATTGGTGGCCACGCTTTCATTAGGCTTTATTTTACTTTAGTTTTTGGAGAGACAACTCTGGACTCCTGTTTCTTATTGATTTCTTGATGATCTATTCAATCATGTTGTTTTCATTCTTCATGTAGGAGTAGATCCACTTTAGGTTTAGGGTTCTCATAAGGGTTTTCTCTGAATGCTAGGTTGATTAGTTGATTATGATTCACCATCTGAATTAGTTCTTCACCATAGGTTGTTCTCAAAGCTAATTCTAGGTTGACGAATCTGGAACTTAGATCTTAGGATAATTGATTAGGCACTAGAGTGCGATTAATTACTTGATAGAACTTAGGGTGAGCAAAATAACTATTCGCAAAGAGATTTGGTTTAGTTATTTTGTGAACAAATCAAACTTGAACTAAAAATTGGTTTAGACTTTAGGATTCGCAAAGAGATTTGGAATTCTAGGATTTAGACTTAGATAGTTTTCGCAACGAGAGTTGGTTAGCTATACTTTAGTGATTTGAGTTTTAGAACCGCGCTAAATCTGAATCCTGTTAGTTAGTTTATCTGCATTCATTGAATTCTTGAGAATTACCATGAGCCTATCTTTCTTCCAATCGACTTACAACACTTTTAATTTACGTATTGCTTTCAATTACATATTTTGGTTTAGCTTAATTCGAATCTATTTAATCTATTGTGTGATATCCTGACTTCTTGTGTTCGACCCCTACATGTACTACAACAACTGCTTTAGTAATTATAGGGTATTAATTTGAGCATATCAAATTTGGCGCCGTTGTCAGGGACTCAATTTCGCCATTAGATTTTAGCTAAGAATTTCGTCTAAATCGTTGAGTATCGATCTACACCCTAGTGGTATCGGTCGATACCCGTCTTGAATTTCGGTTACTTACGTTCTTGACTTTTGTATTTCAGGTGCATGCCTCTTCGTGAAACCAGAATGAACAAGAACACTCCTCTAGTTGACCTGTCAAACGAGCAGCTAGCACAGTTGGAACGTGCAAACAGGAAAGCAAAGAAGCCAGCAGAGATGAACAATCCAGTGGTATTGATTCGTGATGAAGCTGGAGCTTTGAGAGACCAAGAGGGTCAATTGTGCAATGAGAGAGTGCAGCGACTTGATGAAGCTGGAAACATCATTGTCCCTGCAGCTGTTGTGAACGAGGGGAATGATGTGGTTGGTCGTTGTAGAACGATTGGTGAGTACAACAGGCCTGATCAGTTCTATGCCAATCGATCAGCGATTCGCTCTCCTGCTTTTCAGAGAAACGACTTTGAGCTGAAACCTGCATACTTCACTCTTGTGGGTCAGTACCTTTTTTATGGTCTTTATCATGAACACCATATGGATCACATTGAGAGGTTTGAGGATTTGGTTACAAGCATCAAGTACCATGGAGTATCCTATGATTACCTTTTCTGTAAGCTCTTCCCATACTCTCTTGGTGGGGATGCAGCTTATTGGCTGAAACAGCTGCCAGCTGGATCACTGACTACTTGGGAGGAGACTAAAAATGCCTTCATGAACAACTTCTATGATGATGCACGATCCGAGGAGCTCAGGAATAAGATCTTCCTGTTTTCTCAGGGACCAACTTAGGCATTTAAAGCGACTGAGGCATTTAAAGCTGCTTGGCTCAGATTCAGGTCATATCAGAGGGATTGTCCACATCATGGGTTCACTAATGTTCAGCTGCTAGGTCTTTTCTTTAGAGGGATTGATTGGAGATACCAGATGGCTTTGGATGCTGCGAGCAATGGAAATTTCAACACCAGATATCCTGATGATGCTTACGTGCTTATCGAGAACTTGGCGTCTAGCAATAGCACCAAGAATGCAGATATGGAGCGCAAGAAGCAAGCTGGTAACTTGGATAGCAGTCGAATCACATAGGTGAATGCTAAGCTGGATTCAACGCACAATCTGTTGATGGGAAAGACACAAAAAGCGGTCCACTTCGCTGCTGAAGATGAAGTGGATGATGTTAACTATATTGGTGGAGCTGGTTTTGGGTCGAATCAGTTTGTCCAGAATCCATTCCAGAGCAGTGTCTATACCAGGAACTATGAGAGTTCGTCTTATCAACATCTGCCTGTTAAAACCCCAGAGAGCAAGGTTAAGTCTATGCTTGAACATATTCTTCAGGGACAGCAGAAGATGACAGTGGACCTCAATGGTCGATGGACGCTATGTACACATATCTGAATGGGAAAATTGAATCCTTAAGTATTCATCAGAAGATGCTGGAAAGTCAAGTAGCTCAAACTGCAGCAACTGTCAAGGGAAAGGTGGTTCAGGCACATAATGAACACGTCAATGCAATCACCTTAGGAAGTGCTAAAGAGGCCACTACGGTGGTAGGAAAGGGTTTGAATGCAGGAATTTTCGATGATCTTGTAGAAGATGACGATGAGGATTCAGAAAATCGCAGGGTATCGACAAACACCACAGAGTATCGATCGACACCAGTCCAAACACTTTCACGGGAAATCTGAAAACCCATGTATCGATCGATACCATCCCTGTATCGATCGACACGACCCTGCAGTCGTGAAGACACCTGAGTTGACGCTAGAGAGAGTTTACAAACCTAAGGCGCCATACCCCATGCCACCCAGACACCTCAGAGACCCCATTTCTCCAAAGCAGCTGCTTGGCTTTGAGAAGATGGTACGAAGGATTCCCCACACACTGACTTTTGAAGACGCTCTAGAGTACCGCCCTCTACTGAGTCACTTCCAAGATTGCAGAGAAACTCTGGAAGAGATCGAAGTACTCTTTATCAAGGTAAGAAGCAAGTCACTACCGCTGAGGCAGTTCACTAAGAGGGAACACCCAGGAATATTCTCAGTTCCATGCTCTATCTCTGGAGTTGAATTCAAAGAGTCTCTCGTTGACTCAGGGGCTAGCGTCAATGTCATATCAAGGGTAATTGCAGAGGGATTAGGAGCTGATATTCGATCTCCCAAGACATCTATCACATTCGCGAACTCTTCCACATCGGTTCCATACGGTACAATCCCTGATTTGATGGTTAAAGTAGGAGACTGTCTGGTTCCTACCGATTTTCAGGTTGTGGAGATGCATGCAAGGTCTAGTACACCTTTGATTCTTGGAATACCGTTCATGACTACGGCTGGTGCAATTATGGATATGCCCAGTAAGAGAATCGCGTTCTCATATATTGACGAACATGTGTACTACAAGGCCATTCCTATTAGAGGAACTCCCACACATATCTCTTGCATCACCATTTTTACAGGAGAGACGTTGGTAGTTGATCTTTTCAAAGAGCCTCCTGACAAGCCAACTGTCATAGACCTTCTAAATAGTCCTTCTGTCATCACCAAGAAAGACGTCAAAACATCTAAGGCAAAGAAGAAGGTGAAGAGCAAAGGAGTGAAGGGTGCTGCTTCTATGACTTTAATCCCTCAGAAGTGTGATGGAAATTCGATTGAATATAAGGTGAAGTGCAAAGGAACCTCCAAACCATTCTATAAGGCTAGAATTATTCTTACTTCGGAACTAAAAGAGAAAGGAAATGAGGTTGTTGAGAGCATATTGAGCAAAACTATGAAGCTGGCGATGTCAAGTTGTGGAGCTTGTTTGGGAGCAAGTTCTCATTTTTATCCTGACTGATCGTCCGTAATGTCAAGCTCGTGACGTAAAACAAGCGCTTGGTGGGAGGCAACACACTGGTGAGTCTGTACATAAGTCTTTTATTTCAGTATTTTTCGTTTTTGTGTCTTGTGTTTACGTGTAAATCAGATGAAAAAGGTCAGTGTCGACCGATACCATCACTGGTATCGATCGACACCAGGAGAAACAAACGTTGCATGGTCCTTGTATCGATCGACACCAGTAATGGTATCGGTCGATACCCAACGCACAGGTAAGTTCTCTGATTTTCATGTCTTCACTCAGCTGTTTTGCTTTCTTTCACTGACTCTAGACTAGATAATACTGGGGACATTGTTGTTTAAGTCTGGGGGAGGTAGTTGCTGACAGCGTTTTTGTTTTTCTTAGAGTCATAAAAAAAAAATTTGTCGTTTTATTGAGTCAAAATTTTGTTAGAGATTATGATCATGTGCTTGAGTCTATTGTTCTGATTTTTTTTTTTGAGTGACCAGTGTTACAGGATCAGTTCTAAATCGACTAATGAAAAATCCAAAGACTAACTAGTTGACTAGAAAACAGCCATGTCTCCAGCAGAGTTCTTCTAAAGCCCGAGCCAAATTTCTGCACTTCATCAATGTGGTTAGTGTTCATAGATCTTGATTCATCAAAACGGTCAATTCCTACCTGAACTATTCCAAATGGTGTAGATTAATACCTGGAAAATTTAGGTGTCCAATTTCATACCTCAACTTTTGATAATTTAAATTTTCATACCCGAATTAATGTTTTTTTGGCCAAAACCAACTTTGACCCAAACTCCATTAATCAAACCCGTTAAATTATTAACGGAAATACAGAGTTTGCAAAACGACGTCGTTTTTATGAGTATTGTGTTAAAAAAACAAACAAAAACAGAGGGTGGGACTCGAACTCACAACTGTAAGATTATAACATATGTTACACAACCAAATCTGCTAGACAGACATTTGATTCATAAAGAAAACAACAGTTTATATTTACGTTACACAATTTTTTTCTTTATATTTCTTTTTCCGCAGGAAATCGGGGATTTTTTCAAACCTCTAATTATATGTATTTTTTTACGTTTTTTTTTTTTTTTAAATATTCGTGTAATGCAAAAAATTTGCCGGTCTACGTTTGCAAAAAAAAAGATAGCATGTGGACCCATCGAACCAGAATGGATCTGAACCGTCGATAAGAACATCCAACGATCACAACCAATCAATCATAAACCCTAGCCTTTCTGTGTTCCCTCTCTTCTTGTCAAAAGTCAAAATGAGAAACTCGTTCCAGCAGAATTGGTCGAGTGTAAAATATGTAGCCTTATTGTTGTGGGTTCGAATCCCACCTTGTGTTTTCTTTTAAAAAAATTCATCAAAACGACGTCGTTTTGCCAACTTAGATTTTCGGTTAATAATTTAACAGGTTTGACTAACAGAGTTCGGGTCAAAGTTGGTTTTGGCCACACAAAAAAAGTTCAGGTATGAAAATTCAAATTATCAAAAGTTGAGGTATGAAATTGGACACCTAAATTTTTCAGGTACTAATCCGCACCATTTGAAATAGTTTGGGTAGGAATTGGCCGTTTTCCCCATTCATATCTGACAAGACAAAGGAACCCATGTGTTTGAACTAATGGTATCCCACTCCCCTGTTATAAGTTGATAAATAAGAGCATAAAAGATGAAATGACTTTCTTCTGAGTAGAGGGCTAGGAAAATTTCCAGCGATCCCATTATTGTACTTGTGAAGGAACGATCACACAAAGGTTGAAAACGAGGTTAGAAAAATTTCCCGTGATACCACTATTCGCCTAAGCCTTTGATACATAGAGAGGAAAGAACCGGGGATTCGGTGGCAAACACCATCAATACTCGCGTTTCAGACCTTAATGTGTATATGCAGATCTAAAAAAAAGAGAAAGAACATGATAAGAAACAAGTATGAGGGAGAGAAAACAATACCAAAAATTGTGTGAATTGGGTAATTCTTTTGTCGTGATATTGCATTATAAAGAATCTAGAAGGTTCTTGAACATTGGCTGCAGCGATGAGAGCTTTGTTTGAACAATGCTGCGGGATAATGTGTGGAGTCTGGGAAAGCTGCGAATGTCTACGGAGAAGTACATGGTGGTTAGATCAGGAGCTGGTTAGATGACATTTGGGTGCTTGGGAAAAGGATATTTGCGATGGTTCATGAACAGGTGAGTCTCCGTGTTTTCAAACCTCTTTCTCTGGTTTAGCTTTCTATTTGCTTGAGGGCAAGCAAAGGCTAAGTCTGGGGGAGTTGATATATCATGGTTTTTACCCCTTTTAGGCCATGATATAAGTCCATTTTATAGAGTCTTTCTACTATTTTGTGTTGTTTTAGGGTTTTTAACAGGTTTTAGCACGTTTGGAGCATAATTGGAGATATTGGAGCTTTCTGGAGCATTTTGGAGCAAAACAAAAGTTCTTGTAGCTGAGTACCCGATTTGAAGCTTCAGTATCGATCGATACTAACTAGTATCGGTCGATACTCACTGCAGCAAGACACGAGTCGCGACTTTTATGAAGAGTTAAGGAATTGCAAAATTGCCTCAGAAGACTTTATTATTTACAAGAAGGCCCAGAACATGTTTAGTAGTATTTATTTAGGTTTTACAGCCACTTTGGTGGTCACGCTTTCATTAGGCTTTATTTTACTTTGGTTTTTGGAGAGACAACTCTGAACTCCTGTTTCTTATTGATTTCTTGATGATCTATTCAATCATGTTGTTTTCATTCTCCATGTCTGACTAGATCCACTTTAGGTTTAGGGTTCTCATAAGGGTTGTCTCTGAATGCTATGTTGATTAGTTGATTAGGATTCACCATCTGAATTAGTTCTTCACCATAGGTTGTTCTCAAAGCTAATTCTAGGTTGACGAATCTAGAACTTAGATCTTAGGATAATTGATTAGGCACGAGAGTGCGATTAATTACCTGATAGAACTTAGGGTGAGCAAAATAACTATTCGCAAAGAGATTTGGTTTAGTTGTTTTGTGAACAAATCAAACTTGAACTAAAAGCTGGTTTAGACTTTAGGATTCACAAAGAGATTTGGAATTCTAGGATTTAGACTTAGATAGTTTTCGCAACGAGAGTTGGTTAGCTATACTTTAGTGATTTGAGTTTAAGAACCGCGCTAAATCTGAATCTTGTTAGTTAGTTTATTTGCATTCATTGAATTCCTGAGAATTACCCTGAGCCTATCTTTCTCCCAATCGACTTACAACACTTTTAATTTACGTATTGCTTTCAATTAAATCTTTTGGTTTAGCTTAATTTGAATCTATTTAATCTATTGTGTGATATCCTGAGTTCTTGTGTTCGACCCCTACATATACTACAACAACTGCTTTAGTACTTATAGGGTATTAATTTTAGCATATAACTCCCCCAGACTTAAACAACATTGTCCCCAGTGTTATATAGTCTAGAGTTGGTGAAAGAAAACAAAACAGCTGAGTGAAGACGTGAAAATCAGAGAACTTACCATTACTGGTGTCGATCGATACAAGGACCATTGGTCGATGCGACATCTATTTCTCCTGGTGTCGATCGATACCAGTGATGGTATCGGTCGACACGGACCTTTTTCATTTGATTTACACATAAACCAAAGATACAAAAACGAAAAATACTAAGATAAAAGACGTATATACATACTCACAAGTGGGTTGCCTCCCACCAAGCGCTCATTTAACGTCATTAGCTTGACTGTACCGCCATTCAACTGTGGGTGCATCATCCAAAGGCATTATCTGCCCTATTGGAATCTCGGCTTTCGCCCAATAGTGTTTCACCCTCTGTCCATTGACAGTAAATTCCTCGCCTGTAGGACTAATCAGGACAACGGCACCATGTGGTCTGACCTCCTTGATTGTGAAGGGACCTGACCAACTAGAACGCAGTTTACCAGGAAACCATTGCAAACGAGAGTTATACAGAATTACTTAGTCGTTCGGCTCGAAATGTCTGGAGATGATCTTTTTATCATGATAGGCTTTAGTTCTCTCCTTGTACAGCTTCAAGTTCTCATAGGCGTGGTGCCTAATCTCATCCAACTCCTTTAGCTGAATCAATCTCCTCTCAGCAGCAGGTTTGATGTCGAAGTTCAGCCACTTCGTCGCCCATGCTGCCTTGTGCTCGATCTCCACTGGGAGGTGACATGCTTTCCCATACAGCAAGTGAAATGGTGTAGTACCCAGTGGTGTTTTGAAAACAGTTATGTAAGCCCATAGTGCGTCATCCAGCTTCGTAGACCAATCCTTCCTAGAAGTACCCACTGTCTTCTCCAAAATCTCCTTGATTTGCCTGTTGGGGACCTCTACTTGCCCACTGGTTTGAGGGTGATATGGAGTAGCCACACGATGATTGACACCATGCTTCTTCAGCAACTTCTCAAAAACTTTGTTAATAAAGTGGCTGCCACTATCACTTATAACAATACGCGGCACTCCAAATCGTGGGAAAATGATGGTCTTAAACAGCTTAAGAACCACCGCAGAGTCATTGGTTGGACTAGCAATCGCTTCCACCCATTTGGACACATAGTCCACAGCAACCAGGATATTTCTATTTTTGTGTGACGAGGGAAAGGGACCCATAAAGTCGATGCACCAACAATCGAAAACTTCAACCTCAAGGATGAAATTATGTGGCATCTCATGCCTCTTGCTGATCTTCCCTCTCCTCTGACAGACATCACACTGTGAGATATATGCATGCGCATCTCTGAACATAGTAGGCCACCAGAAGCCTGCTTGAAGAACTTTGGACACTGTCATGAAAGTAGCAAAGTGTCCAGCATACTCAGACCCATGACAATGAAAAAGAATTGCATGCACCTCAGACTCTGCAACGCATCTTCTGTAGATACCATCTGAGCAGTGCTTGAATAGGTAAGGCTCATCCCAGAATAATCTCCTCATCTCTCGCATAAACTTCTTCCTCGCATAGTTTGTGGGATGCTTTGGCTCAGTCTCTACAGCAAGGTAGTTGGCAATGTCAGGGTACCATGGTCGAGCAGGACTAGATACAGCAGCTAGATAGGCGGCATAAGAGTCAAAGTGCTCTGTAGGCAAAATAGGTCCAAACCGTGTCGGGTACCGACCGATACTAGGTGAGTATCGATCGATACTGAAGGTCTACACTCGCGAAAAGTGCAGATTTTCAGAACAAACATCCTGAAGCTGAGCTTCAATGAAGTAGATACCCTCCTCTGGCAAGAAATCAACAATAGGTACGACTTCATCGACCTTTATTCGCGATAGGTGGTCACTAATGCCATTCTCAACTCCCTTCTTGTCCTTGATCTCGATATCGAACCCTTGGAGCAAAAGTACCCATCGGCAAAGACGAGGCTTGAGGTCCTTGTTCTTCAGCAGGTATTTGAGAGCATCATGGTCTGTGTGAACAATAAACTTGCTCTCAATCAAGTAGGACCGAAATTTCTTAAAAGAGAAAACAACTGCAAGTAACTCCTTCTCAGTGGTGCTGTAATTCCGTTGAGCATCATCCAACGTTCTGCTGGCATAATAAATAGCATGGAGCTTCTAGTATTTCCTCGGACCCAACATAGCTCCAACATCAAAATCACTTGCATCGCACATAACCTCAAAAGGTAAACTCCAATCAGGTGGTTGGACAATAGGAGCACTCACCAATGCCTTCTTAATCTCCTCGAAGGCTGCAAGGCAATCAGATGTGAAATCAAATTTGACTTCCTTACATAACAGGGCTGTGAGTGGGCATGCAAGCTTAGAGAAATCCTTGATGAGCCTCCTGTAAAACCCAGCATGACCAAGGAAGCTTCGAATCTCAGATACAGATCGTGGAGGTTGCAGGCTTGTCATGACCTGAATCTTAGCTTTGTCAACTTCGATCCCTGCCTTAGAAACCTTGTGCCCAAGAACAATGCCATCTTGTACCATGAAGTGGCAGTTCTCCCAATTAAGAACCAAGTGCTTCTCCTGGTGACTCGCTAACCTCTCCAGCATCTGGTCGATGAATGGCAATGGGAAATGATCCTTCCTTGTAGCTGCATTCAGCTTCCTGTAGTCAATACACATCTTGTGACCAGTGATTGTCCTTGTAGGGATCAGCTCATCCTTCTTATTCTTCACCACATTTATACCTCCTTTCTTAGGCACAACGTGAACTGGACTAACCCAAGAACTATCTGAGATGGCATAGATAATTCCTGCTTCCAACAGCTTCATCACTTCCTTCCTGACCACTTCCTTCGGGTTCGGATTCAGCCTCCTCTGGCACTCAATCGAAGACTTTGACTCATCCTCCAGGTGAATCCGATGCATGCACAAGTCTGGTGCTATACCTGAAATATCATCAAGATAATAGCCAAGAGCTTTGCGATACTTGCGCAGCTTGCTCAGCAGTAAGGTAATCTCAGCGTTGTTCATAGAAGCATTAACAATCACAGGGTATGTGGAATTAGGACCAAGAAAAACATACTTCAATGCGGCTGGGAGTGGCTTGAGTTCAAGCTTAGGAGCTTTCTCCTCACTCCAATCACCAAGCTCACCAGCGTTCTTAGGAGTTTCGGCCAACTCCTCTATCGCACACGCCTGGTATCGATAGATATTGTCGGTATCGATAGATACTGCATCAGTCAGATCGAGCATCTTGGCGTATCCAGCAGCTACATCTCCCAGCAACTCCTTTGAGACATCAGAGTACACCAGTGCTCTCTCCAATGGATCTTCAGAGTGCATCTCCAGAAAGTACTCCTCTGCTATGTCACTGAAGGTGTCCACATAGAACGTCTGCCCATCGATGGTTAGTCTCATCATCATATTTTCCATGTTAAAGGACATCACCAAATCACCGATGTTGAGAGCTATCTGTCCATTCTTGCAATTGATATATCATGGCTTTTACCCCTTTTAGGCCATGATATAAGTCCGTTTTATAGAGTCTTTCCATTATTTCGTAGTGTTTTAGAGTCCTTTACAGGTTTTAGCACGTTTGGAGCATTATTGGAGATATTGCAGTTTTATGGAGCATTCTGGAGCAAAACTGAAGTCTGGTGACAAAGTATCCGATCAAAGCGTCAAGCATCGATCGATACCCCTTTGTATCGATCGACACCCATCGAGGAGGTTACAAGTCGCGACTTTTAATGAAGTTTGACGAATTGCAGAACATACCCAGAAGACTTTAATATTTACAAGAAGACCCCAATTCGTGTTTAGACTATTTAATTAGGTTTTACAGCCACTTTGTTGGCTATGCTTTATTTTTGCTTTGAATTGTAAGAGAGCTTTTGAAGGGAGACAAGTCTGAAACTCTTTTCGTCCGAGAGAAGATTTCGAACCCTTTTGTTACTCTTTCTTATTTTCTATTGAGTATTTATTCAAACGTGTTTATTGGTTCAATTTCCATGTCTGAGTAGATCCACTTTAGGTTCAGGGTTCTCATAAGGGTTTTCTCTGAATGCTAGGTTTATTAGATATTAGGATTCACCATCTGAATTAGTTCTTCACCATAGGTTGTGTTCAAAGCTAATTCTAGGTTGACGAATCTGGAACTTAGATTTTAGGATAATTGATTAGGCACGACAATGCGATTAATTACCTGATAGAACCTTAGGTGAGAAAAATAACTATTCGCAAAGATATTTGGTTTAGTTGTTTTGTGAACAAATCAAACCTGATCTAAAAGCTGATTTAGACTTTAGGATTCGCAAAGAGATTTGGAATTCCTAGGATTTAGATTTAGATAATTCTCGCAACGACAGTTGGTTAATTATAGCTTAGTGATTTGAGTTCAAGAACCGCGCTAAATCTGAATCATATTAGTTAGTTTACTTGCATTCATTGATCTCCTGAGAAATACCCTGAGCCTATATTTCTCCCATCGAATTTACAACTCATTTACTGCTTATCGCTTTTACTTCCATCTGAACTGCTTAGCTTGATTCGATACTATACAATCTATTGTGTGATTTCTCTGAGTCTTTGTGTTCGACCCCTACTTTACTGCATCAACTGCTTTAGTACTTTTAGGGTATTAATTTGAGCATATCAGCAATCGATCAAGGTTCCAGTAGTTGCAAGGAATGGTCTGCCCAGGATAAGAGGATCCTTAGGCTCAACATCGTACTTCAGGACGTTGAAATATGTTGGGATCAAGCAATTGACAATCTTGATTGGGACATCTTCTATTAGTCCCTCTAGAAGTCGCACTGAGCGATCAGCAAGTACCAGCGAAATCCTTGTAGATTGGAAATATGTCATCCCCATTCGCTTAGCAACTGAGTGTGGCATGAGGTTCACACTCGACCCAATATCGCAGAGAGAACACTAGAATCTCTCTGTGAAGATAGTGCAATCCAAAACAAAACTACCTGGGTCTGGTAGCTTTTTGGGAATTTTGTTGAGTAGAATCGCATTGCACTCAGCTGTAATCATCATGACACCTTCCTCAAGGTTGACATTGCTAGACACCATCTTCTTCACGTACCTCCTGAAAGCTGGAGAAGCCTTAATAGCATCAACAAAAGGAAGCTCCACAACCAACTTATCTAACATAGTTTTGCATCTGGCATCCTCCCATTCCTTCTTTGTCATCTTAGGAGGCATAGGATAAGGTATTTTGGGTTTGTACACCCTCTCCTTGACAATCTCTGGTTTCTTCTCGACATGCGCCTCAGTATTGACCAACTCATAAGGAGTATCGATCGATACACGAGATTTTGGATCCCCTCGTTCAGGTGTCTGGACTGGTATCGATCAACACAGGCTGGTATCGATCGATACACGGGGATTTTCAGTATCTCAGTCGTCATCTTCAGCAAGATCGACGAAAGTCTCTGCAATTGGGTTGTTCTTCACTCCTGTAATCACCTCTTTTTCACTCCTCAAGGTGATGGCATTGATGTGTGCTCTTGGATTCTAGTTTTCCCTGGAAGAAAACCTTCCGGCCTCTTCACAGCTGCTGCTGTCTGAGCAACCTGATTTTCCAGCTTCTTCTAAGAGACATTGAGAGCGTCAATTTTCCCATTCAGATCAGTGTACAGAGAGTCCATCTTCCCATTGAAATCCACTTGCAGCTTTTTCTGTCCCTGAAGAATTTGTTCAAACATGGATTCCATCTTACTCTCTGTGGACTTTGGAGAGATGGGTTGGTACGAAGAGTTCCCATAATTGCGAGTGAAATCGTTGCTCTGGAGTGGTTTCTGAGCAAATTGTTTTGCTCCAAAGACAGATTGGTACCCAAATCGCTGACCCTGAAAACTAGAACCACCAACGTAGTTAACATCCTCCACTTCATCTTCATCGATATTATCGACTCCATCAGCAAAGTGTACAGTCTTCTTGGACTTTCCGATCAGAAGATTGTGCATAGAATCCAGCTTGGCTTGAACCTCAGTAATCTGTGATCCATCCATGTTCCTATTCGGTCTCTTTCGCTCAAAGTCTGCATTTTTGGTGCTATTGCTAGATGCCAAATTCTCAATAAGCACATAAGCATCATCTGGATACCTGGTATTGAAATTCCTATTGCTCAAAGCATCCAAAGCCATCTGATACCTCCAATCAATCCCTCTGAAGAAGAAACCCATCAGCTGAACATCAGAGTACCCGTGATGTGGATAATCTCTCTGGTATGATCTGAATCTCGTCAAAGCAGCCTTGAATGCCTCAGTAGGTCCTTGAGAAAACTGGGAGATCTTGTTCCTCAGATCCTCGGATCGTGCATTATCATAGAAGTTGTTCTGGAAAGCAGTCTTAGTCTCTTCCCAAGTAGTCAGTGATCCAGGAGGTAACTGCTTCAGCCAGTAAGTTGCATCTCCACCAAGAGAGTATGGGAAGAGCTTGCAGAAGAGGTAATCATAGGACACTCCATTTATCTTGATGCTAGTGACCAAATCCTCAAACCTCTCAATATGGTCCTTGGGATGTTCATTGGAAAGACCATGAAAAGGGTGTTGACCCACAAGAGTGTAGTGTGCAGATTTCAGCTCAAAGTCATTCCTCTGAAAAGTAGGAGGACGAACCACTGATCGATTAGAATAAAACTGATCAGGCCTATTGTACTCACCAATTGTTCTACCACGATTAACCACAACATTCCCTGCGTTCGCGTTCCCGGCGACGTTCCCAGCGATAATCTTCTCGACAACAGGAGAAGGTGGAATGATGTTCCCCTCTCCATCCAATCGTTGCCCTCGCGCATTGCACAACTGACCCTCTTGGTCTCTGTAAGCACCAGCTCCATCTTGAACTAAAACCACTGGATTGTTGTTCATCTCTGCTGGTTTCTTTGCTCTTCTGTTTGTGCGTTCCACAAGTGCTAGCTGCTCCAATGATAGTTCAACTAGCTGAGTGCTCTTGTTCCTTCTGGTTTCACGAATAGGCATAAACCTGAAAACAAAAGTCAAAAAACACGATGAGTATCGACCGACACTGGGTGGTGTCGATCGATATTAACAAAAAGAAAACGACGAGTATCGACCGACACTAGTTAGTATCGATCGATACCGACGAACTTAGTCAAAATTCTCAAACTAAAATCTAATGGCGAATTGAGTCCCCGAAAACGGTGCCAAATTTGATATGCTCAAATTAATACCCTAAAAGTACTAAAGCAGTAGTTGTAGTAAGTTAGGGGTCGAACACAAGAACTCACGAAAATACACAATAGATTATATAGATGAGAATTAAGCTAAGCAATTCAGTTGAAACAAAAACATATACACAGTAAAAGAGTTGTAAAATAAATGGAAGAACGATAGGTTCTGGGTATTTCTCAGGAAATCAATGAATGCAGATAAACTAACTAATCAGGGTTCATGTTACGCACGGTTCTTGAACTCAAATCACTAAAGTATAATTAACTAACTGTCGTTGCGAGAATTATCTAAGTCTAAATCCTAGAATTCCAAATCTCTTTGCGAATCATAAAGTCTAAACCAGCTCTTAGTTCAAGTTTGATTTGTTCACAAAACAACTAAACCAAATCTCTTTGCGAATAGTAATTTTGCTCACCCTAAGTTCTATCAGGTTTCTCAATTGCACTGTCGTGCCTAATTGACTGACCTAAGATCTAAGTTCTAGGTGATCAATCTAGAATTAGCTTTGAGAACAACATATGATGAAGACTAATTCAGATTATGAACCCTAAACAATAAATCAACCTAGCATTCAAAGAAATCTCTTATGAGAACCCTAAAACTAACAAGAGATCTACTCAGACATGGAAATTGAAGCAATAAACATGACTGAATAAATACTCAAATAGATAATAAGAAAGAGTAACAAGAGGGTTCGAAATCTTCTCTCGGACGAACATAGTTTCAGATTTGTCTCCCTTCAAAAGCGCTCTCACAAAACCAAAGTAAAAATAAAGCATCGCACTCAAAGTGGCTGTAAAATCCTAATAAATAACTTAAGTCACGTTTTGGGGCACCTTGTAAATAATTAAGTCTTCTGTGCAATTTTGCAATTCTTCAACTCTTGGAAAAGTCGCGATCGTGTTTTGCTGCAGTGAGTATCGACCGATACTAGTCAGTATCGATCGATACCGAGGCTTCAAATCGGGTACTCAACTACACGAACTTCTGCGTTGCTCCAAAATGCTTCAGAAAGCTCCAATATCTCCAATTATGCTCCAAACGTGCTAAAACCTGTAAAATACTCTAAAACATTACAAAATAGTAGAAAGGCTCTATATAACGGACTTATATCATGGCTTAAAAGGGGTAAAAATCATGATATATCACTGAGGTGAATGTCACCAATGATGCCAGAAAGGATCCTGCCAATTCTTCTGAACCTCCTGCTTCTTCCAACGAGGCGAGGAAGACGGTGTTAGCTCTTCCCCTATTTTCCATACCTCATGCTTCCACCTTGATGAAGCATAACGAGGCGCCGAAGTGAAAGCATTCTGCCTCGGAAGGTGATCGTGATAAAGTTATCGTGACCGAGAAGGTTGACAAGAAAAAGAGACGTATGGCCCTTCTCGTGTCCGATCCCGCGTCATCCGAGCTGATTGTGAGTGATTCTTCTGCATCTGCTACTTTATTTTTGGTGATCAATGGCCCTGGCATCCATATTCCTCCTCCCGATACGTTTGCGAATGGGAAGGTTTATGCTAACATGTCGCAGCGGGGCACCAAGGTATGGCTGAATTTTTGTTTAAAAACTTTTTAAGTGTTTTGCTCAAACTTATTTATTTATCTTCTTTGTAGTTTATGGCGTCCATCAACGAGCTGATGGCTGCTTACGAATCGGACTCTCATCACGACAAGCGCCGAGTCGACGAGGCGAGGAAAGATGCCTCGACAATGAAAAACAAATTTGGTGAAGCAGAGAAGAAACTAGTTCTTGCCTCTACCAAGATCACGGCTCTCGAGGGAGAGAAAAATGTTTTGAAAGAAGAATCGGCTCGGTCCACAAGCTTTGCACTTCGATTGGAGGAGCAATGGACGAAGTTGACTACCGAGGTGCTTCCCTGAAGAGGCAGTTCGAACCGAAGGATGCTCTGCACGAGGCCAACGTTAAGAACGCTTGGAAGGAGACGAAACGTGAACTGGCACAGAAGTTCGAGGGTCGGTTTTCGAAAGTGGAGGCGAGCATTGAGAATCTAAAGGCCGCTAAGGATAAAGAGCTTGAGTTAGCTTTTATTTTTTCTTCGTTGTAAGGTCTTTACTACCTGTCTTTCCTTAGATTTCGCTTTAGTTTTTGTTTTGTTCCAAACATGTGCCTGGACGGCTTTATCCATTTTATCTTATTGGATTTTGATTTTTGTCATATCTCTTTATCGCTTTTAGCTTTTAAACAGGTTTCAGTAATAACGAAACGAGGTGTTTAATGATAATGAAAAAGAAGTGTTTGATGATAATAAAAACGAAGTTTTTGTACTCTGAATTTTTGAGCTTATTTTGGCTTAAATAGAATATGTCGAACGTATTCAAATATCTCATACTAAGTGGTGTGTTCTGAGACGATCCGCTTAGTATTATGTGTTAAGATGTCGAAGACAGTGTGCTGATAAGCAAGGTGATGACTGGGTTTTAGATTTTACTTTGGTTTTAGGGCTTGTGATGTAAACTCGACTTACATACCCGTTTGGATAGTAAAACTTTGAGTAGTTCGGTCGAGATATATCTTTTCCTTGCTCTGGACTAGATATATCCGCCTTTAATTTATATAGCGCGTTTTAATCCGCGATGGATTATATTAGAACCCTAATCCATATAGGATAAAGTGGTTGAAATCCAAAAAGGATGGTGTGAGTTCATTGTTGTGGCCAGCAACAGACGAAATTGACAAGATAGAGTTGTATTGATATAAAACTTAAGAGTCTGCAAAAGATCGCGTTTACAAAAAATGGGAGTATATGTGTATACGCACCCACTCCCTCCCCCCCACTCCTTTTAGAGGGGGATAACTGAACCTTTCCGAAGATTGGTTGCCTATGTACCATTTGTAGGGATCAAGCCGTCCCTTAGTTCATGGATAAGATAATATGGTTTAGTGATAGTACTTCTTCAGATGTATTACGTTCCACGATCTTGGTATTGGAACGTCATACATGTTGGCGAGCTCGTACACTGCTAGGCGAACCACCTTGGTTACTTTGTAAGGTCCTTCCCAATTGGATCACTCCTTTCCAGCAATGCGTTCTGATGTGTTCTAAAAAACTTTCCGAACGACCAAGTCTCCCTCGTTGAACATCCGACTTTGAACATTGGAATTGTAGTATTTGGCCGTTGTTTGCTGGTAATTCTGAATACGTATGAGTGCTTGATTGTGTCGTTCATTCACTAAGTCCAGCTCGTCGAGAAGCATCAAGTGATTAAGTCCCTCTTGCCCGGGAAGGAGTATGCATCGTACTCCAAGAAATTTCACCTCGGGAGGAATAATGCACTGCATTCCGTAAACAAGAGCAAAGGTTGTCTCTCATGTAGCTCAGCGCAAGGTAGTTCGATGAGACCATAGTACGCCTTCAAGCTCGTCGGCCCATCGGCCTTTCTTCTCGTCGAGGCATTTTTCTAACCATCAAGGATAGTCTGGTTGGCTGCTTCTGCTTGTCTGTTTCCTTGTGGGTAACATGGTGTTGACTTGCTCAGCTGTATCTTCCATTTCTTGCAAAACGCCTCGAATCTTGTTGAGATAAATTGAGACCCGTTATCAGTGAGATAAATTGTGTCGGCATATGATGTTCTTCGAGACGAAATGTTCCACTTGACCGTCTTTGATGTTGGAATATGAATCTACTTCGACCCACTTTGAAAAGTAATCTGTCAAAACTAACAAAAATCTCTTATGCTTGGATTGGTGAAGTGGGCCGACGATGTCCATAGACCATCGCATAAATGGATAGGGTGAGGAGATTGATGACAGCAACTCGGTTGGTTGATGAATCATCAGGGCATGTCGTTGATATTTCTCGCACTTCATGGAGAATTTATCGCAATATTGTACCATGGTTGGCCAGTAGTAGCCGTGATGTTTGATTTTGATTGCTAAGGCTCTTCCGCCGGAATGGTTTCCACATGAATTGCTATGGACTTTGTCCATGATCTTCCTTGCTTGCGAGCCTTCAATGCAGGTCATTAGTGGTCCTGAGAATCTCCATTTGAAAATCTCTCCTTAACATGATGTATCAGGCTGCTTGAGTTTTGCGTTTTCGGGAAGCCTACTTGTCGGGTGGCACTTCTCCATTCATGATGTAAGTGCGAATAGGTCTCATCCATTCTTTATCGCATCCATATTCTCCTTCTTGTTGCACATCTTCTTCCATTTGATCGCATCGTTCTTGTTGGGTGGGTTGTCTGGTGGGTCGATTAAGTTGACGGTTTTGTTTGCGTTTATGCTTGGTTTTTTGATGAACTCGACTGGAATGACTCTTTTCAAGCTGGGAACGAAAGTTGATGCTAGAGCCGCCAATGCGTCTGCTTGGGTGTTTTCGCCACGGGGTATTCGAGTAAGCTCGAATTCTTTGAAATTTTTGGCCAGCTCCTGGACGACTTTCAAGTAGGCCTCCATCATTTTTTCTCTGGCTTAGTACTCTCCATTGAATTGATTTGCTACCAGCTAGGAATCGCAGAATGCATGGATGTTTTAGATTTTGATTCAGTGTGCGAGCTTTAATCCAGCGATCAAGGCTTCATATTCTGCTTCGTTGTTAGATGCTGGAAACGCTAGCCAGAATGATTGTTCCAAAATCTTGCCAGTAGGTGAAGTTAGACGAATTCCTACTCTGTATCCTTGCTTTGAGGATGAACCGTCAACATGATGTGTTCAAATAGAGCTAGGTGTTGGCTCCTCTACTCCTTCTGCTGAGAGCTCGACTAGAAAATCTGCTAGGACTTGAGACTTCACGAAGGTTTTGTTCTTGTACTCGATGTCGTACTCGCGGAGTTCTACGGCCCATTTTGCTAGTCTTCCTTATTGGCTCAGACTATGTAAGATTGTTCATACGGGAAAATTGGACAGCACCACGATAGAGTGTGATTGAAAGTACGACATCAGCTTCCGAGCGGACATCACATATAGTTTCATAATTTAGTCCATTTTAGCATTCATTTAAGTTAGTTTTTACATCCTTATAGCATTCATTTCATGGTTTTGATATATTTTGCATTAGTTTTAGAGTTAGTGAGTTTTAGGAGTTGTTATTGCATACCTTGGAGCATTTGGAGTGTTTCTAGGTACCTTTGGGCTTAGAGAGGCTTAATGGAGTTTGGAGAAAGATCTAGGAGCAAGAGGGACCAGTTTGGAGCAAGAGATATGTCCAAAAATCAAGGAAAATGTAGTGGCCATCCAAAGTGTCTGAAAGATCGTGCCAGATGAGGGCTTTCCATTTTGATTTAGTTTCGTACATCTTGATGAAAATCGTAGATAATCAAGTTCGCTTTCGTTTGGGACATTTTTCAAGTCTTTCCGAATAGCCGTTCAAGAGATACAACAAATTTAGTGAGAATATGTCTTTCTGGCGGACAGAAGGACTACCATATCGGGATGCTTTACCGGACATGAGCACTCTGAAATGGACCCCTAGTGTTCCTACTAGTTTCATTATCGGGGTCTTGCATCGGGGAGATGCATGCCGATGCAGTCTTACCCGTAGCTCGGTGATAACACCGTATTTTTACCCATTTTAGTATCTATTTTAGAATAATTTAATAAGTGGTTCATTCTCTTTTACATATTTTTATTAAGGTTTTCGTATATTTGTAGTTTCAAGACTCTTTTCAGGTTACTTAGGTGAAAACATTGCAAATTGGAGACAACCCATATTTTTAGCTCAGAGTCAAATCGTCAGAAGTTCAATTGCCAAAGAGGTTATTCTCACCGTCTGATCCAACACAAATTTGGAGATATTCAAGAAGGACCAGCTACCTTTCCATTCCAACAGATTTTAGGACGATCCAACGGTTCATCAAGATCAAGACGTACCATCAGGCCACTCCCGGAGCAGCCACAACAGCGGCCAAGAGGCAATCCGCCGCGGCCAGGAAGCCTCCACCCCCGGCCAAGTGAAGATCCGCCACGGCCAGACACCCTGGACCCCCGGCCAAGCTAATTCCATCCCGTAACCCCAATTTCAAGGCCCGTTCTATTCCTGTCAAAGAAAAACCCTAAAGACCGACGAAAACAAAGCTCAAGACCTATAAATATGCGTTTTAAAGAAAGAATTTCGTGTGCATCTTTTCATATCATCTTAGTTTACTCTTTGCAAGTATTTTCTTAATTTTTTGTTCTTACTTTAGAGATTGGTGAAGAGGTTTTTTCCGGACATCGTTCTTAAATTCGAGATGCTCCTTCATCAATCTCTTGTTTTATTTAAACATGTCTTTTATCTCTTCTATGTGCGAGTAGTTTAATTGTTGGGTTTAAAAGGATTATCAAGGAGAATTCTATGTTCGATAAGAATTTCACAAGGTAAAATCCTAGCCGAATTCTAGAGATCTTTCTTATAGATCATTGTTATTGCATGAATCTAGCGTTATGAACTAGAGGCTGATTCCTAGGTGTTAAGTACCACCAAAAGTGTTAAATCTAAATGCCCGAATCGTTCATCTATAAGAGCGTGTCGCGTCATAAGATACGAAAGTATACTTACGGAGTGCTGTGAACTAAGAAGAACCAGCGCGAACAACACGATTTTCTGTGCGGCCAGAGACGAAAGTTACTGGTCGAGTATATAGATTGTTGGTGCGTAGGATGTACGAAAGTAGATTACGCCATTTATTATGTTCAGTTTGAGGAGTTAAAATCTAGAATCGTGTTACTAAGAGCTTTGGGGCAGTGATTGAATCGAGCATAGCCTAAGATATCCCTGTCGAGCCAACACCGTTTTAATATTGCTTACAAATCGTTTTCCCGTTTAGTTTATGCCATCAATTTTCTTAGGTTATTTTACAAGCAATTTTCTATTTTTCCGTTCTTTACAATTTTCGTGACAAAACCCTATAAAACTTATCCTTGCTAATTCTTTGTCTAAGGTCTTTCAGAACAACTTTTCCTCCATTCGGAAACAATCCGACCGCATCACCCGGCTAAATCACATTGGGGTGCTGTATCGGGCATGAGAACACCGATATGGCCTGCGTAGACCCAAACCCAATGGGTCAAAACCCGGTTTATTCCAGGTTGACCCAGATCCGACCAAGTTTTTTATAAATAGCCCAATACCTAATTTTATTTGCAAGCTTTTTTCTTTCTTTTTCTCTCTTTGTAAACTTGTTCTTTCTTTGATTTTGGGATATTTTGTAAGAGATATCTTGAGGTTTTAATGCAATTTCTTAGTTTTTCTTTCATCTTTCACTAATCATGTTTATTAACATTTCTCTTATGGATTTTGTTGGTTTCTCCATGATTAGTGAGTAGGCCTTTTAGAATCCATAGGATAAGGTAGATTAGGGTGATGATTAGAGTAATCCATGATGTTAGGACTTAGTTTAGATATTATCATTTCTTATTAAGTGTGATTAATGCTAGATTAGCTTTGATTTAGTTGATTTAGAACTTAGGGAATTTCTCGCCCGAAAGCTGTTAGATGAAATTCCCCAAAAGTTTTTTTTAAAGAGATTTACTTGCTTAGCCTATGGGAATAGATGTTTAAAGAGTTTATTGGTTGACTAGATCTTGAGATTAATACTTGTTAATTGTTTAATCACAAATAGAATTTTATTTTTGATTAAGGTAAGGTAATTAACAAAGTGACTAGTATCATGGAAGTGGATTAGTCTTAATTAGTGATCTAAACCAAATGATTAGCAATTGTTTGAGTAATTGGCATCATGGATTAGCTCTAGAATCACCCGAAATCAATAACCTCACCTTTGGATTCGTTTTTAGCATTGATTTAATCTCGTTTAGTATTTCTTGTTTGACTTCTTATATTGTCTTTAATTTGATTAGGATCATTAGATAAAACTTTATTCGATTAGCTTAGATTAAGTAAACTCTTGCATCCTTATTGTGTTGTTCTTTATACCTGCTCAGATTGCTCTCTAAGTGTTACAACGATATCATTTGGGTAATTGACAAAGGATTTGAAATTTTCCTAGCATCAATCACCACCGCGAGGGCCAGCTTCTCCATTTGCGAATATCGTGTTTTTGCGTCTGTCAACGCCTGGCTGACATAAAAAATGGGCTTCTGCTGGCCTCGTTCTTCTCAGACAAGTACTCCGCTAACTGCTGTGGTGGAAACGACGATGTACAGAAATAGCGGCTGTCCTTCGATAGTTTGGCGAGTTTTGGGGGGCTCGCCAAATATCTATTTAGTTCCTAGAAGGCTTATTTGCATCAGTCGGTCCACTCGAAATTTGTATTGCCTCGGAGGGTGTCGTAGAAAGGCAAATATTTTTTGGTATATCGCTAGATGAATCGGTTCAGCGATGCGACGCGTCCCGTCAATCGTTGGACTTCGCGCTTCGTCTTTGGCGACGCCATTTCTATCAGGGTGTTGATCTGCTTCGGAATTGCCTCTATGCCTTGGTGTGTTACCAAGTATTCAAGGAACTCGCCAGATGTCACGGCAAAATTTTACTTTGTCGGGTTCAGCTATTTTAAATAGTCTCGGAGGTGTGCCATGTGATTCTCCTCGTCGAGTGATTTGACTAGCATATCGTCTATGTAGACTGCCATCATTTTTTCGAGTTAATCCACAACCATCTTGTTGACCAGACGTTGATAGGTTGCTCCAACATTCTTGAGCCCGAAAGGCATCACCTTGTTGCAATAGATCCCTCGATCAGTTATGAACGCTGTTTTTTCTATATCATTGGGGTTCATCAGGATCTGATTGTATCCGGAGAAAGCGTCCATGAATGATAAGAGTTTATTGCTCGTTGTTGCTTCGACCAGGCAATCGATGTGAGGTAGTGGGAAGTTGTCTTCCGGACACGCCTTGTTCAGATCGGTAAATTCCATGCATACCCGCCATTTGCCATTCTTCTTTTTTACCACGACGGGGTTGGAAGAAAATCGGGGTACTTTTCTTCGGAGATCGAGCCAACTTTCAGCAATCGTTCCACCTCGTCCTTCACGGCTTTAGCTCGTTCAGGTCCCAATTTTCATCGTTTCTGCTTCACAGGTTTAAACGTTGGATCTAAGTTTAGCTCGTGACAAGAGATGTTGATGCTGATGCCCGACATATCTTATGCTCCAGGAAAATGTGTGTACATTTTCTTTCAAGAAGGTGATCAGCTCCGCTTAGATTACCTCGTTCAATGTAGCCCCAATTTCCATGCATCGATCTGGATGGGCGTCGTCGATACAAACCGAGATTAGGGGCTCACAGGTCAGCTCAGCCTCTTCTTCGCGAGCCTCCGTGATCTGTAATTGCTATAAGAGTTTGGTCAGGTCCTTCTTTTACTCCTGGTCCATCTTCGGCTTCTTCTGGGTTTTTTAACGTCGGTTACATGATTCTTGAGTTTGTGTTCGGCCACGAAACAAACTCTTGATTCCTTCTGGTTTCTCCAAATTATCTTGACTCCATTGAGGGTCGGAAATTTGATGCAGAGGTGATAAGTGGACGAGATAGCTCGCATGGAGTTTATCCACGGAGTTTCCATGATCATGTTGTATATCGTCGGGTGATCTGCCACGGAAAATTTTACGATCTTTGTTACGCCTTTTGCATGGACCGGCAGTCTGATTGTGCTGAGAGTCATCGCCGTGTCTCCAGAGAATCCAGTCAAGGCTATGATTTCCGTTAGCTTGATGTTCATTTTTCTTAGGGCTCTCGGAAAATCACGTCCACAGAATTCCATGTGTCTATTAATATCCTTGCCACGTCGTGATTTCGGATGGTTAGCACGAAGACGAGATGGCCGTTATGTGGCATGTCGATCCCAGTGGTCTCGTTTTTTGCGAAAGAGATGACGACATTTGGGAGGTTGGGAGGCTCTGACAAGTTGACTTTAGCATCGGCTCGTCGTTTATAAGCCTTGATCGATGACACCGCGTCTTCCAAATATTGAGATCCACCCATTATAATATTGATCATCCTATAAGGACCATGTGGTTCTTCTTCGTCGTTTCCCCTTCCTCGCATCAAAATATCGCCTTGATTTTGTTCCGCCTGTCTACCTCGATTCGGTCGATTCTGATTGTTCTCCTCTTCGCGCTCAAAATCTTTGAGACTTACCGCGTTGCCGAGCTCTCCCGCCATGAATTTGACCGCGAGCTTTGCGCCTAGGCTTCGGCAGTTTGCCATCAGATGTGTGTAACTTTGATGATGCTCGCAGTGGGCCTTCTCGTCAAAATTACTGGAGTTTCTCGTCCATGTGTTCCATGGGGTTTTTCCTCATCCGGCCCCCACCTGATAGTTATGAGCGCCATTGAATTTTGGTCCTTCATGATGAATTGCGTATTCCTTCTCGGGTTCGGTGGATTTGGGACGTTGAGAACGTTTTGGCTCGTCGACTTTGTCGGCTTGTATCTTTCCCTAAGGACCTTCATTTCCTCCTCGTCGATTATGAAATATGATGATCGGGGCAAAGCATCTTGAATCGTCTAAGGTTTGTTTAGCGCGACTTCTTTTCGGAAGTCTGATGTGTACCACATCGCCTTCTTTAATGCAATGAGGGCAGCTCTATCACTCACTCCGTCGACCTTTGAAACAACCGCTTTGAATCGTCCCATGAAGTTCTGCAGCGTTTCTGTTGGTTCTTGTGTTATGGTCCATAAGTCAGCATCGGAAGTTTCCCGTTCCATGAACATAGAATATTGTTTTAAGAATTCAGCGGACATTTGTTGAAACTTGTCGATCGAATTCCGGTCGAGTCTTGAGAACCACCCGAGGGCAGCTCCCTTCATATGTTCCACGAACAGGAGGCAATATCCAGCATCTCTCTCGTTCTCCGTGAATTTGGATCGGCCCATCGCTATGCGAAATATCCAGCATCAGTTGTTTCTTCGTAGAACGGGACTATTATCTTTCCAGGGTCGGATACTCTAGCCTCGGTGATCCGAGCCGTGAACGGAGTCTTCTGTGTTTCCTCTAGCATGCGGTCTATCTCGGGTGCTGCACTGATTGCATGGTGCACATGTGATCGAACGGCTCGCATCTCGGCGTTGGCCCGAGCCAAAGAGGCTTGGGTTTTGTTTATTTCGTCATTATGGGCTCGGCTCGTCCTTCTCAATTCGTCGGAGCGTTGTGTTAGAGCGAGAATATTGTCCTTTCAAAGAATACATTTATTTTCCCTTCAAACTTCTCTAGATCCACACGGTCATATGCAATATTTCAAAATTCATATGGCAAAGTTAAGATTAGAGATCGACTTAGACCAGAAAAATGTAAGTTATTTTTAGTTATCTCTCTTGTGTGTTCTTGGGTACAACGAATTTTACAAGTTAAATAACGCTTTTCCCCAAACAATTTTATGGGTGGAAATGGAATGCTACGTTCTCCGGAAAATCGACTAAGAACTTTGCTCAAACTCAAACCTCAAACGCTTTAAAGATCACACTTGTACTTCTCATACACGTCAATTTGAACAAACTCCTCTGCTTTTATACTTAAACAGAGGTTTTTGGTAAACACTTCACACCGCCGAACGAAACCCTCTTTGCCAACTAGTGGTTCAAACCAACCTCCACAGATATGTACATATCTTCGGTTGAGAGATCACACATTTCTTTCGAATTAGACAAAAATCCTCTTCCTAAACCTTGTTTTAGACTCCATTCAATATCCACTAACATTGCAATAACATTTGTTGTACCAATAAAATTGATTGAGAAAAAGTTATGTGTGAGTAATAAATAATTTTGACCTTTTGTTGGGGATAGCACATAAAAAGATAGATAATGTAGTAAAATATAAGTGGAGAAAAGAGAAAATAGTAGAGTCATTATACATTGAGAGGGAAAGAGAGAGAGAAATAGGGAAATTGGGATGTGAATTAGATCCTAGAAGGAATGAGAGGAATGTGGTGCTGAAGATAAGTAGAAGCAGCTGCAACTCCACTTCCCAAAACAACAGGGTACCCAACATCCTTCAATATCATCTCCACTCCAGCCAAACACCCCAAAAGTTGCAACTGCGTTTTAATTTGTAATGTTGGTTAGAGTTTAAATAATTTTATAGATGGATTACACATACAGACAAACGTACCTCATTAAGGTTTCCAAGGTGACCAATTCTGAAAACTTTTCCAGCCACTTTGTTGAGACCAAGACCAAGACTTAGGTTGTACCTCTTCCATGCCCTTTTCACAATCTCCGTACTGTCTATATTCGGAGGCACCACGACCGCTGTCACTGTGTTACTTATCCACTCCTCCTTCTGTGTGCAGTTTTTAAGCCCCCACGCTTCCACCGCCAGCCTGCGTATATCAAACCAACTCTAGTTAATGTTTCCAAAGCCAATACCTGAGTTGGTGTAAGAGACTCTTTCGTTAGAATATCCAACATCGGAAGTAGAGATGATTCAACACTTATATATAAAGGATTTGAGTCTCTCCATTCGTTGCCAATTGCTTTTTAGTTGGAATTCCATAAATATCCATGATCACAAATTCGAATATTGGCATGGAAAGAGGACTAACTATATTACATTCTGATCACCCCAAGTCTGAATAGATTATGTATCAAAAGCACTCGAATTTGAAGCTACAAAGTTAAAGTTAATTACCTGGTGGCCTTTCCCAAACGAGCATGACGGGCGATGACATTATCAAGTCCTTCCTCAAAGATAAGATCAAGAGCAGCTCTGAGACCGTATAGGAGTTGAATGGAAGGTGTGTATGGCCAATATGTTCCGAGCTTGTAAAACTTGAGGTAGTCATTCCAATCAAAGAAGACTTTGAGGGATTTTGAAGTTTTGGTAGCTTCCAAGGCTTTTGGACTTGCGCACACAATGCCAAGTCCTGTTGGAAGAGATAAGGCTTTCTGAGAGCCGGTCAAGGCCACGTCAACTCCCCACTCATCCATTCGGAAATCAAGCGCACATATGGACGAGACACCGTCCACAAGCAGCAAAGCCGGATGCTTGTAGTGATCTTTGTGAACATGCGTATATATGTGTAAGTGAAATTAATAACAGAGCAACCACAAAATACAAAGAGATGGTTGTGAGGAATTACTGACCGAGGAGGGTTCGGACAGCAGAGATGTCATTGGTGACTCCAGTCGCGGTCTCGTTGTGGACAATGCAAATGGCTTTGATCGAATGATTCTGGTCTTGTGAGAGCTTTGAGGCCAAGACTTGGAGATTAGCACCTTGTCCCCATTCACTCTCAACCACGTCAACATTGAAATTTAGCCTCTTCTGCTGGTCAATCCACAGCAAGCTAAATTGTCCGATCAGAAACGAGACGATCCTGTCTCCAGGAGATAGCGTGTTGGTCAAGGCACTCTCCCAAGCACCAGTCCCGGTCGTGGGAAACATAAATGGTGTCCCAGATGTTGTCTTGAATATCTTCTTCACGTCCTCCAACAACGTTTTTGTAAGTGCCGGGATGGCCGGTGACCGGTAATCCTCGTTGTTTCGGTTCATCGCCCGGATTACCTGTTCCGGTATGTTCACTGGTCCTGGTACAAACAGATGGTGTCTACCTGGTCCATTCATATAGTCCATTTTTTGCCCTTTCTTTGTTTTCTCCTCTTTCTCCACACTACAAAAAAACTACAAACTTTCTAAAGTATACACAATCGCAAAAATAGGATACAACAAAAACATGTGAGTATATGCATATATGACAATATTGTGATATATATGTATTATTGATACTATCAAGACCAGTATATCAATAACACAAACATATATACATATATACATACATACACCAATAATACTTCAACATGATCTTATTAATTAGGTGTAAACCAACAAACATGTGTGATCGGTTCAAAGAGTTATAAAGATCATATATGCAAAAAGAGTAACAAGCGGAGAAAACGAAGTAGTAACTTAGCAAAATCAGAAAGGAGAGAGAAGTTAACCTCTGAATAAGGCGGAAGCTCCTGAGGGCCTTTTCTTCTCAGACCTCTTTAATATAACGTTTTTTTTTAATTTGATATTCCATGTTTGTAATTGTTATAAGTATTTTAGTTTGTTGTGTTCTTATCCCAATCACGTAGCTTCCCTTATTGGAATCTTTAGACGCGTGGCGGATAAGAGCAAGAGGAAAAATCTTTTCGGTTACGTATGGCTCACAATGCATTTGTGATTCTTTTGCATTTTTGCACCTTCTTCTTTCTATTTTTTCGTATTTCTTCCTTGCTAATGTATTTTTTTAATAATAATAGTGGGATGGTGGAGTGGGGGAAGAGAGTTGACTTTGACAAAGTTGGGGAGTAAAGCTAAAGGTTTTAAGAAGTTAGGGAGGAAGATTGTAATAGAAGAAAGTATAGAAGATATGAGGTGGAAAAGGGAAGAGGGAGAGATAAGGAGATAAATGGGAGAGAGCCACACAGCTTGTTTTTGCAACAAAGGCCACACGAGTGAAACGCCGAATCCTCGGGACTTTCCTCACTATCCCTCGCTCTCTCGTTTTATGTTTTGGATTATTGCACTAGATGACACAAAATCTATTATATAATAGGAGAGTTTTCTCTCAATTTAAAGTGTCCACATCAACAACAAGAAAAGAAAAAAAAGAAAATTAAAACTAAAGAAAACTCAAACTAAAGTTAATAACTCAATTAATTCACACTTTGTAATAATTATTAATTTTATTAAAAAAGAGAGAAGAACACTTACACTAAAGTTCATAATTCAATTAATTAACACACTTTTTATAATTATCATTTTTCATCAAAAATAATTTACAAAAAAAAACAAGAAAAATACAACACAATAATAAAAAAATTGAATAGAGATCGGATGAATATAAAATTATATATTAACATATAGTTAATGGAGCAGTTGTTACTTTTTAAAAAATATGGAAAAACAATTATCACTATAAAATATATTAAATGGATCAAAAATCATTTTTGTAATAGTTACAAATTATTTAGGATAATAAAAAATTATAAGTTAATTGTAATAGTAAATAAAAAATTTAAACTGTTTTTACTCAAAATAAGAATAATTATTTTTCAAGAAAAATTTAGACTTTTGAATTTTTAAGTTATATTTTTTGGCAACAAGTTACACATTTTAAGAAAACCAAAATCAAAAATTATGTGTAGCTAAAATCATAATAATATAGATGAAAAAATATATCATGAGAGAATTTTTGTTTTTTTATAAAAAAAATAGTTATAAAAAATAAGGTTAGAGTACAAGGTGTGTCAATAATATATGATGTATGGTAGATAGAAACGGGTTCAAAGATAAGAATCGATATTTAATAAGCAGATTTGACGTGCATCACAATAGGTGAGAACATCCTCGCCACGACAAATGTGTATCACCAGTAAGATGTTTTTACGCTCAAATCAGCAAATAGTTCATGCAACTGATAAGAGAAAACATAGTGTATGAAGATGAAAAGGAGAAAATAGTTCTACAATGAGTTAAAAATCAAATCACTTTCCAATCTTTTATATGTGAGTGAAGAGAAAGTGAAAAGAAATAACTACCGGAAAGGGAACGAGTGCAAGATAACAAAAGAATTGGGAGTAAAAAATGTGAAAAATTGACTAAAGTTCAGAAATATCAAATATGTATGCACAAAACTAAAAAAAAAAAAAATTTAATCTTTTTTAGCAAGTGAAATTAATGAGTTTTTTATATAAAAATATTAAATTGTTTGACCATGCAACGTAATTGGTGATATTAGATAGGAATGTTTATGACTTGGTCGTCGGTGGGTAAAACATGCTTACCAAACCTATTGTAACGTCATGAGTGTTATGTTTACACATTTGCATTTACTGATATTTAAACTTGGCATATTTACATTAATTTCAGGGTGGTGGTAACTTTCCATTGGTATTTATAATGTATGATTAGGTTAATAGTGAACATTAAAGCTTCTAAGAAGATATCTTCACGTGACCTGAATCTGGAAGAAATTTTCTCTAGAATAAAAGGTCATAAGATGGTCGTCGATGCCGTTTCTTCCTCTTAGGAAGTTTTCACCTAAAGGATTTATTGTTTTTTCATGGAACAATTTATATTTGGCAATATCTATGTCTTATATCATTTGTTAAAATAAGTTTATTGTTTCTACAAATGTTACCATAAATGATTTTAAAAACTTCAAATGATTATATTTATATTGAACGATTCATATTCTTAGGAAGTTTTCACCTGAAGGATTTATTGTTTTTTCAAGGAAAAATTTATATTTGGCAATATCTATGTCTTATATCATTTGTTAAAATAAGTTTATTGTTTCTACAAATGTTACCATAAATGATTTTAAAAACTTCAAATGATTATATTTATATTCAACGATTCATATTTATAGTTGTTTAAAAATGTTATCTCGCGCAACGCGCGGGGCATAGAATTACTCTATTATATAATGGGATAATTTTATTTCAATTTTAGCTATCCACATCATCACTATAATCTTCTATATAGTAAAGATAATAAAATGCACAATATCATTAAGTCAGATTAAAAAAATATATAGTCTATTTCCACAATTTAGCTAAAGTATAACAAACACTTTTATAGCATAAAGTCAGCAAGCTAATTATATATGTCACCAAAATTTTTTAAAGTTTATATATATTTGGATAAAAGATGCATACATAGACATGCTCCATGCATACATTTCTGGGAGTGAAATTGGTTGGATTTTTAGAAGCTAAAGAGGATATGTTTTTCGGAGATGGGGAACAAGAAAAAAATCACAGATCTTTTGTCAGCAGTCTTTCACGAAGAAAGCAATACTTGAGCCAAAATATATATAAGCATAAACGCCCAAACATTAGAAAAGATTCCCTATTAGAGGGTGTAATTCTAAACAACCTAAAACTATACGTACACAAATAAATAATTTTAAATACTCAAATATGTACATGTACTTAAATCACTTATCATCAAATGTAAGTGGTTTGTTTAGTTAATGTGTAGATGGGCTGATGAGGTTATAATTGGTCTCATTATGAACTATAGATTCTAGAACAACAATGTAATATTATACGTTCAACTAAATATGTAACTTATGAGAGATTTGAAATGGTTTTAAATAAAAATAAATATAAAAATGTAATTAGAATCACACAGTAGTCACATACAATATATAAACACATAAAAAATAATATTTTAACATAAGTTAACAACATAGTTATATACAAACACTAATGATGAGAAAAAAATAAAATACATGCACGTACACACAATGCAACTATAAACATAATCCGACTATTAAACTAAAATTCGAAATTAAAAAAAAAAAATTTCCTAAAAAATAGCATATAAACAAATTTATTAAAACATGAATGTAAAATAAGCCCAAACGAAGCGCAGAGATCAATCCCTAGTAAATACAATAACTTACTATGGAATGCAGAGTTTTGGCGATTTTGTTCGTTTGGCCACTCGATTTGGATGTTTGAATTTCGTTTTTAAAACTTATCATAACTTTTTCAATACTAGAGTTTGGAAAAAAAAATTATTGGTTTAATTAACTTGGAATAATGTTATAAAACAATAGTAAGTGGACTTGTTTGAGAAAACACTAAACGCTAGATAGGTTACGATTCTGAGCTTTTAGGTTGATGAAGCGTTTAGAAGATAAAACAATATATTTATATTTGATTAGGATTCATCTATGCGCGAATTTATTGTTTAATATTTTATAAACGTGAAAAGAAACTATAAACGCAAAAATGGAAAACAAAATTAGACATGCCGTAAAAATAAATAATATAAGGTTTAACTACAAGAAAACAGCCCGTTTCGGACAGCCAAATCCGTCAGTATCCCATCGGAAACGACCATTCCCGATGGATATTGGCCGTCGGTTCTATCTCCTCGGAAAAGGAAATCCGTCGGAAATATCCGACGGAATTCTGAGGCCGAATTTACCGACGGATTTCTGAAGCATAATCCGTCGGGGATAATTTCGACAGATTTCCGAGGACTAGTCCATCCGGAAGACTTCCGACGGAATTCCGAGGACCTAAAATTGAGGGGAATCCGAGCGATCGATCGATCTGCAATCCCTCAGAAATCCGTCGAAATAACCCAATGGATTTCCGACGGACTGAGGATCGATCGATCACATTTTTAGATCGATCGATCCTCAGGCCGTCGGAAATCCCTCGGAATATGCCGACGGATTTCCGAGGGATCAATGATCGATCGATCCTCAGTCCGTCGGAAATCCCTCGGAATAAAAAGCTTGTAATTTTTTTAAAATAAAATATGGAATTATTTATTTATTAAATTAATTAATTTTAAAAAACGAAAATGGAAAATGAAATATATAATTAAAAATCTTACAATATAACATAATTTTTAAAAGTTTTTGAAAGTTGAAAAATTACACAAGAAAAAAACGAAATCAAAATAAATCCGTCGGAAAATCATCGAACTTTGATTTGAAGTAATATGCCATCTTCTCGCTCTTCGTTTTCTAAGTCGAGAGCTCGCCCTCCAAAGTCGTGACCTTCTCCTTGAGCTCTTCGTTTTGCCGGATAAGGTCGGGATCCATCGAGAAACTGGCCGAAGAAGATGCTCGTTGGGTCGCAAGCTTACCCAACCCCGGCCGACGACCTTTTTTAACGGGTACCTCCTATGAAAACAATACAAAATCATTAGATTTTTTATTAACGAATAATTATCTAAATTGAAATAATAATCTATAATTTTTACTTACCCCGAGGACTAGGTCGTTCATCTCGGCTCGAGTGAGTTCGTTGGATCCGGTGAAGCCGTCCTGCGATCTCTGGGTGAGAATCTCGTCTTGCACCTTCTTCACCTTTTCGACGATCTCCCTGACGGCTTCATCTTCAATTCGGCCCGTCTTCTTGTTGGTGTGCGTCTTCACCATCACTTGCAGGTGATCGGGAGCTTCGCCGTATTCCTCCGTCTACAAAATAAATAAAACCGTTAAAGAAAACCGTTTGCTTATAAAAAATAACTAAAAACCGCAAAAATACTTACCATTTCGATTTCGGTTTTTGTGAAGCTCTTTGCCCCGTTGTTGTGGATAGCTTCTCCCTTCCCGTTTCGGCGTCTCTTCCGGTTCTTGGAGTTAGTCTGAGATAGAGCTACGGTCTTCGGATCTTGCCAATATGGGATGTAGTCCGTATACACATCCGCGTCAAGCCTTTTGGCTTATCTTTCCCCTTTCTCCAAGCGTTCTTCCACTCGTTCATGTTGCGCGAGAATTGCGTCTTAGCCTCCGAAACAAATTCCGTCTCCACCGTCTTCATGATCGTATGTTTTCAATTAAACTATTGCTAGAAAAAAAAATAGAAATAAAGATGTTAACAAAATCTCAAAATATATAACAAAAAATAAATAAATGATCACTTACCGCAAACGTACAAAACCACATGTTTTGTTCGTCTGACGGAATATCAGAAAATTTCTTGTACGGTTTGTCGAGGATGATGTGCAACATCTTCAGAATCGACTTGCTAATACCATTCCCGGAGATTCCAAACCTAAGAAAAAACAAATTAAAAATCGGTTATCAAACCCAAAAAATCATTAATTAAGAAAAAAATCATTACCAAGTAGATCTCGGAATGAGGAGTTCCGGATCGAGAACTTTGAGTAATTCTCGACTCGGCTGTTGAACGAGCTCCTCGATGGTCATGATCCTCGGTTGAGCTACACTCTTTGTGTCTGGAATAGACGGAGGCGTAGAAGGCGGAACAGTACTCGGGCTCGGACCTGCGGTAGTACCCCTCTGCCCCAATTGCCTCGAACCGCCATGATGGTCTTGATCGAATTCACCGTAAGACCTACAAAAAAATAAAACGGGATCATTTAAAAAAACATATAAATAATCATAAATATTTTTTTTAAAAACCAAAACATTTTTAAAATAAAAATACATATATAAAAAGCGTTTATTATAAATAAAATTTCTAAAAACGTTTTTAATAAATAAATATATAAAAAACGTTTTAATAAATTTATTTATAAAAAGTTTTAAAAATATATATTTATCAAAAACGTTTTTAAAAAATATATTTATAAAAACGTTTAAAAAATATATTTATCAAAAACGTTTAAAAAATATATATTTATGAAAAACGTTTTTTATAATTATATGTATTAAAAACATTTTCACAAAATTTATTTATAAAATTATATTTATAAAAACGTTTTTAATAAATATATGTATTAAAAATGTTTTTTAATCAAATCTAATAATTCTAAAAATTTCAACAAACTCTAATCTAAAACCTAATCTAAAATATAATCACATATTCAACATAATCCACACAAAAAATCCACAAATCCACAGAAATCAACCAAATCTAACAACCTAATCTAATTAACAATCTAACAACCTAATCTAATTCCACAAATTCCACAAAAATCAACCTAATCTAACAATATAATCTAACAAAAAATAAATTGGGACTTACATTTGTGGGCCGTGGGCTGCGGTGGAGGCAGTGGGCAGGCGGTGGTGGCAAGCTCCGATGGCCGAGTAAGAATAGAGAAGAAGACTCGGAAGAACAAGACTCGGAAGAAGAAGAGAAAAAGAAAAGAAGACTCAGAAGAAGAAGAGAAGAAGAAAAGAAGAGAGAAGGACTCGACGGAGATTGAGAATAGAGAAAGGAAGATCGCAGAAGAAAATGAGAGAGAAGAAGGTCGATGAGATATTTATATATATTTTCGACGGACTAAATCCCTTGGGAATCCGTCGGAAATAAAATTTAATTAACCGCTTCGACTTTGATTATTTTTCGTTTATCGGTTTAAATTCGCAGGTAAAATTTCAGGATCCGTCGGAAATCCCACGGAAATTTCCGAGGGATTTCCGACGGACCGTGAAATTGCATGCATTCTCATTGGCAGTCAACGCATACGTTTGATCTTGTAAATATCTAAATCCGTCGAAAATTTCCGAGGGATTCCCGACGGACCTTGATATTTTGATGTTTTATACTTGACATTTTTTCGGGTGTAAAACACTTAAATATCGAGGTCCGTCGGAAATCCCTCAGAAATTTTCGACGGATTTCAAACAGGTTTAAGCAGGTTTAGGGTTTATATTATGAAGATTTCATAAATTTTAGTGTTTAATTACCATTAGTGTTACATACTAATAAGAAAAACCTTTGAAAACAATCAAAATAAGTTATTTGGGATTTTGTAAAAATCGATCGATGAACGAGTTTAAATATTCATAAAAACACATAGAACATCTAAGAACATTTACGGGGTTGCTTCGGGTTTTAATTAAAAAGTTTAAAACGTTTGATTCTTAAAAATATATCACAGAAACTAGTTTATATTTGTTACTTCTACATCTATCAAGACCAAACATGTTCAAAATCTGGCAAATATGAGGTTTATTACCCTAAACCCTCGGAAATCCCTCGGAAATTTTTGTGGGAATTCCGACGGATTCAGTCATTTTCAGTTTTAGCCGATAGAATTTTGAAACCTCTGCAAAAACTCAAAACCCCGGCTAAACCCTTACATTCTCTCGGCTAAAACTGAACTGGCTGCATCCGTCGGAAATCCCTTGGAAATTTCCGACGGATTCAGTCAGTTTCATATTTTGCCGAGAGAATTTTGAATCCTCGGCAAAAAATCAAAACCCCGGCTAAAACTGAACTGGCTGAATCCGTCGGAAATCCCTCAGAAATTTCCGAGGGATTTCTGACGGATTCAGTCAGTTTCAGTTTTAGCCGAGAGAACTTTGAATCCTCAGCAAAAACTCAAAACCCAGCTAAAACTGAACTGGCTGAATCTGTCGGAAATCCCTCTAAAATTTCCGAGGGATTTATGACGGATTCAGTCAGTTTTAGTTTTAGCCGAGAGAATTTTGAAATCTCGGCTAAAACCTGACATTACCCTCGGTTAAAACTGAAACTGACTGAATTTTCATGTTTTTCAGACGACAAATCTAAGTGTTCAAATCTAATTAGCAATTTTTTGGGATTAATGAATATAGAAAAACATTTTGGGACACTTTAGTATTTATGTATAATTTTCGGGAAGAAAGTTAGGTTTTTATTTCATAAGAAGGTGAAAACATTACATAGAGAAATAAAATTTATTACATAAAATTCATTATTCCGAGTCCGATGAATAATCTGATGTAGCTGAATCGGAGTCCTCGTCAAATTCGCCGATCTCTTCCTCCGAATCCTCAAATACCTCGTAATTCCCATCCATGGCGAAATTAACCACGAGATCAATTTCAAGAGAATGCTCGATCGGACCTAAGTTACCAATTGCGTTTTCCTGCAAAGGGTCGTGCTCGAAAAACCATAATCTCTTCCCATTAGGTGTATCGACGTAACAGTAATCCAAGGGTCTTTCTTGTTCCTAACTCGGGGTATCGAATGTAGGAAACCTGATCCGCTTGTGAAGTAAGAATGAAAGGATCGTATTTCTAAAGTCGCATTCGAGAGTGGACATATGTAACACCAAATGCGTCCTGGCGTAGACCTCCTACTGGATTATACCAATCGTAGTAGAACACAATGCACCTCAAGTCGAGCATCCCCGGATAATGGACCTCCAATATTTCGCGGAGGACACCGTAGTAGACAACTTCTCCAGATTGAGACGATATACCAGAATTATAAGTTGTCTTTGAGCTTCCTTCCCGATGAGTCTTAAAAACATACCCTCGGGTGCAATACATCGGATAAGACTGTGCAATAAACGTCGGGCCTTTCACCATCCCAACTAACCAGGACGGAAACTCATTCCCGAGACCAGTCATCTGACCAACCTGTTAAAATTTCATATGGACAATAATCGACACAATGTTTATATCTATAAATTATTATATAATTTAATTATATAATAATAAATCATCATTTAACACTTACATAATATTTCAACCAATCACTAAAGTTATTCTGCTTGACGACATCAAGCTCATCCTCTTTGTAATTTGGATACCAATCGCGTATTTGGGTCATGAACATCCTGTGCATGAACAAATGCATTAGAAAACATTATTAAACTTTGTTAACTAATTAAAAATAACCTTTATGTACCTCTCATATTCTAAAACGTCGTCGCAGTTTGTCAGAATATACATATGCAAGCGCCTTTGCTCCTCCTCTAATAGTCGGCGATCCTTGCTTTTTCCACTTAGTTGTCCAATATGAGTAAATATATCGGGAACATAGACAGGATAAATAACTATGTTCCCTCCATCATCATGCCGTGCAGGGCGTCTACTTTTTGTTTGGACTTGCGCTGGAAAGTAGTAGCCGGCAAAGTTGGAAGTTTCTTCATTAATGCTCTGTGCGACAATAGAACCCTCGACTCTAGAAAGATTTTTCACCTTCTTCTTTAGGTGAAACATATACCGCTCAAAAGGGTACATCCATCGGTATTGAACCGGCCCACCAAGTGCTGCTTCTCGAGGGATATGAATAGGAAGATGTTCCATAACATAAAAAAGGCAGGAGGAAATATTTTCTCGAGGTTGCAAATGAGAACCGGTATGTTTTCCCCTAGATTTCGATTTCCGGCTGATGTAAGTGATCTCGTGCATAGATCCCGGAAGAAAGCACCGATCCCTGCATATATAGTAGACATACAAAATTAAATAACTTACGCATAATCATCACAAATATAAATATGGCAACATACGTAATAGTGTAAATGTATGTATACTTGCAATACCTCCATGGACGTTTATAGGAAGAAGACCTTCAAATGCAAATGGAAGGAGGTGCTGCATGACAACATGACAATCATGACTATTATTCCCAGAAAACTTCCTTTCTGAACTATCGACGCAATTACGAAGGTTAGATGCATATCCGTCTGGGAATTTGACACCGTGCTTAATCCAATCGAAGAACTCCTCCTTTGAAGTCGCATCCAACCGGAAAGCAGGGGGCTGTGATTTCTCGTTCGCCATTACATGCAACTCCTTACGGGAGCAAATATCTGGCAAGTCCAATCTGGCCTTCAAATTATCTTTCTTCTTTCCTTGCACATTTAGAACAATGTTCATGTTGTTGTCGAAAAATTTCTTTTCAATGTGCATCACATCTAGATTATGGCACAGCAAATGGTCCTTCCAATATGGCAAATCCCAGAAAATACTCTTCTTGTGCCAATTGTGGTACTCGCCACAACAGTCAACGGGATAATACCCATTACCCCCGCATGAAACTGTCTTCTCGGCACCAAAATCTCTCAACTGAGTCATAATATAATTCCCATCTAACTCAGGAGGTGGATCATCGAAAACTTTTTTGTTCTTTCTAAACCATGTTGTGCTCCGACGATATGGATGATCATGCGGTAGAAATTGTCGATGAAAATCGAACCAAGAAGTCTTACGTTCGTTCTTCAATTGGAACGCATCAATGTTATCTTGACAATACGGACACGCCAACCTTTCATGCGTCGACCATCCATATAGCATACCGTATGCTGGGAAATCACTTATGGTCCACATAAGTATCGCACGCATCATAAAATTATGTTGCAGGGAAACATCGAACGCTTCAACACCATTTTTCCACAACATTTTCAACTCATAAATTAATAGCTGTAAGAAAATATCAGGGGATCTCTTAGGTTGCTCTGGACCGGGGACGAGGATCGTGAGGAACAAAAACTCACTTTTCATGCACAAAGACGGCGGTAAATTGTACGGTGTGATGATTACTGGCCACAACAGATATTTCCTCCCATGCTTTTCAAAAGGGTTGAATCCATCCGTAGATAACCCGAGGTAATCGTTTATGTGGAACATGTACTCTGCCTCCTATATCCTGATACCGAGGTTTGTGATAAAAACGACACTTCAACCGGTTTTCATCCTTTCTCCAGTAGATCATACAGTTGTCGATGCACACATCTATCATCTGATACGGTAATCCAAGACCAACTACAAGTTTCTGAATCTCGTAGTATGAAGCCGGTGAAATATTATCTTCAGGTAAGACATCTCTCACAAAATTAGCTATCGTATCAACACAATCTTCGGCCAAGTTGAAATGCATCTTTTTAGTCATCAACATGCATGCAGTTGAAATAGGCAATATTCCATCTCTACATGCTCTGTATAATGGTTTCTTAGACGTATCTAGCATATCAAAAACTTACGCGCTTCTGAATTTGGTTCCTCTATCATGTTACCATACTCAACATAATACGATGCTATGTTTTCACGAAACACATCATTCACCATCTGAGTGTAACCTGCGTTTACATCTACTTCCGGTGTTGGTTCCTCTAACCTAGTACCCAAAATACTACCAAACCTATCAAATGTGCTCCAATAATATTGCACCATTGAATCGGTTTCTCCATGGGCATAAATCCATTCCTATATAAGTGCTTTCTTACATCCCTAACTGAGACTAATCTATGATTCCGATATTTAATACAAGGACAATACATTTTACCGTATTCCGATGTCATGCTATTGTTTGACACAAAGTTCATGAACTCCTCCACACCTTGTGCGAACTCATCCGTCAATTTCCCCGTCGCGGGATCACGCGGAGGTTTGTCCATCCACGATAGAAAATATGATATTGTGTAATTTTGTTTTTATTTGTGTTTGTTGTGAATGTTGTGAATGAGGGGAGGAGTATTTATAGAGAAATGTTTGTTTGTTCTCTGCAACTATACACATGAATTCAAAATACCAGAGACAGGAAACACACGAATTAAAAATTGGAACAACTGGGAACAAGGACATGTGAAAAAGATGCAAGCAATGTTTACAAAGCGCACTCTTTGTAAAAAAATTGTAATCCAGCGGAAACGTCTATATATGTTTACAAACAAAGCAAGAAACGTATATACAAGGGGAGAAGTATTTACAAAGCAAGTATATATATATATATATATCCCTTGAAAATCGGTCGGAAATTACCCACTGATTTTCGACGGCTGTTAATCTGTCATAATATTCTGAACGAATTCCGAGGGAATATAGGTTCGTCGACATTCCCTCGGAAATACATGGGAATATTCCGACCGAATTCCGAGGAAAGTTAATCCGTCGGAATATATTATTATTTTTTTATTGACTTTGTTTTTTAAGATAAATATATATTTTCTTTTTTCTTTTTTTTTTTGTTTAGTAACTTTACCTTTTATAATTAAGAAAATATTTTTTCTTTTTCTTTAATTAATTTTGTCTTTTAAGATCAATTTATATTTTCTGTTTTTCTTTTTTGTTTAGTAACTCTCCCTATGAATTAATTATAATTTTTTCTTTTATTTTTAATATTATATGTCAAAATCTAACTGAAATATTTTTACACATGTCAAAATATGATAGATTAACTTGAACACATGTCGTGATCATGTGAATTAACTAGTTTGAAACATTTTGTTTTATATAATAACTAGATTAGGTCCCGCATATATGTGCGGTATTAATAACTTAATATTTTATAATGCGTGAAAAATTATAAAAAGCGGAAAACTAAATTAGATCACCCGTAAATTTAACAAAAATAAGACTATGAAAACCGAAATGAAATCACACACAATTAAAAAAGCCTAAGAGAGTATTCTAATTTTTTTTTCTTGTTTTATTAACTTTAATTTTAGTACTTAAGGTACCGATCCACAAGGAGGGAAAGCTGTTCTATGAGACCTTAGACAGAAAATTTAGTAAGGAAGTCTAGAACGAGAATAAGTTTTATAGGGTTTGGTCACGAAATTTGTAAAGAACGAAAAACAGAAAATTGCTTGTAAAACTAGGTATGAAAATCTATGGCATAGACTAAAAGGAAAAATGATTGTAAGCAATAATAAAACGATGTTGGGCCGACAGGGATATCTTAGGGTAAGTTCGATTCAAACACGACCCCTTAACTCTTAGTAACAAAGTTTCTTGATTTTAACTCCACGAACTAAACATAATAAACGGCGTCGCCTACTTTCGTACATCGTACGGACCAACAATCTATATATACTCGACCAGTAGCTTTCGTCTCTGGCTGCGCAGAAAATCGTGTTGTTCGCGCTTGTTCTTCTTAGTTCACGGCACTCTGTAAGTATATTTTCGTATCTTACGACGCGACACGCTCTTATAGATGAACGATTTGGGTGTTTACATTCAGCACTTTTGGTGGTTCTTTAACACCTAGGAATCAGCCTCTATTTCATGATACTAGATTCATGCATTAAAAACGATCTATAAGAAAGAGTTCTAAAAATCGGCAAGAGTTTTACTTTGTGAAATCCTTATCGAACATAGAATTCCCCTATGATAATTTCTTTAATCTCAACGATTAAACTACTCGCACATAATATAAATTAAAGACATAATTAAATAAAGGCAGGAGATTGATGAAAGAGGGTTCTCGATTTTAAGAACGAATTCCGGAGAAAACCTCTTCACCAATTTCGAAGAGTAAAAGACAAAAAGCTTAAGAAATGTAATGCAAAAAGTAAACTAAAATGGTGTAAAAGAAAGCACGCGAAATTAGGTCTCTAAAACACATATTTATAGGTCTTATCTTCTGCTTTCGTCGGTCTTTAGGATTTTGAGTTGACGGGATTTGAACGGGCCTTGCAATTGGGCTTACGGGACAAAACTGGCTTGGTTGCGTGATATACCTATATTTTACATGATTTTTGTATGGATTTTAATTTATTATCTAAGTATTTTTATGCGATTTATGGATTTAGAGGTAGTTTTCTCGTATTTGTAGTATTTAGAGATTTTACAGGCCGAAACATCAAAAGAGATGAATAATGGAGCAAACGAGCACTAAATCATGTTCATGTCATTTTAAAAAGTCAAAAAGACGAGCCAAGCACCTAAAAACAAGAAGAGTGGATTTCTCCAAATGGACAGCACAAATGCATCAAAAGTTTCATGCTGGTTAGATGCCTTCCCGTGTATGGATGGATTGAGATGAAATTTGGAGCCAAGATATCATTTTGAGTTAAATTTCATCTGGAATTGGTTTCAAGTCATTTGGAGTTGTGATAAGGAAGTTACATCAATTCTACTGGAGACATATCCGTCTGGCTCGCAAAGGAAGCAATGCAGGAATAAAGGCCAAACTCTGCCCATGGGATCGGCCCGGAGAGTTTTCTTCTCACCCGATGCCTACACCACGGGTCAGGAGCTCGACCTAGATCCTTGGCCGACCCTGCATCTCTACGAATTTATATTTCCTTTTTGACTTTAACTAAACCCTAGCCGATTTAGGCCTTCTCTAAACCCTATATATACTTGTTTTTAGCCTCTAGCACCCAAGAGCAACCACATCAAACACACCTATCATAATAAAATCACAGCTTTAATTTCTTTTCACAGTTTTGTGTTGTAAGAGTTTCTAAGAGGAGTTCTTCCCCTTTGTTCAAGGATTTTCGTTTTGATCTTCTTTAACACTTACTCTTTTAATAAAGCAATGAATTTCCTTTACTGTCTCTGCGTATTTACTTTCATTATGTGCGAGTAATTCACTTGTTAGGTTATGGGTTTTTCAATAAGTGCATAATATGATAATTTGATATCGAACGTTTTAAATGGGTTTATCATATGGTTCTTCACCTTTATTTGCTCTAATTACTGATTGCTTGGTTGGCCATCTAGTGATCTGATCTTAGGTTAATATACTATCCAAAAGCTTGTTATATTGCTTGATCTAATATTTGGCGAGGTAGGTGTCTTAACCTTCCAAAAGTCGAGTTAAGGAGTCTAGTGTACAATTTTAACTTGCTCGAACTAATGCATGTTTTCAATCTACAATAACCTTCCAAAAGCGGAGTCTATTGGTTTGTAACACATAGTGATCGGAGCCACGACATTGGAAATATTATAAATTCATGTTTTGAGTTCAAGAACGGATCTTATTAAAACCCCTATCTAATCGATATCATTCATGTTATGTGTCTTTGCGAATTATCCATTGCCTAACATTTTCTCTTATTGTTTAATCTTTCTTATTAATTGTTTTTCTACCATCGATCTTACCATTATTTTTGTTGTTTTAGCTTAATTCAAAATCATAAAAACTCTAGTGTAACATCTTCCAGTCTCTAATGGATTCGACCCCTAAGTACTACATCGTTGTTGTGCACTTGCAACTTTGTTATTTTTAGGGTGAAAACTTACCCGCATCAAGTTTTCTGGCGCCGTTGCCGGGGACTAATTTGTTACCTACGAGTTTTAGATTATAATTTTGTCTAATATTTTTCTTGTCTTTTTCTTACTTTTCGAATTTTTCTTTAATTTTTGTGTCTTTAGGAACTTTTCGAGATGGATTACTACTCGAGGAATGATGGTCATCGATTTCCTCTCTCTCATGAAGTTCAAAGGCGTTCACCTCTGTACCGTGAGCCTGCTCGTGACTACATCCCGATGCCAAGTTTCTACACCGACCGGCCAAACCAAGCTTACTTGCACAAAAATCAGAATTGGAGCGATTTTGATCATGAAGGCTTTTACCATCACTACCACCAGCCACGACCACAACCACCACCTCCTGCCTATGATCACGTCCCCAATGAGTCTCAAGAGAGTAGACTTGAAGCCATGATGCATACGCTTATGAAGATTCAACAAGAGTCTTCGCTTGAGCTCGATGCAAAGTTAGATCATATCAAAAACGATCTCGGTGGGAAGTTTGATGCTATTTATTTTCAAGTTGAAAAACTTGAAGAGAAAGTGAATAAAATAGAAGATGTGCAGCTGCAACAAGCCCTCGAAATCGAGAAGAACCAAATTCTCATCGGTCACGTCAACAAATCCGTGGAACTCATGGAAAACCACTTTGAAGGGAGATTCACGAACTTGGGAGAGAGCCTCTCAACTACTGCTACAAATCTCAGCACCATTGCAAACAAAGCACAGGAGTGAAGGAGATTGGTACTCAAGGAAAAGAAGCTTATTCGACCATTCATGTTCTTTACGAAGGGCAAAAGCAAGCGAAGGAACAATCCAAAAGATTCGTTTCAACATGGATGGGAAATACAATGATCTCATTGGCAAGACGATGGGATTAGGAGACAAATCTATTAATCTCTCTAAGAAACTCAAGAAACTTCAAAGGCGTTTGTCTAATGTCGAAGAAAACATCGACTTTCGTCTTGGATCCGATTTGATGGAGGCGAAAATTGCTCCAACCGAGAATTGCAATGATGTGATCTTTTTAGATGAGGAAGAGACTTCTCCAAGAGTGCCAAGGGATGTGGACAACAACTCTCAAGCAAGGATGGATCATCAATGCATGATGATAAGACAAACCGCGAGGATTAGAGGCAAAAGACTACGCGAGGGAACTCCAATTGCTGGCCGAAGACAACCTCTTGGAAATGAAGATTGGGAGACTCGGTCCATAAGCAAGGAGATGCTAGATGACTTCCACTCCATGGTGAAGAAAATTCCAGCTCATATCTTGTTTGCTCAAGCTTGGAAGAAACACCCAGAAATGAGGGAACTCTTTTGGTATAGCGAAGAGGAGAAGTATGAGATCAAGGACTTGTTTGACGAAGCTAGGAAAACATTTTCGAAGACTAGGACCTTGCACAAGCTTGAAGAACCATGTTGCTTTGTCATCTCGTGTGGGATTTTTGGTTCCTACTTCAACAATTCTCTATGCGATTCGGGAGCCGGTGTGAACCTTATGTCGGAATCGATTGCAATATTGTGAGAAGTCAGACTTCAGTCAACTCACGACTTGGGCCAGAAATTGGGCTTAGTACAAGTCTTAATGTCAAGTTGGGCCCAAGTAAGTGTCTAGGGTTTCTTTGTTATAAATACAAGTGTTTAACGATAGGAATACATAATCCGAAATCTTGAGGATTCCGAGCGCCTTAGAGGAGGCTCGTAAAACGTGAGTGATCTTCTTGTAAACCACATCGGAGGTGTTTTCCGATTCTTCATAGTGGATGTTGTGGATCCAGGATCCACCCCAGACGTAGCGGTTAGAGGCCGTGAACTGGGTGAACAATTCACGTGTTTAGTTAATTCGTGATTCAAAGATATATTAGGACAACGAGGATTAAAGAATAAATCCTAACAAAGACATTTGAGAATCAACACAATGAAACCTTCAAGGATTAGGATCGGACTTGCAGATGGTTCAACAACCACTACAGTTGGCAAGATCGAGAATCTTCCTCTCAAGTTTGGGAATTGCATCGTTTTGTTTGATTTTCAAGTGGCAAAGATACATGGTACGCAAGATGAGCCTTTGCTTCTTGGAAGACCATTCTTAGCAACAGTATGAGCTATTATTGATTGGCCAAACAGGAGGATGTGTCTTGCAAACTTCGACAAAGAGACCTTCTATCTTGCAGCACCTCCCGGTTTCCCCTCGAAACGCATTCGTTACACAATCGAAAGCGAGAAAGGAGATGAGGTAAAAGATGGTTTTGACGATTCTTTGAGCATGGATGAAGACACGGAGGCCTTTAGGAGGAGATCAAAACGTGCTAAGGGAGACACGAGCCCCTTAGATCCATCATCAACTTAGAACACACAAGGAGTCGAGCTATAAGACTTAAAACAAGCGATGTATGGGAGGCAACCCACAATTTATTATTTACTTAAGTTTGTAATTTGGTTTTAATTTTTATGAACTTATTATTGGTTTATTTATTCACCCATTTTTTCATAATTTTTTAAATTTTATAAAAATAGATAAAAATCGTTTTTCGATGGCTACTAAGGAAAGAACGAAACAGAGGCGCAACACGGGGTGCATACATCGGACTAGAATAAAGGCCATGGGCCAATGGGACGAGCTCGGGCCAATGGGACGAGCTCGGGTCATGAGGGATCGGCCCGGGACTTATCCTTCACGCGGCCGATCATGGACACATCCCCCCTTCCCAGTTCGAGGCGCAACCCCGACCCAAATCCCGGCCCGATTTTCCCACCCGATCCTGGAGCATTTTTGAGGCGCATCATTTGGTTCACCATTGGGCGAGATTTTTACCCAATGTCTTCACCCCGAGCTTCGCCCCAAGGTTTTTTGTACCTCATTTCAAACTAAAAATGATCGATGGAAGACTTTTTAGGCCACATTATGATGCACCCAAGGCTGGAACACCTCAACATAACAAGCTAAATGCATCATAAACACGCCAATCTCTTTGGTCGAGATCCGTAACAACATTTTTTGAAGGTATTCTCCTCCTTCGTTTCATTAAAAATCGCATTTAAACTAAAATTCACAATTGACATAAACCAAATATAATATTTTTAGTGCGTTCTTATGCTTTTTTGTATTTTTATCGTTAAGAACTTTGTACTTTGAATTTGGTGGTTTTAGCTCATTAAATTGTTCTTTTGTATGAATAAATGACAAATTTTACAAAACGAGTCATTATTATCTTCATTTGTTATCACTTTTATTGGATTGTTTTCACATGCATTAAGATTCAATTCCTTTCATATGCTTTATCTTAAGCTCTCTTGGATTTAGAACTTGATACTCATTACTTGAGAAATCTTGATCCAAGAGCACATTAACAAGTGATTTCAAGTGTTTTGAAAGGATTTTCGAACGCTTGACATGATATGTAACTAGACGTTTTGTTGTGGACGCACAACCCAAATTGTCTACGGAGATATCCAAAGCCATTTCAAGGAGACGCTTACCAAAGAAATAAAACCGAGAAGACCAAACCAAGGTGATAGAACACAAGGGATGGATAATAGACTTGGTTGAATGAGAATTAGATTTGGTCGAGCCATATTGCAAAAGAAACCAATGAGCCTCACGAACCGTCTAACCGACCACCCGAGGAGCCCATTCACCGACCAAACCTAACCCATAAACATTCTGGTCGAGCCACTTTAACCGGAGTTGGATAAATATCCAAATTTGGTCGAGAACCTCATCCTCGGTATGACGATAACCCAACGTTTATGTGGTTTTTACCTACCATGGTACCATCTTTCTATCTTTCTATTTCTATTTATTTTTCTATTATAGTTCTCCCTTAATTTGATTTGCTTTAACACCGGGACGGTGCGAAGTAAGTCTGGGGGGGATTATGTCGTTCACTAATACGTTTGTTCATTTTGTCTTAATCTTTTTATTTTTTTCGAGTCCTTTTATTGAGTCAAAATTTAGTCGGGAACAATGATATTTTCTAGGAACTAACCAAGTGGTACTTATGATCTAGTGACCATGATGACAGTTATTGACAGCAGATTCGCCTGAACGGAAAGACCATAAGTGGATCAACCTACCAAGACGGTCGCATCTCTTGAGAATATGAAAGATCCAGCGCTGACTCCGCACTAAATGAACTTTAATTTTCTCATCTTGGGGCTTGGTATACATCGAGCAAGATTCCTCATTCAAGCCTAACAAGACAAGTCTATGTGAAAGTACGGTTTCCCTCTCTCTTCCCTCTCTCTTCCCTTCAATTAAGAACTTCATTGCAAAAGGAAAAATATATGAGTGGCACGGAAGTGAACCGGGGACTCGGTGGTAAACACCATCAGTACTCGTGTCTCATGGAAGCGTGTCCAAAGAAGTGAACCGGGGACTCGGTGGCAAACACCATCGGTACTCCCGTCTCATAGAAACATGTCCAAAGAAGTGAACCGGGAATTCAGTGGAAACATCCATCAATGCTCGCGTCTCATGAAAACCTTGATTCATAAAAGCACAATAAAAAAGAAAAAAAAAAGATCCACAGAAGAGAGAAAAGGGAGAGGAATGAAACCTGAAAGAGGAAAAAGACTGTCTTGGTCATCAGGGACTTGAAAGGGGAAGAGTCTATATGTTCTTTGATCGATACTTGATAACACCGGTTTTTACCATTTTTATGGATCACTTTCATATTTTTTTGCAGGTGTTTTAACTCCGTTTTCAATAGTTTTCAAATGATTTCCTTTTTTTTTACTGTTTTGAAAGACATTTCAGGTAACTCAAAGTAAAAGAGTGCATTTCGGAACAAAAGTACGTTTTTGGTTAAACTTGGACTGTCATAAGTCTTACCATCATAGGAGGCCTTCTCACCGTCTGATCATCACCAAATTTTTACAAAACAAAGTAGAGACAACCAGCTTTCAAATGCAATTGGATTGGGGACAATCCAATGGTTGGATCCTAAAATATACCGAAGCACCGAAGATCGACGACGCTGCCAAGAAGCAGTCCACCGCGGGTCGAGAGCTCCCACCCGTGGCTAAACACCAGTTTGCCACTCCTGGAGAGCACGGACCCACGTCCAAACACCAGTTCATCACTCGTGGAGACCACGGACCGGCGGCCAGAACCAATTTCGCCTAAATCAAGTCGTTTATTCACTCGAGGCCAAAACCGTCTTTCCCGTCAAACCCTAACTCTACCAAAACGAGTTGAAGACCTATAAATACTTGTTTTACAGCCACAATTTTGTGACCCCCTTTTGTTACACTTTTAGACTTGTTTTGCACCAAAATTTTGCTCTTGTTATTTGTTATTTGTTCTTTGTTTAGGGAGATATGGATTTCCCTTGAACCCTCTTGTTTGATTACTTATCTATTGATTGTGCAATTCAGAAGCTTGATTTTTTCTTGCATGGTTGTGGCGGAGTAGTTCTCTCATTGGGTATAGGGGTTAAAAGGGATCTCTCATGGTTCGATTTTGATTGAGTTTTTTGACTAGGATACCGATTAGGGTTCTTCGTTCTATCCTTGTTGTCAATGCGTTGCTTGAATCACCATCTTAGCAATTGATATTAGGTGTTTTAGAGCCACGAGAGTGCTGAATCTAATCGCTTGACCTAGGGTAGACGAGCAAATCCGTCGTAAGATTTCAAAAGTATACTTACGGAGGAATTGTGGGCGTAAACGACCTTTGAGAGTATCATTCACTTCTTGCGCGGGCGGAGACGAAAGCTACCGTCCGAGTACTGAAGTGAGTAGGTGTGTAGGATTACGGGAGTAGACTACACACAGCATACGTGTTCCAAGTTTAAGAACAGTTCAAAAAAATCATTAATAGGAAAGGTACGGGCTACTTTATCTCTCGAGGTAAACCATATTCTACATCTTAATAGCCCCCCTACGGGATCTACACCGACGAGGGGATAGCAACCCAAAGACGATAAAAAATCGCTTTAGAAATCCTAGCAAATTCTTGGTGAAAATCGGCCATGAACCCTAAAGAATTCCCGATTGCCCAACGCTTCGTTAATTGATTTACAACTTCGAAATAATCACTGCTTGCTACTGTTCAATTAGATTTTATTTATTTATTCGGTTAGATTAACTTAGTTTAGTCTCGTTCGCTTTCTTATTTTCTCGCTTAGTTTAATTTAGTCTAGTTTAGTATAGTTTAGATTCCTAGTTTCGAGTTCGTGACAAAGCCCTATAAACATATATTCGTTTTAGGTTTATTTACTATACAGTGTCTAAGGTATCGCAGAACAGCATTCCCTTCCTGTGGATCGATACCTTAAGCACTACAACGCACATTTGTGCACTTGCAGGCTTTAAGGTTTACAAATTTAAAACCTGAAGTTTCGGAGACGAATCCGATACACATCAAGTTTTTGGTGCCGTTGCCGGGAGGCAATCGTTACTCGTTCTGCCACACTTTAGAGGTTAGTAAATCGACTATAAGACAATTTTTTCTTTTTGATTTTTCTTTTTGTTTTTCTTCGGTTTAGGCTTTGAAACATGAACTCGCCTCTGGTGCGAGATGACTAGTATGAGCAGGGTTCCTACGACCCATCTTATTCTCACTACTCTCACGATTCTCAAAGATGCTACTAACCTCATTACTACCAAGATGAGCCTTTTGAGCCTTCGTTTGTCGACTCACAACAAAGTCCTTACGGTCTTCCTCATCAAACCTCGGACGATCATGATGATATCTTGGAAATTAGCCTTCGTTTGGAGCGACTCGATGCAACGATCATATCCTTTGCTTCGAAAGATTATGATCTTAAAACCCTTTGGCTCAACCATCAACCTCAACAACCGATGAAGATTATGAGAAGACGATGGTCTACAAGGCACAAATGGAGGATATTATTCAAGAACTCAATGAATCTATACACGAAAACGATGGTTTCAACGAAGCAAAACATCAAGGAAAAGAAGGACATGTTTCTATTCCTAGTGACGATGTTATCTCTATCGATTCGTTCGAGATTTTTGAAGACGACAAACACGACCACAGTCTGCCTCCACTCATCTAACCAAAGCCTTCTCCTCCTTCTGCTCCTCACCACGTTAAGTGTGAGACAAACCCCGTGAAGGATGAGACACTAACGGATACACCCGAGCCGCCATTGAAGACGTTTTCTAAGGAGAAGGATCCCGAAAAATTTGACGTTCCATGCTCGATCAAGGTAATAGAATTTCGTGATTCCCATTTTATGAACACATGCAGCGGAGATGGACCACTCTTAAACCCTGGAGGAGCTACAAAGAACGTTGAAAACGTTCTAGAAGAAGGTGCACCCGTCACACTAGAGGAAAACATCAAACCGATAATTTAGACGTGTGAAAAGATCCCTTTTGATGCACACTCTACACTTGCTCATATGGGACGTGATGTAGACTTAATTAAAACAAAGGAGAAGCCAAATACTCCCCTAGGACCAAGAGACATCATTGGAGACGAAGGAGATGACGAGCCGAGCAATTCTGCCCGAGACACCACCACCGCGGCCGCTCCTCCTCCACCCGCAGCCCAGCCATCTTCCACCGTGGGTGCGCATCACCGACCCACGGCCAAGCCTCCTTTTGTCGCGGCTCCTGATAACACCGGGTTTTTACCTTTTTTATGGATCACTTTCATATTCTTTTGCAGGTGTTTTAACTCCATTTTCAAAGGTTTTCAAGTGATTTTCATATTTTAGATATTTGAAAGACGTTTCAGGTAATTCAGAATAAAAGAGTGCATTTCGGAGCAAAAGTACGTTTTTGGATAAACTTGGACCGTCAAGAAGTCTTGCAGCTAATGGAGACCTTTTAACCGTCTGATCATCCCCAAATTTGGACACAACAAAGTAGAGACAGTCAGATTTCAAAATGCAATTAGATTGGAGGCAATCCAATGGTTGGATCCTTAAATACAACGAAGCACTGAAGGCAGATGAAGCTGCCCCGAAGACGAAGCCACCGCGCCTGGAGGAGCTGGACCCGCAGCCAGGAGGCATTTCACCACTCATGGAGAGCCTCCACCCATGGCCAAGTGGAATTTCGCCACTCCCAGAGAGGACGGACCCGCGGCCAGCACCCTGCGCGACCAAACGACTCGTTTTTTTACCCGAGGCCAAAACTGTCTTTTTCCATCAAACCGTAAACGATATTAGGTCTATAAATACTTATTTTATGCCTCTTAGATAGACACGTTACATTATTTTCACGCTTATTAGCAGAGGCAAACCCCTAGTAACTTGTGTTCTTGGTTCTTCAAGGATTGGAAGAAGGATTCTTCATCGGTGTTCTTCGATAGAGAAGCTTTCTCAATCCCTTTTTATGCATTGTTTTCTTTTGAATTTATTGAATATGTTTACCTCATCTATGGTTGAGTAATTATCTTGTTGGGTATAGGGGTTTGAAAGGGAGCTTATGGTTCGATTCTCATTAGGTTTTTAGTCTAGGATACCGATTAATTAGGGTTCTTCATTCCATCCTTGTTGTTAACGCGTTGCTTGACTAACCATCTTAGCAATCGATATTAGGTGTTTTAGAGCTACAAAAGTGATGTATCTAAATGTTTGACCTAGGGTAGACGAGCAAATCCGTCGTAAGATTTTGGAAATATACTTACGGAGGAATTGTGGGCGTAAACGACTTTTAGAAATATTATTCACAAATTGCGCGGGCGGAGTAGGAAGCTATAGTCCGAGTACAAAAGTGAGTAGGTGTGTAGGATTACAGAAGTAGACTACACGCAGAATACGTGTTCCAAGTTCAAGAACCCAAAGATGACAAAACGTCGCTTTAGAAAGCCTAGAAATTTCCTCATAAAAATTGGCCATAAACCCTAGAAAATTCCCGATTGCCCAACGCTTCGTTTAATTGATTTACAACCTCGATAAAATGGTTAGTTAGCTACTGCCCTTCTTAGTTTAGTTTAGATTCCTTAGATACGACCGTGAAAAAATCCAAAATATATTTTACGTCTAGACATAAGTTAGAACTCGTTATAAATTGCACAACGTCTATCCCTGTGGATTCGATCCCTAAGTACTACTTCGTGTGTTGTGCACTTGCGGCTAGATATAAAGGGTAAAACCCCACACCGGGGTTAATTCCCGGTGTGTCAAGTTTTTGGCGCCGTTACCGGGGATAGTTTAGCTTGTTTGATTTCATATTCTAATTTCTGCTCTATACACTTTTGATTTTCAAGTTCTTTGCTGTTCTTTTGACTTTCTCCTTTATCTTTGTCTTTTGTTCTAAGGTGAATGCACACTAGGAGAACTTCTAGAGGAACCGTACCGCTACTACAATATTAGTCGCCAAATAGTCGCAGAAGAATAGCTAAGTAGTCGCAAAATATTTACATCTTCGAAACTTGATGTTCCTTATAAGTCGCCAATTAGTCGTTCACTTAGTCATAGAATAGTCGGTAAATAATAACTAAAATCTACGACTATTTATTGACTAAAACTATACGACTGCATCTAGACCCATTAAATAGTCATTAACTAGTCGCAAAGGTAGTCGATGATTAGTCATAAAGTAGTCTCCGATTAGTCGCCAAATAGTCGCAGAATAATAGCTAAGTAGTCGCAAAATATTTACATCTTCGAAACTTGATGTTCCTATTAGTCGCCAAATTGTCGTTCAATTAGTCATAGAATAGTCGGTAAATAGTAACTATAATTTACGCTATTTAGTGACTAAAACTATCCGACTGCATCTAGAACCATTCTATAGTCGTTAACTAGTCGCAAAGGTAGTCGATGAATAGTCATAAATTTTTGCAACTAGTTTACGACGATTGAACGACTACACACTGTTCATGTGGTGTAGTCGTAATATTGTCGCCATTTGGCGACTAATGTTACGACTACATACTTTAGTGACTAAATATTAACGACTACATGGTTTAGTCGCTGGTTAGTCGTAATCCACATTTTAGCGACTAATAGGCGACTACTTCTGCAGTCGCCAAAACGCTGTTTTCTTGTAGTGATAAGACGTACCATATGGTGTAGATTAATGCCTTGCTCTCATGAATTAGGTACGGATGTCTTCTCTACTCTACTTGTTATAGCATAAGAAAGCTTGTAGGCAGCCGCTTTCCCACACGTCCGGGAAAGGCTCATACATCGGGATTGATTTCAAGAAGTTGTTAAATTCGATCAACCGTTCTCGGGAGATGATTTGCGTTCCTGGCTCCTCGGGTAATAGACTTGCTGGAGGTGTTGGTTCAAAGACCGAGTAGGACTCACAGTGAGAGTTCGTGGTGTCAAAGCAATGGTAAGAATCGATATAAGGCATGTAGATCTTCCTTTGCGGGCTCCTTTGAAGTGTTGTTGATGAAGAGGATGCGACTTTGTGTTGAACTTGAATCACCTTGCAAGGTGCATAAGAATCTGGTTCTAGTTTTTTGGAGACTCAACCGAGGCTTGAGTAGCACTTCGATATGATAGAAAGCCTTAGTAAACCAACCCTAGACGACCAAGCTTTCTGGCTTAATGAGGTCGACAAGGTCACTGAGGAATTCTATGAAGAATTACTCCAGAATGACCCATTTAAAGTCGTAATCTCGGACGCAAAAGATGGGGGCAGCACTCTCGAAGAAACCTTGAGGGATTGTGTGAAAATGCTCGGTAATACTGAAATTTACAAAAAGGCTGTGAGCTACCTTGATTTAAAGAAAAAATGGATATTCCAACAATGCCGAAGGACACTTCTGCAGCAATAAATGACCCGTGGAGCGAACTGAAAGCTCCTAAAGTGGAGCTAAAACCCCTTCATGTCTGTCTCAAGTACGCCTTCCTTGGACCAAATTCGACTTACTTGGTCATTATAAATTCTGGTCTGAGTAAAGCTGAGACAGCTATGTTACTATGCGAGTTGAAAAATAACATAAAAGCTATAGGATACTCGCTTGATGACATACCAGGAATCTCTCTGAATCTCTGTATGCACAAGATCCATCTCGAAGATAACGCCAAAAATTCAGTTCAGCACCAAAGGAGGTTGAACCCTAACTTTATGAGCGTCATCAAGAAGGAAATTATGAAGCTTTTAGAAGCCGAAATCATCTTCCCAATTTCGTACAGCCCCTGGGTTATCCCAGTTCACGTTGTCCCAAAAAAAAGAGGGATCACGGTGATCAAGAACGAGAAAGACAAAATGATTGCCACAAGGGCTGTCACCAGACACCGCAAGTGCATCGACTACAGAAAGCTGAACGCTGCAACTAGGAAAGACCATTTCCCTTTTCCATTTATTGACCAAATGCCGGAGAGATTGGCTAACCATCAGTACTACTGCTTCCTCGATGGGTATTCTGGATTTTTCCAGATTCCCATCCGACCGGAAGACCAAGAGAAGACAACTTTCACTTGCCTGTACGAAACGTTTGCTTGCCGACGAATGCCTTTTGGATTAAGTAACGCGCCCGTGACTTTCCAGAGGTGCATGATGTCGATATTTACCGAATATATCGAGGACTTTATGGAAGTCTACATGGACGACTTTTCCGTCCACGGGTCCTCATTCCAAACGTGCTTGGCGAATATGGGGAAAGTTCTACAAAGATGCGAAAACAAACATCTAGTCCTGAACTGGGAAAAATATCATTTTATGGTGCAAGACGGAATCGTGCTCGGGTATAGAATTTCAGAAAAAAGAATCGAAGTGGATAAAGCAAAAATTGAGGTCATGACAAGCCTACAACCTCCTACAAATGTAAAAGGTATCCAAAGTTTTCTCGTGCACGCCGAATTCTATAGGAGGTTCATAAAAGATTTTTCCCAAATAGCTAGCCTCACGCGTCTATTGTGCAAAAAAACGAGCTTCGAATTCAACGACGAATGCCTAGATGCGTACCATAAGCTCAAAGACGTCCTTGTCTCCGCTCCAGTCGTGCAACCACCAGATTGGGAACAACCATTAGAAATCATGTGTGACACAAGCGACTTTGCAGTTGGAGCACTAATCAGGAAGCGGAAGAATAAGAAGTTACATGCGATCTATTATGCAAGCAGAACAATGGATGACGCTCAATGCAATTATGTGACAACAGAAAATGAACTTCTGGGTGTCGTATTTGCTTTCGAAAAGTTTCGATCCTACCTTGTTGGGTTCAAGTTGATAGTCCATACTGATCATGCGGCGATAAAATATTTGATGTCTAAGAAGGACGTGAAACCTAGACTAATACAGTGGATACTCCTCTTGCAAGTATTCGACATCGAAATTTGAGATCGAAAAGGAGCAGATAATGGAGTAGAGGATCACCTTTCTCGAATAAGAGTGGAAGACAAAGTACCCCTGAATGATAGTTTGCCTGATGACAATGTCTATGCAATAGACGCAGTACCTAACACCACGCACGAGATTCCTTCACGGCCACCTAAACGGCGGCCGGACACGTTCGACACTCCGTGGTTCATACACATTGCAAATTACCTTGCTGCGGACGTCGAACCACCACAATTCTCTGGGTATAGGAAGAAGAAATTTTTGCGAGATATACTTCACTACTTTTGGGATGAACCATACCTTTACAAGAGATGTGCAGACGGTTTATACCGACGATGCGTGGCTGAAGAGAAAATGGACGAGATACTATTCGGATGTCATAGCTCAGCTTATGCAGGCCATTTCACAACTTTCAAAACTGTCTCTAAAGTTCTCCAGGCAGGTTTCTGGTGGCCAACTTTGTTTAAAGATGCACAACCTTACATCTCGCGCTGTAATTCGTGCCAACGTATGGGGAGTATAAGTAAGGGGAACGAGATGCCCCAAAATTTTATCCTCGAAGTTGAAATTTTTGACGTATGGGGAATCGATTTCATGGGACCTTTCCCTACCTCTTTCGGAAACCAATACATACTAGTTGCCATAGACTACGACTCTAAATGGGTGGAGGCAATTTCTAGCCATACGAACGACGCGAAAGTGGTCATTAAGATGTTTAAATCGATCATTTTCCGCATTTTGGAGTTCCTAGAATCTTAATAAGCGATGGTGGGTCTCATTTCATTAACAAGGTATTTGAAAACCTGTTAAAGAAGAATGGAGTTACGCACAAAGTCGCCTCTCCATACCACCCTCAAACAAGTGGCCAAGTGGAGATCTCCAACAGGGAAATCAAGTCGATTTTGCTAAAGACAACTGGAGCAAATCGAAAGGATTGGTCTACGAAACTCGACGACGCACTTTGGGAATTACCGAACGGCCTTCGAGACACCTTTAGGAACGACGCCATTCAACCTCGTATATGGAAAAGCGTGTCATATGAATGTGGAACTTGATTAAAATCAAAATGGGCTATCAAAGAGATGAACATGAACATGAAAACAGCTGGGGGAAAGGAGACTACTCCAACTACACGAACTATATGAAATCCGGCACAACGCCTATGAAAACTCGAATATATACAAAGAAAAGACAAAGACGTATCACGATAAGAAAATCATAACCCGATCTTTCGCCGCGAACGACAAGATTCTTCTTTTCAATTCCCGTCTCAAACTCTTTCCCGGAAAATTGCGATCGAGGTGGTTCGGACCCTTCATAATAAAGGAACTCAAACCATACGGAGCCATTGTCCTCTGGGGTAAAAGTGGAGACACATTCACGGTGAACGGACAGCATGTCGAGCCATACCTCGCGGAAGAAGAAGAAAACGAGAGGGAAATAATGGCCTTGATCGATCCACCACCAGCTTGACCAGCAACTAAGTCGAGCCAACGACTTTGACCAAAAGCGCTTGATGATAGGCAAACCATTCGGTATATTTTTCTTTTTGTTTTTCTTTCTTTTTCTATTGACGTTTTTCTTTTTATGATTTTAGGCTTTATATAAAAACCAAAAAACCCAAAAACATTAAAAAAATCAGAAAAGACAAAAACAATTGGAGAAGACATTCGAAACAGATAGTGAAACGACAAAGGAACGAAGAAGAAAAATGACCCGAGATGAAAGCCACTCGGCTGCGGCTGGAACGAGACATCCCGCGGCGAGGAGGCCATCAAACGCCCCTTCGTTCGACGGTCACGCGGCCGAGAAGGGATCTCCCGTGGCTGGAGCTAGCCGACCCGCGGCGAAGAAGCAGTTGGTCGCTGTCGCATGTGCTCGACCCGCGGCCAGCCTCATTCCATCCCGAACTTCATCCTGACAATTCCCAACCGTTCCCGACACTAAATCGTGCAATCCCGAATATGTTCCCGACAATAAATGAGTAAAGCTAATTAAGGATGTTTGATTAAGTAACCAAATTGAAACAAACAAAAGCAACTAAGCAAGATGTAAAAGCAATAGGCAAAGTGAATCCTAAGATGGGGTAATCGATATTAGGTGACCAAAGCATGATCCAATGCATTCATTCACACAAACAAGTTATCCCTAGGTTAATGATCTCTAATCTTGATTAGTCCTCTTTCAAGGCACTAATCACTATGTTAATTATTAAATTCATTAGCAAAATCTCATTTGTGAATTATCAATCAACATGCATTGAGAATATAAACTAGATCAACAAAAAATATGCCTTAGACAACTAATCTCTTAGGCTAAGAACATAAATCCTTTGAATAATTGATCTAGGCATTTCATCAAACACTTGGTGTGCATGAAATGCGTATGATCTAAATCCACTCTCTCAAGCTAGATTTAGCATTAAGAGCATTAAACAAAGAAGGATAATAGATAATTTAACCCTAAACACCTTGAATCATGCCTTGAATCACCTAAATCTAACCCATCTCAAGATCCTAAAATGACTACTCAAGACCCATAAAGAACCCCTCTAAATAGATTTTGATAAGAGAAGAATTCATGGATGGATCTTGGATAATCAACAAGAAAAGAAGATAAGAAGGAGAGATTTAATGAAAACAACTACTAGATTGAATAAAAATAGAAGATCTCTATTACAAAAATCTAAGAACTCTCTCTAAGGAAAAAATGGTTTTTAAACCAAAAAGAGGATCCTTAGAAAATTAGGGTTTTTGAGTTTTTAAATATATGAAGATTTGACCGGGTTAACCCGGAACAAACCGGGTATTGACCCGATCGAAATGGGTCAAATATGGTCTTGTGTAGAATGTTCTCTAAAACCATGATATCTCCTGGGATACATATCCGAATGGCCTCAGACCACCTCCTGTCAACAGCTAATACACATGGCTACAACTTTTGTGAAGGCCACCGAGGCTAAATCTGATTGGACACCATTCGTCCAACCAGGTCTTTCAGGGATGTCGGGTGGCTTCGTTCAGACAGACATACTCTTAGTAATGTGGCCATATCTAACGAACCACGTGTTCGAATGACCCAAAACTATCTCCTGTAGTCAGCTAACGCACTTGGCTACACCTTTCATGAAGACTACAGATTAAACTGGGTACGGAAAGGTCTTCATTTGGCCTGATCTTTGAGTCACTTCGGCTGCATGGCCCGGTGGAAAGGAACTGGGTCGATGTAAACACCCTGAAGCTGAGCATCGATTTGTTGGTCGATGTGAAGGGGAGCTGGGTCAATGCTAAGGCCCTGATGTTGCATCCAGCATCAACATCGACCTGTGGTAAGAGCTGGGTCGATGCTAAAGAGTTTTTAGGGAGACAAGAGAAAGCTCCTCGGCTAGGCATTGACATCTTCAGTAAATCCGCGATACCTCCTCAACCAAATGTCCAAATGGCCTGAATCTAACTCCTGTAGATATATGACTCACTCCTCTACAACTCCTATGAAGACCGTTGAGGCGAATTCATAACGTAGAGCCTTCGTCCAGCTATATCTTTCTGGCATCTCGGATGGGCTTCGCATTCCTCTTATGCTCCATAACTCCGAACATCATCAATTGTCTCCAAGACACCTAGAAACACTCCAAATGTATGCAAAACTCACTAAGACCTAACGCAAACACCTATTACTCTAAATGAAACCTAAATGCAAGACAATACCATGATCATGCATGCGAATTACACAAAACTCTAAATGAAACGCATGCTAAAACATGCAATATATGAGTATATCAATTCCCCCAAACTTAAACTTTTGCTTGTCCTCAAGCAAACAAGATCAAGAATGAGAGATGAAATGCAATGCAAGTGGAGCTCGAACCTATAAGAAGCATAAGAAACAATCGCACTCAACGTCCAAGTTACTAGTTCTATGATGCACCAAAGTTGTCTACTCAAAAGGAGTTAGCCATTTCCTTCACAACATGCAACAAAGCCAAACCTCAACCTAGATAAACCATCCTATTCTCTAGCCTCTGAACATTGATTATTTGTTTTATCTGTGAATTGTGCTTATGCAAAATTTAGATGAAACCGCTTGGCTAAAGGACCGGTTATGAGATGAAGGTGATCTCATCAATATGCAAGGGTAAATAAACACAAGGATCTCTCAATGAACGAGCAAACTTTAACAAAATGCTAAAGGTAAAAGGAAACCTATGCATACAAGGAAAAACTCTCGTCTACCCCGAATGCCTAGAGTGTCACTAACCTTAGCCCAATCTAACCCGTTTTTGCCCGATCCTAAGCTACCCTTTTTATCCCAAGGCATTTTGCCTTCTTAGACCCTTACGCTCTTCTTTGCTTTCCTTTTTCGCCTTCTTCCTCATTAGGGGTTTGCTTCTTCATCTTGGTTATGGTTGATGCTCCTTTTCGTTTTCACTTAGCTCTTTTCTTTTTCTTCTTTTTGGTTCATGCCTCTTCTTTTCTTTGTAGCTTGGCCTTTTTTGCCTTCTTTTCTTCTTTGTCTCTTGAGGCTTTTCTTAGTTATTTAGAGCTTGTTGTTAATCACATTTGCACCAACCATACCAATCATTTTGTACTCCCCTCTTCATCGTCCTTCCTTCCTTATTTCATTCCACCATAATCATCAAAGATCAAGCCATTCCCCTAAATATTTCTAACCTTTCCCCATTCTAAAACTTTAAGAACCAACACCTATCTAACCTAGTTCTAGATTAGCTCCTTGATGTTGGAACTAAGTCTACACAAGAGTGCTTCCTTGTCGCCCTAAACCTAACACGGTTTGTCAAGTTCACTCCAAAAGACCTCACAAGACGCACACAAAAGATTAGGGGCTAGAAACGAGGTAATTGGCATGGTGGGGAAACCAATCCAAAGATGGGATTTGGCTATTTGGACAAGCAAGGGTGGTAAAAAGAAAGAATAATGTCCAAATATGTATAAGTGATCCACAATTCCATTTAAGTTTTCACAGCACAATAATTACAAATAAAGTTATGGTTATCACTTAGATGAGGCTAGATTCAATTCAAGCTTGCTATGGCAACCAAGGAAAGGCAATGATGCATATGCTCTAACAAATGGTTCATCCTTGGTTTCAGATTCAACTTCAATGCATCAAACAACTAATAACTTGGGCGTTGAATCAATTTCTAATTGAGCTACTCTCAAGGTTGTCATTACTCCATGCTTATGCAAATTCAAGGCTAAAATGCAAACTAGACATCATTTACAAGTGAATATGCAATCCTAAATGCTAAAACGAGAAGATAAGATGCATACCATTCAAAATTTATTCAAAATTGCATGGTATGCATGAGACTCAAGTGCAAAAGAGAAGATAAGAGCATAAAACACGAGGTCAAATACCGGTCTCTTCCCCAAACTTAAATCACACCATCCCGGTGTGAAATAAATTAAAAGAAGAGACCCAAAACAAAATATAATATGCTAAGACTTTAAAAAGGGAAGAAATACTTACATGGAGGAGTGCTACTATGTGAATGGAGAGCATGGAGGGCTTTTCCCGACATCAAACACCCTTGACACCGTTCTATGACCTTGCTAACAATCGAGAACCTTGTAACCACTCAACAAAACCATCAATGCCCAAGACACACGAAATTAAACTAGAAAGCAAAAGAATATATACAAGGATAAACATGGGAATGTCTCCCAAGTGCACTTTGTTTTACGTCGCTAAGTTTGACGTTGGTTACCCTTTTAGGTGGGTGAGAGAGGAGTGTGAGCACTCCAAGGCGGATCTTTAAGCTCGAGCTTGAGCACCTTGCTCATTACCTCTTCAAGACCGGCTTTTCCTTTTGCTTTGAGCTCGGGAGTGAGGATTGCCTTGGCCGAGGCAAACGGCTTGGTTCGGCCTTTGCATTTGATCTTGTACTCAATCACTCCATCCTTGTTCTTCCAAGGAGTGAGAGTCATCATAGAAGGTTGGCTCGGCTCGGATTTAAACCCATGATGCTTACTCGATCCGTTTCGCATCGTAGCCTTGGCTTTTGTCTTCTTCTTTGCGCCCTTGCTACCCTCAACGTCCTTCTCCATTGTGGTGAGAGGGATCGGTTCCAAACGAGTGATCATGTCAACTTCCGAAGCTTCCTTGTCATTACCATAACACAAATCTTTTCTCTCAAGAGATTTCTCTTCCTCTTCATAGACCTTTGAGGGTGGTGCTTCTTCAACCATATCACATCTACCCACATATAATATTTCTTCTTCTTGAGACTCATCATCCTTCATGGTGATTGTACCACAAAGTTTATTGGAAGAAGTCCTCATTGGGTAGTACACTTTATCATCCACATTCAAGAGAACTACCTTTTGCTCTTTTAAGTTCATGCTAGCACCGGTAGTGAGGAGGAACGGTGTTCCAAGGGGAAGAGGGAGTTTGTTGGTCTTTCTCATCTCCATGACCACAAAGTCGGTTGGGACTATGCAATTCCCTACCTTGAGTGGGTAGTTTTCAAGAAGACCCAATGGCTTTCTCGAGGAAGCATCTCCAAAGGTGATAGGTGATGGATGATAGGTGAGGGTCCTTATCCCTAGACTTTTAGCATCTCATTGGACATCACATTCACACTTGACCCGGAGTCACACAAAGCATCCTCAATGACTAAATCACCAAGAGAGCAAGCAATAGAGAATTTACCGAGATTACCAAACTTGGGGAGAGACTTAGGCTCGATCCTAGTTGAGCTTGGTGAGTCTTTGCATTCAACCAAGGCCACGTTCTCATTCTTCTCAAGGGTCACTCCCCCCACCTTGTTCCTCAATGTCCTCATTGAGCTTCAAGGGAGCTTGAGATCCATAGAGTATAAGCTCAATCTCATTAGTGGCGGCTTCATGATCTTCAATGCGACGTGGTTCCTTTGAGAATATGGCATTGCAATACTCATTTGCTTTCCCATTTGAAGAGCTTTGTTGTACTTTGTCTCCATTGTTTCCATTGGTCTCCATTTCTTGCACTTTGGAACTCAATGCCTCAAGCTTCTTGTGGAGATCATTGTATGAGCAAGCTACCTTGGTATTTATTTCCTCCATCTTCTTGCTTATATCCAATGCTCCACTTGCTTGGCCTTGGAGAAGTTGTTGAAGAACATTTTTCACATCAAGGTCTTGAGGCATGGAGTTAGTGCCTTGAGATTGTGGGACAAAGATTTGTTGATAACCACCTTGGTTTTGTTGGAAGTTGTTTTTGGAAGCATAGCTTTGTTGGTGAATAAGAGGGGCTTGACTTTGGTTGCCATAGGTGTTGTTGAAACCTCTTTGATAGCCACCATTGTTTCCAATGTAATGCATTTCTTCGGTGTTGCTCAAATCTACCATTTCTTCACCAACGAAGTAAACCGGTTTAGTGGAAGCATTGAGAAGCTTGTCCATCATGGTAGCTTGCTTCTCCATCATGGATGATTGCTTATCTAACCTCTCATGGAGAGCCATCATGGCTTTGGTTCGTTTTTGCTCCTCAAAGTCACTTGTGGCTCTTGTAGACCGGTCATAGTCATCACCATAAGTGCCATCACTCAATGCAAGGTTCTCTACCAACTCCATTGCTTCATTCACTTCTTTTCCCAAGAAGCTTCCATTAGAGGCGGTGTCAAGAAACATGCGGATCTTGGGCAATGCTCCACTGTATAGAGTGCTTAGGAGTGAAGCATCCGAAAATCCATGATGAGGGCATTGCGATGTATAGCTCCTAAACCGCTCCCATGCTTCATTAAAGCTCTCATTCGCTCTTTGAGTGAAGCTTGATATCTCGTTCCTTAGCTTGGCCGTTCTTGAGTGGGAGAAGAACTTGGCAAGGAATGCGGTTTTGCATTGATTCCAAGAGGTGATGGAACCTTGGGGGAGGTTCTTTTCCCATTGCATTGTCTTGTCTCCAAGAGAAAAAGGAAACAACCTTAGCTTGAAGCTATCCTCCGACACTCCATTCATCTTTGTCAAGCTACAAATACGGTCAAAGTGATCCAAATGATCAAGAGGGTCTTCTACCGCAAGGCCATAAAACTTGTTACTTTGCACCATGTTGATGAAGCTTGCTTTGACCTCAAAGTCATTGCATTCAACCGGTGGTGCATGAATCCCTTGGCGGTTGAAATGAGCATTTGCCGCATCACCCTCGCCAACAATGTTTTGAGCTTGATAGACGGGTGGGTTTGGGTTGGAGCCGTGAGGTTGTGGATGGTGGGCGTGGGGGTTTTGGTCTTGGTGGTCTCCATTGCCACGTTCTTGACCATGCTCTTGAGCTTGGTGTTCTTGCACGTGCTCCATATCAAGCCTAGCAAGGTGTGCAAGCCGTTCCCTCTCTCTTCTTGCTCTAATACCACGATCCAATAGGTGAATGTTGTCCCTAGGCTCAACAAGATTTTCTTCGCCTCTAGACCTTGTGTTCATGTACCTACAAGAGAGAGCTTGAGAGAGAGATTAGTATCCAAAAGAAAAGAATAATGCTTAATCGCACAAAAAACCTAAATCTTAATGTCAAAATCAAATCCTAATATGGCAACGGCGCCAAATTGATAAATGACTTTTGCAAGTCTAGAGATCAATTACTCTAAATGCCTATTGAGCATAAGAGGTTATCGAACCTATTGGGAAATGATTGCAAGCACCAAGAATGCAGGGCAATAAATGAGTTAAGCTAATTAAGGATGTTTGATTAAGTAACCAAATTGAAACAAACAAAAGCAACTAAGAAAGATGTAAAAGCAATAAGCAAAGTGAATCCTAAGATGGGGTAATCGATATTAGGTGACCAAAGCATGATCCAATGCATTCATTCACACAAACAAGTTATCCCTAGGTTAATGATCTCTAATCTTGATTAGTCCTCTTTCAAGGCACTAATCACTATGTTAATTATTAAATTCATTAGCAAAATCTCATTTGTGAATTATCAATCAACATGCATTGAGAATATAAACTAGATCAACAAAAAATATGCCTTAGACAACTAATCTCTTAGGCTAAGAACATAAATCCTTTGAATAATTGATCTAGGCATTTCATCAAACACTTGGTGTGCATGAAATGCGTATGATCTAAATCCACTCTCTCAAGCTAGATTTAGCATTAAGAGCATTAAACAAAGAAGGATAATAGATAATTTAACCCTAAACACCTTGAATCATGCCTTGAATCACCTAAATCTAACCCATCTCAAGATCCTAAAATGACTACTCAAGACCCATAAAGAACCCCTCTAAATAGATTTTGATAAGAGAAGAATTCATGGATGGATCTTGGATAATCAACAAGAAAAGAAGATAAGAAGGAGAGATTTAATGAAAACAACTACTAGATTGAATAAAAATAGAAGATCTCTATTACAAAAATCTAAGAACTCTCTCTAAGGAAAAAATGGTTTTTAAACCAAAAAGAGGATCCTTAGAAAATTAGGGTTTTTGAGTTTTTAAATATATGAAGATTTGACCGGGTTAACCCGGAACAAACCGGGTATTGACCCGATCGAAATGGGTCAAATATGGTCTTGTGTAGAATGTTCTCTAAAACCATGATATCTCCTGGGATACATATCCGAATGGCCTCAGACCACCTCCTGTCAACAGCTAATACACATGGCTACAACTTTTGTGAAGGCCACCGAGGCTAAATCTGATTGGACACCATTCGTCCAACCAGGTCTTTCAGGGATGTCGGGTGGCTTCGTTCAGACAGACATACTCTTAGTAATGTGGCCATATCTAACGAACCACGTGTTCGAATGACCCAAAACTATCTCCTGTAGTCAGCTAACGCACTTGGCTACACCTTTCATGAAGACTACAGATTAAACTGGGTACGGAAAGGTCTTCATTTGGCCTGATCTTTGAGTCACTTCGGCTGCATCGCCCGATGGGAAGGAACTGGGTCGATGTAAACACCCTAAAGCTGAGCATCGATTTGTTGGTCGATGTGAAGGGGAGCTGGGTCGATGCTAAGGCCCTGATGTTTCATCCAGCATCAATATCGACCTGTGGGAAGAGTTGGGTCGATGCTAAGGAGTTTTTAGGAGACAAGAGAAAGCTCCTCGGCCAAGCAGAGACGTCTTCAGTAAATCCACGATAATTCCTCAACCAAATGTCCAAATGGTATGAATCTAACTCCTGTTGATAGATGACTCACTCCTCTAGAACTAATATTAATACCGTTGAGGCTGATTCATAACGTAGGGCCTTCGTCCAGCTACATCTTTCTGTCGTCTCGGATGGGCTTTGCATTCCTCATATGCTCCATAACTCCAAACATCATCAATTGTCTCCAAGACACCTAGAAACACTCCAAATGTATGCAAAACTCACTAAGACCTAATGTAAACACCTATTACTCTAAATGAGACCTAAATGCAAGAAAAGACCATGATCATGCATGCGAATTACACAAAACTCTAAATGAAACGCATGATAAAACATGCAATATATGAGTATATCACAAGAACAACACTTTTCGATTCAAAAACGTTTCCAAAATTCTTCGGTCCATTCTCACTCATTTTTGAAAGAGATTTCAATTCTTCACTCATCTTGTCAATTCCAACAAGGTACGAACCGAAATCTCTACTTTTTTCATATGAACAAGAACCTAGTGTTTTTTTTTGAATTCACTAGATCTATGTCTTTGATGGTTGGAAATTGTAAGAGAACTTAAGATTGAACTTCAATTTTAGCACTTAATTCCCATGAATTTGAGATTTTTGTGATTTGTTATTTTCAAGCTTAATTGAAAACGAATTTGGAGAGTAATTTTGATTAATTTAGACAAGTCTAGTTATATCGTTAATTAGCAACCGGTAATCTACTGAAATTGTCAAAAAGTTGAACTTCAAATCGATAGCTAGAAATTTTTATGCAAGAGCGTCAAAAACCCGGAATTCACGATCATGAACTCGATTTGTTTAAACTTGTGATCAATATTTCTCATTTGACTGATTGAATTGAGACTATAATTAATATCTCCGCATAATGAAAGTTTTCAATCACAACCATATTCATACTTTTTCCGAGAATTGTTTTCTATTTTGTAGGAACAATGGACCACGCAAGAATGAGAATAACTCACTCAAAGAAGAGCGGTCACATAGGAGAATCATCCAGGAGATTGACCAATAGGCGAACTGAGGAGAGCGAAGGAGGCTTGGACACAGCAAGCGTGGAAGACGACACAAATATTGGCGAGTTCTTTGCACGTCGACGACGATCGATTAGAACTCGCATGCCAATTCCTCGACGTGACCAAACTCCTTCCTCTCCACGTGAACCAACACCACGAGTTCGATGGCAACACACCCGACTCCGAGACAGATGGCTCATGCAACGCCTAGCTATGCACTTCACCACCACGGTTTAATCGATCTCTTTTACCTTATCTTTTATTTTAATGATTTTAGCATCCTTTCAACAACTTTTTCACACTGAGGAGAGTGTGATTTAAGTCTGGGGGAGGATGTTTATCCATTACTAATCTATTTTTCTTTTCTTTGGATCTTTTTAATTCTCGCTGAATTTTTAAGACCTCGTGTAGTATTTTTATTAAGTATTTTTCAGGAACATAATAACAAAATCTATGGTGATATAGACCTCGTGTACTCTACGCTATTTCCTCGTGCTAGCTCTTATGTGGGTTAGTACTAGACTAGGCGGTAGCTAGAGTACTTTCAATGCGACATCCCCAGAGGATTTCGAGCCATAGAAATTCTTTCTGACAGGATATACTAGCTCATTTTATTTGGACTTAATCTATATTTAATTTTCTTATCAATTGTTTTAGGCGAGACAATGAGACATACATCCAGGACATCTTTTTCATTTTTACCACTCTTTGTTGTCCTAGATGGCCAGCTCATCTTTAGCCGGTATCCCACCCAAAACCTAACCTTTTTTCAAACGTCATGGAACTCTCTCGTTTTCTTATGTGCAGATATGTGCAAAAACGCCGGAGAGGGAGGAACGACACAGTTTTTCAGTCACTCGAAAAGACGAGAGACTAGACGGATTCGGTTGTGGAGGTACAACAAATCAAGCTAAAAATTTTCCTTGGAAATCGTTTGTTACTGGTAACTTTCGTACTCTCTAAGGCTCTCGTTTAAAGGCGTTTTCCTTTTCTAAAAAAAACCCGAAATGAAAAGAAATAAAAACCTAAGAGTCTTAGATTAGTCTATATTTTTACCAAGGTATTATGTTTCAATATGTGAGGAGTAAGAAGCCGTTTGAATGATTACCCAAAGAAAAATCTAAGTCTGGGGGAACGACAGAAAAGTTATGTCAAAGGGAGAAGAGTCCCGACGAAGGAGGAGTTTTGCAGCAACACTTATGCGAGCAAGGAGTGACTGAAAACTGTGGGTACCAATAGCTCCATCCTCTCTTGCTGTTTTGCATAATATATAGCATCGTCCGAAGAAAATACGGTAACCCGAAACACTTTTAGCATCACCTTTAAATTGCCCTTAAATACATATCACTGATTGTCTTGTCTAATATTTTTGGTAAGAATCACGCAATCTTTAATGAATGTTAAGAGCTAGTTGACGGAAAGTTAGGATCAATATGGTTAGACTTTCGCATGACGGATACCGTGGACTAGCGTTGTAGTACTTTGGTGAGAATTCTCTAGACTAAGTCCGATTAATGCATTACGTTGGTTATGGTTTAGAAGGACGGTCACTGAGAATTCTGTTAGTTCCTATATTTTTGAAAACCTCTTTCCGAGTTTAGATTTCTGTTTTGTTTGAGGACAAACAAATATCTAAGTCTGGGGGAGTTGATAACACCGGTTTTTTACCATTTTTATGGATCACTTTCATATTCTTTGCAGGTGTTTTAACTCCGTTTTAAAAATTTATAATGATTTTCATATTTTAGAGATTTGAAAGACGTTTCAGGTAACTCGGAATAAAAGAGTGCATTTCATAGCAAAAGTACGTTTTTGGATAAACTTGGACCGGCAAGAACTCTTGCAGCTAATGGAGACCTTTTCACCGTCTGATCATCTCCAAATTTGGACAAAACAAAGTGGAGACAACCAGTTTTCAAATGCAATTGGATTGGAGACGATCCGATGGTTGAATCCTTAAATATACCCGAAGCACTTATGGCAGATGAAGCTGCCCCGAAGAAGAAGCTCACCACGCCTAGAGGAGCTTGAGCCGTGACCAAGTACCATTTCGCCACTCCTGGAGAGCTTCCACCCATGGCCAAGAGGCATTTTGCCACTCCCAGAAGGCCCGCACCAGCGGCCAGGAGCCAGCGCGACCAAATCGACTCGTTTCCTCACCGAGGCCAAAACCATCACTTCTCATCAAACCCTAAACGTATAATACCTCTAAAAATACTTATTTTATGCCTCTTAGACAAACATGTTAGATTATTTTCACGCTTTTTGGCAGAGGCAAACCCCTAGCAACTTGTGTTCTTCGTTTTTCAAGGATTGGAAGAATAATTCTTCATCTGTGTTCTTCGATAGAGAAGCTATCTCCATCCATTTTTATGCACTGTTTTCTTTTGAATTTATTAAATATGTTTACCTCAGCTATGGCTGAGTAATTCTCTTGTTGGGTGAAAGGGGTTTGAAGGGGAATTTATGGTTCGATTCTTATTAGGTTTTTAGTATAGGATATCGATTAGGGTTCTTCGTTATATCATTGTTATTAATGCGTTGCTTGACTAACCGTCTTAGCAACTGATATTAGGCATTTTAGAGCCACGAGAGTGTTGTATCTAATCGCTTGACCTAGGGTAGACGAGCAAATCTGTCGTAAGATTTCGAAAGTATACTTACAGAGCAATTGTGGGCGTAAACAACCTTTGAGAGTATCGAAAGCTACCGTATGAGTACTAAAGTGAGTAGGTGTGTAGGATTACAGGATTAGACTACACGCAGCGTACGTGTTCCAAGTTCAAGAACCCAAAGTCGACAAAAGTCGCTTTAGAAATCCTAGAAATTTCCTCGTAAAAATCGGCCATAAACCCTAGAAAAATTCCCATTGCCCAGCGCTTTGTTTAATTGATTCACAACTTCGATAAAATAATTAGTTAGCTAATGCCCTTCTTAGTTTAGTTTAGATTCTAGTGATACCAAATCAACTCTAAATTTTTTGCGTTCCAAATCGATTTAAGTATCTAATTGCTTCGTACCGAAATAACAAAATCTATGTGGTTCGACCCCAAAGTAATACAACGCACATCTGTGCACTTGCAGACAATTATGGTTATAAATATAAAACATTAAGCTTAGTTACAATATATACGCATCAAGTTTTTCAAAAACTTGATGCGTATAAGATTTGTCTCTGAAATTTCAGGTTTTAAATTTGTAAACCTTAAAGCCTACAAGTGCACAGATGTGCGTTGTACTACTTAAGGTATTGATCTACAGGGAGGGAATGCTGTTCTGCGAGACCTTAGACACTGTATAGTAAATAAACCTAAAACGGATATGTTTATAGGGTTTGTCACGAACTCGAAACTAGGAATCTAAACTAGACTAAACTAAACTAAGCGAGAAAATAAGAAAGTGAACGAGACTAAACTAAGCTAAACTAACCGAATAAATAAATCTAATCTAAGTGAACAGTTGCAAACAATAATTATTTCGAAGTTGTAAATCAATTAACGAAGAGTTGGGCAATCGGGAATTCTTAAGGGTTCATTGCCGATTTTCACCGAGAATTCGCTAGGATTTCTAAAGCGACTTTTTCGTCTTTGGGTTCTTGAACTTGGAACATGTACATTGTGTGTAGTCTACTCCTGTAATCCTACACACATACTCACTTCAGTACTCGGACGGCAGCTTTTGTCTTCACCCGCGCAAGAAGTGAATGATACTATACTCTCAAAGGTCGTTTACGCCAACAATTCCTCCGTAAGTATACTTTCGAAATCTTACGACGAATTTGTTCGTCTACCCTAGGTCAAGCGATTAGATTCAGCACTCTCGTGGCTCTAAAACACCTAATATCAATTGCTAAGACGGTTAGTCAAGCAACGCATTAACAACAAGGATATAACGAAGAACCCTAGTCGGTATCCTAACCGAAAAACTCAATCAAAATCGAACCATGAGAGCCCCTTCAAACCCCTATACCCAACAAGGATATTACTCAGCCACGACCATGCAAGACAAAATCAAGTTTCTGAATTGCACAATCAATAGATAAGAAATCAAACAAGAGGGTTCAAGGGAAATTCATATCTCCCTAAACAAAGAACAAATAACAAAGAACAAGAGCAAAAGTTTGGTGCAAAACAAGTCTAAAAGTATAAAAAAGGGGGTCCCGAAATTGTGGCTGTAAAAGAATTATGTATAGGTCTTCAACTCGTTTTGGTCGAGTTAGGGTTTGAAGAAAAAAGACGGTTTTGGCCTCGGATGAAAAAATGACTCGATTTAGGAAAAGTTGGCTCTGGCCGCGGGTCCATGCTCTCCAGGAGTGGCGAACTGGTGTTTGGCCGTTGGTCCGTGCTCTCCAGGAGTGGCGAACTGGCAGTTGGCCGCGGCTCCAGCTCCTCCAAGCGCGGTGGGCTCCTCTTCGGGGCAGCTTCATCTGCCTTCAGTGCTTCAGGTAAATTTAAGGATTCAATGATTGGATTGCCTCCAATCCAATTGCATTTGAATGCTGGATGTGTCTACTTTGTTGTGTCCAAATTTGGGGATGGTCAGACGGTGAAAATGTCTCCATTAGCTGCAAGTATTCTTGACGGTACAAATTTATCCAAGAACGTATTTTTGCTTCGAAATGCACTCTTTTATTCCGAGTTACCTGAAACGTCTTTCAAATCTCTAAAATATGAAAATCACTTGAAAACCTTTGAAAACGGAGTTAAAACACCTGCAAAGAATATGAAATTGATCCATAAAAATGGTCAAAAACCGGTGTTATCAACTCCCCCAGACTTAAGACTTTGTTTGTCCTACAAGAAAAACAAAACCAAAGCTTGGAAAGATCAAACAAAAATCATCGGGAACTAGAAATCTCAGAGACCGTCCTTCTAAACCATAACCATCGAACTACATCAATCGCAATCTCGCCTAGAAATATAAATTACATCAATCGTAACACTAGTCCATGGTATCCGTCATACGAAATATAAACTTTCAAAATCCAAAAATCAGGTCAACTAGCTATCTACATTCATTAAATATAGGTGTGGGTTTCTCATCAAAAGGACTGAACCAAGACAATCGAGGCTAGGTTTTAAAGGCATTTGGAGGTGAGGTTAAGAATATTTCGGGTTACCGTAATTTAACCGGAGGGTGCGAGATATTATGCAAAACAGCAAGAGAGGAAGGACCTATTGATAACCACAGCTTCCAGTGACTTCTTCTTGCGTAAAAATGTTGCACTTCCTCCTTCTTCCGAAAACAGAATTTTTCTGTCATTCCCCAGACGTAAAATTTTATGTGGGCTCGGAATGACAAACTTCTCACAAACGAACCATGGATGCCTCATAAGTATTTCGAATATGAAAGTTTATATTTCTAGGCTAGATTACAATTGATGTATTTCGGTGGTTATGCTTTAGAAGGACGGTTTCTCAGATTTCTAGTTCCCGATGATTTTTGTTTGATCTTTCCAAGCTTTGGTTTTGTTTTGTTTGAGGACAAACAAAGTCCTAAGTCTGGGGGAGTTGATAACACCGGTTTTTGACAATTTTTACATATCACTTTCATATTCTTTGCAGGTATTTTAACTTCGTTTCCAAAGTTTTTCAAGTGATTTTCATATTTTATAGATTTGAAATACGTTTCAGGTAACTCAAAATAAAAGAGTGCATTTTGGAGCAAAAGTACGTTTTTGGATAAACGTAAGCCGTCAAGAACTCTTGCAGCTAATGGAGACCTTTTCACCGTCTGATCATCTCCAAATTTGGACACAACAAAGTGGAGACAACCAGCTTTCAAATGCAATTGGATTTCGTGAGCCCCTTTTGTTACACTTTTAGACTTGCTTTGCACCAAACTTTTGCTCTTGTTCTTTGTTCTTTGTTTAGGGAGATAGGGATTTCCCTTGAACCCTTTTGTTTGATTTCTTATCTATTGATTGTGAAATTCAGAACCTTGATTTTGTCTTGCATGGTCGTGGCTGAGTAATCTCCTTGTTGGGTATTGGGGTTTGAAGGGGCTCTCATGGTTCGATTTTGATTGAGTTTTTCGGCTAGGATACCGATTAGGGTTCTTCGTTCTATCCTTGTTGTTAATGTGTTGCTTGACTAACCGTCTTAGCAACTGATATTAGGTGTTTTAGAGCCACGAGAGTGCTGAATCTAATCGCTTGACCTAGGGTAGACGAGCAAATCCGTCGTAAGATTTTGAAAGTATACTTATGGAGGAATTGTGGGCGTAAATAACTTATGAGAGTATCATTCACTTCTTGCGCGGGCGGAGACGAAAGCTACCATCCGAATACTGAAGTGAGTAGGTGTGTAGGATTACGGTAGTATACTACAAACATCGTACGTGTTCCAATTTCAAGAACCCAAAGACGACAAAAAGTCGCTTTAGAAATCTTAGCGAATTCTCGGTGAAAATCGGCCATAAACTCTAAAGAATTTCTGATTGCCCAACGCTTCGTTACTGTTCACTTAAATTAGATTTATTTATTCGATTAGTTTAGCTTAGTTTAGTCTTGTTCGCTTTCTTATTTTCTCGCTTAGTTTAGTTTAGTCTAGTTTAGTATAGTTTAGATTCCTAGTTTCGAGTTCGTGACAAAACCCTATAAACATATATTCGTTTTAGGTTTATTTACTATACAGTGTCTAAGGTCTCGCAGAACAGCATTCCCTCCATGTGGATCGATATCTTAAGTACTACAACGCACATATGTGCACTTGCAAACTTTAAGGTTTACAAATTTAAAACCTGAAGTTTCGGAGACGAATTCGATATGCATCAAGTTTTTGTATCGGATTACCCATGTTCTCACCATTACCCATGTCTTTTAATTTCTTAGCATTTCTCTTGTGCTTATCATTCTCCTTAATCTCCAATGAGGGCAAGAAAAATAGAGTTTAGGCATTTTCAAAAGTTGTTTCCCTTTTATTCTTATAAAAACCACTCTTTTCTTCATGAACCCATTGGATGGAAGATAAACCATAGCTTAGAGCTTTTTCCACGTCTCTAACATCCTCTTCTTGCTTGGGGTCTCCAATTCGTCCATTAAAAACCTTGGGAGTCTTTTCCTTATCAATCTCAACATTAACAATTGGTGAAATGACATAGCTCAAATCCTTTGGTTTCTCGGATGGCAAAGAGAGTTGGACCAATTTGAATTATATGGTTTCCAAATGTGAGGCTAATTCCTCAATATTAAGGGTTAACTCATCATGCAATCCCTTAGTCTAGTCATCCATTGCTCCCATCAACTTGCCAAACCTAATATTAATCATTTGTTGACCCTCTAGGATTTTATGGAGTACATTTCTTTGTTTCTAATCTTGGGTGGAGATTTGAGAATTCTCATGGTTCTCTTGGTAGCCTTCTTGATTTCATTAAACTCCATGGTTAGACCATTGATTGAGAAGCCTACTCCCTTGGTTATAATTCCCATTGTTGACCACAAAATTAGCTTCCTCTTGGTGTTGCTCATGAACCAAACTAACTCCTCTTTGTTGCACACTTATGAGCTTTTCCATTTTATCCAATTTATCTTGCAAGTCTTTCCATTCGGAGTCTTCTTATGATCCTTCTAGAGGTGTTCTATCATGTCCCTCATTGTAGCTTTCATCACTTTTAGCCAAAATCTCAACAATTATCTCTCCTTGTTACACGGTGAGGTTTTCAAAATCCTTTTTGCTAGCTACATCCAATGTCCATTTATGTTTCTTATCAACTCCATAATAGAAAATACTAAGAATAGCTTCTTTCTTGAACCCATGATGGGGACAATCCCGAGTGTATCCTTTAAGTCTCTCTCATGCCTCATGAAAGGTTTCATGGATGCCTTGTTTGAAGCTCAAGATGTCATTCCTAATTTGGACCATTTTTTGTTTGGGATAGAACCTTAGGAAGAAGATCCTCTTGCAATCATCTGAAGAATTTACCAAGTGAGATAGTATACCTCTCTACCATAGGCTTGCCTTTTCTCCAAGAGAAAAGGAAAACAAAATGAGCTTGATACTATATATTGGGGTCGGAATCCACCCCCTCGAGATTAACCATCTGCAACCGACTAAGATGGCCAAGCTACGAACGGAGGAAGGTGACCGAGCCAAGAAGAAAAGGAAGATGATCGAGCCAAAGGATGGTTTAACCCCTTTCGTTCGCCTCGGCAAGATTCGCCTCAGCCAGTTCACTTCATGCCAAGCGTGATCGAGCCGAGGTGAGATAAACACCACTCCTCAGATCGAACCGAGGCCAAAACATAGCCAAGATGAACCGAGACCAAAACAAGATCAAGCCGAGCTGGTTCATCTTTGCAAAGCAACGTGGGCCAAGCTAGAGCAAGCCTTAACGGGCCAAGGTGAAAAGTTTTCTAAACAACAATAATAAAAACCATCTTAGGATTTTTGTTCCTGTGTTTCTTTCATTGAATCTTATGTTCCCTTTAAAGTCTCTACAAGTATTTGGTTGTGCGAGTTTTGACTCTCACACTATCTTCAGGCACACCTCCAATCCTAAATGTGTCACACAACCTCTCAAAGGAGTTCAAATGATCATAGTGTTATCCATTCCTATCTCCAAGAACTTAGAGCCTTGAATCAATCTAATCAAACTTGCCTTGATTTCATAGGCATTGACTTCTATTTGAGGAGGATGGATTCCATTACTCAACTCATAACAATGAGGAGTATCAAAGCTTCCAATCATTGGCGTGTTCTCTTGAGCTTGAGTTGGAGTTGATACAAATTCTTGAGGTTGTGGAGCTTTATGAATGCTTCTTTGATTGTTCATCTCCAAAGCCTCTAATGATCTTAGTCTCAAATAGAATTTAAATCATAATGGCTATTGTTAAACCTCTCTAGCAACAACGCCAAATTGATAGTTGATAAAATCAATTACCCAAATGCTCATGAGAATAATGCACTAAGAATACAATATACTACTTAAGCTAAGCAAATCAAGTAGAGGTTCTCTAACAATCCTAATGAAATTTAAACTCAAACAAAACAAGATGAAAGCATAAAACATAAGCAATTAAAGTACTAACACAAATTGAATTCAAACCATGCTAGAAATATAAACTAGAAGACTTAAATGATTTAAGCAAGACTAAACAAATGAACTTCAGGCAATGGTAATTGACTCAGGCATTCTCTAACTAAACCATGATTCTCAAACAATCAAACAATGATAATCCTTATGCCTTAGATCACTAATCTAGACTAATCCACTGCCATGGCACTGATCAATTCACTAATTACCTAATTGAGAACAAACTTCCATTTGCAATTAAGCGATCAACAAACATTAATCTCAAATCTAAATAACCATTAAACATTCTAGACATCTATTTTCATATGTTAGGAATGTAAAACACCTAATACGTTTGGTTGGGGAATTTCATCAAACACTTTTCGGGCATGAAATTCCCTAAGCTCTAAATCAACTTGGCCAAAGCCAATATAGCATTAAAAACACATAATAAATAAGGATTTCATATAAACTAAGCCCTAAGCATCATGATCTAACAAGAAAGAACTTTAATCTATAATACCCAAAGTTCTAAATAGAACTACTCACTAATCATTGTGAAACCAACAAAATCTATGAAGATAGTGTTAAGTTTCATGATAAGTGATCAAGAACATAAAGATTTAAGATAAGAAAACAAAAGATTGCATTCAAATCACACAAAATCTTATACAAAATGTGTTTAAAAGCTTAAAGGGGAAAGAGTTAAAAAAGAGAATATAAGATTTCTCTAAAATTAGGTTTAAAACATATTTATAGCAAAAGAGGGGGAATTTGGTCAACCCGGAACAAACCAGGTCTTGACCCGACGGGTTTGGTGAAAAATGACTTCCGATCGACAGGGCCTATCGATTGTATGGTCGATTGATTTGTCATGCCGCGAGTAATCGACCGTGCAGGTTGATTGCTCCAACACATGTTTGATCGATCATGCTGGTCGATTGTTGCTCAAAATTGTCGTCTGATCGATCTGGTGGTCGATTGGAACTTCTTCTGCTTCTTCATTTGTTATTCATCTCTCTAGACCAAGTCTCCTTGCTCCTTCAAACACCATGATATGAAAAATATGCAAAATATGTCATGCTAATGCACTATATACACTCTAAACATCTAAAATGCAAGTCACAAGCATAAATGACTTCAATGCACCAAAATGACTTCTAAATGACATGAGAAAATGATAGAACCAAGTAAAATAAGTGACTAAAAATGTCTAAACTATGCAAATATCAATTCAAAACAAGCAAAATAATTTATAGAGAGAAAGTGAAAGGGCCAAAGGGCCACAGAAAGAAATGAGAGCAATACTTTTATATAGCGGAAGTGAAATGAAGAATGAGAAGAGACGAATAGAATATATAGAGAGATAAACAATTATGACGGTTGCTCAATTTCTGCGACGGTTGGAGATATCAAAACGACAAGTATTTTCGAAAAAGATTCGCCGAACTTCGATCGCTCCACGTGAACAACTCAAAGTTTGCTAAGGCATTTCATCAATGTTACTGATCTCAATTTATTCCGAGCTAAAGATTTCTTCATGAACTTCGCCGACCTCCTACGAGTACTCCTTCACCGAACTAGGGGAGTTATTGTTAGTGGTAAGTTCTACACCCCCGATTTAACCCGCTTTAAACCGAGATCGGTCCAATGGATTTCGGTTGACAAAAGTTTATAACCGCCAAAGATTCAGTCCACTTCGGCCCTACTGCCGGCCGCAATGCCCATCAAGCCCGGCTCGGCTTAGTCGGCACCGACCTTTTTTAATAAACGGAATATTTCCATATCTTCTCCGAGAAAAAAGAAAATCTTCCTAATCCGAACCCGCGAAGGAAAAGGAAACTACCAAATCTCGACCGACATAAGATCTTATAAATAGGAGAGATCCTCCTCATTCGAAGACCATCCTAGAATTCATTCACGAGACATAAGAGAATTTTAACTCCGAATTTACCGGCTATAGTTTCTTATTTGTCTCTTGTTTTCCGATTAGCTCGTTGACCTCCGACAACCTAATTTTCTTTGTAATTCACCGAGATATTTAATAAAACGAGATTCCGATCCCCTTTTGTTATTTAATTAAAATAGTTGAAATCCACAATCAATAGTAATTTGGGTATCATCCAAGATGCAAGAATATCAACTTAACTAATCTAATCTTCGTAGATGATATTTTGATCCTCACATATGGTAAAGTGAGGTCAGTCGAAGGAATTGTTAAAAAAATTGATGACTTTGCAAAAATCTCAGGACTGAAGATAAGCATGGAGAAATCTACGATGTATTTAGCCGGAATCTCGGATAGGTTTCATCAAGAGATAGAAACTCGCTTCCCTTTCGACTTGGGTCAGCTCCCGAGCTTCTATTCGGACAGTCAGTGGGACCTTTCGAATTGAGCTGACCCAAGAAGAAGAAGAATTGAAGAATTTAGGGCTTCCTCTAGTCACTAAACGCTTGACATCAACTGATTCGGCATACTTATGGTCGGGGCCAGATCTTAACTCAAGGAAAGCAAAAATAGCCTATGAAAAAGTGTGTAAGCTGAAACAAGAAGGAGGATTAGGCTTGAGATCGTTGAAAGAAGCAAATGATATGTGCTGTCTAAAGCTGCTTTGTAGAATAATCTCACACGAGTCATCATTGTGGGTTAAATGGGTGAAGACGTACATGATTTCTGGTCAATTCGGGATAATACAAGCTTTGGTTCTTGGATATGGAAAAAATGGTTAAAATGCAACGCATTTGCAAAAGATTTTTGCAAATTTAAGTTCTGAAATGGCATATCTATATCGTTTTGGTATGATAAATGGTCAAACCTGGGTTGTCTTATGGATATTGCAGGCCTGAGAGGTGTTATTGATATGGGGATAGGAAGAAACGACTATGTGGCAGAAGCATGGAGCACTCGCAACGACATGGACGCAATAATGGAGAAGAGGATGTGGCTTTATGGAGAGGCAAAGGCGATGTTTTCAAACCATATTTCTCAACAAAAGATACTTGGAATCACACTCGGACCACATCAAGCAAGTTAGCTTGGGCATAAGTGATGAGTACTTTTCTAGACAAAAGATACTTGTAATGACATTCTAGATTAGGAGATTTTCCTTTTTGTTTTAAAACTTTTCTATTTTGTATTTTTCTTTTTAATTTTGACTTGTATTTTCTTTTCCTTTTATTTTGGCCCTAGGGCTACCTGATAGGACCCCTTTATAAGGTCTCCATATAGCCGTGTAAAATTTCAACCTTTTGATAATCAAAATGTCGTTTCTTGTTTCTTTTTCACCCGCAGCTTGAGAGAGCTTCTTCTCTATTCTTCGTGTGTGGATTCACATAAGACTTAGTATCCTTGTTGTATCAGAGATTCTTCCATCATATATGTGGTGTCATCGATCTATCGTTCCTTCTATCTCGTTTGAGGTTGCTTGTGGAATCAAGTTGTCTTGTCCGAGTGTTGCTTGTGGAATCAATCAGCCATCATTCACCTCCATCTCTACCTTCACTCATCATCCATTCAATTTATTGATCTTGAAACCGTGTGGAATAAGAGAGGTGGAATCCGATTTTTTATCAATAAGAGAGTATGGTTCACATATGTGACACCAAAATACTCTTTTTGCACTTGGCTCGCGATGCACAATCTCCTATCGATAGGGGATTGTATGGCTAGTTGGAACGTGGGATCTACATCCACATGTGTCTTGTGTCTCAAGCACATGGAGAGAAGAAACCACTTGTTTTTTTTTGTGCAGCTATTTTCGAAAATATGGGCTACACTTACAAAACACATCTTCCAAACAAGCTTCTTGGCCAACTGGCAGACAATTATCATCTACATTTCGAACAACAACCTTGATCGTATTCAGAGTTTTCTAGCTTCATATGTCTTCTAAACAGTGATACACAACGTATGGAAGGAGAGAAATGCGAGGAGACATGTATAAGATCCGAACCCAACAGCTCGACTTGTCAAATTGATAGACATCATCTCTCATCTCTCATCTCTCATCTCTCATCTCTCATCCATTTAGGCAATTGGAGATAAGCGATACGAGGAATGTCTCCAAGCTTGGTTCACATCTAGGAGCTAGAGTTGTATAGATTATTTTTAGTTTCAATTCAAAATCTCAAAAGATACACTTGATGTAACAAACGATTTTTTATTGAATTAATTTAACATTCAATTCAAAAACAAACAAAAAAGACAAATGTTGAGAATCTAACCTTTAGTCGATTTGTACTTCCCAAATCAATGATTTTGGTAATCAAGAAATTAGAATCAGTTGATGTTCAATCGAGGAATTTGAAGTCTGGTAATTTAAATAATAAGAAGACGGGCTCCTTGCGGTGATGTATAGGATTCTCTTCCTTTTGTGCTTCAGAAAAGTTGATCGTTAATCCGTTCAGAAGTATCTGATAAGGAAGATGAGGGGAAGCTATTGGATTAGTTTGCGAAGAAATTTGAGGAAGGCAAACCATATTGAGGCAAGATTATGAGGTAGTAGAGGCATTGATCGACGTTACGTGGTTGTTGAAGTAATAGATGAAGAGTTTAATTATGAGTAATATGGATATATATAACTCTCTTTTAAAACATAATATGCAGAAATAACACATTTCAATAGTGCTAGTAGTAACTACCATTTTCCAGCAACAAAATTCTTTCTTTACCCTTGTATTTTTTTGATAATGTCATTTAGCCTTTTAGGCTAGTCCGATCAAATTTACAACAAAATTTCACTATTCAGTTTCCCTTTCAACCAAATTTAACACGAATGTTTGAGTTTATAGATGATGCGGTTAAGTTTATATTTCTATATTGTAGGCTTAAATGTAAGAAAATGAAAGTTCAAATTAGGTTTAGATTTCTATATTTAAGGGTTAAATATGAGAAAAAATAAAAGCTCAAATGAGAAAGATGAACAGTGATTTTACATGTTTAACACATAAACATTTATATAAACATATAAAAGTTTCCAAAACTTTTGGAAAGTTTAGAAAGTTTGTACAAGCATTTAAAGGTTGATGAACATCGAAGAGGTTCACGAGGGTTATAGGATTTATGATTTTCACATGAGGTTCATCTCGTTAGGTAGTTACGACATTATTTGGATTCGTTCATTACAATTTATGGTTTATATTTTGCATGCTATATGTCTCTTATAGATAACCTATTGTACATTAATCATTTTGGGTACATTAATTAGTTTGGGTTCACTAATCCTTGACTAGAGTTTAACCTTTAGGGTTTAAGGTTTAGATATATCCTTTATTGATTGTACACTAATTAGTTTCTGTTCACCAATTCTTGACTAGGCTTTAGCGCTTTCTCATTTAAGAGTTTAGATCTCGTTAGATAATTACAAAATTATGTTTTGCCCACTATACATTAACTTGTTTGGGTCACCAATTTTTGAATAGAATTTAATGTAAGCATTTATAGAGTTTTGTAAAGTTTCTGGAAACTTTTAGATGTTTATATATATGTTTGTGCATGTTCGTCCACATATATTATTGGATATTGTGGTAACATTTCAAGAAATAGTCACCCTAGTTACAATAACATTGTTGCCAAAAACTTAGCTTTATGATGCATAAGGGTAAAATGATCATAAAATATCATTTATTTAGTATTTTTTTGTTGGATGCTATTTTTCATATTAATCTGATCAACAAGGTTGTTTGACTAAGCCTCCATTTAATTATATGTAAATATTTTCTCATTGATTAAGAAAATATGATGGCAATATAAGATTTTGTGAAGAGTGCCACGTGGCTGCTCTATTTCGTTTGTTGATGTGACAATTGTAGAAAACCTTATAAAAAGCTGAGCTGGACACAACCAGAAGCTCCAAACATTTGTTTTTATTTAGTATAGATAGAAGAGGAGAGAACCCACGCTCCGCGCGTTTATTTTGTGTTGTAAATAAATATGTTTTAGATCTTTAATTCAACCATCAATCTCTCTTGTGTTTTCATTTATATTTTTTTTTCCTTGACGATCCCAGTAATCTCTTCCACCCAATGTTTTTTTTGAGTTCCTTCATCCAAATCTCTTGCAATAATTTTAACTTTCTTAGTTATCCATTTTCAGTCTTTGTTTCACATATTTTTCATTGATTCCATCTCCGTTTTCCACACCCTTAAAAATTTATATTTATTTGTGTGTGTATTCTTTTTATCTGTTTTTGTCAAATTTTTATCTCTATTTTTAATAATGTGTTATCTTTTCAATTGTTTATTGAATGCTATTTTGTATGTTATAGTTTACAAGTTCTTATTTTTCTTCTTTAGTTGTTTGAAACTTTCTTAACCTATTGTTATTATTTTTGGTCTCATAACTAGCTTTTTTCATTCACGTGCACTGAGAGATTGAATTATCTTCGTAAGTTCGAAGATGACGATTAAATCACCAAAAATAAATAAATGAGAGATGCACTTTACCAAAATTAAACTGGAAGATCCAGAACATGGACTCGTCCTTCAAGGTCTCAAATGCTTGCTCGTGGTAGAAGATCAATGAGAGCTTATGTGCTTCTCCCCTCACGGTTGAACATTCTTTTGACAAGGCAAAGTATGAAATAAGCGATGAGTTCAGATTTGGTAAGTTTACCATTTCTTCCTCTTCTTGTGGTGCTTGACCAATTTATAAAAAAGTTGAAGAGAGATGATTTTAATCAGTATCGAGTAGAAAAACAGTCAGAAAAAATTAACATTCATCCCCAAAAATGTAGATGCGGTGGTTTGTGGTAGGTGGAAATGGGGGAAATTGGAAAGTAGTAGTTGTGGTTTCAAAATCTATATCTGGGAGAAAGATATGGGAGGTAAAATAAATGTTTTTTTGTTAAAAAGCTTACAAAAAAATGATGTTGCATGGATCTACTATTTTCACTATATCCTCCACACAACTAGCAAATGCACTATTAACATAAAAGTCATCATGTTATTTGAATTCGATCTGAACGTCTAATGTGTTATATATTCGGTGGTTTGCAGTTCATAAAAATGTCACCCTCCTTTTCAAAGGGACAAAACTAGCACCTCATTTATAAGGTGACAAAAAATGATTCATTAAAAGGAAAATGACAAGCTTAACCCTGATGAAAGAGTAACACTTCCTCTAGTAACCCTTGATTTACCTCCGATTGAAAAACAATTCACGAGTAACCCTTCCTCACCTCGCCGGACTTTACCTTCCTCCATCGTCACATTCATCTGCGACAAATCGTTGTCGGAGATTGAAATCTCGTCGGTGGACTCTGATCGCGAAAGGTATTTTACCATTTTCGATCCAAAAAACTCAAACCCTAAATCGAGATTTCAATTTTTTTTAGTGATTTCAAAAGTTGTCAAAGCATCTTCGATTTGATACTTGATTCTATTTCATTGTTCATTTCCGAACCTAGAGATTTTGTTTGAAAAGGGATTTCAATTTTTTTTATAATTTCAAAAGTTTTTGGTCCTTATCTAGCTTCGATTGAGAGATTTTCTCTTGAATAGCTTCGATTGAGAGATTTTGGAAGCATTTCTGAACCTAGAGATTGTCAAAGCATCTTCAATTTGATACTTGATTCTATTTCATTGTTCATTCAATTTAGTTCTAGTTAATTATAGCTTTCATTTATCTATTTATTCTAATATAGTGTAAATGTGTTAGACGTGACTTGTTTGTGGATTGTATTTTGTTGTCTTGTCCGATATTAGTTCAAGTTTTACTCGAATTCTTATGATTTTATTGCTTAAACATCTCCATATGAAATGAATTATAGGTAAAGCACTTTGTTTGAGTAAATTCTCTTGTCTAGTTTCATGATTATTTGCATCTTGGAAAGCGTTCCCAAACATGTGTGAACTCTTCCTAAAACGTAACTACTGACAAATGTCTAATTGTTTGTGTGTTTTAACAGTTGAAAACACAATGGGAGATTCAATGCCTACAAGGATCAGGCTCCCTGAGCTCCAATTCGGAATAGGAGATGAGCCTAATCAAGTTGTAGGGGCAGCAATAAACTAATTTGCAGTATACAAAAACATCGATGACTTGTTCCAGAGGATAAAAGATTCTTTTTAGGACCTGTATGGAAAAATAATACATTGTCTGCTTACGAGATCATTAAAGACATGTAAGAAGAATGAACTTTGGTTTCACTTCAGGCTCAGCCTATGAGATTCTCCAATAGAGAATTTCATATGGCAACTGGTCTGAGATGCACCGAGTGTGAAGAAGTAGAAGACAAAGATTCTGATGTTTATAAGTATGATTGGGGTACATATCGTACATTTGATGAGCTAATTGATGTGCTTCATGTTATGCCATGGGAGAAAGTCGAAGAGAGGTTCTCTCTCGGTATGCTAATACTGATTGAGAGCCTCTTGCTCCAGAGATACAAGGAAAACATGTACCTAAAACTGTTGATTAAGAGAGCTCAGGACATGACTACCTTGATGAACTACTCGTGGGGAAGAGATGCTTTTGATCAACTGCTCAACTATATCAAGCGAAAAATCCCATTGCATATGAGGAAAGAAAGATACGAGCTGCATGGATTTCCTTTTGCTCTGCATCTATGGATTCCGGAATCCATACCTTTGTTGCAAGAAGCCTTCAGCAAGGTGAGCAGTTTGGAGCCAGAAACGGCATTTCTCTGTGAGAAATATATTGATACAGAATCCCCCAACACTTGCTCAAGTTATAAGCATAGAAGCATATGATAATGTAAGCTTTTACTTCTTCAAATGACTCTTTTCTCTATCATATATATATCATTGATTTAGCTTGTCTGAGTTAGCAATTAGAAACATTAAATTTTTTTTGTAGTTGAGGGTCGTATGCGTCTTACCATCCATACCAAATGATCCAGAAGACAAAGTCTTTTTGGAGGGCATAGATAATCCAGATCTAGAATCATTGGTGGATATTGTGAAGAAGGGTTACAAGTTAACCAAAGAAGAATGGGAGAGAGAATCAGTGGATGTTATGGATGCGATAGAACAAGTCGCTGAAAGTTATTATCAGTTTGGTAACGCAGTGAGAGAGAGACCATCTAGTTCGGGCGAGTCGCTTCTGTCGAAGCTGGACAGGCTCTTCGAGATAGTTCAAAGTGGGTTCAATAATGTTAATTCCCGCTTGTTGAAAATAGAAGAAAGGCTGGGAATATATGATCCTGCAAATAAAAATGATGAGGTAAACAAGTTTTTGTGACACATAACCGTTTATCACACTTTTAGGTCAAAAAGTTCTACCTAAAAATACTTTACAAAAATTTCTCTTGCAATTAACTTTAATTTTTTTTTTTTGTAGCATCATGGCACATATAGCGTAACCCAAAGACAAGAGACACCACAACGTGAAGATCAAAATAATGAGGTAAGATTTATTGTTTAGGAGAAAGCCTGCCTAAACTCTATGATCTTAGAATTTAGCAAACCCTTCCTAAAACTTCAAGAAAACTATCTAAAGTTGTACGTTTTATATAATTGTGAGGGCAAACGACTTCGCAATTAACCGTTTCCATACATATTTAGGAAGGCCTTCCTAAAATCGTAGGACTGTTTCCTAAAGTTTTAGTTTGAATAAAATATTTCTCTTGCAAGTAACCGTTTTCATTTTTTTGTAGCATCATGAAACAGATGGTGGGACCCATCCATCTAACAAAACTCCAACTATCCTAAGCAATACTAATGGCGAAGATCCAAATGATGATGAGGTAAGATTTCTTGTATTTTTGTATTTTAAACAGTTAGGAAAGCTTTCCTGAATTTCAAGGAAAGCTTCTTAAATTTGTAGGAAACCATACTAAAAGTAACCCTTAACTTTAAAAAAAAAAATATTGTTGTATAGCATCATGGCACAGAAGGCGGATCCAATACACATGATGACACCCAACAAATCAAGGTAATATTTCTGGTTTCTTTACTTGTATTTTGATTTTAGTGTTTTGACAAAATATGTGATCATTTAGACTCCATAAACTTGTTTACTAGTATTTTAAACATTTAGGGAAAAATCTGCCTAAAGTTATATGAAATGTATTTGCAGAATATTGCAGAAATTCTGACTCAGTTCGGATCCTCTATGGATACACAACCTATTCAAAATGATGATCATCAAGTAAGTTTGGAAGATTTAAATGTATATCAAGAAGTTTTTGTGTATCACAAAGGTTACTGGCTTAGAGGATTTGTCAATATGATTATTAAGAATTACAAAGTCTCAATCCTCATTGACCATACATAAGAATCCTTCCAGTTCAAAATTAATGATATAACGGTTCCTAAAAAATGGGTAAAGCAAACAAATTCTTATTTAAACTTGAAGATCATTGTGTTAGCCAAAGACGGATCTCACTAAATCTAAATTTATGTTTTTGCAATCTTTATGATACGCAAACACATGATATTAATGTAGACAACGTAACCCAAACAGAGGAAGTGACCCAAACGCAGGAGGATTCACCTGTTGAGGTAAGTTTTATGGTCTAATGTAATAGATGTGTTATTATAATATATGTGATTATTATTCTAGTACACATCGGCTAATTAATTAGTGGGATTGATTCCTTGGTTTAGGAACAAGATTTGGACATGTTAGATTCAGTCTATTAAGACGTTATATTCTGATTTAGAATTTTTGAATTTATGTTTTTTACATTCTTTAGGATATGCAAACACATGATATTAATGCAGACAACGTAACCCAAACAGAGGAGGTGACACAAACACATAAGGATTCACATGTCGATGTAAGGTTTTATGGTTTTGTCTATCTACTGAGTCATAAGAAAATAAGAGTCCCTACGTGAACGATAATTTTAAACATGTCTTTAATGAAATATTATTGTATTTGCAGCCACATTTACAAGTAGGTGCTCATGTGGAGATCAAATCTGAAGAAGGCGGATAGTTTCTGGGAACATTGACCCCAAAAAATTGAGGATTTTGATCTATACACCGTGAAGTATTCAACTATCTTCCTAGACAAGAAGAAGAAGCTGAAAAATGTCATGGAGATCGTCATCAAGGAACGGATTCGACCTCCACTACCTTCATTGAAATGTAGTTCGAAGGAGTTAAGCCTGCTGGAAGAAGTGGAAGTGTACCTGAACGGTGGATGGTGGGAAGGAAAAGTGAATTGTATACTGAGGAACAGGAAACCCATTTTGGTTACTCTGTCTGGTATAGTCGAAGAAGTTTGATTGATGATATCCGGATTCCCAAGGAGTGGTTTAATGGAGCATGTGTTTCCAAATTGGAGGTAGTGTTTCTTCAAAACGTTTCCTAATACAAATTTAGTTATATAAAATCACGAGTTAGGAAGCTTTTTACATAGTAAGGAAACCATTCTTAAATCGTCATTAACCATGAATTGTGGACTGCTTTTAATTACTTTTCTTTGTTTTTTGGGTCAAATGAGAAGGCAAAGATGATGAATGCATCAAAAAGGAAAGAACCTAAAACCAGAAAAAATGATGACACTGATACGAAGGCAAAGAAAAATAGGGCGGAAGAACCTTCGCATCCGCCGGATAAGATAAAGAGGGTGCCAAATAAAGGTTTCTTAAGAAGGAGCGAATGTGAACTCAGACCAGCACAACCTAACAAGACTCCATTTTGTGGGCCAAAAAACCCGTCGGAGGTAAATCAAGTCATTGATCCATTCATGACACCTCAATTCAACAAACTTTCAAGGTAGTTTGATTGGAAGGGCAAAAAGGACAAAGGTTAGAAAATCTTATAAACTTATCTATCAATAACATAGAATTTCTTAACTGTTACTAACTGGTTTCCGTTCATTAATGCAGTATCAAATTTGCTAGCCTGCCAGTAGGGCCTTCATGGTTTACTAGATTAGAGGACCCGAAATAGCATATGACGACTGGGGTAATTAGTCAATAAAACTATTTTATTCTAAGTAAGGTTATAGTTTTGTTTTAGTAAGGGATTCCTAAATGCGTAAGACTGTTTCCAAAATATTTATTTTAGAAAACGTTTACAGTTATTCAGGAAGGCATTCCTAAATACTCATTACTGTTTTCTAATTGTTTATTTTGTATAACTTTTGTTTTGCAGCACGTTGAGGCAACACTATTATTGTTGGAAAGGAGAAGGGAAAACCATGATGCATACTTCTATAACATACATCTCCCAAGAGCTACCTTCATCAACCAAAACTTCTTTTATCTACTGTCATTAAGCTATACAAGATTCAAAAATTCTAAAGAAGGTGATAAAAATCATGGCTTTTCTGATGATGTTCTTCTAATTCCAGACGAGAAAATGCCTCCAAGTAAAGTAATGGGTACCAACGTGGATGTGGTCTATGGCGTGACATTCAAGAGCAAACATTGGATTGGCATGGTGATCAACCTCAAGAAGCGCAATATCACAATAATCACTACAAGAAAACAGGTTTTTTACTACTGCAAAAACAGTCGGAAATCAGTAGCAAAACACCATGTTACGACTGATTACGGACTGATTTCTGCAGTAGGTAAAAGTCTCGTCGCTAAAAAAATCAGTAGCAAAATTGCTACTGATTTACGACTGATATTAGGCGGTCACTATTCAGTCGCTAATTAGTAGCAAAATTTTACGATTGAATAGTGACTGAATTTTGCTACTACAGCCGTAGTCGGTAATCAGTCGTAAAATTTAGCTACTGAATTGCGACTGATTACCTACTACTTTAGCTACTGATTTGGTACTAGTTTGTGATTTTTTTAACGACTGATTTGCTACTGGTTTGTGATTTTTTTACGACTAATTTGAACTATTCAGTAGCAAAATATAGCTACTGATTAGCGACTGATATATTGTTTAAATTAAAAAAAATTTAATTTATTAATATAAATGTAGACTAATTACATATAAAACATTCAAGTTTACAAAATTAAAGTAAAACAAATGAAGAACACAACTCCATACACCAAAAAACCAAAATTACAGTTAAACAAAAGTAACATAAGTTTAAAGTTCTAAATCAAAATGGAAAGGCAACTCCAACTAATAAGGAGTTGTTTCCATTTGCAAAACATAACATCAAGTGAGAAACAAGTGAGCTAAACCAGTGGAAATGCTGTGATGGTCCGGAGCTGCATCCAGGGACGGCATCAAAGGGATAGACGTTGTCTGTACAGGAAAGCCTCGGAGTTTTATTTCGCAAGAGCATTGGGAAGAAAAGTTCTTCTTCTCGTCAGATCTTGAAGAAGAGTTTAAGAGGAACTTGGGAATTCTCAAGGCAAGAGAGCCTACTGAAAGGCGGATAAAAGCTTGGGGATCCATTGGATGTCAGAAATGTTTCCCCATTGAATCAGAGAGGATGCGTATCCATGGTGGTATGATCAATCAACCTGACAAGCCAAAAGAGATTAAGATAAAGTTAGTTTCATCCAAACCAATATTAACAAAAACTGAAACACACAATGAAAATATGAAATTCCTTAGCCAGCAGAAGCAGATAGAGACATGATTAAAAGAGCTATTACTTGCACCAAAATTTAAGTCCTTTAGTAACAACGAAGAAGAGCAGATTTGAATTGGTCTTGAGCTAATCTCCATAAACCACATGACCTCTACCATTTGTAAACTCAAGCTACAGCTCTAAGATATCGAATTACTTAAGATTAAACAACAAAGAAGCGGAGAGAGAATGAAATCAAGTGAAAAGAGCTAAAATTTAATATGACAATGAATCCTAGGAGAAAAAGCTACAAACTTTATGGAATTAGGAGTTACCAAAATGAGCAAAAGAGAAAGAAACAAAATATAAATTTTGATACAAACCTGTTTAACCCCGTAAGCATTATTTTCAAGACAATCTGATAGATCCCAAGAAAGCTAGACCCTTCAAAATCCTGTTTCATCTCGTAAACCAAAAAAACTTTTTAAAAAGGAAAGTAATTTATCAATCTGGGAAGAAAAAATGTGAATAGTGTGAAATGGTGGAATCAAGAGAGAGGAAACACAAAAATCAAAATTGTGATTACGATGGGATTTCAATATTGGTTTCACAGAGCACAAAGAGAGAAACTTTTCTTCTCTTCTCTTCTCTTCTCTTCTCTTTCTCTCTCGTTCGCTGTGTAAGTAAAATATTCTACCTTCCCATGCTGGCGAACTTGTTTCGTTTGGCTTGTTGGAGCCTAAATGAGTATTCCTCAGCACATTCCAATCAAGCTCTCTGTAGCTGAAATCAAAAGTTCAAAACCCAACACGAGTTAAACATATACATGCGCTAGAGACCACGCTGCTGTAATTACAGCATCCCTAAGTTGAATCACGATGTTCAATACCCACACAAAAGTACGAAGAAGCTAGTGAAGATAGAATTCAAGTCAGGAGTATTGAAGCACGCATCATAAATTACATTGTAAACATTCAATCATCACTCGATCTAACGATGTAAGCAGAGAAAGATAATCCAATTACAACTGAAGGCGAAGCAATTGGCGTATATGGAAATCGAAAATACCAATCAAACACTGCGCCTCGAAGTAGATCTAGAGAGGAAAATCGAAAAACGAAATGAATTTCAGCTACGAATCTTACCTGCGATATTCGAATCTGATCGGTGCGTCCCCGATCGATCACGAAGAGAGAAAAAACAAAATCGCGAGAAAATAGACAAGTAGGAAGGACAAAATCTCTACGCGTTCTTCTCGTTCCAAGTTCTTCCAGACTTTTCTTCTCTCTAATTTTTTTTTTTTAGACAAGTAGGAAGAAAAATTGTGATATTGGCTACAATTGCTTGATATCACTCGCAAAGACCCCAAATCAGAAATCAACGAATTTTGAAGAGAGATGTGCCAAATTTATGAATTGGGTTTAGGATTGTTTTTATTTTTTCTAATTTATGAATTGGGTTTACGATACAGACAACCTTCACCTAATGGGAGAAAGGTGAATCCATCTCCTAGTGGAAGAAGAATGTCGCTTTCACCGGGAAGAAGGCTTTCAAGGAGGTTTGAAAAATTTTCCGATGGCTGGAGATTGCTTCTGGAAAGAAGAAGATGGCGGCGATTGCAGCAGGAATCGATCTCCAAGGTTTCAGAACCCCTCGGCTAAGAATCGACGGCTAAGAATCGACCGACTTGTTTCAAACTCCTAATTATACTCGATTTCGACGACACATCCATTAAACCCTGAAACCTCTGAGAAACCGAGAGCGCGTGGTCGTCACTCTCCCTTTGAAGCTTCTCTCTCCCGAAGCTCCTCCACCTGAAGACGACACCATCTTGGTGACACGTAATTTTTTTTTTTAAGATGTAAGGATGAAACGACATCGTTTTATTAAACTGTGGGTTAAAACGGAGTTGTAACACCGTTTACGAGTTCCGTTTACGGATTTAAGTCGTGCTCTTTTTAGCCGAGTCAACGAAAATTTGAGATTTCATTTTGAAGTCAACAAAATACGATGATTTAAACTACCCTCGCGATAGTTGGTGCTTTTAATGGCCATAATTTGTAAGTTATGCTTTTTTAGACATTTTTCCCAAATAATTTATGATTAAAAATTAGAATTTTAAAACCAAACCGTTTGGGTTTGAATTAAACCAAACCTATTGTCACCCAATATTACCCACGATTTACTCATTTTGGTTTTTGGCACCAAAACATGTGGTTTTTGGCACTAAATTTTTGGTTTGGCGGAGGATTTGGTTTTCATACACACTTCGAAAAAAATAATTTTTTTAATATATATATTTTTTGAAAATTTTAAATTATATATTAAATACATTCCATAACTTCCAAAACCATGTTTCCGACAATAGGTTTTCAACACTTGAACCTCTTCCAGAGTTGCGCAAATCTCCATAGCTTCATCATATCATCTTTGCCTTGCTTGAACAAATACTTCATAAACGAAACTTTAAAGATTGCAATTGCCTTGTGATATTCTCTCCATGGAAATTTGCTACTCGGTCCTTTCAATTCCTCAAAGATTTGGCTAGCATTTGCGAATATCCCTATATCCAAGAATCCACGAATTAGAATGTCGTAGACCATGAAATCACAACAGCTCATGGATCTCACTAAATCACAAGCTTCATCGAATCGAACTTGAAATTCCAAAGAGAAATCCTCATCGAAATCGCAAACCCAGACCCAAGAAAGAAATCGCAAAGCTTCTAAAACCCAGAAATCGAACAAGGAAACAAGCAAAACATGTATAATTGAAAGATTAAGTTGACTCTTACCCCATCTTGACTATTATCTTCTCGATTCTTCTTCCTCAATCTCATTTTCTGTGTTTGAACCCTAAATCGATTTTGGTTATTGTTTTTTTTGGTCGACGGGATTTTTGTTTTATTTGTCTTTGAGACAAAACCAAATAAAGTCTGGTTCAATTTAATTTATTTTTAAAAAATTATATATTGAATATTAAATATTAAAAAAATAACTACGTTTCACCGGAATCCACAGTTCCGTTAACGGTGTTAAACATTCCGTTTAACATTTCGACGGAGCAAAACAAAACCCTACTTTGAGTGTTTAAAGTATAAGTTATGTTACTTTCAAGGTTTAGAGTGAGAATGGTAAAGTCTCAGGATTTAAAGTGCTAGTAAGTTCAACTTTGAGGATTTTAAATGCTATTTTAAGGGACAATTCTAGAGTTTTGCGGTATGAATTAAAAATAATCTTTTTGTTAATATTTTGATATTTTATAAACAATGTACAAAGGAATTAAAACTAAAAAAGGAATCGATCTATACAGAGAATCTTAGATTTAAGAAGGGACAATTCTAGAGTTTTGCGGTATGAATCTGTAGTCGTCCCTATAAAAAGAAAGAAGAAGAAGAATCAATTCAAAGAAGAAGAAGAAAAACCAATTCAAAAAAAAAGTAGTAGAAGAAGAAGAACCGTTTTATTTAAGAGGAGGGAAAGAAGATCTGATAATTATAACGACTTTTTGCTACTGTTTTGCTACTGATTTGCTACTGTTATACGACCCACCGAATTCAGTAGCAATCAGTCGCTAAAATTACTACTGAATAGCTACTGCATGTTTTCCGACTACAATTCATTCACTAATCAGTCGTAAAACTGCTACTAATTAACGACTGAAATATTTAGTCACTAAATACCTACTGATTTGCGACTGTTTGGAAATAGTCGCAAATCAGTCGGAAATCAGTAGCGAAACAGTCGGTAAATTTACCGACTACCTAATCAGTAGCAACAATCAGTAGCAAAAACACTGTTTTGGTGTAGTGAATGAAATGTGGACTTCCAACAGAGAAAACATATATTGCTCTTGATCATGTGAGATAGTTCGCATGTATAAACTCTACTTTATATCAGCTAGGTTTCAATTTTTCTTTGTTACTTTTATTTCTGGAATAAATTTGTTATTTTTGCAGAGATGATTCATGTTCTGATGTGTGTGGCTGCAAACAAAATAGTTACTGACGAGGACAGAGTTCCTTATGTGGTTAAGAAATTAGAAGGTAAAAATATTCATAAGACCAAGTATTCGGAGAACTGTGTTTTTTGTATTGAAGATGATGGAATGTCATTCAATGGGAATTAAAGATATGTCAAAGTTTGCCGATGGAAATGCACATGACCTAAGAATCAAGCTGGCTTGTGAGCTGTTTGAAGAGCTTGGTAGTGAGGATATTTCAGGAAAGTTTACCTGAAAATGGAGAATGATTCCTAAAACTTGTTATGGAAGTTGTCTTTGTCTTCTCCGTTTGTTCTCTTCACTTCATGGTGTTGCAATATATCTGGTTAAGACTTTATGGTTATGTATCAGTTTCTGATTTTTTTTGTGAAATTGAATGTGGATTTTGCCTTCTTTTACTCATCATCATATTTATATCAAACTATTATAAAACATGATTCAGGAATCCCTTCCAAAACACTTGAAAATATTTCCTAAATAATAAATGGGCTTATAATTGAATTGTGATTTTTAGGCCCATATTGTCTAGTTGATAACGAAGAGTCTTCGTATAATTGAAGATGATTCCACAAAAATATAGTTATGTCTTCCTAAAACTTATGTAAAATATCACCCAACCATAGGCAGCCCTCTGCCAAGGTACTTATCATCATATTTATTATCAAACTGTTTCAAAACATGATTCAGGAAACCCTTCCCAAACACTTGAAAATGTTTCCTAAATAATAAATGGGTTTATAATTGAATTTAGAATGTTAGAATAAAAGTTGGGAACATGTTCCTAAAACATTTGACAATATTCCTAAAACGTCATGATATCTTCCTAAAAACAAAAAAAAACATCAAAATATATCAGATCTCCTTCACGGAACCAGATGAAATCCATCATATACGTTTTGGAAAAGCTGTCCTAAATATGTGAAAGAGTTTCCTTAATTCTTACTTGAGTTTAGAATGACAGAATTTGAAGTTACGAAAAAGTTCCTAAATATATGATAATTTTACTAAAATCTCAACGTATTTTACTGAAAACAATAATAAGAGTCTAGAAACCATGAAGTATAACCAGACTTCCAAATGATGAAAACAAGTAAAGTCTTCCTAAAACGTTTGTAAAGTGTCCTAAATCTTTTGGAAAACTTCCTAAAACGTTTGTAAAGCTTTCATAAAATAAAGTTTGGGAAGCTTTCATAATCACTATAATCTATGTCCTGTGTTCTTGCACAAAATATAAGTTTGTCATATAGGTGATTTGCATGTACTCTTGTTGTGTCCTCCTTTGGAGCATCTGCTGCACTTGTGTCCTTGAGATTTTGAATTGGATACACCAAACTCTCCCGCTGATCTCTTTCTCTTTTTCAGAGGTCTCCCACTGTTTTTCTTAGTAGTTGGTGGGGCACATTAATATTCATATACAGAATATGGGAAATTACATGTAGTTAAATCTCCACCGGGGTGTATGCTCTCAGCATATGCTCTAGCCCATGTTTCCGTTAAGTAAATATCATCAACGTACTTGTTCTCATCCTTGTTTGTACGCTTAGCTGCATCAATAGCATGAACACATGTGATCATGTCGATGTCAAAACAAGGCAAGTGCACTGCTTGTTTAACAGGTGAAGAATGTACTTCCGAGACTTGTCCTTCACCTCAAACTCATACCGATATAATTGGAAAACATCAAATTTCATTGCAGCATCATACCTTTCTAGCTTCTCCTTTAATACATGTGGTGTGACGAGCTTGTTGTGTTTAGAAGCGTTTTCCCTTCGTTCATGAAACCACGTTCTGAGAGTTAACCTAATAGTCTCAAGGAGAGAAACTATTGGCAACTCACGAGCCAAGTTTAACATCTAATTCAGCGACTCTGCAATGTTGGTTGTCATGATATTGTACATGTTCGAAGGTGCATAAGAGCAAGCCCACTTTGCAAAATCAGAACCTTCCAAATAATCAGCTAATTTGGGGCTTTTGCTTTTTATGTCACTAAAGATGTGGATGAACTCATGACGAGTATAAGCATCAGCTGCAGCTTCCACAAGTGGCAACAACCCAGGTTTTCCGAACTTTGGTGGTATATTACTCAACAGATGAATTCTAAAAATACCATGATGTGCAAGCGGATAAACCATTCAAAGTGCATTTGCAATGGCTGGAGCTCTATCTGAAACAAACACCAAATCTGACGCATCAGAGACCACAATCTTAAGTCCTCTAAAAAACCATATCCATGCTAGTTTGTTTTCTGTGTCAACTATCCCAAATGCTAGAAGGTATAAAGAATAATTTCTATCTTGCGTACTTGCTCCAAGCAATGTTCCCGTAAACTTCCCCTTGAGAAAAGTACCATCCACATCAATCACTCTCCTCATCAGCTCGAAACCTCTTATCGATTGACCAAAGGCAAAAAAAGTGTATTTGAATTTTCTATTTGGCTCCACCTCAAGATAAACCTTTGATCCAGGGTTTTTCTCATTAACTTTAAACAACCACTTTGAGAGGTTGTAATAGCTATCCTCGGGAGTCCCTCTGATCAAATCATGAGCATACTCTTTCACTCTCCAAGCTTGTTTGTATCCAATGTGTACACCATGATCAAGTCTAACTTGCTCCATAATTTGTATTGGCTTGAGACCGTACTTTTTTCTCCATAATTGTTGCATATTAAAGTCCCAAGCACCTTGGCAGAGGCTTGCCTATGGTTGGCGTGTCTATTAGTTGTATCGCAAGTATGTTCATGGACATACTTCTTCACCACAAACAAAAATTGTAAGAATTGAGCTTTGTTGCACGCATCCTCCATGTGCAATTAGGGTCAACACAACCTAATATCACTCTTGTCTTGTTCGACCAAACAAACCTGAACTCGAACTTCCACTCTAATGCTCATTTTCTCATTTGAAGTATTAACTCATCCTTGTTCTTAAAATGTCTGTTAACGTATAATTCAACATAGGAATGTGAAATGCCTATATTAGAAGGAGAAAGATCTGGAGCAGAACGCAAAACATCAGCAGACGAGCATGTTGAAGTGTCATTTCTAATAGCATGTTGAATCTACACAAAAAGAAAGAAAGATGCAAATGCTTTCAGGAAATATTTATGAATACATATAACTTGTTTAGGAAGGCATGTCTAAATGACAAGAAACAGCAAAAAAAAGCATGATTTCACTTGAATCATGTTGTGACGACCTATAAAAACTATATTACCTATTGATTTTCATGCGTGAATGAAGCGTCGACATGAGAATCACCATTTACAGTTCGCGACACGTGTGTGGGTTGGGTGGAATTTGAAATGCATACATGAGAAGGAGGAGAATCTGAAGCAAGACGTAAAACATCAGCACCCAAGCATGCGTTTTTGTTTGCCTCGGATGTTAAAGTGTTACTTACGTTTGATCCATGAATTGGCTAAACAAAAAAGAAAAAAAGATGCAAATGCTTTCAGGAAACATTTAGGAATACGTATAACTTGTTTAGGAAGGCATGTCTAAATGACAAGAAACAGCAAAAAAAAGCATGATTTCACTTGAATCATACATAGACGACCTATAAAGACTATATTACATGTTGATTTACATGCGTAAATCAAGAATCGACATGAGAATCACCATTTATAGTTCGCGACACGTGTGTGCGTTGGGTGGAATTTGAAATGCATAAATGAGAATGAGGAGGATCTGAAGCAAGACGTAAAACATCAGCACCCGAACATGTATTTTTGTTTGCCTAAGATGTTAAAGTGTTACTTCTGTTTGATCCATGAATTGGCTAAACAAAAAAGAAAGAAATATGAAAATGCTTTCAGAAAATATTTAGAAATACGTATAACCTGTTTAGGAAGGCTGTCTAAATGACAAGAAACAACAACAACAAAAACAACATGATTTCACTTGAATCATGCAGAGACGACCTATAAATACTATATTACATGTTGATTTACATGCGTGAATGAAGCATCAACATGAGAATCACCATTTACAGTTCGCGACACGTGTGTCCTTGATTGAATGCTGCTACCAATATTATCAGGAGCAAGAATGGTGTCTCTGTCAGTCACCTGAACCAAAAAAAAAGAAAACTTATACTGAAAGTGTGCTAATTGAAACTATAAAGACTGTAAATTCAATATTTTGGAAGTTGTTACCAAACATAAATTTTACTCACCGTTACATACAAAGGAATCAGTTCAGGATCTGATTTTATTTTGTTAATGAAACTTCTCAGTTGGCGATCGGTTTTTTAAAACACCGGAGGAGAATTATCTACCACCAACCTCATATTTAACGGAAGTCCGTAGCTAAGTGTAACGGTTCTAAATGAGGAATCAATCCCGAAGTATTCAAAAACCATCTCAAGTAAATCGTTGTGTTTGAGATCCTCATCAAACTCAAACATTGATGATCCTTGATTTGTATCCAGTACAAAATCCCATTGGAGCTTTTCATTTTTTTCCACTCTCCACAAACACAAAAAATCTCCACCATATTTCACAAAACACAATAGAACCTATCAAAAGAAAGACCAGAAAAACTTAAATGACCAAAATTTTCAATTCGTGGCTGCATAATCAAATCATGCTAACAAAGCAAATGCTCCAACATAAACATTCATGACTCACCAAAACAAATGGTCTTTGTTTTCACTCTCACATGCTAACAAAGCAAATGACACTAATCTCTCTGCATAATCTCATATGCTAAAAAACGTTACAGCATTTCTCTCTCGCTCTATCACGAATCCACACTTAAAAACAAAAATATATTCACATTTCCAAATAGTAAAGAACAATACTAGTTCAAGTTCACTGAATTAATAAACTAAGCAAAATTTGATATACTACACATGAATTTGCAACAAACATACTCAAAACTGGATTTGCTGAACCCCAAATCGAAAAATCTAATAGTCAAAGAAGGTACATGCGATCGTGAGGTGTGACGACGGCTGGATTGTCGATGACTTTGATCGATGACTCTCAAAGCTTCTGGATTGTCAATATGGTGCTTGATTCTCGAAAATTGTCAATTACGGGTAATTTTAGTCAATTCTCGATAGGATGCTTGATTCTCGATAGGGTGCTTGATTCTGGATTGTCGATAGGGTGCTTGATTGTCGAAAATTGTCAATTCTGGGCAATTCGGGATAATCTCTCTATCGCCGGTATGATGATGGATGTGAAATCGTCGATGATGAATGAGGTGAAATCATCGATGATCGCCAAATTTTGTAAATCGTCGATGATGAATGAGGTGAAATCGTCGATGAATGATGTGAAATCGTCAATGATGAAGGAGGTGAAATCGTCGATGATGTAAACGCCGGATGAATGAGGTGAAATCGTCGATGATGTAAACGCCGACCTAATCGTCGATGATATAAACAGCGGCCTAATCGTCGATGATGTAAACATCGGCTTTTTGTCATTTTAATCTTTTAATCCCTTTAATCTTTAATAAATGCTAATTTATGTAACTTCCCAAATAGGGTGCTATATTTGTCAAGTTTTAGTTTTTTATTGCCATTTTGATTAATTTCTCGTATATATTTTATGATTTTGTAATTAATTTGATTTATTTAGCATTTATATATTTTTTTGTTTGACCACCAAGTTTTGTAACTCTATAAAAGAGTGTACACTCTCATTGTAATATTTAGAATTGAAGTTGAAAAAAAACAAACCATTTGGCTCCCCATTGAGAATTCTCTTTGATTATAATTTTTTTTGTGTTCTTGTCATTTCAAGCCCTTGGTGAGATTTCATTGTCTTGTATAATTGCGTTTCTAGGTTGTTTGTGAGACTCAAACAGTCTGGTTCGTGTGTTGTTGTGGATTCAAACCCTCACCCTAACCCTCCGCGACAGGAGCGTCTTTATCTGCTAATGTAGTAGGTTCAATATGTTGGGCCTCCGTGTGAACCTACAATTATTCCAAACATAATGATTCTCGGATGCTTCATATATGTAATCAAGATGTTATCGATATAGAACCTTCTGGGGGTCGGGGATTGCCTAGGTCTCGCCCACCTCCAAATTATCCCCTACAGCATCAACTGGTGTGGCGACGTTTCCGTCGTTCCATATATTATTAGTTTCATTATTCTTTACATGTAAAAATAATAATTAGCGAAGTTAATTTGAAAGTTAGCACTCTAATATTCCATTTTTGTGTGAGTTACATTAATTTATCGAATAATAAACAATGTTACATTAGACAGTAAGGGGTTTAGCGATCCAATGACATCCTTGACTACAACATCGTGAAATTTTAGCGGTTATTGGCGTGTTGCCCCCTCCCCGTGTCTCAACCCAGAGCCTTCCGAGGAACACCTTTGGGGAACATTATTATTTCGTCTCGGGGCTGCTTTGGTGGGGGCTTGTAATGATACGGACTTCTCCAATTACCTTACTATCCCGCGATAACGGCTTTTGATAAAGTCCTCACAACCCCATCCCAAATCCATGTCCCCATCTAACGGCGGATCTCCAACCGGAATTATAAAAATAACGGGCACCTGTGAAGTTATCAAGCTAAAAAAACTATTATCTGTTACTGGAACAAATGGATAAAAAAATAACTAGATACGAGAAACAGGTATGTTGGTTAGCAAAACAGGCACCTGTTAACTTATCACGATAAAACAATTATTATCTGCTACTAGAACAAATGGATGAGACAATAGACTAGATACAAGAATCATGTATGTTAGTTAGCATAACAGTCACTTGGTAAAAATATTATTATCTGCTATTAACACAAATGGATGACAAAAATAACTAGATGCGAGAATCAGATATGTTAATTGTTACTTTAAAAATTGGCGACAATCATGTGTGTTAGTTAGTAAATAACTGTAACCTCACAAGCCTCATCGATTGCCCTAGCGTGGCCTGGGCTCAGCCCAAGTTTGGGAATGTCCGATTTAGAGGACTTGTTGCCGCCTCTGCCAACATCGTCCTCAGCTTCGTCTTCACCCGTGGGACTGTTTTCTTGGGTTTGTTCCCCATTGCTGTCCACTTGCTCACCGGTGTCGACATCTTCTTCGCCGGAGAAGGAGTCGTCTGCGTTGTTTACCTTAACTACTTCGGTGAGTGCTGGAACAGCTTCCACCATCACTAGCTGAATCGCATGGACAAATCCTTTGAGGGGGACTGTACTTTGAGTGAGTGCGAGTAGGTCTCTCCCTTTTATACTCGAGATGACCAAATCGAATGAAACCCTACCCCATGGGTATGCAAAGAAAAATTAGAGATCTCTTATGAGCTCTGCATGCTCTTTCACGATCTTCGGGTTATGCGACATCGAGCATAAGACTGTCGCCGTCAACGTTAGACATGCGAACTTCCTTTTCCATGACTGTTTTGTTTAGCATCTTTATGACGGCGTCTACTGTGACTTCCTCTAGAGTGCCAAACAATTCGCCCCAGTAAGGCTTCTCTCTTACCGGATTCCTTTTTTTTTTGCGGCTGGGCTTCGGGAATTTACTACACGGAAGGCTGGTGACTATTGTGAATTCTCGCAACGATACCCTTACCGGATTGCCGGCGAAAATGAACCAGATTTCGTGTTTCCTCCCCACTCTTAAGAGTCTTGTGATTAGGAAGTGTCCAAAACTGCCGGAAAATTGGGGCTTCTCCGACGTTGAAATCAACTTGGCGAACGGCGAATTTCTGAGAATCTCTGCCTCTTCTTCCCGTAATGCAGCCATAATGGTGTTGATTTTTCGCAGTTTGGTAGATCGTGAGCCGTTCGCCGGCTGGTTCCTCTCCGGCGGCAAAAATTCGCTTCGGAAGAAGAAGTGACTGTTGTGATTCCTGTTTGGGAGAAGGATTAGAGAACTGCGTATACAGAAAATGGGATAAGAGGAACAGTGGAGTAAGAAACAGAGAACGGTTTAACTTACCATGACTGTCTCTGATTTCGGGTGCAGTCGAAGACCTTTTCTCCGCCGACGAAACCCTAATTTTTCTATTGGTTCTAACATTTGTTTTTTTTTCAACCTTCTTCTGGACAGTTTTTCGGAAACAAACCTTCTTTTCCAAACCCGAGGGGTCGCCGCTCTATGTCATGATGACAACTTTTCCCTCCAATTAATTTTGTCATATATTATTATTATTATTATTAATTGAACCATTGTATACATCTGTGTGTATACACAAAATCTGCTGAAAAATCCACCAAATCTATGCAATTGATACGAATCTGGTAGCTATGGGTAGGGGCAAAAGTAGGTTTAAAATTTGAAAACAGTAAGATGGTTAGATGGCCAATTTCTTTTGAAATTTTGCTATGGAGCCTAATTTCTCTTTTTTTTTTTACTTTAGCGTTTCTTTTTTGTTTTTAATGGCTCTCACTCCCCTAAGTTATTATGACATTTATTTAGTGTTCTTATTTCATTTGAGTCTATGTGTATAAATATTTTGAAAACCTATAAAATGAAATAGCTATAAATTATATAAATAATAATATTAATTGCTGCAATATATTTGTTTACATACAATACAATATATTTTTCATGAAATTATGTATACAATACAATATATTCTTCCATGAATTTATAATAACTTTTACTTAATATCTTATGTTTTTATTCTTTATTTTATAAAATTATAATTTGTTAATAAATATTTTTCACATAAGATTTTATATTCAACATCATATATATAGTTTTTAATATAAAATAAATAAAATAATATGAAAAACTAATCCCCGATTTTTTATCTAGGCACTAGGCCCACCTCGACCGCCCGACTAACGCCTAGCAAAATTTTGAACATTGCCCACATTTACACATGTTTGTCCATTGATTTTCTTAAATTAGTTAGAAGAAACGTAGGAAAAATCTAAAATTACGCATCATTTATCACATTTCTATAAATACAACTACACCTTCATGTTAGTCATCACAATATCATAAAGAATTTTTACCTTGTTCATTCTAAATCTTCTCTCCCAAAATGAATTTTAATTTTGAAAATCTCCCAAATTTTCATTTTTCCTCATCCTCTTCAGATGATGATGAAAATATGGAAATCATCAATAATATCGATTATGAAAAAGAAGCAATACATCTTGCTACTGCTAATAACAACTCGATCATCAAATTCCTTCTCAATCAACAAAAAAACCAGGTGATCCATGGTGGCTCTGTTCCCGGACGTTCTTTCATCCACCGTGTGCGGGAAAGCGCACATTACATGTTGTTCAATGATTATTTCTTAGAGATCCCGGTTTACAATGATGTTATGTTTCGGCGGAGATATTGTATGACTCACTCTGTATTCCTTCGTATTATTAATGCAGTTGAAAGTCATGACAACTACTTCACACAACGAAGAGATAACGTTGGCAGACTTGGATTATCACCTCTACAGAAAGTCACAACCGTGTTTCGGATGCTAGCATATGGTCTACCAGCAGATGCCACATATGAGTACTTTAAGATAGGCGAATCAACGACAATTGAAAGCATGAAAAAATTTTATCGAGCCATCGTGAAAATATTTTCAGAGCAATACTTAAGATCACCGACAGCTAATGATGTTGTCAGACTTCTTTACATTGGGGAAAACGAGGTTTTCCAGGTATGCTAGGTAGTTTAGATGGCATGCACTGTAAATTGAAAAATTGTCCTACCACTTGGGTTGGACAATATGCAGGTCGTAGTGGATCACTAACAATAATTCTTGAAGTTGTGGTAAATTATGATCTTTGGATATGGCATGCGTATTTTTGTATGCCATGCACCAATAATGATATTTATTTGTTGGAGTCTTCCCACATTTTCTCCAATCTCGCTCAAGGTATTGCTTCCAGTGGTCAAGAAAGCGCTAGGCGCTAGGCGGGCGGTGATACAACGCCTAGCGCCTAGTACGCGTAGTCGGAGTCTAGGCGATTCTTAGGCGGTTTAGGAGTTTACAAAATAAAGCAATATATTATATATTTTTTCATAGAGTGCAGCATATAAAATACTATGACTAGTTCATACTAATAAACTTTAAATATTATAAATCTTAAACATATATTCAAATTTCAAATTACACACAGAAACCAAAATAAATCTATAGATATCAAATATAAAACATTAAAAATTATTATAAATTCGAATTAGATAAAAACATCCATTTGGAAAATCAAAAATATTAAATCAAAAATAAAAATTAGAGAAAAACATTCACTATGTTCATAAAAAAAACAATATATAAAATTTTATAATATGTATTTATGAAATTAAAACTTATAGATCTAATTAAATGTAGTTAAAAACTCAAAAACTGCACCGAACAAAACAAAATTAATTGATTAAGAATTTTGATGAAATGTCTACAATTACCTAGGACCGTCTAGAGTCGCCTAGGACCGCCTAGAGCCGCCTAGTAACAATAACGCTTAATGTCAACGCCTAGAAGGTAATCGGCACGGTCTATGGACGCATAGCGCCTAGGCACCGCCTAGACCGCTTTTTAGAACACTAATTGATCCTCATGTTCATTATATCATTCAAGTAAACGAATATAATATGGGCTATTATTTAACTGATGGTATATATCCAAAATGGTCCACCATATTGCAAACTATTCATGAGCCAAGAGGTCCAAAGAAAACTATTTTGCTACGCAACAAGAAGCATGTAGGAAAGATGTAGAACGTGCATTCAGAGTTCTTCAATCGCGTTTTGCTATTGTGAAAGGTCATGTTCGTTTTTGGAAAAATAATGTGTTACATGACATAATGAATGCATGTGTAATTTTACATAACATGATAATCGAGGATGAAGGTGATCTTGATGCACCAATTGAAGTTGGAAGAGAAGTTCCACCTCCATATGTCCAAATAGCAGAGGATGATAATATCCGTTTCTAAAATTTCTTGCTCGATTTAGAAAATCAAAGATAAAGAAGCTCATTTTTCACTTTGAAATACATTAATTGATCATGAGTGGGAAAAATAAACTAATGATGATGACTAAACTTAAATATAGTATTTTATTTTTATTATTATTGTTATTTGCTATGTTCTATAATGAGGGAAAACTAATTATCTCTTGGTAGAGGGGCATACATGTCAATATCCACACCAAAAAGTAGACCAAAGTGTACCTTAACTCAAATGTGTTTATTTATGTAATTATAGTTTCAAAATGTGTCTATGAGTGTAATTTTCTCTTTTATTAAATGTTGAATATGATATGGCAAAATTGGTGTTGTTATTCGATTTTTTGGTGAGTGGAGGTAAGATTTCCACGTGTCGCGTTTGTATTGGTAAAAAAAATGTAGATACAAATATATGAATCGGGATATATGTTGTGTTCTCATTGGCCGTTAGAATTTTTTATATATTTTTTCATCCGAATTATTTAAGATCAATTATTTCATTCTAAATTATGTTTTTTATACCAAATTCATCATTTTTATAGTCTATAAATAGAAACTTATTTCATTTGATTTGGACACATAAAAACCCATCTTTTTAACTATATTTTTCATTTAGTCTCCAATAAAATTTTGTTTTTAACTTTAAACATCGTTTTAGTGAAATTGACTCCAACAATAATCCTTTTAACACACAATGATTGTTGAGTATGAACGAGATACATATACTCAAACATTGGACCAATTATGATCAATCTGAGACAAATGGGTGTAGTACACCGCAACCATTCTCGACCGAGGTACCTGCATTTGTAAATCATGTACGTGCTAGATCTAAGTTGCATGATTCAAATGTACATCATGAATTGCAAGAAGATATAGTCAAACACATATGGGTAAAATTCGGAATATTATGTGGTTAAAGATATTTTTAAGTTTGTGAATTGAGTCTATTATACTAATTAAGTTATGTGTGTTTTATTAGTTGTGATGTGTGCTTATTAGTTTATTGTATTGCATTTTAAGTTTTTCACCATTGTATTTATATTAATAATGACTATCTCTATTTTTCGTCTTTATTCATTGTAATTTTTTTAATTAATATATAAAAGAAAACAAAAATTGCAAAATTATTTAACTCTTAATTTTTTTTTTTTCAATCCATAATTGTTATTAATAATATGTAATCACAAAAAAATAAAAAAATAAAAGAAAAATATGATATAAAAATGGTGGGATAGTGTGTTAAAATTTATTAAACAAAACCATTGTAGAGTGTAAAAATTGAGTGGATATTGAATTATTAGGAGGACGAGAGAGAAGATGATGTGAAAGAAAGAGAAGATGATGTGGAGTGCTAAAAAGTTTAAAAAAATAGGGTGTTGTTAAAAACAATCAAAGTACATAGTCTTTTTAATTTTTGTTCATTTTATTTATTTTCTGTAGATAATAATTAATGTTTTTTTTGTAAAATAATGTTAGTATAATAATGGGAACATGAAATATTTCAAAGTATCTAAATCATCTTACCAATATAATCAAAATTTCTTCATATCCATATTTATACTATAAAAATATTATATGTTTTTTAATTAATATTGTATGCTATATTATCTTTAAATGTTACCGATATTAATGATATATATTCATTCTTTATATTTTCTGTAATATAAGTTACATAATTGATACAATATAAAATAGTAAATAATATTGTTACGATAATATTAAATATATAATAGAAATACATTTAATTTATTGATAAAACTCTAAATAATATTGTTATAATAGTATGTATATTTTGATTGTTATAATAGTATGTATATTTTGTTCTTACAAATAATGCTCAATAAATATTTCTACACTTAACTATAAAAATCTATGTTTAAGGAAGATTAAAATAATATAGCAATTTTAAACTTAATAATATTTATAGTAATATGTATATTTTTGTAAAATATTTTATCTAAAATATTGCTTGAACCGTTTTTAACATATTTTACTATTAAAATTTGTGTTTTGCTCCACTTTTTATATATTTTACCATTCAACATGTATTTTAGAACGTGTGATCCGCTTGATCCATACTTGTTACGCCTGATCTGCATTTGATCCGCTTGATCTGCACTTGATTTACCTGATCTGCTTGATCCGCACCGTCTGATCCATTTTCTCCATTCGGAGCCTCATATTAATTATGTACGTTTTGAACATGTTGAATGAGTAGCCAACACCATTAATGAAGCCGAATGACACCTCAGAAAAGTTTAATGCCCATATCTTCTCACATTATTAAGTAATGTTGTTTCATAAAGTGGAACTTATATATATATTTTTTTTAAAATAGATAGAATCAAAGAGAATCAATATATATAAAACAAACACAAATATTATTGTTAAGCTAATTAAAAAAAAGAATATATATATCATGCAAATATAGCTTATTTATCGATTAAAGATTTAATTGCCAGTTGATTCCGTGAATAATATGGTAATAAAAATAAATAAAATGTACGAAATATTTACTAAAAATTTGAATAAAATTGAAAATACGTATACATATGGGGGGCCGTAAATTTATTTAGAACCGCGGTCTATCAGAGCTTTGCTATAATATTGTGCTACAAGAAAAATAAAGTAATAAAAACTTTGGTTAATTTGCCAAGAAAAAAATCATTTTAAAGTAAAAAAAAAACATAGTTACGTGGATGCTTTGCCGTAACACCCCGAAAATTATGAGAGAATTAATAAGACATTACAAAATAAAAAAAAATAAAAAAAAGATTTGAAAATCGTTAACTTAAATACAAACTCAATTACAATACAAAAAATAAGTTTTTTACAACATAAAAACATTGATGTCTCGCTCAAATCTGAATGCCAACGACCATTAACAAAATCGATTCTCCAATCTTAAATTAAGACCTGCGAGAATTAGACGACGTGAGAGATTGAATATCTCCCAGTATGCAAAACTAAGACGAGAAAACCTATATTCCAGCACGGACTAATTCCGCAACACACAATATTCACATAATGACATATTTAAAGCTATTTCGGTTCACAGAGAACGTTAATTAACAGCAGAATAATTTACTATCGGCAACATATCCGTTTACCATCAACAATAACAAAATGGAACAACGACGGTAAAATAACCAATTATCAGCAGCAAAACAATATATATATACTAACTTTTGAAAACCGGTACGCTTTGGCAGCCGTGCTTGCGGTCTCAGCCAAACAACGCGTACTAGTGTGGACTAAGCATCTAGTAAGCACATGTAAGATGTAAATAATTATGTATATTATCAACTGATCAGACTTAATTAGTTGGGTTACTCTTTAAACTTCTCCATGCCAATATAGTACGATTAATGTGAATTGGAATTAGCTATCATGAATTCACGCTAACTAAAACCTATACCTAGTGGAACATGACATCAACGTATTAATAATTTTCCTCAAATCTAATTATGTTAAACCCATTTGATAAATATTACTCCTTCCATTTCATATTTGTTGTCGTTTTAGATCTTAAATTTTGTTTCATATTAGTTGTTGTTTTAGAATTTCAATGCAAATGTTTGATAATATTTTCACTTTTATCCCTACTCTTTTAGCTTAATAATTAGTGTGGTCATAATATATAATACATTAATGAGAGGTAAAACAGAAAATTAAATTGTTTTCTTAATCTACATAAAACAACCTAGAACGATAACTAATATGAAACGGAATGGAGTAATACTCTAACAACAGATTTACAGCAACTCAAGTGCTCATTGATAATCAAACAACCATCAGAATTAATGACACATGATCGATCAACAAATTAACAAATAAAACAATTGAATTTAGTTTGGTTTACTATTCAGCATAAGAACACAATTCCCCACTTTTAACGAACACCAGTATATTAAATTACGACACATAAAGAAGAGAAGTAATCACAGATTTATATTACCTATTTCTTGTATTGTACATTAAGAAATTTATATTGAATGCCTTTAGCAAAAGAAACAAAAAAGAAGAAGAAGTAATCACAGCTTTAATAGATCAGTGAACCGACCACCCCAAACGACTCGAGTGGAAACAAATACTTAAAACCCGTGTTCTAATTGCCACTATATTAATACACCGCTAGTAGAACATTAAATTTTCAGTTGCAGTGTTTGTGGTTCCACCCATTAATTTTGCTTCTATGTGTGAATAGAACATTTATATTTTCAATTGCAGTGTTTGTGATTCCACCCATTAATTTATTGAAGCTATCTCGAGTTAGGGTTAGTGTTGAAATTTACAATTTTTCGAATTTGATTTAAGTTGATGGTTCCATGAATCGTTTAATGTGTCGCTCGTGGTTTGTCATTTTTTTTGGTCTTAAATACAATTTTGCTATTTTCTATTTGCTAATTTCTATGTGTGTAAAGAACGTTTATTTTTTTTAAATAAACACATTTAATGACAAGTTTCGGTGCATTAGACCGAAATTTCGTATCAGGTGGATTCCTCTCGTACATCGCTCTATCTAAGAAATCGAAAGCTGCTCCATCACCACGACAACCGAACTCGGCTTTTCCGTTAACAGCGAGCTCTTTTCACGAGCGAATTGAATAGGTACGATTAAGTGGATTCTCGGCTTTTCCGTCGAGTAACACAACGACTTGTGGATTCTCGGCGATGAAACATACATGATGCACATTGACACGAAAACAAGTTGGGCTCGTTGTTTTCTTCGTCGCCTTGTCAAAAGAGAAGAAAACGTCTATTTGTATATAACGTTTATAAGTAGAAAGTATATTTGTATAGAACGTGTATTCTTTTGTTTTCATATGCTAATTTATAAAAGTAGAGCTCTTGCCACTGAGGCTTTGATGCTTTGATTCCTTTGGTACCATACACGCATAAACTCACGATGCTCAGTTATATCCGTTTTTCAAAATTCAAACCAGTAATTTGGAAAACAAATTATATATTATTGATAAATTTGCTACGTTTTTGATAACAAAAAAAAAATATAGACTTTTTTATTCGTACCCTGCAAGCTTCTCCGATCATGGCCTCACAAGCCATGGCTTCTCCGCCGTTGGCTCCGGACAGACTTGAGTCCCCTCTGAAATCATCAAAATCTCCTACCTCATCACAAAAAGCTTCCTGGACCTCCATTCTTCTCGACAAACCTGACATGCTTTGATCTGCTCTCCACCTTGTGAGATTGTTGATGGTGTTGCCAAGGCATCGATCCCTGAAGAAGTATTGACCAACGCTCAGCCTCTATGGACGAAATATATCTTGGGTTATTTCATTGGTGATACCCCACATATAGGTAAGGTTCATGCCACAGTCAATCGTCTCTGGAATACGCAAGAAGAATCTTTTAAAATTGATGCACAATTTAATAACTCTAAGACGGTTCTCTTCATAATCGAAAATGCTCAGATGCGAAACCGAGTTCTACGTAGACATTTCTGGCACATCGCAGATGTTCCGCTAGTTGTCCAAGAATGGAACCCTCGAACATCGGCTTTAAAACCTTACTTGTCCTCTATGCCGATTTGGGTGGATCCAAAAGATGTTCCAGATTCATTATACTGCAAGAATGGTCTATTGTTTCTGGGAAATTTGAAACGTGCGTCACAAAAGCTACATCCAAACACGGAACGTTGTATCCGTCTCGATGTTGCTCGCATTCTAGTGGTGGTGAGTTTGGAAAAGCCTTTACAAGAGAAGATATGTCTATCCTCTGAACCAGAGATTATTATTCCCATCAGTTATCCATGGTTACCTCCTCGCTGCACAACGTGTAATCAATGGGGCCATACTGAGAAGGAATGCGATCTAATGAGAAAAGGAGCAGTGGTAATCGCGGAAAAGAGTGTTAAGCAAATTCAAATTCTTTCCAAGAAGAATTCATGAAGTGTTTCTGAGCAAATTTCTCGGGAAGAAGAGGAGGTATCTTTGCAGGTGGATCCCTCTGTTGCAGACTCCTCGGTGCAAGTGGAAGTGGATGCGCAGTTGTGTAAAACAGGGGACAAAGCCGAGGACTCTGTTTCACAGTCTGAAAATGTATGGACTACTATTCCGAAAAATGGGAAAAGCTCCCCTCATAAATCTCTAATGGAGCATAACTCAAAAGAGAAAACTCTGCAGTCATAAGAAAAAGAAACATAATCATCATCTCCTTCTCGTTTCAACATTCTTTCGAATATTTTGGAGGAAGAAGAGGAAGAAGAGGAAGAAGAGGAAGGCGAAATTCATAATGAGACTACGATTGGGGCTGAAAATGAAAGCTCATCGGAAAAAGAACATCTTCCAAATATTCAATTGAAGAAGAAAATGAATGATGGAAATAGAGGGAAGAGTAAGCCTCCAAAGAAGCAAATAGTTTCAAGGCAAGCACAAACGAGTTCACTTCAAAAAAACACATTAAAAAGACCTTCTCACGGAGGTTCTAATGAATATGGCTTCCTTTTTGCGTGGAATATCCGTGGTTTCAACAAAATTCGCAAACATAATGATGTTTGGTCTTGGATTCATTCTACTAAACATGTTTTTGGTTATCTTTTGGAAACACGTGTGCAAGAAGAAAACTCTCAGGAAATTATTCATAGTACTTTCTTGGGATGGAATTCAGTTACAAACTATGACTATCATCGCCTTGGAAGAATTTGGTTGGTTTGGTCTACATCAGTTAATGTCAATGTCCTATATAAAAGCCCTCAAATAATTACAGCTTGGATTTCTCTACCATCAGGTGAAGCTTTCTTACTTTCATGCATATATGCATCGAATTTCAGAAGAGATAGAGCTCTTCTATGGGATGAAATCAGGGCCAATAAGGATCTCTTCGTTGCGGGGAACCCTCCATGGATTATACTAGGAGACTTCAATTAAATTCTTGCCTCCGATGATCACTCTCGAGTCAATGAATCTCTTGGTGATCAAAATGGTATGCGAGAATTTCATATTCTTGTTGCTGATTGTGAATTGATGGATTTAGGGTATGAAGGGCCGAAATTCACGTCGTGGAACCATAGAAACGAGGACCCGATTGGAAAAAAAATAGATCGTGCTTTGGTCAATGAGGCTTGGACCACTTATTTTTCACATTCATACACTTGTTTTGAAGTAAATGGGATTTCTGATCATGCTCGTTGTGTTTTTCATCTGGACGATCCTCCACCGACCAAACGACGACACTTCAAGTTCTTCAACTATTTAGTTGATCACCCGGATTTTCTAAGTTCTATTGCAAATATTTAGGAGGAGATAGAACCCTTGTTTCATTCTCGACAAGCTCTTCACTTACTTCATAAGAAGCTGAAGCTCCTCAAACTGATTTTAAGGCTCTAAATCGTGAAAATATGGAGACATAACAAGGAAGACTCGTGAAGCTTTTGAGGTGCTGTGTGAGAAACAAAACCATATGCTTCTAAATCCGAATGAAGAGAACTCAATGGTAGAATCGAATGCAGCGGCAAACTGGGCTCATCTGGTTTCCATAGAAGAACACATTTTCAAACTAGGTGGAGATGCTCTTAGATTTTGTCTATTTTTTTTCTTTGTTAATTAATATGATTTCACATTTCAAAAAAAAAAAAAAAAGTTTTGTTATGTTATTGATAAAAATTGACTTGCTACGTTATTGGTGATATCATTCACATCTGGAAAAAAATTGTGTTAGTTTTTGAAAATTCAAATCATGTTGGACGTAAAAAATGTGTTTTTTGTAGTTATACAAGATTAAATCAATTAATATGATGTGAGTAAGGGAAAAAACAAAATCTAAGAGCATCTCCAACCCCACTCCATTTTCCACTCCAAACTCTATTTTGGAGTAAATTTCTCTCCAACCTCACTCCATTTTTCACTCCAAAATGGAGTTTCTCCATATTCTACTCCATATTTGGAGTAACTCCATATTCTACTCCATTATGAAGTTAGAATTTTTTAATTGCAAATTGATCCTTTAAACATTAAATATTTATATTTCATACTTTTTATTAATTTAGCAATGTATTTGTCGTACATATTATCAACTATCAACATATATGCGTGTGACACTATACTAATATTTAAATGCATAAAATGTATTTGACTATCATAATTATTTAAACACTAAAATATTTATTTAAAAAGATTGTAAAGTAAAATAAACTTAATGATATTATGTAATTTTCATTATTTAATAAGTATTAAATTTTATTAAATTCATAATTTATAAAAGTTTTGCAAAAAAATGGGTTAATTTGTAACTTTTAGAAATAAAAGGCATTATTAATAAAATACAAAAAGAATCTATTTAGAATATTCTTTTTTTGAGTAAAAAATGGAGTTATACATTGGGGCAAAACATAACTCCATTCTGGAGTTGCTCCATTTTGGAGTAAAAAATGGAGATATACATTGGAGATGGTCTAAGGGGTAAAAATATGTGTTGTAAATAGACTGTCTACACTTGTGTACAGAGGAGGGCAAAAGCGTCCGAAAGTACACCCTTTTGTTAGTTACATAATTTTCCTAAAAGCATGACTATTTTCTTCACAGATTATTGAGATTTGGTTACTCAGTTAATTGTCCTTAAACAAGGGATTACTAATCCTAAAAAAAATAATTATAATTTATCATCTCTATATATAAACAAGTTGATAATATGCCAATTACATACAAATAAAAATCACAAGTGCGGGTTTCTCTCCCAAAAAGGCGATATTAACAGAGCCGTTCTTTATCTTGGCATTCACAAACCGCCGGCTTTCTGCCGGTGGTTCTCCTAGTTTGTTTTAGATTCTATTTTCTCTATGTGACAGGATCTCATGCCTTGGTCATTTTACGATCTCTATTTCTATCTTTTATAAATTTCGGTTTATTAGTTTTACTCTTGGTTTAATCGTAACCATCGATAACCGGTTGAGAATATCTATTTGTCGTTTTATGCTTATCACTCGATATGTAAGGCTCATGGCCATGGTTAGTGAATAATCAATCAAATATCAAAATCATCTTCTTCCTCTAAACTCTGATCATCATCTTCATCAATCCACCATTGAATCTTTGTTCTTCGAGGTGTCTCTTCTTCCTTCTTAGCCACCTTCTAGACTTTGATTTGCATTTTCTTAGGATTCGCAGTGAATCCCTAGATTAGGATTTATCCCTTTTATTTTACTGTCTCATTGGTATCACAGCATTCGAACTCTTCGGACCAAAATCAATGGCAATCACAGATGAACAATTGATAATCAGGATGAATAAGCATGTGGAAGAGAAGTGCAGGCGAAAGGAGGAGCAGAAGCAAGCCTACGACGCCCTGCGATTTGCAAATATGGAAGCGTTCATCTCGGAAACTCCGTTCTCACCGATTCGACACCGGGTATACAATCCATACTCATTTATCACTCCGATGATGCCAGCGGAAGCACCTCGTCCACCTGATCCTCCAGATTTCAACCTAATCTAGGGATTCACTGCGAATCCTAAGAAAAGGCAAATCAAAGTTTAGAAGGTGGCTAAGAAGGAAGAAGAGACACCTCGAAGAACAAAGATTCAATGGTGGATTGATGAAGATGATGATCAGAGTTTAGAGGAAGAAGATGAATTTGATATTTGATTGATTATTCACTAACCATGGCCATGAGCCTTACATATCGAGTGATAAGCATAAAACGACAAATAGATATTCTCAACCGGTTATCGATGGTTACGATTAAACCAAGAGTAAAACTAATAAACCGAAATTTATAAAAGATAGAAATAGAGATCGTAAAATGACTAAGGCATGAGATCCTATCACAATACTCCCTCCTTCAGATCATCCTTGTCCTCAAGGATGAAAGATTAGCGGCTCCTTGATGAGATATTTGGTAGAATTTCCATGTACCTTGGTCTGGAGGATGCACTTTCCATTGGACAATAATTGTGATGAAAATAGTGTTGCCTAGATAAATCACGTATTGGAGCAGAGCTAGAACATTGCAACCTTGAATTAGTGTCATGTTCTTGAGATGATGGAGTAGGCCATTGTTGTGATGCTTAAACTTGTGATGTTGTCTGGAATTTTGTTTCACACAACCTGTAGAGAGTAACCCAAACATCACATCCGTGGGTATTACACAATTAAGCAGGTTATGGTGGAATTGATGGAGCAACAAATACAACATCATTACTGCTCCATTCTGTTTGACTCTAGAAGACTGCATAAATCGACATTTGGTTGCTCCGGACTGAACACACACTAAACGCACTATCATAAGACTTGAAACTCTCTGCCGTTTCTTAGCCTTATATCTCCAACAGTGTGACTCAACAAAATGGTCTTTCATCAGAATAAGATTTACCCTTTTTAGTTGTGACCATATCATTGCAAACCAAACCAGAATCTGGTATAAAAATGTAGGTGACTGAAACTGTTTGTCTAGTCTTCTCAGCATCGCTTAGTATGCATCTAGCAACATCTTACCAAATGATTCGCCTCTGTTTTTAGATGTCTCTCTCATCAAAAACAGCTTGTGTCTGATGGTGCTAGAGTCATTGCTTTGAAGGTGACTAACTTCCTGCATCACATCAACCTTGTTGATACCATCTTTGTTGTTCAATAGCCTCTTACTTTTAGTAGCACAAACATTCACTCTTTGACTATCATTACTCATCCTTGAAAATCCAACCTTGTCTTGGCTCTCGTTCATATGGAAGTGAACATTTAAAAGTCGTTTTCCGAGGGTACTAACTAAAACCAGATAATCATTCTCAGCTTTATGCACTACTAATATGCTAATCCAGAATACAAGGCTCCACGATTCCATGAATAAGATGAGTGTGTGTTGAGTAAGACTGTCACCAATTGAGTTTATGGTCAACACCATCTTGTAATCTTTCACCATCTCTTGTAGATATGTCATAGGTTGCAGTAATTCTTGAGTTAACTTTGGTTTGTACTTGAATTTCCAGGTCTTGTGGTACTTTCTATGTTTCTCCTGACTTTGTAGTCGCAAAAACATTGCCTGTTGTTGTAATGGAGGCTTCAGACCCTGCGAGAACACTTCTTCCAAATACTTTCCAGGCAAACTGATCGTTCCAAGACAGAAATTCACCGAAGCAGCCAACACAACACTTGTGGTAGCGTCAATCACAGAAGTACGCCTTCCTTGTGTATTTAGAAATGCCATTGCTGCGTTCACGGCGGCCACCAACCCTACCATCTCATCATTGTTATCTGCATTTCTCCTTTCTAGAATAGCAGAAACCTGTTTTTCATTGAGTTCCTTCCCCTGATCTTCGAATTCCTCCATTAAGTCATTTATAACAAAAACGAAATCTCTTATAGTTTCATGCTTTTTGCCTCGTTCATGTTCTGCCACATCCAACAACAACAGTCTTGACAACACATTTTCCTTATCACAATTTAGCTCTTTACATATACCATTGTTCATGTCTTCATGGTCATTAATTTCGTTTTCAACATGAAGACAAGCATCATGAGACTTGAAATTCTGCTCCACAGTATTGTCTACCACGCTAAGTTCTCCATCTAGAACTGATTTGACTAAGTTTGGATCAGACTCAATTGGCAAATAACCCCTTGATAATCGTGATTTGCTAGTTTCGCTAAAATCCACAAACTTTTCTTCATCAATTGAGTTAACTTGATCAATCTCAGGATCATATGAAAAACCATCAACAATGTCTAGGGATTCGTTGTGGCATCTACGGCTATTTTCCAAGGAAAATACTGGTACCTGAAATTTCGAAAGCAGTTCTTGTGGGTGAATACAATCAGCCTCCAAGATTGAATCTGCAATCCCAAGCGATTCATGTTCTTGAGTCGAATCAACATCCATAATCGTTTTTGTGTTGTGGATCAACTCCTTTTGTTGAGTCATGTTGGTGTCTTGAGATGGTGTCACATGAACTCTCTGAAACGATACACCCGAAGGAGTCGTGTCTTTTTCCAAAACTGAATCATCCACACACTTAAATTTACCCAGATACGTTTCCACAGAATCATGTGACTGCTTAAAACTTATTGGCTCATACAATGGTTCAGGTTCACGAAACCTAGCAGAAACAGCCATAAAATACTCCGGCCAAGATGGAAAAATTCCATAATGATCGCGAATGAAATCACGGTTCCATTGGAGAGCCTCACCTTCCGTATGGAGAGAGGCGAGATGGCTCTTCTGTTCTGGAAGTGTGTTATGAACGTAGAAAAATTGTTCACAGCCATTGATCCATTCTCGCACTCGGGTTCCGTCGAATTTTGGAAACTCTGGTATAACCTTACTCACAGAGATCAGCTTCGATTGGTTGAAATCTGGAGGATCAGGTGGACGAGGTGCTTCTGCTGGCATCATCGGAGTGATAAATGAGTATGGATTGTATACCCGGTGTCGAATCGGTGAGAACGGAGCTTCCGATATGAACGCTTCCATATTTGCAAATCGCAGGGCGTCGTAGGCTTGCTTCTGCTCCTCCCTTCGCCTGCACTTCTCTTCCACATGCTTATTCATCCTGATTATCCATTGTTCTTCTGTGATTGCCATTGATTTTGGTACGAAGAGTTCGAATGCTCTGATACCAATGAGACAGTAAAATAAAAGGGATAAATCCTAATCTAGGGATTCACTGCGAATCCTAAGAAAAGGCAAATCAAAGTCTAGAAGGTGGCTAAGAAGGAAGAAGAGACACCTCGAAGAACAAATATTCAATGGTGGATTGATAAAGATGATGATCAGAGTTTAGAGGAAGAAGATGATTTTGATATTTGATTGATTATTCACTAACCATTGCCATGAGCCTTACATATCGAGTGATAAGCATAAAACGACAAATAGATATTCTCAACCGGTTATCGATGGTTACGATTAAACCAAGAGTAAAACTAATAAACTGAAATTTATAAAAGATAGAAATAGAGATCGTAAAATGACTAAGGCATGAGATCATGTCACACTCTACAATAATCTGCTATGGATGTTGCAATTTTAAAACGATTTCTAATTCGTTTGTTTCTTGTCCTTTTGAATTTGATGGATTTTGCGATCGTAATTTTTGCCAGAGATCATCATTTCTCAATCTTTGAACCGATGATGCAAATTCCGCTCCAAAAAAGGTCGATTGCAGATCTGCAAATAAGAGGGAACACAGAACAACGACACTATAACCACCATCAACCACGAAACGAGAAAGAGAACCTTCTCTCGATGAAGGCGATTCTTAGAGCGATTCTTCAGTTTCTCTTTTTCATCAAATCGATCTAGTTTTCTGGGCGGTTTTCTTAATAACCGATACCAGAGTGAAACAGTTCCTCGACGGTTTCATCCATGTATCCTCGATCAATCTCCGTATTGGGAAGTGATTCTTATTGCGATGTGTTAGTAGGGATAAACCGTCGGAATCATGCGTTGTGGCGGACGATTAAGACATCAATTTAGGGGATGATGATGCGCCGGTCTCCTTACCGGTGGAAGTTTATTCACAAGCGGCAAGATTTACTTTTCCTTGCAAATGGTGCCTTGGTCGAAGAATCTGGGATCCCGGAAAATTGTATGTTTATGTTCTTTCTAGTTCAATTTTTTCCGGTTATTTTACTCGGTTGAATATGGTATTACCACCATGGAAACCACCATGGAGGGTAGGACGGTTTGGAGCGGAAAATACTTGTTGTATGGCGACATTCGTATAGTTGTTGAAAATTGGCAGTCTCAAGTCTTATTTCAATCGAAGGAATCAGTAAATTGGGTTCTATTCCGACGAACATCTTTATCCCCTAATTGGGAAACAATGGATGACAGCCAAAGTTGAAAATCGCATCAGATTGAATGCAAATATAAGGTATGAAACGATGGACACTTTCTTTGCGATTAAAATTTCTTGGAGAGAAAAAATCATCAAACTTTATTTTCGTTATTTTATTATCTTGTATTGTTATCATTATGTATTATTTTTGATGTATCTTCATTTTCTATATAAATAAAATTAATTACAAAAAATCAAAAATCAAAAATCCAATAATCGTTTCTAAAACTATTTATAATTTTTTTTTCAAAATATATATTTCAAAATATATATTTCTAAATTTATATATTATTTATTTTCATGATTTAATTTAATTTTTCATTTTTTCTCAGAAATTATCAAATACTTATAAATACACATATATACAAATCCTAATCTTGTATATATATAGTTTCTAGTTTACTGGATTTATTTTTGGTTTCACCAGTCAAACCCGTTGATAGCATTATATGTATCCAAAACCCATTGATAACATTATATATCCACAACTGATTCGACTCTTTCTGTTCCTCTTTAGTTTTCTTGGCAAAGGCAAAAGAGAAACAAGTACATAAATACATACAAATGACGGGGTAAGTGCGTTTTTTCTTAGGAACTTTGGAAGTGAATAACAAAAAAAAACACAGAATAAGGAAATTAAAATTAACAAAACTGGTAATGTACAATTTGATTTTGCTCTATTCCAAATGGGTAACATATATATCATATATAAAAGGAAATGGAGTTTAGCAGCTCGACTACATCCACATCTATTTTACCTAAGCAAATCACCTGGTAAGAGTTGTCACTTTGCTCAGTAACAAATTTACGACTCTCTTTCTCGGGTATATATCATTCAATCAGCATAAGTTGGTCGGGCATGCCAATCTCCAATTTTGAGCAACCAAAAACCGAACATTGCTGCTGTGTTTCCGACTTTTTAGAAAAAATTTGAATCTTCCGGGTTTCTATGTTGTTGAACTTCTGAATCCGTGATCAAAACCAGTGTTCAACCAGAAAGAGCACACAGCATATTGCATGGTACAAGAACAGAGTAAAACTTATCTTGGGGGAAATCCAGTTTGACGTACCCGATGGCTTCTATCCGATGGTGCAGGGCCGAGTATTCCCAGTGAGTTAGAGTTGGTTATCGGTGGTCGCTCAGACTGAACATCATTATTATTTTCTGTTCTTCTTCTCCTTTTCCATGCTTCAAACTTTGCTGTGTCAATGCCCTTGTGAACCTGCTGCGATCCTTGGGAACTCCCTGCTGTTTTGAATCTTTGTTGCCTCTGGAAGTTCCTACCGGCGGATGAGCCATTGAGGTGTGATGGTCCGACCCCTTCCTCTTCCTCTTTCTCCTGCTTCAATTTGGAGTAGATCTGATTGAGTCGATCCCCCGACAAATTTGAGAAAGTTGAAACATAGTTCCACAATCTCATCGTCATTCCTGCATTTGGATTTCTCGTTAACGATATACAATCATGGGCATCAAAATGGTTATCTGAGTAAGAAGTATCTTTAGACTTAGAGCTAGCATGGTTTATTCCAACTGTTATCAACTTTTGATTCCGAGTTTTTACCGAAAGAGAAATGCGGCTGAAATGTAAACGGAGGTTGTATTACTTACTATCTTGCTTGTATAAATCCTCTTCGTGCTCTAAAACAATTTCATCTATTCTCCGCCCAAGGATTTGTAAATATCTCCGGATTTTGAAAAGCACCTATTTGTTGACACGCAAGGAATTTTGAGAAAAGATCAGATAGAGACACAGCAAGCCTGCTATATGAAAGATGGAAGATAACAATAAAATTAAAACTAACCTTTTCCTTTGGCAGATCCGCACTCGTGGTTTGCAATTTTTGTAGACGTTCAAGAGTTTTGATTTCATCAGCCAAGACATCTTCACACCATTCCATCCATTTCTGCTCCTTGAACTGCTCATAAACTTCCTCATCATCAGACATTTCTCCTTCTTCCTTCACCAACGGCTCAGCTTTTTGGATTCTCCGAGGTCCATCTTTTGTTAAACTTACACTGGCAGGACCAGACTTCCCTTTTCGGTCTCTTGCAGGTGCTTTAAATTGATTAATAAGATTATCTTTAACCTTTTTGGAATTTTTACGGGATGCTTTGGCATTTGTGTTTTTTCCTCCTGCTGCAGCAAGTTCCTGTGAAAAGTAATTTTCATACTGTTAATCTGTTCTTCAAGGAAGGTTGATAAGAAGATTGATAAATAAGGGGGAAAAATTCAACACAAATCATAGCAAGTAATATGCACCATTTCCAAAAGTGCAGTAGCACGCTCCTTTAAGTTTGGAGCACGGGGTAGAAAAGTCTCATGGTGTTGAAGTTCAACAGGAGCAATCTTCTTTGTAAGTCCAAGACTCTCATCTAATCTTATCTTTTCCCAGTTCCCAAAACCATGATAAAGTATTCCCAGAAGCAATCTCGCATCATCGACTGAGAACGCCAAACATTTAAAACTTTTAGAATGGAAATCATATGACAGGCGCTGATATAATAATACTGAATATGCTCGCACGTACTCTGATTCCAACCGCAACCCTTGGACCAATTTGAAGGTTTAAGGTATGACAACACCCGGAATTGTGTAATTGGATCGTCATATCGACTAATACGCTTTGATAGAAGCTGCAGTCCTTGCACACGTTTTAATAATTCGTTTGCTTTTACTGGGACACCGAAGAAATCCAACACAGGACCCTGCATAGAATAGCAAACATGAGATTGGAAATATCTAAGTTGACCACGAACAGTTGGAACAAAACTAAAGAAAAGAGCCTCCAGTTCAGATGTTTTATTTCAAGTTTTACCTTTGATTCAAAATCTCCTGTTTCAACAGACTCCCGACAACCATCAATTAAAGCATCAAATAGCTCAACCTGTGCTTCCTCCGGGGCTGCTTCAACAACACCACCCACTTCTTCCGCAATACAGGCAATTTGGTTATGGTTACCAAACTTCATGACCTGAATTATAAAATAAGAAATGCAACAAGCAGTAGGTCAAAAACGTCAAGAGTAAAACTAGATAAACCATCAATCAATCTTGGGACTACCCAAAAATTAACTTAGAAACTAATGGAGGCAAGGAAACCATGAAATAATTAGCAGGTGAACAATTTGAGGAGCCTTAAATTCAAACCTTTTTCCAGTACCTAGAAATATGCAGAAATAAACATTAGATAAGAATAGTTTCGTTTCGACATACAGTTCGATAAAATCGTTGCGCATCTCTCTTAGGAAGATTTCCATAAGACCAGCCTCTCACTTGAGCTGTAGTCCCCTCTAATATCGGAGTTGAAGGAACAAAATATTCAGTTTTTCTGCGCTTTTGACTTCTATCTGTATGATCTGGAGGCTCAGATCCTTTCTTTTCTCTTTTACTCGTCCTCTCACGCTGGCTCCTGTCATGATGGCTAGGATCCACATAACTCTTCGTGTTCCTAGCAGCACGTGGTGCAAGGGCTTCCTATACAAAGGTAACACAAGTTTAGAAACTGACAAATCTAAACAGACTATGTGAAAAAGAAATCTATTAAACAGAAGGCCATATTCTTATTGAAGAGAATTTTTACTTCAGCCGTAACCACGGATTCAGGTTTTATCCAACGACTCCAAAAGGACCCATCATCTTCAGCATTACAAAAGTTGGCAACCTGAATGCACATAAATGTTAGCAGGGGAAAGCATTTCACAAATATAACCATTAAAAAAGATTCAGAGATTTATGCCAAGAACTTCAAAGCAGACAATAGCTTTGGGCTGCTTTGCTTTCCTGCATCTATCAAGTTCACCTAAAACTGAAGACAGAAAGAGAAAAACATCTGAACTTGCCTTAAAAGCACCCAACAGTTCATGTTCTGATTCACCAGCGTCCTTTTCCTCTACTTGCTCTGCCCTCTCTAGGATTTCATCAATATCCATACTTAACAGCCGCTTTTTGCTTTCTTCATCATTTTTATCCTCTTTAAAAAGTTCTTCCGCTCCAAATCTCAATATTGCAGAAAGCTCATTCTAAAATAAAAGTAAATGGTTTGTTCTTACAGATATTAAACCTTGAAAGGAAATCAAACAGCCATGATACGCATTCAAAAGATGTGCTTACCTTGTCAAAATTAGTTCCCTTTTTAGTTTCTCGTTTCTCCAGCCTACCCTCCGCATTCAGTTTTTGAATAACCAAATGATCAAGAACCTAAAGAATGGTGTCCAAAAAATGTTACTACCTGATATGACAAAGAGATGTACTAATATAAATCAGGGATTTTAACCTCTCTCATCCCTAGGCGATTGATTTTCAAACATGGATCTTACAACATGAATAGATGACAACACAAATGCATGATGCTGAATTTTAAACTTGACTATAGGAATAGGTAAAAGTATTCCTATAAAAGAAATGGTAACAGGGCTACAAGTGGAATCATTTAATAAAGGTGAGGATGCAGAACTAAGAAATTCATTGGCACTGCTAAAGAATTCATGCAAACATATTTGAGCATGTATCCTTCTAAAACTAGTGTACCATTTTTCTTTTAGCGCGCTCCAGGATCTCTTCCTCCACACTTTTGCTAGTGACAAATCTATAAATGTTCACGACTTCTTGTTGCCCAATTCTGTGCGCTCGGCTCATGGCCTGATATAATAGTGTTGTGATTCCATTATCAGCTTATAGTTATAACGAGTAATCAAAGCCAAAGGAAGATAATTTTTTGTTGGAGGCAAAACCTGCAGGTCATTCTGTGGATTCCAGTCAGAGTCAAATATAACGACTGTATCAGCAGTAGCAAGATTGATACCCAGTCCACCAGCTCGGGTCGAAAGAAGAAAGCAGAAGTCGTCACTAGCAGGTGCATTAAAATGATCCATTGCCTGCTGACGCAGTTCTGCCTTAGTACTACCATCCAGTCTCTGGAACTGGAAACCTCTAAGAGACAGGTATTCTGCCAGGATATCTAACATTCTTACCATCTGTAAGGCAAACAGGGCAAAATGATTAATTCATAAAGCGCTAAACGTAATGTAAGAGTTAACGCTGCAAGAAAGCCTATCGACAAGATGAAAGAAATTTAAAGGAGCTCCAGCTTTTTTATAAACAAATTTTGATTGCCAAAACAGTTGTGGAGAAGGCAACTAATGTGTAACAGCAACAAAGGGGTCTTATACATTCCATTTTGTTTCCCGGAAGTGCCTTTCATACAATAGACAAAGCAGCACAACCACAAATAACGCAAAGTAATAATCATATACACTCATACAGATGATGGACCTTAGATATTAATCTGAACCATCTGATAAGATATGGAAAGAACCATAACCGTAAAAGGTTATCTAAAAATACTCATGCTAGATCTACAAGGAATAGCAAGAGAGTAATGAAATATCATATGTCACAGTATTCATAACAATAATAGAAAACCTCCTATAAAGAACAAATTTCATTGAACCGCACCTGCGGACACACACTAACAAAGGAACAGCAGGAGAATAGTGGAACTGATATACCACTACATTCATTCCAAGAGAATAAAAACCACTACGAAGAAGAAAAGTCATTGAACCGCACCTGTGAAAAGATAAGCACACGATGCTTAGTCTCACGCAGTCTAACCAGTAGCTTATCTAGGATAACTAGCTTTCCGCTGCTTAGAATAATCTTATCCAGTTTACTGTTATCGTTTATGTCACCCCCATATCCATGGTCTGCACTTTCAAATAAGAAAGGATGATTGCAGCACTTCTTCAACTCCACCACAATGTTTAAAAGTGAAACCTGTTGATCGTAACTAAGAGCTTGTTAGCTTCACGTTTATAATACCTGCAAACTAAAGAAGTGGGTGCAAATTCATAAGATCCATCTAATTTACAGTGGGGATGAATGAAAAGAGATAACTATTTCATAAACATAAACATGAGAACCTGGGTGCATCATAAAGTGGCCCACCTGATTACCGCGCACCCCTTTATTTAAATCATGGAAGTTGCGCTCCAGTATCCACTTGTAGTACCTAAAACAGAACAGGTGGAATGTTGTTTACGACATTGAAAGATTTGAGTCAACAGGAATTGGCTGAAGTTATGCTTACTGTTTCTGAAGAGGGGACATCTCAACTCTTAGTATACGCTCAATTTTTGGAGGCAAAGACTTCTCAACATCCTTAATCACTCGTCGTAGAATATGGGGTCTCAATTCTAAATGGAGATTGGCGAGCTAAATTCCAAAGAAGTATAAGCTAGTGGATGATTGAATATTAAACTATATTTCATTAAGACATCATATGATTACGCAATGGACAAAGCTTACCTCCGATTCATTAAATGAGCTAAGGTTCTTGTAGTTTTGAACGAATTCATCCTTATTCTTAAACTTGGCAGGATCAAGGAAGTGGAGCAGAGCCCTGCAAAATATAGATGTCATTTATCATAAGAGTCCAAATGTATAATAGTAGAATATGCTATAAGGACGCAGTCCATGTAAAATGTCTTAGCAACGAATCATTATGTGTCAGTAAATTTATATATTAAAAAAAAAAGTTCCAATATAAGCTTTGTCAGTGACAATGGAAACGCATCATCAGAATTCTCAAGAGCTAGCTTGCATTGAAAAAAGAGTGGATCAACCACAAAATACAAAAATCAACAATGTCAAATATTATAAACAAACAAAGAACATTAATTTACAAGTTTCATGATTAATTTTTAATCAGAAATAAAAAAAAGCGGCCATCTCCAAAGAAAGGCTAAACAAGGAAAGAAAGCATACCACAGTTCTTCGACACTATTCTGTAGTGGAGTGCCAGTTATAAGCAATTTATTCTTCGTGCTAAATTCCTGAAACAGAGAAGATACATTACCCATTCTGAACAACCAAAAAAAGAACCTTGAAAATAGATAAAAGTTCTTGGATAAGTCGCATACCAAAAGGGCCGTGTACAGCTGTGCCTCACTATTTTTCAGTCTATGTGCTTCATCCACCATCAAGTAAATCCACTTAATCTTGGAGAGAACAGCTTTATCTTTCAGAACCACCTCATAAGTAGTCAACAGTGCATTGAATTTTATGGGCCGGCCGACTTTCTTTTCATTGTAAAATTCGTATTGCTGACATACCTGAAGCCATAACATTACACAAATCAAAATTCTATAACAGAGGGAGACAGGAGTTAAAATGTTGTTAAAAATTCATTGTTTTACTGTCCATACTGAAACTTGGTGGAGACAAAAAGTCAAAGCACTTAAAATCGAAAACTAAAGCTACAGCACCTATCCCGTTTGGTTTGAAAAAATGTTGAATAGGCCAGCAAATAAAATAATTAGATAGACAATGGAGACACAAGAGGAACTCTTGACACCCTTTTTAAAGCTATAACATGACCATCATTTGTTTTGTTTCTCACCTCTCGACTCGCCCGGGTGCCAACATATACTATTATATTCATGCCGGGAAGCCACTTCCTGAATTCTTTAGCCCAGTTAGCTAATGTTGACAAAGGTACAACGACAAGAAATGGACCAGGAATTTGTTGGGTATTCTGCGAGAAAAAAAGAAATAGAGAAAATTTAACTCATGAAAAATGGGATGCTGAGAACAAGATTTTCAACTAATGAGCAAACTTGAGTGCTCAATAGTGCTCACTTGAAATGAAAAGAATTCTCACCTGCAAAAACCCAAGCATTGAAACGGACTGAACAGTTTTACCAAGACCCATTTCGTCAGCCAAAATGACATTAGTGTCATTAAGCCAGCTGGAAAATGAAAGGAAGCAAACCATTAGACCATGCAGACAAGTAAAGCATCATCAGCACTTATGGAAGTGAGAAGAAACACACCTGTTGACAAGAAAATTCAAACCCTGCAGCTGATAGTCCCGTAGCGTACCTTCACTTAGCCACTCAGGCTGCTCCTCAAGCTTCCGCAAACTTGCTACAGAGAACAGTAACCACGACTAAGTATTAGAAAGAGAGTTTTCACCTACCCTATAATCTCAGATATAAAGTGGGCGAGTAAGCATAACTTTGCAACCATAGACAAAACAGAAAACTACCACAATCAACATAAACATAGAAAAGTGGTAGAGCATATAAATCAAATAGATGCCTCTCTTAAGTATTTCGTTATTTTTTCTATTACACGGTATCGTTCACATACATGAGTTGGTTAGAAGAAATTAGCAAAACAATCATGTGAACAACAGAAGAAAGCAGCATGAAAAATTATTCTTATGTGAATGAAGAAATGACAAAAACAATGGTCGGTTTTTAATCAAGCTATACATGAGCATCTTTTTCGGATTCAAGAGGCGAAGAATGAAGAGAGCAAACTATCAAGAACCAGTTTACAATGTAAAGCCAGTTTCTCAAATGTAGAGTACTTTTCTTATGCTTTTCATATAATGGAAAAAGAAAAATTACAAATTCGCGTAACAGACCTTTCCCTTTTGTACGCTGCTGTTCCACCATTTTCCCTTGCACTGCAATTGAAGCTTCACGAGCCTGAATCATAGAGAGAAATTACCTCAAGGCTCAAGCATTAAAGAAACCTATATTTTTTTTATGGATCTGATTTAGCAGAAATGGAACCCAATTATATGCTAGTCCAAATATAATAGACGAGTGATAGACAAGTATAAACATTAAGACTTCTAAGACTGACTAAAAAAAGTTACTTAATATTTAATAAGCATGAGTGTTTCCATGTCAAATCTTCGTGCGCTATAAAACAAGATGTAAACTGCATCTGTCAGAACTAACAGCTGTCACCTTGTAACTACAGAATTTGAACCCAATTGTCTTATTACCACTACGCAGAGGGATAAAGGAAACATATGGACAAAGAGTTACAAAACAAAATAAAACAGAGAAACAAACTCTACCTTGAACTCATCAATAGCAACCTGTGCAAATGTAATATCGACATCCTTCTCCCTATATAAACACAGGAAGAGAATAATAGTTGAGGGAATAGAAGGATAGAGAATTACAAATTCATAGTATGCTTCTCAATAAATGAAACAAAACTCTGTCAATACAAAAAAAAATAATGGAAAAAGGAAAAAGATCCATCCAAGAGTGTTAGAGAAGACACTGAACCATCAGTAAAAAGAGTTGAAGCCACAGTTATGAAACTCTTTACTTCCGCATTAGAAAAAAGGGAAGAATCATATAACAAGTACTCATTTTTTCTTGAAGAGGCAAGGAATACCAAAAAGTAACCAAACGATCAGATTTCTACTTCCTCTTATCAAACATCAAAGACAACAAAAAAAAGGATGAAAAAAAGTTATTTCAGAAGATAAATGAAAGAAAATATACCAAGTGGCTTCAGCATAAGAAAGCCCTTGCCACTTTACTAGATACTCTGGCACCACGTCACCTAAACCATCTTTGCTTATTCGATCTGCAATTATTCTTTCTACCTAAATCACAGAAACTAAATTAGCTCACAGGAGGAATGCTCCAACATAAATTGCAAAAACAATAATAGATTGCACGTTTGATGCTGGAAACACTAACCTGACTATTCTGCTTAATGATGTCCAGATCCATTTCTTTGCTCACATCATTGACCTCAATCTAAAAGGTTGAAAAATATATCAAGTGAAAGAATTTCAGATATACATAGCATACCAACGTTTCTGACAGATATATTTGACACATTCAAATAATATGGCAGCACATGTCCAATACGATAGTGCCTAAATATGAACAAAAAGTTAACATCTTACATGGTAAACATGGTTTGACAAGAAAGACAAGAAAGACAAGAAATAGAAGCATGATGTAGACCATCAGTGTCATCTTTTATGGGATATAAAAGATACTAAAACTCCGAAAATGTTGCCGACATTCAAACATTACCTCCTCTCGTGAGAGTGCTGTCCTGTACCTAATCTCTTCTGCCACTTTCTTCGTGTAGTTAAGGACCTTCTTGAAGCCACTAAGCTGCAAGAACACAACATACACAGCGAAACAGTAATTTAGAAAAAAAAATAGCATTATCACAAATACGGTTTTTTGAACCAGCCACACAGCAGATATTCCTAGCTGTAAAAGGGGTGGGGACATCGTGGGTAACTGTGTATGTATATCTATGCAATAGTAGGTTGATTAATAATAAAAATAATGAGTCATCCGGACATACATTTTGGAGATCGCTCAATGACTTCCACTGACAATGCAAGTGTGATTGACCTTTCCACTTTATTAGGAATTCCATTTCATTCCAATCTGGCTCAGTATCAAACAGTTGGCTTACTAGAACAGGAACTGTTGATTTTTTATTTGTGTGAGCATCTTCACCTATGCCCTTTGGCTGATGCCAAAGCACTTTTTCAATAGCATCACAATCCTCCTCTTCAATGTCATCCTAACCAACATATATCAGAAACAAAGAAAAAGAAAAACAGAGAATGTAAGTCCTTCAAAAATCTGGGCATGGCTTCAAAAGGACACTAGGTCAAGTATATGGAATTAGCAGCTATTCTGAGTCAAATAGTTGGGGGGTTAATCAAATCAAAAGATAAATTCTCCAGATACAGCTCATCAAGAGGGACATAATTTAAATCTATCTTGTATCCAACGAAAAATAATACCCTTAAAGTGCAGATTGTAACTATAACAATGCGTTATTTAGACCGCATTGGAAAAGGCTCATGATGCTAGCTTCTATTCAAATGCACCAGATTTCCGAAGGCAAACTTAAGCAAGTTGAGGGAAAATCTATAACCTTGAAATGTAACTAGATATCATACCTTTTGGTTTTTTCGATTTCTCCCATCATCTATATCTTCACTGTCTTCGCTCTCCACATATGAGACTTTACGAACTGATCTGGTGGAGCTCCGAACTTCACTACTCTGTCCTATATTATTGGTAGACCTACCATTGTTTTGCCGGAGAGTTGTCCCTCTTCTGGGCATGCTTCTAAAACCCTCATCAATGTCATTGTCAGAGTCCTCCGCTGAGTAGTCCTCTTGATATGACGTTTTCCTCTTTTGTCGACTAGAAGCATGGACTGGTTTTCTTTCAGGTCCAGAGCTTAATTTCCGGAAACCTTTACCTTGTTGCCTAACCTTAGGATTTTTTGTGCCATAGTCATCCTCAGAATCGGAAAGATCGATATCATCATCACTCTCAGGATCCTCATCAGAAATGTCCCAAGCTTGGTCATACTAAAAGCAAACAACCACTCAGTTGGAAGAACTATAACAAGTTACAAGCTAGACCACAGCATTTTAACTAATAATGAAATTTTCTCCTTTCGAATAGCAAATGTAGTTAAGGAAACGGCTCAGAAATCATCTACATTTCTTTTGTTCAGTTTTAGCTTCATTCTAAAAAAAATATATATCCCAACAAAAGAATTGTAAGAAATCAAACCTTCTTCCTTGCATCACCGCCAGGAACATCATCATAGGGCTCAAAATCAGCATCTTCAGGGTCATCCTCTGATGAGAAATAAGATCACAATGTTACTGAAGCTCAAACCAAGTGCTTGGCATGGGAAGAAAAAACATGACGCAAGTTCTAGTACTTTTACAAATAAACAATGCAATCAATCTATTTAGGATAAAAAAAATTACAAGAGTTTACCATCTTCTTCCTCTTCATAGTCCATATCAGCATCACCATTGTGGTCATGATTACCATCACCGTAGTGAATATTTTTGTGAATTACTCTTGAGGCCCTTGACTTGCTATGGATAGCAGATCCTGTCTGCGGCAGTGATCTAGATTTTATAGCATTGCTATACCCTTTGTAGTGCACATGGTCGCTTTGATTATCTTCATCCTGTTCGTAATATTCATCAGACAACATTTCATCTGCTGGAACATCAGCTTGACCACTTTGACGCTTGTTCATTTCTTTGTCCTCCTCATTTTCATTTTCATTATCAGAATCAAATTTTTCGCTGCGATCATTTGAGAGATTATCTTCAGAATGTTCTGCGTCTTTGTAACCAGATTGTGAATCTTTGGCAGAATCAGAGCCCTCTCTCTGTCCCATTGGCTGACAGTCTTTCCAAAATGTGGAGCCCCACTTCCCAGATACACCCATTCTCCTTCCCGAAGGTTGATAATGGGAATCCACGGGACCAGCTACATTATCCATCGTTGTCTGATTTTGCTGCCTAATACTACATCCTGGTTCTGCGTCACTTTGATACTGTACGTCCATGTTCATGTCAAAGCCTCTTTCACTATAAGTACCATCCATATCTTCATTCAAAGGTGAGCTCTGAAAAGTAGCAGCATTTTGCCGCTCCTCATTTTCATCCAGAACATTATGTGACACTGTATCGTTCGAGTAGTTCCTAAAGAAAGCCATCTTCTCACATGAAGGCCAGCAAATTAAACCCGCTCCGAATTTCTTGCAGTCGGCAACAACCACAATCTTCTAATGTCTTAATAGGACTAAGAAAAAGAAGAAAAGAAGACGAATGAGTTATTAAGCTGCATAAAATGGTATTGGAATTTTGACAAAAGCTACAACACTTCACACTTAGTTATCATTGTCAGAAAACCAGAGCAGCAGAGACAGTAAGAAAGGGAAGATAACATTCAAATCAAAATGTTTCAACGGAAAGTTCGATTATTCCATAATTACAGGAGCACGTGACATGAATGGATTTCTCATTTCCATCTATGCCACAACAAAGCAGATCTTTCAATTGGGCAAAAACCACGAGACCAAGCACATAAACGAGAATAAATGTCTAAGCAATCAGGAGATAAATGTCAAAGAAAAGCAACGAATCCAAGAGTCGAACGTAGATCCACAACGCAAAACACGAATTAACTCCAAATCGAATCCTAAAGCCCTTATAAATCTCGAATTATCAATTTAAATACGCTAAAACGAACCCCCATAAATCTGGTATCCGAAAAGAGAATTTCCACCGCTCTCAACACAATATCCAGAGAAAGAAGAAGCAAAAACAAAAAGGTTTAGACGAGATAGCTATTCAACACAGTCACACAGAGACGAGATAACTCTGGGGGAAAATCAGAAAACAACGGGGCAACAAGTAGCAGCCATGAATTTGAAAAAACAAACACGCCTTTAAGGAATCTCACCGGAATAATCTAATCGTCGGAAAACCAAACGGAAACTGGAAAAAGAGGTTCTCTATTCGTCACGTTTTTTCTGGGATTATTCGGAGTTTTATACGACGGTTTTCTCGTGATGGTAGATCGTAATTCAGAGGAAGAGAGAGGTCGGCGAGGGATGGGAGAAAGACGATCACCGGTAATCGGAGTTTTGGATGGATCGTCGGCTGCGAGAACGACAGAGAGATAGAGAGAGAGGGGATTTTGAAGTGAGAGAAAGCGTATATTTGTGTCTAGAGAGAGAGATTGGGGTTATCGGACGATAAATTATATTTTTGCTGACTGTGGTTGTTTTCTTTTGTATACAAACCCTTCTCTAATCATCCTTATTGTTTTATATACAGACTATGGTCTTTTTTTTTGGGTAGGCAGGGATATTACTTTAGGGTTAGGGTTGGAACTCCAAATTATGTATCACATTACCGGTTAGACTATGGTTTTGGAGATTAAAAAAAAAAAACAATTGTTAAGATACACTAACAAATTTTGTGATAATTTTCGTCTAATCGTTTAAACTAGTGAATTTAAACAATTATTAAGATACATCAACGGATTTTGTCTAATCGTTTAAACCAGTCACATCTGAGACATATTTGAATGTTGTCGATTCGATTTGAGTATATGGTATTGCAGTAGTTGGAGCGAAACATGTATCAAGGATATACCAATGTCATTCGTACTACCATAAGAACTACTTGTGTTAAGCATACTCAATGTCTATCATGACAAGGGATATGGCCTTACCGGCGCCAACTGGAAGCATATGCATGTTTACCTTCTTTGGTTTGACAACCCCCGAAAAGCACGGGATTTGCATATGCAATGGATGTGGTATTGGAGAGGAAACATCCTACATAAGTGCACATATGCTCTAAATGTAATGAAACATGCCATAAATGTATGAAATATATAACTTAGATTTACCGTTTGTTTTAAACATTGGTATCAAATATGCTGTAACATGACATTTTATGTTATTATTTTCAACTATTAATTGATATAAGATTGAAATTACTTCAACATAAGATCACCCAATGATCAAGAGATTCCAAACTTGTTGCAGAGATGATCGAATGTGGAGATGAAATGGAGGTTTGTTGTTTTGTTCTCTAAAAGAAACACACGAAACAAAAGTGTTTGAATCACTCAAGCAATCTTAATCCGCATATCAATAGAAAAGAAGTGCCTCTCACACTTGGATTCTAAAGATAAAAACAACTAAAAGACACAAGCTTTGAAAAGAAATTTTGTTGTATAATTTGGTAGAAAGAAGGGTGATTTGTACACTGGACGAACTAAGATTTATATACAGCTCTTAGACAATCCATTGCTTCTTTACTAGTGTGGGGATAACGGTAAGGCCTGATTGAGACAGTTGTGACCCCTGGCAGTAAATTAATAGCATGGTCTCGACTTCTGATAACACCGTATTTTTACTCGTTTGCTATATATTTTAGAACACTTTAATAAGTGTTCCGCTTAGTTTTCTATGCTTTTATTACGCGTTTCGCATTTTTGCGGTTTTAAGACTCATTTAAGGTAACTCAGAGTAAAAGAGTACATTTCGGAGCAAAAGTACGTTTTTGGATAAACTTGGACCGTCAAGAAGTCTGGCAATCAAAGAGGACCTTTTTACCGTCCGATCATCACCAAATTTGGATACAACAAAGTAGAGACAACCAACTTTCAAATGCAATTGGATTGGAGATAATCCAATGGTTGTATCCTGAAATATATCCGAAGCACTGAAGACCGATTAAGCTGCCTGAAGAAGCAGCTCGCCGCGGCCAAGCGCCGTTCCACCGCCCCTGGAGCCACTCCACCCGTGGCCAGAGGCCACTTCGCCGTGGCCAGAGAAGACGGACCCGCGGCCAGGCCTAATTTCGTCCAAGACGACCCGTTTCTTCACCCGAGGCCAAAACTGTCTTTTCCCGTCAAACCCTAAAACGACCTAAGCATGTTGAAGATCTATAAATACTTGTTTTAGACAGCAATTTCGATAATCCCCAATTTTAGACACTATTCTACACATTAGTTTTGCTTTCTTGTACTCTTGCATCGAGATTCTCGGGATTGGTGAGGAGGTTTCTCACCAAGGTTAGTTCTTGTTCGTGAGGCTTCTTCATCAATCTCATGCTTAATTTAATTATGTCTTTTTCCAGTATGTTTGAGTAGTTTAGATTGTTGGGTTTAAAGGATTATCAAGGGGAATTCTATGTTCGATAAAGATTTCACTCGGTAAACCCTAGCCGATTTCTAGAGTTCTTCTTGTGAAAAGTTGTTAATGCATGAGTCTAGTTTCATGAACTAGAGGCTGATAGGGGGAGTTTAGAACCACGGAAGTGTTGCATCTAATCACCATCAAAGTTAATCCACAAGGCGTGTGCGTCGTAAGATTTCAGAAATGTATACTTACAGAGTGCCGTGAACCTATGGATCCACTAGCATATCACAATCTTACGCGCGGCCAGAGACATAAGCTACTGGTCGACTGAATAGGTTGTAGGGCGTATGTTATACGGAAGTAGAATACGTCATTATTTTGTCCTGTTTGTGGAGTTACAATCTAGAAACATCGGTTACTAAATGAGATAGGAGCCGTTTGATTGAATCAAGCATACCCCGAGATATTCCTCTCGACCCAGCAACGTTTTAAAATAGTTACAACCGTCTTTAGTAGTTTAGTTTAGCAACTGAGTCCGTAGAAGTAGTTTAGTTATTGATTTCATTAGGTCTAGGTTAGTAGTCGATTTTCTTAGGTATTAGGATAGTTTTAGTTTTTCTTAGGATATGTTTAGTTTCTCTTAGCATTAGTTTAGTAGTTAAAATTCCTTAGTTTATAGTAGCCAGCGATTTTCTTAGATTAGATTAGTAGAAGTTTTCCGTTTCTCGTTCTTTACAATTCTAGTTACAAAAACCCTATAAAAATATATTCGTTCTAGGTTTAATTACTATACAGTGTCTAAGGTCTCATAGAACAGCACCCTCTCCCTTTGGATCGATACCTCGAGTACTACAACGCACATATGTGCAGTTGCATGCTTTAAGATTTATAAATTTAAGACCTGAAGTTTCGGAGACGAATCCGATTCGCATAATGTTTTTGGCGCCGTTGCCGGAGAGAGATCGCTATAGCTTCTATCACACCTTAGAGGTTAGTAAAACGACTCTAGAACAAACTTTTGCTATTTGATTTTTGGTTTTGTTTTTCTTCGTTTCCGGCTTTGAAACATGAAGTCGCCTCTGGAGCGAGATTGCTACTACGAGCGGAGTTACTATGACCCATCTTGCGCTCACCACCGTCACGACTTACCTACTGTGTGTGACTCGTTCTACATGGATGATATGCTCAAATTAATACCCTAAAAGTACTAAGTTGCAGTAAAGTAGGGGTCGAACACAAGGACTCACAGAGACACACAATATATTATAAAGATGAGAATTAAGCTAAGCGATCAATGATATAGAAAACATAACGTAAATTAAAACGGTTGTAAATTCAATTGGAGAAAGATAGGCTCAGGGTATTTCTCAGGAAATCAATGAATGTAGATAAACTAACTAACATGATTCAGATTTAGCGCGGTTCTTGAACTCAAATCACTAAGGTATAATTAACCAACTCTCGTTGCGAAAACTATCTAAGTCTAAATCCTAGAATTCCAAATCTCTTTGCGAATCCTAAAGTCTAAACCAGCTTTTAGATCAAGTTTGATTTGTTCACAAAACAACTAAACAAAATCTCTTTGCGAATAGTTATTTTGCTCACCCTAGGTTCTGTCAGGTAATTAATCGCACTCTCGTGCCTAATAAATTATCCTAAGATCTAAGTTCTAGGTGATCAATATAGAATTAGCCTTGTAACCAACCTATAGTGAAGAACTAATTCAGATAGTGAATCCTAATAACTAATCAACCTAGTATTTAGAGAAAACCCTTATGAGAACCCTAAACCTAACAAGAGTTTTACTCAGGCATGGAAATTGAAGCAATAAACATATTTGAATAAATCATCAAATAAAATAGAAAGAGTAACAAGAGGGTTCGAAATCTTCTCTCGGACGAACAGAGTTTCAGACTTGTCTCCCTTCAAAAATCTCTCTCACAAAACCAGAATAAAAATAAGCGTAGCCATGAAAGTGGATGTAAAATCCTATTAAATAACCTAAATCACATTTTGGGGCTTCTTGCAAATAATAAAGACTTCTGGGCAATTTTGCAATTCTTCAACTCTTCATTAAAGTCGCGGGTCGTGTCTGCTTCGATGAGTGTCGACCGATACTAGGCAGTATCGATCGACACTGATGCTTTAAATCGGGTACTCAGCTACACGACCTTCTGATTTGATCCAAAATGCTCCAAAAAGCTCCAATATCTTCAATTATGCTCCAAACGTGCTAAAACCTGTAAAAGACTCTAAAACACTACAAAATAGTGGAAAGACTCTATAAAACAGACTTATATCATGGCCTAAAAGGGGTAAAAACCATGATATATCAACTCCCCCATACTTAGCATTTGCTTGCCCTCAAGCAAAACAAAAAAACTAAACTAGAGAAAAAGGTTTGAAAACATAGAGACTCACATGTTCATGAAATATTGCAATGACCATTTTCCTTAGTGCTCCACATATCACATAACCAGTTATAAATCTAACCACCATGTACTTCTACGTAGACATTCGTAGCTTCCCAGACTACACATATTATTTCAAAGCATCGTTCAATCAAGCCTTCCTCGCCAGTTTCATCGCTGCGATCAACATCAAGAACCTTCTAGATTCTTTCCCATACAATATCATGACTAGGAACCACCATTTTTCACACTTTTGGTATCATTTTCTCTCCCCATACTTATTTCTTATTATACTCTTGCATATGCTTAATAAGGTTCGAGACGCGAGTATTGATGGTGTTTGCCACCAAATCCCCGGTTCTTCCCTTAAAAAGTAATCAAAGGAGTAGGAGAATAATGGTATCACAGGAAATTTTCCTAACCTCGCTTCCACCTTTGTGTGATCATTCCCTCAGAAGTAGAATAATGGGATCGCTAGAAACATTCCTAACCCTCTACTCAGAAGAAAATCATCTCATCTTTTAATGCATCTTATTTATTAACTTGTAACAGGGAGAGAAATATCATTACTTTAAACACAAGGGTTCCTTTGTCAGATATGAATGAGGAATCAAGCTTTATGGATACTAACCACATCGATGAAGTGCAAAAATTTGGCTCAGGCTTTAAAGATCTTTGCTGGAAACATGAGTGTCTTCTAGTTAACTGGTCAGCCTTTGGATTTTTTATTAGTCGATCTAGAACTGATTCTGTAACAATGGTCACTTAGAAGCAATGTCAGATCAATAGATTCAAGAAAAAGATCACAGTCTCCAACAAAGTTTTGACTCAATAAAACAACTAATGACTCTAAGAAAAACAAAAACAATGTCAGCGACTACCTCCCCCAGACTTGAACAACACTGTCCCCAGTGTTATCTAGCCTAGAGTTGGTGAAAGAAAACAAAAGAACAGAATAGAATTGTGAAAAATAAGAAGTTACCGTGCTGGAACATCGAGTATCGACCGACACACGGCCTGGTATCGAGCGATACCAGGCTTAAGTCGATACAATGAACTGTTTTCATTCGCGTATGGTATCGACCGATACCAATAGGGTATCGATCGACATACTGGCAATTTCGTGTTTGCTCCTTGTTCATCCTAACACAAAACACAAAACGAAAAATAAAAATAAAAAGACTTATATACAAACTCACCAGTGGGTTGCCTCCCACCAAGCGCTCGTTTAGCGTCATTAGCTTGACTGTACAGCAGTTTAGGCGACCAGTCAGGAGAAGATTGAGAACTTACTCCAAAACAAGCTCCACAACTTGACGTCGCCAGTTTCAGAGTTCTGCTCAACATGCTCTCCAAAAACTCCTTTCCTTTCTCTTTTAGCTCCGAAGTAAGAAGAGCTTTTGCCTTAGAGAATGGTTTCAAAGTTCCTTTGCACTTCACCTTGTATTCAATCGAAACCCCATCATACTTCTGAGGGATTAAAGTCATAGAAGCAGCACCCTTCATTCCTTTGCTCTTCACCTTCTACTTTGCCTTAGATGTTTTGACGTCTTTCTTGGTGATGACAGAAGAATTATCTAGAAGGTCTACGACAGTTGGCTCGTCAGGAGGCTCTTCCAAAAGATCAACTACCAACGTCTCTCCTGTAACAATGGTGATGCAAGAGATATGTGTGGGAATTCCTCAAGTAGGAATGGCTTTGTAGTACACCTCCTTGTCAATGTACGAGAATGAGATTCTCATGCTTGGTGTATCCATAATGGCACCAACCGTAGCCATGAACAGTCTTCCAAGAATCAACTGCGTACGAGAGTTTGCACTCATCTCCACAACCTGAAAATCGGTAGGAACCAGACAGTCTCCTACTTTAACCATCAAATCAGGGATTGTACCGTATGGAACCGATGTGGAAGAGTTCGCGAATGTGATAGATGTCTTGGGAGATCAGATATCAGCTCCCAATCTCTCTGCAATTGCCCTTGACATGACATTGACGCTAGCCCCCGAGTCAACGAGAGACTCTTTGAATTCAACTCCAAAGATAGAGCATGGAACTGAGAATATTCCTGGGTCTTCTCTTTTAGTCAACTGTCTCAGCAGTAGTGACTTGTTTCTTGCCTTGATAAAGAGTACTTCGATCTCTTCCAGAGTTTCTCTGCAATCTCGGAAGTGACTCAGCAGAGGGCGGTACTCTAGAGCTTCTTCAAAAGTCAGTGTGTGGGGAATCCTTCGTACCATCTTCTCAAAGCCAAGCAGCTGTTTTGGAGAAATGGGGTCTCTGAGGTGTCTGGGTGGCATGGGGTATGGCTCCTTAGTTTTGAAAACCCTTACTGCACTCAACTCGGGTTTCGTTTCAGCAACTGAACTGGTATCGACCGACACAAGAGTGGTGTTGATCGATGCTTTTGCTCTGGAATAGTCCCTGGCAGAACTTTGGACGTGTGTCGATCGATACAAGGGAGTATCGGTCGACACATGGGTGGTGTTCGAATTCTCATCGGCAGATATATCATCAACAAAAGGAAGCTCCATAACCAACTCATCCAGCATAGTTTTGCATCTGGCGTCCTCCCACTCCTTCTATGTCATCTTAAGGGGCATAAGATAAGGTATTTTGGGTTTGTTCACCCTCTCCTTGACAATCTCTGGTTCCTTCTCGACCTGCGCCTCAGTATCGACCGACACAGAAGGAGTATCGATCGATACACGGGATTTTGGATCACGTGCATGTGTCTGGACTGGTATCGATCGATACAAGGGAGTATCGATCGATACATGGGGATTTTCAGAATCCCAGTCGTCATCTTCAGCAAGATCGACGAAAGTCTCTGCAATTGGGCTGTTCTTCACTCCTGTAATCACCTCTTTTCCACTCGTCAAGGTGATGGCATTGATGTATGCTCTTGGATTCTCAGTTTTCCCTGGAAGAAAACCTTCCTACCTCTTCACAGCTGCTGATGTCTGAGCAACCTGAGTTTCCAGCTTCCTCTGAGAAAGATTGATAGCTTCAATTTTCCCATTCAGATCAGTATACAGAGAGTCAATCTTCCCATTGAAATCCACTTGCAGCTTTTGCTGTCCCTGAAGAATTTTTTCAAACATGGATTCCATCTTACTCTTTGTGGACTTTGGAGAGATGGGTTGGTACGAAAAGTTCCCATAATTGCGAGTGAAATCGCTGCTCTAGAGTGGTTTCTGAGCAAATTGATTTGCTCCAAAGCCAGATTGGTTTCCCTCAAACTTGTACCTACCTTGCTGAGTGTTGTTGTTGAAGTTTCTATTGTTGTTGTATCCAAATCGCTGACCCTGAAAACCATAACCACCGACGTAGTTAACATCCTCCACTTCATCTTCATCAATATTATCGACTCCATCAGCAAAGTGTACAGTCTTCTTCGACTTCCCGATCAGAAGATCCAACTTGGCTTGAACTTCAGCAATCTGCGATCCATCCTTGTTCCCATTCTGTCTCTTTCGCTCAAGGTCTGCATTTTTGGTGCTATTGCTAGACGCAGAAGCATATAAGCATCATCAGGATACCTGGTATTGAAATTCCCATTGCTTGAAGCATCCAAAGCCATCTGATACCTCCAGTCATTCCCTCTGAAGAAGAAACCCATCAGCTGAACATCAGAGTACCCGTGATGTGGACAATCTCTCTGGTATGATCTGAATCTCGTCCAAGCAGCCTTGAACGCCTCAGTAGGTCATTGAGTAAATTGGGAGATCTTGTTCCTCAGATCCTCGGATCGTGCATCATCATAGAAATTGTTCAGGAAGGCAGTCTTAGTCTCTTCCCAAGTAGTCAGTGATCCAGGAGATAACTGTTACAGCCAGTAAGTCGCATCTCCACCAAGAGAGTATGGGAAGAGCTTGCAGAAGAGGTAATCATAGGATACTCCATTGATCTTGATGCTAGTGACCAAATCCTCAAACCTCTCAATATGGTCCATGGGATGTTCATTTGAAAGACTATGAAAAGGGTGCTGACCCTCAAGAGTATAGTATGCAGGTTTCAGCTTAAAGTCATTCCTCTGAAAAGCAGGAGGACGAATCGCTGATCGATTGGCATAAAACTGATCAGGCATGTTGTACTCACCAATCGTTCTACCATGATTAACCACAACGTTCCCAGCGACGTTCCCAGAGACAATCTCCTCGACAACAGGAGCAGGTGGAATGATGTTCCCCTCTCCATCCAGACGTTGCCCTCTCGCATTGCACAACTGACCCTCTTGGTCTCTGTAAGCACCAGCTTCATCTCGAACCAAAACCACTGGGTTGTTCATCTCTGCTGGCTTCTTTGCTCTTCTGTTTGTGCGTTCCACAAGTGCTAGCTGCTCCAATGACAAATCAACTAGCTGAGTGCTCTTGTTCCTTCTGGTTTCACGAATAGGCATACACCTGAAAAACACTAGGCAATGCACGTAAGTAACTAAAAAAAAATACGATGAGTATCGACCGACACTGGGTGGTGTCGATCGATATCAACAAAAAGAAGACGACGCGTATCGACCGATACTAGGTAGTATCGATCGATACCGACGAACTTAGTCGAAATTCTCAAACTAATATCTAATGGCGAATTGAATCCCCGGCAACGGCGCCAAATTTGATATGCTCAAATTAATGCCCTAAAAGTATTAAAGCAGTTGTTGTAGTAAAGTAGGGGTCGAACACAAGGACTCACGGAAACGCACAATAGATTATATAGATGAGAATCAAGCTAAGCAGTTCAGTTGAAACAAAAAGCAATAGACGGTAAAAGAGTTGTAAATCGATGGGAGAAAGATAGGTTCAGGGTATTTCTCAAGAAATCAATGAATGCAGATAAACTAACTAGTCAGGATTCAGATTTATCGCGGTTTTTGAACTCAAATCACTAAGATATAATTAACCAACTGTCGTTACGAGAATTATCTAAATTTAAATCCTAGAATTCCAAATCTCTTTGCGAATCCTAAAGTTTAAACCACCTTTTAGTTCAAGTTTGATTTGTTCATAAAACAACTAAACCAAATCTCTTTGCGGATAGTTATTTTGCTCACCCTAAGTTCTATCAGGTAATTAATCGCACTGTCGTGCCTAATCAACTATCCTAAGATCTAAGTTCTAGGTAGCTAATCTTAAACAATCTTTGAACACAACCTAAGGCAAAGAACTAATTTAGATGGTGAATCCTAATCAACTAATCAACCTAGCATTCAGAGAAAACCCTTATGAGAACCCTAAACCTAAAGTGGATCTACTCAGACATGGAGAATGAAACCAACATGATTGAATAGATCATCAAAGAAATCAATAAGAAACAGGAGTTCAGAGTTGTCTCTCCAAAAACCAAAGTAAAATAAAGCATAGCCTTGAAAGTGGCTATAAAATCCTATTAAATAACCTAAATCACGTTTTGGGGCTTCTTGTAAATAATAAAGACTTCTGGGAAATTTTGCAATTCTTCAACTCTTCATTAAAGTCGCGGTCCGTGTCTGCTTCGATGAGTATCGACCGATACTAGGCAGTATCGATCGACACTGATGCTTCAAATCGGGTACTCAGCTGCACGAACGTCTGCTTTGCTCCAAAATGCTCCAGAAAGCTCCAATATCTCCAATTATGCTCCAAACGTGCTAAAACCTGTAAAAGACTCTAAACCACTACAAAATAGTTGAAAGACTCTATAAAACGGGATTATATCATGGCTTAAACGGGGTAAAAACCATGATATATGTACAGCCATGGTGAAGAAGATAACACGACAAGAGAGACGATACATGCGCATGATGCGCATGATGCGTTTTTTGGGATTGGTGATGAGGTTTCTCACCAAGGTTAGTTCTTGTTCGTGAGGCTTCTTCATCAATCTCATGCTTAATTTAATTATGTCCTTTTCCAGTATGTTTGAGTAGTTTAGATTGTTGGGTTTAAAGGATTATCATGGGGAATTCTATGTTCGATAAGGATTTCACTCGGTAAACCCTAGCCGATTTCTAGAGCTCTTCTTGTGGAAAGTTGTTAATGCATGAATCTAGTTTCATGAACTAGAAGCTGATAGGGGGAGTTTAGAACCACGGAAGTGTTGCATCTAATCACCATCAAAGTTCATCCACAAGGCGTGTGCGTCGTAAGATTTCAGAAGTATACTTACGGAGTGCCGTGAACCTATGGATCCACTAGCATATCACAAACTTACGCGCGGCCAGAGACATAAGCTACTGGTTGACTGAATAGGTTGTAGGGCGTAGGTTATACAGAAGTAGAATACGTCATTATTTTGTCATGTTTGTGGAGTTACAATCTAGAAACATCGGTTACTAATGAGTTAGGGGCCGTTCGATTGAATCAAGCATACCCCGAGATATTCCTCTCGACCCAGCAACGTTTTAGAATAGTTATAACCGTCTTTAGTAGTTTAGTTTAGCAACTGAGTCCGTAGAAGTAGTTTAGTTATTGATTTCATTAGGTCTAGGTTAGTAGTCGATTTTCTTAGGTATTAGGATAGTTTTAGTTTTTCTTAGGATATGTTTAGTTTCTCTTAGCATTAGTTTAGTAGTTAAAATTCCTTAGTTTATAGTAGCCAGCGATTTTCTTAGATTAGATTAGTAGAAGTTTTCCGTTTCTCGTTCTTTACAATTCTAGTTACAAAAACCCTATAAAAATATATTCGTTCTAGGTTTAATTACTATACAGTGTCTAAGGTCTTATAGAACAGCATCCTCTCCCTTTGGATCGATACCTCAAGTACTACAACGCACATATGTGCAGTTGCATGCTTTAAGATTTATAAATTTAAGACCTGAAGTTTCGGAGACGAATCCGATTCGCATAATGTTTTTGGCGCCGTTGCCGGAGAGAGATCGCTATAGCTTCTATCACACCTTAGAGGTTAGTAAAACGACTCTAGAACAAACTTTTGCTATTTGATTTTTGGTTTTGTTTTTCTTCGTTTCAGGCTTTGAAACATGAAGTCGCCTCTGGAGCGAGATTGCTACTACAAGCGGGGTTACTATGACCAATCTTGCGCTCACCACCGTCATGACTTACATGCTGTGTGTGACTCGTTCTACATGGAAGATATGCTCAAATTAATACCCTAAAAATACTAAGTTGCAGTAAAGTAGGGGTCGAACACAAGGACTCACAGAGATACACAATAGATTATAAAGATGAGAATTAAGCTAAGCTATCAATGATATAGAAAATAGAACGTAAATTAAAACGGTTGTAAATTCAATTGGAGAAAGATAGGCTCATGGTATTTCTAAGGAAATCAATGAATGCAGATAAACTAACTCACATGATTCATATTTAGCGTGGTTCTTGAACTCAAATCACTAAGGTATAATTAACCAACTCTCGTTGCGAAAACTATCTAAGTCTAAATCCTAGAATTCTAAATCTCTTTGCGAATCCTAAAGCCTAAACCAACTTTTAGATCAAGTTTGATTTGTTCACAAAACAACTAAACCAAATCTCTTTGCGAATTGTTATTTTGCTCACCCTAGGTTCTGTCAGGTAATTAATCGCACTCTCGCGCCTAATCAATTATCCTAAGATCTAAGTTCTAGGTGATCAATCTAGAATTAGCTTTGGAAACAACCTATGGTGAAGAACTAATTCAGATAGTGAATCCTAATAACTAATCAACCTAGCATTCATAGAAAACCCTTATGAGAACCCTAAACCTAACAAGAGATCTACTCAGGCATGGAAATTGAAGCAATAAACATGTTTGAATAAATCATCAAATAAAATAGAAAGAGTAACAAGAGGGTTCGAAATATTCTCTCGGACGAACAAAGTTTCATACTTGTCTCCCTTCAAAAAGCTCTCTCACAAAACCAGAATAAAAATAAGCGTAGCCATGAAAGTGGCTGTAAAATCCTATTAAATAACTTAAATCACATTTTGGGGCTTCTTGTAAATAATAAAGACTTCTGGGCAATTTTGCAATTCTTCAACTCTTCATTAAAGTCGCGGGTCGTGTCTGCTTCGATGAGTGTTGGCCGATACTAGGCAGTATCGATCGACACTGATGCTTCAAATCGGGTACTCAGCTACACGACCTTCTGCTTTGATACAAAATGCTCCAAAAGCTCCAATATCTCCAATTATGCTCCAAACGTGCTAAAACCTGTAAAAGACTCTAAAACACTACAAAATAGTAGAAAGAATCTATAAAACGGACTTATATCATGGCCTAAAAGGGGTAAAAACCATGATATATCAACTCCCCCGGACTTAGCCTTTGCTTGCCCTCAAGCAAAACAAAAAACTAAACCAGAGAAAGAGGTTTGAAAACATAGAGACTCACCTGTTCATGAAACATTGCAATGATCATTTTCCTTAGTGATCCACATATCACATAACCAGTTACAAATCTAACCACCATGTACTTCTCCATAGACATTCGTAGCTTCCCAGACTACACACATTATTTCACAGCATCGTTCAATCAAGCCTTCCTCGCTAATTTCATCGCTGCGATTAACGTCAAGAACCTTCTAAATTCTTTCCTATACAATATCATGATAAGGAACCACCATTTTCACACTTTTGGTATCATTTTCTCTCCCCAGACTTATTTCTTATTATACTCTTGCATATGCTTAATAAGGTTCGAGACACGAGTATTGATAGTGTTTGCCACCAAATCCCCGATTCTTCCCTTAAAAAGTAATCAAAGGTGTAAGCGAATAATGGGATCACAGGAAATTTTCCTAACCTCGCTTCCACCTTTGTGTGATCATTCCCTCCGAAGTAGAATAATGGGATCGCTGGAAACATTCATAACCCTCTACTCAGAAGAAAATCATCTCATCTTTTAATGCATCTTATTTATTAACTTGTAACAGGGAGAGAAATACCATTAATTTAAACACAAGGGTTCCTTTGTCAGATATGAATGAGTGATCAAGCTCTATGGATACTAACCACATCGATGAAGTGCAAAAATTTGGCTCAGGCTTTAAAGATCTTTGCTGGAAACATGAGTGTCTTCTAGTTAACTAGTCAGCCTTTGGATTTTTCATTAGTCGATCTAGAACTGATTCTATAACAATGGTCACTTAGAAGCAAGGTCAGATCAATAGATTCAAGAAAAAGATCACAGTCTCCAACACAGTTTTTACTCAATAAAACAACGAATGACTCAAAAACGACTGACTCTAAGGAGAACAAAAACAATGTCAACGACTACCTCCCCCAGACTTGAACAACACTGTCCCCAGTGTTATCTAGCTTAGAGTTGGTGAAAGAGAGCAAAAGAACCAAGTGGAACTGTGAAAAACAAGAAGTTACCGTACTGGTGTACGAGTGTCGACCGACACCCAACTTGGTATCGATCGATACCAAGTATTGGTCGACATGATGAACTTTTCTCATTCGCATAGGGTGTCGACCGATACCAGTAGGGTATCGATCGACACACGGTAGTTCCGATTTTTGCTCTTTGGTTATCCTGACACAAACACAAAATGAAAAAAAGAAAGAAAAAGACTCAAAAACAAAACTCACCAGTGGGTTGCCTCCCACCATGCGCTTGTTTAGTGTCATTAGCTTGACTGTACCGCCGTTCAGGCAATGGGTGCATCCTCCAGAGGCATTATGTGTCCTTCTGAAATCTCGGCTTTCGCCCAATAGTGTTTCACCCTTTGTCCATTGACAGTGAACTCTTCGCCTGAAGGATTTGTCAGGACAATCGCACCATGTGGTCTAACTTCCTTGACTGTGAAAGGCCCTGACCAAAGAGAACGCAATTTACCAGCAAAACAATTGCAAACGAGAGTTATACATAAGTACCTGATCATTTGGTTTAAAGTGTCTGGAGATGATCTTCTTGTCATGGTATGCCTTAGTCCTCTCTTTGTACAGCTTCGAGTTCTCATAGGTAAGATGCCTAATCTCATCGAGCTCATTCAGCTTGATCAATCGCTTCTCAGCGGCATATTTGATGTCGAAATTCATCAACTTTGTAGCCCATGCTGATTTGTGCTCGATTTTCACTGGGAGATGGCATGCTTTTCCATACAGCAAGTGAAACGGTGTGGTCCCAAGTGGTGTCTTGAAAGCAGTCATGTAAGCCCAAAGTGCGTCATCCAGCTTCACAGACCAATCTTTCCTGGTAACATTCATTGTCTTCTCTAGAATCTCTTTGATCTGCCTGTTGGAAACCTCAACTTGTCCATTGGTCTGAGGGTGATAAGGAGTAGCAACACGATGGTTCACACCATACTTCTTCAGCAACCTCTCGAAAATCTTGTTGACAAAGTGAGAGCCACCATCACTTATCACAATTCGAGGTACTCCAAATCGGGGAAAAATAATGGTCTTAAACAGCTTAAGGACCACCGAAGAATCATTGGTTCTGCTAGGAATAGCTTCAACCCACTTAGACACGTAATCCACAGCAACCAAGATGTATTTGTTTCCATATGACGAAGGAAAGGGACCCATAAAATTAATGCCCCAACAATCAAAAATCTCAACCTCAAGGATGAAATTCTATGGCATCTCGTGTCTCTTACTAATTTTCTCTCTCCTCTGAGAGGCATCGCACTGCGAAATGAAAGCATTTCCCTCTCTTTAAACATAGTAGGCCACCAGAATCCTGCTTGAAGAACCTTGGACACTGTCTTGAAAGTGGCAAAGTGTCCAGCATAGTCGGATCCATGGCAATGAAACAACACCTTAGGTACCTCTGATTCGACAATGCATATATCTCTTGTAAATACCATCAGAACAGTGCTTGTACAGGTAAGGTTCATCCCAAAATAATCGCCTTATGTCACGCATGAACTTCTTCTTGTTATACTTCTTGAGGTGCTTTGGTTCTGCATCTGCAGCGAGGTAGTTGGCAATATCAGCATACCATGGTTTATCAGAATCGACTGCAGCCACTAGATACTCCTCCGAAACACCAAGGTGTTCAACAGTCAAAACCGGTTCAGAATTCGCCGGGTATCGACCGACACCATAAGAGTGTCGATCGATACCGAGACCCGCAATTCGTGGGAATTGCTGAGTTTCTGTGAAACCCATTTGAAACTCGGTTTCAATGAAGTAAATGGATTCCTCTGGTAGTTGATCATCAATAGGGACGTCTGCATCGATCCGAATCCTCGAGAGATGATCAGCGACCCCGTTCTCTACTCCTTTCTTGTCCTTAACCTCGATGTCGAAACCTTGTAGCAAAAGAATCCAATGACAAAGGCGAGGCTTGAGATCCTTGTTCTGCATCAGATATTTGGGGGTAGCATGATCAGTTTGAACAATCACTTTGCTCCCAATCAAGTAGGATCAAAATTTCTCAAAGGAGAAAACAACTGCAAGTAGTTCTTTCTCTGTGGTTCTGTAGTTCCTCTAAGCATCATCCAATGTCCTGCTGGCATAGTAGATGACGTGCAGCTTCTTGTCCTTTCTCTGACCCAGAACAGACCCAACAGCAAAATCACTAGCGTCGCACATGATCTCAAAAGGCAATGTCCAATAAGGATGTTGCACAATGGGAGCACTCACCAAAGCCTTTTTAATCTCCTCAAAGGCTGCAAGACATTCATGTGTGAAGTCGAATTTGATCTCCTTGCATAATAAAGGAGTGAGTGGGCATGCTATCTTGGAGAAATCCTTGATAAACCTCCTGTAAAACCCAGCATGACCAAGGAAGCTTCGAATGTCCTTCACAGAATTTGGTGGTTGGAGGCTCGTCATAACCTGAATCTTGGCTTTGTCAACTTCGATCCCAGCCTCAGAAACCTTGTGCCCAAGCACGATGCCATCCTGAACCATAAAGTGACACTTTTCCCAGTTAAGGACCAAGTGTTTCTCTTCACACCTCTATAGCACCTTGCACAAGTTAGCCAAACAGTCTTTGAACGATGAATTATATACTGAAAAATCATCCATGAACACCTCCATAAAATCCTCAATCATGTCTGTGTAGATAGACATCATGCATCTCTGAAAAGTGGCTGGAGCGTTACACAATCCAAATGGCATTCTCCTATATGCGAATGTGCCATATGGACATGTAAAAGTTGTCTTCCCTTGGTCATCTGGATGTATCGGAATCTGGAAGAAACCTGAATACCCATCGAGAAAACAGTAGTAGGGATGACTAGCCAACCTCTCCAACATCTGGTCAATGAATGGCAATGGGAAATGATCCTTCTGTGTGGCTGCATTCAACTTCCTGTAGTCAATGCACATTCGGTGTCCAGTGATAGTTCTAGTAGGAATCATCTCATCCTTTTCATTCTTCACCACCGTTATCCCTCCTTTCTTAGGAACAACGTATACTGGACTGACCCAAGAGCTATCCAAAATAGCATAGATAACACTAGCTTTTAAAAGCTTCATCACTTCCTTTTTGACCACTTCCATCAGATTCGGATTCAGCCTCCTCTGATGCTCAATTGAGGTCTTTGACTCGTCCTCAAGATGAATCCTATGCATGCACAGGTCTTGTGATATACCTTAAATGTCATCAAGAGAATAGCCAAGAGCTTTGCGATATTTGCGCAGCTTACTCAGCAGTAAGACAATCTCTGTGTTCTTCAAAGAAGCATTATCAATTACTGGGTATGTAGAATTAGGACCAAGAAAGCTATACCTCAGATTTGGTGGGAGTTGTTTTAATTACAGCTTAGGAGCATTCTCTGCACTCCAATATCCAATCCCAGCAGTTTGCTTAGAGTTTTCGGCCAACTCTCCTTCTAGTCGCAGGGTATCGATCGATACCGGCGATGCTGAATCGAGCATATTCGAGTATCCAGCAGTATCTTCACACGAATGGCCCTCTGAAGTGGCTGAACAGACCAATGCTCTCTCTAGTGGATCTTTAGGATGCATCTCAAGGAAGTACTCTTCAGCTATGTCACTGAAAGTGTCCACAAAGAAAGCCTGCCCATTGATGGTTGGTCGCTTCATCTTCTTATCCATATTGAAAGTCATGACCAAATCACCGATGTTGAGGGTGATCTTCCCATTCCTGCAATCAATCAAGGTACCATCTGTTGCAAGGACTGGTCTGCCTAGGATAAGAGGATCCTTAGGCTCAGCATCGTACTCCAAAACGATGAAATTAGTTGGGATTAAGCAATTCCCAATCCTAATCGGGACATCTTCGATTAACCCCTCTGGAAGTCTAACTGACCGATCCGCAAGTATCAGGGAGATCCTCGTGGTTGTGAAGTCTGTCATCCCCATCCTTTTGGCAACTGAATATGGCATGAGGTTGACACTAGAGCCAAGGTCACATAGGGAATGCTCAAATCTGTCTGTGAGTATCGTACAATCCAACACAAAATTGCCTGGGTCCGGCAGCTTCTTTGGTATCTTGTTGGTTAGGATTGCACTGCACTCATGAGTAATCATCAAGCATCCCTCTTCAAGGTTTACGTTGCTAGAGACCATCTTCTTGACATATCTACTGAAGGCTGGAGAAGTCTTGATGGCATCGACAAAAGGAAGTTCAACGATCAACTTATCCATAATTGCTTTGCATCTAGAGTTTTCTACCTCCCTCTTAGTCTTCCCAGAAGCTCTAGGATAAGGTATCCTCGGTGTGTAAACTCTTTCTGCAACTACATTAGGCACTTCCTTGGAGATCTTAGGAGTCGGTTCGACTGTAGGATCAGTATCGACCGACACTGAAGTGGTATCGATCGATACACGCGGTTTAGATTTGTCCCGTGAAAGTATTTGGATAGGTGTCGATCGATGCTGGCTAACGTCGATCGATACTGGAGCGATTTTGGTATCTTCATCGTCAAAATCGACGAAAATATCTCCAGTTTGGCAAATTTTTGCTTCTGGAGTGACCTTTTTCCCACTCCTTAAGGTGATTGCATTGACGTGAGCCCTTGGGTTCTCTACTTTCCCTGGAAGAAAACCTTCTTGCCTTTTCACAGCTTTTGAAGTTTGAGCTATCTGAAGTTCCAGCTTCTTCTGCTGAATATTAATAGCGTCGATCCTTCCACTCAGATCATTGTATAGGACATCAATCTTCCCATTGAAATCCACAGTAAGCATTTGCTGTCCTTGAAGAAGCTGTTCAAACATAGACTCGATCTTGCTATATGGGAGCTTAGCAGGTATTGGCTGATAAGATGAACTTCCATAGTTCCTGGTATACCCACTGTTCTGAGATGATTTATGACCAAACAGATTCGGACCTCCTTGCTGAGAGTTGTTGTTGAAGTTTCGGTTATTGCTGAATTGATTCCTCTCACCTTGAAAACCAGAACCACTAATGTAGTTAACATCCTCTACCTCATCTTCGTTGAATACCTCAACATCTTCAGCAAAGTGAACGGCCTTCGTTGTCTAGCCCATCAGAAGACTTAGAGACTCAATTTTCCCATTCAGGTCTGTGTACATAGCGTACATCTTCCCATTGAGTTCCACAGTTAACTTCTGCTGTCCTTGAAGGAGCTGTTTAAAGATAGATTCAATCTTGCTCTCAGAAGTTCTGGGTGGTGTGGGTGGGCATTGATACCTTTGATCTTGAAATCCAACTCCATCAATGTGGTTAATATATTCCACTTCAGACTTTTCAGCAAGACGAACAGCCTTCTGCCGCTTGCCCATCAACAAATTGTGCATTGAATCTAACTTAGCATTCACCTCAGCAATCTGACTGCAATCCAAGTTACCAGCTTGCTTCTTGCGCTCCATGTCTGCATTCTTGGTACTATTTCTAGAAACCAAGTTCTAACTAAGCTCATAGGCATCGTTAGGATACCTCGTGTAGAAATTTCCATTGCTCGCAGCATCTAGAGCCATCTGATACCTCCAATCAATCCCTCCGAAGAAAGTACCCAGCAACTGAACCTGAGTGAACCCATGGTGCGGACAATCTCTCTGATATGACTTGAAACGAATCCAAGCAGCTTTGAGTGCTTATGTTGGTCCTTGAGAAAACAGAGAGATCTTGTTCCTGAGCTCCTCGGATCTTGCATCATCGAAAAAGTTGTTTAGGAAGGCTTTCTTAGTCTCTTTCCAAGTGGTCAATGATCCAGGAGGTAACTGCTTCAGCCAGTAAGTCGCTTCTCCACCAAGAGAGTATGAGAAAAGCTTGCAGAAAAGGTAATCGTAGGACACTCCATTGCTTTTGATGCTAGTGACCAAATCCTCGAACCTCTCAATATGATCCATGGGATGTTCGCTGGAAAAACCATGAAAAGGGTGCTGTCCCACAAGAGTGTAGTATGCAGGTTTCAGCTCAAAGTCATTCCTCGGAAAAGCAGGAGGACGAATCGCAGATCGATTTGCGTAAAACTGATCAGGCCTGTTGCACTCACCAATCGTTCTACCACGATTAACCACAGCATTCCCAGCGTTCGCGTTCCCAGCGACATTCTCAACGACAACAGGAGCAGGTGGAATGATGTTCCCCTCTCCATCCAGACGTTGTCCTCTCTCATTGCACAACCGACCCTCTTGGTCTCTCATATCTCCAGCAGCATCCTGAATCAGAATCATTGTATTGTTCATCTCCGCTGGTTTTTTTGTTTTCCTATTTGTGCGTTCCAAAAGTGCTAGTTGCTCAAGTGACAAATCAATTAACTGAGTGCTCCTGTTCTTTCTGGTTTCACGATTAGGCATACACCTGAAAACAGAAATTCAAAAACGTAAGTAATTGGTAACACGATGAGTATCGACCGATACCAAGTGGTGTCGATCGATATCAACAAAACGAGAACGACGAGTATCGACCGATACTAGTTAGTATCGATCGATACCGACGAACTTAGTCGAAATTCTCAAAAGAAAATCTAATGGCGAATTGAGTCCCCGGCAACGGCGCCAAATTTGATATGCTCAAATTAATACCCTAAAATTACTAAGCAGTAGTTGCAGTATAGTAGGGGTCGAACACAAGGACTCACAGAAACACACAATAGATTATAGAGATGAGAATTAACCTAAGCAATCAATAATATTGAAAACTAAACGTAAACTTAAACGGTTGTAAATTCAGTTGGAGGAAGATAGGTTCAGGGTTTTTCTCAGGAAATAAATGAATGCAGATAAACTAACTAACATGATTCAGATTTAGCGCGGTTCTTGAACTCAAATCACTAAGGTATAATTAACCAACTCTCGTTGCGAAAACTATCTAAATCTAAATCATAGGAATTCCAAATCTCTTTGCGAATCCTAAAGTCTAGATCAGATTTTAGATCAAGTTTGATTTGTTCACAAAACAACCAAACCAAATCTCTTTGCGAATAGTTATTTTGTTCACCTAAGGTTCTATCAGGTAATTAATCGCACTCTCGTGCCTAATCAATTATCCTAAGATCTAAGTTCCAGATTCGTCAACCTAGAATTAGCTTTGAACACAACCTAAGGTGAAAAACTAATTTAGATGGTGAATCCTAATAACTAATAAACCTAGCATTCGGAGAAAACCCTTATGAGAACCTTAAACCTAACAGGAGATCTACTCAGACATGGAGAATGAAAACAACATGATTGAATAGATCATCAAAGAAAGCAATAAGAAACATGAGTTCAGAGTTGTCTCTCCAAAAACCAAAGTAGAATCAGGAGTAATGAAAGCCTAGCCATCAAAGTGGGGCTTATTGTAGTAATTAAAGACTTCTGGACCAAATTGCAATTCCTCAATTCTTCATTTAAGTCGTGATTCATGTCTGCCGTAGTAGGTATCGACCGATACTAGGCAGTGTCGATCGATACCGAGGCTTCAAATCGGCTACACGAACGTCTGCTTTGCTCCAAAATGCTCCAGAAAGTTCAAATATCTCCAATTATGCTCCAAACGTGATAAAACCTGTAAAAGACTATAAACTACTACGAAATAGTAGAAAAGCTCTATAAAACGGACTTATATCATGGCTTAACGGGGTAAAAACCATGATATATCAACTCCCCCAGACTTAGCCTTTGCTTGCCCTAAAGCAAATAGAAGACTAAACCAGGGAATGAGGTTTGAAAACGTAGAGACTCACCTGTTCATGAAACATTAAAATGACCCTTTTCCCAAGCACCCATATGTCACCTAACCAACTTTTGATCTAACCACCATGTACTTCTCCGTAGACATTCGCAGCTTCCCAGACTACACACATTATCTCACAGCATCGTTCAATCAAGCCATCCTCGCCAGTTTCTTCGCTGTGAATTAATATCAAGAACCTTATAGATTCTTTCCCATGCAATATAATGACAAGGAACCACCCATTTTCACACTTTTTGGTATTATTTTCTCCCCCAGACTTATTTCTTATTATATCTCTTGCATGTACAAATTAAGGTTCGAGACGCGAGTACTGATGGTGTGATGGTGTTTGCCACCGAATCCCCGGTTCTTCCCTCAAAAGTAATCAAAGGTGTAGGCGAATAATGGTATCACAAGAAATTTTCCTAACCTCGCTTCCACCTTTGTGTGATCATTTCCTCTGAAGTAGAATAATGGGATCGCAGGAAATTTTCGTAACCCTCTACTCAGAAGAAAATTATTTCATCTTTTAATGCATCTTATTTATTAACTTATAACAGGGAGAGAAATATCATTACTTCAAACACATGGGTTACTTTGTCAGATAAGAATGAGGAATCAAGCTCTTAGAATACTAACCACATCGATGAAGTGCAAAAATTTGGCTCAGGCTTTAAGGAACTTTGCTGGAAACATGAGTGTCTTCTAGTTAACTGGTCAGTCTTTGGATTTTTCATTAGTCGATCTAGAACTGATTCTGTAACAATGGTCACTTAGATGCAAGGTCAGATCAATAGGTTCAAGAAAAAGATAACAGTCTCCAACAAAGTTTTGACTCAATAAAACAACGAATGACTCAAAAATGACTGACTCTAAGAAAAACGAAAACAAAGTCAGCGACTATCTCCCCCAGACTTGAACAACACTGTCCCCAGTGTTATCTAGCCTAAGGTTGGTGAAAGAAAACAAAAGAATCAAATGGAATTATGAGAAGCAAGAAGTTACCGTGCTGGAACATCGAGTGTCGACCGACACACGGCTTGGTATCGAGCGATACCAGGCTTAAGTCGACATGATGAACTCCTTATTCGCGTAGGGTGTCGACCGATACCAATGAGTATCGATCAACACTCAGGCGATTTCGAGTTTTTGGTTCTTGTTTATCCTGACAAAGACTCAAAAACGAAAAATAAAAAGAAAAAGACTCAAAAACAAACTCACCAGTGGGTTGCCTCCCACCAAGCGCTTGTTTAACATCATAAGCTTAACTGTTCGGACGATCAGACCGGATAAGAATGAGAACTTGCGCTAAAACAAGCTCCACAATTTGACATTACCAGCCTCAGAGTTCTGCTCATCATGTTCTCCACAAACTCTTGTCCTTTCTCTTTCAGCTCCGAAGTGAGAATAACTCTAGCCTTAGAGAATGGTTTCGAAGTTCCCTTGCACTTCACTTTGTATTCAATCGAATTTCCATCGCACTTCTGAGGGGTTAAAGTCACATGGGGAACACTTTTTACTTCTTTGCTCTTCACCTTCTTCTTTGCCTTGGCTGTTTTGACGTCTTTCTTGGTGATGACAGAAGGATTATCTAGACGGTCTATGACAGTTGGCTCGTCAGGAGGCTCTTCCAAAAATTCAACTACCAACGTCTCTCCTGTAACAATGGTGATGCAAGAGATGTGTGTGGGAGTTCCTCTAGGGATGACTTTGTAATACACCTCCTTGTCAATGTATGAGAACGAGATGTGCTTGTTGGGTGTGTCCATAATGGCACCAACCGTAGCCATGAACGGTCTTCCAAGAATCTACTGCGTACGAGATTGTGCACTCATCTCCATAACCTGAAAATCAGTAGGAACCAAGCAATCTCCTATGTTAACCAGCAGATCAGGGATTGTACCATATGGGAGTGCGGTGGAGCTGTTTGCGAATGTGATATATGACTGGGGAGATCGAATATCGGCTCCCAAACACTCTGCAGTTGCCTTTGACATGACATTGACGCTAGCCCCTAAGGAAACGAGAGACTCTTTGAATTCAATTCCAGAGATGGAGCATGGAACGGAAAATATTCCTGGGTCTTCCCTCTTGGTCAACTGCCTCAGCGGTAGTGACTTGCTTATTGCTTTGATGAAGAGTGCCTTAATTTCTTCCCGAGTTTCTCTGCAATCTTTGAAGTGACTTAGCAGAGGCCAGCCCTCTAGAGCTTCTTCAAAAGTGAACGAGTGGGGTATCCTTCGTACCATCTTCTCAAAGCCATGCAGCTGCTTTGGAGTGATGGGGGCGTAGAGGTGTTGAGGAATAGGATTCAGCTTCTTGGGCTTGTGAAGTCTGTCAACACTCATACGCGGCTCCTTTGCGGTATCTGGGAGGGTGTCGATCGATGTATGGAGGGTATCGATCGATGTTTGCTCCTTCGAGACGTCCTTGACAGATTCTTGTATGGGTGTCGATCGATACAAGAGGGTATCAGTCGACACCGAGGTGGTGTCCGAAATCTCATCGTCATCCTTGGTATGAGGGACGAAAATCTCTGCAGTTGAGCTCTTCTGCACTCCTGGGTGTACCTCTTTTTTACTCCTCGAGGGGATAGCAGTGACCTATTCATTCTGTGAATGAACCATCTCTCCCTTGACAGCTGTTGCAGTCTGAGCTATTTGAGTTTCCAGCATCTTCTGATGAAGACTGAGAGACTCAATTTTCCCATTCAGGTCTGTGTACATAGCGTCCATCTTCCCATTGAGTTCCACAGTTAGCTTCTGCTGTCCTTGAATGAGCTGTTCAAACATAGATTTAATCTTGCTCTCAGAAGTTCTGGGTGGTGTGGGTGGGCATTGATACCTTTGATCTTGAAATCCAACTCAATCAATGTGGTTAACATATTCCACTTCAGACTTTTCAGCAAGACGAACAGCCTTCTGCCGCTTGCCCATCAACAAATTGTGCATTGAATCTAACTTAGCATTCACCTCAGCAATCTGACTGCAATCCAAGTTACCAGCTTGCTTCTTGCACTCCATGTCTGCATTCTTGGTATTATTGCTAGAAACCAAGTTCTAACTAAGCTCATAGGAATCGTTAGGATACCTCGTGTAGAAATTTCCATTGCTCGCAGCATCTAGAGCCATTTGATACCTCCAATCAATCCCTCTGAAGAAAGTACCCAGCAACTGAACCTGAGTGAACCCATGGTGCGGACAATCTCTCTGATATGACTTGAAACGAATGCAAGCAGCTTTGAGTGCTTCTGTTGGTCCTTGAGAAAACAGAGAGATCTTGTTCCTGAGCTCCTCGGATCTTGCATCATCGAAAAAGTTGTTTAGGAAGGCTTTCTTCGTCTCTTTCCAAGTGGTCAATGATCCAGGAGGTAACTGTTTCAGCCAGTAAGTCGCCTCTCCACCAAGAGAGTATGGGAAAAGCTTGCAGAAAAGGTAATCGTAGGACACTCCATTGCTTTTGATGCTAGTGACCAAATCCTCGAACCTCTCAATATGATCCATGGGATGTTCGCTGGAAAAACCATGAAAAGGGTGCTGTCCCACAAGAGTGTAGTATGCAGGTTTCAGCTCAAAGTCATTCCTCGGAGAAGCAGGAGGACGAATCGCAGATCGATTTGCGTAAAACTGATCAGGCCTGTTGCACTCACCAATCGTTTTACCACGATTAACCACAGCATTCCCAGCGTTCGCGTTCCCAGCGACATTCTCAGCGAGAACAGGGGCAGGTGGAATGATGTTCCCCTCTCCATCCAGACGTTGTCCTCTCTCATTGCACAACCGACCCTCTTGGTCTCTCAAATCTCCAGCAGCATCCTGAATCAGAATCATTGTATTGTTCATCTCCGCTGGTTTTTTTGCTTTCCTATTTGTACGTTCCAAAAGTGCTAGTTGCTCAAGTGACATATCAACTAGCTGAGTGCTACTGTTCTTTCTGGTTTCACGATTAGGCATACACCTGAAAACAGAAATTCAAAAACGTAAGTAATTTGTAACACGATGAGTATCGACCGATACCAAGTGGTGTCGATCGATATCAACAAAACGAGAACGACGAGTATCGACCGATACTAGTTAGTATCGATCGATACCGACGAACTTAGTCGAAATTCTCAAAAGAAAATCTAATGGCGAATTGAGTCCCCGGCAACGGCGCCAAATTTGATATGCTCAAATTAATACCCTAAAAGTACTAAGCAGTAGTTGCAGTATAGTAGGGGTCGAACACAATGACTCACAGAAACACACAATAGATTATAGAGATGAGAATTAACCTAAGCAATCAATAATATTGAAAACTAAACGTAAACTTAAACGATTGTAAATTCAGTTGGAGGAAGATAGGTTCAGGGTTTTTCTCAGGAAATAAATGAATGCAGATAAACTAACTAACATGATTCAGATTTAGCGCGGTTCTTGAACTCAAATCACTAAGGTATAATTAACCAACTCTCGTTGCGAAAACTATCTAAATCTAAATCCTAGGAATTCCAAATCTCTTTACGAATCCTAAAGTCTAGATCATATTTTAGATCATGTTTGATTTGTTCACAAAACAACCAAACCAAATCTCTTTGCGAATAGTTATTTTGTTCACCTAAGGTTCTATCAGGTAAATAATCGCACTCTCGTGCCTAATCAATTATCCTAAGATCTAAGTTCCAGATTCGTCAACCTAGAATTAGCTTTGAACACAACCTAAGGTGAAGAACTAATTCAGATGGTGAATCCTAATAACTAATCAACCTAGCATTCAGAGAAAACCCTTATGAGAACCCTAAACCTAACAGGAGATCTACTCAGACATGGAGAATGAAAACAACATGATTGAATAGATCATCAAAGAAAGCAATAAGAAATAGGAGTTCAGAGTTGTCTCTCCAAAAACCAAATTAGAATCAAGAGTAATAAAATCCTAGCCATCAAAGTGGTTGAAAAACATAATTATAATGCTAAAACACGTTCTGGGGCTTATTGTAATAATTAAAGACTTCTGGACCAAATTTCAATTCCTCAATTCTTCATTTAAGTCACGATTCGTGTCTGCCGCAGTAGGTATCGACCGATACTAGGCAGTGTCGATCAATACCGAGGCTTCAAATCGGGTACTCAGCTACACGAACGTCTGCTTTGATCCAAAATGCTCCAGAAAGCTCCAATATCTCCAATTATGCTCCAAACGTGCTAAAACCTATAAAAGACTCTAAACCACTACAAAATAGTAGAAAGACTCTATAAAACGGACTTATATCATGGCTTAAACGGGGTAAAAACCATGATATATCAATAGGCTCAGGGTATTTCTCAGGAAATCAATGAATGCAGATAAACTAACTAACATGATTCAGATTTAGCGTGGTTCTTGAACTCAAATCACTAAGGTATAATTAACCAACTTTCGTTGCGAAAACTATCTAACTCTAAATCCTAGAATTCCAAATCTCTTTGCGAATCCTAAAGTCTAAACCAGCTTTGAGATCAAGTTTGATTTGTTCACAAAACAACTAAACCAAATCTCATTTCGAATAGTTATTTTGCTCACCCTAGGTTATGTCAGGTAATTAATCGCACTCTCGCGCCTAATCAATTATCCTAAGATCTAAGTTCTAGGTGATCAATCTAGAATTAGCTATGAAAACAACCTATGGTGAAGAACTAATTCATATAGTGAATCCTAATAACTAATCAACCTAGCATTCAGAGAAAACCCTTATGAGAACTCTAAACCTAACATGAGATATACTCAGACATGGAAATTGAAGCAATAAACATGTTTGAATAAATCATCAAATAAAATAGAAAGAGTAACAAGAGGGTTCGAAATCTTCTCTCGGACGAACAGAGTTTCAGACTTGTCTCCCTTCAAAAAGCTCTCTCACAAAACCAGAATAAAAATAAGCGTAGCCATGAAAGTGGCTGTAAAATACTATTAAATAACCTAAATCACGTTTTGGGGCTTCTTGTAAATAATAAAGACTTCTGGGCAATTTTACAATTCTTCTACTCTTCATTAAAGTCGCGGGTCGTGTCTGCTTCGATGAGTGTCGACCGATACTAGGCAGTATAGATCGACACTGATGCTTCAAATCGGGTACTCAGCTACACGACCTTCTGCTTTGATCCAAAATGCTCCAAAAAGCTCCAATATCTCCAATTATGCTCCAAACGTGCTAAAACCTGTAAAAGACTCTAAAACACTACAAAATAGCTGAAAGGCTCTATAAAACGGACTTATATTATGGCCTAAAAGGGGTAAAACCATGATATATCAATGGATCGGAAACCGGCACCGGCCAACTACTTTGAAGGAAGCCATGAGCCTCCTTATTACCGAGACGAGCCTTTTGCGTCTCCCGTTGTCAACTCTAGACAACAAGCATACCGTCTTCCTCACCAAATCTTGAACCAGCACGATGAAAGTTTGGAATTCAGCGCTCGTTTGAAGTGAATAGAAGACATCATTAACAAAACCATCAAGTCTCAAGCCGAGTTCAGAGCCATTTTGAATGAGAGAATAGATTCCATCTCCGTCGAATTCAACAAGAAGATCGATGACCTTACTTCCCACGTCAAAATACTTAAAGAACATACCCTTAAAGATGCTACAACATTAAACGAGAGGATGGAACTCGTTGAGGAAGAACAAGGAAGACAAAAGTTTGATATCCGGAAAGTTAATGATGGGGTACGTACTTTGAACTACAAGCTTGATGATTTGGATAACTCCGTCAATGACAACACAAACACCACTTATAACTACACCCTCGAGCTGTGGGAAGTAGTAGGAGAAGTTAAGGACAAAACGAGAGAGCTCGATCTTACACTAGACCGACTCATCTATGCTATTGAAAATAGCTCGATTTTTCACCACAACCAAGCCCAATACCGGAAGATCCAAGGACAGAATGCATCACCCGAGAGAGATTGATCGAGTTCAATAGATTTGTGAAATCAATCCTGATGTACACCTCATTCGAAGAAATTTTGGAAAAAGGACCTACATACGCTTTCTTCCGCTACAGAAATGAGAGCAAGGAAGATATTCACACCTATTTCATGAGAGCGAGACGTTCAACAACGCCTTATGCCGCTTCCCATGCTATCCGAATCTACCATCCCGAGAAGTATCGAGAGTACCCGAATAAGAGAAGCCAAGAGAAGTTAGAGGAATTAAACAACGTGGTCCATAATCTACCTAGAGGTACTATTTTTGCTAGAGCTTACATGGATCATATGATTGGTCATTTCTTTGGTGAAAGCAAGGAGTCCATAACGGAGATAAAAGATCTTTTCGACAATTTCATGAACGGAAAACCCATTACGAGTCTCCACAAAATCGAAGAACAAGGTCAGTTCCTTATCACTTGTAGCATCCGTGGAGTTGAATTTAAGAATGTTCTTTGTGATTCCAGAGCTTGTTTGAGCATCATGTCAAAATCGACCGCAAAGCGCATCGGTATTAAGCAAATACACCCTACCCGGACAAAAATCAGCATGGCCGACGAGACTTGCTCTACACAAAAATGGATTGCCTGAGACATGCCAATAAGAATCGGAGATCGCATAGCCCCCGTCGATTTCTACATCATCTAAACAACGAAGAAAGATGCAACACCGATAATTCTAGGATGGCCGTTCTTATCAACCGTTGGATCCATCATGGATTGGCTTAATCGACGTGTTTCATTCTCTAACATCGATAAAGACGTGTTCTACACTGCCATACCACTCAAAAAAAGGAGAAGAAAGACGTTCTAGCACGATGGATCCCGAACTTGATCCCGATCCCGATCCACGAACGAGCGATGAATTCACATGACGAGGAAACCAAAAGAAGATCAAAGAATACTTGTCGTAAGACACTGTCTTTCTACGACTAAGCTCACCTCGATACCAACGTCGAGCTAAACGACTTTAAACAAAAGCGCTCAATGGGAGGCAACCCATTTTAGGTACGTTTTTCTTTCTTTTTCTACTAACTTTTGTTTTTCTTAGTTTTCAGTGTTCTAAAATATCAAAACAAAACCCAAAACAAAAAAAATAAAAAAAACCGAAAAGACAAAAAGATAGAGACACGGTTCGAAACTGCTCGGTCCAGCCCGAACCGCAAGGAAGGACTTGACCGCAAAAGAAGCTCGGCCGCGGCTGACAAGCCAGACCCGCGGCGAGCTAGCCCTTGGCCGCGGTCACGATCAACCGACCCGCGACCAGCTTGCCATTGGCCACGGCTGCAAGCCTTTGACCCACGGCCAGCCCCCTGACGATCCTGAACGATTTGTTTCGTTTCTCGATCGATTCCAAATTGTTTCCAAACATCCTCACATCCATTCCCATTCCCATCACCATATCATCATCTACCATCACTAAATCACCACCATTCAATTCACAAATCCATTCCCCGACCGCATCCAGGTAAATTTTCTTTTTCCCTTAATTTTTTTTTTAATTATTATATTCATCTATTATTCGTCCTTACCCGATTTATTTCACACTAAGGACAATGTGATTTAAGTCTGGGGGAGGATTCCATCCCTTACTCACCACCACTTCTTTCATTTGTGTTTGCATTTTACATTTTTCGACGTTTTTCTTAAAAAAATTTAATTTTTTCGAAAAGCGTAGGAATACCTTTTGAGGGAATGATGAAAGAAATCCATGACGATAACCGACCAGTGTGCTTCTACGCTATCTCCTAGTAACATGCTCTTTCGTAATTTGGTTCTAGACTAGGCGGTAGCTAGAGTTTCTGTTAATGCAAAATCCCCAGAGGAATTTCGACCGTAGAGATTCTCTAAGATGGAATATGCTAGCTCTATTTTATTTGGACTTAATCTTGACTTAATTTTCTCATCAAAGGTTTAGGCAAAGATAACAAATCATACATTCATGACGTTCTTTCACCTTTTACCACTCTTTGTCGTACATGAATGGCCAACTCATCTTTATTTGGTATCCCACCCAAAACTTAACTTCTGTTCAAACCTCATGCAACTCTCTTTGCGACTTATGTGCATATATGTGAAAAACGCCGCAAAGGGAAGAACGACACATCTTTCAGTCACTAAAGACGAAGACTATACGCGATCGGTGGTGGTGAATTCAACAAAGATGCGAGCTTAGTTAAGCCTTGGAAAAACTCAAAATCATGGAAAATTTTCGTGCCCATAAAAGCATCCCCATTGGGGGTATCTCAATGGGTATCTTCATGTTAAAATATATTAAAAAAATAAAGAAAAACAAAATTTAGAAAAAATATGGTGAGGATCGATTCTCATATGAGATGTTTTGAGAACCCCATGAGAACCCCTCTCATGAGACACATGTCAATTTCCTAATGGTTCATGCATTTTGTGATTAAACAAATATCCAACACTTTAAAATATCAATTAAATAGTTTATATATTGTTATTTTTTAGTTTTTATTTTTTTTTATAAATCATAAAATAAAATTATCTATCTATCAAGTTCCATTAAACATGAGATTAATTTATATATTAATATTATTTTTAATTGATATTAGTTAAGGTTAATATATAATATAAATTAGTAATGTTATAGTTAATACAATAATATTAGATTTCAGAAAAAAAATCTGAGATTTAAAAAATTAATTTTTTTTTAGTAACAAAAATAAAATTTTGTTAATATTTTTCTCTTATATATATATATATATATATATATATATATATTAAAATATGAGATTTACAACTAAACACCTGATATTAAAAAATAATGCAATAATTATTATTTTCTTCTTAAATTTTATTAACATTATTAATATTTACGGTTTATTAATTTTACTATTATAGATAATATAAATAAATATAACTAGTTAATGACGTCAAAAAAAAAATTAATTAATATAATTGAATATATTTAAGATGTAATTTGATATGTTATAAATTTTTCAAAATTAATTTTATTAAAATTTAAAAAATTTAAAAAATAATAATATTATATTAATGAGATACTTTTGTTGGTATCTCACCAATGGAGGCAAAATTTTGTGATGGAGTTCTCAAAAAAAAATTGTTAAAAATATTAGTATTATATTTATGAGATACCTTTGGGGTATCTCACCAATGGGGATGCTCTAAGACTCTACTTCAATAACATGCGTTTACCCTTTTCAAAAAAAAAAAAAAAGAGAAAAATCGAAAATAATCTAAAGGGAAAGGAAACAAAAGCCTAAAAAGAGTCTAGGTTGATCGAAATACTTATGAGGCATCCATGGTTCGTTTGTGAGAAGTCTATCATTCCGAGCACACGGAAAATTCTAAGTTTGGGGGAATAACAGAAAACTTCTGTTTTCGGAGAAAGGAGGAAGTGCAACGTTTTTACGCAAGAAGAAGTGACTGGTAGTTGTGGTGATCAATATGTCCTTCCTCTCTTGCTGTTTTGCATAATATCTCGCACCCTCTGGCGAAATTACGGTAACCTGAAACACTCTTAACCTCACCTCTAAATGCCTTTAATACCTATCCTCGATTGTCTTGGTTTAACTATTTTGATGAGTAACCCACGCCTATACTTAATGAATGTAGAGAGCTAGTTGACATAATTTTTGGATTTTGAAAGTTTATATTTCGTATGACGGATACAGTGGACTAGTGTTACATGAACTTCTAGTGAGAATTTTCTAGGCTAGATTGCGACTGATGTAGTTCGATAGTTATGGTTTAGAAGGACGGTCTCTGAGATTTCTAGTTCCCGATGATTTCCGTTTCATCATTTCCAAGCTTGAGCTTGTCTTGTTTGAGGACAAACAAGGTTTAAGTCTGGGGATGTGATAACACCGTATTTTTACCCATTTTGCTATATATTTTAGAACACTTTAATAAGTGTTCCGCTTGGTTTTCTATGCTTTTATTACGTGTTTCACATGTTTGCGGTTTTAAGACTCATTTCAGGTAACTCGGAGTAAAAGAGTGCATTTCGGAGTAAAAATACGTTTTTGGATAAACTTGGACCGTCAAGAAGTCTTGCAATCAAAGAAGACCATTTCATCGTCTGATCATCACCAAATTTGGATACAACAAAGTAGAGAAAACCAGCTTTCAAAGAAGCAGCTCACCGCGGGCAGAGGAGCCTGACCCGCGGCCAAGCGCCGTTCCGCCGCCCCTGGAGCCACTCCACCTGTGGCCAGAGGCCACTTCGCCCTGGCCAGAGAAGACGGACCCGCGACCAGGCCTAATTTCGTCCAAGACGATTCGTTTCTTCACCCGAGGCCAAAACCGTCTTTTCCCGTCAAACCCTAAAACGACCTAAGCATGTTGAAGACCTATAAATACTTGTTTTAGACAGCAATTTCGATAACCCCCAATTTTAGACACTATTCTACACATTAGTTTTGCTTTCTTGTACTCTTGCATCGAGATTCTCGGGATTGGTGAGGAGGTTTCTCACCAAGGTTAGTTCTTGTTCGTGAGGTTTTTTCATCAATCTCATGCTTAATTTCATTATGTGTTTTTCCAGTATGTTTGAGTAGTTTAGATTGTTGGGTTTAAAGGATTATCAAGGGGAATTCTATGTTCGATAAGGATTTCACTCGGTAAACCCTAGCCGATTTCTAGAGCTTTTATTGTGGAAAGTTGTTAATGCATGAATCTAGTTTCATGAACTAGAGGCTGATAGGGGGAGTTTAGAACCACGTAAGTGTTGCATCTAATCACCAGTAAAGTTCATCCATAAGGCGTGCACGTCGTAAGATTTCGGTAGTATACTTACGGAGTGCCGTGAACCTATGGACCCACTAGCATATCACAACCTTACGCGCGGCTAGAGACGGAAATTACAGGTCGAGTGAATATTTTGTAGGGCGTAGGTTATACAGAATTAGACTACGTCATTATTCTGTCCTGTTTGTGGAGTTACAATCTAGAAACACCGGTTACTAATGAGCTAGGGGCAGTTTGATTGAATCGAGCATACCCCCCGAGATATTCCTCTCGACCCAACAACGTTTTAGAATAGTTACAACCGTCTTTAGTAGTTTAGTTTAGCAATTGAGTCCGTAGAAGTAGTTTAGTTATCGATTTCATTAGGTCTAGGTTAGTAGTCGATTTTCTTAGGTATTAGGATAGTTTTAGTTTTTTTTAGGATAGGTTTAGTTTCTCTTAGCATTAGTTTAGTAGTTAAAATTCTTTAGTTTAGAGTATCCATCGATTTTCTTAGATTAGATTAGTAGAAGTTTTCCGTTTCTCGTTCTTTACAATTCTAGTTACAAAAACCCTATAAAAATATATTCGTTCTAGGTTTATTTACTATACAGTATCTAAGGTTTCATAGAACAGCACCCTCTCCATGTGGATCGATACCTCGAGTACTACAACGCACATCTGTGCAATTGCAGGCTTTAAGGTTTATAAATTTAAGACCTGAAGTTTCGGAGACGAATCCGATTCGCATCAACTTCTAACATGAGGCAAACCCACATGGACCTTAAACACTCGGGAGAACTGATTTAAGGTGGGTAAAATCTCTATCAGAAATCCAGTAAAAAAACTCGGCCTTTGAAGGTTCATCCAACCGAATAGCCGGGATCGGAGGCTTCCCGTTCACTGTCACATGTAGTGATCTACGAGAACAAATGTCTGGTAAGTCCAATCTAGACTTCAGATTGTCCTTCGTCTTCCCTTGGAAATTGAGAACGGTGTTCATTATATTATATAAAAAAAAAATTCTCAATGTGCATTACATCTAGATTATGCCTCAACAAATGGTCATTCCAATAAGATAAATCCCATAAAATACTCCTCTTGTGCCAATTATGTAGATTGCCACAACCGTCAATAGGATGATGCATGTTACCACCGCAATCAATGGTCCTCTCTACACCAAAATCTCTGAACTGAGTGAGCATATAATGTCCATCTAACTCAGGAAGTGGATCATCAAATACTCGATGATTACAATGTGGTGCTCCAACGATAACGATGATCACTTGGTATAAATCGCTTATGACAATCAAACCAATACGTATTTCATCTGTGCTTCAATTGGAGCGCATATGTGTTATCTTGACAGTACAAACACAATAACCTTCCATGTGTTGACCATCCGGATAGCATGCCATATGCTGGAAAATCGCTTATGGTCCACATAAGAACCGACTGCATGAGATTGACATGAAACATCAAACGCATGAACACCATGTTCCCATAACATTTGCAACTTATAAATCAATGGCAGCAGAAACACATCGAGTGATCTCTTCGGATGCTCTGGTCCAAGAACGAAAGTGCTAATGAACAAGAATTCTCGTCTCATGCACAAAGATGGCGGCAAATTGTAAGTTGTTACAATTACAAGCCACAATGAATGTTGTCTCTCATGCTTCCCAAAAGGGTTGAAACCATCAGTACATAATCCAAGGTATACGCTCTTCGTCTCATACGCAAAACTGGGATACATGGATTGAAAATGTTTTCATGCTTCTGCATCTGAGAGATGAACAATTTCTCCACCCGTTGTATGCTCTGCATGCCATCTCATTGCTCCCGCCGTGCGCTCGGATTGATATATCATCTTCAATCTATCTGTTAACAGCAAATACCACATTCGTTTATATGGGACTGACACTCTTCCACTTGCTTCCTTATATCGAGGTTTGCGACAAAAACTACATGTCGAACGGTTCGCGTCCTCTCTCCAGCAACAAGTTTTGTATCTCATAGTATGATGTTGGTGCAAGATTATATATTCTGGCTTCTGGCAAAATGTCCTTCACAAAATCAGTTATTGCATCCACATACTCCTCACTCAAATTGAAATCCGTCTTTATACCCATCATCATAGTTGCAGTTGATAAAGGGAAATGTCCACCTCTACAACCATCATATAACATACTTTTAGCAGCGTCTAACATATCAAAGAACCTTTGAGCTTTTAAGTTAGGTTCTTCACCTCTATCTCCATATTCAGCAACCGATGGTATACTTTCACGAAACGCATTGTTCACCATCTGAACATGACATGCTATACAGTTTCTACTTCCGTTGCAAGTTCTTCTGAGCTAACTGTAATAGGTTGTTAACTAGTACTACCATAATCTACCATTGTATCATTTTCTCCATGATAATACCAAATTTTGTAACCAGACACAAACCCATTGATAAATAGGTGTGTGACCATACTTCGTCTATCACCATGAATCTACAATTCTGACAATTAGTACAATGACAATAGATTTTACCGGATTTTCTAGCTTTCTTCTGCGTAGTCGCAAATGCCATGAATTGCTGGAGACCTTGTTTGTACTCTTCCGTAATTAGGTCTCTCTCCGGAATATGATGAGGCTTATTCATCCATGATCGAAAATAATTATATGGATCTGAAGAAGACATTTTATAAGATTTTTAAATGAGAGTGTTTTTAGCTTTGGTAATTGAAGTGAATGGGAGAGGGTGGAGACGTTTTATAGGGAAATTATGCGCTGATTCCGACGAAATTCCGATGGAATTTTGACGACCTTCTGACAGACCCTGACAATATTCAACGGCTAGTAACGGTTATATTATTTTTCAAACAGCTATGTATTTTGTCTAAACTAGGTCAGAAATCTGTCGAAATTGTTCTGACGGATGCATGTCGTTGGAAATCTGTCAGAATAACCCGACGGATTACCGATGGATTAGAGTTTCCGACGACAACCTTTTTCATCCAAAAAGCGTCGAAAATCCGTTGGAAACTTCCGACGGTTGTAAGTCCATCAGAAATTTTGTCGGAATTTGTCCTTGTTGTAGTGGGAGTTTTACTTTTATTTGTTATCCTTGAAGCGTGGTCAACCCTCTGTTGACTAACTCTCTTTCTCTTAGGCATGGGCATTCGGGTACCCGTTCGGGTTCGGTTTTTTCGGGTTTTTTGGTACCCAAATTTTAGAAATCTATGACGCATTCATGTATTTTCTTTTTCAGATCGGGTTCGGTTCGGTTCCGCCCGGTTCGGGTCAGATTTCGGGTACCCATAATTTATCTCAATTCTCAAAAAAACTATAAAAAATGTTTAATATTGCAAAAATTTGGTTAAATTTTGCAAAACTTATTTAATTTTAACAAATATAACTAAAGATTTTTGAATATTTTGAGTACATTGGTTATTTCAGTCTAACCATAAATAATATATTCGGTTTATAATTGTAATTTTTAGTATTTTGGCTATTTCAAAACTAAAGATACATAATATTTTTAAATACATAATTGTATTTCGTATATTTCGGGTACCCGTTCTGGTTTCGGTTCGTTTCTGTTTGAGTACCCAAAATGTCTTATAAGAGGAACCATTCTGGTATTTGTAACTATTCAGTTCGGTTTGGTTCCGGTTCGATTTTTCCGTTCCGGATATTTTGCCCTCTTCTTCTTCCAGAAATACACTGTGGCATATTAAGTGCCCAGAGAGATTGTGCACAGAGCCGGCCCTGAACATTTGAGGCCCTCAAGCATACAAATATTTATGGCCCTCAAGCATACAAAGTTTCGAACTTATGACCTCTTTTCTTTAGAGATGGAAAAATTCTAATAGAACTATTAGCATTTTTTGTCAAAAATAATGGCCCCTAAAATTATTAAGCACACTGGCGGCCCCAAGCACCTGCTTGACCAGCTTCTAGTCAAGGCCGGCTCTGATTGTGCAGGCGCTTCTTCCTCTTCTGTTTCAGAATTCACCGTCTTAATCAAGAGATCATATATACATCATATTATTGGTAAGATTAGACAAACCAAGAGAACATTCTTTCTATTGCGTTTTGCATTTTTTTTAATGATATGTGAATCGAAACCATTTGTTTTTTTGGTTTTGCAGGTGATCCCGGATTCTGTTTCAAAGGATCGTATGCCGGAGGAGAGAACTACGTTTAAGATACATCACCCGGATATGAAGAAGTCATGGAATGTGGTTTAAATTCCGAAGAAAATATGTGGAATCTTCTCTGCTGGATGGCCACGTTTAGCCAAGGAGTATCCTCTCGTTGTTGGTGAAGCTTGCAAATTTACATTCCTTAAACCGCCCGAGCTGCTTCTCGTCGGCTCTAAACCCACAGAGGATACTCACTTATGATAACGGATGTGAGGGTGTTTTGGAGAAGATGCTACTGAGTTTAATGGTTTAAGTTTTATGTAATAACTTAGCTCGGTTGTTTAGGTTTCCAACGGATGGATCTCTGTAGCTTAATGTGTTTGGCCAATTTTAAATATGTTGTGTTTGTTGTTTCCATGAGACTTTAATTTGCTTTCTCTCTACTCTTAATTCTATTCAGGAACCAAAATGTGTCGAATTTGTGAACCAGACTAAGCAAGACTCAGAACAATAGAGTTTCTCAGGAAAATTTGAGTCTCAAACGACCAAGTTACAGTATTCACCAGAAGTACATATCATTCAAAGCTGTCATGATAACAATGAGTTAATGGAGCCACGGATCTTCCTTCCTAGCTTTCAGCAGCTGAGAATCAATCTCTTAGGTGAAGATCATGGCCTAAGCTTCAATGCCTCACATTTGGCCATAGCTGATTTGCGCAATATGCTTCATCTCCAACTCAGTTACACAAAACTCTCAATATCATCTCTTGTAGGGCTCAAAAGGGTATCTCTGAAACTCAGAGCCAAAGGTGATAGATTCCTCGTCGAGTTTCTTCTTCAACCTCCTCCACGTCCTCAACTTATTAGATTGTATTAATCCTTTATACAACGTCTCAAAAGTTAGCTTTTGTGGCAAGAAACCTTTCTCTATCATCTCCACAAAATACCCACAAGCCTCTTTCCATTTCTCCTTGCAACACAACCCATGAACCAAGGAAGTATACGAATCCAAATCCGGACCCGTTTCGCTTGCTTTCAGATCATCCCATATCTCTTTCACAGTCTCCATCTTTCCCAAATTGATAAACGTACCCAATAGAACATTATAAGTCTGCGTATCCGGCTTGCACAATCCACTTTTCATCTTCCTATAAAGATTCATTGCCCCATTAGCATCTTTTCTTCCTTTGTACTCTTTGAAAAAACAATTGTATGTCGCAGAAGAAGGGCTTATCCCATTTTCTACCATTGTTTCAAGCAGCTCCTCTGCTTCCTCCAATCTCCCACAAGAACAGAGACATTTCACAACCGAAGTATACGTTTCCATGGTCGGGCTAATCCCTTTCGCCTTCATCAGTTTCAACTTATCCAAAGTTAACTCAGATTTATGAGCTCGACTATACATATGAAGCACAATAGAGAAACTCGTGACGTCGGGCTCTATACCTCTCTGACGCATTTCATCGAACAACTTCTCTGCATTTCTCACATTCCTCTCAAATCTCACCTCCGGATGCAAACTCGCCGTCCGGCAAATCCCATTGAGCAAAACGTTATACGTGACAACATTTGGTTCAATCCCAGATTCAATCATCTCCGCCAAGAATCTCTCCGCCATGTCAATCCTCCGGAGCTTACACCAACCAGCAATCAAAATCGTGTAAGTCTTCTCATTACACCCAAACTCAACTTTCCGTTCATTGAAAACCCCAACCGCCATTTTCGTGTATCCGTATTTGCAGAGCGTATCGAGAAGAAACCCGAATTCATCTACACCGAGACGACTCTCGAGGAAACAAGGCGCATCATCGTAAGCTCGTACAGCTTGACGCGTGAGTCCGGCGGCGATTAAACGCTTGACGAGGATGAGAAACGTCTCCGGAGAAGGTTTAACGTTTTCCTGCTGCTCCATTTCGACGATTAGCTGCCTAACGACGTCGAACTGACGAACTTTTCCGAGGATGTCGATGATTAGGTTGAAGGAGGTGAGTGTTGTTGAAGTGGAAGGAGAGGGTAAGGATCGTAGATACTGGAAGAAAGCGAGGGCGATTTTGGAATTGTGACGGAGACGAAGGAGGGTTTGGTTGATGAGGTGAGGAGAGAGGGAGATTCCATGGAGTTGCAGAGATGATTCCATGAAGTGGAAAGGGTTGTGATTGGTGACGAGGATTTGGGATATTAGTTCGGCGTCATTTGAGGGTTCGAGTTTTGGGAGATTGAGAGTGAATCCGGCGTCGGAAATGGCGGAGAAACGGCGGAGGAGGAGGAGAGAAAAGGTGGGTGAGATTTTTTGCTTCAACATGTCTTTCTGACTGTTTCTTTGTTCGCAGAAAACAGATATTGTTGTGGATCTGAGAATTGGAAAATATAATAAATAATCTTTATATTATTATTTTAAAAAATGAAATTAAGATTTTTTTTTAAAAAATACCACTTTCGGTACCTCAATTCTAAAACTACAATCAACTAAAAATTTATTTAAAATTATCATTATTTAATAAATTATTGACCATTTTGCTCTTAAATCTTGCTAAGTCGTGACAGATTTTTTGTCCAGGTTTCCTTGGTGCGTCGTTGCAGAGCTCGCCACAATTCAGATCCAAAGAAAACTAGTCCGGTGAAACTGTCGCCTTTGATTGAGTATTTAGCATTCAAGAGATCATTAACGGCAGCGGCATTAGAGATTGCCCATATTTTCTAAGTATTGGGAGAAAATTCATACATTTGCTTTTGTTCTATTAGGAGATGACGATCTCATTTTAGATTCGTTGATGTGATTTTAGATTTCGAAGATGACGATGTCTGTGCGATTGAGATTCTTCGTCGATGTAGCCATGGATCGTATTTGATTTTAGGTTTTGGAGATGACGATGTCACTGAGAAATTTCTTTGTTCAGTAAATTTATATAACCTTATAAATCATATTTTTATATATCAAGTGACAATTGTTGAGCTTTGCCAGCTTTTGGGTTCAATAACCCCTTGAAAGTCTGTGTCATTAAGATTATAGAGGCGATTGAGAAATTTTGTTGTTGAATTCTTAGTCGAAGTAGTTTCATAGATTGTATTTGATTTCAGGTTTTGGAGATGACGATGTCATTGAGAAATTTCTTTGTTCAATAAATTTATATAGCCTTATAAATCATGTGGATTTGTAAATTTGAGCTTTACCTGACTCTGGTTCAATAACTCGTTAAAAGTCTGTGTGGATTTGTAAATTTATAAGCTAATTTATAGGACATTGTAAACTATATTTTTGCTCTGATCGTGTTACAATGATTGAAATTTACTCTGTATGTGGAATATGAGAGTTCACAAATGACACATGAAATTTCATTATTGATGGTGAAAGAGGAAGCTCAATTAATGTCATCAAAGAAGACATTACCTACAAGGATTTTGTTGATGCAGTTTTAGAAGATTTAAGGGTTGATGGTGATGTGAATTTTGTAAAGATCAGCTATGGATCATCCTCAAGCTTAAAAGTCTGTGTCATTAAGATTATAAAGATGATAATGTGGATTTGTAAATTTATGAGCTAATTTATAGAACCTTGTAAACTATATTTTTGCTTTGATGATGTTACAATGATTGAACTCTACTATGTATGTGGAAGATAGGAGTTCACAAATGGCACATGAGATTTCATTATTGAAGGTTAAAGAGGAAGCGATTAATTAGTGTCATCAAAGAAGACATTACCTGCAAGGATTTGGTTGATGTGGTTTTAGAAGATTATAGGGTTGATGGTGACATGAATTTTGTAAAGATCAGCTATGGGTCACCCTCAAGATTACATGGACAAATGAATGCAATTATTGATGAGAGTGTTACAACTACTAATCTTCCACTTCTTGTTGGGCACGATGTACTTTTATCAAGAAAGATATTTGTTTAGTTATTCATTTATAAGGGTTTGTAAATTTGTTTGCTATTTTTTCTTCTTCCAAAGTTGCACAGAGGGGTGAACTCGATCACTCATGTGTTTTATGGATCATAAACATCAAAATTAAGACGTGGTTACCAATACGAAGTTTTAATTCCTAATCCAGGACCTATGGCTCTGAGTTGTTCCTATAATACCTATATTGGTGATGATGATGGCGTTTATTGTGGAAAAAATTTCAAAGACAAACATGACACCTGAACAATTGATCAAAACATAATCGGTCTATCCATAATCATATTTAGAACAACAATCTCATAATTTCCCCTCTTTATGTTTCCTGATACCCAACTAAACAACTTGACATAATATATGAATTTTCCTATTATGTGATGCAATACTCATGAACCCATACCATAAAATAAGTGAAATTATGACCTTTACAAGGTCTTGTAAATATAATTGTAAACTTTACAAGGTCTTGATAATATAAACTTTCCTATGTTATAAATGGTGGTACGCCGTGAAACATCTTTATTTGAAATTGGTATATATAAATCACTTTATAAAATGCATAATCTAGTCTTCGTCTCTAAAAACATCTTCTCTGATATCACAAAATCATACATCAAAACCAGCAAAATTGAACTAACAAACTGTAATGTTTGCTTACCAAGTCCGAAAGATGTAGGCAAAGTTGCTATTTGCAGAACCAAAGCACACACGATAAGACACATAAAATCAGGTTGACACTCAAACAGAGAGTCAAGATTCCATCATTTGACATTGTGATATTGTGAATATATTTATATTTTTGAAAAGGATCTTCATTCATCAACGCTTCTACTAAATTTTAGAGTAATTGGCTTAATTTCTGAGTAAGCAAAGCTAATGAGTCGATGACACCTTTTGGCTCAGGTGGTTGACGTCTAATCTCTGCAAATACTTCTCTAATCTTTGGACATTCAAACCTTTGTGTTATGATGATCTGCCCAAATCCTCCCTGCAATGTCTCCCCAAACATCATTACAAAATGGGCAAAACCATTACAAGACAGAAGCGATGAAATAGTAAAAGCTTAAAGAAAAAAAGGTTTAAAGATTGATGTAAAATAGTAAAACAAGATTCTATACAAACAGCACACGTGTATGGCTAAGATGGAGTACAGCCAGCTCAGCAAAACAACCATATATATATGTGTATTTTCAGAGATGAATCATTATCGTTGTATTTTTGAGAAAATTCTTCTTCCTCTTAGAAATTATATGTAATCACCTGCAAATACTTTTGCACTTTTGAGATCAGGAATCGTTTCTTCTATCAGATTCTTGGATCAGGTGTGAGAAGATCTTTGTTTAATGAACACTGATCTTCCATTTTTATCTATCAATTTCCTAAGAAATCCCTAATATGTTGCATCAAAGGTATCAGAGACAGTCGATTCTCGACCAGTGACGATGACTGAAATCCGATCTCAGATCCGTGATTTGGAAGAAGCAGTGAGTTTCTTCAAAACTCTGTTGCTCGATCGAACTACGGCTCTCGAAGTAACAGTCGCATCTCAGAACGTCAATCTAGAAAAATCCTTGGCCGATATGTCTGAAGCCATCCGCTTGCTTGCAGGAAGTCCCCATGCGACATCGATCCAAACAACACCATCCATTGATCCAGCTCCGATCATCTCGAATCCGGTTTCTGATCTGACTCCGACGACTCGTCCAGGTACTTCATTCAAATATGATGGGGTAACTAGATTAGCAAAGCTTGATTTTCCAAGGTTTAATGGATATAAGATTAAGGATTGGTTATTCAAGGTTGAACAGTTTTTTGAGATCGATCACACTCCGACAGAGTTAAAAGTAGGCCTGGCTTCGATTCATCTGGATGATACAGCCGCTCTTTGATTCAGTCTGGTGTTAATCTCGCCGTGTTACAGGATTGGTCATCTTATAAAGTTTTGTTGATGGAGCGTTTTGATGAATTAATGGATGATCCGATTGCTGAGTTGAAGCAATTGCAGGAGACTGACGGTATCATGGATTATTACAATAAGTTTGAGTTGATCCATACTCGTGTGAATCTGTCAGAAGCATACATGGTTAGTGCATACTTGGCTGGTTTATGATTAGATACTTAGATGCATATTCATATGTTTCAACCTACTTCTGTATGCCAATGTCTGATGCTTGGGCATTTGTATGAGACTACACACCCTAAGAGGCAACTTTATTCTTATGGTTGGTCGTCTAACAAGCTTACTGAGGTATCTAAGCAGTTGATAATCCCATATTTTACATCTTTTAGCATGCATATTATTTGGTGTTTTGTGTCTCATGCATGTGTCTTGCATAGTTTTTATAGTATTTTGTTCTTTATTAGAGTTTAGGATGTTGCATTAGGTCCTACAGAGTTTTTGCATTCATTTGGAGTGTTTCTAGGTGTTTTGGAGATATTTAGGATGATTGGAGTGGTTGAGCATCAAGAGAAGGAAGAGTTCATCCGACATGCCGGAAATATATAGCTGGACGGAGGCCCTCCGATATGAATCAGCTTGGATTACCTTCATAAAAGCTGTAGAAGAGTTAGTTTGCTAGCCACTGGAATTGGAATCAGGGGATATGGACTTGTGGTTTGGAAGATATGGCCGTTTTACTGAAGATATGTCTGTCTGGCCGAGGCAGTTTATTCAACACCGATGTGTGACATCGGTATTGAAGCCTCAGGGGAATACACCGATGTCACACATCGGTGTAACACCTCGGTATTGCCTCTCTGAAGTGACCAGGAGCGAAAAAACCTTAGCACCGAGGTCCAACACCGATGTGTGACCTCGGTGTTGGACATCTCTCATTCGAACCAGCCGAGCTCGTCCACAGTGTCTCAAAGATGTGGCTAGACGGGGAATTTACAATCTGATTCAGCTTCAACTGCCTTCATAAACGTTGTATAGGAGTGAATCAGCTTTACACAGGAGTTTTAATCGGGTTATTTGGACCTATAGATAGGGAGATAAGACGGATGTACTGAAGGTATATCCGTCTGGCCGAGAGAAGATGACACCTTCCAAAGAACCGGAAAAAAGAAGACCTTCCGATATGAATCAACTCAAAAGGTCTTCATAGGAGTTGTAGAGGGACGAGTTAGCTGTCTATAGGAGTTGGATCAGGTCATTTTGACATGTATTCCAGGAGATATCGTGGTTTTACCGAAGGTTCTACAACACCATCATCCGCACAAACCCAGGTCCAATACCGATGTGCAATACCGACCAGTGACATTGGTATTGAGCCACTCAAGACCAGATTTGACCCATTTTGAACCAGGTCGGTACCCGGTATATCCCGGATCGACCCGGTTCGTCCCCTTTCACTATTTTACCCCAAAAACCCTATTTTTTCATGTTAAGCTTTTTTTTCCTAGAGTTGGGTTTTCTCCCAAACTCTTCTTATGATGATTTTGGATGGATCTTCATCATTCATGCCACTCTAGTGAAGGATTCTTCAATCTATCTTTATATTATGTTTATTTAATCTTTGTTCGTTATCTTTGTGTCTCTTTTTCCCTTGTGTTCTATCTTGTTCTTCATGTTTAGGCTTTAGACCCATTTTTGTTGGATTTTGTATTATGCTTGATTTGGATGGTTTGATGATTGATTGTTGATGCTTATGACTAGATAAATATTTGTTCTCATGTTAGGAAGGATATTAATGCTAGGATTGAATTGAAAACTCATTTTCTAGAACTTAGACATTTCATGCACACAAGGTGTTCGATTAAATGTCTAGAAAACTTCTAAGCATGCATTTCATTCTAAGTGATCAGTGGATGCTGACTTTAGGATGAATTGTTGACTAAAATGGACTTGTGATAAATTATGGACTATCTAAGTGATCGGGTGATGCTGACTTTAGATGATTCGTACAATGATTAGTGTCACGAAAGTGAACTAATCTACTTGAAAGTGTTCCATGTCATAAGAATAAATGTGCATTGAATGTTTAGGCATCGTTAGTCAATTGTCTTGATGGTTAGATGATGATGATTTAGGTTAATTTTTGTTAGGTCCTTCACTTAGGTTGATCTTAAAGCTAGTTTTGGATTGAGAGATCAAAGCTAGAGCTTAAACATTTCACGCCCGATAGGTGTTCGATGAAATGCTTGAACCAAACCTTTTGTGAGCTTTTCACATCCTTGCCAATTAGAGTTGATGCCAATGATGATTAGTGAACTAATTGGGATTGGAGTTTAAAGCTTGTTAATCATCTTATCACAAACGAGAGTTTTAGCTATCGAGTTTCGACTATGTACACCGGTATCGATCAATACTAGTTAGTGTCGGTCGATACTCGCCGTTTTCTTTTGTTGATATCGATCGACATCATCCAGTGTCGGTTGATACTCATCGTGATTTTTGATTACTTACGTATCTTACCTTTGTGTTTCAGGTGTATGCCCATTCGCGAAACCCGGAGGAACAAGCGCACTGAGCTACTTAATCTTACCAACGAGCAGCTAGCACTTTTAGAACGCACAAATAGAAAATCAAAGCAGCCAGCAGAGATGAATAACCCAGTGATATTAACTCGTGATGAAGCTGGAGCTTTGAGAGACCAAGTTGGAAACGTCGCTGTCCCTCCTATTATTGTTGGTGAGATTGCCGCGCCAACTGCGCGCGACAACGTTGTGAATGCTGTAGCTGATCGTGGTAGAATAATTAGTGAATACAACATGCCTGATCAGTTTTATGCTAATCGATCAGCGATTCGCCCTCCACCATTTCAGAGGAATGACTTTGAGCTGAAACCTGCATACTATACTCTTGTGGGTCAGCACCCTTTTCATGGTCTTTCCAGTGAACATCCCATGGATCATATTGAGAGGTTCGAGGATTTAGTCACTAGCATCAAGAGCAATGGAGTGTCCTATGACTACCTCTCCTGCAAGCTCTTCCCTTATTATTTAGGTGGAGATGCGACTTACTGGCTGAAGCAGTTGCCTCCTGGATCGCTGATTACCTGGGAGGAGACTAAAACTGCTTTCCTGAATAACTTCTATGATGATGCACGATCCGATTATCTGAGGAACAAGATCTCCCAGTTCTCTCAAGGCCCGACTGAGGCGTTCAAGGCTGCTTGGACGAGATTTAGATCATATCAGAGAGATTGTCCAAATCATGGGTACACTAATGCTCAGCTGTTGGGTTTCTTCTTCAGAGGGATTGATTGGAGGTATCAGATGGCTTTGGATGCTTCGAGCAATGGAAATTTCAATACCAGGTATCCAGATGATGCGTATGTGCTTATTGAGAATTTGACATCTAGCAATAGCACCAAAAATATAAACTTTGAGCGAAAGAGACAGAATGAGAACATGGATGGATCGCAGATTGCTGAAGTTCAGGCCAAGCTGGATTCTATGCACAATCTTCTGATCGGGAAGTCGAAGAAGACTGTACACTCTGCTGATGGAGTCCATAATATTGATGAAGATGAAGTGGAGGATGTTAACTACGTTGGTGGTTCTGATTTTCAGGGTCATCGATTTGGGTACAACAACAACCGAAACTTCAATAACAACACTCAGCAAGGTGGGTACAAGTTTGAGGGAAACCAATATGGTTTTGGATCAAAACAATTTGCTCAGAAATCACTCCAGAGCAGCGATTTCACTCTCAATTATGGGAACTGTTCGTACCAACCCATATCTCCAAAGTCCACAGAGAGTAAGATGGAATTCATGTTTGAACAAATTCTTCAGGGACATCAAAAGCTGCAAGTGGATTTCAATGGGAAGATTGACTCTCTGTACACTGATCTAAATGGAAAAATTGATGCTCTCAATGTCTCTCAGAAGAAGCTGGAAACTCAGGTTGCTCAGACTGCAGCAGCTGTGAAGAGGCATGAAGGATTTCTTCCAGGGAAAACCGAGAATTCAAGAGTACACATTATTGCCATCACCTTGAGGAGTGGAAAAGAGGTGAGTATAGGAGTGAAGAACAGCCCAATTGCAGAAACCTTCGTCGATCTTGCTGAAGATGAGGACTGGGATTTTGAAAATCCCTGTGTATCGATCGATACCAGCCAGTGTCGATCGATACCAGTCCAAACACCTGCACGAGGGAATCCAAAATCTCGTGTATCGATCGATACTCCTTCTGTGTCGGTCGATACTGAGGTGCAGGTCGAGAAGGAACCAGAGATTGTCAAGGAGAGGGTGTACAAACTCAAAATACCTTATCCTATGCTGATATTCCCATATTTAACCTTCTTTTTAGCATGCATTCTTGTTATTGTTTTGTGTCTCATGCATGTGTCTTGCATAGTTTTTATAGCATTTTGGTATTTATTAGAGTATTAGGTGTTTGCATTAGGTCCTAGTGAGTCTTTGCATGCATTTGGAGTGTTTTTAGGTGATTTGGAGACAATTGATGATATTTGGAGAAATGGGCCGAAGTAGAATGTAAAGACCATCCGAGATGTCGGAAAGATGTGATGGAACGGAGGCCGTATGATCTGAATCAGCTTTCACAACCTTATGGACGTTGTAGAGGAGTGAGTTAGCTGTCCAAGATAGTTTGAATCAAATCATTTGGACATTTGGTTAAGGAGCTATTTCGGATTTACTGAAGACGTCTCTGCCTGGCCGAGGAGCTTTCTCTTGTCTCCCTATAATGTCCTTAGCATCGACCCATCTCTTCCCACAGGTCCATGTTGATTCTGGATGCAACATCAGGGCCTTAGCATCGACCCAGCTCCCCTTCACATCGACCAACAAATCGATGCTCAGCTTCAGGGTGTTTACATCGACCCAGTTCCTTCCCACCGGGCGATGCAGCCGAAGTGACTCAAAGATCAGGCCAAATGAAGACCTTTCCTTGCCCAGTTTAATCTGACGTATTCATGAAAGTTGTAGGAAAGTGCGTTAGCTGACTACAAGAGGTGGTTTCGGGTCATTTAGATACGTGGTTCGTTAGATATGGCTACTTTACTGAGCGTATATCCGTCTCAGTGAAGTCACCCGACATGCCTGAAAGACCTGGCTGGACGAATGGTCTCCAATCCGATTTAGCCTCGGAGGCCTTCATAAACGTTGTATCCATGTGTATTAGCTGTCTACAGGAGGTGGTTTGAGGCCATTCGGACATATATCCCAGGAGATATCACGGTTTTAGCGAATGTTATACACAAGACCATATTTGATCCATTTCGACCGGGTCGGTACCCGGTTTGTCCCGGGTCGACCCGGTCCGCCCCCTTTCTCTATAAAACCCCTAAAAACCTAATTTTCATGTTAAGCTTTCTTTTCTCTAGAGTTGGGTTTTATCCCAAACTCTTCCTAAGATGATTTTGGATGGATCTTCATCATTCATGCCACTCTAGTGAAGGATTCTTCAACCTATCTTTATATTATGCTTATTTAATCCTTGTTCTTTATCTTTATGTCTCTTTTTCCCTTGTGTTATTCCTTGTTCTTCATGTTTAGGCTTTAGACCCCTTTTTGTTGGATTTTGGATTTTGCTTGATTTGGATGGTTTGATGGTTGATTGTTGATGCTTAGGACTAGATAAACATTTGTTCTCATGTTAGGAAGGATCTTAATGATAGGATTGAATTGAAAACTCATTTCTAGAACTTAGACATTTCATGCACACAAGGTGTTCGATGAATGTTTAGAAAACCTCTAAGCATGCTTTTCATTATAAGTGATCGGTGGATGCTGACTTTAGGATGAATTGTTGACTTAAATGGACTTGTGGTAAGTTATGGATTATCTAAGTGATCGGTGGATGCTGACTTTAGATGATTCGTACAATGATTAGTGTCATGGAAGTGAACTAATCTACTTGAAAGTGTTCCATGTCATAAGAATAAATGTGCATTGAATGTTTAGGTTTCATTTGTTAATTGTCTTGATGATTAGATGATGATGATTTAGGTTGCATCTTGTTAGATCCTTCACTTAGGTTAATCTTAAAGCTAGTTTTGGATTGAGAGATCAAAGCTAGAGTTTAAGCATTTCACGCCCGATAGGTGTTCGATGAAATGCTTGAACCAAACCTTTTGTGAGCTTTTCATGCCTAGCCAGTGAGTGTTGATGTCTAGGGTGATTAGTGAACTAAGTGGGATTGGAGATTAATGCTTGTTAATCATCTTATCACAAACGATAGTTTGTTCTTGATTTGGTGATTAACAAAGTGATTAGTGCCACGACGGTGGATTAGTCATAATTGTGAATTCAATGTTCTAGGATAGTATGCTTCCAAATGATTCATTGTTTGATTGTTATCCATCTCATTGATAACCTAGTTCATGATCCACATTTCTATATTTGTTTTCTTTCTTGCATTTGTTTTCTTTAGTTTCAAAAAATAAAAACCCAAAAACATTTGCTCTAGCTTAGGAAGATTCATGTATTCCTAGTGCTTCAATCTTAACCTCCTTGGTTCGATATCTCAAATACTACAATGACATGAGTGGGATTTGAGTAATTGACTAGTAAATACCCTACTATCATATGCCTCCTAAGATGACAAAGAAGGAATGTGAGGACGCCAGATGCAAAACTATGTTGGATAAGTTGGTTGTGGAGCTTCTTTTTGTTGATGCTATTAAGACTTCTCCAGCTTTCAGGAAGTATGTGAAGAAGATGATGTCTAGCAATGTGAACCTTGAGGAAGGTGTCATGATGATTACAGCTGAGTGCAGTGCGATTCTACTCAACAAAATTCCCAAAAAGCTACCAGACCCAGGGAGTTTTGTTTTGGATTGTACTATCTTCACAGAGAGATTCGAGCGTTCTCTCTGCGATATTGGGTCGAGTGTGAACCTCATGCCACACTCAGTTGCTAAGCGAATGGGGATGACAGATTTCCAATCTACAAGGATCTCGCTGGTACTTGCTGATCGCTCAGTGCGACTTCCAGATGGACTACTCGAAGATGTCCCAATCAAGATTGGGAATTGCTTGATCCTAACATATTTTATCGTCCTGAAGTACTATGCTGAGCCTAAGGATCCTCTTATCCTGGGCATACCATTCCTTGCAACTGCTGGAGCCTTGATCGATTGCAAGAATGGACAAATAGCTCTCAACATCGGCGATTTTGTGATGTCCTTTAACATGGAAAAGATGATGAAGAGACCAACCATCGATTGTCATACGTTCTATGTGGACACCTTCAGTGACATATCAGAGGAGTACTTCCTGGAGATGCACCCTGAAGATCCACTGGAGAGAGCACTGGTGTACTCTGATGTCTCAAAGGAGTTGTTGGGAGATGTAGCTGCTGGATACGCCAAGATGCTCGATCTGACTGATTCGGTATCGATCGATACCAGGCGTGTGCCATAGAGGAGTTGGCCGAAACTCCTAAGAACGCTGGTGAGCTTGGTGATTGGAGTGAGGAGAAAGCTCCTAAGATTGAACTCAAGCCACTCCCAGCCGCATTGAGGTATGTTTTTCTTGGTCCTAATTCCACATACCCTGTGATTGTTAATGCTTATTTGAACAACGCATAGATTACCTTACTGCTGAGCAAGCTGCGCAAGTATCGCAAAGCTCTTGGTTATTCTCTTGATGATATTTTAGGTATATCACCAGACTTGTGCATGCATCGGATTCACCTGGAGGATGAGTCAAAGTCTTCGATTGAGTGCCAGAGGAGGCTGAATCCGAACATGAAGGAAGTGGTCAGGAAGGAAATGATGAGGCTGTTGGAAGCAGGGATTATCTATGCCATCTCAGATATTTCTTGGGTTAGTCCAGTTCACGTTATGCCTAAGAAAGGAGGTATAACTATGGTGAAGTGGTTAGCGAGTCACCCATACTACTGTTTTGTCGATGGGTACTCAGACTTTTTCCAGATTCCTATACATCCAGAGGACCAGGGACAGACGACTTTTACATGTCCTTATGGCACATTCGCCTACAAAAGAATTCCATTTGGATTATGTAACGCTCCAGCGACGTTTCAGAGATGCATGATGTCGATTTTCACATACATGATTGAGGAGTTTATGGAGGTGTTCATGGATGACTTTTCAGTGTATGGATCGTCATTCAAGGATTTTCTGTATAACTTGTGCAAGGTGCTTCAACGATGCGAGGAGAAGCACTTGGTTCTTAATTGGGAGAAGTGCCACTTCATGGTACAAGATGGCATTGTTCTTGGGCACAAGGTTTCTAAGGCAGGGATCGAAGTTGACAAAGCTAAGATTCACGTCATGACATGCCTGTAACCTCCACGATCTGTATCTGAGATTCGAAGCTTCCTTGGTCATGCTGGGTTTTACAGGAGGTTCATCAAGGATTTCTATAAGCTTGCACGCCCACTCACAGCCCTGTTATGTAAGGAAGTCAAATTTGATTTCACATCTGATTGCCTTGCAGCCTTCGAGGAGATTAAGAAGGTATTGGTGAGTGCTCATATTGTCCAACCACCTGATTAGAGTTTACATTTTGAGGTTATGTGCGATGCGAGTGATTTTGTTGTTGGAGCTGTGTTGGCTCAGAGGAAAGACAAGGAGCTCCATGCTATTTATTATGCCAACAGGACATTGGATGATGCTCAGCGGAATTACAGCACCACTGAGAAGGAGTTACTTGCAGTTGTTTTCTCTTTTGAGAAATTTCGGTCATACTTGATTGGGAGCAAGGTTATTGTTCACACAGACCATGCTGCTCTCAAATACCTGTTGAAGAACAAGGACCTCAAGCCTCGTCTTTGCCGTTGGGTACTTTTGCTCCAAGGGTTCGATATCAAGATAAATGACAAGAAGGGAGTTGAGAATGGCGTTGCTGACCACCTATCGCGAATAAAGGTCGATGAAGTCGTACCTATTGATGATTTCTTGCCAGAGGAGGGTATCTACTTCATTGAAGCTCAGTTTCAGGATGTTTGTCCCGAAAATCTGCACTTTTCGCGAGTGCAGACCTTCAGTATCGATCGATACTCACCTAGTATCGGTCGATACCCGACACGTTTTGGACCTGTTCTGCCTATAGAGCACTTCGACTCTTATGACGCCTATCTAGCTGCTTTATCTAGTCCTGCACGACCATGGTACGCTGACATTGCCAACTACTTTGCTGTAGAGACTGAGCCAAAGCATCCCACAAAGTATGCGAGGAAGAAGTTTATGCGCGAGATGAGGCGATTCTTCTGGGATGAGCCTTACCTATACAAGCACTGCTCAGATGGTATCTACAGAAGATGCGTTGCAGAGTCTGAGGTGCCTGCGATTCTTTTTCATTGTCATGGGTCTGAGTATGCTGGACACTTTGCTACTTTGAAGATAGTGTCCAAAGTTCTTCAAGCAGGCTTCTGGTGGCCAACTATGTTCAGAGATGCGCATGCCTATATCTCACAATGTGATGTCTGTCAGAGGAGAGGGAAGATCAACAAGAGGCATGAGATGCCACATAATTTCATCCTTGAGGTTGAATTTTTTGATTGCTGGGGCATCGACTTTATGAGTCCCTTTCCCTCGTCACACAAGAACATATACATCCTGGTTGCTGTGGACTATGTGTCCAAATGGGTGGAAGCGATTGCTAGTCCAACCAATGACTCTGCAGTGGTTTTTAAGCTGTTTAAGACCATAATTTTCCAACGATTTGGAGTGCCGCATATTGTTATAAGTGATGGTGGTAGCCACTTTATTAACAAAGTTTTTGAGAAGTTGCTGAAAAAGCATTGTGTCAATCATCATGTGGCTACTCCATATCACCTTCAAACCAGTGGGCAAGTAGAGGTCTCCAATAGGCAAATCAAGGAGATTTTGGAGAAGACAGTGGGTACTTCTAGGAAGGATTGGTCTACGAAGCTGGATGACGCGCTATGGGCTTATAGAACTGCTTTCAAAACACAGCTGGGTACTACACCGTTTCACTTGCTGTATGGGACAGCATGTCACCTCCTAGTGGAGATCGAGCACAAGGCAGCATGGGCGACGAAGTTGCTGAACTTCGACATCAAGCCTGCTACTGAGAGGAGATTGATTCAGCTGAACGAGTTGGATGAGATTAGGCACCACGCCTACGAGAACTCGAAGCTGTAAAAGGAGAGAACTTAGGCATATCATGATAAAAAGATCATCTCCAGACATTTAGAGCCGAACGACCAGGTACTTCTGTATAACTCTCGTTTGCAATTGTTTCCTGGTAAACTGCATTCTCGTTGGTCAGGTCCCTTCACAATCAAGGAGGTCAGACCACATGGTGCCGTTGTGCTGATTAGTCCTACAGGCGAGGAATTTACTGTCAATGGACAGAGGGTGAAACACTATTGGGCGAAAGCCGAGATTCCAACAGGGCAGATAATGCCTCTTGATGATGCACCCATAGCCTGAATGGCGGTACAGTCAAGCTAATGACGTTAAACGAGCGCTTGGTGGGAGGCAACCCAATGGTGAGTCTGTATATACGTCTTTTATTTTAGTATTTTTCGTTTTTGTGTCTTGTGTTTACGTGTAAATCAGATGAAAAAGGCCTGTGTCGACCGATACCATCACTGGTATCGATCGACACCAGGAGAAACAAACGTTGCATCGACCAATTGTCCTTGTATCGATCGACACCAGTAATGGTATCGGTCGATACCCAACGCACAGGTAAGTTCTCTGATTTTCACGTCTTCACTCAGCTGTTTTGTTTTCTTTCACCGAATCTAGACTAGATAACACTGGGGACAATGTTGTTTAAGTCTGGGGGAGGGAGTTGCTGACAGCGTTTTTTTTTTTTAGAGTGATAAAAAAAAATGTTTTATCGAGTCAAAACCTGTTAGAGACTATGATCCTGTGCTTGAATTTATTGTCTTGATTTTGCTTTTGAGTGACCAGTGTTACAGGATCAGTTCTAGATCGACTAATGAAAAATCCAAAGACTGACCAGTTGACTAGAAAACACCCATGTCTCCAGTAGAGTTCTTCTAAAGCATGAGACAAAATTTTGCACCTCTTCGATGTAGATGATGTTTACAGGGTTTGATTCATCATTCATATCTAACAAAGAAACCCATGTGTTTAAAGTAATGGTATATCTCTCCCCTGTTATAAGTTAATAAATAAGAGCATAAAAAGATGAAATGATTTTCTTCTGAGTAGAGGGCTAGGAAAATTTCCAGCGATCCCATTATTCTACTTGTGAAGGAATGATCACACAAATGTTGAAAGCGAGGTTAGGAAAATTTCTCGTGATACCACTATTCGCCTACGCCTTTGATACATAGAGAGGAAAAAACCAGGGATTATGTGGCAAACACCATCAATACTCGCGTTTCGGACCTTAATGTGTATATGCAGATCTAAAAAGATAGAAATAACATACTGAGAAACAAGTCTGGGGGAGAGAAAACAATACCAAAAAGTGTGTGAATTGGGTAATTCTTTTGTCGTGATATTGTATGGTAAAGAACCTAGAAGGTTCTTGAACATTGGCTGCAACGATGAAACTGGCGATGAGGGCTTTGTTTGAACAATGTTGCGGGATAATGTGTGGAGTCTGGGAAAGCTGCGAATGTCTACGGAGAAGTACATGGTGGTTAGATCATGAGTTGGTTAAGTGACATTTGGGTGCTTGGGAAAAGGATCTTTGCGATGGTTCATGAACATGTGAGTCTCCGTGTTTTCAAACCTCTTTATCTGGTTTAGCTTTCTATTTGCTTGAGGGCAAGCAAATGCTAAGTCTGGGGGAGTTGATATATCATGGTTTTTACCCATTTTAGGCCATGATATAAGTTTTTTTATAGAGTCTTTCTAGTATTTTGGAGTCTTTTAGAGTCTTTTCAGGTTTTAGGTACGTTTGGAGCATTATTGAAGATATTGAAGCATTCTGGAGCATTTTGAAGCAAAACAGAAGTTCGTGTAGCTAAGTACCCGATTTGAAGCCTCAATATCGATCGATACTGACTAGTATCGGTCGATACTCACTGAAGCAGACACGAGTCGCGACTTTAAATGAAGAGTTGAAGAATTACAAAATTGCCCATAAGACTTTATTATTTACAATTAGCCCTAGAACATGTTTAGCAGTATTAATTAGGTTTTTCAGCCACTTTTGTTGGCTACGCTTTATTTTACTGAGAATTAGAGAGAGAGCTTTGGTGAGGGAGACAAGTCTGAAACTCTATTCGTCCGAGAGAAGATTTCGAACCCTTATTTTACTCTCTTCATCATTATTTATTGAAGGAATTATTCAGTCATGTTTATTGTTTCAATCTCCATGTCTGAGTAGATCTCCTGTTAGGTTTAGGGTTCTCATAAGGGATTTCTTTGAATGCTAGGTTGATTTATTGTTTAGGGTTCATAATCTGAATTAGTTCTTCGCTTTAGGTTGTTCTCAAAGCTAATTCTAGATTGATTACCTAGAACTTAGATCTTAGGTTAATCGATTAGGCACGACAATGCAATTGAGAAACCTAATAGAACTTAGGGTGAGTAAAACAACTATTCGCAAAGAGATTTGATTTAGTTATTTTGTGAACAAATCAAACTTGAACTAAAAGCTGGTTTAGACTTTAGGATTCGCAAAGAGATTTAGAATTCTAGGATTTAGACTTAGATAATTCTCGCAACGACAGTTGGTTAATTATACTTAAGTGTTTTGAGTTCAAGAACCGTGCGAAACCTGAACCCTGATTAGTTAGTTTATCTGCATTCATTGATTTCCTGAGAAATACCCTGAACCGACCTCTCTCCCATCGATTTTACAACTCTTTTATTGTCTATTGCTTTTTGTTTCATCTGAATTGCTTAACTTGATTCGATACTATTCAGTCTATTGTGTGATTTTCTTGAGTCTTTCTGTTCGACCCCTAACTTACTACAACTACTGCTTTAGTACTTTTAGGGTATTAATTTGAGCATATCAGTATGTTACTCACCAGAAAAATAAAATTGACAAGATTGTTCAGGATATGCTGGATAGTGGCATCATTTAACCAAGTTCCAGTCCCTATGCTTCTCCGGTGGTTCTAGTTAAAAAAAAGATGGCAGTTGGAGGCTATGTGTGGATTAGGGGGTTAAACAACTTGACAATAAAGGACAGGTTCCCCACTCCCTTGATTGAAGACTTACTGGATGAGTTGGGTGGATCTAGAGTGTACTCCAAGATTGATCTGCGGGATGGGTACCATCAGGTTCGTATGGCTCCAAATGATGTTCACAAGACAACATTCAAAACTCATAGTGGTCACTATGAGTACTTGGTCATGCCCTTTGAACTGACTAACGCACCTGCAACCTTTCAAGGGTTAATGAATACAATATTCAAGAGTTTCCTACGGAATTTTGTCCTCATTTTTTTTGATGACATTTTAATCTACAGTGATTCTCAAGAGGCTCTTAAGAAGCATTTGGAGGAAGTCTTTAAACTCATGAGGTCATGTAATCTTTATGCTAAAAGAAGCAAGTGTGCATTTGCTACTACAAGGAAAGAGTATTTGGGGCATTTCATTCAGGCTGAAGGGGTTTCTACTGATTCAACCAAGGTTCAAGCTTGTGGCAGAATGGCCTGTTCCCGTTAACCTCAAGCAGCTTAGGGGATTTCTTGGGCTTGCAGGTTATTACCGCCGCTTTGTGAAGAACTTCGGAACAATAGTTCGAACTTTAACTGCTTTAACCAAGAAGGATTGCTTCTTATGGTCTGATGAAGCTCATCTAGCCTTTGAAAGTTTGAAAAAAGCCTTATGTACTGCTCCTGTTCTAGCCTTGCCGGTTTTTGATAAACCCTTTATCGTCGAAACAGATGCTTCTGGCCAAGGAATAAGCGATGTTTTGATGCAAGAAGGTCACCATCTTACTTACATTAGCAAGCATTTGAAAGGAAAGCAACTCCTTCTGTCTAATTATGAAAAAGAGCTACTTGCAGTGGTGTTTGCAGTGCATAAATGGAGACATTATTTACTCAATGGTCATTTTGTTATCAAAACAGACCAATGTAGCCTCAAGTATTTGTTGGAACAGAGGTTAAATGATAACACCGTTTTTTACCCGTTTTGCTATATATTTTAGAACACTTTAATAAGTATTCTACTTGGTTTTCTATGCTTTTATTACGGGTTTCACATGTTTGCGGGTTTAAGACTCTTTTTAGGTAACCCGGGATTAAATAGTGCATTTTGTAGCAAAAATACATTTTTGGATAAATGATATTCATATATTTTACATGTTCTAGCATACATTTTACTTAGAGTTTTGTGCCATTTGCATGAATAATCACGGTTTTGTCTTGCATTTAGGTCTCATTTAGAGTTTATGAAATTTTCATTAGGTCCTAGTGAATATTTGGAGAATATTTGGGGACATGGAGTTGAAACCGTCCGGACATGGACAAGGAGAAGGAATAGTTCACCCAAAGTTTCTCAAAGATGTGGCTGGACTAGAACCTTCCGGCCTGATTCAGCTTCAATGGTCTTCATAGAGGTTGTAGAGGAGTGAGTTAGCTGTTCCGAGCAGCTAGAATCATGTCATTCCAATAGGCGGTTCAGGAGATACGGGTTATGTATTGAAGACATGTTACTGTTCGAATATGCAGAGGCAGTCCAAAGTAGCTGAAAGATCATGTCGGATGGAAACATTTCCATGCCCAGTTTAATCTGAGCTCTTGATCAAATCATGAGAAATTGAGATAGCTTTTTAACGCGAGAAGATTCAGCTCATTCTGAGTAATATTCCAGGAGTTATCGCCAATTTAGTGGACACATATCAACTCTGCCCAGTCCAAGATCCGACGATTTGCCTCGGGTCGACCCGGTTTGAACACTTTGTGTATTTATGCAAATTTTAGACATTTATAAACCTAAGCCTCTTCTCCCATGAGTTGGGCACGACCCAAGCTCCTTTTTGAGGGATTTTGATTGCTCTTCATACATATGCCACTCTAGAGAAGATTTCTTCACCCCTTATCTTTTATTTATGCATTTTATCTATCTTTATGTCTTTTTCTCTTGTGTTATTCATGTTCTTCATGTTCTTTAGACTTTAGGGTTTTTGGATTATGCTTGATTATTGATGGTTTGATGGTTGATTTGTGTTGCTTATGTTCTTAATCCTTTATTTCCTTTCTTTCTAAGAGATCCTAGTGCTAGATTGGGCTTGAGAGAGTCAATATAGATCAAAGAGAAAATCATGCACACCAAGTGTTCGATGAAATTCCCCTAGAAGCTTAGTAAGAGATAAACATTCTTAACTTATGAGAATAGTTGCTTAAGGTGTTTATTGGTTAACTTGAATGTTGATCTTAATGCTTGCTAATCATTTTATCACAAATGAGAGTTTGATCTTGATTTAGTGATTAGCAAAGTGATTTGTGCCTTGAGAGAGGATTAGTCATAATTAGTGATCTTAACCTAAGGAATAGCATATATTGTGTGTATTAGCATCATTTGTTAATTGTCTTGATGGTTAGATGATGATTATTTAGGTTGCATCTTGTTAGATCCTTCACTTAGGTTGATCTTAAAGCTAGTTTTGGATTGAAAGATCAAAACTAGAGCTTAAGCATTTCACGCCCGATAGGTGTTCGATGAAATGCTTGAACCAAACCTTTTGTGAGCTTTTCATGCCTAGCCAATGAGAGTTGATGTCTAGGGTGATTAGTGAACTAAGTGGAATTGGAGATTAAAGCTTGTTAATCATCTTACCACAAACGAGAGTTTGATCTTGATTTGGTGATTAATAAAGTGATTAGTGCCACGAGAGTGGATTAGTCATAATTATGAATTCCATGTTCTAGGATAATGTTTAATTCAATCTTTATCATCATTGTTTGTTCATTAATTATCTTTTTGATAGTTAATTCATTTTCCAACACTTTTATCTTTGTTTTCTTTCTTGCATTTCATTTTCTTGATTCAAAAATATAAAACCCAAAAACATTTGCTTTAGCTTAGGAAGTTTCAAGTATTCTTGGTGCATTGATCTTAACCTCTTTGGTTCGATACCTCTTATACTACCTAGTATTTAGAGTAATTGATATGAGCTTAACACAAATTCTATTCATCAATAAACTTGGACCGTCAAGAAGTCTTGCAACTTATGAAGACCTTTTCACCGTCCGATCATCCCCAAATTTGGATACAACAAAGTAGAGACAACCAGCTTTCAAATGCAAGTAGATTGGAGACAATCCAACGGTTGGATATTTAATTATACCCGAAGCACTGAAGACCGATGAAGATTTCCGGAGAAGCAGTCCACCGCGGGTCGAGGAGCCGGACCCGCGGCCAACTACCACTTCGCCCCCCAGAGAAATTCCTCCTGCTGCTAAAGGCCAGTTCGCAGCGGCTAGAAGCTACGGACCCGCGGCCAAGCCCATTTTTGCCCAAGATGATCCGTTTCTTCACCCGAGGCCAAAACCTTCTTTTCCCGTCAAACTCTAAAACGACCCAAGCATGTTGAAGACCTATAAATACTTGTTTTAGACAGAAATTTCGTGCACAACCTTGGACAACCTTAGAGACTAGTTTTGCTTTCATTCTTGTACTCTTGCATTGAGATTTTCAGGATTGGTGAGGAGTTTTCTTATCGAGCTTAGTTCTTGAATTCGTGAGGCTTCTTCAGGAATCTCATGTTTAATTTAATTATGTATTTTTCCAGTATGTGCGAGTAGTTTAGATTGTTGGGTTTAAAGGATTATCGAGGGGAATTCTATGTTCGATAAAGATTTCACTAAGTAAACCCTAGAGCTCTTTCTTGTGAAAAGTTGTTAATGCATGAATCTAGTGTCATGAACTAGAGGCTGATAAGGGGAGTTTAGAACTACGAAAGTGTTGCATCTAATCACTAGCAAAGTTCATCCACAAGGCGTGTGCGTCGTAAGATTTCGAAAGTATACTTACGGAATACCGTGAACCTATGGACCCACTAGCATATCTGATACGTTTTCCCTAAAATTTGCACACTCGAGATCGGTAGAAGTTAGATAATCCTTGATGAACAAGGTGGCGGAATGAATGGCTACTTCGAGAGCTATGAACGGCACTCGGTAAACCAGGTTTTGATCCGTTGGCTAACCACCTAAGGATCGGTTGTGACTCGTTGGCTAACCACAAAAGAATCGGGGTGATCTAAAGGCTAACCACCTAGAGACCAGTTTGTTTTCGTTGGCTAACCACAAAAGAAAAAGAGTGATGTCGTTGGCTAACCACCAAGGAATTCGAAAGTTCCAAAGGAACAAAAGAGAGAATTCTCTGAAATATTTTTTTGATAAAAAATGAATTAATTCTTAAAGAGATACATGAGTTTATATAGAAAAGCAAAAGAAGTAGTCAACGAGACTATTCTCGAAAATGAATGAGAATGGGAGGAAAACAAGGCCTCGAAAATGAATACAAAGACTAAGCATTTTGACTAAAAGTTTGAATGACTCTTGGGTTGCTTTGACTAGTCTCCCTCGAAAATAATCCCTCGAAAAATCCCTCTGGAAAATCCCTCGGGAAAGTCCCTCGGAAGAGTCCCTCGGAAAATCCCTCGTAAGAGTCCCTCGGAAAAGTTCCTCGGAATTCAATTTGCGATTGGACCAAAAACTTAAGTGCAAGCCATTGTCTCGTTAAAATCTCCAATCGGAAAACCCATTGGGACAAAACCGAGCACTGGAAAAAGAGTACAACAACTTACACTTGCGGCCAATCCTCAAGAAGAATCCTCGAACGATAAAGAGGTTAGGACGAAGTGTGTAAGCTGATCCTCGTTGATCCGAACTTCATTTAGCAAACTACGAACAGCTCCGGCTAGTTTCTTAGACTTGGACCACGTCATTGGACCTTCGAGAACGACCAAAGATATCTTCAAAACCTCATATAAAGCATGCGTATCCATGATCATATCATCCCCCTCCACTTGAAAATGATTTATCCTCAAATCTGTTTCATCTGCAATAAAGGGAATAATATCAGCAATATTAAAACTAGAACTCACGGGATACTTACCTTGGAGGTCAATCTTGTAGGCATTGTCGTTGATCCTCTCCAAAACGGTGAACGGTCCATCAACACTCGGTAAGAGTTTAGACTTTCTTTCTTCCGAGAACCGCTATTTTCTCAAGTAAATACAAACAAGGTCGCCGGGTTCAAATGTCTTCTTGCTCCAACCTTTGTTGGCATGCTTGCGGTATTGCTCAGTTTTATGCTCGATGTTTTGCTTCGCCTTTTCATGCATATGTTGACCAGCTTGGCCTTTTTCTTTTCGTCCATGCTTACACGCTCACTCAAAGGTAAAGGGGTTAGATCAAGAGGTGTAAGTGGATTAAAACCATAAACGAGCTGAAAAGGAGAAAACGAAGTAGTAGAATGCACGACATGGTTATAAGCAAACTCTACATGAGGCAAGCAATCCTCCCACGACTTAAGGTTCTTTTTAACTACGGTTCGCAAAAGGGTTCCTAAAGTCCTATTAACCACCTCGGTTTGTCCATCGGTTTGCGGATGACAAGTAGTAGAAAAACAAAGTTTGGTTCCTAGTTTATACCATAGGGTCTTCCAAAAATAACTCAAAAACTTTGTATCCCTATCGGACACTATAGTCCTAGGCATTCCATGCAAACGAACGATCTCTCTAAAGAACAAGTCGACAATATTAGATGCATCATCGGTCTTATGGCAAGGTATGATATGGGCCATTTTAGAAAACCTATCGACCATAACAAAGACCAAGTCACTTCTTTTCCTAGTCCTAGGCAAACCTAACACAAAGTCCATCGATAGGTCGGTCCAAGGTGCACTAGGAATCGGCAAAGGAGTGTACATACCTTGGCTTTGGCTTTTGGACTTGGATAACTTACATGTGGTGCATCGGCTGCAAATCCTTTCCACATAACGCTTCATGTGCGGCCAAAAGAAATGATCTTGCACAATAGAAAGAGTCTTGGCCACGCCAAAATGTCCCATCAAGCCTCCACCGTGTGCTTCCCTAACAAGAAGATCTCGCAAAGAAGAGTTAGGAATGCAAAGACGGTACTCATAAAATAAGAAACCATCACTCCTAAAGTATTTTTCCGAAGCAAACTTTTCACAAGATAGAAATACTTACTGGAAATCAGAATCGGATACGTAAGCTCCTTTGATCATCTCAAATCCGAGTATCTTGACATCAAGAGTCGAGATCAAAGTGTATCTCCGAGATAGAGCATCGGCCACCACGTTCTCTTTGCCTTGCTTGCATTGGATCACGTATGGAAATGTTTCCACGAATTCCATCCACCGAGCATGCCTCTTGTTTAGCTTGTGCTGGCTCTTCAAATGTTTGAGGGATTGATGATCGGTGTGGATCACAAACTCTTTTGGCCAAAGGTAGTGTTGCCAAGTCTGGAGTGCACGGACTAAGGCGTAGAGCTCTTTGTCGTAGGTTGGGTAATTGAGAGTAGCTCCACCGAGTTTCTCACTGAAGAAAGCGATTGGTTTTTCCTTTTGCATCAACACGGCTCCAATACCTACACCAGAAGCATCGCATTCAATTTCAAACGTTTTTAAGAAATCGGGTAAAACAAGAAGAGGGGCGTGAGTAAGCTTGTGTTTTAGAAGCTGGAAAGCATCCTCTTGTGCTTGTTCCCACTTGAAGCCCATGTCCTTCTTAATGACTTCGGTTAGTGGTGCGGCTATGGTGCTGAAGTCCCGGAAAATTCGTCGGTAAAAACCGGCTAAACCGTGAAAGCTACGAACTTCTCCAACCGTCTTAGGACTCGGCCAATCTCGGATCGCCTTGATCTTTTCCTCATCGACCTGTATATATGCCCTGTGAACTCACCACAAAACCTAAAAAGACCACGTTATCTGAACAAAAAGAACACTTCTTCAAATTACCAAAAATATGTTCTTTCCTAAGCACATCTAGAACCTTCCGCAAATGATCTACGTGTTCGTCTAAGGTCTTGCTGTAAATCAATATGTCATCGAAATACACAGCAACAAAGACACCTATAAACGACCTAAGAACATGATTCATTAAGCGCATGAAAGTACTTGGTGCATTAGTAAGACCAAATGGCATAACAAGCCACTCGTACAAACCGTGTTTGGTTTTGAAATCGGTTTTCCACTCATCACCTTCCTTCATCCGGATTTGGTGATAACCACTTTTCAATTCAACTTTTGAGAATATACTAGACCCATGTAGCTCGTCTAACATGTCATCTAGCCTAGGAATGGGATGGCGATACTTTACCGTGATATTATTGATGGCTCGACAATCAACGCACATCCGCCAAGTGCCGTCCTTCTTAGGTACTAGCAAAATAGGAACCGCGCATGGACTCATGCTTTCCCGGATATGACCTTTCTCCATAAGTTCACCAACTTGTCTTTGGAGCTCCTTGGTCTCAACCGGATTGGTTCTATAAGCGGGCCGGTTCGGAGTGTGGCTCCGGGAACAAAATCAATCTGATGCTCGATCCCGCAGATCGGTGGTAAGCCGTTTGGGCTTTCTTCCGGAAAGACATCAGAATATTCCTGCAAAAGAGAAGACACACTGCTCAGAATATCCGGCTCGGAGTTAGTCATGCTTGTGAGAGCATCCTTAAAAACAAGTAAGACAAACGGTTGCCTAGTGACGAGAGCGTGTTTAATCTCACTCGGTCTCACAAAAAGAGATTCATTCCTCACGGGTTTACTCTTAAAGGCCTTTGTCTTGGCTTTTCTCAAACTCTCACTCTCAGATTTAGTAGATAAAGTGTTTGGGGGCTCACAATGCTTTTACCTCGGTTTTGCTCAAATTTGAGCTGGTCTAGGTACACCTCCTACGGAGACAAAGGTTCAAGAGTGATCTTCCGTCCCTTATGCTCAAAGAAATGCTTGTTAGTGTACCCATCATGGACTGCCCTCCGGTCGTATTGCCATGGCCATCCAAGTAGGACGTGGCCGGCTTCCATGGGTAACACATCACATACGATCTCATCCTCATATCGGCCAATAGACAAAGGTACCGAAACTTGATGTGTAACCTTGAGTTGTTTTTGGTTACTCAACCACCTAAGACTGTAGGGCCGTGGATGTTTCATCATTTCCAAGTTCAGTTTGTCCACCAGAGTCGTAATAGCAACATTAGTACAACTACCTCCATCGATAATAAGACTGCATACCTTGCTTTTCACATCACATTGGGTATGGAGGTATGGAACAAGTTCTCCCGCTGCTCATCCTTTACGACCTGCTCTTGAGAAAGAAGAACACGCCTAGCTACAAGTAGATCTCCCTTAGCCGCATGCTCATCATCATCATCATCGTTATAGATAGGTGCGGAATCAAATTCCTTCTCATCATCGGTCACGATCTCGCCATTGTCCAAAATTATCATGACGCGTTGATTTGGACACTTGTTGGCATAATGACCCTTTCCCCTACACTTGAAACACTCAATGTCACGATTACGGACAGTAGAAGTAGCCTCGGCCTTACCCTTGTAGTCATGCCTGGATGAACTCGGTTTGAAATCCGGCTTGGGCTTGGAATCGGTACGGGTCGGGTAGCTTGATTTCTCTCCTTTGGCATAGTTCGGTTTAGATGTAAAAGGTTGTCGTGTGACACCTTTCCTCTTAAGCTGTTGCTCCACTAAGATAGCTTTATGCAACATCTCCTCCACGGTTTCATAAGATTGCATTTCCATCCGATCTTGCAAATCACGATTCATTCCGCTTAGGAATCTAGCCATCGTCGCATCACCAGGCTCGTTTATATCAGCTTTGAGCATGAGTTTTTCCATCTCATGGAAGTAGTCCTCAACACCCTTACTACCTTGTGATAGCCTTCGCAACTTTTGGTGTTTCGCGGTGGTAATGGATCGGCACGAACCACTTTCTCATCAACATAGACATCTCGTCCCATGTATCTACGGGGTTCTCTCTTTGTCGCCTCCTATGAGTCACCAATTGATACCACCAATCAATAGCATAATTATGGAACTCAATAGCGGCTAACCTGACTTTCTTTTGCTCGGAAAAGTTTGGGCAATCAAAGACCAAATCGATCTTCTTTTCCCATTCAAGGAAAGCATCGGGGTCGTTCGTCCCGTAGAACGGGGGAATCCGAAGTTTCAATCCGCCGAGATCATTATCGTTTCGTCCTCGGGGTGGTTGACGTCTAGCTTGGTTTCCACCGGATGAGTATCCTTGATCGTAGACGGGCTATCATGTTGCTCGTCTTGCCGTGATCGGGCTCTCCTTCTTCTAGGCGGCATACGATTACTACCTTGGCCAACGCTTTGTTCGGACCTTCGATCCTCGTCCCGATTAACTCCTTGGTTAACGCCGGCACCGTGATTTCTTTTCTCACTCCTTGGCGTCCTCACCTCGAGAGCGATCATGCGATCCCTCATCTCATTTAACAATTGAGTTATGTCATCCACTTTGCGATTCATCGCGTCATCTCTTTCCCTTCTTTTCCGTGAAGTAGCGGTTTCACTTTCCTCAGACATTGTTCCTCGCAAAAAGAAATAATCATGTTAGTAAACAATCTCACAAGTTTTTCCCTCGGTTGTTTCACTCAACTCTCGAAATGTACTCACACACACACTAGAATTTCTCCTCGATTCTTAAGGAACTAAATCGAAAAACTCGATATTAGAACAAACAACCAAATTGATCAATCAAGTGTAATAAAACAAGATAGATAGAGAAGAATTTCACAACCAATGGTTTTTTTTTTCTTTTTTGATTACTATTTTTTTTTTTGATTTTGGTTTAATACAAAAGATAGATAGAAAAAGAAGAAGAATATAAAGAGATAGAAAATGGATAGATGTTACCGATAATCAAGAGCGTGGCTTTGATACCACTTGATACGTTTTCCCTAAGATTTGCACACTCGATATCGGTAGAAGTTGGCGGAATGAATGGCTGCGTCGAGAGCTATGAACGGCACTCGGTAAACCAGGTTTTGATCCGTTGGCTAACCACCTAAGGATCGGTTGTGACTCGTTGGCTAACCACCAAAAAATCGGGGTGATCTAAAGGCTAACCACCTAGAGACCGGTTTGTTTTCGTTGGCTAACCACGAAAGAAAACGAGTGAAGTCGTTGGCTAACCACCAAGGAATTCGAAAGTTCCAAAGGAACAAAAGAGAGAATTCTCTAAAATATTTGTTTGATAAAAGATGAATGAATTCTCAAAGAGATACATGAGTTTATATAGAAAAGCAAGATAAGTAGTCAAAGAGACTATTCTCAAAATGAAAGATAATGTGAGGAAAACAAGGCCTCGAAAATGAAAAGAAAGACTAAGAATTTTGACTAAAAGTTTGAATAACTCTTGGGTTGCTTTGACTAGTCTCCCTCGAAAATAATCCCTCAGAAAATCCCTCGGAAAAGTCCCTCAGAAAGTCTCTCGGAAGAGTCCCTCGGAAAATCCCTCAGAAAAGTTCCTCAGAATTCAACTTGCGATTGGACCGAAAACGTAAGTGCAAGCCGTTGCCTCGTTAAAACCTCCACTCGGAAAACTCATTGGGATCAAACCGAGTACAGGAAAAAGAGTACAACAACTTACACTTGCGGCCAATCCTCAAGAAGAATCCTCGAACGATAAAAAGGTTAGGACGAAGTGTGTAAGCTGATCCTCGTTGATCAGAACTTCATTTAGCAAACTCCGAACAGTTTCGGCTAGTTTCTTAGACTTGGACCGCGTCATAGGACCTTCGGGAACGACCAAAGCTGTCTCCGGAACCTCATCCAAAGCATGCGTATCCATGATCATATCAATATCACAATCGTACGCGCGGCAAGAGACGGAAACTATGATATTCTCATATTTTGCATCTCTTAACATGCATTCTTGTTATTGTTTTGTGTCTCATACATGTGTCTTGCATTGTTTTTATAGTATTTTGGTCTTTATTAGAGTATTAGGTATTTGCATTAGGTCCTAGTGAGTTTTGCATGCATTTGGAGTGTTTTTAGGTGTTTTGGACACGGTTGATGATGTTTGGGGTTATGGAGCATAAGAGAAGGAAGAGTCCATCCAGAGTGTCCGAAAGAACGGTTCAGAAAAAGCATTTCTAGTCCGATTCAGCCTCAACAGGCTGCATGGCATATGTAGCGGAATGAGTTAGCTGTCAACCGAAGTTGGATTCAGGCCATTCGGACATGTGCTTCGAGAGATATGGCCAATTTTCTAAGGAGTCTCTGTCTGGCCGCGAAACCATACCGGGCCAATTGGAGCCGGTGTCACCGTCAGGTGTTGAACCTCAGCATGGACAGGAGATATGCCTGCCCAGTTACACCCGGTACTGCCGACCGGTACTGCTCCTTTCCTCGACCAGGGGAAATACCGGCCACTTGTGCCGCCCCAATCTCGCCCGGCGTGGAAGCTCTCGCCGAAGCCAGCCGAAGTGTCTGACAGACCATGCTGAACGAAGAATCTACGCTCGGATTTAGCACCTAAATCCTTCATAGAAGTTGTAGGTGATTGAATTAGCTTTCCAACGCGAGTATATTCATGTCATTCCAATAAGGGGTTCAGGAGATACGGGTGTGTTATTGAAGACATATCACTGTCAGAAAATGCAGAGGCCGTCCAAAACAGCTGAAATATCATGTCGGATGGTACACTTTCGATGCCCAGGTTAATCTGAGGTCTTGATGAAAGTCATTGAAAATCGATCTGACTTTCGTTTAGTGGTGGTTTCATGTCATTTAGATCAGCCGTTCAAGAGATATGGTAAATATAGCAAGGACACGTCTGTTTGGCATCCAAACGAGTTCTTCTCCAAATACGACATCTGAAAGATCAACCCAGACGAAGGGTTTACACTCCGATTCAGCTTCTGCGTTCTTCATAGAAGTTGTATCCCAGTGAGTTAGCTATCCACGGGAGGTGGTTTGAGACCATTCGGAAATGTATTCCAGGAGATATCGCGGTTTTACCAACTGGTGCTCTTCTCACCTCGACCCACTTTCAACCGGGTTGACCCGGTCCGCCCAGCTTCCTATGAATTGAAAAAGGACCCAAATTTCATTCTAAGTCTTTTTCCCTAATTTTCCTAAGGCAAAAACCTCTCTTTTATTTTGTTCTTGGATTTTTGTAAGAGACCTTTTGATTTTAATGCAGTCTTGAGTTTAATTCTTCTTAATCTATCTAATCTTTCTTTCATTTTAATCTTCCTAATCTCTAATCATGGATTCAATCATCTTCCTTATGGGATTTAAAGGTTTCACCATGATTAGTGAGTAGGTTCTTTTAGGGCTCATGGATGAGGTTGATTAGGGGTTTTCTTGTTTAATCTATGATGTCTAGTGATTAAATTACATGTTTCATCTCTTATTTATGGTTCATAATGCTAGATTAGGCTTGAGAAAGCTAATCTAGAACATAGGGCATTTCATGCACACAAGGTGTTCGATGAAATGCCCCAAGAACTAAATAAGAGATTTTACTTGCTTAACCTATGAGAGTTAGCCCTGGGCATCAATACTCGTTACCCGCCCGACCCGCTCGACCCGTCCCGTACTCGGCCCGTAAAACCGGGTATCCGACTCGTTCAAGCCAAGTATCAAGCCGAGTTAACCAACTAGTCCAAGGCGAAAATTTTTTTTGACTACTTGTCCCGTTACCCGGCTTGTTCCCGTTACCCGGCTTGTTCCCCGTTACCCGGTTTGCTACTTGTACCCAAGACAAGACAAGTAATAGAAAAAACAAGGCAAGTAATGGAAAACAAGACAAGTAATGGAAAAAGCAAGGCAAGTAATGGAAAAAACAAGACAAGTAATGGGAAAAACAAGGCAAGTAATGGAAAACAAGGCAAGTAATGGAAAAAACAAGGCAAGTAATGTAATTACTTGTTGAGCGGGGACCCGTACTTGCAAGTACGGGTACGGGTCAAGGTACCCGCAAGTATCAAAAATCTGGGCGGGTACCTTGATTCAGCGGGTACCCGTTTTAGCGGGTCCAAGTACGGGTCAATATTTTCATTACCCGTACGGGGCGGGTCAAGTAGCAAGTCGGCCAAAATAAGCGGGTACCCGCCCCGTGCCCAGGCCTAATGAGAGTAGTTGTTTAAGGAGTATTATGGCCATATGAACATGTAATTAATGCTTAGTAATCAACTTTTCACAAATGAGAGTTTGTTCTTGATTAGTTGATTAGCAAAGTGATTAATGCCATGAGAATGGATTAGTCTTGTTTAAGTATTCCAGGCTAAGGAAAACATGTTTGATTGTTTGTTTAGGCTTCATAGGTTAATCATAGAACTCCCCAAAGTCTATAACCTCATCCAAGAGTTTACCTTTATTAATTTGTTAATCTCAATTAAGCTATTTAGTCTTGTTTGCTTGTTTACTTGTTCAAATTGAATTAGGTTGCTAGAACTTAAATTAAAACCACTTGTTTGCTTAGCTTATATAGTTTCTTGGATTTCTAGTGTGTTAGCCTCTCACCTCCTTGGTTCGATATCTTAAATACCACAATGACATGAGTGGGATTTGAGTAATTGATTAGTAAAAATCTTAGTATCAATTTGGCGCCGTTGCCAGGGAGGTTTATCGTTAGCCATTAGGATTTAGATTCTTAATAAGACTAGGCTTTTGTTTACACTATGTTAATGCATATAGCTAAGTGCATGCATCTTGTGGACATGATGAATTTTCTTTTAGTTATTGTTACTAACGTGTCTTCCTTAGTTCTATTGTGCTTTCAAAGGTACCAAAATCAAAAGAAGAGAAATGGGAAGACAAGATCAATTGGTCAATCGAAAACACATTCCTGAAGTTCTACAACCTCAAGAGATGCCACAACTTCAAGAAATACCACGACCTAAAATGTCGGCATCAAGTCCGACCCAAGATCAAAGGGACAAGCCAACGGTTGGAAGCTATGACACTCCTTGTTGTCGTGGATTGAAGTATGGAATCCACCCTCCTACAATTGAAGCCAAGGCATATGAGATCAAGACAAGCTTTGTTAGGTTGATTCAAGAGTCTAGATTCTTGGGGACAAAGGTTGAAAACCCTTATGATCACTTGGATTCCTTTGATAAGTTGTGTGACACGTTTAGAACCGGAGGAGTGCCCCATGATAGCATCAAGCTCATCTTGTTCTCGTTTTCTCTTGGAGGAAAAGCAAGCCAATGGGAGAGAACATTGCCATCTCACTTGGTAAACTCTTGGGATGATTGCAAGGAGATTTTCCTCAACAAGTTCTACTCCACGCAAAGAACGGTCCAAGCTAGAAGGGACATCTCGAATTTCAAGCAAGGCATGCATGAAAGTTTTCATGAGGCATGGGGAAGACTTAAAGGATATACTCGAGATTGTCCCCATCACGGGTTCAAGAAGGAAGCCATCCTTAGCATCTTCTATTTGGGAGTTGACCAAGAGCACAAATGGACCTTAGATGCGGCTAGCAATGGGCGTTTTACAAACCTCACCATGGAACAAGGAGAGCTACTAGTGGAGAACTTTTCCCAAAGCGGAGAGAACTATGGAGAGGACTACTATAGGTCTCCACTAAGGAGTGGAAGGCACGAAGACCAAGGTAGAGAGGAGATGAAAGCTCTACATGAAAAAATGGACAAGCAACTTACCATGATTGAGATTCAATCTACACTTATAGACAAGCTTCTCATTGCTACTAAAAGGTCGGTTCATTTTGTTAAAGACTTCAATGACAACCAAAGGTGTGCCCCTCGAAACCATGCTCCTCTTATTCCTCCACAACGTTTTGCAAAATGTTTGGTTCCTGATAAGCTCAAATTAATAACCTAAAAGTACTAAAGCTTTGTCGATTGTAATACTTAGGGATCGAATCCACAGAGACTCAAGAAATCACATAATAGATTGTATAGATGAGAATTAAGCTAAGTGATCAATATAATTGAAAGCAAATACGTAAATTAAACAAGTTGTAATTCGATTGGAAAGAAAATAGGTTCAGGGTATTTTTCAGGAAATCAATGAATGCAAATAAACTAACTAATCAGGGTTCAGGTTACGCACGATTCTTGAAATCAAATCAATAAAGTATAATTAACCAACTGTCGTTGCGAGAATTATCTAAATCTAAATCCTAGAATTCCAAATCTCTTTGCGAATCCTAAAGTCTAAACCAGCTTTTAGTTCAAGTTTGATTTGTTCACAAAACAACTAAACCAAATCTCTTTGTGAATAGTTATTTTGCTCACCCTAAGTTCTATCAGGTTTCTCAATTTCACTCTCGTGCCTAATCGATTAACCTAAGATCTAAGTTCCAGGTGATCAATTTAGAATTAGCTTTGAGAACAACCTAAGGTGAAGAACTAATTCAGATTATGAACCCTAAACAACTAATCAACATAGCATTCAAAGAAATCCCTTGTGAGAACCCTAAACCGAACAGGAGATCTACCTAGACATGGATATTGAAACAATAAACATGACTGAATGAATACTTGAATAAATAATAAAGAAGAGAGTAAAACAAGGGTTTGAAATCTTCTCTCGGACGAACATAGTTTCAGACTTGTCTCCCTCATGAAGCTCTCTCACAAAACCAAAGTAGAATAATGTCTGTATGAAGTGTTATGGCCAAAGTGGCTGAAAAACCTAATAAATAACCTAAAACACGTTCTGGGGCTTTTGTAAATAATAAAGTCTTCTGGGCCAATTTGCAGTTTCTCAAATCTTCGAATAAGTCGCGATCCTTCTGTTTCTTCGACGGGTATCAATCGATACCATAAGTGTATCGATCGATACTCAGGCATCAAATCGGTGTCTCAGCTGCAGGATCTCTGCTTGGCTCCAAAAAGCTCCAAAAAGCTTCAATATCTCCAATAATGCTCCAAACGTACATAAAACCTGAAAAGACTCTAAAAGACTCCAAAATACTAGAAAGAATGTATAAAAAGGACTTATATCATAGCCTAAAATGGGTAAAAACCATGATATATCAACTCCCCCAGACTTAGCCTTTGCTTGCCCTCAAGCAAAACAGAAAGCTAAACAAGATAAAGATGTTTGAAAACACGGAGACTCACCTGTTCTTGAACCATCGCAATAACCCTTTTCCTTAGTGCTCCACATATCACGTACCCAGTTCCAGATCTAACCACCATGTATTTCTCCGTAGACAATCATAGCTTCCCAGACTCCACACATTATCTCACAGCATTATCCAATAAAGCCCCCATCGCCAGTTTCATCGCTGTGATTAATGCCAAAAATCTTCTAGACTATTTCCCCTACAATATCATGACAAAAGAACCACACAATTTTCACACTTCTTGGTATTGTTTCCTCTCCCCCAGACTTATTTCTCATCATGTTTTCTCGCATATACTTATTAAAGGTAATGCGAGTATTGATGATGTTTGCCACCGAATCCCCGGTTCTTCCCTTAAAAGTATTCAAAGGTGTAGGCGAATAATGGCATTACAGGAAATTTTCCTAACCTCGCTTCCACCTTTGTGTGATCATTCCTTCTGAGATAGAATAATGGGATCGCTGGAAATTTTCCTAACCCTCTACTCAGAAGAAAATCATTTCATCTTTTAATTCATCTTATTAATTAACTTGTAACAGGGGAGAGATATACCATTACTCTAAACACATGGGTTCATTTGTCATATATGAATGAGGAATCAAGCTCAATGGACATCAAACACATCGATGAAGTGCAAAAATTTGGCTAAGGCTTCAATGGACTCTACTGGAAACATGGGTGTCTTCTAGTTAACTGGTCAGCTTTTGGATTTTTCATTAGTACGATCTAGAATTGACTCTGTAACAATGGTCACTCAAAAGCAAGGCCATCACAATAGATTCAAGAAAAAGATCACAGTCTCCAACAAATTTTGACTCAATAAAACAAATTTTGACTCAAAAACGACTGACTCTAAGAAAAATAAACACAATGTCAGCAACTACCTCCCCCAGACTTGAACAACACTATCCCCAGTGTTATCTAACCTAAGGTTGGTGAAAGAAACAAAAGAACAGAGTAGGATTGTGAAGAAAAAGAAGTTACCGATCTGGGACAGGTGTATCGACCGACACACGGCCTGGTATCGATCGATACCAGGCGTAAGTCGATACAATGAACTCTTCTCAACGACAAGTGACAAGATATTGCTCGTAATTTGTGATGAAGGATCCGAAAGTGGTATGGTAAGCACTGTTAGATCACTCAAACACAAGTTAAAAGCAACAAGATATCATAATGCATAATCTAACAAAGTTCAAAATCAAAACAAGTTGACAAAACAAACTCAAAAATTCAAAAGAAAAAGAAAAAGAAAAGAAAAATAAAAGTGAACCAGATAGAACAGAGGACTAATCCTCATCAGAATCATCATCTCCAGCGGTGTGAGATGGTCCTTCTCCAGATGGTGAGCGTGGGCGAGATAGTGCGATGCAACCGCACCGAGAAAGAGTCGCGATGGCATTCTATATACTCTGGAAACTCTCGACCACAAACCTCTGAAAGGTGTCTGTATCCATAGGAGTCGCAGGTGGTGGAGGAAAAGTACTCGCAGAAGATGGAGGATGGCGCACTCGTCGAGATCGACCTACAGCAAGGTCAGTTACTGGCTCATCCTCAGCAGCACCAGGTGCTCTAGTAGCTGGTGCACGACGTCGAGTAACAGGCGCAGCTATCAACATATCCTGAGTGTGCTAAAAACGTAGCAACTGTGGAGTGTCACCAATGTCCGTCAGCCCTCGGTTGGGGAGCTAAACCAGAAAATCTCCATATGCGGTAGAGAAGTACCAACGTCGCAGAGGCTTCAGCCACTTAGGTTCTGCAAATGCTGCTCATCCATGAGAACGCGTGTAGTGGAGATGGAGCAGCTCGCAGTCCTGATCCCAAAGTGCTGGAAGATAGGGGTGAGAAGACTCCCAACAGACTCGGTCTTCCTAGATGTACCCCTCGTACTCTTGCCTATAAAAGGCTTGGTCTTCAAGGAGACCAAGTGATGTGCAAAGACAGCCCCCATGTTGACCTCTGTAAGCTCAGGCCACTCGTAATCCTCGCCCGGAATGATGTCTCTAATAGCCATGGCCAGCACCAGAAGCTCAGACACTCTCATCTTGTTTGGCTCCATTTTGCACACAAAGGTGTTACTCAGAATCCTAACCAAACAACGCAGGACTGGGTGGCGCACATCCATATGAGTGGATGTCCTAGAATGATAGGCACCAGTCCCAAAGTTCGCCCAGAAGGTATGCACGTCAGGGTGTGAAACAGGAAGAGCAACTCTCCTAAAGGCTCTCTGAAAGCCATAGATGTCACAAAGATCAGAGAGCGGCAACCTGTACCTCACACCGCGAATCATGAAGGTCAAGGTACCCTCCTGTGTATCTCTGAGAACCTCATCCCTGTAGTAGACGCGGACTGTCGCCATGAACTGACGAACCAAGTCGGGGAATAGGTCGTACTGCTGTGTGGCAATAGTGCCCAGACCAATCCTCCCAAGCAAACACTGGAGCTCACCGTCTAGGCCCAAACGATGCATCGTGACTCCATCAACGAAACGAGTGGGCTGCACATCAATGCCTAGCCACCCGTTGTAGTGCAACATATCATAATCATCCCAGTCTTCTGAGATAGGCCTGTAGATGCAGGTTGTACTCTCAACGATCTCCCTATATGTGCCCTCCCAAAGTCTGCTGCAAGGAATCCTGGCCTTCTCATTCCGCTTAGGCCAAGGAGCTCGACATGTGGCATTAGGAGCCACAGGATCAGCAGGAGCAGCGGGTGGTTGTGATGGCGGTGTCACTGATGGTGGGGATATATCATGGTTTTTACCCCTTTTAGGCCATGATATAAGTCCGTTTTATAGAGTCTTTCTAGTGTTTTCGTAGTCTTTTAGAGTATTTTACAGGTTTTAGCACGTTTGGAGCATAATTGGAGATATTGGAGCTTTCTGGAGCATTTTGGAGCAAAGCAAACGTTCGTGTAGCTGAGTACCCGATTTGAAGCCTCAGTGTCGACCGATACTAGTCAGTATCGGTCGATACTCACTGCAGCAGACACGAGTCGAGACTTTTCTAAGAGTTGAAGAATTACAATTTGGTCCAGAAGACTTTAATAATTACAAAAAGCCCCAGAACGTGTTTTAGCATTATAATTAGGTTTTTCAGCAACTTTGATGGCTATGCTTTATTCTACGCTTGATTTTACTTTGGTTTTTGGAGAGACAACTCTGAACTCCTGTTTTTATTGATTTCTTGGATGATCTATTCAATCATGTTGTTTTCATTCTCCATGTCTGAGTAGATCCACTTTAGGTTCAGGGTTCTCATAAGAGTTTTCTCTGAATGCTAGTTTGATTAATTATTAGGATTCACCATCTGAATTAATTCTTCGCCTTAGGTTGTGTTCAAAGCTTGTTATAGATTAGCTACCTATAACTTAGATCTTAGGATAATTGATTAGGCCCGACAGTGCGATTAATTACCTGATAGAACTTAGGGTGAGCAAAATAACTATTCGCAAAGATATTTGGTTTAGTTGTTTTGTGAACAAATCAAACTTGAACTAAAAGCTGGTTTAGACTTTAGGATTCGCAAAGAGATTTGGAATTCTAGGATTTAGACTTAGATAATTCTCGCAACGACAGTTGGTTAATTATACCTTAGGCGTCTCGTTTTATAGTAGAACCATAATTGAAACGTTATGGAAGTGTTAGGCGGTATACTCTCCCGCGACACTTAGAAAATTTTCCCCCAAAATCACTTAGAACAGACCATTCGTGCAAAACAAAACAGATCTAAACATCTTTGTTTCATATCGAAATCTCAATTCCCCACTCCAATCCTCACTCTCCCTCGCGAATCCTCACTCTCCCTCGCGAATCCTCACTCTCCCTCGCGAATCCTCACTCTCCCTCTCGAATCATCACTCTCCCTCTCGAATCCTCACTCTCCATCTCGAAATCTCAATTCCCCAACCCGAAATCCTATGTTACTGTTTTCCAGGTAGCTTTCAGGGTGCGAGTGAGTGAAAAGTATGTCCAATTTATTGGGTTTTTGTTTCAATTTGTGTTTTTGATCCACTGTTTCTCTAGTTGCAATCGATTTAGGGCTTAGCATCTCCAAGTCTAAGTGTTGTATATCTTTTATAAGTGTTTTTTTCTAACTGTAATCGATGCTTCCATTTTTTTGCAGAGAGCTTTGGGTTTGCAGTCAACAAATACGAACACAAATTAAGCAGGTGATTCATTAGTTCTGTGACTCACTTCTTCTCATATTCTCTGTGTTGAATGGTATGGTGTTTGCGTGTCCGTTCAGTACAAGAAATTTCTTAACTGAGTTCTTCTCATATTCTCTATGTTGAATGGTATTTTGAAAACACCCTAATGTAAATGGTAGCTAACAAGTCTCACAATTTACTTCACTGTTGTTGTTGTTTGCAGTTAGCTATGGCATTGATATGGATTGGCTTTGCAGTGTGATTTTTAAGTTGCCTAATTGTTTTGGGTATCACGATTCTTTTGTTGATGATCTTTGTTTTGCACCTGTAGTATAGTTTTAAGTCTCTTTGAGATTGAGATTGGTACCTAGCTAGTCTCACCTCTAAAATAGCTTAATAAGCTTTGCATTGTGAAGTTACATAATATGATTTCTCACCACCTGCATAATAAACTTTTTCTTTGCATTGTGAATTAATTGTATGCACATTTGCTTGGAGCTGTTGTAAAATGGATAAAGCTTCGCATTTCACTTCTCATTTATTATGACTGCTATGATTGCGATCGTTTAATGACAATGAACCGATGATGGTATTCCCATGAACTGTTTCACTATGATCTTTGTTTGCCTTTTGGACCAGTAAAAAAAAGGAGGACATAATGGAAGAAAGGAAAGAGATCATTTGCGGACTACCGGCGTATGGAATCGTACCACACTTCCTCCAACAGGCACGACAAGAATCTCAAGTTGATACAGGAAGTGATGTGGAGGAGATCACGCAACTAGAGTATAGACGCTCTCTCGCTCACCGTGGATACATGATACGGGCTGAGGAAGACGATGAAGACATTGAATCTGATTTCCGAAGAATTATTCCACACCTCAGAAAGGAAGAACAAAAGCTCACAAACCAACTCAACTCAGCTTCAATGAAACGATCAAAACAAGAACAAGGAGAATCCTCAAGAGGCAAGGGTCGTCGTCGAGACTAAGGAGCATAAGCTATGTATTTTGTAATGTGTAAAAAGACTAGTTGTTTTTAATGGGAATCTATGTATTTAGTTTAAACTATGTATTTTGTAATGTGTTTGATAATATGAATAAGAAGAAAACGACCAAAACTATGAACTATGTATTTTGTAAGAGTGGCTTTAGATGTGTTCTTATTTTTAACTTAAAGGGGCTTATCAGCATATATCTTTGAATTCGTTGGAGTTTTGATCACGTCTTTTACATTAGAAAGAATGAGTTGATTTCTGGCTTGCAGTTGATGAGATTTGTGTGTCAAAACAATTTTGGGAAAATTTGTGGAACCCGCGACACTTAGTCTCAGAACCCGCGACACTTAGCCAAAATTTGGGGAAATTTTTTCCCTCTTCCTTCTTCCCTCTTCCCTCTTCCCTCTTCCCTCTTGCCCCTTTGGCTCCAATTTCCCGACACTTAACCCGGAACACGAAAATCTACTGTGATTTTCAGAAAATCCCAAACTCTCTTTTTCTTCCTTTGGTGATCATTTCCCATCGATTCGAAGCTTCGTTGTTCAATCAAAAAGGTTTGTTAGCATTCAATCAGAGAAACAAGAGTCTTAGCAAGAATTGATTTTAGACACATCGATTTTGAGGTTTAGACACATCGATTTTGAGGTTTAGACACATCGATTTTGGGTTTTCATTCTGAGTTTCTGTTTGAGTTTTGATTTTTGTTTCTGTTTGAGTTTTGATGCATGTTGGGTTCTGTAGATTTATGTTATGATTTTTTTATTAAGATTGAGTTTGAGATTCATTATGTTTATTCATCAGTTTCAGAAATGGGAAAGCCAATACGACGAGGAGAAGTTGTAATCCGTCGTAGTAAACGTAATCAAGGCTTGGAGGCCACACCTGCAATAACACTAAAGGTGATTAAGAGAAGAACTGGTAGGAAAAAGACAGTGGTTGCTCAACCTGATGATGTAGAAGATGCTGTGGAAGAAGATGCTGTGGAAGAAGATGATGTGGAAGAAGATGCTGTGGAAGAAGATGTTGTGGAAGAAGATGTTGACGCTGAAGTTAATGAAGTTAATGAAGATGATGAGGATGAGGCTGAGAAAGTAATGGCTGAAGATGAAGTTGCTGAGAAAGAAATTTCTCAGAAAGAAGTTACTGAGAACCAAGGGTCTCAGCAAGAACAAGATGGACAGGAACATAATGAGAATGAAGAAGAAGCTGTCAATATGGAACAAGATGGAGTTAGCAATGCTAACACTGATGATGTAGTGAAAGAAAAAAAGAAAAGAGGACCAACAAAGATGCGTAAAGTGGCTGAAAATCCTCATGAAAAGGTTGTGGTTACATTCACTGACTTTGGTGATCATGTTGGACCTGGTTCAGTAACACTATCATCTTTTCTTGGTCCTCTTGTGAGGGAACACGTTCCGGTAACACTTACTGATTGGAGAAAACTTGATGCAGTGACAAGAGACACAATGTGGGAGGAAATTCAGGTATATATACAACTAAGTTTTTTTTAATAACTATGAAATTATAAACATGTTTGACCTTTGCATATTTTGATGCATGGGAGGTTTAACGTGCAAGAAGAGTGGCAGAAAGCTGTTATTTTGAAGCAGTTGGGATGTTTGTGGAGGGCTGGGAAGTCAAGGCTAGTGACACAAATACGAGATGCGAAGAATGCTGCTGAGAGAATAGCTTTAAAACCCAGCAACATCCCATCCATTCAAATATGGAACTCTTGGGTTAGGAACAAGACTACCACAACTTTCAAGGTTAATTATCCATGTTTAATAAGTTACTTTCTTGTTTATAGGTCGTGTCTTATAGATTTAATCACACTCAAATTTATATTGTAGGAAATAAGTCACAAGTACAGAGAGCTGAGAAGAAATCAGATTCCTCACACCACCAGCCGCAAAGGAATGCTTCGATTAGCTGATGATATGGTAAAAAGAGTACTCAATCATCTATAATGTATGGTAGAATAAAATGGTACTCAAATATGTATGTATTTTATATAGAGAAAAAAGAGTAAAGACCCAAGTAAGGTAAGTAGGAGTAAGATATGGATTGCGTGACACACTCATTCTGATGGTAGACCTGTGAATCCTCAATTTGCTGAGACTATTGTAAGAATTCTGATACTTGTTATCTTGTGTATAATTAATGGATTATGTTCAATGAGTTATCTTGTGTATAAATGTTTGTATTAGGAACAAATACAGTGACTTGATAGTCAAATGGACTCTACATCAGCTTCTGATAATATAAGGGAAGATGCTGTGAGCAAGATTTTGGGAAAAGACAAACCTGGCCGAGTAAGGGGATTTGGCAGAGGGATTACGGCTACTAAGCTAGCATTTCTGAAATCTAGAGACACAAAGATTGTTGATTTGCAAAGTGAGATTGAAAATTTAAAGGCAATGGTCCGAGACTTGGCTGGAAAGAAGGTAAGTATTTTCATATGACACTTGGTCAACTATTCTTATGACATTTAATAATTCCTTTTCATTCTGTCAGAAAATTAATGGTGATACTGAAACATCTGAGAGTGTTTCTGATTTCAAAGAAGGCGTGAGAGTACAAATACTGGATTGGTTTGAGTCAGAAGATGTTGTTGTTGGTGAAGGAGAATTATGCTCTTGTGAACCGATGTACAAAATTGGTCGTATACCAATTGGTCCTAATGCAGTGGCTATTCTTGTTAAGTCTGCATTAACCTCAGAAACTTATCTCTGGAGGCCTACACCAGATGTGTCAACTCTTCAGGAAGCTGTGGGATGCAAAATAGCTTGGCCAATAGATAAATTGATTTTAGATAGGACTCCAAACTCTACTCCTGTTGTATCCAAGGTAAAGTTTTTCAATCTTGTTTTGTTTCCTTTTCATAACTCTAATCATTACCTTTTTCCATTTTAGGAAACCAATGTAGATGAAACTCGAAGATGCAATATATATGATTGGACTAATGAAGACGAGGAGGTTATTGCTGAAGGAATCATGTGCTCATCTAATTCAAAAGAGATGGTTAACAATATACCTCTAGGTCCAAATGTTGTTGTTATTGAAGTTGTGAAGGTGTTTAATAATGATGCTCATTTGTGGAGGCCAACTGCTGATATGTTTTTGATTGGTGATGCAATTAACGAGAAAATCGCATGGCCAGTCCTGAAGGTTGAACTCTTGCCTATAACCAGTACAGATGCAACACCAATTACAGTGGTATGTTATTGATATGAAGTTATTTTATTTGTTTGTCTGTTGTATTGATGTTGGAACTTGCTTATATTATCTTGTTTGAAATGTAGAGTCCAGTCACTAGCAATAGTTCCACCAAAAGTGCAAAGAAGAAGTGTATTCTTTTAGAATGCAACAACTCTGGACGCAAGGTAGCTGAAGGGAGAGTAACTTCAACTGATCCGAAAGATGTGTGCCACTTTGTACCCCTAGGTCCAAATGCAAGCAAGGTTTGGATTGAAGTGGCTAAGCTTGGTAATGCAAGTGTCTGGAGACCAAATTCAGAGATTGCATACATTTCTGATGCAATAGGTTCAACTGTGGCATGGCCAAATGACAAACTATTGTTCATTTGAAACTTAAGACATGGTTTGGTAGTCTAAGATGCTGGTCTGGTTTGGTAATAAACATATATGTGTATTTCCGGTTATGCTTCATGTTGAAATCAAACTTGTTGTATTTTTGTACTAATATAATATTATGTGATATATGTTTTATTTAAACCTTAAAACAAATTCGATAAATTATTTCAAATTATACCATAAAATACAAAATACTATTACAAAATACAAAAAAAGTTAGTGAATTTGATTTAGAGTTTAGGGTATAGGGTATATGGTATAGGGTTTGAAATATTTTTTAGTTTTACTGTTTCATATTAAGGTTTAGGGTTTAGGGCATAGGGTTTATAATTTACACTTGAAACATATTTTTACTATTTGTCTCTTAATAAATGAAAATAAAAATAATTACAAGAATTTCCGAATTTGATTTAGTATATACCACAATAGACTTAGTGTATAAGGTTTAAAGTTTGATTTAGTGTATAGCGTTTAGGTTTAGGGTTTCAATTAAAGTCTCTCGTTTTAGGATTTATAGTATTGGAGTATAATGTAAACGATTCACGTTTGAAACATATTTTCCAGATTCGTCAATTACAAAAAATATAAATCTTAAAATAAAATATTTTTTAGTTTTATTGTTTCATATTAAGGTTTAGGGTTTAGGGCATTGGAGTATAAGGGTTTATAATTTACACTTGAAACATATTTTGACTATTTGTCTCTTAATAAATGAAAATAAAAATAATTAGAAGAATTTCCGAATTTGATTTAGTGTATACCACAATAGACTTAGTGTATAAGGTTTAGAGTTTGATTTAGTGTATAGGGTTTAGGTTTAGGGTTTCAATTAGTGTATAAGGTTTAGGATTTATAGTATTGGAGTATAGTGTAAATAATTCACGTTTGAAACATATTTTCCAAATTATGAACTATGAACTATAAATTATAAATTATGAACTATAAATTTTAGATGGTAGATTTAAACATCAAAATTAAATTAAAAACTATATTACCAAATAAAAGCACCTGATTGGTTAATCCATATTCACAAGGATTCCACTTTTGTTTTAATCTCAACCATTGATAAAATTCAATCACACGGACATTAATCAACTTCTTCTTTTTCTCCTCTTCTCCTACTCTTCGTCTCCTTCGCCGTCGACCCACACTAAGCCTTCTCTCTCGTTCCCTCTTACGGTGGTTCATCTCGATCCATTCGTTTCTTATCGGCTGTTATTCAAACCACATTCTATTGGTTCGATTTATGTTTTCGAAAAATTTCAGATTAGACAAATCGTTTTCCTTCTCCCACGCATCATTCTTCGTTACACAAATATCACCACGAACAAAACGCACTCGAGCTCAATTGTTTTGAAATGGATAAGGCATGGATTTGGCTGCGAAGGTATGAACTCAAATCTCTCCATCAAACTTTTATTCGCCGATTAAACTTGTTAGGCTAACTTGTATTTTCCGATTTAACATGTAGGACTAGTCCTGAGTACTCAGAAGGAGCAACTAATTTCGTGAATTCATCAGCAAGAAGATTGGATAATCTGTCTGAAATGCTATGCCCATGTAGAGATTGCCGCAATTTATGCCATCAGTTATTAGATAAAATAGTTGAGCATCTAGTGATTAGGGGTATGGATAAGAAGTATAAGAGTTCTTGTTGGAGTATTCATGGTGAAAAAAGAGATGATACAAAAGACAATGCTCTTGAATCTGAAACTGAGGCATTTGATTTGTTGAAGACAGCATTTTGTATGGGTGAAGGTAGTCCAAGTCAGACGAATGACAATGGGGAAACAAATGATGATGATGACGAAACAGAATTTAGGAAAAAGTTAAGAGAAGCTGAAACTCCATTGTACTCTACTTGTATCAAATACACAAAGGTTGCAGCAATCATGGGACTTTACAGAATCAAAGTTAAGGGTGGTGTGTCTGAGAACTACTTTGATCAGCTGTTGGTTTTAATTCATGATATGCTACCTGAAGACAATGTTCTTCCAAAGAGTACAGAATCAATCAAAAAATTTCTGAAGATGTTTGGTTTCGGCTACGACAATATTCATGCTTGCAAGAATGATTGCATACTATATAGGAAGGAGTTTGAAAAGCTGGAAAGCTGTCCAAAATGCAAAGTTTCAAGATGGGAAAAGGATAAGCACGGTAATGAGATAAAGGTAGGGATTCCAGCAAAGATCCTTAGATATTTTCCAATCAAGGACAGATTTAGGAGGATGTTTAGATCAAAAAGGATGGCTGAAGATTTGCGTTGGCATTCTACCAATGCCACTGAAGTTGGTACAATGCGACATCCTGCTGATTCTCTATGTTGGGCACAAGTGAATGATAAATGGCCAGACTTTGCAGCTGAACCAAGGAATCTTAGACTTGGAATTTGTACAGATGGGATGAACCCTTTCTCCATGCAAAACACCAATTACAGCACATGGCCAGTGTTGTTAGTGAACTATAACACGCCTCCAACAATGTGTATGAAGGCTGAAAATATAATGTTGACTTTGTTGATCCCTGGTCCAACAGCTCCTAGTAATAACATAGATGTTTACTTAGCACCATTGATAGACGATTTACAAGATTTGTGGGCTGCGGGTATTGAAGTGTATGACTCATTTGTGAAGGAGAACTTCACACTTAGAGCCTTGCTGCTTTGGAATATCAGTGACTATCCAGCCTTAGGGATATTGTCTGGATGTAAAGTGAAGGGGAAACAAGCTTGCAATGTATGTGGAAAGGATACACCTTCTAGGTGGCTTAAGTTTAGCCGTAAGTATGTATACATGGGAAATAGAAAGAGACTACCGCCTGGCCATCCTTACAGATACAAAAAAGGTTGGTTTGACAACACTGTTGAGGATGGGAATGCCAATAGGATACCATCTGGTGCTGAAATATATGAGACACTAAAAGCGTTTACGAATGATTTTGGAAGACCTCTAGATAAGGAAAAAAAAAGAAAGAGAACAGATTTGAAATTGGATGAGATGGTTCAAGAAGAAGAGTGTGAAGAATCAAATGATCTATGGCGGTGGAAGAAGAGATCAATATTTTTCGAACTACCTTACTGGAAGGTAAAGTATAGTAACTGAACTATATTCTCAATTATGCTATGTATACGAATATGCCTAACAGTTTATTGTTTCTTGTGTTAGGATATGCATGTTCGTCACAATATTGATGTGATGCACGTAGAAAAGAATGTGTCGGATGCTATATTGTCTATCTTGATGCAAAGTGCCAAGTCAAAAGATGGGTTGAAAGTAAGAAAAGACTTAGAAGATATTGGAATCAGAAAACAATTGCACACATAGGTTAGGGGAAAGAAAACGTACTTACCTCCAGCAGCCTATTGGTTATCCAAGAAAGAGAAGACCATTTTTTGCCAAAGGTTATCTAAGTTTAGAGGTCCTGATGGTTATTGTGGTAATATTGCTAATAGTGTTTCAGTTAACCCTCCTAATATAGGTAGTTTGAAGTCGCATGATCATCATGTTCTAGTACATAACTTGTTACCAGCTGCGTTAAGAGGGTTGCTACATAAAGGACCTAGGATTGCCATAAACAGATTATGCAATTACTTCAACAGATTGTGTCAGCGTATCATTGACCCGGAGAAACTTATATCAATGGAGAATGAGTTTGTGGAAACAATGTGTCAACTGGAGCGGTTCTTCCCTCCATCCCTTTTTGATATCATGTTCCACCTTCCAATACATCTATCAAAAGAGGCACGTTTGGGAGGACCAGTACACTTCCGCTGGATGTATCCCTTCGAAAGGTTTGATGTACTCATTTGCTTCAATAGATGTATTTCCTGCAATGATGTTTGACTAATATTCATATTTCTTGACTGAGTTGTAGGTACATGAAAAAACTAAAGGCTTATGTTAAGAATCATGCAAGGCCAGAAGCATGTATGGCTGAGGGGTATTTATCTGGAGAATGCATAGCATTTTGTTTAGAGTTCCTTCAAGATTCAGTACCAGTTAAAGAAACAGTTAATCGTAATGAAGATATTAAGGATGATAGAATGGTGGTTGAAGGTCGACCTCTGCAGAAGGGTAAAGAGGTTACCCTTTCTGATAAAGATAGAGACATTGCACATCGCTATGTGCTAATGAACATGGCATCTATGGATCCCTATGTTGAGTAAGAGTTTACCCTTTAAGTTTCAACTATTTTTAATTATAAATTCATTTTCATAACTGTTGTTTATTATAAAATCAGGATGTATTTGGAAGAATTACAAGCTAATGATGCTCGATGTGCTAGAAATGAAACATTGTTGTGGAAAAACCATACTGAGCAGTTTGCACAATGGGTAAAAAAAAGGTTTTCATCTTATTTCATTTTCTTGATTATCATTTTAGTAAATGTACAGCTTGTTATCTTCTTGTATTATTATGTTCTGATTTTAGTTTAGTTAATTAATAGCTTGTTTGCTTCATGATCATGTTCATATTTTTAGTTTAATAAATACACATATTGTTTGTTTGATGTTCATGTTCAGATTTTTAGTTTAGTAACAAATGTTTAGCTTGATTGCTCATTTAATTAACAAAACTGATTGTTCTGAAATTGGTGTATTTCCAGCATCAGACTCATTCAGACTCAAAAGAAAGTCATTCAAAGGAGATAAGGTGGTTGGCATTTGGACCAAGAAATTATGCTTTAGCACATAGAGGATTTATCATTAATGGGCAGCGATTTCATACAGATGCGGTTAAGCGGAAGACACAAAACAGTGGAGTAACTTATGAAGCATTTAGCATGTGTAGATCAAGTGCTCGAGATACAAGACAAGTGGCTGATATGCTTACATATTATGGAGTGATAAAGGAGATTTTACTTATGGACTACCACATGTTCAAAGTACCACTGTTTAGATGCAATTGGGCCAACACAGGGAACGGTGTGAAGGAAGAAGATGGCTTCACTCTTGTGAACCTTCATATGAACCAAACAGCATATTTGAAAGATCCATTCATTCTACCTTCTCAAGCGAAACAGGTTTTCTACTCTAGGGAAGATGATTCTTCAAATTGGTATGTTGTTATGAGAGCACCACCTAGAGGCTATCATGAGTTGGAAACAGAGGAGGATTTAGGTGGTGTAGCTTTGCCTGTCCAAGAAGTCGATCATCTGGATGGTCAAGCTTCTGATGATGATAGTGTTTATGTTAGGAATGATTGTGAAGGGTTATTAGTGGTAGATTGATAGGTTTATGAATTATGGTTTTGTAAACATGGATTAATTGTTTTTATGGTTTTTATAATATGAATTAACTGTTTTTATTATTATTATTATTACAAATATTCCAATAATATATTACAATTAAAAAAAAGAAATTGCATTTATTAAAATTCGGGTAATTATAAAATAAATTAATAACACAAATAATTTGCTATCTATGTAAAACAAATTGCTATAGGTATAACCCAATTATAATACAAATCCAATGCTATAGAAAATAAAATACCAAACGCTATTATTAATTAGTTTTAATAACAATTATCAAACGTTATTATAAATATTAACAATTGCAGAGAAAAGAACGCTATCGTTCTTTAATTAACTATAGCATACGTCAAGTCCGCTATCTAAAGTGCCCGACCTACAATGACGGGCGCTGTCAGAGCGTTTTAGGAAACGCTATGGTAGTTGAATCATAGCATTTAACAGCCGCTATTAATACCCACATTTCTTGTAGTGCTATCTTTCCCCCATCGATTTACAACTCTTTTACCGTTTATTTCTTTTTGTTTCAACTGAATTGCTTAGCTTGATTTTCATATATACAATCTATTGTGTGTTTCCGTGAGTCCTTGTGTTCGACACCTACTTTACTAAAACTACTGCTTTAGTACTTTTAGGGTATTAATTTGAGCATATCAAATTTGGCGCCATTGCCGGGGACTCAATTCGCCATTAGATTTTAGTTTGAGAATTTCGACTAAGTTCGTCGGTATCGATCGATACTACCTAGTGTCGGTCGATACTCGTCGTCTTCCTTTTTTTGATATCGATCGACACCACCCAGTGTCGGTCGGTACTCATCGTATTTTTTTTAGTTACTTACGTGCCTTGCCTGGTGTTTTTTAGGTGTATGCCTATTCGTGAAACTAGAAGGAACAAGAGCACTCAGCTGGTTGAACTGTCATTGGAGCAGCTAGCACTTGTGGAACGCATAAACAGAAGAGCAAAGAAGCCAGCAGAGATGAACAATAATCCATTGGTTTTGGTTCGAGATGAAGCTGGTGTTTACATAGACCAAGATGGTCAATTGTGCAATTGATATGCTCAAATTAATACCCTAAAAGTACTAAGCAGTAGTTGCAGTAAAGTAGGGGTCGAACACAAGGAATCACAGAGACGCACAGTAGATTATAAAGATGAGAATTAAGCTAAGCAATCAATGATATTGAAAAATAAACGTAAACTTAAACGGTTGTAAATTTAGTTGGAGAAAGATATGTTCAGGGTATTTCTTAGGAAATCAATGAATGCAGATAAACTAACTAACAGGATTCAGATTTAGCGCGGTTCTTGAACTCAAATCACTAAGGTATGATTAACCAACTCTCGTTGCGAAAACTATCTAAGTTTAAATCCTAGAATTTCAAATCTCTTTGCGAATCCTAAAGTCTAAACCAGCTTTTAGTTCAAGTTTGATTTGTTCACAAAACAACTTAACCAAATCTCTTTGCGAATAGTTATTTTGCTCACCCTAGGTTCTGTCAGGTAATTAAACTCACTCTCGTGCCTAATCAATTATCCTAAGATCTAAGTTCTAGGTGATCAATCCAGAATTAGCTTTGGAAACAACCTATGGCGAAGAACTAATTCAAATAGTGAATCCTAATAACTAATCAACTTAGCATTCAGAGAAAACCCTGATGAGAACCCTAAACCTAACAGAAGATCTACTCTGACATGGAAATTGAAGCAATAAACATGTTTGAATAAATCATCAAATAAAATAGAAAGAGTAACAAGAGGGTTCGAAATCTTCTCTCGGACGAACAGAGTTTCAGACTTGTCTCCCTTCAGAAGCTCTCTCACAAAACCAAAATAAAATAAAGCATAGCCATGAAAGTGGCTGTAAAATCTTATTAAATAATCTAAATCACGTTTTGGGGCTTCTTGTAAATAATAAAGACTTCAAGGCAATTTTTCAATTCTTCAACTTTTCATTAAACTCGCGGGTCGCGTCTGCTTCGATGAGTATCGACCGATACTAGGCAGTATCAATCGACACTGATGATACAAATCGGGTACTCAGCTACACGACCTTCTGCTTTGATCCAAAATACTCCAGAAAGCTCCAATATCTCCAATTATGCTCCAAACGTGCTAAAACATGTAAAAGACTCTAAAACACTACAAAATAGTAGAAAGACTCTATAAAATGGACTTATATCATGGCCTAAACGGGGTAAAAACCATGATATAAAATGGACTTAGTATCGACCGACAGTGGGTGGTGTCGATCGATATCAAGAAAAAGAAATCGACGAGTATCGACCGACACTAGATAGTATCGATCGATACCGACGAACTTAGTCGAAATTCTCAGACTAAAATCTAATGGCGAATTGAGTCCCCGGAAACGGCGCCAAATTTGATATGCTCAAATTAATACCCTAAAAGTAGTAAGCAGTAGTTGCAGTAAAGTAGGGGTCGAACACAAGGACCCACAGAGACACACAGTAGATTATAAAGATGAGGATTAAGCTAAAGCAATCAATGATATCGAAAACTAAACGTTAACTTAAACGGTTATAAATTCAGTTGGAGAAAGATAGGTTCAGGGTATTTCTCAGGAAATCAATGAATGCAGATAAACTAACTAACATGATTCATATTTAGCGCGGTTCTTGAACTCAAATCACTAAGGTATGATTAACCAACGCTCGTTGCGAAAACTATCTAAGTTTAAATCCTAGAATTCCAAATCTCTTTGCGAATCCTAAAGTCTAAACCAGCTTTTAGTTCAGGTTTGATTTGTTCACAAACCAACTAAACCAAATCTCTTTGCGAATAGTTATTTTGCTCACCCTAGGTTCTGTCAGGTAATTAATCGCACTCTCGTGCCTAATCAATTATCCTAAGATTTAAGTTCTAGGTGATCAATCCAGAATTAGCTTTGGAAACAACCCATGGCGAAGAACTAATTCAGATAGTGAATCCTAATAACTAATCAACCTAACATTCAGAGAAAACCTTATGAGAACCCTAAACCTAACAGGAGATCTACTCAGACATGGAAACTGAAACAATAAACATGTTTGAATAAATCATCAAATAAAATAGAAAGAGTAAAAAGAGGGTTCAAAATCTTCTCTCGGACGAACAGAGTTTCAGACTTGTCTCCCTTCAAAAGCTCTCTCACAAAACCAGAATAAAATAAAGCATTGCCATGAAAGTGGCTGTAAAATCCTATTAAATAACATAAATCACGTTTTGGGGCTTCTTGTAAATAATAAAGACCTCTGGGCAATTTTGCAATTCTTCAACTCTTCATTAAACTCGCGGGTCGTGTCTGCTTCGATGAGTATCGACCGATACTAGGCAGTATCGATCGACACTGATGCTTCAAATCGGTTACTCAGCTACACGACCTTCTGCTTTGATCCAAAATGCTCCTGGAAGCTCCAATATCTCCAATTATGCTCCAAACGTGCTAAAACCTGTAAAAGACTCTAAATGCGAGAGGGCAACGTCTGGATGGAGAGGGGAACATCATTCCACCTGCTCCTGTTGTCGAGGAGATTGTCGCTGGGAACGTCGCTGTGAACGTTGCGGTTAATCGTGGTAGAACGATTGGTGAGTACAACAGGCCTGATCAGTTTTATAACAATCGATCAGCGATTCGTCCTCCTGCTTTTCAGAGGAATGACTTTGAGCTGAAACCTGCATACTACACTCTTGTGGGTCAGCACCCTTTTCATGGTCTTTCCAATGAACATCACATGGACCATATTGAGAGGTTTTTAGGATTTGGTCACTAGCATCAAAGTCAATGTAGTATCTTATGATTACATCTTCTGTAAGCTCTTCCCATACTCTCTTGGTGGAGATGCGACTTACTGGCTGAAGCAGTTACTTCATGGATCACTGACAACTTGGGAAGAAACTAAGACTGATTTCCTGAACAACTTCTATGATTATGCACGATCCGAGGATCTGAGGAACAAGATCTCCCAGTTTTCTCAAGTACCTACTGAGGCGTTCAGGGCTGCTTGGATGAGATTTAGATCATACCAGAGAGACTGTCCACATCACGGCTACTCTGATATTCAGCTGATGGGTTTCTTCTTCAGAGGAATTGATTGGAGGTATCAGATGGTTTTGGATGCTTCGAGCAATGGGAATTTTAGTACCAGGCATCCAGATGATGCTTATGTGCTTATTGAGAATTTGGCATCTAACAATAGCACCAAAAATGCAGACTTTGAGCGAAAGAGACAGAATGGGAAAATGGATGGATTGCAGATTGCTGAAATTCAAGCCAAGCTAGATCTTTTGATCGGGAAGTCGAAGAAGACTGTTTACTTTGCTGATGGAGTCGATAATATTGATGAAGATGAAGTGGAGGATGTTAACTACGTTGGTGGTTTGATATGCTCAAATTAATACCCTAAAAGTACTAAGCAATAGTTTCAGTAAAGTAGGGGTCAAACACAAGGATTCACAGAGACACACAATAGATTATGAAGACGAGAATTAAGCTAAGCAATCAATAATATTGAAAACAAGACTTAAATTAAAACGGTTGTAAATTCAATTGGAGAAAGATAGGTTTAGGATTTTTTCTCAGGAAATCAATGAATGCAGATAAACTAACTAACAGGATTCAGATTTAGCGCGGTTCTTGAACTCAAATCACTAAGATATAATTAACCAACTCTCGTTGTGAAAACTATATAAATCTAAATCGTAGGAATTCCAAATCTCTTTGCGAATCCTAAAGTCTAAATCAGCTTTTAAATCATGTTTGATTTGTTCACAAAACAACTAAACCAAATCTCTTTGCGAGTAGTTATTTTGCTCACCTAAGGTTATATCAGGTAATTAATCGCACTCTCGTGCCTAATCAATTATCCTAAGATCTAAGTTCCAGATTCGTCAACCTAGAATTAGCCTTGAACACAACCTAAGGTGAAGAACTAATTCAGATGGTGAATCCTAATAACTAATCAACCTAGCATTCAGAGAAAACCCTTATGAGACCCCTAAACCTAACGTGGATCTACTCAGACATGGAGATTGAAACAATAAACATGTTTGAATGAATCAACAAATAAAATAGAAAGAGTAATCAAAGGGTTCGAAATCTTCTCTCGGACGAACAGAGTTTCAGACTTGTCTCCCTTCAAAAGCTCTCTCACAATACCAGAATAAAATAAAGCTCAGAAACAAAGCATAGCCAACAAAGTGGCTGTAAAACCTAATTAAATAGTCTAAACACGAATTGGGGTCTTCTTGTAAATATTAAAGTCTTCTGGGCAAGTTCTGCAATTCTTCAAACTTCATTAAAAGTCGCGACTTGTAACCACCTCGATGGGTGTCGATCGATACCAAGGGTATCGATCGATGCTTGACGCTTTGATCGGGTACTTAGTCACCAGACTTCAGTTTTGCTCCAGAATGCTCTATAAAACTTCAATATCTCCAATAATGCTCCAAAAGTGCTAAAACCTGTAAAAGACTCTAAAACACTACGAAATAGGAGAAAGACTCTATAAAACAGACTTATATCATGGCCTAAAAGGGGTAAAAACCATGATATATCAACTCCCCCAGACTTAGCCTTTTGCTTGCCCTCAAGCAAAACAGAAAACTAAACCAGAGAAAAAGGTTTGAAAACATAGAAACTCACATGTTCTTGAAACGTTGCAGTGACACTTTTCCCAAGCACCCAAATGTCACCTAACCAGCTTTTTGATCCAACCACCATGTAATTCTCCTTAGACATTCGCAACTTCCCAGACTACACACATTATCTCACAACATCGTTCAATTAAGCTATCCTTGCCAGTTTCATCACTGTGATTAATACCAAGAACCTTCTAGATTCTTTCCCATACAATATCATGACAAGGAACCACCCTTCTTTCACACTTTTGGTATCATTTTCTCTCCCCCAGACTTATTTCTTATTGTGTTCTCTTTTCTCTTTTAGATTTTCATATACACATCAAGGTATGAGACGCGAGTATTGATGGTGTTTGCCACCTAATCCCCGGTTCTTCCCTCTCAATGTATCAAAGGATGTAGGCGAATAATGGCATCATAGAAAAATCCTAGCCTCGCTTCCAATCCTTTGTGTGATCATACCTCACCAAGTAGAATAATGGGATCGCTGGAAATTTTCCTAACCCTCTACTCAGAAGAAAATCATTTCATCTTTTAATGCATCTTATTTATTAACTTGTAACAGGGAGAGAAATACCATTACTTTAAACACGTGGGTTCTTTTGTCAGATACGAATGAGGAATCAAGCTCTATGGACATCAATCACATCAATGAAGTGCAAAAATTTGACTCAGGCTTTAAAGAACTTTGCTGGAAACATGAGTGTCTTCTAGTTACCTGGTTAGCCTTTGGATTTTTCATTTGTCGATCTAGAACTGATTCTGTAATAATGGTCACTTATAGCAAGGTCAGATCAATAGATTCAAGAAAAATATCACAGTCTCAAACAAAGTTTTGACTCAATAAAACAAAGAATGACTCAAAATCGACTGACTCTAAGAAAAACAAAAACAAAGTCAGCGATTACCACCCCCAGACTTGAACAACACTGTCCCCAGTGTTATCTAGCCTAGAGTAGGTAAAAGAAAACAAAAGAACAGAATAGAACGAAGAGGAACAAGAAGTTACCGTGCTGGAACATTGAGTATCGATCGACACACATCTTGGTATCGGACGATACCAAACTTAAACCGATACATATCCTTTCATTCGCGTAGGGTGTCGATCGATACTCAAGGGTATCGATCGACACTCAGGCGATTCCGAGTTTTTGGTTCTTGTTTATCCTGACACAGACACACAAAACGAAAAATAAAAAGAAAACGACTCAAAGACAGACCTACCAGTGGGTTGCCTCCCACCAAGCGCTTGTTTTTTGTCACGATCTTGACTGTACGGATGATCAGTCAGGAGAAACTTGAGAGCTGACTCCAAAACAAGCTCCACAATTTGACATCGCCAGCTTCAGAGTTCTGCTCATCATGCCCTCCACAAACTCCCTTCCTTTCTCTTTCAGCTTCGAAGTAAGAAGAACTCTAGCTTTAGAGAATGGTTTTGAGGCACCTTTGCACTTTACCTTGTATTCAATCGAATCCCCATCACACTTATGAGGGATTAAAGTCATAGAGGGAGCACCCTTCACTCCTTTGCTCTTCGCCTTCTTCTTTCCGTTAGACGTTTTGACGTCTTCCTTGGTGATGATAGAAGGGTATCTAGAAGGTCTATGACAGTTGGCTCGTCAGGAGGCTCTTCCAAAAGATTAACTACCAACGTCTCTCCTGTAACAATGGTTATGCAAGAGGTATGTGTGGGAGTTCCTCTATGGATTGATTTGTAGTACACCTCCTTGTCAATGTATGAGAACGAGATGTGCTTGCTGGGTGTGTCCATAATGGCACCAACCGTAGCCATGAACGGTCGTCCAAGAATCAACTGCGTAAGAGATTGTGCATTCATCTCCACAACCTGAAAATCAGTAGGAACCAGACAGTCTCCTACTTTAACCAGCAAATCAGGGATTGTACCATATGGAAGTGAGGTGGAACTGCTCGCGAATATTATAGTTGACATGGGAGATCGAATGTAAGTTCCCAATCTCTCTGCATTTGCCCTTGACATGACATTTACGCTAGCCCCTGAGTTAACGAGAGACTCTTTGAAGTCAACTCCAGAGATGGAGCATGGAACTGAAAATATTCCTGGGTATTCCCTCTTGTTCAACTGCCTCAGCGGAGGTGGTGTACTATTGGCCTTGATGAAGAGTGCCTTAATCTCTTCCTCAGTTTCTCTACAATCTTTAAAGTGACTTAGCAGAGGCCAGCCCTCTAGAGCTTTTTCAAAAGTCAACGAGTGGGGAATCCTTCGTACCATCTTCTCAAAGCCACACAGCTGCTTTGGAGTGATGGGGGCTCGGAGGTGTTGGGGAATAGGATTCAGCTTCTTGGGCTTGCGAAGTCTGTCAACACCCATACGCAGCTCCTTTGCAGTATCTGGGTGAGTATCGATCGATACAGGGAGGGTATCGATCGATGCTTTCTCCTTTGAGGCATCCTTGACAGATTCTTGGACGGGTGTCGATCGATACAAGAGGGTAACGGTCGATACATGGGTTGTGTTAGAAATCTCATCGTCCGATGTATCATCAACAAAAGGAAGCTCCACAACAGGTTTATCCAGCATAGCTTTGCATATGGCATCCTCTCATTCCTTCTTTTTCATCTTAGGAGGCATAAGATAAGGTAATTTGGGTTTGTACACCTTCTCCTTGACAATCTCTGGTTCTTTCTCGACCTGCGCCTCAGTATCGACCGACACAGAAGTAGTATCGATCGATACACGAGATTTTGGATCACGTGCAGGTGTCTGGGCTGGTATCGATCGACACTGGCTGGTATCGATCGATACACGGAGATTTTCTGTCAACACGAAATTTTCTGCTATTTGAGTTTCCAGCATCTTCTGATGAATACTGAGAGACTCAATTTTCCCATTCATATATGTGTACATAGCGTCCATCGTCCCATTGAGGTTTAGTGTCATCTTCTGCTGTCCCTGAAGAAGTTGTTCAAGCATGGATTCCATCTTACTCTCAGAAGTTCTGGGTGGTGTGGGTGGGCATTGATACCTTTGATCTTGAAATCCCTCTCCATCAATGTGGTTAACATATTCCACTCCATCTTTTTTAGCAAAACGAACAGCCTTCTGCTGCTTGTCCATTAACAAATCTAACTTAGCATTCACCTCAGCAATCTGACTGCAATCCAAGTTACCAGCTTGCTTCTTGCGCTCCATGTCTGCATTCTTTGTACTATTGCTAGAAACCAAGATCTTAATAAGCACATAGGCATCATCAGGATATCTCGTGTAGAAATTTCCATTGCTCGCAGCAGCTAGAGCCATCTGATACCTCCAATCGATTTCTCTGTAGAAAGTACCCAGCAGCTGAACCTGAGTGAGACCATGGTGCGGGCAATCTCTCTGATATGACTTGAAACGAATCCAAGCAGCCTTGAGTGCCTTAGTCGGTCCTTGAGAAAACTGAGAAATCTTGTTCCTGAGATCCTCGGATCATGCATCATCATAGAAGTTGTTCCGGAAGGCAGTCTTAGTTTCTTCCCAAGTAGTCAGTGATCCAGGAGGTAACTGCTTCAGCCAGTAGGTCGCATCTCCACCAAGATAGTATGGGAAGAGCTTGCAGAAGAGGTAATCATAGGACACTCCATTGCTCTTGATGCTTGTAACCAGATCCTCAAACCTCTCAATGTGATCCATAGGGTGTTCATGAGGAAAACCATGAAAAGATGCTGACCCACAAGAGTGTAGTATGCAGGTTTCGGCTCAAAGTCATCCCTCTGAAAAGCAGGAAGGCGAATTGCTGATCGATTGGCATAGAACTGATCAGGCATGTTGTATTCACCAATCGTTCTACCGCGAGTATCCACAGCATTCCCTGCATTCACAGCAATTGCAGGGACAATGATATTTCCAGCGAGAATAGGAGCAGGTGGAATGATGTTCCCCTCTCCATCCTGACGTTGTCCTCTCTCGTTGCACAACTGACCCTCTTGGTCTCTTAAAGTTCCTGCAGCATCCTGAATCAGAATCATCGTGTTGTTCATCTCTGCTGGCTTCTTTGCTTTCATGTTTGCACGTTCCAAATTCACACCTGAAACACACTAAGCAAAGCACGTAAGTAACCAAAAACACGTTGAGTATCGACCGACACTGGGTGGTGTCGATCGATATCAACAAAAGAAGACGACGAGTATCAACCGATACTAGGTAGTATCGATCGATACCGACGAACTTAGTCAAAATTCTCACACTAAAATCTAATGGCGAATTGAGTCCCCTGTAACTGCGCCAAATTTGATATGCTCAAATTAATACCCTAAAAGTACTAAGCAGTAGTTGCAGTAAAGTAGGGGTCGAACACAATGACTCATAGAGACACACAATAGATTATGAAGACGAGAATTAAGCTAAGAAATCAATAATATTGAAAACAAGACTTAAATTAAAACGGTTGTAAATTCAATTGGAGAAAGATAGGTTCAGGGTTTTTCTTAGGAAATCAATGAATGCAGGTAAACTAATTAACATGATTCAGATTTAGCGCGGTTCTTGAACTCAAATCACTAAGATATAATTAACCAACTCTCGTTGTGAAAACTATCTAAATCTAAATCCTAGGAATTCCAAATCTCTTTGCGAATCCTAAAGTCTAAATCAGCTTTTAAATCAGGTTTGATTTGTTCACAAAACAACTAAACCAAATCTCTTTGCGAATAGTTATTTTGCTCACCTAAGGTTCTATCAGGTAATTAATCGCACTCTCGTGCCTAATCAAGTATCCTAAGATCTAAGTTCCAGATTCGTCAACCTAGAATTAGCCTTGAACACAACCTAAGGTGAAGAACTAATTCAGATGGTGAATCCTAATAACTAATCAACCTAGCATTCAGAGAAAACTCTTATGAGAACCCTAAACCTAACGTGTATCTACTCAGACATGGAGATTGAAACAATAAACATGTTTGAATGAATCATCAAATAAAATAGAAAGAGTAATAAAAGGGTTCGAAATCTTGTCTCGGACGAACAGAGTTTCAGACTTGTCTCCCTTCAAAAGCTCTCTCACAATACCAGAATAAAATAAAGCTCAGAAACAAAGCATATCCAACAAAGTGGCTGTAAAACCTAATTAAATAGTCTAAACACGAATTGGGGTATTCTTGTAAATATTAAAGTCTTCTGGGCAAGTTCTGCAATTTTTCAAACTTCATTAAAAGTCGCGACTTGTAACCTCCTCGATGGTTGTCGATCTATACCAAGGGGTATCGATCGATGTTTGACGCTTTGATCAGTTGTTGTTGTATTGATTCCTCTGACCTTGAAAACCAGAACCACCAATGTAGTTAACATCCTCTACTTCATCCTCATTGATATTCTCGACTTCCTCAGCAAAATGAACTGCCTTCATCGATTTTCCCAACAAGAGATTGTGCATTGAATCCAACTTAGCCTGAACATCAGCAATCTGCGATCCATCAACTCCTCCAGCCTGCTTCTTCTGCTCGAAATCAGCATTCTTGGTGCTATTTCTAGACGCCAAGTCCTCAATCAGCACAACCGCATCATCTGGATACCTGGTGTTGAAATTCCCATTACTCGCAGCATCCAAAGCCATCTGATACCTCCAATCGATCCCTCTGTAGAAAGTACCCAGCAACTGAACCTTAGTGAACCCATGGTGCGGACAGTCTCTCTGATATAACCTGAAACGAATCCAAGCAGCCTTGAGTGCCTCTGTCGGACCTTGATAAAACTGAGAAATCTTGTTCCTGAGCTCTTCGGATCTCGCATCATCATAGAAATTATTCAGGAATGCGTTCTTCGTCTCATCCTATGTAGTTAGCGAACCAGGAGACAACTGCTTCAGCCAATAAGCTGCATCCCCACTAAGAGAGTATGGGAAAAGCTTGAAGAAAAGGAACTCATTGGGCACTCCATTGTACTTCATACCAGTGACCAAATCCTCGAACTTCTCGATATGATCCATGGGGTGTTCATGAGATAGACCAGGGAAAAGATGCTGACTCACAAAAGAGTAGTACGCATGTTTCAGCTCAAAGTCATTTCTCTGAAAAGTTGGAATGCAAATCGCAGCTCGATTGGCATAGAACTGATCAGGTCTGTTGTGCTCACCAAGGGTCCTCCCACGATTAACTACAGCATTCCCTGCATTCGCAGCATTCCCAGCGACAATCTCCTCGACAACAACATGAGGTGGGAGGACCCTTGGTGCCCTCTCTCATTACACAATTGATCCTCTTGGTCTCTGTAAGCACCAGCTCCATCTTGAACCAAAACCACTAGATTGTTGTTCATATCTGCTGTCTTCTTTGCTTTTATGTTTGTGCGTTCCAAAAGTGCTAGCTGCTCGTTTGACAGATTAACTAGCGGAGTTTTCTTGTTCCTCCTGGTTTCACGATTAGGCATGAACCTAAAACACAAAAGTCAAGAACGTAAGTAACACAAAAAATTAATGACAGGTATCGACCGATACCACTAGGGTGTCGATCGATACTGGTCGAACTTAGTCGAAAATCTCAAACTAAAATCTAATGGCGAATTAAGTCCCCGGTAACAGCGCCAAATTTGATAAGCTCAAATTAATACCCTAAAAGTACTAAAGCTTTGTCGATTGTAATACTTAGTGATCAAATCCACAAAGACTCAAGAAATCACACAATAGATTGTATAGATGAGAATTAAGCTAAGTGATCAATAGAATTGAAAGCTAATACATAAATTAAACAAGTTGTAATTCGATTGGAAAGAAGATAGGTTCAGGGTATTTCTCAGGAAATCAATGAATGCAAATAAACTAACTAATCAGGGTTCAGGTTACGCACGGTTCTTGAACTCAAATCACTAAAGTATAATAAACCAACTGTCGTTGCGAGAATTATCTAAATCTAAATCCTAGAATTCCAAATCTCTTTGCGAATCCTAAAGTCTAAACCAGCTTTTAGTTCAAGTTTGATTTGTTCACAAAACAACTAAACCAAATCTCTTTGCGAATAGTTATTTTGCTCACTCTAAGTTCTATCAGGTTTCTCAATTGCACTCTCGTGCTTAATCGATTAACCTAAGATCTAAGCTCTAGGTGATCAATATAGAATTAGCTTTGAGAACAACCTAGGGTGAAGAACTAATTCATATTATGAACCCTAAACAACTAATCAACCTAGCATTCAAAGAAATCCCTTGTGAGAACCCTAAACCTAACAGGAAATCTACTCAGACATGGAGATTGAAACAATAAACATGACTAATTGAATACTTGAATAAATAATAAAGAAGAGAGTAAAACAAGTATTCAAAATCTTCTCTCGGACGAACATAGTTTCAGACTTGTCTCCCTCACAAAGCTCTCTCACAAAACCAAAGTAGAATAATGTGTGTATGAAGCGTTCTGGCCAAAGTGGCTGAAAAACCTAATAAAGAACCTAAAACACGTTATGAGGCTTATTGTAAATAATAAAGTCTTCTGGGGTAATTTGCAGTTTCTAAAATCTTCGAATAAGTCACGATCCTTCTTTTTCTTCGATGGGTATCGATCGATACCATAAGTGTATCGATCGATACCCATCGAAGAAAAAGAAGGATCGTGACTTATTCGAATCATCTAAAGTCAGCATCCATAAGTGTATCGATCGATACTCAGGCATCAAATCGGTGTCTCAGCTACATGATCTCTGCTTGGCTCCAAAAAGCTCCAAAATGCTTCAATATCTCCAACAATGCTCCAAACGTACCTAAAACCTGAAAAGACTCTAAAAGACTCCAAAATACTAGAAAGACTCTATAAAAAGGACTTATATCATGGCCTAAAACGGGTAAAAACCATGATATATCAGTTCCTCAAGGGCAACATAGCTTTTCCATGCCACAAGATGTGGATCTTAATGGGATGTTTAAACAAACTCTCAAAGGTCAAGTTGAAACCTCAACTAAGATAGATTGTCCTACAATGATCTCAACTCAAGGCTTGAAACATGACTTCTAGGCTCAAAAATTTGGAGAATCAAGATGCTCAAAGAAGCCCCCTCTCTAGTAAACCCATGGAGGAACTCAAGGGTAAAGTCGATGAAAGCCCAAGTGAGTATTACAAAGTTATCTTCTCGGATGAAGAGAGTGAATAGGCTTTAAGAGAGGTTGAGAGAGTTCTCCATGGCTCCAAAGACGAAGTTCATGTTGAGGAAGTGGCGTTTGTGGGTAGTCATGAATTGACAGATGTTTCTTCACCCCCAAAAGGTTGTAAAAAGAAGAAAGTCTCTCATGAGGCAAAATTTTTGATAGCTTGGAATCTCTTTTCTCTACCACTATGGAGGAAGAGAAAGAGAGTACCAAGAGGGAAGGTGATAGTAGGATTCTTACTAATCAATTACTCAAATCACACTCATGTCATTGTAGTATTTGAGATATCGAACCACGGAGGTTAAGATTGAAGCACTATAAATACATGAATCTTCCTAAGCTAGAGCAAATATTTTTGGGTTTTATGTTTATGGGAAAAGAAACAAATGCAAGAAAGAAAACAAATATAGAGGTGTTGGATCATGGAATGAACTATCAAATGAATGATTAACAATCAAACAATGAATCATTTGGAAGCATTAATCACTATCCTAGAACATGGAATTCACAATTATGACTAATCCACCGTCGTGGCACTAATCACTTTGTTAATCACCAAAACAAGAACAAACCATCGTTTGTGATAAGATGATTAACAAGCATTAATCTCCAATCCCACTTAGTTCACTAATCACCCTAGACATCAACTCTCATTGGCTAGGCATGAAAAGCTCACAAAAGGTTTGGTTCAAGCATTTCATCGAACACCTATCGGACGTGAAATGCTTAAGCTCTAGCTTTGATCTCTCAATCCAAAACTAGCTTTCAGATTAACGTAAGTGAAGGATCTAACAAGATGCAACCTAAATCATCATCATCTAATCATCAAGACAATTAACAAATGAAGCCTAAACATTCAATGCACATTTATTCTTTTGACATGGAACACTTTCAAGTAGATTAGTTCACTTCCATGACACTAATAATTGTACGAATCATCTAAAGTCAGCATCCACCGATCACTTAGATAATCCATAATTTACCACAAGTCCATTTAAGTCAACAATTCATCCTAAAGTCAGCATCCACCGATCACTTAGAATGAAAAGCATGCTTAGAAGTTTTCTAGACATTTCATCGAACACCTTGTGTGCATGAAATGTCTAAGTTCTAGAAATGAGTTTTCAATTCAATCCTATCATTGATATCCTTCCTAACATGAGAACAAATGTTTATCTAGTCCTAAGCATCAACAATCAACCATCAAACCATCCAAATCAAGCAAAATCCAAAATCCAACAAAAAGGGGTCTAAAGCCTAAACATGAAGAACAAGGAAGAACACAAGAGAAAAAGAGACATAAAGATAAAGAACAAGGATTAAATAAGCATAATATAAAGATAGGTTGAAGAATCATTCACTAGAGTGGCATGAATGATGAAGATCCATCCAAAATCATCTTAGGAAGAGTTTGGGATAAAACCCAACTCTAGAGAAAAGAAAGCTTAACATGAAAATTAGGTTTTTAGGGGTTTTATAGAGAAAGGGGGCGGACCGGGTCGACCCGGGACAAACCGGGTACCGACCCGGTCGAAATGGATCAAATATGGTCTTGTGTATAACATTCGCTAAAACCGTGATATCTCCTGGGATATATGTCCGAATGGCCTCAAACCACCTCCTGTAGACAGCTAATACACATGGATACAACGTTTATGAAGGCCTCCGAGGCTAAATCGGATTGGAGACCATTCGTCCAGCCAGGTCTTTCAGGCATGTCGGGTGACTTCATTGAGACGGATATACGCTCAGTAAAGTAGCCATATCTAACGAACCACGTATCTGAATGACCCGAAACCACCTCCTGTAGTCAGCTAACGCACTTTCCTACAACTTTTATGAATACGTCAGATTAAACTGGGCAAGGAAAGGTCTTCATTTGGCCTGATCTTTGAGTCACTTTGGCTGCATCGCCCGGTAGGAAGGAACTGGGTCGATGTAAACACCCTAAAGCTGAGCATCGATTTGTTGGTCGATGTGAAGGGGAGCTGGGTCGATGCTAAGGCCCTGATGTTGCATCCAGAATCAACATGGACCTGTGGGAAGAGCTGGGTCGATGCTAAGGACTTTTTAGGGAGACAAGAGAAAGCTCCTCGGCCAGGCAGAGACGTCTTCAGTAAATCCCCAATAACTCCTTAACCAAATGTCCAAATGATTTGATTCAAACTCTCTTGGACAGCTAACTCACTCCTCTACAACTTCCATAAGGTTTTGAAAGCTGATTCAGATCATACGGCCTCCGTTCCGTCACATCTTTCCGACATCTCGGATGGTTTTTGCATTCTACTTCGGCCCATTTCTCCAAATATCATCAATTGTCTCCAAATCACCTAAAAACACTCCAAATGCATCCAAAGACTCACTAGGACCTAATGCAAACACCTAATACTCTAATTCAAACACCTAATACTTTGAAGAATCTTTCACTAGAGTGGCATGAATAATGAAGATCCATCCAAAATCAACATAAGAAGAGTTTGGCAGAAAACCCAACTCTAGAGAAAAGAAAGCTTGGATCTAAAAATTAGGTTTTTCACTATTTAAAGAAGTTTGGGTCGGACCGGCTCAACCCGGAACAAACCGAGTTTTTACCCGGTAAAGTCTTTGATACGTCTTTAGTGAATTGGTCATAACTCCTGTACAGGATTTCCGAATGACCTGATTCAAACTCTCCTGGATAGCTTACTAACTCCTCTACAACTTCCATGAAGGTTGTTCAAGCTGATTCATAACGGAGGGCCTTCGTCCAGCTATATCTTTCCGTAGTCTCGGATGGGCTTTGCATTCCTCTAATGCTCCATAACTCCAAACATCATCAATTGGTTCCAAGACACCTAGAAACACTCCAAATGTAAACAAAACTCACTAAGACCTAATGCAAACACATATTACTCTAAATGAGACCTAAATGCTATAAAAGATATGCGAGACACATGCATGAGACACAAAACACTAAATAATATGCATGCTAAAAGATGTAAAATATGGGTTTATCAGAAGGCACTAAGACCAAGAAGAAGAAACCCAATGATAACCACCCTCCCACCCTTGACCCATGTCCTCACACAATGACACTCATACCTTGGAGGTACAACGATGGAGTCGTTGAGTACAAAGTGAAGTGTATGGGAAGACCCAAACCCTTTGCCAAGGTTAAAGCATTCCTCACCACCGAGCTTAAGGAGAAAGGTCCAAAGGGTCTTCAAGAGGTCATGAACAAGGCCCTCAAGCTTGAACTCAAGGATCCACCATGGAGTGCTCACACTCCTCCATCACCCGCCTAAAAGGGTAACCAAAGTCAAACTTAGCGATTTTAAACAAAGTGCACTTGGGAGACATTCCCATGTTTATCATTGTATATATTCTATTTGCTTTCTAATTTAAATTTTGTGTTTCTTGGGCGTTTTGATATTTTGTTGAATGGTTGCAAGGTTTCTTGGTGGTCTAGTGGTCATGAGCTTCAAGAAAAGATGTGAGGAACCCACGTGATGAGTATGGCTTCTCTTGGCCTTTCGACCACTCCCTCTCCTCCATTCTAAGGTTTGAACTACACTCCATTGCATTGTACATTCATATTTTCGCATTATGTTTGCTCTCTCTTGACTTTTGTTGCACCGAGACGGTGAAATTCAAGTTTGGGGGAGGAGTTTGTGTAATTTGACCTTGTGTTTTGTTTTCTTATTTTTCTATTTGCATACTTGAGTCCCATGCATAGAAAAACCTCAAAATTTTGAAAATTTTGCATTCATATAAGTCATCTAGTTGCATCTCATATTAAGATTGAGTCTAGAGTTCATATAGGATTTGCATTCATACGCATGGGTGCAATGATGAAATTGTCCTTGTAAAATGTCAACTTAAGCTTTAGTAGTTAAATGCATTTGAACAACTTGAAAGTAAGGACTCACCATACTTGGATCATATGTATTGATGCTTTCGTCTTGGTTGAAACAAGTTTTGAATTGAACCATGTCCTAAATATTTGAACCCTTAATTTGACTAGTAAGTATTATGTTTATGCATTGAAAAATGGACTCATGGATACCATATACATACTTGGGCTATCTTCTTCCTTTTTACCACTATTGTTAGTCCAAGTAGCCGATCCCCATCTTTGGGATGGTTATCCTCACCCTTAACTTATCCTCCTTTCAAGCCTAATTCTCTAGAGAGTGTTGTGAGGCCTATATTTTTTCGAATGGACTTGGCAAAAAGTGTTGGGTTTAGAGCGACAAGGAAATATTTTCATGTAGATTTAGCTCGCACATCATCGGGCTAAGCATAGGTTAGGCTAGATGGATGGGGAGTTTGGGGTGGAATGAAAAGAGAAAGTCATGGGAGTGCAATGAAAAGAAAAGGTAGAAACGAGGAAAAGAGTTGGAGAAAAAGAAGGAGAAAAGCTAATGATTGAAATGGTTGGCAATGAATATTTGGTATAACTCTAAGTGATAAAGAAAAGATGGTCTCTAGCTACAAAAAGAAGAAAAGAAGCCAAAAATGGCTAGTGCATCCAAAGGATGAAGAAAGAGACCAAATAAGAAAAGCAAAAGATGAGCTAAAGAAGAAAAGGAAATGAGCCAAGCCATTTGTTGATCAAAGGTGATATGATCATGGACACGAAGGCTTTGGATGAGGTTCAAGAAGACGCAATGGTCATCCCAACAGGCCCTATCACTCGGTCCAAGACACAGAAGCTAGTTGGAGTTGTTCGGAGTTTTCTAAATGAAGCACGGATTAAGGAGGATCAGCTTATGCACCCAATCCTCACCTCACTATCTTCGAATTCTTCGTGAGGTTTGGCCATTTGTGTAAGTTGTGTTGTACTCTTTTTCCTGTATACGGTTTTGTCCCAATGGGTTTTTCGTATAGAGGTTTTAACGAGGCAACTGGCTTACACCGTCTAACGGTCCGATCTCTCGAGAATTCCGCAGGGGAATTTTTCCGAGGGATTTATTTCTGAGGGACTTTCCCTGGGCGATTCGTCCGCGGGGATTTCTTTGGTGGAATCCCAAAAGTCGTTCAAACTTCATTTATTTTTTTTTGTAATTTTCGATGGTCTTCTCTCATTTTCGAGATTGACCATTGACTTTCTCTTTGCTTTCTCTTTATCTTCTTCTCTCCCTCATTTGCGAAAATAAAATCATCTTTTTATCAAAATTATTTCAGAGTTGATACTATTTTTTTTACGATTTCTTTGAAGGTTATTCATCAAAATTTCTCTTCGATTTATCGAGTGTTTTCCATGACACTTCGACGCAGCCATCGATCCGATCATTGTGAGTGTTCTTCTCGTGATTAGGGGCATAAGGATTTTCGGGATTCATCTCCCACGCCTTATCATCCTTCTCCTCGGATTCTCCAAATATCGAAGCCACCCCCTTGTTTCATCGTGTTCATTGTCGATTGGGCATAAGGATTTTCGAGTGATTCACTCACGCCTTAGCATCTCTCTTCGTGTATCCCTTGAAGTCACGGATCTATCAACCTATACCATACCATGAGCAAGCCGGTCCAAAGACGATTCGTATCAAAAGGTGAAGAAGAAGTTTTCCCCAAGTCTTTAAATGAAGAAAAATCGATGAGGTATGTGGTCTATGAAAGGCAAAATGCCTTGGAGAAAGGGTAGCTTAGGAGTGATCTTCATGGGGTTTAGAGGTAGGGGTTGAAGTCATTTGGGACATTGGGTATATGAAAGTCTATCCTTGTATACATCAATTGCTTTTTACCCTAAGCATTTTGCCAAAGTTCATTCATTTGTTGAGAGACACCTTGTTATGGAATTGCCACATTTATTGAGATCATTTTTATCTCAAAACCCTTGTCCCCTAGCCAAGTGAGTTCATTTGATGTGCATATGTGTGATTCATGGTTTCGTTTAATGAATGTTAAAGGATTTGGGGATATGAACGCTTGTGTAGGCTAATCTTGAGCTTGATTCATATTGTGATGAGTATGGCCAAATCTTTTGGAGTAGAGATTGTTCAAGTGCATTTTAGAATCACCATTGAATAGTTTTCTTTTGTTGACATTTTTGGACTCTGTCTCATCTTCATCTCTCTCTCTCTCAACTTGTTTTTTTGCTTGAGGACAAGCAAATGAATAAGTTTGGGTGAGTTGATATTCCCATATTTTGCATCTCTTAGCATGCATTCTTGTTATTGTTTTGTGTCTCATACATGTGTCTTGCATTGTTTTTATAGCATTTTGGTCTTTATTAGAGTATTAGGTGTTTGCATTAGGTCCTAGTGAGTTTTTCATACATTTGGAGTGTTTTTAGGTGTTTTGGAAACGGTTGATGATGTTTGGAGTTATGGAGCATAATAGAAGGAAGAGTCCATCCGGAGTGTCCGAAAGAACGGTTCGGACAAAGGGTTTCCAGTCCGATTCAGCCTCAACAGGCTTCATGGCATATGTAGAGGAATGAGTTATCTATCTAACAGAGTTGTATTCAGGCTATTCGGACATGTAATTCGAGAGATATGGCCGATTTTCTATGGAGTTTCCGTCTGGCCGCGAAACAATACCGGGCCAGTTGGAGCCGGTGTCACCGTCAGGTGTTGAACCTCAGTATGGACAGGAGATATGCCGGCCCAGTTACACCCGGTACTGCCGACCGGTACTGCTACTTCCCTCGACCAATGGAAATACCGGCCCCTTGTGCCACCCCAATCTCGCCCGGCGTGGAAGTTCTCGCCGAAGCCAGCCAAAGTGTCTGAAAGCCCAGGCTGAAAGAAGACCTTACGCTCGGAGTTAGCTCCTAAAGCCTTCATAGAAGTTGTAGGCGATTGAGTTAGCTTTCCAACGCGAGTAGATTAATGTCATTCCAATAAGGGGTTCAAGAGATAAGGGTGAGTTATTGAAAATATGTTATTGTCAGAAAATGCAGAGGCAGTCCGAAGCAGCTGAAATATCATGTCGGATGGTAGCCTTCCCATACCCAATTTAATCTGAGGTCTTGATGAAAGTCATAGACACTCGAGCTGAATTTCGTTTAGTGGTGGTTTTATGTCATTCAGATCAGCCGTTCAAGAGATATGGCAAATATAGAGATCAACTCGAGTTCTGCTCTAAATACGACGTCTGAAAGATCAACCCAGACTAAGGGTTTCCACTCCGATTCAGCTTCTGTGTTCTTCATAGAAGTTGTAGCACAATGAGTTAGCTATCCACAGGAGATGGTTTGAGACCATTCAGAAATGTATTCTAAGAGATATCGTAGGTTTACCAACCGGTGCTCTTCTCACCTCGACCTACTTTCAACCGGGTCAATACCCGGTTTGTCCCGGGTTGACCCGGTCCGCCCAGCTTCCTACGAATTGCAAAAAGACCCAAATTTCATTCTAAGTATTTTTCCCTAATTTTTCTAAGGCAAAAACCTCTCTTTTATTTTGTTCTTGGATTTTTGTAAGAGTCATTTTGATTTTAATGCAATCTTGAGTTTAATTCTTCTTAATCTATCTAATCTTTCTTTCATCTTAATCTTCCTAATCTCTAATCATGGATTCAATCATCTTCCTTATGGGATTTGAAGGTTTCACCATGATTAGTGAGTAGGTTCTTTTAGGGCTAATGGATGAGGTTGATTAGAGGTTTTCTTGTTTGATCTATGATGTCTAGTGATTAAATTACATGTTTCCTCTCTTATTTAGGGTTCATAATGCTAGATTAGGCTTGAGAAAGCTAATCTACCATAGGGCATTTCATGCACACAAAGTGTTCGATGAAATGCCCCAAGAACTAAATAAGAGATTTTACTTGCTTAACCTATGAGAGTAGTTGTTTAAGGAGTATTATGGCCATATGAACATGTAATTAATGCTTGGTAATCAATTTTTCACAAATGAGAGTTTGTTCTTGATTAGTTGATTAGCAAAGTGATTAATGCCATTAGAGTGGATTAGTCTTGTTAAGGTATTCTAGGCTAAGGAAAACATGTTTGATTGTTTGTTTAGGCTTCATAGGTTAATCATAGAACTCCCCAAAGTCTATAACCTCATCCAAGAGCTTACCTTTATTAATTTGTTAATCTCAATTAAGCTATTTAGTCTTGTTTGCTTGTTTACTTGTTCAAATTGAATTAGGTTGCTATAACTTAGATTAAAACCACTTGTTTTCTTAGCTTATATAGTTTTTTGGATTCCTAGTGTGTTAGCCTCTCACCTCCTTGGTTCGATATCTTAAATACCACAATGACATGAGTGGGATTTGAGTAATTGATTAGTAAAAATCCTAGTATCAAGCTACTGGTTGAGTTAATAGATTGTAGGACGTAGGTTGTACGGGAGTAGACTACGTCATTATTTTGTCTTGTTCGTGGAGTTATAATCTAGAAACACCGGTTACTAATGAGCTAGGGGCCGTTTGATTGAATCGAGCATACCCCGAGATATTTCTCTCGACCCAGCAACGTTTTAGAATAGTTACAACCGTCTCTAGTAGTGTAGTTTAGCAATAGAGCCCGTAGAAGTAGTCTAGTTATCGATTTCATTAGGTTTAGGTTAGTAGTCGATTTTCTTAGGATTAAGTTTAGAGTCTCTTAGTGTTAGTTTAGAAATTAGATTCCCGTAGATTAAAGTAGCCATCTATTTCCTTAGAAATAGTTTAGTAGAAGTTTTCCGTTTTTCGTTCTTTACAATTCTAGTTACAAAAACCCTATAAAAATATATTCGTTCTAGGTTTATTTACTATACAGTGTCTAAGGTCTCATAGAACAGCACAATCTCCCTGTAGATCGATACCTCAAGTACTACAACGCACATCTGTGCACTTGCAGGCTTTAAGGTTTATAAATTTAAGATCTGAAGTTTTGGAGACGAATCCGATAATGCATCATTAAACACACCTATACAACAACAGTGGCTGCCTAAGTTGTTGGAGTTTGACTATGAGATACAATATAAGGAAGGTAAAGAGAATTTAGTAGCAGATGCTTTATCAAGGATGGATGGATCTCAGATATTGCATATGGCCATGTCTGGGATTGATTGTGATAATATGCTGCGAATCCAAGCTGGTTATGCAGCAGACTTACAAGTAAAGCAATTGATCGATGAGTTAAAAGTCAAACCCAATGCCAAGCCTTTCTACTCTTGGTCACAGTCTGTTTTGAGACGAAAAAGTAAAATTATGGTTCCAACTGATCCAGATATCAAGAGATTTATACTGGAATGGATACACAGCTCTAGTAGTGGTGGTCATTCTGGAAGAGATGCTACGCATCAGCGTTTTAAAGGGTTGTTCTATTGGAAAGGTATGGCCAAGAACATCCAAGCTTTCATTCGAAATTGTGCTATTTGTCAGTAGTGTAAGTATGATGTTGGAGCTTCTCCAAATTTACTCTAACCCCTACCCATCCCTGAAAATATTTGATCTGATATCTCTATGGATTTCATTGATGGGTTACCTCTATCATACGGGAAGTCCGTTATTTTGGTTGTGGTGGATCGCTTAACCAAAGCAGCTTATTTTGTGGCCTTTAATCACCCTTACACTGCCGCTACAGTTGCTCAAGCATTCCTGGATCAAATCTTTAAACTCCATGGACTTTTAACTTCTATTGTAAGTGACATGGACTCGGTGTTTCTAAGCGATTTCTGGAGAGAGTTGTTTACCTTGCAGGGGGTATCACTCAATTATTCTTCAGCCTATCATCCCCAAAGTGATGGGCGATTGGAGGTTGTTAATAGATGCTTAGAGACATACCTCATATGCATGTGTAGTGACAGACCCCACTTGTGGAGTAAATGGCTGGCTCTGGCTGAGTACTGGTATAACACTACGTTTCATACCTCTACTCAAGTTACTCCATATGAGGTTGTTTATGGGCAACCACCTCCTTTACATTTGCCATACCTACCTGGTGAGCCTAAAGTGGCTGTAGTGGCTAAGAGTTTACATGAAAGGGAGAACATGCTATTGCTGCTAAAATTTCATTTACTGCGAGCTCGGCATATAATGGTTCAAGTGGCTAATAGGCGTAGAGGAGTTTTGTTGTTGGGGATTGGGTTTATGTGAAGTTGCAACCATATCTCCAAAAATCAGTAGTTATGCGCTACAGTCAGAAGCTATCTCCCAAGTATTTTGGCCCCTATAAGGTGTTGGATAAATATGGCAAGGTTGCTTATAAATTGGAGTTACCAACTTATTCTCTTATTTACCCGGTGGTCCATGTCAGTCAGTTGAAATTAAGGGTCAGCGATCACTTTGTTTCTACGACTCTCCCTACTGTGGTATATGATGTTTTGATGAAGGCTCCTGAAAAGAGCTTGGAAAGAAAGATTATTAACAGGCAAGGCAAAGCAGTCACAAAGGTTCTGATGAAATGGCTGCATCAGAATGAAGATGAGGCTACTTGGGAATACTATTATGACCTGCTGTAACAATACCCTGATTTTAAACCTTAAGGTCAAGGTTTTCGAAGAAGGGGAGATTTGATATTGTAAAAAAAGATTCTATACAAACAGCACATGTGGACGGTTGAGATGGAGTACAATCAACTCAGCAAAACAACCAAATATACATGTGCATTTTCAGAGATTAATCATTATCGTTGTATTTTTTCGAAACTTCTTCTTCCTCTTAGAAATTCTATGTAAACACCTGCAAATACTTTTGCACTTTTGAGCTCAGGAATCGTTTCTTCTATAAGATTCTTGGATAAGGTGTGAGAAGATATTTGTTTAATGAACATTGATCTTCCATTTTTATCTATCAATTTCCTAAGAAATCCCTAATTTGTTGCATCATGATGCTGAGTCATGAATCCACTATTGCACCGCCACATCCAACTTACGCAATATTTGGCCTAGCAAAGTAAATTTGTGTGAGTCAAAGCAGATTAGGGCAAATCTTGGCGGAGATAGTGAGGCTGGCTCTTAATCTAAGCGAAATAGCGTGAATTGGATGAAGCATGGCGAAACACCGGCGAATCATGACGAACCACCAGCGAAGCACAATAGATTACAATGAATATGGATGCAGTGTTGTCACATAAGACGAAGAAAATTGATTGAAACTCAAATTCGTAATCCAGGAACAAGATTCGATCCCTAGAACCACCAATTAGGTTCTCTCCTTCTTCCCCAATTTTCTTCTCCGGATTTTTTTTTGTAACTCGATCTATCATCTAGGTCGGAAGAGAAATCTACATTTTTTGTGTATAATCCAGGGTAAGTTTGTCTTTTCTCCTACTAAAGTGTTGTATTTTTGAAAATGTCTAGCGTGTAATGGCATTTTGGCAAAATGGTAATACCAAAGTTATATTTTTGAGAATGTCCCAAATAATTATTATTTATAAGAAGTTAGACACAATTTTTTTTTTATAAGAGTTGGTGGACTAAGCACAAAAACCAGAGTCATTTAACGGTGCATATTAGAGTTATGTTTTAAGATTATAAGTTTTTGCGGGTTAGCCCGAATAATATTTTAGTCCCCTGCAAAACGGGTTAAATAAACAAATTATTACAAATTGACAGCTTTATCTATATTGAGTAATTAGTCATATTATTAAATTCAAATAAAAACAATTTTTCTTAAATTTCAAAACATTTTTTAAGTCCTAGTAATTAGTTATTTGAGCTGTGCGGACTCCAACGATGTTAGAACAAAAACAATACTTTTGGTTAATACGTTTAATAATTTTTTGTATTTCGTTTTTCATTGAGTTATACGATGTCCAAATTCTGGAAGAACCTATTGTCAAAGAGTAAATCATAAAACGATGGGTAAACGTCCTATTTCCCCCCGAAAAACTATTACATAGTAACAGGTCCACACAAAGTTTCACCCTCGTCTTCAGTCCCCCTATTCTGAAAGTTACAAACTTATTTCCCCCTAATTTGAAAGATCGAAACATATTTACACATATAATAGAAGTTCAAAACTAATACCCACCCATGCCACGATTTAATTTGGTTTACTGTTGACCGATGGTAAATTAACCACTTACAAACCAACTTAACTCGGATTACGACCCGATTAGAACTTGTAAACCGGAATTAGATCCGAAATTAAACCCAGTAGAAGTTAAAACCCGCAAAAATCGAACCTGAACCTTAAATCATAAAAAAATCCCCAATTGAAGAACCCTAACCCTAAAATCGATTTAGAAATCGAAAACCCTCAAATCCAGAGATTGGGGTAAACGAATTGCTGAATCTCGCACTTGAAACCTTTAATCTCTCTTGAAACTTCAAATCCCGAATCGAACCCTCCTTCTTCCCGAATCCCGAGTCGGAACTTGCAAACGGCAAAACCTCAGAATCGAAACTTCCTTCTTCGCTGTTTAGGGAGCACCTGCATTGCGAAATCTGAGGTATGTTTGTCTGTTTCATCTACTTTAACTGAGTCGAACACCTGCATTGCGAAACTTCCTTCTTTCGTTTCATATATTTTGAAATCGTGAGCTTCTGTTTCATCTCTTTTGATTTCGTGAGCTTCTGTTTCATCTCTTTTCATGTAGACAACACTTTCTGCTTCAATGTCGATAATGGAATGGCATAATGTGACTGAATTTGATCCAGAGATTCCTCATGATGTTGATTCTGATGGTGAAGATCGAGGAGAGCGTAATGACTATAACATTGAGGAAGCTATAGCTCAGTTTGCTGATGAGTCTCCCATCAGGCACAATGTGTATCCGGAGACTGATGATGATGAAGGAGATGAAGTGCAACATAACCATATCAGAAGAGGCAACGGAAACTTGTATTTTGGACAAGTTTTCATCAATGGGATAGCGTTTAAGGAGGCTGTACTTGACCACGTTCTGAAAACAGGTCGGAACATAAAGTAGTATAGGTATGACAAAACTAAGCTTGGGTTTATTTGTGGAGGTAATGGTTGCTCATGGCGCATCTATTGCTCAGTTTCAGTAAAGTCCAATAAGTGGCAGGTTGCAGTCTTTAAGAAAGATCATACATGTGTTCCTAATGGGAATTGTGAGATGCTAAAAGTCCCTGTCATTGCCAGATTGTTTCTTGACAATATCAGAGAAGAACCGGAGTACTACATGCCCATGAAGATTGAAGAATTGGTTATGGCAAAATGGAAGATATATGTGACAAGGCCTCAATGCCAGCATGCTAGGTATATAGCATTGGGATGGATTGATAGAGAGTGTGCTGAGCAGTTTTCACGGCTCCATGATTACGGGGCTGAGATAGAACAGTCAAATCATGGATCTTCAGTGGAAATTTATTGTGTGACAAATTAGGAGGGAGTACATGTCTTCCAAAGGTTCTATGTCTGTTTCGAGAACCTTAGAAGAACATGTAAAAATACTTGTAGGCCTCTTATAGGAGTTGATGGATGTTTCTTGAAATCTGTTCAGAAAGGTGAGTTGTTTGTTGCTATGGGTCGAGATGCGGATAATGTAATCTATCCAATTGCATGGGCTGTATTACAGAAGGAAAACACAGATAATTGGTTGTGGTTTTTTAGAAAGATGAAGATTGATTTAGGACTTGAAGATGGAAATGGATATGTTTTGGTCTCCGATCGTCAGAAGGTAAATGGATATGTATTTTGCTTATTTGTGTTCATATTTTTACTTATTTGTGTTGAAACTGTTTTTTGACTTATGCTTTTTTTATAGGGCCTGATCAGTGCTTGTCAGGAAGAGCTACCTAGGATTGAGCATAGAATGTGTGTGAGACACATCTACATGAACTTGAAGTCTCGGCATGGAAAAAAGCCGGAGCTGAAGCCCTTAATCTGGCATCTAGCTTGGAGCTACAATGAGCCAGATTACAGAGAAAATTTGATGAAGATAAGGCTCTATGATGAAGCTGTTTATGCTGATGTGATGAAATCAAAACCAGAGACTTGGTGCAGGGCATTTTACAAGCTTGGACCCTATTGTGAGGATGTGGAAAACAACTCCACATAATCATTTAACAACTCTATAGGTATGGTTTTTGACTCTGTTTTTGACTCTCTTTGAAATTGTTAGTACTAGTTTCGTATCCTGTTAGGCCTGAATTTGACAAGGCATGTTAGGCCTGTTAGTGATCTGTTGTGAGATTTATGAATGTATTATTCAATGTTTTTCAGGTAAAGCCAGAGATAAGGTTTTAGTGTCGATGCTAGAGACCATTGCAAGACTTGCAATGGTTCGTATAGCCAATAGAGATGCCATAGCCAGTAACCACATAGGCATATGTACTCCATATGTGATCAATTATATGGCGGAGTTGCATCAGAAAGCTTCTGAATGCTTTGTTAAACCATCCACACACATGAGGTATGAATCTAGACTCAATGGATGTTCTTAAGCAGTGGACATGGAGAGTAAGACTTGTAGCTGCAGAAGATGGGATATCATAGGCATTCCTTGTGAGCATGCATACAGAGTGATCCTCCGCAGGGGAAGTGAAGCTCAAGACTATGTTTGCCATTGGTTTAGGAGCAATATGTGGAGGAGCAATTACATAGACAGTCTAGTTCCAATTAGAGGGGCAATATTTTGGCCAGTTGGAGAAGAACCACGTATAGTTCAACCTGAGGTGCCAGCAATGCCTGGCCGGAAGAAAGGGAAGATACCTAAGGAGAATAAAAAAAAAGAAGAAAGGGAAGAATGAGTCTCCAGTGAAAAAGAAAAACACATTGTTGAAGAGGATCATGCATTGCGGAATTTGTGGAGCCTCTAATCACAACTCACGGTTCCATAAAAAGAAATCAACAACGGTTTGTCTATTCTCTCTTGTTCTCTGATTTTTTTCAGAATTGGTGTTTTTTTTAAGATTGATGAATTGGTTTTGGTCATCTCTCTTGTTCTCTGATTTTTTCAGGCTACTCTTGGTGAAGCATCCTCTCAGGTTGAATCTTCACAAGGAGTTCTCATTCAGCTTGGGGATTGAAGTTGTGTTTTGAAGATGTGTTTAGCATCTGTTTTGGACCTGTTTTCAGTCTATTTTTAGATTGTTTTGGACCTGTTACAACATGTTGTTGCAGCTAATATTTGTACTTGTTTCAGTGTGTTTTGTGGCTGATTGGACCACTTTGCAGTCTTCTTTATGTTGTCTTGTAATGATCAGACATCTAGCTTTTTAATGATAAGACATGAAGCAGGTTTTTTAAGAAACAAAACACATGTTCTAAACTGAACATAACAGGTTTAAATAACATAGTCAAAGACACAAGACATGTTGTTAAAGAACATAGTCAAGCCATAAAACAAAGCATGAAAGGTAAAAAACACAAGACAGGTTGTTAAAGAACATAGTCAAAGACTCAACCAACGACAAACACAACATAATCACCTAACATAGACTCAACCTATTACCTTACTACAACGAACAATGATCAGACATCCAAAACACACAAGTAACATCATTTTCTTCATGGAGGACTTGGCTTCAACTAGAACTTCTTCAACCCTTTCGGAAATTTCTTTCTCTAACTTCATTTGGAGATTCTCAAACATCCTCTTCTCGGCATCCATAGAAACTGTTGTAATCTTTTTCACATCTTGTTCAAGTCCTCCTGTTCTTAACGCCAAAGCCTCTATCTCATTCAACAATGCCTCATCAACCCACTTGTAAGTGTCGTTATCATTCATAAGCTACAACAATTCATAACAATGATAATCAAAATTTGCATAAACCAATCCATTTTGAAAATGAAAACACAAAGACATATCAGTTTACCTTTTGTTCTACAGCAAACGCACAACGATAGTATCTCCGGTACGGATTCGCATCGGACTTAGACATTCTTGACACAATTAATTCTCCACACCAACATCTCTTCGGCACACCCATATATGTTCTTCTTTCTCGACCAGATGCGGTTCCACTCGAAGCTCCAGATTCACGGCTCATCATCATAATCAAATTTCAACCTACAAAAAAAGAAAAAAATCAAACCACGATAATGGACCGATAATGGAGTTTCTGAAGATGTAAAACTATCAAATCAAGCTTCCTTGGATTGAAACTTAGAAAAGAAAAGCTATCCTAACTACAAACTCACAATCGCAATCGAAATTACCTGAGAATTTGGAGAAATTTTTTTAGGGTTCGTCAAAGAGATTTGGGGATTTTCAGACGGATCCGATTTTCAGATGGATATCAATCACCCCGGGTCGGTATCGGATATCAGTTTGGGTCAGGTTTTTAATTCGGTCTGGTATCCGGTATAACTAGTTTCGTACCAGGTTAAGGTCACAAACCATTAAAACCGACAATTAGGTGTAAATATGTTTCGATCTTTCAAATTAGGGAGAAATAAGTTTGTAACTTTCAGAATAGGGGGACTGAAGACGAGAATGAAACTTTGTGTGGACCTGTTACTAGGTAATAGTTTTCTGAGGGAAAATAGGACGTTTACCCTAAAAATCGTTCACAAAATATTTATGTGATCCGTCGCTAAAGCCTAGATCGAGTAAGCCATTTATTATTGTGAAAAGGATAGTTTCACACCAATTTTTTGTGTGAACAAAAGAACAGTTGGGATCTACAATTTTCATTGGTTCTCAATGTTCATCGAACCATCTACTAAGATCGGTTAAAGAACGACAATGATGAGGATGACTAATTATGTTGATTAAGTAACAAATAGCGCAGGTGAGTATAATCTTCAGTAATATTTATTGAATTAAGAAAAAAAACATATACAAAAGAATTTAGAGAAATTGAGGTGCATAGCATGAATTCAAAATATATTAGCAAACTAACCATGCAACTGTTTAAAAAGAATAAATCCAGTTTTGCCCCTATATTTGTCTACTATATACGTATCTATTAGGGTCGGCTCAGATAGGGGGCGAGCAGGGCGATCGCCCCAGGGCCTCACATGTTTTTTTTTAATACTAAAAATGGTTTCCGAATTTGTAAAAAAAAAGAAAAAAATTATTTTATTACTAAAAATGCTTCACTTTTTTTTTTTTTACTTTTATACCCCAAAATGTTTTTTTGCCCCAGGACCCCCACTAGGATTGAGCTGGCCCTGGTATCTATAGACATAGATTTGGTGAATATTTCAGCCTATTTTATATATACATGCAATGTTTAGTAAATGAATATGCTGATAAAATTATGTAATATTATAAGATTTCACGCCAAAGTCCATTAGAGGGAAAAGTTATCATCATTACGTAGGTCGGCGACGCCTCGTTATTGTTGCTTAAACGGTGCTTGTTTGCCCAAAACCATCGAGTATTAGTTGGAAAAAAAACCCTTCGCGAAACAACAAATTGGGAAATTAGGTTTTTGCCGCCGAAGAAGTTGTCTTCTCGAAAACTCGATTCAGAGCCAGCCATGGTAAGAAAGACCTTTCTTACAAATCAGCATATGCGGGAGTTGCACCGTTTTTCTCCCCTGATTTTCTCTTTCTCTCAGAAACTAAAATTTATTTTTCCTTTATGCAAGATTTTCAAATTTCTTTCGATTATAATAAGTTGTTCACCGTGGAACCAGAAAGTAGAAGCGGTGGACTAGCACTTTTCTATATGGATTCTTTTGAGTTTACAATTCTATTTTCAAAAAATCGTATGATCGACATTGAGGCTACGATCGATGGAAAAAATGTGTTTATGACTTTTGTGTATGGCGATCCAGTTGTTAAGTGCCGTGAAAATGTTTGTGAACGTTTCAGTAGGATGAGTCTCACGAGGATGAGAGCATGGTTTATGATAAGAGACTTTATGAATATTACATGCAATAAGGAGAAGAAAGGTGGTCGAAATAGGCCCGAATCAGCTTTCTTACTGTTTAAAACCATGCTTTCAAATTGTGGTATTATTGAATTCTCGTACAAGGGAAACTTCCTATCTCGGCTCGGTTATAGAAAAATCGGAAGAGTACAATATCGACTAGATAGAGCCATATGTAACTAGGAGTGGCATCATCTTTTTCCCACACTAATGTGGAGTATTTAAAGTTATGGGGGTCAGATCATTGGCCATTGTTGGCTAGAATACAATCAAAACCTGGCAGAATCCACAAGGGATTCAAATTCGATAAATGCTGGTTACGCAAAGCTAGGCCCAAAGATACCATTGCAGAGGTTTGGAAATCTTTCGACGAATCTGACTCGAGAGATTTCCATTTGAAAATAGAAAATTGCCGTAAAGCGATATATAGATGGATAAGATTGAACCCATCCAATGCAACAAAGGAAATCGAAGATATCAAATATTTACTTGAGCAAGCCTAAACAGACGCTTCCTTCCCGAGTGAAGAGATCATAAATCTAAAATGGGAACTATGTGCGGCGTTCCGCGAAGAATAACTATATTGGAAGCAAAAAGTCGAGTTATGTGGCTAAAGGAAGGAGATCGTAATACTAAATTCTTCTATGGGACTACTAAGCATAGACGAGCCAGAAACCGGATTACAAAGATAAAAAAACCGGATGGATCCTGGGCAGAAAATGAAGAAGATATCGAGAAGGTAGCCATAGATTATTTTCAAAACCTCTTCATGTCGACGCAACCAAGTGAATTCGAGGAAGCTCTCCGGTACGTTACCGCGTAGGTCTCCCTAGAGATTAATGATTCCCTTACCCGACCTCCATCGGACAATGAGATAAAAAGGCAAATCTTCGAGATCAATCCCGAAAAAATGCCTGGTCCAGATGGGATGACAATCTTATTATACCAAAAGTTATGGGAAGTGACAGCGAAAGATATCATTAAGATGGTAATAGATTTATATACAATGGAATGCTTTGACGCCCACCTCAACCAAACTAATATATGTTTAATCCCTAAAACGGAGAGGCCGAGGAAGATGACGTAATTCAGACCGATCAGTCTTTGCAATGTAAGTTACAAGATTATTTCCAAAATTTTGTGCAAAAGACTAAAGAGATTCCTTCCGAAGCTGATATTGGAAACGCAATTGGCCTTCGTGGCTAGACGTCTGATCACAGACAATATTCTGGTAGCCCATGAAATTTTCTATGCCCTACGAACGAACCCTATATGTAAATCTAAATTTGTGGCAATAAAAACGGACATGGGAAAGGCATATGATATGGTGGAATGAGCCTTTTTGGAGGCTTTATATTAATGCATAAAATGGGCTTCGATGAGAAATGGGTTTCATGGATCCAATGGTCTATGTCTTTGGTATCATACCAAATTCTCCTGAATGGATAGCCGAATGGAAATATAAGCCCATCTCGGGGTCTCCGCCAAGGAGATCCCATCTTCCCTTCCTATTTATTATTCTTACATAAGCTCTTATCGCTCAGCTCCGGGGAGTGGAAGCATAAGGACGTATAACGGGTCTAAAATAGCGCAAGCAAGCCCATCGGTTTCCGATCTCCTGTTCGCGGATGATAGTCTTTTCTTCTGTAAAGCAGATGTTCTGTAATGTGCAGAGTTGATAAATATCATAAATTGCTACGGACGAGCCTCGGGACAGCAAATCAATGTTTCAAAATCGTCCATCCTTTTTGGAAGTAAAGTCACACCCGAGATCAAGCTTGAGTTAAAGAGGACGCTAGGTATCTCTAAATAAGGAGGAATGGGTATGTATATGGGCCTTCCCATAAGGATTTGTGGCTCTAAGAAACAGGCTTTCGCCTTTATTCAAGAGCGTCTTAATAGCCGAATTAACTCCTGATCAGAAAAATTTCTATCAAAGGGTGGTAAGGAAGTTCTCATCAAATTGGTAGCTCAAGCTCTCCCGACCTATGCCATGTTCTGCTTCGTTTTACCCCAGGAGATCATTAAAAACTCAAAGGCGCTATTTCAAAATTATGGTTGAATACCAAGCAAAATAATCGGGGCCTTCATTGCATAGCATGAGACAAAATTTGCCTCCCCATGGAGAAGGGAGGTAAGGGCTTCCGTGATCTTAAGACCTTTAATCTTGCACTCCTTGCGAAGCAATTATGGCACCTAATCCAATTCCCGTCTTCACTCCTTGCCCAAGTTCTTAAGGGAAGGTATTTTCGCTACTCAGCCCCCATGGAAGTGGGTAAGGCGAATTCCCCATCTTATGGATAGCGAAGCATAATAGCCTCTCGAAGCCTCCTCCAAACTGGATTAAAGAAATCGATCGGATCGGGATATAATACAAGATTATGGTATGACCATTGGATACCACTTGTTCCATCCAGACCAGCTTTAGATATTGGTGTCTTCCGAGACCCGTATCTTTATGTTGGACATATGATCGATCACAATTCTAAGAAATGGAAAATGGAGACTCTACAGAATCTAATAGCCCCTGAGGATATCCCGCTAATTCGGAGCATTAAGCCGAGTCGAGGCTATAAAGAAGATGTGTATTGTTGGAATCACACAAAGTTAGAAATTTATTCGGTTAAATCAGGCTATGCACTTGCAAGCCAGCTCAAGGATGAAGAGGGTCCCCAACAGATCCTAAAACCCAGTACCACTTCTTTAAAAAGCAAAGTCTGGACTTTGAAAACGGCTAGGAAGATCAAACATTTCATGTGGCATGCAGTTTCATGATGTGTTCATGTAAGTAACAACCTCGCAGATCGTCACTGTGGTACGGATCAGTTTTGTCAGAGATGTGGAGCAGAGTTTGAATCTATTAATCACATTCTCTTCGAATGCCCTCATGTAGTCTAGACCTGGGAAATTTCAGGGATTCCTTCTAATCCATGCTCTTTCCCGAGTGACTCTCTATACAGAAACTTTGACTATCTCCTTTGGCGTGCAAATGAAGAAGGGGCAATGGAGAACGCCTTACATGCCTTTCTGTGGATATATGGAAAGCCAGGAATAATAAAGCTTTTAACGGTAAAGAGATATACCCCATTAATACCCTGCAACTTGCTATCCATGAAGCAGAAAACTGGAAAGTAGCACAAATGGTCTCGCAAATAGGTCAAGACAACAAGCAACACTCGGGCACCCCCCCCCCCCACAAGGTGCAGTAAGAAGCGGACCGATACCTCGATTTCAAATAGACGCCTCTTAGGTAGGAGACAATGCTAATTTTAGCGGCGGTTGTGTTATAGAGCTAGCGAATGGAAGGCGTAATCTTGGCTCTTTTGCAAAAGAGATAACCTTATCTCCCCTTCATGCTGAATTTTATATGCTCTTACGGGCCATGAAAACCGTCCTTTTGCTAGGAGAATCATCTATGACGTTTGAGTCAGATTGCCTCCAGATGGTTAAACTAATCGACGAAGAAGAAGAGTTCTATCATCTTCGTTCCACTTTTTTCATTTTAATATTTTCTTTATCCCTCGTATACTAAATGTCCGTGCCGATATCCTTTCGAAAAGGGTCTGAGCACACAGTTTCGCTTTTTCCCATGTAGACTATGTGATTCCGTACTGGATGACCTCCGAGGCCAAAATATTTGAATCATCGTAATAATATATGGAGCTTTTGATGTAAAAAAAATAATCCAATTTTGGACATGATATCCAACAAATATTGTGAGCATCCGTGGTGTGATCAAATCCGGATAAGTGATAATAAACCGTGTTTTTATCGGTTTCTAACCTTTGTTTTTGTGTCTTTTATCGAGTCAAAGTTTGTTTTTAGAGTTTTTTAGTCCTTTATTGAGTCTTTTCAGGTTTTAGGTGACTTGGGGAGAAAATGAGCCGTTTTGGGTAAAAATGAGCATATGGAGATGCAGAATCATGCAGAGGCGTCAGAAGTTTAGCATTCGTTTAAGGACTTTCCACCAATGGATCGCGCTCCAATTTTGATACAAGATATAGAAATGAATTAGCTTACATTTGGAAATGGTTTGAGGCCATTCCAACGGCGCGATAAAAAGTTATGACAATTTCCGTGAAGACATTCCAGTCTGGCTAGCAGAAGAAGCATGCGCAGAGAGGGGGCCTGGATCGATCGATCCACCCTTGGAACGATCGATCCAATTTTGCGGACATTTTCCAGATCGATCAGATTCATATGGATCGACCGGATCAAGACCAGATCGATCGATCTCCCCTGGGATCGATCGATCTCCCCTGGGATCGATCGATCCACTCTTCTGACGAAAAATGCAGTTTTTAACTTCCTATTTTGCCTTGGAATCATCCTAACTCGATCCAATTCGACCCAAGACCTATTTATACTTATTTTAAGCCACTTTCCAAGGATAAACTTTATTTTCTACAGACTTTAAAATCTCTTTCTTTGGGAGACGAATTTCTGACTCTACAAACTTTTGAGAAGATTTATGAACCCTAGTTTATTATTTCTATTGGATTATGATTTCTTCTTCACCTCTTTGTGGTTTCTCTGATTCTATTTCTGAGTAATCTCTTAGTTAGGTTTTAGGGTTTCAAGGGAACATCATGAATCATTGAATCAGATTCGTTAGAATAGGGATATATCTTCTAGTTCTTAATCTATTGTTGTTCTTAGTGCTGAAACTTGATTAGCCACCTAGTTTCTGATTTTAGGTTGTTTAATGCATCAAAAGTGTTTGTTTAAAAGCCTGAAAGAACATAGGTGAGCAAAACGTCCTTAACCAACGAAAGCTGATGTTAAAGCGTTTTGTGAACATAACAAACTCGATCTTAAATCATGTTTAGTTTCCTGAATTTAAACGACAGTTTAGAATCTTAGGTTATTAGGCATAGTAATTAACACTACCAGAGCCGTCCCTTGCATAAAGCAAAGGAAGCTTATGCTTTAAGCCACTTAATAATTGTTAATTTTTTGGGCCACATCTCGAATTTTTCCTTTTGGTCTAACGGTATAATTTGTTTTAATTACTAGAGGCATTGGTTTGACTACGGAAATTGAAGATAAATCTTCTTTTTATATCCTTTACATATTTTTAAAATCTTTCATTATCACAAGTTAAGTGAATATGTTTGTGATCTTTTGTTTTTATTTCATTTTGTTTCCAAATATCGTACATATTTTTATGTTTTTTATTATTCAAATATATATTTACACGTGAGTAATATCTAAATATCTTTGTTATTTGTGTTTACATTATTTTTAAAAAAAAAAATTAAACGATGATTTTCTAATATTCTAGCTTTATTTGAATTTATATCCGGTTTTAAATCGGTTTATCTATTATTTGATTACATTTTAATATTGTGATGTACTTTGAAAGTAAGATAGTTTCATATTCCACAACAAACTCAATTATCTATCTGATCTTGTAAAATAAAGTTTGAAAAACATACTTAGGGCTGGGCATGCATAGAAACCGGAACCAAAATACATGAACCGGAACCGAACCGAAATTGTCAAAATATCTATTGGATCCTACTAATTGATACTCGTGGGTAGCGGGTAATACCGGAACCGAACCGAAAATATTTCGGGTATTCGAATCACCCGAAATATAATTATATATCCAAACTATTAAATATATATATCAGGTTTTTGGGTATATTTTCGGTATAATGGGTATATTTTCTTTAGTTTTGTTTTGGTTTTCGGATATAATTTCGGATATATTTTTGGTATATCTGGTATATTTTCCATAAACGTTTTTCGGGTTTTCGGGTATATTTTTGGATTTTTGGGTATATTTTAGGCATTTCGGGTAAAAAAATACTCGGAACCGAACCGGAACCAATTAAGATACGAAAGGTTCGGGTATTTTCCGGTTCATAAACCTCTCTACCCGAAATACCCGGAACCGAACCGAAATCATTTCGGTACCTATATGGATCATAAACCTCTCTACCCAAAATACCCGGAACCGAAACGAATACCCGAATGTCCAGCTCTAGACATACTCTTCTTATTAAACAAGATTGTTAAACTAATTCAAAATTCAATTGTTGAAAAAAAATTCAAATTTAATTATATAAAATAAACCGAGGCCACATTTCATTTGTTAGCTTTAAACCTCCAAAACTTTCGGAACGACACTGATTACTACGACAGTAGGTTGATTATAAAACAGTGATTTGAGTTCTAGAATGTGCTTAATGATTTCCCTGTTTAATTCTCTGATTTGTGATTCTTGATTTCCTGTGTATTATCCAAAGACCTAGCGTTTCCCTCTATCAAACTTACATTGTTTTATCTGCATTCTTAGTTTTAGTTCGTTCATAAAACCACAAAACATTCTCATTCGTCTTAGCTTTAGTTTCTTTCTACATTATCGTAGTGTTACACTTTGTCTCTATGGATTCGATCCCGTCTATACTACTTTGTTTGCTGTGCTCTTGCGATAGTTTATTATAGGGTTAAAACTCTGTGTATCAATAAAGGTAATTGCAAAACCGATCTGACGAATCTGAATCAGATCCAGATCTCGGTATCTTAAAATTTCAGGTATCCATTCCGAGTTAAGCCCTAAAAAAAGCCGAGTTAAAAAACTCCTATAACATGAACTAATTAGGTATTTCATGAACTAATCAGGTATTTTTTTTCTTTGCTTATAAAATATATCGAATTTCATATGTGAATTGAAAATCAGAAAATACCATAAGAAATCATAAAAATCCCATACGTAGTTTTTTCATAGGAAAAACACAAAAAAACAAAACACAAAATGAGACAACATAACAATCTACCATGCATTTCGTCTCCCATTCATGATCGAAAGAGATCCAAAACTTGAAGACACATCCTCAAGCAGAGCATCATCCATGACATCTCTCAATCTCCTATCATCTTTAGCATCAAAGAAGCATTCACGTGTCTTCGACTCACTTATCAGTTTTGCCCAAACCGAACCACTTAGAGCCAAAGTCGTCTCGTTCCCAATCACCCATAAACAATGCCTAGCTCGAGTCAGTGCCACGTTGGCTCTTTGACGGTTACTGAGAAATCCAATATTTCCGTTACCGTTACTTCTAACGGTAGAGATGATGATAACGTCCTCTTCTCCTCCTTGAAACCCATCTACCGACTGAACATTCAAACTAAAAAGCCAACTTGATAAGGAACCGTACTTATCTCCGATTCTCTCTTGTATTGCTCTGACTTGTCCTTTGTAAGGTAACGCTCATCTTTATCTCTCTTTCACTTGAAACTGTTTCAAAAATTAAGCAAATTAACCTAAAAAAATCAAGAAACAGATTACAAATCAATGAAGATTTATATACCTTTATAAAGACTGGATATGATTTGAGAAATCACAGCAACTTCAACCATGTTCTTCGGACTATGTCCATCACCAAAGTCTTCTTTTCCGCGGCACACATTGATAAACGAGAAAGAACCAAACATGTTTCCTGGAAGAAACCGCTTTCGATAAAAGCTTTGTTGAACAACCGTTGCATCTGTGATTTTCCCATCATAAAACTCCTTATTGGGGAAACTACTAATCGAAGGATGCATTCGGTATTGAACATCAAGCAAGTGTTTGTTATGACCAATCAGAACCAACCTCTCAAACAAGCTTCGTCCGAAATTCGCCTTCTGACATTCATCGTTATGAACCATTGCAGCTAACTGAAACTCATCTCCTATTAGAAGCGCATGACGAAGTCCCTGAAGTCGCAATGCAGCAACCGATTCACATTCTTTAAGCTGAGCCGCCTCATCGACCACAAGAAGGTCGATCGATCCTGTCCTTTCTGGTTTCATATCTGCAGCACCTGAGGCTGTGCAGAAGATTATGTCTGCATTTCCTAGACAAAATCTCCTAATGTCTTTGTAGCGATCCAAGCCTGTAATCCCAAAACATTCTGGAAGAAGACATAGAGCCTCAAGGTCATCTACACTGATGAATCTGTTGAAGCAATTGGATTTAAAACTACCTTTCTTGAAATCATCTCTAAAAGAATTCCCCTCCAAGAAATATCTAACACGCTGAAGAGCTTGGCGCGCTGCAATCATATTCTTCACATCTTCAGATGAAATGAAAGGTTTAGGCAGATGAGTACGTGTACAAATCATCCATATATCTCTCCAATGCTTGACTTAATCCATTAAACTCTATCTTCACAAACTCTCCAAATGTAGGAATCTTTACAACTTATTCCTTCTTCCGCTTTTCAACTTCTTCCTTCATCCTCTCAACTTCTTTCATCTTTTCAGCTTCTTCGTTCTTACTTTCAGCTTCTTCCTTCTTTTTTTGATCTTTTTTCTTCTTCTTCTTCTTTCTTGATCCTTTCTATTTCTTCTAGTTCATGTACATGTTGCTCGTACTTAGCCTCTGTGTTCTCAAGAAAATCTTTGATTGAGAACAAACGCTGCTTCCAGCCAGAAGAAGTTGAAAACAAGTCACAAAGTTTACTGACGCGATGATTAAAAAACACATCTTCGAGAATACTCTTCTTCTTAATCCCCATTCTATCGCGGTTTCCAGATAGAACTATATTCCCCATCCCGTAAGTGGTACGTTCTAATGTAGAAGTTTCCTTAAATAAGGGCAAGAACCTCGATGCAACTTCAACAATAGCTTTGTTTCTAGGAGCACACACAACTGTTTCCTTAGATAAAGCCAATAGCCTCGATGCAACTTGAACAATAGCTGTGTTTGTTGGAGCACACACAATTGTTTTGCACTTTAGTTTGAGAAGAGCAGAGACAAGAGTCGCGACCGTCTTTGTTTTGCCTGTACCAGGAGGTCCCCATATCAGTTTCACACTCTTCTTGTGATTACAGTTCCTTGTCTTAACGCAACCCAAAATTGCAGCTTCTTGGGAAGAGTTCAATTTCGTTGAACGGATAATATCCAAAATACGGTCAGATTCAGAACCATCAACATCATTTTCACAATAAACACATTGTTCTGTAGCCTGCAACATAAGCAAAACAACAAATCACTCAATTAAAGCATAAAATTAGAGAAACGGTATCCTGAACTAGATCAAAGAAGACGAACAAGAGCATTTTCCTGAAGCACGCTCTGGATTAGAGTGGAATTGGCATCTTCGTTGTGCAAAGCATTCCAAATTCGAGTGTTTGTGGTTAGAGTCATGAGAAAAGCACCAAAACGAAATGAATGTTTTTCATCATGAGATATTGATCTAGACAAATAAACAGAGATTTTAAAATCACCATACACAGAGAAAACGTAGGCTAGAAGTAAAGGATTCAAGTCATCGATTCGACTAGGCCTTTCCTCTGTCAGACTCAAAGCAATAATATCTCCACATTTTGGCTCATACTTTGCACTTTTGTCTCCACAATTTGGCTCGTCCACTTCATTCACCAATGTTATATCATGGAACAACTTAATCGGTGACCTTCCAATAAATTCATTTGTCCTTCTCTCCATAGACTGTATTTGAAAGGAAGGGGCTTTCGATAAAGATTTGAGGCTAGAGAACAACTCTGTTCGGGTTTCTTCAAGTAAATGAGGAACAAAACACTGAAAGTATTCATCAACAGAACTAAATCTGTCTGGTATCGTCTTTATCTGCATACAAAAATACACCATTGCTGAGGAAAATAATGTATAGGTAGTAGGTACCAAAGATAAAAGCTATTGATCAAGAAAGGGCTAAAAGAAATCAAAAACCTTTTCCTTGTAGAGATCTGTGTTGAGAATATCTTTGATAGACCAAGAACATACTCTAGCGAATGTTAGTTAATCACCAAATATCAGGCCCAAGTCCATTCTTCTAGATATCTCATAAGTATATTGAGATAAGGATTAGTTTAGACTTGATAAGGATGAATAAGATTAGGAGTTATCTAAATCTTAATAGATAGACTTTGGTGAGCTGTACCAAGCCTATAAATACACTTTGATGAGTTGTGTCAAAGGTATCCGCAAGAGAGGTGTTTAGTTGTTTGAGTTATATTTTCTAAACATCAATAAGAAAGAAGTTCTTATACTTGTGTGATTCTCTCGTGTTCTTGAGCTGCCTTGTTTGAGTCCTATACGAACTAGATTTGGTATCAGAGCGTCAAGGTATTACGATCCAGAACGTAACCTTACGGAGGAGATGACTGAGATCGAACCAGCCCGAGATGGTGGGGGTTCGACAAAGACAAAGGAGCCGAGTCCCTCGGCAATCCAATGTCCGATGCTCTCATCAACCAATTACTCAGTCTGGTCGATGAGGATGAAAGTAATGTTAAAAGTCTATAAGGTATGGGAGTCAATAGATCCTGGTTCAACAGACACGGACAAAAACGACATAGCTATCGCTTTGTTGTTTCAAGCCATACCGGAGACGTTAACCTTACAAGTTGGTAACTATGAGAAGGCAAAAGATATATGGGAGTCAATCAAAACTCGTCATCTAGGAGCTGATCGGGTGAAGGAAGCACGCTTGCAAACCTTAATGACCGAGTTTGACAAGCTCCAGATGAGAGACAATGATACTATTGATAGTTTTTCGGAAAAACTATCGGGAATAGCATCAAAAGCAACGTTCTTGGGAGGAAGCATTGAGGGGTCTAAGATAGTGAAGAAATTTCTCAAAAGCTTACCACGAACGAAGTATATTCACATCACGGCGGCACTTGAACAAGTCCTTGATCTAAATAAAACCAGCTTTGAAGAGATTGTTGGAAGACTTAAAGCATATGAAGAACGTATCAAAGATGACGATGCTCAAAGAGAAAATCAAAGCAAGCTGTTTTTTGCAAATGCTGAGTCAAATGACAATTCTGGTGGATCAAGAGGACGAGGCCGAGGTGGAAGAGGTCGTGGTGGAAGAGGAAACCGTGGAAGAGGACGAGCAGGGTCTACTTCACAAGATCAAGGGCAAGCAAATCAAGATCGCTCTAAGGAGAAGGACCGATCAAAACTGGTTTGCTACCGATGTGATAAACCGGGTCATTATGCAAGCAAATGCCCCGAGCGAACTAAGAAACTACAAGAAGCAAACATGGCTGAGACGGTAGAAGCGGACGCAGCCTTGTATATGCATGAAGTGGTTTTCTTGAATGAAGAAAATCTCATTCCTACCATCTATGAATCAAGACAAGGTGGAGAAGGTATTTGGTACCTAGATAACGGCGCTAGTAACCATATGACCGGTGAGAAAACATACTTCTCCGAGCTGAATGAAAAAATCAGAGGCAAAGTGAAGTTTGGAGACGGGTCATGTATCGATATTGGGGGAAAAGGGTCAATCATCTTCGAAGGAAAAACCGGAGAACAAAGATTACTCTCAGATATCTATTTCATTCCCGAGCTCAAGAGCAACATATTGAGTCTCGGACAGGCAACCGAGAATGGTTGTGACGTGAGAATGAGGGAGAATTATCTAACCATACGAGATTCAAGTGGAAGACTCTTGATAAGAGTGGAGAGATCGGCAAATAGACTTTACAAAATAAATCTAAAAATCGGCAAACCAACATGCTTGTATTCGAAGATTGAAGAGGATACATGGAGATGGCATGCACGGTTAGGGCATATTGGTTTCCACTCGATGAAGGTGATGTCAACAAAGGAGATGGTTCATGGTTTACCTAAAATCGAGCTTGAAAAGGAGGTTTGTGAATCTTGCTTGGTAGGCAAGCAAACAAGAAAATCGTTTCCGCAAGCAACATCCTTTCGAGCGTCACGGCCGTTGGAACTCTTACATGGTGACTTATGTGGACCGATTTCTCCCTCAACCACTGCTAATAATAGGTATATCTTTGTAATCATTGATGATTATTCGAGATATATGTGGACTATACTCTTGAAAGAAAAGGGTGAAGCGTTTGAGAGATTTAAACGCTACAAGTCATTAATCGAGAAGGAGATGGGCGTCGCCATAAACACTCTAAGAACTGATAGGGGGGGAGAGTTTACCTCAAAAGAATTTCAAGATTACTGTGAGGAGAATGGCATCTCTCGTCACCTAACAGCTCCCTATACGCCACAGCAAAACGGAGTCGTAGAGCGTCGGAATCGCACACTAATGGAGATGACAAGAAGTATTCTTAAAGCTATGAAGGTACCCAATTATTTATGGGGGGAGGCAGTACGTCATTCAACGTATGTAATTAACCGTGTACCTACAAGAGCCCTAAAGGATCAAACTCCATATGAAACCCTGCGAAACAAGAAGCCTCACGTCGACCACTTGAGAGTGTTTGGATGTCTCGCCTATGCTAAAATCGAAACTGCTGGTCTTAAGAAACTTGATGATAGATCAGAAATGCTTGTTCACCTTGGAATCGAGCCTGGATCCAAGGCTTATAGGCTCTATAATCCGTCAACAAGAAGAGTTGTCGTGAGTAGAGATGTTATATTCGATGAGCGAGCTGGATGGAAGTGGAAAGAGTCTAACGAAGAGGAGAGAAATCCAGGCATGTTTCAAATAACTCGGGGAGGAATTATTGATGCTGGAGCAGGTCCATTCATAGTGACAAACCACGCAAGTGAATCCGAGAACGTTAATCAAGAAAATGGAGATTTGATCCATGAAGACGATCCCGAAAATCAGAACAGCTCCATCAATTCACAAGAACAAGCACAATCAAGCAGCATACAAAGTTCTGGCGAAGACCAAGGAGAGGAAGTTCGAAATGATCTAAGAAGATCGAGTCGCCAAGCACAACAACCGAAGTACCTTAGTGATTACGTACTTCTAGCAGACATTGAATGTGAGAGATTGCTACTAAACATCAATGATGAACCAAGCTGTTATGAAGAAGCAAGAAACTCGGTTGAATGGAGAACCGCATGCAAAGAAGAGATCGATTCAATCAACAAAAATAACACTTGGAGATTAGTGGACGAGAAAAAGGGAAAGAAGATCATTGGCTTGAAGTGGGTATTCAAACTAAAGAAAAATGCAGATGGTACAATTAACAAGTACAAAGCTCGTCTAGTTGCAAAGGGCTATGTGCAAAGACAAGGGATCGACTTTGACGAAGCGTTTGCACCGGTAGCACGTATTGAGACTATACGCTTGTTAATTGCATTAGCAGCTTCACATGGTTGGGAAATACTTCATCTTGATGTTAAAACCGCATTCCTACATGGAGAATTACGAGAAGAAGTGTATGTGACTCAACCGGAAGGCTTTGAGAAGAAAGGAGAAGAACACAAAGTTTATAGGCTTTCAAAGGCACTTTACGGTTTGAGGCAAGCTCCTAGGGCATGGAACACAAAGTTAGATCAGATCTTGAAAGGGATGAAGTTTAATAAATGCTTCAAGGAGAACTCTGTGTATCACAAGGTTGAAGGAGACAACTTTCTCATTATTGCAGTCTATGTCGATGATCTCTTTGTCACAGGAAATACAATGAAGATTATTGATGATTTCAAGAAGGGGATGTCAACAAACTTCGAGATGTCTGATCTAGGAAAATTGTCATACTATCTCGGTATGGAAGTCTCTCAAGGATCGGATGGTATTGAGATCAAACAAGAAGCCTATGCTCGCAGAATCCTAGAAGAAGCCGGACTGGATTCATGTAATCCTACGCATGTCCCAATGGAACCCGGGTTGAAGTTATCAAAGGCACAAGACGAACCTGAGATCGATGCTACAGTATATCGAAGACATGTTGGCTGTCTAAGATATCTTCTCCATACTCGTCCAGACTTGGCATTCTCGGTTGGAGTTGCTAGCCGTTATATGCAAGCCCCACGTGAGTCTCATGGAGCCGCAATGAAGCATATTTTACGATACCTTCGAGGAACGGTTGGACATGGTCTGAAGTTTGAGTATGCTGGCTCAAAACAAATCATAGGCTATAGTGACAGCAGTCACAATGTCGATCAAGATGACGGTAAGAGCACAACCGGTCACATCTTCTATTTTGGGAACTCACCAATCACTTGGTGTTCACAAAAACAAGAAACGGTGGCGTTATCATCGTGTGAGGCAGAGTTTATGGCAGCCACAACAGCAGCGTGTCAAGCTATATGGCTTCAAGATCTCTTGAGTGAAGTCACGGGATGGGAACGCAAGAAAGTGGTGTTACGAGTGGACAACAAGTCCGCAATTGCTCTCACCAAGAATCCAGTCTTCCATGGTAGGAGTAAGCATATACACAAGCGCTATCACTTTATACGTGAGTGTGTTGAAAACGACCAGGTAGAGATGGAGCACGTACCCGGAGTCGAGCAAAAGGCTGATATACTAACAAAGCCGTTGGCCAAGTTCAAGTTTCGTGAGATGCGAGACATGATTGGAGTCAAAGACCTTGCAAAATCTCATTTGGAGATTAAGGGGGTCAATGTTAGTTAATCACCAAATATCAGGCCCAAGTCCATTCTTCTAGATATCTCATAAGTATATTGAGATAAGGATTAGTTTAGACTTGATAAGGATGAATAAGATTAGGAGTTATCTAAATCTTAATAGATAGACTTTGGTGAGCTGTACCAAGCCTATAAATACACTTTGATGAGTTGTGTCAAAGGTATCCGCAAGAGAGGTGTTTAGTTGTTTGAGTTATATTTTCTAAACATCAATAAGAAAGAAGTTCTTATACTTGTGTGATTCTCTCGTGTTCTTGAGCTGCCTTGTTTGAGTCCTATACGAACTAGAGCGAACAGACTTGTTTTCTCGTTTTTTTCCATGAGCCTTCGTATTTCTCTAGTGTCCATTAAAGCAACGTCGAGAACCTGAGCTACGTTACCTAAAGACTTAACTTATCTTACAAGACAAGCAACTCTTTTAGAGGATTGGTGAAGAAAACAAATCTGATGCAACTCTCAATCAGTTCGGTCTATTTAAAATGAAGAAGATGCCGAAAGGTTCAAAGTTCAAACAGACTTTGGAAATGATCTCAAGTTTCCACATTTTCCAAGAAAATCTTATTAATGGAACTCGATTTTCTTTTTAATTTATTTAATTTAATTGTGTAGTAATCAATGAACGGAAGATGACACTTCGCATGCGTAAAGTCTATATGTAGATCGAGTTATTACAGTTAAAACGCATTTTATTCATGACTATTACTAGTATTTTCTAGTTTCAACTGTAATGTTATATTTTTCAAATCGCATGGGGAAGAAGAAAGGTCGGGATTTTAAAAATAAAACATTATGGCAGTGGGCAGCATTTTGAGGATAAAGCATTATGGTAGTGGACAGCATTTGCCTGTAATAACTAAAAGTATTGGACTTCGTGTTACCCATTTAGATGTTTGAACGATTTAGGTGTGAGATCGGTGGTGAAAATATTTAGCGTTGCGTTGCGATCAGTTGCAGCGTCTGACCGCACGGTTGTCAAACGAACAACAACAGATGTGTTTGGCCGCAGACCACAGCCGCTTGCGGCCGACAAACGAACATACCCAATAAATTAAAGTTCTAAAATGATAACGTTGTTAGGACATAGGAGGGTGCTACACTTATCTATCAAAGTGTTAGAATGTAAGACGCGACTTGAAATGATTATTTAAAATAAATCCAATGTAGTTTAAATTATAAAATCTATAATTTTTATGTAGGATCCGAGATCGTTTATGTATACTAAAACATATAATTATCGGGTTTTTTTTGGTCAACGTAGTGATTGTTTTCCATATTCTATTCGAATTTACAATTTTTTTGTATAAGAATTCATTTCACCAATTAAATGTTAATGAAAACAAATTTCATGATGATGATCCTTGGGACGATTGGCTTAGTGATTGTTGTCTGGTTCTATTTCCTTAGATTGGTACCAGTTCACATCACTAGAAGAAAACATGTGTATTATAACGGAAACATTTGATGTGAAATTGATGTAAGACATGCTTTAGGACGGATTAGCGACGATTGACGGTAAAACTGGGACGAAAAAGAATCGTCGTTAACAATTCGATGTAAATCTACATCGAATTTACGACGAAAACCAGTTCGTTGGTATATCGTTGGTATATAGTTGCAAAATTACATGGATTTTACATCGAATAATTGATTTTTTGTATCGGGAAATTCGTTTGTAAATCGTCGTAATAGATTTGACAATAAATCGGTGTAAAATGAAATCGATGTAAATTCGTCGTAAACCATCAATCGATGTAAATTTGTTATAATTTGTAGATCGATATAAAATCGATGTAAAATCTATGCCGATGTAATTTCGATGTTATGTACAAATTATATAATTAATAAAATTATAATTATAAAATAATTAAAAAATTATATAATTAATAAAATTATAATTATAAATTAAAATATGAAATAAAATTCGAAATACAAATAATAAAACTACAATTCGAAATACTAAATATTATCTCCTTCTAGATTAATATCGAAGTGCTGAAAAAGCTCTGCGTCCGAAGCTGCCTCGGTTCTCTGCTCCACTTTCGTCCGTTGATCCCCCTGGCCCGATGTCGATGTATCCGTTTGTTACTGCCTTAGTGCGGTCGCCAACATGAGGTTACTCGCGGCAAGAATATCGAATAAAGCGTCGTATGCTTGGAGCTTCGAATCTGTTACCACTTGCTTCGCCCGCATAGTGCTGATCTCGGAGTGAGCGATGTTTAACTCGTTCCGCAACACAACTGGATCCTCGAAAGAATGACTTGAGGAAGATGATGCGACGACACTATCTCGGATCGATCTCATCCCTAAAATTATACCATTTTTCTTCAGGGCAACTTTTAAAAAATAAACTTTAAATTTAATAAATTAAATACAAAATAATTCCGTAAAAATATAATATAATTATTATTACTTCTTCGTATATCTCGTCCATATGGGCTGTGGTCAAAGCCGCTGTGGATTGGACCGAGCTACCGCCATGTGATAGCTGCTGAGAGAGCTGAGTTTGACGCTCGACGATCTTTGCCATAGCGTCATTGTAGACATTCTCCGCCCGAGCATGCACAAAAGACCATCTTTCTTTTTGTGAGTTTCCTCAAAAACTCTTGTTATTAGAGGAAGTTCGCCTCTATTTGCCTAACAAAACGACATACCAAAAAATTAAATGGTTAATGGTTAATTTTAATTAATAACAAAATCACTAAAATATAAATTAACCGAAAATCATACCATTTGAAGGCGTATTCCCGCAAAAGGCGTTTGACCCAAAGTATGTGGCATAATAATGTATAACATTTTATCTTACATAATAATGTATAACATTTTTTCTTATAAGTATATTCATAACATGCATGAAGTATATAATGTTATTGATTTTTGTGATAACTCAAAATGTTTTATACAATGAGTAGAACTTATTTATTACAAGATAAATGATGATAAACCAATCCTATACAACATATAATTAATCAACTCTATAATCAGATTCAATATTTTGGGTGTGAGTATTACGACGACATTACGACGTTTTAAGGTTTTAGTCTAGGATACCGATTATGGTTCTTCGTTCTATCCATGTTGTTATGCGTTGCTTGACTAACCGTCTTAGCAACTGAAATTAGGTGTTTTATAGCCATGAGAGTGCTGTATCTAATCGCTTGACCTAGGGTAGATGAGCAAATCCGTCGTAAGATTTCGAAAGTATACTTACGGAGGAATTGTGGGCGTAAACAACCTTTGAGAGTATCATTCACTATTTGCGTGGGGTAAAGATGAAAGCTACCGTTCGAGTACTAAAGTGAGTAGGTGTGTAGGATTACGGGAGTAGACTACACGCAATGTACATGTTCCAAGTTCAAGAACCCAAAGTCGACAAAAGTCGCTTTAGAAATCCTACAAATTTCCTTGTAAGAATCGGCCATAAACCATTAAAAATTTCTGATTGCCCAACGCTTCGTTTAATTGATTCACAACCTCGATAAAATAATTAGTTAGCTACTGCCCTTTTTAGTTTACTTTACATTCCATAGATACGACCGTAACAAAACCCAAAATATATTTTACGTCTAGACATAAGTTATAACTCGTTAGAAATCGACAACGTCTATCCCTGTGGATTCGATCCCTAAATACTACTTCGTGTGCTGTGCACTTGCGGCTTAGATATAAAGGGTAAAACCCCACGCCGGGGTTAATTCCCGGTGTGTCAAGTTTTTGGCGCCGTTGCCGGGGATAGTTTAGCTTGTTTGATTTTGTATTCTAATTTCTACTCTAGACACTTTTGATTTTAAAGTTCTTTGTTGTTCTTTTGACTTTCTCCTTTTTCTTTGTCTTTTGTTCTAAGGTGCATGCACACTAGGAGAACTCCTAGAGGAACCGTACCGCTACTAGACTATATCGACAAACACGAGAGAGAACTCCGAAGACTCAAAAGAAACTTAAGGATGGCCGAAAACGACCACCCGGAAGATCAACTAAACCGTGATCAACTAGATCACGAGGATGACCATAATTTTTCGGTCACGAAGAAGATCAAGAGACTGTCCATGGTGCTAATGACCAGCCTCGATCCCGAAGAAAATCACAACCAAAACTGAAATGCTGAAAATAACTTCCCGTCGATCGTGATGCACCGAGGAACGATGCTCAAGTGAATGCACCGATTCCTCCTAACGGCGTAAATGCCAACCCTCCGAGGAGACAAGCGCATAACCGCATCATTGCTGATTTTGGTACACCGTATCAACACTTTCAAAACTGAGCAACCATACAACTTCCAATACCGAACGGAAATAATTTTGAGATCAAACCTCAAATCATTGCTTTGGTAAAGCAAAATCAGTTTCATGGAGTTGCAACCGAGCATCCGATGGAGCACATCGAGTTGTTCGAAGAGATATGCGGAACGATGAGAACGAACCAAGTTCCCGCCGACTATTTGAAGTGTAAGCTTTTTCCTTTTTCTTTGGCCAATAAAACTCACCGTTGGTTGAAATAATAACTAGAGTTGAATAACTCTTGAAGTTCTTGACTCTTGCACTCCATTTTCGTCACTTTATTTGGGTAGCAAATAAATTGCATTATTATGGGCCTTCTTGGACTTGTATTAAGCTCAAATTGGGTCGGACTTGATAGTTGACATCACCAACCAATTTCTGCATGCTCTCATTGTCCAAAATCTCATATATCGTCCCGTTAAGTGCCTCCTAATCTGTTTAGCTCGAGCTGTTGTAACTGGTCCAACGGGTACAAGAAATGCATCCTCTTCATGTTCCTTTCTGCTCATGATAATCACATCATACCCCTCCTGATCTTGATAAAGATTTGTCCTCAAATCTGGTTCACCTACATCAAAAGGCACCAAGTCAGAAACGTTGAAGGTAGAACTCAAATTATACTCACCTTGCAAGTCTATCTTGTAAGCGTTGTCATTGATCCAGTCTAAGACTTGAAATGGATCTCCTCTTGGCATCAATGCATTCCTCATATGAATCCAAAACCAATCACCAGGCTCAAAGATCACTTTGCATTGCCCTTTGTTTGCTTGCTTTTGAAACTGCTCATTTCTCAAATGTTCCAACTGTTCACTATCAACTTGAACAACAAACTTCTTAAGCCAAACATGGTAGATCCACGTTTTTGGAGCATGAGATTTCATCCCTTCAGCTTGTATACCACTGTGCACTCACAATAAAGACTAGAAACACAAGATTATCTGTGCAAACGGTACACTTCTGTAAGTTAGCAATCAACTTCTCTTTTAGAATAGCTAAAACAAGTTTCAAATGCTCAACATGATTATCAAAGATTTTGTTATAGACCAAAATGTCATCAGAGTAGACAATAAAGAAAATTTCAATGAATGATCTCAAAACATGTGAAGCCTCTTTAGTGTGACATGGAATGAAGTGTGTCATCTTATAGAATCTATCAACAACCACAAACATAGAATCTCTCAAAGAACAATTAGTCTCACACAGTTTATGCTCATCAAATAGAAAACTTTTATGTCTAAAGAACTGCCCATGTGGAAATTTCTCACAAGAATGAAACACATCTTTAAAATCAACATATGAAACGTAAAGCTCCTTATTGTGTTCAAAATATAGTAACTTAGCTTCAAGAGTAGAAAGTAAAACATACATTCTAGACAATGCATCAGCCACAATAATTTCCTTACCTTGCTTGTATCGGATGTCATAAGGAAATGCCTCAATGGATACTCCTGGTTCAAAGACAATCTGATGCCCAATCCTATGAATTGGTGGTAATCCACTTATATCTTTGGGAAAGACACCTCTGAAATCTTGTAGAAAAGAAACAACACAACTAGGCAAAACATAATCAAGATCATTAGAGTTTAAAATCCCTTCTTTGTACAGAAGTACAACCATTGGCTGTTTTGAAAACATTGCTATCTTTATTTCACAAGACCTCACCAAGAAATTTGTGTGTTTCCTCATGGGTTTTCTCTCATAGGCCTTTTCTGGGTTTTTCTCAAACTCTCTTTTTATTTTTGGTGATTAATATTTGGGGGGTCGCTCATGATTTGTTTCTCCTTGTGCTTTAGAAGCAGCTGGTCTTGATAAACTTCATGTGGTGTGATTGGAACCAAAATGGTCTTTCTCCCCTTAAACTCAAAAGAATGTCGATTGGTAAAGCCATCATAGGTTACCTTTCGATCAAACTACCATGGCCTCCCAAGAAGAATGTGGTCGGACTCCATTGGTAACACATCACATAAGACCTCTGATATATCATAGTTTTTAACCCTTTTAGGCCATGATATAAGTCCGTTTTATAGAGTATTTCTACTACTTTGTAGTGGTTTAGAGTCTTTTACAGGTTTTAGCACGTTTGGAGCATAATTGGAGATATTGAAGCTATCTGGAGTATTTTGGATCAAAGCAGAAGGTCGTGTAGCTGAGTACCCGATTTGAAACATCAGTGTCGATCGATACTGCCTAGTATCGGTCGATACTCATCGAAACAGACATGGACCGCGACTTTAATGAAGAGTTGAAGAATTGCAAAATTGCCCAGAAGTCTTTATTATTTACAAGAAGCCCCAAAACGTGATTTAGGTTATTTAGTAGGATTTTACAGCCACTTTCATGGTTATACTTTATTTTTATTCTGGTTTTGTGAGAGAGCTTTTGAAGGGAGACAAGTCTGAAACTCTGTTCGTCCGATAGAAGATTTCGAACCCTCTTGTTACTCTTTCTATTTTTTTTGATGATTTATTCAAACATGCTTATTGTTTCAATTTTCATGTCTGAGTAGATCCACTTTAGGTTTAGGGTTTTCTCATAGGGTTTTCTCTGATTGCTGGTAATTGATTAGTTAGGATTCATCATCTGGAATAGTTCTTCGCCATAGGTTGTTCTCAAAGCTAATTCTAGGTTGACGAATCTGGAACTTAGATCCTAGGTTAATCGATTAGGCACGGCAGTGCAATTGAGTAATCTGACAGAACCTAGGGTGAGCAAATTGATTAGTCGCCAAGAGATTTGGTTTAATTGAATTGTGAACATATCAAACTCGGTATTAAAGCTGATTTATTCTTAGGAATTTGCAAAGAGAATTGGGATTCTGAAGTTTAGATTTTGATAATTCTCGCAACGACAGTTGGTTAATTATAGCTTAGTGATTTGAGTTCAAGAACCGCGCTAAATCTGAATCCTGACTGATTGGTTATCTGCATTCATTGATCTCTTGAGAAATAACCTGGGCTTATATTCTTCCATCGATTTTACAACTCTTTTACTGTTTATTTCTTTTTATTTCAACTGAATTGTTTAGCTTAATTCTCATCTACATAATCAATTGTGTGTTTATGTGAGTCCTTGTGTTCGACCCCTACTTTACTACAACTACTGCTTTAGTACTTTTAGGGTATTAATTTGAGCATATCAAATTTTGCGCCGTTGCTGGGGACTCAATTCGCCATTAGATTTTAGCCTGAGAATTTTGACTAAGTTCGTCGGTATCGATCGATACTATCTAGTGTCGGTCGATACTCGTCATTCTCTTTTTGTTGATATCGATCGACACAACCCAGTGTTGGTCGATACTCAGCGTGTTACCGTGTACTAACGTTCTTGACTTTTGTTTTCAGGTTGAACAAGGAGCAAAAACACGAACTCGCCCGGAGTATCGATCGATACCCTATTGGTATCGGTCGACACCCTACGCGAATGAGAAGGGTTCATCATATCGACTTAAGCCTGGTATCGATCGATACCAGGCCGTGTGTCAGTCGATACTCGATGTTCTAGCACGGTAACTTCTTGTTTTTCATAATTCTATTTTGTTCTTTTGCTTTCTTTCACCAACTCTAGGCTAGGTAACACTGGAGACAGTGTTGTTTAAGTCTGGGGGAGGTAGTCGCTGACATTGTTTTTGTTTTTTATTTCAACTTAATTGCTTAGCTTAATTCTCATCTACATAATCTATTGTGTGTTTTTGTGAGTCCTTGTGTTCGACCCCTACTTTACTACAACTACTGCTTTAGTACTTTGAGGGTATTAATTTGAGCATATCAAATTTAGCGCCGTTGCCGGGGACTCTATTCGCCATTAGATTTTAGTCTGAGAATTTCGACTAAGTTCGTCGGTATCGATCGATACTATCTAGTGTCGGTCGATACTCGTCATTCTCTTTTTGTTGATATCGATCGACACAACCCAGTGTTGGTCGATACACATCGTGTTACCGTGTACTAACATTATTGACTTTTGTTTTCAGGTTGAACAAGGAGCAAAAACACAAACTCGCCCGAAGTATCGATCGATACCCTATTGGTATCGGTCGACACCCTACGCGAATGAGAAGGGTTCATCATATCGACTTAAGCCTCGTATCGATCGATACCAGGCCGTGTGTCGGTCGATACTCGATGTTCTAGCACGGTAACTTCTTGTTTTTCATAATTCTATTTTGTTCTTTTGCTTTCTTTCACCAACTCTAGGCTAGATAACACTCGGGACAATGTTGTTTAAGTCTGGGGGAGGTAGTCGCTGACATTGTTTTTGTTTTTTATTTCAACTGAATTGCTTAGCTTAATTCTCATCTACATAATCTATTGTGTGTTTATGTGAGTCCTTGTGTTCGACCCCTACTTTACCTACAACTACTGCTTTAGTACTTTGAGGGTATTTATTTGAGCATATCAAATTTGGCGCCGTTGCCGGGGACTCAATTCGCCATTAGATTTTAGTCTGAGAATTTCGACTAAGTTCGTCGGTATAGATCGATACTATCTAGTGTCGGTCGATACTCGTCATTCTCTTTTTGTTGATATCGATCGATACCACCCAGTATCAGTCGATACTCATCGTGTTACCGTGTACTAACGTTCTTGAATTTTGTTTCCAGGTGTATGCCTATTCGTGAAACCAGAAGGAGCAAGAACACTCAGCTAGTCGAACTGTCATTGGATCAGCTAGCACTTTTGGAACGCACAAACAGAAAAGCAAAGAAGCCAGTAGAGATGAACAACAATCCAGTGATTTTGGTTCAAGATGATGCTGGTGCTTACAGAGACCAAGAGGGTCAGTTGTGCAATGAGAGAGGACAACGTCTGGATGGAGAGGGGAACATCATTCCACCTTCTCATGTTGTCGTTGGGAACGTCGCTGGGAACGTTGTGATTAATCGTGGTAGAACAATTGGTGAGTACAACAGGCCTGATCAGTTTTATGCCAATCGATCAGCGATTCGTCCTCCAGCTTTTCAGAGGAATGACTTTGAGCTGAAACCTGCATACTACACTCTTGTGGGTCAGCACCCTTTTCATTGTCTTTCCAGCGAATATCCCATGGACCATATTGAGAGGTTTGAGGATTTGGTCACTAGCATCAAGATCAATGGAGTATCCTATGATTACCTCTTCTGCAAGCTCTTCCCATACTCTCTTGGTGGAGTCGCAACTTACTGGATGAAGCAGTTACCTCCTAGATCACTGAGTACTTGGGAAGAGACTAAGACTGCTTTCCTGAACAACTTCTATGATGATGCACGATCCGAGGATCTGAGGAACAAGATCTCCCAGTTTTCTAAGGACATACTGAAGCATTCAAGGCTGCTTGGACGAGATTTAGATCATACCAGAGAGATTGTCCACATCACGGGTACTCTGATGTTCAGCTGATGGGTTTCTTCTTCCGAGGGATTGATTGGAGGTATCAGATGGCTTTGGGTGCTTCGAGCAATATGGGAATTTCAATACTAGGTATCCTGAAGATGCTTATGTGCTTATTGAGAATTTGGCGTCTAGCAATAGCACCAAAAATGCAAGCTTTGAGCGAAAAAGACAGAATGGCAACATGGATGGGTCACATATTTCTGAAGTTCAAGCCAAGCTAGATTTTCTGAACGGGAAGTCGAAGAAGACTGTACACTTTGCTGATGGAGTCGATAATATTGATGAAGATGAAGTGGAGGATGTTAACTACGTTGGTGGTTCTGGTTTTCAGGGTCAGCGATTTGGATACAACAACAACCAAAACTTCAACAACAACACTCAGCAAGGTGGGTACAAGTTTGAGGGAAACCAATCTGGCTTTGGAGCAAAACAATTTGCTCAGAAACCACTCCAGAACAGCGATTTCACTCGCAATTATGGGAACTCTTCGTACCAACCCATCTCTCCAAAGTCCACATAGAGTTAGATGGAATCCATGTTTGAACAGATTCTTCAGGGACAGCAAAAGCTGCAAATAGATTTCAATGGGTAGTTTGACTCTCTGTACATTGATCTGAATGGAAAAATTGAGGCTATCAATCTTTCTCAGAGGAAGCTGGAAACTCAGGTTTCTCAGACAGCAACAGCTGTGAAGAGGCAGGAAGGTTTTCTTCCAGGGAAAACTGAGAATCCAAGAGCACACATCAATGCCATCACCTTGAGGAGTGGAAAAGAGGTGATTACATGAGTGAAAAACAACCCAATTGCAGAGAACTTCGTCGATTTTGCTAATTCTAGGTTGACGAATCTGGAACTTAGATCTTAGGATAATTGATTAGGCACGACAGTGCGATTAATTACCTGATAGAACCTTAGGTGAGCAAATTGATTATTCGCAAAGAGATTTGGTTTAATTGATTTGTGAACATATCAAACCTGATATTAAAGCTGATTTAGTCTTTAGGATTCGCAAAGAGATTTGGAATTCCTAGGATTTAGATTTAGATAATTCTCGCAACGACAGTTGGTTAATTATACCTTAGTGATTTAAGTTTAAGAACTGCGCTAAAGATGAATCATGTTAGTTAGTTTATCTGCATTCATTGATTTCCTGAGAAAAACCCTGAGCCTATATTTCTCCAATTGAATTACAACTCTTTTAATTTCTGCACTACTTTCAATTACATCTGAATTGCTTAGCTTAATTCTTACCTATATAATCTATTGCGCGTCTCTCTGAGTCTTTTGTGGTGGGACCACCCTAGCTATACTATAACAACTGCTTCAGTACTTTTAGGGTATTAATTTGAGCACATCAAGTATACTCGGGCTTGTCAGACAATGGGTGTGTATTGTCCTCCATAGCCTGGTTATAATCATGAATAGTTGAGTATTAAAAAGTAGACAGATACTTGATTGTTAAAAAGTAGACGATTATATGTATGAATCTAAATTGATGTCGGTTTAAAGTAAATTACCTCGTCAGTAGTAGGAAGAATCTCATAAAGCACAGAAGATATCGTGTTATTAGCGATTGTCGCTTCATCGAGTACATCATCCCCATCCTTGCCATGCTGATGGTCATTACCATCTTGTAAATCAAGTCCAACTTCCACAGACTTACCATCCTCTCTAGCATTTCCAACCTTATCATTCTTTCCATCCTCATCGCCAACATCATTAACAGCTTCATTCTTGTTTGCAGTATCAGATTCATTTGCGCGCCGCTTCCCGTTTGAATCCTTGTCTTCGTTAGATTCTTCTCCATCGGAGGTAGCATTTTCTGAATGTTTCTCATCATTTGTAAGCGATGTCTTTTGACTTATATTAAGTTTGCTAACCCCAAGAGCAAACTGAGATAGTGCTGATGCAACTTTGGTCCATAAAAAGGCAAATTCAGCTTTCAAAGTATTGACCTCTTTTAGGACATTGGCACTGGCAGCAACCACCTTATGAAAAAGGCTGACGCAGCAGAATCTACTAATACCTCGGCATTCACATCAGAATTCTGCACATTTGGGACCGTTGATGTTTGTGTCGTTGTTGTTTATGCCTTTGGTGGTTTAATATTGTCACATGCCCTTACCCCGCCAGTCCATGAATCGATTGTGAAAATATCGCAACGATTTATTGCATCCATTAAGTTGTCAACCTGGTGGTCTTCTTCTTCATCCGGTACCTGTGACCAACAACATAATTTAATCTTTCTTGTCTTACAAGAAATTCTCAAAAAAAATATATGCCAAAACTCACCAAGTAAGCCTTTTGAAACAAGTCAGAGTATCCATGAGACTGTACAAACTCTCCTAGGGTTTCGTTCCGGTCGATATCAGGGTTATGCTCCAGTTCTTCAATGTATTTTTCTACGTCTTTCTTAAACTTCATATTTTCTGTGATCATATTCCAAAAATATGGATTCAAAATGTTCTTCTTCTGAGCAAACAAGCTCGAAAGGCCGTTGCGGCTTCCCCATTCGCAGCCTCTGCCATTGTCAAGGCTCACAGAGAATGACATGTCTGAAACCTCCAAGTCTACTCCAAGATTCTTGAAGAACTCCATCATGTTCGGATTCGCAACCTAACCACATATTAATGATCGTCATCCACTTAGGTTTTGATTTTTTTTTTTTTTTTTTTTTTTTTTTTTTGCAATTTTTGTGTTTGCGTTTATATGACATGAAAAGAAGAATTTTTTTTTTTTATAAAAAAAACACAGTTTCTAAATATAAAATATATTCTGCTTTTCATAAATATATATATATATATATATATTATTTTTTTTTCTGTTTGCAAACTGTTTGTTTGCGTTTACAATTAACAATAAAGAAAATTGTTTTCATTTGAAAAAAATATATATATTTTCTGTTTGCAAACTGTTTGTTTGCGTTTACAATTAACAATAAAGAAAATTGTTTTCGTTTGAAAAAAAAACCTAAATATAAACGTAAAGATAAAGATAAATGCAAATAGTTTACAATTCGAGAGAGAAAGGGGTACGTACACGATTAAAGACAATGAATCCAAGGTCCAAGTCAACGCCATCAAAACACATCGTTTTGACATGACCTCCTAAAGACTCACCCTTTTCGAACAACACCAGCTCCTTATTAATTCCATCTTCTCTTGCAAGAACGTAGGAACTTCCCAATCCACTTATCCCACCTCCGATCACCGCCACTCTCATTTTTACTCCTTTTTGTATCCTATCCAAAACTTATTTTTCTGAAATTCATGGACAAAAATCGAATGAATCAACGAATAATTAAATCATGTAAATAAGAAAAATACCTTTCTTTTTGGATTGATCTAAAGATGGGGATTTTTCGAAGCTACATTACATTCACTCATATGCTTACTTATATAGAAATAAGCCAGAACCTAATGGCGTGTCTTAGGAGACATGTTATTTATTACTTATATAAACTAAGTGTTTACCAGCCAGTGTCGGTCGACACCAGTCCAGACACCTGCACGGGTAGATTCAGAATCATGTGTATCGATCGATACTTCTTCTGTGTCGGTAGATGCTGAGGCGCAAGTCGAGAAGGAACCAGAGATTGTTAAGGAGAGGGTATACAAACCCAAAATACCTGATCCTATGCCTCCTAAGATGAAAAAAGGAATGGGAGGACGCCCGATGCAAAGCTATGTTGAATAAATTGGTTGTGGAGCTTCCTTTTGTTGATGCTATTAAGACCTCTACAGTTTTCAGGAGGTATGTGAAGAAGATGGTGTCTAACAATGTGAACCTTGAGGAAGGTGTCATGATGATTACAGCTGAGTGTAGTGCGATTCTTCTCAACAAAATTCCCAAGAAGCTACCAGACCTAGGGAGTTTTGTTTTGGATTGCACTATCTTCACAGAGAGATTCGAGCGTTCTCTCTGCGATATTGGGTCGAGTGTGAACCTCATGCCACACTCAGTAGCTATTCTCTTGATGATATTTTAGGTATAGCACCAGACCTGTGCACACATCGGATTCACCTGGAGGATGAGTCAAAGTCTTCGATTGAGTGCCAGAGGAGGCTGAATCCGAACCTGAAGGAAGTGGTCAGGAAGGAAGTGATGAAGGTGTTGGAAGCAGGGATTATCTATGCCATCTCAGATAGTTCTTGGGTTAGTCCAGTTCACGTTGTGCCTAAGAAATGAGGTATAAATGTGGTGAAAAACGAGAAAAATGAGCTGATCCCTACAAGGACAATCACTGGTCACAAGATGTGTATTGACTACAGGAAGCTGAACGCGGCTACAAGGAAGGATCACTTCCCCTTGCCATTCATCGACCATATGCTGGAGAGGTTAGCGAGTCACCCATACTACTGTTTTCTCGATGGGTACTCATGCTTTTTCCAGATTCCTATACATCCAGAGGACCAGGGAAAGACAACTTTTACATGTCCTTATGGCACATTCGAATACAGAAGAATGCCAATTGGATTATGTATCGCTCCAGCGACTTTTCAGCGATGCATGATGCAGATTTTCACAGATATGATTGAGGAGTTTATGGAGGTGTTTATGGATGACTTTTCTGTGTATGGATCGTCATTCAAGGATTGTCTGGATAACTTGTGCAAGGTGCTTCAGCGATGCGAGGAGAAGCATTTAGTTCTTAATTGGGAGAAGTACCACTTCATGGTACAATATGGCATTGTTCTTGGGCATAAGGTTTCTAAGGCATGGATCGAAGTTGAAAATGCTAAGATTCAGGTCATGACAAGCCTGCAACCTCCACGATATCTATCTGAGATTCGAAACTTCCTTGGTCATGCTGGGTTTTACAGGAGGTTCATCAAGGATTTCTCTAAGCTTGCACGCCCACTCACAGTCCTGTTATGTAAGGAAGTCAAATTTGATTTCACACCTGATTGCCTTACAGCCTTCGAGGAGATTAAGAAGACATTGGTGAGTGCTCCTATTGTCCAACCACCTGATTGGAGTTTACATTTTGAGGCTATGTGCGATGCGAGTGATTTTGCTGTTGGAGCTGTGTTGGGTCAGAGGAAAGACAAGAAACTCCATGCTATTTATTATGCCAACAAGACGTTGGATGATGCTCAACATAATTATAACACCACTGAGAAGGAGTTACTTGGAGTTGTCTTCTCTTTTGAGAAATGTTGGTCCTACTTGATTGGGAGCAAGGTTATTGTTCACACAGACCATGCTGCTCTCAAATACTTGCTGAAGAACAAGGACCTCAAGCCTCGTCTATGCCGATGGGTACTTTTGCTCCAAGGGTTCGATATTGAGATCAAGGACAAGAAGGGAGTTGAGAATGGAGTTGCTGACCACCTATCGCGAATAAAGATCGATGAAGTCGTGCCTATTGATGATTTCTTGCCAGAGGAGGGTATCTACTTCATTGAAGCTCAACTTCAGGATGCTTGTTCCGAAAATCTGCACTTTTTGCGAGCACAGACCTTCGGTATCGATCGATACTCATCTAGTACCGGTCGATACCCGACACGTTTCGAACCTATTTTGCCCGCAGAGCACTTCGACTCTTATGATGCCTATCTAGCTGCTGTATCTAGTCCTGCACGACCATGGTACGCTGACATTACTAACTACCTTGCTGTAGAGACTGAGCCAAAGCATCCCACAAAGTATGCGAGGAAGAAGTTTATGTGCGAGATGAGGCAATTTTTCTGGGATGAACCTTACCTATACAAGCACTGCTCAGATGGTATTTACAGAAGATGCGTTGCAGAGTCTGAGGTGCCTGCGATTCTTTTTCATTGTCATGGGTCTGAGTATGCTGGAAACTTTGCTACTTTCAAGACAGTGTCCAAAGTTCTTTAAGCAGGCTTCTGATGGCCTACTATGTTCAGAGATGCGCATGCCTATATCTCACAGTGTGATGTCTATCAGAGGAGAGGGAAGATCAGCAAGAGGCATGAAATGCCACAAAATTTAATCCTTGAGGTTGAAGTTTTCGATTGCTGGGGTATCGACTTTATGGGTCATTTTCCCTCATCACACAAGATCATATACATCCTGGTTCCTGTGGACTATGTGTCCAAATGGGTGGAAGCGATTGCTAGTCAAACCAATGACTCTGCGGTGGTTCTTAAGTTGTTTAAGACCATCATTTTCCCACGATTTGGAGTACCGTGTATTGTTATAAGTGATGGTGGCAGCCACTTTATTAACAAGGTTTTAGAGAAGTTGCTAAAGAAGCATGGTGTAAATTTATCGTGTGGCTACTCCATATCACCCTCAGACCAGTGGGCAAGTCAAAGTTTCCAATAGGCAAATCAAGGAGATTTTGGAGAAGACAGTGGGCACTTCTAGGAAGGATTGGTCTACGAAGCTGGATGACGCGCTATGGGCTTACATGACTGCTTTCAAAACACCGCTGGGTACTACACCGTTTCACTTGCTGTATGGGAAAGCATGTCACCTTCCAGTGGAGATCGAGCACAAGGCAGCATGGGCGACGAAATTGCTGAACTTCGACATCAGGCATGCGGCTGAGAGGAGATTGATTCAATTGAACGAGTTGGATGAGATTAGGCATCTTGCCTATGGGAACTCGAAGCTGTACAAAGAGAGGACTAAGGCATACCATGACAAGAAGATCATCTCCAGACATTTCGAGCCAAACGATCAGGTTCTTCTGTATAACTCTCGTTTGCAATTGTTTCCTAGTAAACTGCGTTCTCGTTGGTCAGGTCCCTTCACAATCAAGGAGGTCAGACCACATGGCGCTGTTGTGCTGGTTAGTCCTACAGGCGACGAATTTACTGTCAATGGATAGAGGGTGAAACACTATTGGGCGAAAGCCAAAATTCCAGCAGGGCAGATAATGCCTCTGGATGATGCACCCACAGCCTGAATGGCGATATAGTCAAGCTAATGACGTTAAACGAGCGCTTGGTGGGAGGCAACCCATTGGTGAGTTTGTTTTTGAGTCTTTTTATTTTTATTTTTTGTTTTGTGTTTTGTTTCAGGATGAACAAGGAGCAAAAACACGAAATCGCCCGGAGTATCGATCGATACCCTATTGGTATCGGTCGACACCCTACGCGGATGAGAAGGGTTCATAATATCGACTTAAGCCTGGTATCGACGTGTGTCGGTCGATACTCGATGTTCTAGCACGGTAACTTCTTGTTTTTCATAATTCTATTTTGTTCTTTTGCTTTCTTTCACCAACTCTAGGCTAGATAACACTGGGGACAGTGTTGTTTAAGTCTGGGGGAGGTAGTCGCTGACATTGTTTTTGTTTTTTCTTAGAGTCAGTCGTTTTTGAGTCATTCGTTGTTTTATTGAGTCAAAATTGGTTAGAGACTGTGATCTTTTTCTTGAATCCTTTGTTCTGACTCTACTTCGAAGTGACCATTATTACAGAATCAGTTACATATCGACTAATGAAAAATCCAAAGGTTGACCAGTTAACTAGAAGACACCCATGTTTCCTGCAGAGTTCTTTAAAACCTGAGCCAAATTCTGTGCACTTCATCGATGTAATTGATGTCCATAGAGCTTGATTCCTCATTCATATCTGACAAAGGAACCCACGTGTTTACAGTAATGGCATTTCTCTCCATGTTACAAGTTTATTAATAAAATGCATTAAAAGATGAGATGATTTTCTTCTGAGTAGAAGGTTAGGAAAATTTTCAGCGATCCCATTATTCCACTTCAAAAGGAATGATCACACAAAGGTGGAAGCGAGGTTAGGAAAATTTCCTGTGATACCATTATTCGCCTACACCTTTGATTACTTTTTAAGGGAAGAACCGGGGATTCGGTGGCAAACACCATCAATACTCGCGTCTCGAACCTTAATAAGCATATGCGAGAACATAATAAGAAATAAGTCTGGGGGAGAGAAAATGATACCAAAAGTGTAAAAAATGGGTGGTTTTTTGTCATGATATTGTATGGGAAAGAATCTAGAAGATTCTTGATATTAATCGCAGCGATGAAACTGGCGAAAAAGGCTTGATTTAACGATGCTATGAAATAATGTGTGTAGTCTGGGAAGCTGCGAATGTCTACGGAGAAGTAAGGTGGTTGGATTTGAAACTGGTTATGTAATATGTGGAGCACTAAGGAAAATGGTCATTGCAATGTTTCAAGAACAGGTGAGTCTCTATGTTTTCAAACCTCTTTCTTTGGTTTAGTTTTCTGTTTTGCTTGAGGGCAAGCAAATGCTAAGTCTGGGGGAGTTGATATATCATGGTTTTTAACCCTTGTAGGCCATGATATAAGTTCGTTTTATAGAGTCTTTCTACAATTTTGTAGTGGTTTAGAGTCTTTTACATGTTTTAGCACGTTTGGAGCATAATTGGAGATATTGGAGCATTCTGGAGTATTTTGGATCAAAGCAGAAGGTCGTGTAGCTGAGTACCCGATTTGAAGCATCAGTGTCGATCGATACTACCTAGTATCGGTCGATACTCATCGAAGCAGACACGGACCGCGACTTTAATGAAGAGTTGAAGAATTGCAAAATTGCCCATAAGTCTTTATTATTTACAAGAAGCCCCAAAACATGATTTAGGTTATTTAATATGATTTTACAGCCACTTTCATGGCTATGCTTTATTTTTATTCAGATTTTGTGAGAGAGCTTTTGAAGGGAGACAAGTCTAAAACTTTTTTCGTCCGAGAGAATATTTCGAACCCTCTTGTTACTCTTTCTATTTTATTTGATGATTTATTCAAACATGTTTATTGTTTCAATTTCCATGTCTGAGTAGATCCACTTTAGGTTTAGTGTTTTCTCATAGGGGTTTCTCTGATTGTTGGTAATTGATTAGTTAGGATTCATCATCTGAAATAGTTCTTCACCATAGGTTGTTCTCAAAGCTAATTCTAGGTTGACGAATCTGGAACTTAGATCTTAGGTTAATCGATTAGGCACGACAGTGCAATTGAGTAATCTGACAGAACCTAGGGCGAGCAAATTGATTATTCGCAAAGAGATGTGGTTTAATTGAATTGTGAACATATCAAACTCGGTATTAAATCTGATTTATTCTTTGGAATTTGCAAAGAGATTTGGGATTCCGAAGTTTAAATTTAGATAATTCTCGCAACGATAGTTGGTTAATTATAGCTTAGTGATTTGAGTTCAAGAACCGCGTTAAATCTGAATCCTGACTGATTGGTTATCTGCATTCATTGATCTCCTGAGAAATACCATGGGCCTATATTCTTCCATCGATTTTACAACTCTTTTACTGTTTATTGCTTTTTATTTCAACTGAATTGCTTAGCTTAATTCTCATCTAACTAATCTATTGTGTGTTTCTGTGAGTCCTTGTGTTCGACCCCTACTTTACTACAACTACTGCTTTAGTACTTTTAGGATATTAATTTGAGCATATCAACCTCGTCCACATACTTTCCAATGGTTATGGGAACCATCACTTGACTTCTCACCTTCATTTCCCCACTATCATTGAGCCATTGAAGCTTGTATGGCTTCAAATGCTTTCTCACTTTCAACCCAAGCTTTTTCACCATTGTTTCACTTGCTACGTTGGTACAACTTCCTCCATAAACTATGAGGCTGCACACTTTGCCTTACACAAGACATCTTGTGTGAAAAAGTTCTCTCTTTGTTCATGATCCTCGGCTCTAGCTTGCACACTTAGTGATCTCCTCGCCACCAATAGATCACCCTTAGACGTTATCTCCAAATGTTCCTCCGATGATGATACGGAACCAAAAATCTCTTCCTCTCCTTATGATTTGATCTCTCCATTATCTAACCGAATCATGGTTCTCTTGTTGGAGTATTCACTAGCATAGTGTCATCTTCCTCTGCATTTAAAACATTGCACATCACGGCCTCTAGAAGTAGTAGCCTCGGTGATTGGTGATGTGTAAGGCTTAGAATCAACATTTGGATTGGAAACAGTTTTCTCCTCCTTGTGGTAACTAGGTATGGCATTAGATGCTCCAGCTCCATGAGTAAAACGAGAAGAACTCCTCCTTTTTAGTTGTTGCTCCACCATAATCGCCTTATGCAACATTTCTTCCAAAGCATCATAAGTTTGCATCTCAATTCTGTCTTGAACCTCTTGGTTTAATTCACTTAAAACCTCGCCATTGTCGCCTCTCTGTTATCGTATACATCAGCTTTGATCATAAGATACTCCATCTCTTGATAGTAATCCTCCACACTTCCACAGCCTTGAGCTAACTTCCTTAGCTTTTGATGTAGTTCAAGTGGAAGTTCGGTATTTTGGTTCGGTATTTTGGTTCGGTTCGGTTCGAATTTTTTGGTTTTTGGGTTTTTCAAGTTATTGAAATTAGGTTCCATTCGGGATCACGTTTTATTTCAGTTTGGTTCGGATTTTAGAAACAATTACCCAATTAAATCAAGTTCTAAACTCTAAAATCTAAATTCTAAACATTTCAAAACAAAGTGATGCAAACTGCATCTTCTTATGTGGGTCAAACATCAGATCTTGTAGGCACATTTCTCTTTGCTTTAGGTTTATATGGAAGTGAACTAGTATCAGTGGCCGTTGCTTCTTTCCTTTTTATACCAGCAATCTCAGTTGTATTTTCTTCAGTTGAATTTTCTTTAACGTCAACATGACAACTATCATTGTTACCTTGAATCGAGGATGAACTCATCTACAAAACAAAAAATGACAAAAACATCACATGAGACACAAAACAAACATGACAAAACAGTTTTTAAAAACCAAAATATTCAAATCAAAGACAAAATCTCACCATCAAACAAAATCTAACAATTAAAAAATTGATTCAAAATCATGCTCTGATTGCACAATAGCACGGTTCATAGTTCACACCATCAAACAATATACAATCACACCACCTAAACAAAACAAAATCACAAATTCACCATCAAACAAAATCTAACAATAAAAAATAGATTTAAACTCCGAATTTTGCAAATTCGAAGTTTTTTTTGTAGATCAAAGTATAAATAATATAATAATATACTAACAAATTAAAAATAGAAAGAGATATAATAAAGTATGTGTATGCATACATCGCTTGGAGCATAAGTTTGCAGAAAAAGCATGATCTAGAGAGGAGAACAAGATAGAACATAGAGTTGGAGAGATGGAACAGAGAGTTGGAGCCCAAGATTATCGAGTAATAATACCTTAGAATCACGCTATGATGTGTAGCTAGAGTCAGCTCTTACTCGCTGAAAACGGTGGTGTTAGGTTTTGGTCGCCGGAGACGAAGCGACCTCGCGAAGCGTAGAACGATAGAATAGTAATCGAGTAACAATATGCTAAATTAAAACTAAAAGATATATTATTTTTTTACGGCGCTAAAAGATATTATTAATTAACTAAAACTATAATTACTAAACATACAAAACCCTAAATCTTATTATGGAATATAATTTTGGTTAACCGATCTGGTAATTTGGTTTTCAGTAAATTTCCTGAACCGAACCAAAAACCGAATTAGCTTGGTTAAATATCCATTTGGGTTATTCAGGTTATCAGAACCCAAACCAAATTACGTTATTCAGTTTGGTTCATTGGTTCAAAATGGTTCGGTTCGGAAAATTTGCCCAACCCTATAGTTCACGATGGTAGTGCATGGACACAAAGAGTTTCTTCATGATCACCGTCATCTCATCCCAAGTATCCACCGAGTGCTCTCTATTACACATCCTGCTAGTCACCAATTAATCCCACCAATTAATAGTGTAATTATAATATTCAGTGGCGGATACTTGTACCTGCGATACGAATAGTCTTGGCAATCAAAGACTAGTTCAATCTTTTTCTCCCACTCCAAGTAAGCATCAAGATCATTTTTGCCAAAGAACGGTGGTATTTTCAACCTAAGACCCCGTAGACTGTCATCATTTCAACCTCTTGCTTCTCTAGCATGCCTAGGTCTCTGTTGGCTTCTATTTGATGAATGACCATCTCGGCTATAATACTCTTCTTCATTATCAACCTCTGCTCGTCTAGGTTTATCTCTCCTCCTTCGTACTACTTCCTCACGTGATTGCCTTGGCGGCACCGTCTCCACATGGTCTAACCTTTGGTGGACCGTCTACAACTCCCCACGCAAAACATGCGTTATCTCTCCTATCATAGCCTCAAGTCGTAAATTAGGAACTCCAGGTTGTGGTTGTGGTTGTTGTTCTCCTCTTTGACTTTGGTTATCTCCTTCGTTAGACATATTGTACCTAAAATAAATAGCAAACAAGTCAAAAGTAACAAGCTCTCACAAGTGTTTCGCTCTTCACTCAAAATGACCTCACACGGTTATTCTCAAAGGTTCGTATAGAACAGAACCAATAAAACCCAATGATCAATCAAACAAACACAATAACCGAGTGGCATCTCGACTAGCCTCGTCAATGACTCGGCACCGACCAAGTGGCATTTCGCCTCGCCTCGTCAACGGCTCGGTACCGACCGAGTGGCATCTCGCCTCGCCTTGTCAACGGCTCGGCACCAACCGAGCGCCACCTCGCTTAAACTCATTAACGGCTCGGCACCAACCTACTAGAATATCGTCTCGCCTCATCAACAATTCGGCATCAAACGAGTAACGCCTAGGCTCGGCGCCATTGACAGCAGCGAGAGTGACGAAGATAGTTCGGCTCGGCAGTTGATCTCGACATCGATAACTTTCACCTCGTCACAATCATCACTGAGTCTGACGAGCTGGAGGCTAACGGTTGGGGTCGGTTTTCAGCTAACCGAGATCAACTACGGAAACGACTAAGTAAAGAGTGGAGAGCCGAACAAGTGGAGATGTGAAAGAGTGGAGAGCCGGAGAAGAGAAGGAGAAGCCAAGCCAAACCGACTCACCTCGGACCAAGCCGGAGAAGAGAAGGAGAGACCAAGCCAAACCGGCTAACCTTCGACCAACACGAACCAAGCTTCGGCCAAGTCAAGTCGCCGAACCGACCCGCCTCGGATCGGCCCAACTCGCCTCGGATCGAGCTGAAGAACGGGCAGAGCCCACTATTCTGAAGAACGACGCGACGCATCACGGGCCAAGCCGAATGATTTATGGGCCGAGGCGAAGTTTATCTATCAAATGTTACGAGCCAAACCGAAGGCCCATTAAATGACTCAAGTCACCATTCGCTCTAGAAGATGATCAAGTCGGCGGCGACATAAAAATAAAATTAAATCTTCTGAAAATTACCTTTCAAGATTCTCGTTTAGGCGGTTTACGAGACTTGTATAAATAGATGTTAAATTCATTCATAACGACACACAAGTTTGACCCTAGTAAACACTTAGCAAAATCGCATAAACACATCTTTGTACGAAAAGCTTTTCATAACAGCAATAAAACCATCTTTGAATATTTGTTCTCGAGTTTCATACTTAGAATGTTATGTTCCCTCTATATTCCTTTACAAGATTGATTGTGCGAGTTTCGACTCCCACAATGTTTGGAATGTTGGGTTCATATATGCAAAAGTTAGGTATCCCACTTGGTATGTTTTCATGGTTTTATTAGAATGTTTACTTTTCATTTCATTAATATAACATTTAAAACTTGTTAAATTTATGATTTAAATTTAATGTCGTGGTAAATTATACCGTAAACCCTAAATGTCATTTATTTAAATGCTTACAACTTGCATGTTAAAGAAAATATAATTTTATACAAAATATGTACAAACTTTTAAACTTTTTAATTAATATGAACTAATTTAATAAACCATAAGGTTTATACTTTAATGGTTTATACTTTACTTATAAGGTTTCCAAAACTAAATTATAAGGTTTATACTTTAATTAAAACATTTCCAAAACAAAATTATAATAACCAACTAATGTTTACAAACTTTGATATTTTCATAGTTTTATTGAATTAGTTACCTTAAGTATATATATTGTTAAAAATCCGTATGTGGAAGTAGTGAATGGTAGCTATGATTAATGTTTTGACTTAGGACCATCGAACTGCCTTTTACGTTTGGAAAAGATATATAACATAAAAGAGATCTCATTCTAGGACTAGAGAAAATGTTTCATTCCCATTATATCTTCACAACGAAATATTACATATATAAGGGTGGTGAAAAGAATATTTACATATATGAATCTCAATATTACAATATATCATAGTTACATATATTACTACGTGTCTAAAATAACTGGCAGGACGAAGGATCCCCGATCTGATTCAGCTTCAATGGTCTTCATGAAAGTTGTAGCCACGTGAGTTATCCGACTACAGGATGTGGTTTCATGTCATTCGGATATGTGATTCGTGAGATATGGCCGATTTACTGAGAGTATGTCTGTCTTGTTGCCGAAAAGAAGAATGGAGTTTTAAGAAGATGCACCGACCCATCCTGGGTCGGTGCTGTGGGTTGGTGCAAACTCCCCAGGACCAGTTTGATCCAGACCTAACGTGCATGAAAGACCTGGCTGTACTAAGGGTCTCCAATCCGAATTAGTCTCAGTCGTATTCATAAACGTTGTAGCCCAGTGAGTTAGAAGTCTACAGGAGGTGGTTTGAGGTCATTCGGAGGGGTGGTTAGAAAGTTACATAAGATTTAGCGGGGATGTGTCCGTCTAGCGCCCAAAGGAGTTATGCTCAAAAGTGTTTGCACCGATCCAGGACCAGTCGGTGCAAACTCCCAGAATCAGCAAAAACCCAGATTTGGCCAGGTCAATACCCGGTTTGTTCCGGGTTGGCCCGGTTCACCCAAGAACTTATAAATACCCAAAAACCCTATTTTTCATGCCAAGCTTTCTTCTTTCTAGAGTTGGGTTTTATCCCAAACTCTTCTTATGATTTTGGAGGGATTTTGATTGTTCTTTATACAAATTCCATTCTAGAGAAGATTTCTTCACCCTTATCTTTATATTAATGCATCTTCTTTATCTTTATTTCTTCTTCTTTTATGTTCTTCATGTTTAGATTTTAGACTTTTTGTTGGATTTTTGTTTGCTTGATTTTGATGGTTTGATGATTGATTTGTGATGCTTAGGTATTAAATCCTTGCTATCCTTTCTTTCTAAGTGATCCTAATGCTAGATTGGGATTGAGAGAGTCAATCTAGAGCCAAGGGAATTTCATGCACACAAGGTGTTCGATGAAATTCCCTTAGAAGCTTAGTAAGAGATAAACATTATTAACTTATGAGAGTAATTGCTTAAGGTGTTTATTGGTTGATTTAAATGTTGATCTTAATGCTTGTTAATCATTTTATCACAAATGAGAATTTGATTTTGATTTAGTGATTAGCAAAGTGATTAGTGCCTTGAGAGAGGACTAGTCATAATTAGTTATCTTAACCTAAGGAATAGCATAGATTGTGTGCATTAGCATCGTTAGTCAATTTTCTTGATGGTTAGATGATGATGATTTAGGTTGATCCTTGTTAGATCCGTCACATAGGTTAGCTCTTAATGCTAGATTTAGATTGAGAGATCAAATCTAGAATTAAGGCATTTCACGCCCGAGAGGTGTTCGATGAAATGCTTGAACCAAAGCCTTTTGTGAGATTTTCACATTCTTGCCAATGAGAGATGATGTAAAAGGTGATTAGTGAATTAATTGGGATTGTTTATTAATGCTCATTGATTATCTAATTGCAAACGAGAGTTTATGTCAATTAGATGATTAGTGAAGTGATTAGTGCCATGAGAATGGATTAGTCATATTTATGAATCCCATGTTCTAGGATAGTGTTTAATGCATTATTTGATAGTTAATCATTTTTTTGATAGTCTAATCCATGATCCAACACTTCTATCTTTTGTTTTCTTTCTTGCATTTTACTTTCTTAATTCAAAAACATAAAAACCAAAACATTTGCTCTAGCTTAAGTCATTTCTTGCATTTCTAGTGTGTTGTTCTTTGTGCCTCCTTGGATTGATCCTTTTGTACTACAATGATATGAGTAGACTTGAGTAATTGATTAAGAGTTCAAAAAGGCTACCATCAATTTGGCACCGTTTCCGGGGAGGCAATAACATTAACCATTAGTATTTAGTTTTTTCTTGAGACTAGAGCTTTTTATTCTCTTTTGTTGCTAATCTTTTCACTTTTCTTGAGATTTTCATGAAGGGAGTGACAATGAGGAAACAACCGTCAAGCTAGTGACGTTAAGCGCGCCCTTGGGGACCTCCCCTAGCCTATCCCTTGTCAAGCTTGCGATACAAAACAAGCATGAATAAAGAGGACCACGCTCCTCAACAATAAAGGATGGAAAATTTGGGTCGGATCGGTCTAAGATTGGTCTCTTGGGTCCAAGGTCGTGGTGTGTGATGAAAGGAGGGTTTGGCCACAACTTGTCACACTCTTCTCCTCCTCGATTAAATTCCAAGGTATGATTCTCACTCCACTTCATTGTATATACATTCTTGCATATTTTTACTCTCTCTTTGACTTTTGTTGCACCGAGACGGTGCAATTCAAGTTTGGGGGAGGGATTTGTTTCATTTGACCTTGTGTTTTGTTTTCTTATTTTCCTTTTTGCATACTTGAGTCTCATGCATACATATAAATGCATAGAAAAACCACAAAAAATTTGAAAATTTGCATTCATATGCATTTGGAGCAATGATGAATTTGTCCTTGAAAAGTGTCAACTTAAGATTAAGTCGTTAGATGCATTTGAGATGCATTTGAGCAACTCGAAAGTAAGGACTCACCATACTTGTATCATATGCATTGATATTTTCGTCTTGGTTGAAACAAGTTTGAATTGAATCCAATCCTAACTATTTGAGCCCTTAACTTTGACTTGAAATTATCATGTTTATGCATTGAAAAATGGACTCATGGTTACCATAGACATATTTGGGCTATCTTCTTCCTTTTTACTACTCTTGCTAGTCCAAGTAGTCATTCCCCACCTTTGGGAAGGTTATCCTCACCCTTAACTTACCCTCATTTCAAGCCTAATTCTTTTGTGAGTGTTGTGAGGCCTATATTTTTCGAATGAACTTAACAAAAAGTGTTGGGTTAGATCGACAAGGGAATGCTTTCATATAGAGTTAGCTCACACATCATCGGGCTAAGCATATGTTAGGCTAGATAGATGGGGGGGGGGTTTGAGGTGAAATGAAAAGAGAAAGTCTTGGGCGTGCAATGAAAAGAAAAGTTGGAAACGAGGAAAAGAGTTGGAAAAGAAGAAGGGGAAAAGATAATGATTGAAATGGTTGGCAATGAATATTTGTTAAGAAAAGAAGAAAAGAAACCAAAAATGGCTAGTGCATCCAAAGGATGAAGAAAGAGACTAAGTAAGAAAGGCAAAAGTTGGGCTAAAGAAGAAAAGGAAATGAGCCAAGCCATTTGTTGATCGAAGGTGAAGAAGAAAATTTCCCAAGTGCTTAAATGAAGAAGAATTGATGAGATAGTGTGGTTTACGAAAGGCAAATTGCCTTTGAGAAATGGTAGCTTAGGAGTGATCTTCATGGGGCTTAGAGGTAGGAGTTGCAATCATTTGGGACATTGGGTAGATGGAAGTCTATCCTTGTATACATCAATTGCTTTTTACCCTTAGCATTTTGCCAAAGTTCATTCATTCGTTGAGAGATCCTTTCCTATGGAATTGCCACATTTATTGAGATCATTTTATCTCAAAATCCTTGTCCCTTAGCCAAAAAAAATTATTTGATTTGCATAAATGTGATTCATGGTTTCGTTTAATTAACGTCAAAGGATTGGAGGATATGAACGCTTGTGTATGCTAATTCTTGAGCTTGATTCATGGTGTTATGAGTATGGCCAAATCTTATAGAGTAGAAAATGTTCAAGTGCATTTTAGAATCACCATTGAATGGTTTTCTTTTGTTGACATTTTTGGACTCTATCTTCATTGCTCTCTCTCTTTCTTCCTGCTCTTATTTGTTTGTTTGAGGGCAAGTAAAAGAGTAAGTTTGGGAGAGTTGATATTCTCATATTCTACTTGTTTTAGCATGCATTATACTTAGCGTTTTGAGTCGCATGCATGAATAATCATTGTTTTCCTTAGTTTTTTGGTCTAAATTAGAGTCTAGCTAGGTTGCATTAAGTCCTAGTGAGTCTTGCATCATTTGGAGTGTTTTATAGGTGCTTGGAGTCATTTTGGAGAAGTTTGGAGTAATGAAGCAAAATGACCATTTCAAAACGTCTAAAAGAACTGGTAGGATGAAGGATCCCGGATCTGATTCAGCTTCCATAGTCTTCATAAAAGGTGTAGCCACGTGAGTTATCCGACTACAGGATGTGGTTTCATGTCATTCGGATATGTGGTTCGTGAGATAGGCCCAATTTACTAAGAGTATGTCTGTCTTGCCGCCGAAAAAAAGAATGGAGTTTTCAGAAGATGCACCGACCCATCCTGGGTCGGTGCGGTGGGTCAGTGTAGACATAGGAGAAAGTGCCAAGGCAAATAGAAGATTGCACCGACCCATTCTGGGTCGGTGCAAACTCCCCAGGACCAGTTTGATCCAGACCCAACGTGATTGAAAGACCTGGCTGTACTAAGGGTCTCTAATCCGAATTAGACTCGGTGGTATTCACAAACGTTGTAGCCCAGTGAGTTAGAAATCTACAGTAGGTTGTTTGAAGTCATTCGGAGCGGTGGTTAGAAAGTTACATCAGATTTAGCGGGGACGTATCCGTCTGGCGCCCAAAGGAGTTATGCTCAAAAGTGTTTGCACCGACCATTTGCACCGATCCAGGACCGGACGGTGCAAACTCCCAGAATCAGCAACCCAGATTTGGTTGGGTCAATACCCGGTTTGTTTCGGGTTGACCCGGTTTACCCAAGAACTTATAAATACCCAAAAACCCTATTTTTCATGCCAACCTTTCTTCTTTCTAGAGTTGGGTTTTATCCCAAACTCTTCTTATGATTTTGGAGGAATTTTGATTGTTTTTCATACTAATGCCACTCTAGAGAACATTTCTTCACCCTTATCTTTATATTAATGCGTCTTCTTTATCTTTATTTCTTCTTCTTTTATGTTCTTCATGTTTAGACTTTAGACTTTTTCTTGGATTTTGGTTTGCTTGATTTTGGTGGTTTGATGATTGATTTGTGATGCTTAGGTATTAAATCCTTGCTATCCTTTCTTTATAAGTGATCCTAATGCAAGATTGGACTTGAGAGAGTGAATCTAGATCCAAGAGAATTTCATGCATACAAGGTGTTCGATGAAATTCTCCTAGGAGCTTAGTAAGAGATAAACATTCTTAACCTATGAGAGTAGTTTCTTAAGGTGTTTATTGGTTGATTTAAATGTTGATCTTAATGCTTGTTAATCATTTTATCACAAATGAGGATTTGATCTTGATTTAGTGATTAGCAAAGTGATTAGTGCCTTGAGAGAGGATTAGTCATAATTAGTGATCTTAACCTAAGGAATAGCATATATTGTGTGCATTAGCATCGTTAGTCAATTGTCTTGATGGTTAGATGATGATGATTTAGGTTTATCCTTGTTAGATCCTTCACATAGGTTAGCTCTTAATGCTAGATTTAGATTGAGAGATCAAATCTACAACTAAGGCATTTCACACCCAAGAGGTGTTCGATGAAATGCTTGAACCAAGCCTTCTGTGAGCTTTTCACATCCTTGCCAATGAGAGTTGATGTAAAGGGTGATTAGTGAACTAATTGGGATTATTTATTAATGCTCATTGATTATCTAATTGCAAAAGAGAGTTTATGTCAATTAGGTGATTAGTGAAGTGATTAGTGCCATGAGAATGGATTAGTCATATTTATGAAACTCATGTTCTAGGATAGTGTTTAATGCAATCTTTGTCATCATTATTTGATAGTTAATCATTTCTTTGATATTATAATCCATGATCCAACACTTCTATTTTTTGTTTTCTTTCTTACATTTTACCTTATTAATTCAAAAACATAAAAACCAAAACATTTGCTCTAGCTTAAGTCATTTCTTGCATTCCTAGTGTGTTGTTCTTTGTGCCTCCTTGGATTGATCCTCTTGTACTACAATGATATTAGTAGACTTGAGTAATTGATTAAGACTCCAAAAAGTCTACCATCAATTACTTAATCATAAACTATTCGCAATCATTTCATTGTCTGTTATATCCCATTATATATATATGTTGGGGGCGGATTTCACCCGCTCGAGATTAATGATTCAGAACAAGGAATACCGCAGTATGATAATCCTGAAAAAACCTGCCTCGAATGTCCCGCCTCGGCGAAGCAGTCCTGAGAGAATCAGAGACGAGCCAAGGTCAAAGATAGTGATATCGTCCGACCGAACTGAGACCAGACCGAGACGGATTGGTTCGCCCTAAAAGGAATGGTCAAGCCCATCAAATTACAAATGGGCCAAGAATAATGTTTATGGGCCGAGATACAAGTTACTCGCCAACTCTTGTGGGCCGAACTAAAGGTCCATGTCATCAATTGCCCTAGTCGGCAGCCGCACGAAGTAAAAAGGAAATATTCCTTAATTTCTGAAATTCTCGCTAATTGTAGACTTGTATAAATAATAATCATAGTCACTTGTACCCCCATCATAAAAAACCTTAGCATAAACTCTTAGCAATACAGCTCTTGTACTGAGACGCTTACGAACATCAATAATAAAAACCATATTTGGATCTCTGCTTGTGTTTTTCCCCAGAAACTTCTGTTCCCTTACAAGTTTCTTGCAAATATCGATTGTGCAACTCACACAATTTGGCGCCGTCTGTGGGGACTCTAGAAGTATTCTTACTCACAAAAAACACCAGAAACGAGATCAGAAGATATGACCATAAACGAACAAAGAGTCGCCGATGACGCGAACAACGGCGGCGGTAGGATCGATCCCAACGACACTCCCCCCGCGACCATGGAGGCAATCTCGACACCTTTAACCGAACTGAAAGACATGCTCACCTCGCTGCTGAAAAAAGAGGAGGAGCAAGACAAACTGAACAAAACCCTATTAGAGAAAGTCAAGATGATGACTTCGGAAAGTCGGACCAAGGTGCGGCAAACTGAATACTTTGGTTCGGACATGCCCCCAAGGATGATCACAAGGAGGCTCGGCCTCAGCCCAACGGAGGAAGGCCATCACCATTGTACCTGTTTGGAGAAGAAACCCTCGCGGTGAAGAGGCCATTCTCATTCGATCCACTTCGGTTGGAACGCGGAATGAAGAAGCAAACCGCCGAACCCGCATGAACTCGCCTCAGAACAACGATTGAGATTGACAATGTCAGAACGATCCGAACCAAAAGAACCGACGCTTCGGGTCGCGTCACAAGCAGAAAACTTGCTCCAGCACTGGAAGGAGCAAGAACCGCGGAAAATATCCTCGGTCCAAGTCGGCTCGGCGATAATTTGTTGGAAGAAGAAAATCTTCTCCGGATGGAGCAAATGCAACGTGTCGACGAGCTTAGAAGAATAGACCAAAATCGACGCAACGAACCGGTAGGAGCAGCATTTTCGAAGGATAACTGTTGCTCGGGTTGGCTCGATAACCGTAGCATGCTGACGAGTTGACGATGAATCGGAGACAACACAACGAGTTAGCGAAGATTAGCCGACCCCATATAAGCGATATGCACAAGATCGAAGCATCCCCAACCCGGAACAACGCTGAGAGACAAACCCCTTGTTCAAACGGGTATCGTGAAATCGGCGCAGTGCCCAAGATCAATCAAAGGCTGAAGGAAACACAATGAACCCCCTTTACGATAAAGATTACCGAGGCGATCACTTCCGACCGAGAGAATGTCAAAACTCCGTTCTATGATGGATCAACCGATCCTAAGGACCATATAGCAGTTTTCCGCATGTTGATGTGCCAAGATGGATTCAAGGAAAATAAATAAGACACGATATTCTGCCGCCCTCGATTGATTTGCGAAACTCGATGGAGAACTTTCGACAATTGTCCGCTCAATTTCTAAAGCAATTCACCGTGTTCATAGGGAAAGTAACCTCCGATTCCGACCTGTGGATCCTAACTAAGGACCGACATAATCATTGTGGGGCTTCATAGAACGATTCAAAACAACGGTTTCGAAAGCAGGGGATGTGAGAGATCAAGCCGCGATCAACGCACTAAAATGGGGACTGCACCACGATTCGGGCTTCTGAATATAACTCATCCTGAGAGTCCCCCCGACGATCTAGGACGCCCTACACCGGGCCTCGAACTTCAAGGAAAAGCTGAGAGATGCTCCACCCCGAAGCCATACCAACAATCAATCAAGAATGCACCTCAGTGCACACAACGCGATCATCCCTGAGGTAGTCATTCGCCACCCGGAAAGGATCAAGACCCCATTCTACGATGGAACGACGGACCCGAAGCCATCATAACGGCCTTCTGCATGGCACTGGGTCAAGCCGATCCAGTGTCATGCATAACGGCCATAATCATTGTGGGGCTTCATAGAACGATTCAAAGCAACGGTCTCGAAAGCAGGGGATGTGAGAGATCAAGCCGCGATCAACGCACCAAAATGGGGACTGCACCACGATTCAGGCTTCTGAATAGAACTCATGCTGAGAGCGCCCCCGACGATCTAGGACGCCCTGCACCAAGCCTCGAACTTCAAGGAAAAGCTGAGAGATGCTCCACCCCGAAGCCAGACCAACAATCAATCAAGAATGCACCTCAGTGCACACAACGCGATCATCCCTAAGGTAGTCATCCGCCACCCGGAAAGGATCAAGACCCCATTCTACGATGGAACGACGGACCCCGAAACCATCATAACGGTCTTCTGCATGGCACTGGGTCAAGCCGATCCAGTGCCATGCATAACGGCCATAATCATTGTGGGGCTTCAGAGAACGATTCAAAGCAACGGTCTCGAAAGCAGGGGATGTGAGAGATCAAGACGCGATCAACGCACCAAAATGGGGACTGCACCACGATTCAGGCTTCTGAATAGAACTCATGCTGAGAGCGCCCCCGACGATCTAGGACGCCCTGCACCAAGCCTCGAACTTCAAGGAAAAGCTGAGAGATGCTCCACCCCGAAGCCAGACAAACAATCAATCAAGAATGCACCTCAGTGCACAAAACGCGATCATCCCTGAGGTAGTCATTCGCCACCCGGAAAAGATCAAGACCCCATTCTACGATGGAACGACGGACCCCGAACCATCATAACGGCCTTCTGCATGGCACTGGGTCAAGCCGATCCCGAGGGAAGCAAGAGAGAAGATGGATTTAGTTTTTGGGTTGCAAAATATTTGAAGGGAACCGCCCTCGACTGGTTCTCAAAACTCGATCGGAAGGCGATCCACAATTTTCGACAATTGTATGCCCGACTCAAAAGGCGTTTCTCCGCGTTCACGGAACAAGTAGCCTCAAGCGCTGATTTATGGACCCTAAGGCAAAGGCCGACTGAGTCGCTACAAAATTTTATGGGACGTTTCAAAACGACACTTTCAAAGGAAGAAGGTGTGAGTGACCGAGTTGCACTTCATACACTAAAATGGGCGATGTGGCTTATATCAGACTTCCAAAGAGAAATCACACTCAAAAAGCCCTTGACAGTACATGACGCCCTGCACCGAGCCTCGAATTTCATTTTCAAGGAGGAAAATATGAGAGACGCTCCATCCCAAAGCCAGATCAACGATCAACCAAAAGCACACCTCGGTGAATATAACGGGACCAGCGTCGATAGAAGACATCATATCCCGAGATGCTCTAAATGTAAGAGATACACTTCGACCTTGGAGGACAAAATCGAAGAATTCCCTAGTCGACCCCGTCAGAAGAACCTGCCGAAGACAACGAATATGTCATACATTGATTCCTTCATGTGCCGCAACACCACGAATTCCTACTGCGAATCTTACTCAGCCTTCGCACCTACCCTTCCTATGTTCACACCACAACGCTGGCACCCGAATAGGATAAGCACCAAAAAACTCTAAGAATTTTTTCAGGAAGTTCGTAGTCTACCCGTAAAAGTCACGTTTGCCAAAGCATTCACGGAATGAAAATTCCGGCATTTCTTCCGCGACAGCGCCAAATCCACATCAGAAATAGAGCATCTCTTCACTTATGCAAGACGCGGAAGACCAATTGAGATACTTTACAAAACTCGAGAACAAGGGCAATTTCTCATCTCGTACAAAATCCAAGGCGTCGATTTCACTATCGTCATGTGCGACTCCGGAGCTTGCCTTTGCATCATCTCGAAATCAAGTGCCAAACGCCTCGGCATCAAGCATATCCACCCTTTCGTCTCCGTGAGATCGCTCTTCATCGACAAAGCATCTCTCCTCACCTCGTCAACTCGAAGTTTATTGCGGCGGGCCTCATATTCATAAGCAGCTGCCATCTCATTAATAGAAGCGATAAACTACAAGACAAAGAGGCGATCGGCAAAGTCCAAAACGTTACTCCGCATTTACAGCGAGAAATGGAATACCACCTTGGTGCCACGTAGGGACGTATTCGCATACGTCTTCCCTTCGAAAAGCTTATCAGGAGAAAGGAGATTGACTCCTGACCCGTTGAATTTCAAGAAAAGAGCGACAAACACAACATGATCGGCAATTACCGCTTCAGAAGATGAGGTATCGGCGGTAGAGTGAGCGGCGCGTTGTTTCTTCTCAACTATTTTTCCTCGATCATTTTCTGACAAGGGACCCTTTCGACTCAGCTCGTGTCCGTGCCTCGCCGAAACTAAAGGAGGCTCAGAAGCCGTGAGAAAAGCTGACCCACCTCTCTCCTCTCATTAGTAGAAGCAGGAGGATCAGATGGGTTAGCCATACCTCTCCTAGTATCATCAACGTTCGTCGTAGCAGAACCCGGGATCGTGGCCCAACAGAAACAGGAATCACCGTCACCTCGGTAGAAACTGCGTCGATGGTAGAAGAGTTTACGTTCGGCTCGGCAGCCCATCTCGCCATTTCTTCCGCCTCGGCAGCCCGACTCGCCTCCTCGGCAACCTTCCTTTCTGCCTCCTTCGCCTCAAGCTCTCTTTTCGCACGAAACGACAATCTTGCCATTCTCGTCATAGTACCTTCGACTGGTGGAGGTTGTGAGTTTACCGGAACACCGTCACAAATAGCTCGGGCCCTCTTAACTCTCTCGAACGAGAAATCTTCTCTCTAGTCAACTCTTTCGGCTGATAGAATCGTCCACACCTCAGACAGATCGTTCGGACAAGGAGGAGGAACGTCACGAACTACAAAAACAAAGGCACAAAGTTAATTAAAAGTATCAGGCAACAAACCAAACCACGAATATAAGGAAAAATACCAAGCGTTCCCCAGCTCGTCATGACTCATGGGAGGCAGTCCCGATCAACAGAGGCCTCGGAAATCCGGACAAAGAAGAAGCGGCTATCCCAATCGTTATCTTTAATCGGGAAACCTCTGATGATTCTAAAATTGACTTTATTGGAAATGTAAACTTTCTCCGAGCTAGGGACTCTTCGGATCTCTAAGAGATTCCAAAGGTATTTAACATTCGCTTCGACACCATACTCGGCGCATCTGACCAGGATTCCTATCAAATGACGAGGCTCCCGAGGCGTGACTTGATCCATAGCGACTCCGTGTCTCCAAAGGTATCGTATAACAAGCCTCAGAACGGGAAACCACCAAAACCACATGGGAAAGAAGCACTCGTAGATGGTGAAATAGTCCGAAGGAGGGTTATTGGGTCGATCAGATGGACTATGAAGGACGAATCCAACCTCCTCGGGTGTGTCTCCTAAACTCGGCAAGGGTCCCCTCGATGGAAAGAGTTGAACTAGGAAGAATGTCTTCATTTTTCTTTTGACTTTGGGATTTTGGAAAATATGATGATAGATCGGCAAATTCAAAGGCTCGCCGCACTTCAGATCGAATAAACTAGACGGTGCGGCGATGAATCAGAAAACCCTAACCGGAAAATAAATAAAAGGAGAGGAAAGGAGAGAAAGGAGAGAGTTACCTATTTTTCGGAAGATTGACAAATGCAAAGAATAAGAGGAATGAGGAGGACATCGCGCTATTTATAAGCAACTCGGCACGTGGGTGCGCGTGACCTCGGAAACGAATAGAAAAGCTTATGATTCCCGAGGTACTTAAGGCAAGAGGTGTGAACAAGTGTACAAACATCAACGAACACAAGAAACCCGATAGAAAATATGTATATCACGAGATATGCCGAGGCAAAGGAGCAGTTCAAAATTTTCTTATCTATCTTCACCACGTTAGCATAAACTCTTAACAATAAAACTCTTGTACAACTCTTGTACTGAGACGCTTACAAACAGCAATAATAAAAATCATCTTTGGATCTATGCCTGTGTTTTTCCAACTAATTTTTGCAAACTTTGATATTTTCATAGTTTTATTGAATTAGTTACCGTAATGTTGAAAATACGTATGTGGAATTAGTTAATGGTACCTACGATTAATGTTTGAACCTAGGACCATCGAACTGCTTTTTACGTTTGGAAAAGATAGATAACATAAAATATATCTCATTCTAAGACTAGCGAAAATGTTTCATTCCCATTAAATCTTCACAAAGAAATATTACATATATAAGGGTGATGAAAAGAATATTACATATATGAATCTCGATATTATATTATATCATAGTTATATATATATATATACATATATAATCAATTGTCACTAGTCATAACCATAATGATGGTCGATGTATGCAACTATTTGCACACGCAGAAGCACGCCTTTATATAGCGAGTTTATTCTTGTTTGATACGAGGTTAGTAGTAAATAATGAACTGAATTACTAAGTGTAAAAGTTTATCGGATCTCATGAACTAACCCAAATTACAAAGGGTTGGGAAATAGTAATAGTTGCACTCGAAAATATTTCGAGTTGCTTGCGTAACCACAATAGAATCAAACCTAGACGTAATTCAGTTCTTGTTGTTTAGAATTCTATTATGAGTTTAGCTATTTTTTTTTTTGCTTCCTCGTTAATGTAGAGGTTGCATGCACCTTAACACCAATACTCCAAACAATTTTCACCTAGCTATAACTAACTGACCAAGAGGGCGGCTCATCCAAATTTTCAGTCTTTTGTTTGAATTTACGAGCTACTCAAACTTTGGACTAACCAATATTGCATTTCTTTTGTTTTGATCTCTGCTAAAATAATCATTTTCACTTTTGGATTGCTACTTTTTCTCACGCGCTTATCGTGGTCAATTTCCGATTTTGTGTAATTGGTATTGTAATGTCAAATTATGGCCACTCATGTAGTTTTATAATTTCCTTTAAGCTCTTTGACCCCATATGAAGTAGGAAACTTCACACATTCGTGATATGTTAACGAGACTGCTTTTATAGAATAAATACAGTGTGTGCCTAAACTCACATTATAGGCTGTATGACGATGTACTACATTTAACATTACCAAATTCATCACTCATGTGGTAAACTCGTGTAATTTGATTGTGTTCAATGATGTTGTGGTCACTCCGGTAAATACAATTAGAGAATTAGAGACGCATGTAATGTAGACTTATCAATCCACATTCGCTCTAGAGTTTAAAAAAAAAAGCCAACTAAACTTCATGTATCAATTAATACTCTTGAGACTACACAATTGGCATAAATATCCTAACCGATTACCAATGCGTCTTAACATATTTGTTCTCTATGTAAGTTTTTGGTATTTCAAAAAACTTATACGGTAGTTTTGAAGAACAAAATATATAATGTGATTTTTGGTTATAACTTTTCTAAAATTATAACGAAACTAATTTTCAGTTTTTTGTGGGTCCATAATTGAAAATATTTTGGACTATGGATCCAGTGAAATATTTAAATTTTAGAAACTTGTTGTATATTCAAATATATAACTATTTTACCATAATAGAAATGACCCAAAATATTTTTCAATATAATTGATGCATAAGAATTTTAAGATATGATTTGCATATAACGTTTTAAACATATGTGAAACATAATATTTAATAAAGACACAAACCGAACTAATGACCTTTCTTGGGCCTAAGTCATCTCTGGTGAAGTGAAATCGACCTTAGATAAGTGGGCCACGAACCTGGGCTTGATGAGTGGCCACTTAGTGTTATCGGCCAGCAAAGGATCCAGCCGATATGTCTTCAGTGTTTGGAAGTTCTGGTCCGAATGGTGAGGAGTCTTGGGCTGATCTCTAGTGTTCTGGAAACTAGACTCAAAGAGCTTCAAATACATATGTGGATCACCTTCTGGATCGTCCTGGATCATGAGTGGATCCTGCTTGAACGAATCTGCCCAATAACTGCTCGCTAACGGGCTTAGCGGCCTAGTGTCCGTCTTGAAGAAACCTTCTGATCCGAACTGGTCCATGAACATGTTGAACTTCTTTTCCATGTCCCTGCTCCTGGTTCTAGTCACTGGTCCACTTGGCACTAGTGGTGCTTGTATGACTTGGGTCGTTGACTCGATGTCCTCATCAAAAGGGAATGCGCCAAGCCATTTGTTGATCAAAGGTGAAGAAGAAATTTTCTCCAAGACCTTAAATGAAGAAGAATCGATGAGGTATGTGGTTTATGAAAGGCAAAATTACTTGGAGAAAGGGTAGCTTAGGAGTGATCTTCATGGGGCTTAGAGGTAGGGGTTGAAGTCATTTGGGACATTGGGTAGATGAAAATCTATCCTTGTATGCATCAATTGCTTTTTACCCTTAACATTTTGCCAAGGTTCATTCATTTGTTGAAAGACTCCTTGATATGGAATATGGAATTGCCACATTTATTGAGATCATTTTTTTATCTCAAAATCTTTGTCCCCTAGCCAAGTGAGTTCATTTGATATGCATAAGTGTGATTCATGGTTTCGTTTAATGAATGTTAAGGGATTTGGGGATATGAACGCTTGTGTAGGCTAATTCTTGAGCTTGATTCATATTGTGATGAGTATGGCCAAATCTTTTGGAGTAGAGATTGTTCAAGTGAATTTTAGAATCACCATTGAATGGTTTCCCTTTGTTGACATTTTTGGACTCTATCTCATCGTCATTGCTCTCTCTCTCCTTTTCTTGTTTGTTGCTTGGGGACAAGCAAATGAATAAGTTTAGGGAAGTTGATATTCACACTACAAGAAATAGGCACGTTGGTAGCGCGAAAGAATGCTACCGTAGCCTTTGGTAGCGTATTTTAAAACGCTAGGTTTGCCGCAGCTACAATAGACCCCCCCCCCCCTATCGTAGCATTTTTTTAAATGCTACGTTAGTCTGACCTAGAATAGCGAAAATCAAAAGCTATAGAAATTAATTTCCTAGAGTCATATTCGTGATATTCTTAGATTTTCGTATCATATTTTTAATGATATAATTTGTTTTATAGTGACAATTTTAAAACGCCATTGATTATTTATTAATGGCATTTTTGTCGTGCTATAAGATAATCTATAGTAGGAGATTAAAAATGCCATTGATTATTGTTTCATGGCATTTTTCTTGTCCTGTAACAGTAATTATGATGACAAATATAAAATGCAACCGAATATTTGTATCGTGCTGTAATTGTATTGCTATATATTGAGATGATATTACCTAACTAATATAATTAACACTAATTAAAGACAATTATATCATAAAATATAATTAGATTTTCCATTAAAATTCTAAAACCACAAAGTCATAACATACAAAACATGAAATCTTAAACATACCATGTAACCATCAAACATAGACAAAAGAAAAACACTGGTATTTACAACATCATCGATACCATGTCTCTAGTCTCTACGACGAGCTTCGCCTCGTGAGGACTGTCCTTGTTCTTGTTTTGGCCTTTTCATTGGAGTGGATCGGGCATTGTTACTGAGGTTTCGCAAAGCTCTCCTGTACATCGGATCGATGTCTTCTTCGTCATCCTCTCTGCGTATCAGGTAGCCCATAGCGCGCCTATATTCTTCTATCGTGATCTCCTCCACGTCAATGTCACTTCCTTGATCGTCATTAGCATCTTCTTCTGGTTGTTGGCGGACTTGTGGTTTCAGTCCGAATGCTGGGAGTCCGCATACGATTCCTTTCCTTGCTTCCATCGTAACTACAGTTTCTACATTAGCAAAGTGAACACAAGTTAGTATTTCTGAAGTTGTGAACTTTAACAAGTCATATTTCCGATTAAACAACTCAGACAAATTCATGAAATGACACAAATTTGAACAGAAACAAATCAAAGAAATTCACCAGACATACATGAAAAGTGGTGAAAAACGTAGATGTGAAATTTCTGAGAGATAATACAAATACCTTGTGAGAGTGACGAGACCTAGTGTGAAAAGCCTGACATTGTGAGTTCTAGATCCAACCTCCACAGCAATAAGATGCATGTCTGGATTTATAATGCCGAATTACATAGATCTCAAACGAGTAAGAACAATAAATCAAAAAGGATTACCTGAATCTAGCAACGGATATTGAAGTCTCCTGCTTATCTTTGTCTTAGGTCGCCACAAAGATCTCTAGGGCTTCGAAGCTTCCTACAATGAGAATTTCGTAATTAGATAAATCTAATAACTTTGAGAGATATGAGTAAAACCTAGGGTTTAGGGCTCTATTACCTTTCCTGGGTTCTTCTTCGATGTGTCAAGTGGACGAGTGTGACGGAGATGCAGAGGTAAATCGAGGGGACGAAGACGCAGAGGTAAATCGAGGAGACTGAGAGACGGATGCAAATTGAGTCGATGGAGAGACGGATGGAAATCGAGGATATAGAGAGATCGTCGGAGGGAAATCGAGGGTAAGAATATCGCCGGAGATGGATTTGTGATGGCGACAGAGATTGAGAGTTAAAGAGTTTGAGAAAAAATGAGAGGATTTCTCTAAACTAAACCCTAGAAAATGAAAATGAGTCCTTTGGAATGCCGAGAGAGATAACGCATAATTTATCTGTGTGTATTAAAAAAAAAATCAAACAATGGCCAAAATGTTTGGCTCCAAATCTGATTTTTTGGTTTCTCGCTTAACCGAACATGTTTTGGCATGGCTTTGACAAGGATTTGGTATGGCTTTGGCTTGGTTTTTAGCTTTGTTTCTAAACTCTATGTGACAAAAGATAGAGTAATACCACTAGATAGCCTCCAATACTATGAAAATTAGTTTTTAAGTTTACACACTATTCATATGAACTGTTCACAAATGAAATGTCATTTAAGCCCCTCCTATCTACTTGTCTGAATGATAAAATTGTTATTCGTATATAGTTATCTGCATATGTTTTAGTTAAAATTGTTATACGAATATCAGTAATTAATATATAACTTCTCTATATATTAATATGAGGTTAGAGTTCAATGTTCAAGTTTATGGTTAATTTTTTTTGGTTTAGGGTTATGATTTATTGTTTTAGGGTTCATGATTTAAAGGTTCAGGATTTAGAGTTTATGATTAGGGGTTAGGGTTTATGAATTAGCGTTTAGGGTTTAAGGTTTAGCTTTTAGAGTTTAGGGTTTAACCTTTTAAGGTTTAGGGTTTAGCCTTTTGGGGTTTGGGGTTTAGGTTTTAGGGTTTAGGGTTTAGGTGGTCAGATATCTAAGTTATCTTCGGTATGTAGTTGTATAACATAGTTATCTATAAACGCGATTTCGTTAGTATTTAGTGGTATTTAACTAATTTTGAAAGTATTGAAGGCTATCTACTAAATTCACCCAAAAAGATACATACAAAGTATAATTTTCACCTAAAAAACAAGTCATACACACAAAATAAAACCAAGTCATACACACATAATAAAACTTTTTCCATTAAACATCCAGACCATACAAATTTGCACAAATAAAACCAAGTCTTAAACACAACACAATAGCATGTCTTTAAAAGATCAAGTACTGAAATACAAAGTCTTTATTTATCTCTTAAAAGAAGTAAATTGCGAGGTCCTTTTGGTTTTGACTTCAGAACTGAAAACAAAAGTTAGCTTGGATTAGTTTGACATATTTTTCCGCTTTAGTAAAACCAAAGAAAGACCAAATGGTGAAAAAGCTTACCATAACCACTTTATCCTCAAGCCATGCAATAGAGCTCATGATTATTCATTGACCAACGTCCCTCAGCAACAACAACCTTCTTTCCTGACAGATCCATGAGCTTGAATTTTTGATTTTCCTTGAATTTGGTACGCTACATTAACAACCAGCACCAAACATAAACAAAATTCAAGCAACAAACATAAACAAAATTCAAGCAGCAAACTACAACCAATCAAATATAAAGTCCGGCTAACATTTGTAACACGATAAAAGAATGTACCGTAGATCTGCGAATAGGTGATGCTGGAGATAATGGAGACTTCTCATTCGTAGAAGCTTTCAAACTGGATGGAGGTTTCTTTAGAGGTGCTGTAGGAGTTACTGGAGACTTCTCAATCTGAGAATCTGGACTTACTGCATTAGAACTTGTAGATTGTAGTTCAGGAGAGGTTGGAGTTGTTGTCTCAATGACAATTCTATTTGCAGGCCATGCTACAAAATGTTTCAAAGACTGCTCCACAGTTCTCATGTCAGCAGTAGGCCTCCATATAAATGCAGTTGGTTTGACTACCTCATCAACATAGACTTTAATTGCATTTGGACCAAGAGGTAGTCCATTCACCAACGCTTTAGGTTCTTGAGTCTGCCATTGGCCTACAGCGAGCACTTCATTATTCTTGATATAATCCCTGAGTTTGCATATGTTCTTTGAACCTGTGCTAGGGCTCTGCAGAACAAATTTCAAAAAACAGAGAAGAGAATTAACAATAACAAAGACGCAGCTAAAGATGAAGAGCAACCATACATAACCAAAGTTAAGAAACTTAACCCTAGGTGCAATGTCCTCTGACATGAAACCTGCAGTTGGAATAATGCAGTACTCAGCTTGCCATGCAACCATTTCGCCAAGTGCATCCTTAATAGTTAACATCTCAGTTGCAGGCCTCCATAAAAATGCATCTGGTTTGATAGCATATTTAATGAAAACCTTCACATGGTCAGGGCCTATTGTAATTCCATTCACCAACTCATCAGGATCAGAAGACACAACACGGCCCTCAGCAACATTCACCTCAACACAGCCCCAGTCAACCAAATAACACTTGGCAAGAATATGAAAAATAAATAATGAGAAATCAGCTCATAAATAAAAATCTACGTACATGTATAGGATGTCAATGCATACCCTATGAATCGAGTTTTCACCAACATCAGCCTGAGTGTTCTGTCATATGAGAAGCAAAGGCCATATATCATTATCTTGATAAATTTGAGTAAGTAATAATCAGTAGACCAATGTGAAGAGAATATCCTAACCTGGTTATTAATTTTGGCAAGAACTTGCTTTAAACTCTCAACATGTTTCTGCAATTGAAATTGCTTTTCTTCCATTGCAGCCATACAGTCGTTCTTGACTTGGAAACAAGCAAATTTGGTCAAAGTCATGCCTCTACCCATTGCCCTCAATATCCCAGGATTATCAGGTCCCAAAATCTGGGTTAGCATATCTTCCTTTGGATTCGTTGTTGTTGAATCCTGAGGACCGTCCATGTCTACATATGATGCCTGTCTCTGGAAACACAATTCCAAATTCATAAGAACCACCAACCATCACAACCAATTTACAGATTCTTTGCATAGAATGAACAGAACTTATAATCATTTCAGCTGCAGTATCGTTTACAGGGTTACCATCCTTTCTAGTACGAGACTTGACCCAAACTCTTAGCCTCGTCACCCTAGATGGTTATGGGCTAGTCTTTGCCAAATCTTCTCTCACTCTGACCATTTCTTTACGCCTGCAAGTGTGAGGTATCTGCTTCCTTCTTCTTTCCTTGTATGAATCACTGACAACCTAGAGAAGAGTGAAAAACTTAAATGTTGCTATTCCATATGACAATAAACAAAGACAGATAAGTTAATACCTTAAAGGCGTTACTAGTCTTCTCTCTCACAAATTTACGCCATTCGATCGTAAGCACATTATCAGGTCGCAGACTCATCCTATCTTTTAATGTTGTAGCTTCCCTCACTTTGGTCACCAGGCGTGATTTAGATGCTCGAAACAGACATGCCATCTGCTTAAATACAGCAGCCTTTTTGAACTCTTTATCCACGTCAAACCTTGCCTGCATTCAGTTTCAAATAAAAAATACCAATTAAGATTAAAAGACAACCAAATACAAGTTAAATTAACATATGTAAAAGAGAATAAAAGATTACCAGAATAAATTTTCACAGAACAGTTTTGATATCTTCACTAACTTTTTCCAATTCTCGATAACGACTGGAACATGTTCACGTACTAACATACCTAAGTAGGATGATAAAACCACTGACCCTGGACCACAGGGTTCTCCCATATCAGTAAAGTCAACATGTTCCCGTTCATGTGGATCCTTGGCAATATGTTTCATCCTAGTTGGTCCTTGAATTCTGTTACGCTTTGGTTCTTCAACTGTATCTGCATGAGGTTGCACTTCCTCATCTAAGGTTTCATTCAGTGGTTTTTATTCATCTTATTCATTTACCACACCTTCTCCATTCAGTACATCTTGATTTGGTTCTTCTGCTTCTCCATTATCTTCATGTATCTCTTCTTCCAACTGTTTGTTCTGTATCTCTTCTTCCAACTATTTGTTCTGAATCTCATCTTCCAGTTCCATCTCTTTCATCTGCGTATCCTCTAACTCCTCTTGTGGCAGCTTCTCATCCAACTGTTTCTTTTTTTTTGTTCCACGCCTGTTTCTTTGATTGCCCATCTTACTTCACCTGAAACAAATAAAAAGAGTTGTTAAATTACAGTTAATAGTTGAACTCGCACACAAAGCAAAGAAACCAAAGCAAACAACACTCATAAACAAGTCAAACAAAAATCAATCCAAAACTAAAAAATTCAATCATATATCCAAAAGCTTTGAACAAAACATATTGATTTCAAACATAAATTCCTTCACAGTCACTACGGGTATTTCTAACTTCATTAACCAAGTCATTAGTATCCATGTCCAATACTGCTGGCAATGGCCCAACATCTGCATTTCCATCTTCAGCATCTTCATCACTGTATCTTCTTGTGGGACCTCTCATAGCTACATACCAACTAGATTTCTCATCTACCCTTGAATAAAATATTTGCTTTGCTTGTGAGGCTAGTATGTATGGATCTCTTGCAAATGACAATTGACTTTGGTTGAGATTGACAAGTGTGAATCCATCTTCTACCTTCACTCCATTACCTCTTTTTGCCCATTGACAGCGGAATACAGGAACGTCGAAGGTATTGTAATCAAGCAGTAAAATCTCAACCACTCTGCCATAGTATGATACTAAATCAACCATCTGAGAAGTGTCTTTTGCACTAGCTCTACACATTGTCGTGGCCTCATACAACATCCCACTGTTCTGAGTTTGCCTGTCAACTGAATTTGTGTGAAATCGCAGACCATTAATTATGTAACCCATGTAAGACCTTGTGCTAACACGAGGACCGTAGGCCAACCACTTAAGTGTTTCTTCATATTTTTATGAACTGAGAGGTATCTATTAAAAATATGTAACATGTCAATACATATTGAAGACAAGTCTGTATTCAACAAAAACAATAAAACTAAATAAGAACTTGCCTGTTCTTTTAACCAAGACGCAAATTTCTGAATATGTGTACTCCATAACATTGGCGCATCACGTCTACATCTTTCACTAGTGTCTTGAAGATGTTGTAGGTGCATGCTTAAATCGAAATAAAACAAAGTATTAGCAACTGTATATAGCAAGATTACCAGGAATACAAAAATAAAAAAGACAATTGACTGTCAAGAACTTACTCCACATAAGATTCTACCATTGCCATATTCTGAATCACAGCAAGATGGGCAATGTTCTCCTCCTTCTCAGTAAGAGTACATGAAGTGCCTGCATATATTGGACGACCCTCTAGTATGGAGCTGCTCTCATACTCAGTATTTCTTTCAGGTTTCTCCTCAACGCTTGTTGAATTTTTCGAGAACTGACTGCAGAAGCGCATGCATTCCTCGGCAAGATATGCTTCAGAAATACAACACTCTGGTCTTGCAGGGTTTCTTACAAAGTCTTTCAGAACTTTCATGTACCTGCAGATACATATCATTGAAGATTAACAGCAAGATTATTGAGTGTGTAAGATATAAACTAAAAAGTTATAAGCTATACCTCTCAAATGGGTACATCCAACGGAAATCGACTAGTCCACATAACCGAGCTTCCCTGCCTAGATGAACTATCAAATGCACCATTATATCAAAAAAACTAGGAGGAAAGAACCTCTCAAACATGCAGAGAGTCTCCACAATTTCAGTTTACATTACTGAAATTGCCTCTTTATCAATAACTCGCCGACACAGATGATTAAATAATGCACATAGGCGTCCAATAGCTATCCTAACACCTTTAGGTAATAAACCTGCAGTGAAATAAAGCACTTGATATCAAAAAAAGGACATCTAATGTTATAACATACAAAGTTAAAAGAATTCAGGTGATACCTCTAATCGCAACAGGGAGAAACTGCTGCATCAAGACATGGTAATCATGTGAATTCATTCCTTGAACCTTACATTCTTCTATCTTCACGCATGATATATCATGGATTTTATCCCTTTTAGACCATGATATAGTTCCTATTTATGGAGTCTTTATAGTATTTTGGAGTCTTTTAGAGTCTTTTATAGGTTTAGGTACGTTTGGAGCTTAATTGGAGATATTGAAGCATTCAGGAGCATTTTGGAGCATATGGAGATGTAGAGTCATGCAGAGACGTCAGACATTTGGCATTCGTTGAAGAACTTCCCACCGATGGATTGAGCTCACATTTGGACACATGATCGATCAATGGATTATCTTTCATTTGGAAGTAGTTAGAGGTCATTCCAACGGTGCGATCGAAAGTTATGCCAGTTTTCGTGAAGACAGTCCAGTCTGGCGAGCACAGTGTACTGGTGTCGACCGACACCAGTCCAGTATCGACCGACACCAGTCCAGTATCGACCGACACAAACTGCAGACGGAAAAAACATGATTTTACAAGTTTAAAGACTCTGCAACTTGGCCCAGAAGACTTTATTAATTACAATAAGCCCCAGAATGTGTTTTAGTATTATAATTAGGTTTTTCAGCCACTTTGATGGCTGGGCTTTTATTATTCTTGATTCTACTTTGGTTTTTGGAGAGACAACTCTGAACTCCTGTGTTTTATTGATTTCTTTGATGATCTATTCAATCATGTTGTTTTTATTCTCCATGTATGAGTAGATCCACTTTAGGTTCAGGGTTCTCATAAGGGTTTTCTCTGAATGCTAGGTTGATTAGTTAATTAGGATTCACCATCTGAATTAGTTCTTCGCTTTAGGTTGTGTTCAAAGCTTGTTCTAGATTAGCTGCCTAGAATTTATATCTTAGGATAATTGATTAGGCGCGAGAGTGCGATTAATTACCTGATAGAACCTAAGGTGAGCAAAATAACTATTCGCAAAGAGATTTGGTTTAGTTGTTTTGTGAACAAATCAAATCTGATCTAAAAGCTGATTTAGACTTTAGGATTCGCAAAGAGATTTGGAATTCCTGGAATTTATATTTAGATAGTTTTCGCAACGAGAGTTGGTTAGCTATACTCTAGTGATTTGAGTTCAAGAACCGCGCTAAATCTGAATCCTGTTAGTTAGTTTACTTGCATTCATTGATTTCCTGAGAAAAACCCTAAACCTATCTTTCTCCAACTGAATTACAACTTGTTTAATTTACGCACTGCTTTCAATTACATCTTTTGGTTTAGCTTAATTCGAATCTAATTAATCTATTGTGTGATTTATGGAGTCCTTGTGTTCGACCCCTACATATACTGCAGCAACCGCTTTAGTACTTTTTAGGGTATTAATTTGAGCATATCAAATTTGGCGCCGTTGCCGGGGACTCAATTTCGACATTAGATTTTTTCTTAGAATTTCGTCTAAATCATGGAGTATCGATCGACACCCTAGTGGAATCGGTTGATACCCGTCGTGAATTTCAGTTACTTACATTTGTGTTTCAGGTGCATGTCTCTTCGTGAAACCAGAAGGAACAAGAACACTCCGCTAGTTGATCTGTCACTTGAGCAGCTAGCACTTTTGGAACGCACAAATAGGAAAGCAAAGAAGCCAGCGAAGATGAACAATACAATGATTCTGATTCAGGATGCTGCTGGAGCTTTGAGAGACCAAGAGGGTCGGTTGTGCAATGAGAGAGGACAACGTCTGGATGGAGAGGGGAACATCATTCCACCTGCTCCTGTTATAGCTGAGAATGTCGCTGGGAATGCTGTGGTTAATCGTGGTAGAACGATTGGTGAGTGCAACAGGCCTGATCAGTTTTACGCAAATCGATCTGTGATTCGTCCTCCTGCTTTTCCGAGGAATGACTTTGAGCTGAAACCTGCATACTACACTCTTGTGGGACAGCACCCTTTTCATGGTTTTTCCAGCGAACATCCCATGGATCATATTGAGAGGTTCGAGGATTTGGTCACTAGCATCAAAAGTAATGGAGTGTCCTACGATTACCTTTTCTGCAAGCTTTTCCCATACTCTCTTGGTGGAGAAGCGACTTACTGGCTGAAGCAGTTACCTCCTGGATCATTGACCACTTGGGAAGAGACGAAGAAAGCCTTCCTAAACAACTTTTTCGATGATGCGAGATCCGAGGAGCTTAGGAACAAGATCTCTCTGTTTTCTCAAGGACCAAAAGAAGCACTCAAAGCTGCTTGGATTCGTTTCAAGTCATATCAGAGAGATTGTCCGCACCATGGGTTCACTCAGGTTCAGTTGCTAGGTACTTTCTTCGGAGGGATTGATTGGAGGTATCAGATGGCTCTAGATGCTGCAAGTAATGGGAATTTTAACACCAGGTATCCCGACGATGCCTATGTGCTTATTGAGAACTTGGTTTCTAGCAATAGTACCAAGAATGCGGACATGGAGCGCAAGAAGCAAGCTGGTAACTTGGATTGCAGTCAGATTGCTGAGGTGAATGCTAAGTTAGATTCAATGCACAATTTGTGGATGGGCAAGCGGCAGAAGGCTGTTCGTCTTGCTGAAAAGTCTGAAGTGGAATATGTTAACCACATTGATGGAGTTGGATTTCAAGATCAAAGGTATCAATGCCCACCCACACCACCCAGAACTTCTGAGAGCAAGATTGAATCTATGTTTGAACAGCTCCTTCAAGAACAGCATAAGCTAACTGTGGAACTCAATGGGAAGATGGATGCTATGTACACAGACCTGAATGGGAAAATTGAGTCTCTCAGTCTTCATCAGAAGATGCTGGAAACTCAAATAGCTCAGTCTGCACCAGCTGTCAAGGGAGAGATGGTTCATTCACAGAATGAATATGTCACTGCTATCCCCTCGAAGAGTAAAAAAGAGGTACACCCAGGAGTGCATAAGAGCTCAACTACAGAGATTTTCGTCCCTCATGCCAAGGATGACGAAGAGATTTCGGAAATCACCTATGTGTCGACCGTTACCCTCTTGTATCGGTCGACACCCGTCCAAGAATCTGTCAAGGACGTCTCGAAGGAGCAAGCATCGATCGACACACTCCCTGTATCGATCGATACCCTCCCAGATACTGCAAAGGAGCCGCGTATGAGTGTTGACAGACTTCACAGGCCCAAGAAGCTGAATCCTATTCCTCAACACCTCCGAGCCCCATCACTCCAAAGCAGCTGCTTGGCTTTGAGAAGATGGTACGAAGAATTCCACACAGACTGACTTTTGAAGAAGCTCTAGAGTACACGCCTTTGATGAGTCACTTCCAAAATTGCAGAGAAACTGAGACTCTTCCTCAAAGCTAAAAGCAAGTCACTACAGCTGAGGCAGTTGACCAAGAAGGAAGACCCAGGAATATTCTCCGTTCCATGCTCCATCTCTGGGGTTGAATTCAAAGAGTCTCTCGTTGACTCAGGGGCTAGCGTCAATGTCATGTCAAGGGAAATTGCAGAGTGTTTGGGAGCTGATATTTGATCTCCCTAGTCATCTATCACATTCGCAAACAGCTCCACCGTACTCCCATATGGTACAATCCCTGATCTGCTGGTTAACGTAGGAGATTGCCTAGTTCCTACTGATTTTCAGGTTGTGGAGATGAGCGCACAATCTAGTATGCAGTTGATTCTTGGCAGACCGTTCATGGCTACGGTTGGTGCCATTATGGACACACCCAGCAAGCACATCTCGTTCTCATACATTGACAAGGAGGTGTACTATAAAGCCATCCCTAGAGGAACTCCCACACACATCTCTTGCATCACCATTGTTACAGGAGAGACGTTGGTAGTTGATCTTTTGGAAGAGCCTCATGATGAGCCAACTGTCATAGACCTTCTAGATAGTCCTTCTTTCATCACCAGGACGGACGTCAAAACAGCCAAGGCAAAGAAGAAGGAGAAGAGCAAAAGAGTCAAAAGTGTTCCCCATGTGACTTTAACCCCTCAAAAGTGCGATGGAGATTCAATTGAATATAAGGTGAAGTACAAGGGAACTTCGAAACCATTCTCCAAGGCTAGAGTCATTCTTACTTCGGAGCTGATAGAGAAAGCACAGGAGTTTGTGGAGAGCATGATGAGCAGAACTCTGAAGCTGGCGATGTCTAATTGTGGAGCTTGTTCCGGCGCAAGTTCTCATTCTTCTCCTGACTGATCGGCCGTAAAGTCAAGCTCGTGACGTAAAACAAGCGCTTGGTGGGAGGCAACCCACTGGTGAGTGTGTACATACGTTTTTATTTTTGTTTTTATTTTTCGTTTGTGTTAAACTTATGTCAACTTTATTTTTATTTTTTTGCATTTGAACTCATGGATTTATGCTTGATTATCTTGTTGCTATTAACTTGTTTTTGAGTGTTCCTAACAGTGCTAACTTCTAACACTCTGGATCACTTTCCCTGGGTTAAGAAACTCGATGCCACTGATTTCAAATCAGTGTGTCGACATACAGATGGTATCGATCGATACCAGTCTGTATCGATCGACACTCATCACCTTCACAGGTACAATTTCCGATTTTCATAATCCATTTGGTTCTTTTGTTTCTTTCACCAACCTTGGGCTAGATAACACTGGGGACAGTATTGTTCAAGTCTGGGGGAGGTAGTCGCTGACATTGTTTTTGTTTTTCTTAGAGTCCGTCGTTTTTGAGTCATTCGTTGTTTTATTGAGTCAAAACTTTGTTGGAGACTGTGATTTTTTTCTTGAATCCATTGATCTGATATTGCTTCTAAGTGACCATTGTTACAGAATCAGTTCTAGATCGACTAATGAAAAATCCAAAGGCTGACCAATTAACTAGAAGACACTCATGTGTTCCAGCAAAGTTCTTTAAAGCCTGAGCCAAAATTTTGCACTTCATCGAGGTAATTAATATCCATAGAGGTTGATTCCTCATTCGTATCTGACAAAGGAAATCATGTATTTGAAAGAATGGTATTTATCTCCCTGTTACAAGTTAATAAATAAGATGCATTAAAAGATGAGATGATTTTCTTCTGGGTAGAGGGCTAGAAAAATTTACAATGATCCCATTATTCTATTTCAGAGGAAATGATCACACAAAGGATTGGAAGCGAGGCTAGGATTTTCCTATGATGCCATTATTCGCCTACGCCTTTGATACGTTGAGAGGGAAGAACCTGGGATTCAGTGGCTAACACCATCAATACTCGCGTCTCATACTTTGATGTGTATATGCAAAGCTAAAAACAAAAGAGAGAACATAATAAGAAATAAGTCTGGGGGAGAAAAATAATACCAGAAAGTATGAAAAAGGGTGGTTCCTTGTCATGATATTGTATGGGAAAGAATCTAGAAGGTTCTTCGTATTAATCATAGCGATGAAACTGGCGAGGATGGCTTAATTGAACAATGTTGTGAAATAATGTGTGTAGTCTGGAAAGCTGCGAATGTCTACGGAGAAGTTCATGATGGTTAGATCAAAAACTGGTTAGGTGACATTTGGGTGCTTGGGAAAAGGGTCATTGCAACGTTTCAAGAAAAGGTGAGTATCTATGTTTTCAAACCTCTTTCTCTGGTTTAGTCTTCTATTTGCTTGAGGGCAAGCAAAAGCTAAGTCTGGGGAAGTTGATATATCATGGATTTTATCCCTTTTAGACCATGATATAGTTCCTATTTATGGAGTCTTTTAGAGTCTTTTACAGGTTTAGGTACGTTTGGAGCTTAATTGGAGATATTGAAGCATTATGGAGCATTTGGGAGCATATGGAGATGCAGAGTCATGCAGAGATGTCAGAGGTTTGGCATTCGTTGAAAACCTTCCCACCGATGGATTGAGCTCAAATTTGGACACAAGATAGATCAATGGATTAGATTTCATTTGGAAGTAATGTGAGGCCATTCCAACGATGCGATCGAAAGTTATGCCAGTTTTCGTGAAGACAGTCCAGTCTGGCGAGCACAGTGTACTGGTGTCGACCGACACCAGTCCAGTATCGACCGACACCAACTGCAGACGGAAAAAACGTGATTTTACAAGTTTAAAGACTCTGCAACTTGGCCCAGAAGACTTTATTAATTCCAATAATCCCCAGAACGTGGTTTAGCATTATAATTAGGTTTTTCAGCCACTTTGATGGCTGGGCTTTTATTATTCTTGATTCTACTTTGGTTTTTGGAGAGACAACTCTGAACTCATGTGTTTTATTGATTTCTTTGATGATCTATTCAATCATGTTGTTTTTATTCTCCATGTCTGAGTAGATCCACTTTAGGTTCAGGGTTCTCATAAGGGTTTTCTCTGAATGCTAGGTTGATTAGTTAATTAGGGTTCACCATCTGAATTAGTTCTTCGCTTTAGGTTGTATTCAAAGCTTGTTCTAGATTAGCTACCTAGAATTTAGATCTTAGGATAATTGATTAGGCGCGAGAGTGTGATTAATTACCTGATAGAACCTAAGGTGAACAAAATAACTATTTGCAAAGAGATTTGGTTCACTACAAGAAATTGGCGTATATATAGCAGTATATTATAGCGTTTTGTGTTATTCTGCTATGGTAAATATCACTCTTTTTTTACATAGCGTTTTCAAATGTGTAAACGCTATGTTTTGGTAGTGGAATATTTTATTTGGGTAACGCTTTTAGCTTAGCGTAGTATAGATAGCACTAATCACCTTGTAAACGCTGTTTAATGTTTGGCGGAAAAACTAATTATTTGCCCGCCTGTACTTAGCAAAAATTTTGACTAAGAGCTAAGTGTTTCACCACTTTGGCGGAAAAAATTTTGGCCCAAAATTCTCGACACAGCTCCCTCCATTGATTCACGCTCAACAGTGTCTCATTCCATTGTTTCTGTTTTCATTCTTCACAGATAACTTTTCATCATCTCTTTCCTCTTAATCTCACAGTGAAGCCGAGTGAGCTAGGTTAGTCAGATCTGGGTTACTCAAATCGATTCTGGGTTTTTGGCATTGTCTATATCTGGTACTAATTTGTTTCGACTATTTTGGGTTTTTCACAGGAAGCTTTTGTGTTCGTTTGAAGCAAAGGTATATCAAATTTTTCAGGATTTCGTTTGGCTCTGCGGTTTCGATTTAGGGTTACAGTTTCCCCAATTGATCTCTTTCAATTTGTTTTGGGTTTCACAGGTGAAGATTTCGGTCGGTGTAAGATTGAAGCAAAGGTACGAGATACTTTAGGGTTTTTGTTTTCAGATTGAGCTTTCGATTAATTGTCTCTGTAACCCGTATTGATTTGCTTTCTATTGATTTAGGTTTTACGGAAGAAGATTTCGGTCTTCGATTCAAGCACAGGTATCTCAAACTCATAAGGATTTTGTTTCATTTTGCTCTTTCGATTTGTTCTCAGAATTGATGTTCGATTTAAAGTCTCTGACTATTTCATCTAGTTTTTGTGTTTATGATTAGCGCTTGAGTGTGTTGATTCTTTTAATACTTTTCTTCTTCTCTTCTTTCATCCACAAGTAGAGTTTGATTGTTTTATGTTAAAAAAGACAAGGTTTTCTTCTTCTCTTCTTTCATCCACAAGTACAGCTGTGGTGACATGGACAAATTTTGGGTTTGGCTTCCAAGAAATAGCCGTGAGTATGAGCAAGGAGCAACTGATTTTGTGAATGCATCAGCAAGGAAGCTGGGTAATCCTCCCAACATGATATGTCCATGTGTTGATTGCCGCAATGTGAGTCATCAACCAGTAGCCACAGTACTTGATCACCTGGTAATTAGGGGTATGGATCAGAAGTATAAGCGTAATTCATGCTGGAGTATTCATGGGGATATAAGGAATGAGACAGATGATGTTCCGAGTTCTTCGTTTGAAGCTTATGAGTTGTTAAGAACGGTTTTTCTGATGATTGGGAAAATACTCAGTCTCTCAACGACAAAGGAGATCAACATGAGGATTTTGAAAGTCAAGAAGATGCTAGTACTGATGGAACAATGCGCCACCCTGTGGATTCACTAACTTGGGCGCAAATTAATGATCAATGGCCACAGTTCGCTGGTGAACCGAGAAACCTTCGACTCGGTCTATCTACATTGACAAATGGGGGAACAAGGTTTGAAACCAATCTCTTAATTTCTCTGTAATTGATTCATAACATTGACAAATGGGGGAACAAGGTTTTGAGTCTAATGTGTGAGCGCCTCTTGCTTTATTTTCAACATCAGCTGCATGTTCAAGTTGTGCTTCACAATATATGTATTAGTCATTCAAAATCTTATTTAAGGTGGTTTATGAAAATGGTTACTCCTTAGATTTATTTTCATTTTTTTCAGTCACTAACACTACTAGAAACTCACATGTGCATAAGCTTGAAGCTACACAAGCTGAATTGCAAAGGAGGAGTTAGGTGTCAGCTTCTAGATTGGTTTGTGAGGGAAGATGTTATTGTCGGCGAAGGAGAATTTTGCTCTGCTGAACCAATAATGTTGTTGTGATTGCATGTGTGCACTTATCTTATTCGCTAATATCACAAAATAATTTTAAAGATCCGAAATAATTTTTAATACACAAAACGTTCCAGCTTTTTCTATTTTATATTTATGGTTATAGCCTAAAATTTGACTTGTTATTATAAAGGCAATCTAAAATTGAGTTATCCAAATATAGAGGGTTTGATAAATAGAACATTATTATCATTACACGACCAAAAAATAAAATTTACAAAATAAAAAGAAAAGTTATGATATTTAATTTAGAATTTAGGGCATAGGGTTTAGGGTATAAAGTATACGTTATTGCTATCCATAATCAATTAAGAGAACATTATCAATACAACTAAAAATTAAAATTTACAAAATAAAAAGAGAATTATGATCATTGATTTAGAGTTTAGGGCATATAAGGTTTAGGGTATAAGGTATAAGATTTGAAATATAGAGTTTATTGTGTGAAATATAATTTCTTTGTAATTTCCCAATTAACAATAATTTTTTTTTATCTCATATGTATAACATAATATATATATATATAATAATTTTTTAAGATAAAACTAAAAAGAATTAAGTGTTGAATATTTGATTTAGGGTTTAGGGTATTGGTGTTTAGGGTTTAGGTTATTTTGATTTAGGGTTGATGTTATATTGATTTATGGTTTAGGTTATGTTGTCAATTAACAAATGAAAATGATTGCCAATTATTGGAAAAGATTGCAAAATCATTGCAAAAATGATTACAAACATATATACAAACCCTATAAGCTATTGTTTCATACTAAGAACATAAAATAGAATAGAAAAAAAACTATTACAAAATTAAAAATAAGAAGGAAAAGTTAGTGAGTCTTTGATATAAAAGTATAAGGTATAGAGTATAAGATTTGAAGTTTTAGCTTATAATTAAGGATATAAGACATAGGGTTTGAGGTTTGATTTAGGGTTTAGGGTTTAAATTTTTTGTTGAATTTATAATTTATGAGTTTTTTACTCCGAATATATAGATTCACAATTACAATATATTTTATTCTTACATTTTGAAAAATAAATAACTTATATAGATTCCTTATAAGATAGATATCATTGATGTAAAAAAAAACATTAATCATTAAAAACTAAATAAAAATAGCGAGCCAATAGAAATATATCACTGGGATTGATAACGTGGCCAAATCTTATTTCTTCCTTCCTCTACTTTTCTTTCTCTCCGTTAGATTTGTCTTCCTCGTCTCAAACCCTTCTCTTCATCGTTTCCTCTTCCTCGTCTCACTTCTCTTCTCTCCGAGCCTCCTTGAACGATTGAACGAAGAAGACGCCTCCTTTAACGGCGAAGCAAAATTTCATCGGAAACACCAACCGCCTCTCAGAACTAACTTCGATTCGCTCTCGCCGCTCCGATTAGCTCTCTCTTTCTCTCGTTTGGATCCGCTTCTATACCCTTGACAGATTCTTGTTGTTGCAGGCTCGACAAGATTCGGATTTTTGCCTCAGATACTTACCGTGAGGGCTGGACAGGTCTCTATCTTATTCTAGCTTCGCGACCCATATTCTCCCCGAAGAACAAACTCAGGTAATATTTTTTTGATTTGAAAGATATTGTTCAGTCTCCTATACTCACCTCGTTTCTTCTTCCTCTTTACTTCAGGTAATTTCGTTGTCATTTAAGCATTCAGATCTGATACTGTTAATTAGCTAGATTTCTGTTGTTCTCTCTGTTTTTAGTGCCAGCTTTCGCCATTGGTTAAATTGAGATGCATTGGTTCCATATACCGAAGAATTTGGCTCCCCGTTGTAGACAAATCTGGGAGAGTTAGAGGATTTGGCAGAGGGATAACAGCTTCCAAGCTAGCATTCATAGATGCTAGAGACACACATGTGAAGAAGCTTGAAGCTACACAAGCTGAATTGGTCAGCAAGGTTGAATCACTACAAACTGTGGTTCGTGACTTAGCTGCAGGGAAGAAGGTAACTTAATATGCAGAATGTTTTTGGGTAGAAGTTCCAAAGGTAAGAGATGCACCTGTTTGGAGACCAAGTTCAGAAATTGAAATCATTGCTGATGCAGTAGGTACTAGAATTGCTTGGCCGAATGACAAGCTTGTTTTTATCTAAACATTGTCTTACCAACTCTGAGTTGCATGTGTGGTTTAGTTGAGTATGAACTTGTTGTAAGATGTTATAACAATTGGTTTGAAGTTGTTGTAAGATGTGTCTTGGTTGTAAGATGTTGTTTTGCCTAATGTTATAACTATGTTCTCTTTTCTATCATGGTATTTCTGGAAAATTCAGTATTCAAAGCAGGTTCAACGATTTAGCAATTAGATCGAATAGAAAAATTCACAGAAATCACAACAGTACAAAATGAAAATGCTATAATAAAAACTGATATGTACAAAATAAATAATAACAGAAAATAAACGCTATTAAATACTGTATAATTGATGTGTAGAAACTATATAATAATAGAAAATAAACGCTATTAAAAACTTTATAATTGCACTAAATTAATCGCTATTGTAAATAACTCTATTATAGCATTACAAAAAACCGCTATGTAAAGTGTCTTATCTATTATAACGGGCGTAGATAGAGCGTTTTCTAAACCGCTATGATAGTAATATATAGCGTTTATCGGGTGCTATATATACTCAAATTTCTTGTAGTGGTTTAGTTGTTTTGTGAACAAATCAAACCTGATCTAAAAGCTGATTTAGACTTTAGGATTCACAAAGAGATTCGAAATTCCTGGGATTTAAATTTAGATAGTTTTTGCAACGAGAGTTAGTTAGCTATACTTTAGTGATTTGAGTTCAAGAACCGCGCTAAATCTGAATCCTGTTAGTTAGTTTACTTGCATTCATTGATTTCCTGAGAAAAACCCTGAACCTATCTTTCTCCAACTGAATTACAACTTGTTTAATTTACGCACTGCTTTCAATTACATCTTTTGGTTTAGCTTAATTCGAATCTAATTAATCTATTGTGTGATTTCTGGAGTCTTTGTGTTCGACCCCTACATATACTGCATCAACTGCTTTAGTAGTTTTTAGGGTATTAATTTGAGCATATCAACGCACCTCTGAAGTCCAATAGACGCTTACAGAATAGTTTCTTCTCTATGCTTGACAAAGACCAAGGAGCTGCAGGAGGGTATGTTCTTTTTCCACGGGGTTGAGGATGTAAATCCTTCCTAATGCCAAGTAGTTCCCGATCATTTCGAGCGTTAAGACCATCTTTTGATTTTCAACACTGCAACAGTGTAGCTACAAGGCTTGCAGCAACATTTCTCTCCACGTGCATCACGTCTAAATTATGTCTAACCGGAAGCTCCTGGACAATACAAACACAGATAAGATGAAAGAATGTTAAAGAAAGCTAAAATAGATCCATTATGAAAAGATAGATGTAAAATATAATTAGAAACATCCCTCCCAATAAGGCAAATTGAAAAAGATTGACCGCTTCTTCCATCTAGATAGCTCCTCCTCATCTACTGGTTCTTCCTCTTCCTCTGATTCACTGGATTCATCATCAGTATTGGAGTCTGATCCAACACAATATTTCATCTTCCTCTTCCTTCTAGATACTTTCACCTTTTCGAAATCATTCTTGTAATTTTTGAGTAATTGGTGTATGTTATGACCACTGAGAATCCTACCTTTTCTCCCATGCTCAACTTTACCATCAAACCATGCTTTCTTTCATCTATAAGCATGTGTGGGAGGCAGACCTTTCCGATGGGACATATATACGTGATTTCTGCAATTACTCAATCACATACTGTCTGTGTGTTTCCCACACACAGGACAACCCATTGTCCCCTTTACTTTACAACCTGCAAGATTTCCATATGCAAGAAAATCCTGAATGGTACAGAGAAGCATTGCTCTTAACATGAAAGTACTGTGACTGTAAGAGTCATACGTTAATTCTCCTTTCTCCCACAGATGGTTTAGATCCTCTATAAGTGGTTCTAAGTACACATCTATATTGTTTCCAGGTTGGGTTAGACCAGGAATCAACAATGACAACATGATGTTCTCCTCCTTCATACACTTGTCAGGTTACATGTTGTAATTGACTAGCAAAACAGGCCAGGCACTGTAATTAACATTCTTCATGTTAAAAGGATTAAAACCATCAGTGGAGAGTCCAAGCCTAATGTTCCTTTATTCAGCTGCAAATGACGGGTATTTGTCATTCATTTGATCCCACGTCACAGAATCTACAGGATGTCGGCTTTTTCCATCGCTACCCTTGTTAGTAAAATGCCACCTTAAGTCCTTGGCCATCTCCTCTAACCTGAACATCCTCTTCAGACGTGGAATTATAGGAAAATACCTAAGAACTTTATGTGGAATACCTTTCTTGACATCACCAGTGCGCATGTTAATGTTCCAGCGTGAAGCGTTGCATTTCGGACAACTATCTAGCTTCTGAAACTGCTTTCTGAATAGACAGTAGTCGTTCACACAAGCGTATATCTTCTCATAACCCATATCAAATGATCTCAGAAACCTCTTCACCTCGTACAAGGATGTGTGCAAGAAATTATCCTTTGGTAGCATCTGTGACAATGTCTGAAGCAGAAGATCGAAGCTTCTGTCAGACCAACCACTCTGTGTCTTTAGCCTAAAGAGTGAAACAATGGCGGAGAGCTTGATGTGGCTTTCACAACTTGGGTATAGGGGTGTTTCTGCATCAGCTAACTTTGCAAGAAAATCATCTTCTTGCTTATCCTCACCTTCATCAACCTCACTTAAGTCATCCTGCCTAACCAACTCTTCATCTAGCAACTCAGCCACTTCAAAAAGCCCTAAACTCTCTTCTTTCCACTTTCTTGCATTGCTTCTGCACTCAGTCCCTGATATCAATTCTCCATGATGATACCAATCCTCTTGCATCTTGTAACTCAAATCCATTCCCCTTATTACAAGATGATCAACAACAACACTGGCTGATTGACGAACTACGTTGCGACAGTCAATGCATGGGCAAATGATCATCCCATTCTCTCCTGAACCTTAACCCACAGACCTCACAAAGTCCCAAGCACCTCTCTCATAACCAGGATCAGCTCTTAGGTGAATTAAGATGAAATCAAAAAAACAATGACAAACCTTAAACTCTATTAATCCCCAATTAAACCCTCAATTTTTTTAAAGTTTTCACTTACCTGTTAAGATGAACCCATGACTTTTCGACCATTTTTATGTTCTAACCCATAAGGAAAACAAAACAAACCCATAAGGATATCTTAAACACTAAACAAACACATTGTCAATCACATTTGCAGCAATAAACACTCATCTATTAAATCAATCAGAGACTTAAAAGTCGGAACAATCAAAAACACAAACAAGACATACTGAACCAAGAAAAAAACTTATATTTGGATGAGAAGAATAACCTCTTTAAGCTCTTGCAGATTGGTTTTAAGAGTTTAAGTCGTCTTCACCCCAAAAAAAAACCTTGAAAACTCCTAATGGTTCAACAATATCCAACCAGCAAAGCAATTTTTAGATAAGCTTTTCCAGCTTGATCCCCTGAATAATCATATATTGAACACATTATCAGGAATTGAACAACAGTCAGGAAAACATGAACCTATGAAACTCAACCAAATAAAACCCAAATGAATACGATTTATTATTACCCATAAGAGCATTGGAGAGTGGAAGCAAAGCAGATGTAGCAAATCTGAAAAACAAGGAAAGCGAGAACGAAGCTGGATCTGATGATTGGCGTTAGCAATCTTATGGATCGGAAGGACTTTGTAGAATCCCGACCCTCGCAACAAAATCGAGCAGAAACCCTGACGAGCAAATCGAGCAGCATAAGCTACAAAAAAAAAATCGAGTAGCAGAAACCCTAGCATCAAAATCGAACACTGAGAATGGAGAAGACCTGAATCGGAGGATGGAGATGGAAAATATAGCGGCGGGTTTGATTCCGACAATTAAACAGAGAGAAGAGGGGATGAAGAGACAACGGCTGAGATGATTTGAGATCGGAGAGATCGATTGAATGAAAAACTAGAGAAGAATGAAACCTATGGAGAGAAGATGAAGTCTTGTCGTTTTATGTAGAAATGTCGATAGGAAGAGAAAATAAATTATTTTTGCCCAAAAATTGGAAGAAATGTCGATAGGAAGTATTTTGCCCCCAAAATGATTTTCTAGCTTTAGTAATCATTTTTGGGTTCTCGCATAATGAAATTCTTTCCCAGCACGAATTTAATGCTACGATAGAATTGGGATCCGATTTTGGCACTTTTAGTAGCAGTTGGTGAATTAGTGCTACAATGCATTGCTACCAATATGCCATTTTCTTGTAGTGTCATGCATTTTACATGTTCTAGCTTGCATTTTAGTTAACATTTTTAGTCATTTGCATGCATGATCATAGTTTTGTTTAGCATTTTAGTTTGAATTAGAGTATTAGGTGTTTGAATTAGGTCCTATGAGACTTGCATGCATTCAGAGTGTTTTATAGGTGTTTGGAGTCATTTTGGAGAAGTTTAGAGAAATGGAGCAAAAAGGACCGTTCCATAGCGTGTGAAAGAACTGGCAGGACGTAGGACTCTCGATTTGATTCAGCTTCCATAGGCTTCATAAAATCTGTAGAGGAGTGAGTTAAATTTCCAGAGGAGTTGGAATCAGGTCATTCGGATGTGAGGTTCAGGAGTTATGGCAAAATCACTAAGACAATGTCTGTCTGGCCGAGCCCACCGCACAGCACCAACGCTGAAGCCGAATGAAGACAGGGATTCCACCGGCTTGCTGCACCGGCCACCTCCCACCCGGTGTGAAGACTTCGCCAAGACAGAAGATCCATCGACCCATCCCACCGGCCTGCTCATGCCCGGTGTGGAGCTTCAGGATGCGTCCCACCGGCCGGCTCCCACCCGGTGTGCTTGCCCGATGATGAAGCCGAATGAAGACAGGGATTCCTCCGGCTTGCTGCACCGGCCACCTCCCACCCGGTGTGGAGCTTTCGAACCAGAAGATCCAAACCCGGCCGGGTCAAGACCCGGTTTGTTCCGGGTTGACCCGGTCCGCCCCCTTTTTCTATAAAATCCCCTAAAATTAATATTCTTAGATCTATCCTATTTTCTAAGGCAAAAACCATTTTTGGATTTGCTAAGTAATTTTGCAAGAAGATCTTGGTTTTATTTATGCAATCTAAGTTTTATTAATCTAGTTTCATCTTTCTTTCTTTAATCTTTCATTTCGCTAATCACATAATCATGGGATCATTAATTTCTCTAATGAGATTTGAGGGTTCTTTGATGTTTAGTGAGTAGCTTGTGCTAAAGCTCATGGGTGAGGTAGATTAGGTATCTTCTTGAATGTTTAATGATGCTTAGGACCTAGATCATCTTCTCTCTTATCTAAGGCTCTTAATGCTATATTAAGCTTGGAAAAGCTAGTCCTTAGGGCATTTCATGCACATAATGTGTTTGATGAAATGCCCATATAAGTTAGATAAGAGATTTTACTTGTTTAGCCTAAGGGATTAGTTGTCTAAAGAGTATAATGGCCATTGGAATTGGATATTCATGCTTGTTAATTAGTTTTTTATAAATGGAAATTTGTTCTTGATTATCTAATTAACAAAGTGATTAAGACCATGGAAGTGGGTTAGTCTTGTTTTGACATTCTAAGCCTCAGAAGAAATGCTTGTTTGTGTTATTTAACATCCTTGATCAATCAATGAAGTCACCTAAGTCAATAACCTCACTCTAGAGCTTGCTTTAATCATTTATCAATCTTGATTAGTACTTGTTAACTTGTTTAATTATTTGTTTGCTTGAATTGAATTAGGATTGCTATAATACAAACTAAAACCAACCTTGTTGCTTAACTTAAGTAGTTATATGCAATCTTGGTGTTTTGGAACTTAACCCATTGGATTCGATACCTCTTATACTACTTAGTATCTATAGAATTGATATCTAGAAAGACGAAAAATTCTACTATCAATAATCTAGGAGGTCTCAAGCTTAAGATTCCACCATTTCATGGAAGAAACGATCCATACACTTAATTGGAGTGGGAGAAGAAGATAGAACTCGTTTTTGGATGCCAACACTATTCTGAATCCAACAAAGTGCGTGTGGCAGCAACTGAGTTTTATGACTATGCCTTAACCTGGTGGGATCAACTCATAACTTCAAGAAGACGCAATGGAGAGCAGCCAATTGAGACTTGGACAGAAATGAAAGTTTTCTTGAGGAAGAGATTCGTTCCAAGTCACCACCACCGTGAACTACATCAAAACTTGATAAGACTAGCTCAGGGAAGTCGTGGAGTAGAGGAATATTTTTAAGAGATGAAAATGCTCATGACACGTGCTGATATATATGAGGATAGAGAGGCCACTATGGCTAGGTTCTCGGGTGGTCTGAATCGAGACATTCGAGAAAGGTTTGAGATGCAACATTATGTAGAGCTAGAGGAGATGCTACATAAGGCCATTCTAATCGAGCAAAAAATCAAGAGAATGGGATCTTCAAGACCAGTTCATAAGGCTGTTACAAATACTGCTAGACAGAGTGATACAAAGGAGGAGTCAACTAGTTCCAAGCCAAAGACGTTCTCTCAGCCATTCACCGCAAATCTAGACGTCAAAGGCAAGGCTAACGAAGCTAGTAGCAGGCTGCGTGATATTAGCTGTTTTAGGTGCCATGTCCAAACAAAAGAGCAATGATTCTTCACGAGAATGGAGAGGTTGAATCTGAAGAAGAGAAAGTGGTTGCTGATTCACAAGAGGAACATGAGGAATTAGCTGTTAAAGGAGATCTTTTGGTGATTCAAAGAACTCTGAATGTGCAAATCAAAACCGATTGCATGAGCAAAGAAAGAATTTGTTCCATACCAAGTGCCACGTCAAAGGCAAAGTACGCAGCCTAATAATCGACAGAGGCATCTGTACTAATGTGGCAAGTGAGACTATGATCAAGAAACTTGGAATGAGTGTAAAGGAGCACCCAAGGCCATACCACCTCCAATGGCTCAACAATGATGATGAGATAAAAGCAAGCAGCAAAGTTTTGGTTCCTATAACCATTGAAAAATATCAGGATGAGATTCTGTGTGATGTTCTACCCATGGAAGCAAGCCACATCCTTCTAGAAACACCATGGCAGTATGATTGAAGGGTTCTTCATGACGGATTCAACAATCGGTATTCATTTGAGTACAATGGAAGACAAACCATTGTGGTCCCAATGATGCCCCTCAAAATCTATCAAGATCAGAAACTCAAGGGTAAGCAGATTGAGAACAAACTAGGAAAGCATTCAAACATCCTTGCGAAGGCAGGTAAGACCAAAAGAATTCTACTCTCTAAACCACCTCTTCGTAAATTTGTGTATAGGGAAACTCTTATGAGTTTATCTAATATTGCAACAGAGTTACCGAGTGGAAGATTTTCTGTTTTGCAGGGTTACAAGGACGAACTTCCTAACCAAAATTCTAGAGAAAACTCACTCAAAACATGTTCAGAAGGAACGATCGATCGATCCTTTGGTCGACCGATCGATCGATCCTTTGGTCGACCGATTGATCGAAATAAGTAGGATTAAGAGAAAAAAAAAAGGACCGATCGATCCTTTCAACGATCAATCGATCGAAATATTTTGGCCAGGCAGGAGACTAAATGACTAATCGATCCTTAGCCAGACCGATAGATCCTTTCTCCCCGAGTACAAAACGGTGAATTACTTGCAAAGGCTGAGGGATGAGCAAAAACTTCGAATTTCCAGTGAGGGGAATGACATTCATCGACCAAGTGAGCCTGTTGGAGATTCTGGTCGAAGCAGAATTCGATTTGGACAAGTGATTGACATACTTCTTTTGAAAATCTCACCTGATGGCCTTATCATGAATGTTGAACTAAGGAAGCATCTTATTGATCCAATCTTGTCTAAGGAAGGTAAGTTTTCTCACCCAAACAAATATTTTATGACTAATGATCGTGTTTCCTTGTTGTTTGGTCAAACAGATTATGTTTTGCTTCACAAATCACAAACCGGAGCAAAAGGAGATCAAATCGAACATGTAGAAAGAATGATGGCTGAGGAACCTTTGAAACTTGTGGAACCTGACTATTCTGATTATGCAGATGCTATGAAGGACAAACCACTTCATATCCCAACACCTATCACTTCTAAATCATACAAAACATGTTTGCAAGGTGAGTATTTTTTTATTATGAGTTCTAATGGTTCTAACTTAGTATTTTTCTTGGCAGATGGTTCTGATTTGAGGACAAATCATTTTCAACTGGGGGAGGATGATGTGATCCTAAGAATCATCACGAAAGGAGAGCTTGAACCAGATGTTGAGCTCGTAGCTGAGGAGAAGAATTTAGCCGAGGGACTTGTTGCCGAGGGATAACAAGCTGAGGGAAATTCTAAGGGACTTGTTGCTGAGGGAAAGCGAGTTGAGGGGCTTTTAGCCGAGGAGACTATAACCGAGGAGAATGTTGCTGAGGGACTTTTATCCGAGGAGAATGTTACTGAAGAATTTTTTGTCGATGAGATCTAGCCGAGGAGAATGTTGCCGATTGATTTTTAGCCAAGGAGTTAATAGCCGAAGAACTTGTTGCCAAGGAGCTTGTTTCCAAAGGAGGAAAGCTAGTGATCAAGAGAACTAAGACTAAGAATCTTAAGGAAGTCATTGGCGTAACAATTCCACAAGTCCAAACACAACACAATTCAAATAAAAATCAAACCACACTAGTTTTTATTATGGCCCAAAGAATTCACTAAATGGGTATGTGAATTATTTGGTGCTCTTTTCCTCCTCTTTGTTTATGTCCCAATGGGTTTTCCAAAGAGAGATTTTTAATGAGGCAAGATAATTCACATTTCTATTGACCCATTTTGTGATCTTCCTCAAGCCCACAAACCTCTACAAATTCGACAAGGAAGCTCAAGAGTTCTAGTTTAATTTTCAAACTTTGTTTTATTTTCTTTGCTTTTTTCAAGAGTAGTTATTACTCTCCATGCATGAGTTGTTGTTTTTCTTTATATTTCCATTTTGTTTCCTTTGTCGAACTTAACCATCATTTTTATTAATCTAAGAACCCTGTTTCTTCTATTCTGGTCGAGAGTGATTCTCCTCCGTCTTGCTTGTTGGTGCGTTATATCCTTCAAGCGTGTCGATCTCTTTTGGTGCTTCATATCCAAAAGAAATCGATTGGTAAATCAAAAGACTTCCGCAATCCTTTGTGAACTCCATTTGTGAACTCCATCACCAATATGTGAACTCCATCACCAATTTTAACAAATTTGTGAACTCCATCCACTACAAGAAAACAGAGGTATTTCCGACGGCCAAAACCGTCGGAAATCCGTCGGAAAGGGCCTTTTCCGATGGATTTCCGACGGATTTAAGCTGTCGGTTACAGTTCGTCGGAAATATGGTATCCGTCGGAATCCGTCGGAAAGCCGTCAGACATTTCCGACGGATTTCCGACCGCGTCCGTTCCGACGGATATTCGACGGACTTCCGACGGATACTCCGACGGATATTCAGTCGTAAATGCCGTCGGAAATCCGTCGGAAATTTCCGACGGATAGATTACCGACAGCATTTCCGACGGATACTCCGACGGGTATTCAGTCGTAAATGCCGTCGGAAATCCGTCGGAAATTTCCGACGGATTTCCGACGGATATATTACCGACAGAATTTCCGACGGATGATTATCGAATGAATTTGTCGGAAGTCCGTCGTAAATCCGTCGGAAGATATTTCCGACGGATTTCCGACGGTAACTATTTTCGACGGAGTTACGACGGATAATTTGATCGGAAGTTGTCTCGGAAGTCCGTCGGTTCTTCGTCGGAAATAGGTTCCGAAGGATTTACGACAGTAACTATAACGCCCCGACCACCCATACCTGTGGGCCCCATGCCTTCTCTCGGCCCGTGGGCCCCATGCCTTCTCTCGGCCCGTGGTCCCCATGCATTCTCTCGGCCCGTGGGCCCCATGCCTTCTCTCGGCCCGTGGGCCCCACCCTTGTCCGACGGCCGGTGCGTTAATCCGTGAGGCTTGTAATACTTGTTTACTGACCCTGCAATCACCACGTGATCTTTCCCCGTGTTTTGTCCTCACTCACACGATACCGCGAATAACTTCCCGGAATGTCACCCATCCTTAAACTACTCCAGCTCAAGCACGCTTAACTCTGGAGTTCTTTCGGGCAAGTGATCGGAAAAGCTAAGTGCACTTTGGTGTCATAGGTAGCCAAATCAATTCTTATAAGCCTCTCCGCATATACAAGAAATCGGGATGTTACAGGAACTTATTCCGACGGTTTTCCGACGGAATTGGTATTTTGAATTTTATTTAATTATTTATTTTTTGGAAATTTATATATTAAAATTATAGAAATTTGAAATATAAATTAAAAATAGAAATAATAAATATATAAATTCATTAAACAAAATAAAAAAAAGTCATTACACATTAAAATAAATTGTTCAAAAAAAAAGCATTAAAAACAAATATTTAGACGGTTGGAGAATCTCCGTCGTCGGGATTATTATCCCGAAACATATGCGGGAAGCATTTTTCCATCATCTTCTCCAAGCAGGAGAGCTTCTTGGTGGTAGTCTGTTGCTCCGTCCGTAGCTCTTCAACCTGCTGGTCACGGTCTTTCACCGTTTGGGTGAGCCTCTCGATTTCTACCCGGTACTCCGAAGGATAACGAGGAAACGAGGAAGAAGATTCCTGGGTCGGAAGGGTGCCTAACCCAGCGAATCGACCTTTCACTTGCCGGGTTTGCTGCGAATAATTAAAACAGATAATAAATAAATAACGAACAAAAAAAAAAACGGAATGAAATTAAAACTTACCTCAAGTACAATCTGGTTTATCTCTTCCCGGGACAAAGAGTTCGAGGACGACGATCCTTCGATAGTGAGCTGCGATGATAGTTCACGGTCCAGCTTCGTCTTCTTGCTCTTCTCGACAACATCCCGCATCCCCAAGTCCTGTATCTGACCGGTTTTCTTGTTGGTGTGTCTATTCTCGATGAGTTGAAGATAATCGGGTTCGGAACCAGATGCTCTCGCCTGCGAAAATTTGTTAAGTTAAATAAATTTAAAAACAGAATTAACAATAAAAAATTTAAATTAAACTTACCATTTCCATCGCTTCCCGTTCGATGGTCTTTGCGCCCGCGTTGTGGATGTAGACCCCTTTCCAGCCTCGTTGGCTATTTCGGTTCTTCGACTGTTGCTCGGAGGTCTTTTTTGTCGCAGGCCTACTCCAGTACTCACAGAAGCCTTTCCAGACGTCGTCGTCAAGGTCCTTCGGCTTGTCTTTGTTCTGCTTCCACTTCTGTTTCCACTCGTACATGTGCTTCGAGTACGAGTTTGCGGCATACTTGTCGAATGTGTCAATGACTTCGCGCGTATGATGAGAGTCCCACGTGAACTCTCAATGTCCGTCGGAAATCCGTCGGAAATTTCCGACGGATTTCCGACGGATAAGGTATATTCCTTGCATGTTTGTCGATTGGTCAGTCAACAAGCACGTGTCTATTTTTCATATCCGTCGGAAATCCGTCAGAAATTTCCGACGGATTTCCGACGGATTTAGGGTATATTTGGGGTTTAGGGTTTAGGGTTTCTTTATATGATTTAGGGACATGTTATTTACATGTTTCATTCAATAAATATATTAAGTTCATCAATATTACAGGGTTTGCATTAGTTTAAAAATTATACAACATCAAAACATATCGTTTCACATAAATCAACAATATCTTATACTATAACTTATACAAACACTTCCATCAAAATTTTTAAAATCTATATAACACATTTTCTTGATGTATATACAAGGTTAACCTATTTTATATACATCATACAAGTGTTTGTAAACTTTTGCCACAAAAAAAACCTATACCCTATACCCTAAACAAGATTTTTATATATCCGTCGGAAATCCGTCGGAAATTTCCGACGGATTTCCGACGGATTGAGTTGAATCTGGGTTATATCCGAGGGATTGATTTTTCAGCCGATGCAACTGAATCCGTCGGAAATCCGTAGGAAAACCGTCGGAAATTTCCGACGGATTTCCGGCGGATTCAGTTGCATCGGCTGAAAAATCAATCCCTCGGATATAACCCAGGTTTTATCCGAGGCAGCTTAATCTTGTTTAGGGTATAGGGTATATGTTTTTTTTTTGTGGCAAAAGTTTTCAAACACTTGTATGATGTCTAATGTCTAACTTTATAAAACATGTATGATGCAAAATTCCGATTTTGTTACACTTAATCAAATGTCTAACTTTATAAAACTTCGACATAACTGATATATTACACATTACAATTCTAGTTCAAATATATGTACATATTTTACGGTGCAAATTTTATAATTAAAACTACTGTCAATCCGATGATGAGTAATCTGATTCTCCTGAATCGGAAGGTTCCCCAAATTCGTCAAATTCTTCTTCTGAATCCTCAAATACTCGATCGTCTGACTGTATGGTGAAATCAACGACAAGGTCGACCTCAAGGGAATGCTCGATTGAACCCAAACCTACGGAGCTTTGTTGGAGGGGTTCATGATCAGACATCCCATGAACTCTACCTCTCGGGTTTATCGATGTGACTGTAACCCACGGGTCTTGCTTGTTTGTCACCCGCGGATAGGGAATATAGCATACCTACACCATGTACAAATTTAACCACGGGAATGCAACAAAACTTAATTAAAAATTAACGTAAAAGAAATACAAACCTGGTCTGCTTGTGATGCAAGTACAAATGGCTCGTATCTCTGGAGTTTTCTTCTGCTATGTAATGATGTAACACCAAATTGGTCGTGTCGCACACCGCTTCCTACTAATGGGTCGTTCCAGTCGCATAAAAATGCAACACATCTTAGACCGAGCATTCCCGGGTACTGAACATCGAAAATCTCACGTACGACACCATAGTATACAAGATCACCTGACTGAGTTGATACACCGTAATCTGAAGTTGTCGCACTCCTATCATCCCGATGAATCTTAAAAGCGTACCCCCGTGTGCTATACATCACATGTGACTGCACGGTTGCTAGTGGAAATCTCACAATTTCTTCTAACCACGTGGGAAATGTTTGTCCGTTAGCCTTCTCTGTCGTCACCTGCACAATTAAAATAAAAATACTTCAAATAATTAAATCTTTCATTACATATGATGATTGCTAAAAACAAGGCAATTAAAAGACTTACATAATCTCTTAACCAACGTCCGAACTCTTCCTGTTTGAGCTCGATTAGCTCGTCCTCTGATTTGTCAGGAAATGCAAAACGTTGATAAGCCATATACATCCTGTGAGATTGAAACAATTATCACGTTAGTACATATATATATATAATCAAAAACCCAATACGTAATTAATAATTATGTTCAATATATAATACCTCTCATATTCATCAACTCCGTCGCAGTTTGTGAGAATATACATATGCAAATGCTCTCGCTCTTGTGGTGAAAGTCTCCTCTTCTTGCCTTTTCCACTAAGTCGTCCAATCTGTAAAAATATATGAGGTACATCGACCGGATAGAAAGGTAGGACGCCTCCGTCATCATGTCGAGCTGCTCTACGACTCTTTGTTTTGACTTGTGATGGAAAGTAGGACTCGGCAAAATGTGAGGTTTCTTCATTGATGGTCTGTGCGACGATAGAACCCTCCACTCTACTCAAATTTTTCACCTTCTTCTTTAGATGTAACATATACCGTTCGAAAGGATACATCCAACGGTACTGAACCGGGCCCCCAAGCTCTGCTTCTCGAGGGAGATGAATTGTTAAATGTTCCATAACATCAAAGAATGAAGGAGGAAATATTTTCTCCAAATTGCAAAGGATTACAGGTATATTAGCCCCAAGATTTCGGATACCGTCTGATGTAAGAGAGCGAGAACATATATCTCGGAAAAAGGCACCAATCCCTGCAATATATGGATAACAAATGAATAATTAAATAATGAAGTATATATTGTATAAAGTAGTAAATAAATAATTTCATGATTGTACCTGCAATTGCTTCGTGGACATTACGTGGTAGAAGACATGCAAATGCAAATGGAAGGAGGCGCTGCATCACCACATGACAATCATGACTCTTCATCCCAGTAAACTTCCCTTCTCCATGATCAACGCAGTTCCGAAGGTTAGATGCGTATCCGTCCGGGAATCTAACACTTTCGGTAATCCAGTAAAAAAACTCGGCCTTTGAAGGTTCATCGAAACGAAAAGCCGGGACCGGAGGCTTCCCGTTCTCTGTCACATGTAGTGCTCTACGAGAACAAATGTCTGGCAAGTCCAATCTAGACTTCAGATTGTCCTTCGTCTTCCCTTTGACATTGAGAACGGTGTTCATAATGTTGTCGAAAAAATTCTTCTCAATGTGCATGACATCCAGATTATGCCTCAAAAGATGGTTCTTCCAATAAGGCAAATCCCAGAAAATGCTCCTCTTGTGCCAATTATGAACGTTGCCACAACCATCAACAGGATGATGTCCGTTACCACCACAATCAACGGTCCTCTCTGCACCAAAATCTCTAAACTGAGTCAACAAATACTCACCATCTAACTCAGGAGGAGGACCGTCAAATACTTTCCGGTTCTTCCTAAACAATGTGGTGCTCCGACGATAAGGATGATCGCTAGGTAGGTATCGCCTATGACAATCAAACCAAGACGTTTTCCGTCCGTGCTTCAATTGGAACGCATCAGTGTTATCTTGACAGTACGGGCACGATAACCTTCCGTGCGTTGTCCATCCTGATAACATGCCATATGCTGGAAAATCGCTAATAGTCCACAAAAGTACCGACCGCATGATGAAATTTTGGTGACAAGAAACATCAAACGCTTCAATACCTTGGTCCCATAACATTCGCAGCTCATAAATCAATGGTTGCAAAAACACATCAAGTGATCTCTTCGGATGCTCTGGTCCAGGAACGAGAATGCTAAGGAACAAGAACTCCCTTCGCATGCACAAAGATGGCGGCAAATTGTAAGGTGTTACAATTACTGGCCACAAAGAATATTTTCTGCCGTGCTTCCCAAAAGGGCTGAAACCATCGGTACATAATCCAAGGTATACGTTCCTTGCCTCAAACGCAAAGCTGGGATAAATGGATTGAAAATGTTTCCATGCTCCTGCATCTGACGGATGGGCGATTTGTCCATATGTTGTATGCTCTGCATGCCATCTCATTGCTCCTGCTGTGCGCTCTGACTGATATAACCTCTTCAATCTCTCTATTAACGGTAAATACCACATCCGTTTATATGGCACTGGCACTCTTCCACCTGTTTCCTTATACCGAGGTTTGCAACAAAAACGACATGTCGTACGATCTGCGTCCTCTCTCCAGTAGAGCATACAGTTGTCTATGCATACATCTATCATCTGATACGACAATCCTAGACCTTGAACAAGTTTCTGTATCTCATAGTATGATGCCGGTGCAAGATTATCTTCTGGCAAAATTTCTTTCACAAAATCAGCGATTGCATCCACGCACTCCTCACTCAAATTGAAATCCGTCTTTATACCCATCATCCTTGTTGCAGTTGATAAAGGGGAATGTTCACCTCTACACCCATCATATAACGGATGTTTAGCAGCGTCTAACATATCAAAGAATCTCCGAACTTCTAAATTAGGTTCTTCTCCCCTATCTCCATACTCAGCAACCGATGGTATATTTTCACGAAATGCATCGTTCACCATCTGAACATGACCTACAGTACTTTGTTCTTCCATTGCGGGTTCTTCTAAGCTAGTGTTATCCCCAATATAATGTTCACTAGTACTAGCATAATTATCCACCATTGTATCATTTTCTCCATGATAATACCAAATCTTGTAACCCGACATAAACCCATGACAATACAAATGTGACCATACTTCATCTATCACGATAAATCTACGATTCCCACAATTGGTACAAGGGCAATAGATTTTACCGGTTTTTTTTGCTTTCTTCTGCATACCCGCAAATGCCATGAATTCCTGTAGACCTTTTTTGAATTCCTCCGTAACTAGGCCCGTGTCCGGAATTTGATGAGGCTTGTCCATCCATGATCGAAAATAATTATAAGGATTTGAAGAAGACATTTTCGTAAGGAATTAGATAACAGAGATTTTTTTTTGTTGTGATTATAAATGAAGGGTGGAAACGTTTTTATAAGGAAAATTTTGTCCATTTTCCGACGGATTTCCGATGGATATAAAGTAGATATTATCGATGTCGGCAACCATGTCGGCAACCATGTCGGCATCTGTCGGCATCTGTCGGATATCCGTCGGCAATCCGTCGGAAATCCGTCGGAAATTGCCGACGGATGAACGTCGTCGGAAATCCGTCGGCAGTATGTCGGCAACATCAGAATGCGTCAAAAAGTCGTCGGAAATCTGTCGAAAAGTGTCCGACGGATTATTGTCGTCGGAAATCCGTCGGAATTTCCGACGGGTTAATATTTCCGACGGAATTCCGACGGATTTTCGACGGATGAGAAGTTAGTCGGAAATCCGTCGGAAAGTCGTCGGAAATTTCCGACGGAATTATTGCCGTCGGAATTTCCGTCGGATTTCCACCTGTTTTCTAGTAGTGATCACCAATATGTGTAGTTGATCCCTGAGTCGTTAGTTTATTTATCAGTTAACATTTTTGGTATTTAACATACAACATTTTTTATTTGCATCTCACTCCACATTTACTTATTTAGGCAAAACGACCTAAATTTAGGTGTGTAGCGCTAAATAAGTAACATAATACTGCTCGTTATCGATAATGACTTATTATCTAGTTAATTTAATTAACAATCTAACTTTTAAATAAACATATAATAGCCACCATACACCAACAGTGGAAGAAGTTGCAGCCTTTTACACGTCGGAGACATTTTTGGATCAGTGTGTCACATTCCTAATTTACTATCTTTCTAACAAGCAAGTTAACAGTTCCCTAAAAGTTCATATTAATATCCACATTAACTTTTATGTTTACTCTCAACAAATTATAAGAATTCTGGTGGAGTGGGGTTCTAGGTGGAAGACCTAGAACCAAGAAACGAGGCTTTTGGCAACGAGTTATGTAACTTTAATTTCATTTACATAATGTATTTTAAAACTATATATTTGGCAAAAACAACCTGAGACCGACCGATCTTAACTTTAATATTATTTTTTTCACAACAGAAGAGGCCAACCAGGCTGGTCTTTCAACTAGCGGAGGACAGCTTGACACAATCCTCCCAAGAATTATTCACTTTTTAGTTGGTAAATTGATAGGCTTTGATTCAATGAAACCGTGAAGCTTCAAAGAACAAAGTGGTGGATCAAATATTCGCACAGAAGTTGCGAAAGACTTGTGATAGTCCAGTGATCCCTTCAATCATTTCAATTACATTAGAAGTGGTTGTTAATTTTTGAATACTAATTTATCAAAACAAAGTATTAATGCTTAAATAGAACAATCAAACATTAATTATTTAAATTTGTATATATATTAAACAAATATAATATATAGTTTTGATTAAAACACGTATGTACTTTCAATATGATATATTAAAGTCATCAAATATAAATATATAAAATTATTACATATAAATGGATATTATAAAAACAAAACCCGCACGTAGCATATGCACTCACCTAATATCTTTTAAAATCTTTATTAAAAGAGTAAATAAAAGAACTGGAAGCGCCCATGATCTCCGAAAATAACACCACAACGACCGGCCACAACCCCTACTCTTCGGTCTCAACTGAAAAAGAAAAGAGGGATGAGTATTTTGGGAAAATATTTAGTGAGGGTGTGCTCTCGGAGGACACATGATTCTTAGACATATCATTGGAACAACAACACGAGTATGCACAATATAGGCGATAGACATACAACAACCTACATGTCTTAATAACAATACTACATGTCATGGTTCAATCATTTCTATATGCAATCATTTACTTCACATCATTCATTCTAGCAAGTCTATTTCACATTCCCAAGGACCTCCGTCCAAGGTACTCATTCTCCTTTATATTTTTCCTTACATTTTCATTTCCAACTCGTCAGCTGTTTGGTTCACTTACTGACGAACCCTTCGTGAGAACATTGGCCCACAACCGTATCACATTCTTATTACAACCCAGCAAACAATACCACATCATGGCTCAATACTCATGATCGTTGGCGACAAGCAGTTGTGTACTAACACGCCGAGCAAACAAACTTCACGTCAACATGCATAAATCATCTTTTAATATTCAACAACCAACAACCATATCAAATACTTATATTAAACATACACAAAATACTAGTTACAACTAATGCACCGTAGGAATCAAGAACTAGTTATCACCTTGTGTTTTTGTTGAAAATCTGAGTTTGGAGATTAGTGGTTAAAGGTTCCAGATTTTTCAGGTTTAGATGATTTCTTGGCCGTGAAGATAGTTATGTAACTTTCGGGATATATCTTTGACCAAGATCCGGAAGTTGGATGCAAGATCTTCAAAACCGTATGTAGATCGTATTCTAATTCTTTTTGGTTCGCTGGGAAAATGGCACGCAAAACATCACCGAAAACTAGGAAAAATCAAATCTGAGACAGATTTCTGGGATTAATAACAAAAAATATTGATTTTCCCTCAACTTGTAGATCGGATTTCATATACATATATACTTTAGGGACATAAAAATGTGGTAAATATGTTTGAAATGTTGGGTTCATATGCAAAAGTTAGGTATCCCACTTGTTATGTGTTTTCATGGTTTTATTAGAATATTTACCTTCCATTTATATAATATAACATTTAAAAATTGTTAAATTTATGATTTAAATTAAATGTCTAATAGTAAATTGTAGTCACAGTTTAGTCACATATTTTAGGACTTTTACCACATTTTTGTGTGGACCAGTTAGTTTCTTGCCACCCTTTTGCAACGATTAATGCAAATTGAAACACATTTATAATTTCGTATGGAGTTGCAACTGAGCCGAAAAAATTATCATTTTTTGCGACTTCTTAGTGTTCCGAGTCTCAAAACAATGGAAAAATAAGATTAATGAAAAGTACAAATTTCCATGAGGTTGTTCGAACCGAGAATGGAATTGAAACGTGGTTTATTGGTTGGTGAGTAGCCTTTACGCCAAATAAATCATTCACTTATACTCCAAAATAATATATATATATATATGTGTGTAATCCATTTTTTTTAAATATATAAATCTCAAGTGTTGTAATAAATCAATGACGTATTTTGCCACTTTTTAGACTCTTTTAATGTTTCAAGTCACAAAATAGTGGTAAATTATACCCTAAACCCTAAATGTCATTTATTTAAATGTTTACAACTTGCATAACATATAAATTTATACAAAATATGTACATAACTTATAAACTTTTAAATTAATATGAACTAATTTAATAATTACCACAACCAAATTATAAGGTTTATACTTTAACGACATCGAAATGTGATATAAACCATAAGGTTTATACTTTAATTATAAGGTTTCCAAAACTAAATTAAGAGATTTATACTTTAATTATAAGATTTCCAAAACTAAATTATAATGTTTCCAACTAATTTTTGCAAACTTTGATATTTTCATGGTTTTATTGAATTAGTTACCTTAATTAAGTATATATAATGTTCAAAATCCGTATGTGGAATTAGTGAATGGTAGGTATGATTAATGTTTGTAAATAGGAACATCGAACTACCTTTTACGTTTGGAAAAGATAGATAACATAAAAGATATATCATTCTAGGACTAGAGAAAATGTTTCATTCCCATTATATCTTCACAAAGAAATTTTACATATATAAGGGTGATGAAAAGAATATTAAATATATGAATCTCGATATTACATTATATTATAGTTACATATACATATATAATAGATTGTCACTAGTCATAATCATCATATTGATGGTCTATGTATGCAACCATTTGCACATGCAGAAGCTCGCCTTGAAATACACTGCCTTTTACAATATATCTTCATATCCCACAGTTGAGTAATCGGGTTGATTTGTTTTGGATAAACTAGATATTTCTCAAGTATGCCCGATGAATAAATAACCAAAAAAAGGGTGGATATTTAGATAGTAAATCTGAAAGGGAACATGGAATGACATGGATCAAATCAATGGAATGATTAAGAACATGTTTTGATCAAGTATTAACTAGAAAAGGCTTACTCAAGTTCAAAAACAGATCAGCTGAGCTAGCTGAGCTACTAGTTTTCTCGACCAATAGATACCATTTTATTCGACTAAGTCTTCTGATTCGTTTTCCAACCTCTACTAATTTTTTCTGGATCATGACTTAGTCATAAACTATTCTCAATCATTTCATTGAACGTTATATCCTATTCGTAAGATGACTCATTTTCTAAACTTTATATAGCGAGTTTATTTTTATTTGATACGAGGTTAGTAGTAAATAATAGTCTCGAACTGAATTACTAAGTGTAAGGGTTTATCGGATCTCATGAACTAACTCAAATTACAAAGGGTTGGGAAAGAGTAGTAGTTCCACTCAAAAATATTTCGAGTTGCTTGTGTACCCACAATAGAATCAAGACGTAATTCAGTTCTTGTTGTTCGGAATTCTATTATGAGTTTAGCTATCTTTTTTTCCTCATTAATGAAGAGCTTGCACGCACCTTAACACCAAGACTCCAAAAAGGTTAAATGGGCCAGAACTAACTGACCAAGAGGACGGGTCATCCAAATTTTCAGTCTTTAGTTTGAATTTACGAGGTACTCAAACTTTGACTTACCAATATTGCTTTTCGTTCGTTTTGGTCTCTGCTAAAATAATCATTTAATTTTCACTCTTGGATTGCTACTTTTTCTCACGAGCTTATTGTGGTCAATTTCCGATTTTGTGTAATTGGTATTGTAATGTCAAATTATGGCCACTCATATAGTTTTATTACTTCTTTTAAGCTCTTTGACCCCATATGAAGTAGGAAACTTCACACATTCTAATACACCCCTCGACCGCAGGATCCTCTTCAAGTGCTGGGTAGATTCGAACAAGGGATAATCCTTGGAATAATTCCCGAAAGAATTAAACAAGGCGATGGATGATCTCGGCTGGAAACGTGGAGCAGCTAGAAAGGCGTGGGAATCACTCCCGAAAATCCTTTCGAAAACAGACTCGCTATGGACGCTTCTTCACGGGGATCGTTTGTACGGCAATTCAAAGGATGGCGGAAAATCCTTTGACAACCCAACGATATCTCGCGGAATCACTCTTTGAAATATCGAAGTTTTCACTTGAATTCTTTTGAGAATCACTCTCTAAGAAATCGCAAATGAGAGAAGAAAGAAGATGATTTTTATTAAAAAGATTGTTGTTGTGACCATAGGTCTTACACGAAAATATAAAGGAGAGGGGAGTCAAAGAGACTTAAAACCCTCGAAAATTACAAGCATAAACTCGAAAATGATAGACATAAATGTTTGGGAAAATGTGTAAAATAAATGCTGAAAATTGACTAAGGCAAATCGGATGTCCCTTGATATTCCGGTGGAATTTTTCCGCGGAGAAATCTGCGGGAAAATCTGCGGAGAAAATCGCGGGAAAATTTCTGCGGAGAAATTGTTGTTGCGGAATGGGCTTGAGGGAAGAAGTGTTCCAAGGCCTCGTTAAAAACCTTGTCACGTAAAACCCATTGGGTAAAACCGGGACTAAGGAAAAGAGCACACTTGGACTTGTATCGAAACCAATGCGGTTCGAGACACTTCCTCCTCCAAACCCATGGTCTCGTGAACGTGTTGAATAAGTCCTCCTAATGCGTCCTTAAGCTTCCTCGCCTTTGCTCTCGTCATTGCTCCTTCCGGAATGTGTAGCGCTTCCTCGGGATCAAGTTCCTTCTCGCCGAATGTTTCCCCGGGAAGTTCCCCGGGAAGGTGATTAACCTCCGTTGTGTCGTCTATAGTCATATCATCCCCCTCCTCTTGAAAAGGATTTGTCCTCAATTCTGGACTATCTGCGACAAAAGGAATTAAGTCAGCAATATTAAAGTAAATCAGAATAGACTCACCTTGTAAGCAGATTTTGTAGGCAATGATCTTTGTGTGGGCTGGAAAACGTCCTCTTTTTATTTGAATCCATAAACTTCCACCAGGCTCAAAGATCAGTCTGCATTGTCTCTTGTTTGCTTGCTGCTCATTTCTCAAATGTTCCATCGGTTCAGGAACAGCTTGAACAACGATCTTCTGAAGCCACACATGATAGAGCCACATTTTTGGTGCATGAAAGTTCAGCTCACCATCCTGTATATCCTGTATACTCACAGCAAAGACTCGAGACAAAAGATCATAGGTGCAAAGGATATACTCATTTCGACTAGCAAACAGTTTTCCACTTAGATCATCTAAAATAAATTTTATGTGATCAGCACGATAATCTAAGTTGTTGCTAAAATTCAGAATGCTATCAAAGTATACAATTTCTCCAAAGAATAATTCAGCATAATGGGAAGTAGTAGCAGGATTAGAGAAACTACCAATGTTTATAGGTACATACTTCCTATTAGCTTCACACGTTTTATCGAACAGAAAACCACCATGCTTAAAAAACTTCTTATGCTCAAACTTTTTGCAATAATGAAACACATTTTCAAAATCATCATTTGAAATATAAAGCTCTTTGATGTGTTCAAATTCTAGCAACTTAGCTTCAGGAATAAAAAGAAATTCATACCTTGGAATTATTGCATTAGTCACAATAATTTCCTTACCTTGCTGGTTTCGGATATCACAAGAATTTGTCTCCATGTTTGCTTCTGGTTCAAAAGCAATAGGACGTTCTATGTCACAGATGGGAAGTAGCAAGTCACTAGATTTATCTTTAGGAACGACACTTCTGAAATCCTGAAAATGACAAGGTTTCTCACTCGGCAGCACCGGTGCAAGGTTAGTAAAACTCACAAGAGTTTCTTTATAAATAAACTTAAGCACATGTTGTTTTAAAATTAATGTTCTCTTGCCCTCACCAGTACTCTCAAAGGAGTTTGAAGGACTCACAGATTTGTTCTCACAGGTTATTTCATTGGATACTTCTTCCTTTTGTTTATGCTTCTCGGCTATGATGAGATCGTCATTGGCCAGCAACTCATCCAGCTTCTCCTTTGAACCTGCATCAATTCCTTTTGGCAAAGACAAGTGTGTGATACTGGAAAAAAATTCAGAAATTGATTGGAATGAATCAACACTTATCTTAGTTACTTCCTGATTTTGTTTTTGTGTTGCCGTGTTAGTCACTTCTTGACTTTCGAATGGCATGTATTTAGTAACTTGAAGCTGGGATTGATCAAATGGAATTCTAGCTTGACCAGAATCTTCTTTATGCATGGTTGGTCGAAGAAAGTACCCTCTCTCGGTTGATTTGATGAACTGATTCTTCGGTTTTGTTTTTACAAGATTTCCACCAGTTTTGGGGAAATCGTCTTGTATTCGGGATCGGTTGAATTGAAGCTTTGGGGCGTGTCTTCTTCTCATGATAGCTTTCAGTTCGGTCCACGTCTCTACTGGCTGCTCTCCATTGCGTCTTCTTGAAGTTACGAGTTGATCCCACCAGCTTAGTGCGTAATCATAGAATGAACTTGTTGTCATATGCATTTTGTTGCTCTCCGAGTAGTGCTGGTGTTCAAAGGCACGTTCTACCTTCCTCTCCCATTCCAAGTATATGTCAGGATCATTTTTCCCATGGAATGATGGAAGTTTGACAACAGATTGTCCGCTTCCTTCTCGTTCACGTCTAGGTCTTCTTTGACCCTCGTAATAGTTATCGTCATTTCTTCTTTGGGGTCGGTTTTGTTCTCGCCCCTCGGGCACGTTTTGCGGTTGATTTTGTGCCCATAGTGCACGGTTGAGTTTCTCATTCATCTCCTGCATCTCATTAACCATCATACGCCTCATACTATCCATAATCGCTTGGATTTGAACAGCATTCAAACCGGCTTGGTTAAGCGGGTTGTTCGGATCTTGAGGGTTGTTGTTCCCTTGGTTATTGTCTTGTGCCATAGTGACCTGAAACAGAACAACAGCAAGTTAGTACGGTAATTAAAAAAATTTCAAACGGTAATTGAAGAATCGGAAAAGGGAAGAAATCGCTTAGTCTCGGGAGTTTATCGGCAATGGGAATTCTCGGTAACGGTCAACGACTCCTTGAATAATTTCCTCGACTCCTCGGATAATTCTAAACTCCTCAGATAATTCCCCGGGTGTATGCTTGTCACGGACTGACCTCCCGGAATTTTATCGGTCACGGATTTTCCCGAAAAAATTCCCCCGATTTTATGTTTTTCCCGAAATCCTCTCGGCAACTCGATTGATATGCCAAAACAATTTCCGAAAAATTGCTGATCCACCTAAAACCTTGCAAAACAAAATATACCTTGCTCGACAAGAGCTTAGATCAAACCCAGCAATACAATCAACACAGAATATTTTTTTTTTTTTTTTTGAATATGATGAAGATCGGATGATCGAAACAATTAAAAAAAAATTATGAATGATTTTTTTTTTTTTTTTTGATCTATGATGCAACTAAAACACCCTAACAATAATTTAGATGCAGCAAATTAATTTTAAAAAGAACTAAAATGAACCCAGAATTTTCGATGATATGCGATGAACATGCAAAGAATATGAACGGTTTTTCTGCAGCAATTTAAAAAAATTATGCACGATTTTTTTTTTTTTTTTTTTTTTTGTTTTGCGATGCAACTAAACACCCTAATGCTAATTTAGATGCAACAATTTAAATTAAATTGAATCAAAAATGAACCCAGAATTTCGATGAACATGCGATGAACAAGCAAAAGAAGATGAACGGTTTATGCAATGAAAAAAATCGAAAAATTGAACTAGAGATGGAACGAATTTACCGGTTGACTTGAATCGGCTCTGATACCACTTAATACACCCCTCGACCGCAGGATCCTCTTCAAGTGCTGGGTAGATTCGAACAAGGGATAATCCTTGGAATAATTCCCGAAAGAATTAAACAAGGCGATGGATGATCTCGGCTGGAAACGTGGAGCAGCTAGAAAGGCGTGGGAATCACTCCCGAAAATCCTTTCGAAAACAGACTCGCTATGGACGCTTCTTCACGGGGATCGTTTGTACGGCAATTCAAAGGATGGCGGAAAATCCTTTGACAACCCAACGATATCTCGCGGAATCACTCTTTGAAATATCGAAGTTTTCACTTGAATTCTTTTGAGAATCACTCTCTAAGAAATCGCAAATGAGAGAAGAAAGAAGATGATTTTTATTAAAAAGATTGTTGTTGTGACCATAGGTCTTACACGAAAATATAAAGGAGAGGGGAGTCAAAGAGACTTAAAACCCTCGAAAATTACAAGCATAAACTCGAAAATGATAGACATAAATGTTTGGGAAAATGTGTAAAATAAATGCTGAAAATTGACTAAGGCAAATCGGATGTCCCTTGATATTCCGGTGGGATTTTTCCGCGGAGAAATCTGCGGGAAAATCTGCGGAGAAAATCGCGGGAAAATTTCTGCGGAGAAATTGTTGTTGCGGAATGGGCTTGAGGGAAGAAGTGTTCCAAGGCCTCGTTAAAAACCTTGTCACGTAAAACCCATTGGGTAAAACCGGGACTAAGGAAAAGAGCACACTTGGACTTGTATCGAAACCAATGCAGTTCGAGACACTTCCTCCTCCAAACCCATGGTCTCGTGAACGTGTTGAATAAGTCCTCCTAATGCGTCCTTAAGCTTCCTCGCCTTTGCTCTCGTCATTGCTCCTTCCGGAATGTGTAGCGCTTCCTCGGGATCAAGTTCCTTCTCGCCGAATGTTTCCCCGGGAAGTTCCCCGGGAAGGTGATTAACCTCCGTTGTGTCGTCTATAGTCATATCACATTCATGATACGTTAACGTGACTGTTTTCATAGAATAAATACACAATATGCCTAAACTCACATTATAGACCACATGACGATGTACTACATTTAACTTAACCAATTTCATCACTCATGGGACACACTCGTGTAATTTAATTGTTTCTAATGACATTGTGGTCACTCCGGTAAATCCAATTATAGAAACACATGTATTGTAGACTTATCAATCCACATACGCTCTAGAGTTAAAAAAAAAAATCAACTTAAGTTTTTGTATCGATTAGTACTCTTGAGACTACACAATGGGCTCAAATATCCTAACCGATTATCAATGCGTCTTAAGTTTTCTATGTAAGTTTGTGGTATTTTAAAAAAATTATATGGTAGTTCTGAAGAACAAATTATATAATGTGATTTTTTTTTTAAAACTTTCCTAAACTTATAATGAAAACTAATTTTCAGTGTTTAAGGTCCATAATTGAAAATATTATGGGCTATGGATCCTGTGAAATATTTAAATTTTAGAAACTTGTTGTATATTCAAATCTATAACTAATTTATCATAATAGAAATAACCCAAAATATTTTTCAATATAATTGATGCATAAGAATTTTAAGATAAAATTTGCCCATAATGTTTTAAACATATTTGGAACATAATATTTAATAAAGACAATTCATGCATTACATTTTAAATATTTTTTATCTATTGATATCAGTTACATATTTTATAGATATAATAGGCGCACAATTGTATTTAGATATAACGGGCACACAATATTGTAACTATATAATGCTTATTCATATTTATTACATAATTTTATATACATATATAACATAATATTTTAAAATAAATTTGGAACATAATCTATTCTATATATAATTGGCGCAAAATATTAAAAATATTCGTTATTAATTGATATCCGTTACATCTTTCTTAGATACAATTGGCTTAAATATATTTGGCGCAAAATATTTTGAATTGTATGTAAATTATTAATATCTTTCCATATTTCTTAAATATAGTAAGCGTGCAATAGTCGTTAGATATACGCGGGAAATATTTTAAATAGTCATTACCTATTTGAGATTAACTAACTTACTTGTTTATGCGAGAAATAAAGGAGAAACATTAATAACTTACTTGTTTTTTTTTTTTAATTCGAATTAACTAACTTGCTTAAAAATCAACATTAAGAGTAAAGTTAACTATGAAACAAAAATGAGAGGTGGTAAAAAAAGTTTAAAACAAAAGAAAAGTAAAGTCTTGGGTAGCAGCTAATGTCAATCGAATATAGTCCCCTCTATATAAATTTAACACCTCCGTTGTCGAGTTTCATACATTAGTTTTGATTTTCTCACAGCGGTTTCTTTTTCTTTCTTTTTTTGTTCAAAGTGCGATTGTTTTTCTTTGTTTGGAGAATTCTAGATTTGAGATTCAATTAAAAGTGATTTAATCGAAAACAATCTGAGATTTGGTTTGAATTTTCTTTGTTTTGCATCAGCTTTTGAGATTTGTTATTTGTTTCAATAAGATTATATTATGGTTATGGGTTTAGGAAGTAAATCAAATGAAAGCAAACAAGTCGTATATAACCTCAACCTTGATCATGTTCATTGATGCGTCCCTGCTTGATCAACTCCGGAGGAAGGCTGATGAGAGCGAGCCTGCAACAAGCTGGTTGCGATGGGGATGAATTTCGGTGATGATGAAGGATTGATGCAGGTGATTGGCGATGAATAAGGAGTTTGCTGGGATGATTTTTGTGGATAGATTATAAGTGATTAAGTGAAAGAACAGATAGTAGAGTTTCTGGATCACACAGGTGTTTAGAAACTCGAATTCAGAGAACGTATTCTTAGAATCAGATTGAGAGAAGAAAACAGGAATTGCTTTTGCTTGATGTTCTTCGCTAAGGAAAACAAGGAGGCGTGATCTAGGTTTTATAATTCAACCCAAATCGACAAAGCCCTAAACTACAGAGCGTTTGAAATAAAACTACAAGGTGTTTAAAACTTGAATAAAAACAGCGAGGCGTCCCAGCCATAAGGCTCCTACTCGGTGCACCTCTAAAACAACTAAGTACATAGTCCATGTGACTTATACATTATTACCCATTGATCATGATCTCCTAAGTAACTCGACGTAGTGATTCATCTGCCTCGTTAAAAACCATGTTGAGAAAACCCAGTGGGACAAAACTCAACATGGAAAAGAGTACAGAATTCTCACCTAAGTTATTTAGTCTTCAGGATCGAGTGTAGTCTTCAAAGTGGAGATATTGAAGACTTGGATCGATGGCAGATTGAGTGATGAGTGAGTGCGAGTGAATGCGTGAAGTAGGAGTGAGTGAGCTTCACTTGCCATCTTCTTAGCTCTGGATCGAGTGATCACTCCAACTGGCTCAAGCTCCTTGTCTGCTTCTACTTCCTCAACTTCCTTGCTTTCCATGATCATATCATCCCCTCCCTCTTGAAAAGGATTTGTCCTCAAATCGAAATCTGCCAGATAAGGAAGCAAGTCAGAAACATTGAACGATAGAGATACATTATACTTACCTTGGAGATCGATCTGGTAGGCATTGTTGTTGATCTTCTTGACGACTTCAAAGGGTCCATCCACTCGCGGCATCAGTTTGCTCTTTCTCTCTTCTGGAAATATGTCCTTGCGTAGGTGAATCCACACCAAGTCGCCTTCTTCAAAGACCATCTCCTTCCTGCCCTTGTTTGCTTGTTTCTCATACTGCTTAGTCCTCTTCTCTATGTTCTCCTTCGCTTTCGCGTGTATTTCCCTGACCTGTGCAGCCTTTGCTGTACCATCTAAACTACATTGAACACTTAAAGGCAAAGAGATCAAGTCTAGAGGTGATTGAGGGTTAAAGCCATAGACGATTTCAAAAGGAGAAAATAGAGTTGCAGAGTGCTTAGCGTGATTATAGGCAAACTCTACGTGTGGTAAGCAGGCTTCCCAGGACTTGATATTATCTTTAACCAACGCCCTGAGGAGTGTAGACAACGTCCTATTCACCACCTCTGTCTGGCCGTCAGTCTGAGGATGACAAGTAGTAGAAAAGGCCAGCTTAGTTCCTAGCTTTGCCCATAACGTTCTCCAGAAGTGTCCTAGAAACTTGGTGTCTCGGTCTGACACTATCTCTTGAGGTATGCCGTGAAGACGTACTATCTCCCTGAAAAACAAATTAGCTACACTAACAGCATCATCTGTCTTGTGACTAGCAATGAAGTGAGCCATCTTGCTAAACCTGTCAACAACTACAAAAATCGAATCTCTACCATTTCTGGTTCGAGGTAAGCCCAATACAAAATCCATAGATATATGAGTCCAAGGTTGAGAAGGAATAGGTAGAGGGGTATACAAACCGTGAGGCTGTACTTTACTCTTTGCCATCTTGCAAACAGCACACCTAGAACAAACCCTCTCGACGTCCGACTTCATGTTAGGCCAGTAGAAACGATCCTGCAGTGCAAGTAGAGTCTTTGATATACCGAAATGTCCAGCTAGTCCGCCACTATGGGCTTCTCGAACTAGCAGCTCTCTGATTGATCCTCGCGGTATGCACAGCCTGTTGTTGTAGAACAAGTATCCATCCTGCCTAAAGTATTTCTCAAAAGCAAACTTATGACATTTGCCATAGTTCTCAGCAAAATCAAGATCAGTTTCGTACAGAACTATTATATGCTCAAACCCATCAATTTTCGCAGACAAAGTAGAGACAAGGGTGTACCTTCGGGATAATGCATCTGCAACTACATTATCCTTACCTTTCTTGTACTTAACAATGTATGGGAATGTCTCAATGAACTCCATCCACCTGGCATGTCTCTTGTTGAGCTTCTGCTGTCCTTTGAGGTACTTCAGGGACTCATGGTCTGTGTGAATGACGAATTCTTTGGGCCACAGGTAGTGCTGCCACGTTTGAAGAGCTCGAACCAATGCATAGAGCTCCTTGTCGTATGTAGGATAGTTGAGGGTTGATCCTCCCAGCTTCTCACTGAAGTAAGCCACCGGTTTCCTGTCTTGCATCAACACAGCGCCAATACCAATTCCAGATGCATCACATTCTACTTCAAACGTTTTCAAAAAATCTGGAAGTACTAAGAGAGGTGAATTGATAAGCTTCTCTTTAAGGGCTGTAAAAGCCTGCTCTTGTGCGTCTCCCCACTTGAATCCCACTTCTTTCTTGATAACTTCTGTCAATGGTGCAGCTATGGAGCTGAAGTTGCGAACAAAACGTCTGTAGAATCCTGCTAAGCCATGAAAACTTCGAACCTCTCCCACATTCTTAGGAGTCGGCCATTCCTTGATAGCTTTGATCTTTTCTTCATCTACTTTAACTCCTTCTGCACTTACTACAAAGCCTTTACTGTAGATGAGTATGTCATCGAAGTAGACTACCACGAACACGCCAATGAAGGGTCTTAAGGCGTGATTCATCAGCCTCATGAAGGTGCTAGGAGCGTTGGTGAGACCAAACGGCATAACCAGCCATTCGTATAGCCCCTGCTTGGTTTTGAATGCTGTCTTCCACTCATCTCCTTCCTTCATTCTGATCTGATGATACCCACTCTTTAAGTCGATTTTGGAGAAGATTGTAGACCCACACAGCTCATCCAGCATGTCATCTAGTCTTGGAATTGGATGTCTATACTTCACTGTTATGTTGTTGATAGCTCGGCAGTCCACACACATCCTCCAAGTCCCATCTTTCTTAGGAACTAGCAGAACAGGTACTGCACAAGGACTCAAACTCTCTCGTATATGTCCTTTACTCATCAACTCTTCCACTTGTTTCTGCAGCTCCTTGGTTTCTACTGGATTAGTTCGATATGCTGGTCTGTTAGGCAAGGCAGAACCTGGTACAAAATCGATCTGATGCTCTATTCCTCGAATTGGAGGCAACCCTGGTGGTATTTCTTCTGGAAAAACATCCCTGTATTCCTGCAAAATCTCTGTCATAGCACTAGGAAGCTCCTGTGATTGGTTAGTACTAACAAGGATGTCCTTGTACACAAACATAAAAGTAGTTAATTCAGGATCAAAAAGTTTAGAGAATTCACTGTGGTTGATGTAGAGGCTGTTCGACACTTTTTCCTTATCCTGGCGACTCATATGTAGCTGGTCCTTGTAGATTTCACTCGGCGTTAGGGGCAGGAGAGTGACTTTGCGCCCCTTGAACTCAAAGGACTGCTTATTGGTGTAGCCATCATGCAGAACTCTTCTGTCGAATTGCCAAGGTCTGCCCAGGAGAACATGACTAGACTTCATTGGGATTACATCACACAGCAACTCATCTTCATACTTCCCAATTGCTAGCTTGACTAACACTTGCTGTGAGACAGTTAAAGCGCCCTTATTGTTCAACCATTGTAGCTGATATGGCCTAGGATGTGGCGTAGTCTTCAGATTGAGTTTCTGTACCATCTCTTCACTAGCAGCATTGGTGCAACTTCCTCCATCTACAATCAAGGTACAGACCTTGTCTTGAACTACACATCTAGTATGAAAAAGGTTCTCACGCTGCTCTCTGTCATCTGGGTGAACCTGAACACTTAGTGTTCTGCGTGCTACAAGCATTTCCCCAACTGCTGCTGGTTCTTCTTCTCCTTCTTCTACTGATTCAGTGTCTGTCTCGCCTTCTGAACTATCTTGAGGGACAATCTGTCCTCCTTCTTGCAGCAGGAACATCTTCTTGTTAGGACAGTCTCTAGAGTAATGCCCCATGCCTTGGCACTTAAAACACCTTATATGGCTTGTTGATGTGCCATTTCTGGGTTTAAAATCGGCCCTGGTTTCTTCTTTAACAGCAGGTGTTGCTGGCTTAGCGTCTCTGGTGTATGCAGGTTTGCTGATTTCTCTAGGCTTTGGGATGTTAGGAGTGAAGGTTGTTCTCCCAATCCTTCTCTTAATCTGCGATTCAATCAATTCTGACTTATGCACCAGTTCTTGTAAATCACCATAACTCTGCAGTTCCACCTTGTCTTGAATCTCTCTGTTTAATCCTCCAAGGAATCGTGACAGTACCATGTCGTCACTCTCATTCAGGTCAGCCCTGATCATCAACGTTTCCAGCTCCTGGAAGTAGTCTCTAACTGATTTTGGGCCCTGATTGAGTCGTCTAAGCTTGTGTAGGAGCTCTCTCTGATAGTATGCAGGCACGAATCTCTTCCTCATCTGCGTGACTAGTTGAGTCCAGGTAGTAACCGGAGGATCTCTGTGTCGTTGTCTAGTGATTCCCAGCTGTTCCCACCACAAGAGAGCGTAACCACTGAATTCAGAGACAGCTATCTTCACCTTATTAAGCTCATAGGTGCCTTGAACCGAAAAATTCGATTCCATCTTCCTTTCCCAATCAAGATAAATTTCTGGGTCGTTTGTGCCATAGAAGGAAGGGTATTGAACCTTGATATGGTTTAGCTGCTGTCTTAGAGGATCATAGTCTCTGCCATTACCTCTATTCTCATCTCTTCTTCTCACGGTTTCTAGGCTATGATCAGAAGCTTCTTCCTCTTCAGAGTATTCGGGATCAGTTCCCCTAAAGACTCTGTGCCCAGCTATGTACTCTCCCGTACGATATCTTGGTGCTGGCTGTGCTTCAGCTCTGTCATCACCTCGTTTTCTAGACCGAGTATCCCTGTCCCCAAGTTGACCTCGGTGACTCTTGGCCTTAGGTCTGGTATCACGTTTAGGTCCTTGAGAAGAGGCCCCAATGTGTCCTTTGCCTCTAGTGATGCGTATAGCCTCTGAGGGAGTTGGTGTAACTGACGACTCATCTCCACTTGCACTCTGTTCCTTGAGTATACCACTAATCTGAGCTTCAAACTTCGCATTAAGCTGTTCAATCTGTTGAGTGAGTTGTGTTGTCACAGCTTGATTTGACTCTTTGATTTGTTCAGCCATAGCTTTGTTCAAGGCGGCCATGGTCTCAGCTGAAAGCTCCATGGTACCTGAGAATCAAACAACAACTCGCAGTAATCTGGTCTTAACAAAAATCGCAAACAAAGATCAATTGATGCAGGTATTGAAAGGGTGTAGGTTCGATATGATGCAGGGAATGAGATGCAACAGAACTAAGACTCGATTTGATGCAGCTACTAATTGATGCAGGTTTGATTTGATGCAGGTAATGAAGTGATGCAGGTTCGATTTGATGCAGGTAATGAAGTGATGCAGGTTCGATATGATGCAGAGAATGAGATGCAACAGAACTAAGACTATGCACTTATCTATGCAGCTATGCAGACCTAAAACAAAAACAGAACAGCAACAACCATCGTTCCTAGACGAAACCAAAACAAATCGCGAAATCAGATGCTATGATATGATGCGATTTCTTCTTTTTTTTTTTTTTGAACTAATTAGCACAGAACACTAGCAACCTAAGATGATAAACGAAACGAATAACACAGCAAATTGGCAAGTCCTAGTAACCCTAAACGCAGAACCTGTATTCGCGACAAACCGTAGATCGCACGAAACCTAGGGTTTCTAAAAAAAAAACGAATCGCGAGTTAGAAGAGTTAGGGTTTAGAGAGATCTCAGCCTTTGGTCCAGAGCAAGCTCTGATACCACTTGATGCGTCCCTGCTTGATCAACTCCGGAGGAAGGCTGATGAGAGCGAGCCTGCAACAAGCTGGTTGCGATGGGGATGAATTTCGGTGATGATGAAGGATTGATGCAGGTGATTGGCGATGAATAAGGAGTTTGCTGGGATGATTTTTGTGGATAGATTATAAGTGATTAAGTGAAAGAACAGATAGTAGAGTTTCTGGATCACACAGGTGTTTAGAAACTCGAATTCAGAGAACGTATTCTTAGAATCAGATTGAGAGAAGAAAACAGGAATTGCTTTTGCTTGATGTTCTTCGCTAAGGAAAACAAGGAGGCGTGATCTAGGTTTTATAATTCAACCCAAATCGACAAAGCCCTAAACTACAGAGCGTTTGAAATAAAACTACAAGGTGTTTAAAACTTGAATAAAAACAGCGAGGCGTCCCAGCCATAAGGCTCCTACTCGGTGCACCTCTAAAACAACTAAGTACATAGTCCATGTGACTTATACATTATTACCCATTGATCATGATCTCCTAAGTAACTCGACGTAGTGATTCATCTGCCTCGTTAAAAACCATGTTGAGAAAACCCAGTGGGACAAAACTCAACATGGAAAAGAGTACAGAATTCTCACCTAAGTTATTTAGTCTTCAGGATCGAGTGTAGTCTTCAAAGTGGAGATATTGAAGACTTGGATCGATGGCAGATTGAGTGATGAGTGAGTGCGAGTGAATGCGTGAAGTAGGAGTGAGTGAGCTTCACTTGCCATCTTCTTAGCTCTGGATCGAGTGATCACTCCAACTGGCTCAAGCTCCTTGTCTGCTTCTACTTCCTCAACTTCCTTGCTTTCCATGATCATATCATCATGATGAGATTGTTTTGGATTGTCCGATTTGCCTCGAACCGCTTGTTTATATGGATGATGATCGAACCCTTGTTAGGCTTTGATGTGATCACCAGTTTCATCTCGGTAATTTTTTTATTTTATTTTTGTGTGTCTACGAGCACCAAATATTTTTATTTATATTTTTTTTCTATTTGATATGTGTTTTAATTTCTCGTTTTGTGCCAGTATCAAAAGTTTAATAGTATTGATTATTTTTCTCTCTTTTTGTGTTGTTGCTATTTCATAGAGATCTAATAGTTTTTTGTTTATATGTTTATACAGATTGTATCGGTTCAGCTTTTAATGTAAATAACAAGATGGAGTGTCCAAATTGTAGAAATGTAGAACAAGGTCGATGGTTGTATGCAACAGGCCTTCCAATCCCAGATATCAATACAAATGATCGGATTTCTGAACTTCAACCTAGATTATTCACTGACTTGGTAACATATTTACACATTAAGTTCTCCCAAAATCTGATATATATATATATATATATATATATATACTTTTTGGTAACATATGTGTATTTTATTAAAAAAACAGTTTTTCTGAGATGTCAAACGTGTATGAGTTTGAACTTGTAAACACATTTAATAGCGAGTCTCGGGGATCATTCCAAAGTGGATTGTAGATTTTGCCTAGATGTTGACAAACTAGCCCGTGGGCAGCTATTTTCTATTAACAAAAATTATATATATATATATATATATAATTTTATGAAATATATATATATATTTCATAAAATACAATTTATTATGTATGGTAATTGAAATAAAATTTATAAATGAACCTAGAATATCTACAAAAAGTTATTTTATTGTACTATAATATTTTAAAATATTTATACTAACTTAAAATAATATATTAAACTTGTTGACAATATATATATATATATATATATATATATATATATATATATATATAACTAACAAGCGGGCCCATAAGACTGAAAACATTTGTAAAGCGGGTTTGGGTATATTATACGTGACCTGCAGATCAAAACTAATTTGGCCCATCAGGGTAATTAATGAAATTGATCTCATCTAAATCCCTAACATACTGTTATGATTACATTATTTAAAATACATATGATTTGTCTTTTGGATCATGTCTAGATTAATACTTGAATCATGCATGTACTGTGTTGTTAAACACCTTTTGTTTTGTTTATCTTGCAGGCTTTCGGGATGGAGTTGTGCCCGTTTGAAGCTTCTGGTCAGCTTAGTCATTTCGTATAAGATTTACATTAAATATGGTTACATTACCACTACATGTTCAGCTTTAACATTCTCTCTCTCAAAATTTTGTAGACATCCCACTATGTTGGGTCCGAACATATTTAACCAAGAACCAAGACCTCTTGGAGGTCAACAATGTCCTTACATAGAGTATACTATCACATTTACTCAGTCCCCTAATGCTGGTGGAGTCACTGAGAGTTCCAATTCCAGTAGCCAATGGAGCACTGGCTCAGGGGATGTCTCTCATCGCTCAAACCCATCTCATATGCTGATCCCGCTTAGTCTTTTACCGACTAATCCAAGAATTTTTCGAAGTGTTTTAGAGCCAGGGGTGATCAGAGCAAGACATTACTTTATCCATCCAATTTTTGGCGATCACAGGTAAAACATTTCTGGTTTTTTTGGTTTACTATTTTCATCAAAAAGAAAGGGAAAGAGTTAATAGTACTCACACAAGAGTTTTGCTACACGGTTAAATATTCTATGAGATGAAAGTCTTAATAATTTAATATTTTGTGTTGGTATAAAATTCACTCATCTATGTTTTGAATTCAATTTACTGAGTTTTGTTTTATGTATATTGTGCTTACCCTTAGAAGTTAAATAAAAATATATGTTAGGGTTTCTTCACCAAATAATTTCACATTCAAACACTAAATGAGATTGTTTATTTTTTTTGTGGCAGTCCTAGTCCCATTGGTGGATTAAGCGGTTCAATGGCTAATGTTCCTATGTTTCCACCTTATCCAGGCGGTAGCTTAGTGGCAAATTCTCCAATTGTTCCGCCTTATATAGGCGACAGCTTAGTCACTAATGCTCAAGTGACTAATGCTCTGATAGCTCAGCCTTATCTAGGCCGAAACTTATGGGATCATGCTGCCGTAGCTAATGCTTCAATGGCTCCCCTTTATCCAGGCGGCAGGTCGACGGCTAATGCTCAAGTCCCTCCCCTTTATTTAGACAACAACGTGATGCCAAATAACTGGCTTCATCAGTTATTTGTGGGCGATTTAACGTCGTTTTCGTCACTCAATATGAGTGGTTTACCTGCACCGGTCTGGCATGGTCATGTGTTCCCCTATTATCAGGGACAACTTGCTAGAGGAGTTTCAGATTTTTGGTCAACTTCATCTGGTCTAAATCCAGTCAGTGACAATGGCCTCATGAGATTTAACGTAAGGGGGTATGAGCCTTTTTTAGAGTCAACGCAACAACATCATATGGAAATATACTTAGCACATCTTTCAGCTATATATGGTGGTGACGGCGGAAGTGGAAGCGGCAGAGGAAGTGGAAGCGGAAGTGGCGGTGGGAGAGAAAGTGGTAATGGCGGTGATGGAGAAAGCGGTAACGGCGTTGGTGATGGAAGCGGAGGAAGCGATAGCAACAGTGTCGGTGGAAGCAGAAGTGGCTGAGGCATATGCAGGTGCTAGAGTTAGGGACCATCCTAAGCATCTCTGGCCAGTCCGTACTATTATTACAAAAGATTGAGAAAAGAAAATGAACCTTTTGTTTTGTTTTTTTTTTATGCTTTGAGAAAACTTGGAATTGGTTTGAAGTTTCACTTCAAGAAAACAGGGGTATTTCCGACGGCCAAATCCGTCGGAAATCCGTCGGAAAGAGCCTTTTCTGACGGATTTCCGACGGATTTAAGCTGTCGGTTACAGTTCGTCGGAAATATGGCTTCCGTCAGAATCCGTCGGAAATTCCCGACGGATTTTGGCCGTCGGAAATCCGTCAGAATTTTTCAACGGATTTCCGACCGCGTACTTTCCGACGGATACTCCGACGGATATTCGGTCGGAAATGCCGTCGGAAGTCCGTAGGTTGGCCGTCGGGAATTTCCGATGGACTTCCGACGGATATATTACCGACAGAATTTCCGGCGGATGGTGATCGGATGAATTTGTCGGAAGTCCGTCGGAAATCCGTCGGAAGATATTTCTGACGGATTTCCGACGGTAACTATTTCCGACGGAGTTACGACGGATAATTTGATCGGAAGTTGTCTCGGAAGTCCGTCGGTTCTTCGTCGGAAATAGGTTCCGACGGATTTACGACGGTAACTTATTCCGACGGTTTTCCGACGGAATTGCAACGTATTTTGAATTTTATTTTGAATTTTATTTAATTATTTATTTTTTTGAAATTTATAAATTAAAATTATATAAATTAGAAATATAAATCAAAAATAGAAATAATAAATATATAAATTCATTAAACAAAATTAAAAAATTCATTACACATTAAAAAAAATTGTTCAAAAAAAAAGCAATAAAAGAAAATATTTAAGCGGTTGGAGAATACCCGTCGTCGTCGTCGGGATTATTATCCCGAAACATATGCGGGAAACATTTCTGCATCATCTTCTCCAACGAGGAGAGCTTCTTGTTGGTAGTCAGTTGCTCCGTCCGTAGCTCTTCGACCTGCTGGTCACGGTCTTTCACCGTTTGGGTGAGCTTCTCGATTTCTACCCGGTACTCCGAAGGATAACGAGGAAGCGAGGAAGAAGATTCCCGGGTCGGAAGGGTGCCTAACCCAGCGAATCGACCTTTCATTTGCCGGGTTTGCTGCGAATAATTATAACCGTTAATAATTAAATAACGAAAATAAAAAAAAAACGAAATGAAATTAAAACTTACCTCAAGTACAATCTGGTTTATCTCTTCCTGGGATAAAGAGTTCGATGACGTCGATCCGTCGATAGTGAGCTGCGATATTGATACTTCACGGTCCTGCTTCGTCTTCTTGCTCTTCTCGACAACATCCCGCATCCCCAAGTCCTGTATCTGACCGGTTTTCTTGTTGGAGTGTCTCTGCTCGATGAGTTTAAGATAATCGGGTTCGGAACCAGATTCTCTCGCCTGCGAAAATTTGTTAAGTTAAATAAATATAAAAAACAGAATTAGTAATAAATAATTTAAATTAAACTTACCATTTCCATCGCTTCCCGTTCGATGGTCTTTGCGCCCCCGTTGTGGATGTAGACCCCTTTCCCGCCTCGTTGGCTATTTCGGTGCTTCGACTGTTGGTCGGAAGTCTTTTTCGTCGCAGGCATACTCCAGTACTCACAGAAGCCCTTCCAGACGTCGTCGTCAAGGTCCTTCGGCTTGTATTTGTTGTGCTTCCACTTCTGCTTCCACTCGTATATGTGCTTCGAGTACGAGTTTGCGGCATACTTGTCGAATGTGTCAAGGACTTTGCGCGTATGATGAGAGTCCCACGTGAACTCTTGCTACAATTTTTAAAAAATATATGTTACATGTCAAAAAGAAAAATTGACAAAATAAAATTCAAAATAAATAATATATCAATAAATAACTTACCGCAAAAGTCCGGTGCCACACGTCTTTCTCCTCGGTAGGCATGTCCGAATACTTCTCGTACGGTTTGTCCAACATGTTGTGGAGCATCCGTAATATCGTCTTGGTGATCTGAGTCGACAGCTTAAACCTGAAAACATTATGAAAAGATATAAATATGTTAAGTTTAAAAATCTAAATAAATTGAAATAATGTACAAAAATTATCTTACCAAGTCCTGTCCTCGAACTTCGGGTCGAGTCGAATGCAATGGCCCCGGTTAGGCTGCCGGACTAGTTCCTCGATTTCAATGTGGCTCCGAGCAGCGGATTGCTGGGAATCTGGGATGTGAGTTCCCGAGCTCGTTGGTCCCGGAGGCGTACACCGAGAACCCCGAGAACGGCGTCATTGGTTGACGCCTCCCAACTGAAGAACGTCGTCGTGATCCCTGCGGAAAACGGTAAAATTGTTAGTAAATTAACAAAAATTTCAAAAGTTACAAAAAATTTTGAAATTTCCGGAAACAAATTTAGAAAAAATTCAAATTTTCCGAAAAATTAAAATTTGCGAAAAAATTCAAATTTTCCGAAAAATTCAAATTTTCCAAAAAATTCAAATTTTTCAAAAAATTCCAAAATTTTGGAGAAATATTTAAAAAACGTTTTATTACTATAAAAAATATTAAAAACGATTTTATTACAAAAATAATATTTGAAAAACGATTTTATTATTAAAAAAATATTTTAACATCCACTTTAATATATAAATATTTTAAAAACGTTTTTATTAGTTAAAAATATTATAAACGATTTTAATATATACAAATATTATAAAAACGTTTTTATTACTATAAAAAAAATTTAAAAACAATTTTAATATATAAAAATATTATGAAAACGTTTTTATTAATTAAAAAATATATTAAAAACGTTTTTAATATATACAAATATTGTCTAAACGTTTTTATTACTTGAATAATATTTTAAAAATGATTTTAATATATACAAATATTTTTAAAAATTCAAACAATATCTACAAACGTTTTTAAAATATTTTTAGAAAATCAAACAAGATCTAAAAACGATTTTAATATAAAGAAACGTTTTTAAAAAATCAAAATTTGTTTTCTAGATCTAACAATTCTAAATCAACAATCTAAACACATAAAACCTAACACTAATATTATTATACATAACAAATTCTATTCTAACCACTTAACAATTCACATAAATAGAATTCTAACAACCTAACTAATATATTCCCTAAAACTAACAAGATCTTAAAAAAATTAAATGAATTGATGAAACTTACATGGTTTTGATGAAGAAGAGTTGAGGAATTGATGAAGAAGAGTTGAGGAATTGAAGACTAAAACCGAAATTGTGAAGAAGAAAAAGAGAAAAGAGATTTTCGGTAAGGAAGAAGAAGAGAGAAGAGGGAGAAGAAGAGTCGGAAGAGAGAGAGGCAGAAGAGAGAAATAAGAAAAAAAACTTACGCTTTGTCGATATATTTCGATGTCCATCGGAAATCCGTCGGATTTCGAAAAATAATTTCATTTACGCGGTTGATATTCCCGCGGTCTCGAAAATATCAAAGTCCGTCGGAAATTTCCGACGGATTGGAGAAGATAAGGTATAGTCCTTGCATGTTTGTCGATTGTTCAGTCAACAGGCACGTGTCAAATTTTTCAGATCCGTCGGAAATTTCCGACGGAATTAGGGTATATTTGGGGTTTAGGGTTTAGGGTTTCTTTATATGATTTAGGGATATGTAATTTACATGTTTCATTCAATATATATATTAAGTTCATCAATATTAAAGGCTTTGCATTAGTTTAAAAATTATACAACATCAAAACATATCATTTCACATAAATCAACTATATCTTATACTATATCTTATACTATAACTTATACAAACACTTCCATCAAAATTAATAAATTCTATATAACACATTTTTTTTGATGTATATACAAGGTTAACCTATTTTATATACATCATACAAGTATTTGTAAACTTTTGCCACAAAAAAAAACCTATACCCTATACCCTAAACAAGATTTTTGAATATATCCGTCGGAAGTCCGTCGGAAATTTCCGACGGATTTCCGACGGATGAATATACCTCGGCTAAAACTGAATGCCTCGTTTGGGTTATAGCCGAGTGATTGAGTTTTTAGCCGAGGCAACTGAAGTCGTCGGAAATCCGTCGGAAATTTCCGACGGATTCAGTTGCCTCGGCTAAAAACTTAATCTGAATGCCTCGGCCAAATTTTTTTTTTTAATTTCCGCTTTTGTTACACTTAATCAAATGTCTAAGTTTATAAAATTTTGACATAACTGATATATTACACATTACAATTCTAGTTCAAATATATGTACATATTTTACGGTGCAAATTTTATAATTAAAACTACTGTCAATCCGATGATGAGTAATCTGATTCTCCTGAATCGGAAGGTTCCCCAAATTCTTCAAATTCTTCTTCTGAATCCTCAAATACCCGATCGTCTGCCTGTATGGTGAAATCAACGACAAGGTCGACCTCAAGGGAATTCTTGATTGAACCCAAATCTACGGAGCTTTGTTGGAGGGGTTCATGATCAGACATCCCATGAACTCTACCTCTCGGGTTTATCGATGTGACTGTAACCCACGGGTCTTTCTTGTTTGTCACCCGCGGATAGGGAATGTAGCATACCTACACCATGTACAAATTTAACCACGGGAATGCAACAAAACTAAATTAAAAATTAACGTAAAAGAAAAACAAACCTGGTCTGCTTGTGATGCAAGTACAAATGGCTCGTATCTCTGGAGTTTTCTTCTGCTATGTAATGATGTAACACCAAATTGGTCGTGTCGCACTCCGCTTCCTATTAATGGATCGTTCCAGTCGCATAAAAATGTAACACATCTTAGACCGAGCATTCCCGGGTACTGAACATCGAAAATCTCACGTACAACACCATAGTATACAAGATCACCTGACTGAGTTGATACACCGTAATCTGAAGTTGTCGCACTCCTATCATCCCGAAGAATCTTAAAAGCGTACCCCCGTGTGCTATACATCACATGTGACTGCACGGTTGCTAGTGGAAATCTCACAATTTCTTCTAACCACGTGGGAAATGTTTGTCCGTTAGCCTTCTCTGTCGTCACCTGCACAATTAAAATAAAAAAACATCAAATAATTAAATCTTTCATTACATATGATGATTGCTAAAAACAAGGCAATTAAAAGGCTTACATAATCTCTTAACCAACATCCGAACTCTTCCTGTTTGAGCTCGATTAGCTCGTCCTCTGTTTTGTCAGGAAATGCAAAACGTTGATAAGCCATATACATCCTGTGAGATTGAAGCAATTATCACGTTAGTACATATATATATATAATCAAGAACCCAATAAGTAATTAAAAATTAAGTTCAATATAATACCTCTCATATTCATCAACTCCGTCGCAATTTGTGAGAATATACATATGAAAATGCTCTCGCTCTTGTGGTGAAAGTCTCCCTTCTTGCCTTTTCCACTAAGTCGTCCAATCTCTAAAAATATATGAGGTACATCGACCGGATAGAAAGGTAGGACGCCTCCGTCATCATGTCGAGCTGCTCTACGACTCTTTGTTTTGACTTGTGATGGAAAGTAGGACTCGGCAAAATGTGAGGTTTCTTCATTGATGGTCTGTGCGACGATAGAACCCTCCACTCTACTCAAATTTTTCACCTTCTTCTTTAGATGTAACATATACCGTTCGAAAGGATACATCCAACGGTACTGAACCGGGCCCCCAAGCTCTGCTTCTCGAGGGAGATGAATTGTTAGATGTTCCATAACATCAAAGAATGAAGGAGGAAATATCTTCTCCAAATTGCAAAGGATTACAGGTATATTAGCCCCAAGATTGCGGATACCGTCTGATGTAAGAGAGCGAGAACATATATCTCGGAAAAAGGCACCAATCCCTGCAAAATATGGATAACAAATGAATAATTAAATAATGAAGTATATATTGTATAAAGTAGTAAATAAATAATTTCATGATTGTACCTGCAATTGCTTCGTGGACATTACGTGGTAGAAGACATGGAAAGGCAAATGGAAGGAGGCGCTGCATCACCACATGACAATCATGACTCTTTATCCCAGTAAACTTCCTTTCTCCATGATCAACGCAGTTCCGAAGGTTAGATGCGTATCCGTCGGGGAATCTAACACTTTCGGTAATCCAGTCAAAAAACGCGGCCTTTGAAGGTTCATCGAAACGAAAAGCCGGGACCGGAGGCTTCCCGTTCCCTCTCACATGTAGTGCTCTACGAGAACAAATGTCTGGCAAGTCCAATCTAGACTTTAGATTGTCCTTCGTCTTCCCTTTGACATTGAGAACGGTGTTCATAATGTTGTCGAAAAAATTCTTCTCAATGTGCATGACATCCAGATTATGCCTCAAAAGATGGTTCTTCCAATAAGGCAAATCCCAGAAAATGCTCCTCTTGTGCCAATTATGAACGTTGCCACAACCATCAACAGGATGATGTCCGTTACCACCACAATCAGCGGTCCTCTCTACACCAAAATCTCTGAACTGAGTCAACAAATACTCACCATCTAACTCAGGAGGTGGACCATCAAATACTTTCCGGTTCTTCCTAAACAATGTGGTGCTCCGACGATAAGGATGATCGCTAGGTAGGTATCGCCTATGACAATCAAACCAAGACGTTTTCCGTCCGTGCTTCAATTGGAACGCATCAGTGTTATCTTGACAGTACGGGCACAATAACCTTCCGTGCGTTATCCATCCTGATAACATGCCATATGCTGGAAAATCGCTAATAGTCCACAAAAGTACCGACCGCATGATGAAATTTTGGTGACAAGAAACATCAAACGCTTCAATACCTTGGTCCCATAACATTCGCAGCTCATAAATCAATGGTTGCAAAGACACATCAAGTGATCTCTTCGGATGCTCTGGTCCAGGAACGAGAATGCTAAGGAACAAGAACTCCCTTCGCATGCACAAAGATGGCGGCAAATTGTAAGGTGTTACAATTACTGGCCACAAAGAATATTTTCTGCCGTGCTTCCCAAAAGGGTTGAAACCATCGGTACATAATCCAAGGTATACGTTCCTCGCCTCAAACGCAAAGCTGAGATATATGGATTGAAAATGTTTCCATGCTCCTGCGTCTGACGGATGGGCGATTTGTCCATCTGTTGTATGCTCTGCATGCCATCTCATTGCTCCCGATGTGCGCTCTGACTGATATAACCTCTTCAATCTCTCTATTAACGGTAAATACCACATCCGTTTATATGGCACTGGCACTCTTCCACCTGTTTCCTTATACCGAGGTTTGCGACAAAAACGGCATGTCGTACGGTCTGCGTCCTCTCTCCAGTAGAGCATACAGTTGTCTATGCATATCTCTATCATCTGATACGGCAATCGTAGACCTTGAACAAGTTTCTGTATCTCATAGTATGATGCCGGTGCAAGATTATCTTCTGGCAAAATTTCTTTCACAAAATCAGCGATTGCATCCACGCACTCCTCACTCAAATTTAAATCCGTCTGTATACCCATCATCCTTGTTGCAGTTGATAAAGGGGAATGTTCACCTCTACACCCATCATATAATGGATGTTTAGCAGCGTCTAACATATCAAAGAATCTCCGAGCTTCTAAGTTAGGTTCTTCTCCTCTATCTCCATACTCAGCAACTGATGGTATACTTTCACGAAATGCATCGTTCACCATCTGAACATGACCTACAGTACTTTGTACTTCTATTGCGGGTTCTGCTAAGCTACTGTTATCCCCAATATAATGTTCACTAGTACTAGCATAATTATCCACCATTGTATCATTTTCTCCATGATAATACCAAATCTTGTAACCCGGCATAAACCCATGACAATACAAGTGTGACCATACTTCATCTATCACGATAAATCTACGATTCCCACAATTGGTACAAGGGCAATAGATTTTACCGATTTTTTTTGCTTTCTTCTGCATACCTGCAAATGCCATGAATTCCTGTAGACCTTCTTTGAATTCCTCTGTAACTAGGCCCGTGTCCGGAATTTGATGAGGCTTGTCCATCCATGATCGAAAATAATTATAAGGATTTGAAGAAGACATTTTCGTAAGGAATTAGATAAGAGAGATTTTTTTTTGTTGTGAATATAAATGAAGCGTGGATACGTTTTTATAAGGAAAATTTTGTGCATTTTCCGACGGATTTCCGACGAATTTCCGACGGATCTAAAGTAGATATTATCGATGTCGGCAACCATGTCGGCAACCATGTCGGCAAAGTCACCATCTGTCGGAAATCCGTCGGAAAATTCCGACGGATGGGCGTAGTCGGAAATCCGTCGGCAGTATGTCGGCAACAACAGAATTGCTCAGAAAGTCGTCGGAAATCTGTCGAAAAGTGTCCGACGGGTTCACTTTTCCGACGGTCTTCCGACGGATGAGAAGTTCGTCGGAAATCCGTCGGAAAGCCGTCGGAAATACCCCTATTTTCTTGTAGTGTTTATATTGGTTAATAATTTGACAAAACTCGAAGAAAAAAAACTATAGGTGTTGTTTTGGAGAGAGAGGTTGTTGTTAGCTCTATGTGGCTACTCGCTTTCCTCCTAACAATAGAGCCTTAGCTAGAAATTGATCTGGTTTCATGTTGTTTCTTTTTATTTTCTTGAAGATTTCATATTCTCATGCGTATCATAAATTTTTATGATTACTTTTTATTTTATATATATTAATAGGCTAACGCAAGTCTTGTTTATATTTATAAAAATAAATAATTATAAATTTATTTTTATAACTAGATGATGATACATGCATTTACCATCCAACTGAAACTCCGTTGGTTATTAATTTATATATTTAAGTTACCCTTTTAACAAATTTGTGAACTCTATCACCAATATGTGTAGTTGATCACTGAGTCGTTAGTTTATTTATCAGTTAACATTTTTAGTATTTAACATACAACATTTTTTATTTGCATCTCACTCAACATTTATTTATTTAGGCAAAACAACCTTAATTTAGGTGTGTAGTGTTAAATAAGTAACATAATACTGCTCGTTATCGATAATAGACTTATTATCTACTTAATTTAATTAACAATCTTACTTTAAAATAAACATATAATAGCCACCATACATCAACAGTGGAAGAAGTTGTAGCCTTTTACATGTCGGAGACATTTTAGGATCAGTGTGTCACATTCCTAATTTGCTATCACTCTAACAAGCAAGTTAACAGTTCATTAAAAGTTCATATTAATATGCACGTTAACTTTTATGTTTACTCTCAACAAATTATCAGAATGCTGGTGGAGTGGGGTTCAAGGTGTAAGACCTAGAACCAAGAAAGGAGGCTTTTGGCAACGAATTATGTAACTTTAATTCCATTTACATAATGTATTTGGAAACTATATATTTGGCAAAAGCAACCTGAAACCGACAGATCTTAACTCTAATATTATTTTTTTCACAACAGGAGTGGCCAACCAGGTGATTTAGGTGTTTTACCACTCAGTCAATTAAAACTAAAGCTCACACTACCGCAATCATAACGGTTATCAATGTAGTACTTTAGGATCGAATCCACAGAGACCACGGTTACACTACAATTCTCACAATTATGAAACTAAGCTAAGACAAGATTATATTTGGTTTTGGAAAGAGTAAAGAACGCAATTTAAAAGATGTAAATTCAATAAAGGGAAAGCGTTAGGTCAAGGGTTTGTTCTTAGGAATCCAGAGATCACGAATCAGACAACTATTCAGGGAATAATTAAACACAAGTTTCAAACTCAAACATAAATATTAACCAATCCACTCTCGTGATCATGGCTACTAAACCTAGCACATAATCCACTCTCGTGCTCATAGAATTCTAGGTCATCATTAAGGAGCAAGTTTAATATATTCACGAATTGCCTTAGCATTAACTCTCGCAGGCTAAGGACAATTCACTCGCTTATGTTCTTTCTATGCAATCTAATCTACTCTCGTGCTCATAGGCTAAACTGTACCCCTAATCCACTCTCGTGCTCATAGGGTAAGCTACACCCTAGTTCATAGACCTAGCGGTTAGCTCAAGCCTAAGAAATAAATACAACAATACGCAAAAATCACAAAAGATAAATGTCTATTTGTGTCTAATTCAATGATTCATGGATCCCTTCGAAACCCTAAACCTAACTATGAAAATTCTCAGACAAGGTAACGGAGAACAAGCAGAGAGATGAAGAACTCATAATATAAAAAGAGAGAAAGGGTTTAGAATTCTTCTCAATAGATGCAGAGATTCTTCTCCAAATCTTACAATGATCATTAGAAAAAAGTCTGAATAAAAACTAAAGCGTAGCCGTTAAAGAGGCTAAAAATAGAGTATATATAGGTTCTAGGTCGAATTAGGTCGAAACAGGCAGTTTCTGGGATAAAACAGGAAATTCAGAAATTTTCTTTTTCTTCTCGTAGGCACGCATCGACCGATGCACTTCTTGCATCGGTCGATTCCAGTTTCTGGGGCAAGCCTAAACCGATCGATGCACTCCTTGCATCGGTCGATTCTCATTCATCGGGTGGTGTTTGCTTCGGTCGATGCAAATCGATTTCGGTTCCTCGGGCGAGCCTGAACCGACCGATGCACTCCTTGCATCGACTAATTCTGCCCTTTTCTTCACGTTTCCATGCGTTTTTGCCCACGTAACTCCAATTTCTTCCTTATACGCCTTTTTACCTAAGATAGCTAAATAAAGGATTAAAAGACTCTAATAACGAACTTTGACTCGATAAAACGTTTGAAAGGAATATTAAACATGCGTTAGAAACCGACAAAAGCCAAGCATAACAATTCCCCCAGACTTAGTATTTTGCTTGTCCTCAAGCAAACAGAAAACTAAGCAAAAAGAAAAAGTTTGAAAAGCACGGAGACTCACATTTCTTTTAGAATTCTAAAATGACCATTACCTTAGTAATCCACGTATTGCCGAACTAGCTCTAGATCGAACCACCATGTACTTCCCTGCATGCATCGTAGCCTCCCAGATTTAACTCATTATTTCGCGGATCAATCAAAAGCTATCATCGCTGGGTCTCATCAAAGATCATGGTGCCAAGAACCTTCTAGACTCTTTCCCTTTCGATATCGTGACAAGATAACAACACAACCTTTGGTACTTTTTTCCTCTCCCAGACTTATTCTTTTCTCATTTTCTTTCGTATGGTTAATGGCGGATATTGATGGTTTTTGCCACCAAATCCTGGTTCATTTTAGTGCCACCCTTTTATTCTAAGGTGTGGGCGAATAGTGGTATCTCTGGAAATTTTCCTAACCTCGCTTCCGACCTTAGTGTGATCATCTCCTTCGAGGTAAAATAATGGGATCGATGGAAATTTTCCTAGCCCTTTACCCGAAAGAAAGTCATTTCATCTTTTCTACTTTTTATCTTAAATAAGGGAGAGGAGTACCATATTTTTACACAGGCTATCTTGTCAGATACGAGTGAGGATTCAAGCTCTGAAGGCGCCAATCACGATGATTAGGTAGAAGGAAGAGCTCAGTAACTAGCTCAAGCTTTTGAATTTTCTTAGAAACATGGGTGTCTCTGTTTGACTGGTCAGCCTTTAGATTTTTCATTAGTCTGATCTAAAACTAGCCATGCGACAGTGGTCACTTAGATGCAAAATTAGTTAAGAATTCAAAGGTCGTGATCATAATCTCCAACTAATTTTGACTCAATAAAACAAAATAACTCAAGAAAAACATCAAATGACTCAAAAGGAAAAACAAAAGACAGAAATATCATTAGTAACGATAGAGACCCTCCCCCAGACTTACTTCACACCGTCTCGATGTGAAAATAAACCAAGAAGAAGGCCAAACAGACTCAAGAAAAATGTAAAATGAAAGAAAACGTACCGGTGGGTTGCCTCCCACCAAGCGCTTGTTTTAAGTCGTATAGCTTGACTTTGGCTCGGGTATCAGTCAGGAAGAGCGTGAGAGATTGCCCCGAAACAAGTCCCACCATCAAACTTCTCCAGCTTCAAAATTGTGCTCATCATCCCCTTTACAGCATCTTTTTCTTTCTCCTTGAGCTCTGAAGTGAGAAGTGCTCTAACCTTTGAGAATGGCTTCGATGTTCCCTTGACTTTACCTTATACTCAATCGAATCTCCATCAAAATTCTGAGGGATCAAAGTTATATAAGCATCTCCTTTGACTCTTTTTCTTTTTACCTTCCCTTGTGCCTTAGTCTTTATGATGTCGCTCTTGCTGATGATAGGAGGATCATCTAAGACTACTTTGACTGTGTCCTCTTTATAAGGCTCTTTCCAAGGATCAACCACCAGCGTCTCTCTTGTGACAACACTGATGCAAGAGACGTGTTTGGGAGCTCCTCTAGTGGGGATGGCTTTGTAGAAGACCCTTTTGTCGATTATAGAGAGTGAAATTCTCTTATTGGGCATGTCTACAACTGCCCCCACTGTAGCCATGAATGGTCTTCCCAGAATCAAAGGCATATTGGAACCTTCACTCATCTCCACGACCTGGAAATCAGTAGGAACCAAGAAATTTCCTACATTAACAAGAAAATCAGGGATGATACCATATGGGGTTGTGGTAGAGGAGTTTTCGAACGCAAGAGTCGTCTGAGGAGGCTTCATATCGGTAATTCCCAACCTCTCTGAAACAACCTTCGACATCAGATTCATGCTAGACCCAGAATCTACAAGAGATTCTTTAAATTCGACTCCGAAGATAGAACATGGAACAACAAACTTTCTGGGGTCTTCAATCTTAGACAACTGCTTCATTGGTGGTAGTGTGCTCCTTGCCTTAATGAAGAGTGCTTTAATCTCTTCTAGAGTCTCTCTGCAATTCTGGAAGAAATCTAACAAAGGTCGGTCGTCTAAGGCTTCTTCAAACGAGATCTAATGGGGAATCAAAACCACTCAACTTCTCTGCACTAATAGGCTTCATGAGGTGTCTGAGTGGCATAAGGTATGGCACATTAGGACATATGGTGGTGGGGTGATGGAAGTGTATTTCTTCTCTGCTGCAACAACATGTGTTTCAACCTCATTTTTCAACTCATGCATAGTCTTCATTTCTCCTTGAGCAATGATTGTATTACAATGCTCTTTGGGATTTGTCTCTACTTTTCCCGGAAGATTTCCTGGCTGTCGCTTGATTGCTTTGATATTTTGAGCAACTTGAGTGTCCAGCTTCTTCACATGAGTGCATACAACTTCGTACTTGCTGTTGAGATCGTTGTACATGTTATCAACTTTGACATTGATCTCCTTAGCAGATTGCTGCTGGTTGAGCAGAAGCTGTTTCATGGGAAGTTTAAGCTCATCTTGAGAGCCATTCGCAGAGCTCGCATGAACTTGGAATGGGGCTGGTGATGCTGTCTGGAAGGTGTTGAATGGTTGTTTCTGTAGAAACCCACCTTGGAAATTGTTCTGGCCTTGAAAGCCCTAAGAAAAACCTGAGACGCCAGCGTTTTGCACATAAGCTTTTCCTTGGGATTGTTGAGCTTGCTGGGGATAGACTTGATCTTGGGGATTTTCGACATTGGTGCTTCTGTAAGACAAATTGGGATATTTTCGGTAATTCTGGTTGAATCCTCTATTTTGCACATACCCCTGTCCACTAACGAAGTTCACCTCATGCATCTCATCACTCTCATCTTTAGCTAATCCCTGACAAAAACTACATCTCCTATCTCCTCCCAAGACTGCACACCTCTCTGATTTCCCTTCAGCAGCAACTTCACTTTTTTAGTCATCTCATCAATCTTCTGCAACTCCGCACTGTTGACATGTTTAGACATGTCGTACTCAGGGCAGCGATTTCCAGAACTTGCAGCCAAGTTCTCTATCAACTGGTACGCTCCTTCCTTAGTTTTGGTCATGAAGTCTCCATTGCTCGCAGCATTAAGAGCGTGCTTATAATCCTAGTCAACTCCATCGTAGAAGATGCTAAGAATCTGCCCATCCGAGTACCCATGATGAGGGCACTCTCTGCGGTACTCTCTGAACCTCTCCCAAGCTTCGCAATAGGACTCTCCCACGTGCTGTTGGAAAGTAGTGATTTTGTTTCGCAGTGAAGCTGTCTTCGATTTGGTGTAAAAGTGGTACAAGAAAGTAGCTCTGCATTCATCCTAAGCAGTCAACGACACAGGTGGAAGTGACTTGAGCCATTTCAGCGCCTTGTCCGCCAAAGAGAAAGGGAAGAGCTTGCACTTGAGGTAATCAGCTGGTACCCCATTCGACTTGGTAGTGCTGCAGATTTCTTCGAAGTTCTCAATGTGGTCCATTGGATGATCTGCAGGGAGACCATGGAACATGTGCTGCTTCACCAATGCAATTATCTGAGGTTTGAATTCATAATCTTGCCTCGTATGAGCTAGTGGACGGATGGCAACTCTGCTCTGGTAGAAAGCATGAGGCGTGTCCAAGTCCCCAATGGCAGGCTGCTACTGTTGTTGCTGCTGTTGCAACTGATGCACTTGTTGTTGCAACCTCTGGAGTTCAGCAGCTGCAGCATTTTGTTGTTCGTTGTTATGTTCGTACATGATGACAGGAATTATCCTTGCCCTCCGGTTCGTTTGTTCTAACCTTGCTAGCTCTTCGTTGCTGAGCTCGCAAAGGTTTTCATAGCCTCTACTTCTGGTAACTATATTCAGTTTTTCGGTTAGTCGCTTGAAATACACAAGAGAATAAGATCAAATACGTTAGTAAAATCTTAGACTAAATTTCAAATTCAGAATTGAAGGTAACGCTATTGGTCCCCGGCAACGGCGCCAAATTGATTTAGGTGTTATACCACACAGTCAATTAAAAATAAAGCTCACACTATCGCAATCATAACGAGGCAAGATTATGAAACTAAGCTACCACAGAGGCCACAGTTACACTACAATTTCACAATTATGAAACTAAGCTAAGACAAGATTATATTTGGTTTTGGAAAGAGTAACACACCCAATTTAAAAGATGTAAATTCAATAAAGGGAATGCGTTAGGCCAAGGGTTTGTTCTTAGGAATCCAGAGATCACGAATCAGACAACTATTTAGGGAATAATTAAACAAAAGTTTCAAACTCAAACATAAATATTAAACAATCCACTCTCGTGCTCATGGCTACTAAACCTAGCACCTAATCGACTCTCGTGCTCATAGAATACTAGGTCAGCATAAAGGAGCATGTTCAATATGTTCACGAATCGCCTTAGAATCAACTCTCGCAGACTAAGGACGATTCGCTCGCTTATGTTCTTTCTTTGCAACATAATCCACTCTCGTGCTCAGAGGTTAAATTGTACCCTAATCCACTCATGTTCTCATAGGGTAAGCTGCACCCTAGTTCATAGACCTAGCGGTTAGCTCAAGCCTAAGCAATAAACACAACAATAAGCGAAAACCACGAAAGATAAATCCCTATTTGTATCTAATTCAATGATTCATGGATCCCTTCGAAACCCTAAACCTAACTATGGAACTACGCAGACATGGTAACGGAGAACAAGCAGAGAGATGAAAAACTCATAATATAAAAAGAGAGAAAGGGTTTAAAATTCTTCTCAATAGATGCAGAGATTCTTCTCCAAAGCTTACAATTATCAAGAGAAGAAATTCTGAATAGAAAATAAAGCGTAGCCGTCAAAGAGGCTAAAAATAGAGTATATATAGGTCATAGGTCGAATTAGGTCGAAACATGCAGTTTCCGGGGTAAAACAGGAAATTCATAAATTTCCTTTTTCTTCTCACAGGCACACATCGACCGATGCACTTCTTGCATCGGTCGATTCCAGTTTCTCGGGCAATCCTGAACCGACCGATGCACTCCTTGCATCGACCGATTCTGCCCATTTCTTCACGGTTCCATACGTTTTTGCCCACGTAACTCCAATTTCTTCGTTAGACGCCTTTTTATCTGAGATAACTAAATAAAGGACTAAAAGACTCTAAAAACGAACTTTGACTCGATAAAACGTTTGAAAGGAATATTAAACGTGCTTTAGGAACCGACAAAAACCAAGCACATCACCAGGCTGGTCTTTCAACTAGCGGAGGACAGCCTGACACGATCCTCCCAAGGATTCTTCACTCTTTAGTTGGTAAATGGATAGGCTTTGATTCAATGAAACCATGAAGCTTCAAAGAACAAAGTGGTGGATCGAATGGTCGCACAGAAGGTGCGAAAGACTTGTGATATTCCAATGATCCTTTGGATATAACGCACTATGACGAATCGGTTGTGATTGTTTGGATATGACACACCAAGCAATCTGATCAATGGATATTACACACCATGATCGAAAGTTCACAACGAACTCGAAATGAGAGTCACTCTCAAAGTTTCCAAAAATAATGATTAAAAAACTTGATTTTTTCAAATGAGATTACATGAGTATTTATAGAAATATTTGTGGTAAAAACTAGACAAAAAATTGTCTTGAAAATAGAATAAAACTAAAAACTAAATGAAAGGGAATAAATAGAGGTGAATAACTCTTGGCCTCCAAATGACTCTTGATCTCCAATTTTCGTCACTCTTTTTGGCAAGAAAATAAAGTTATTATTTTGGCCTTTTCTTGGACTTGTAACATGTTTTAAATGGGCTGGACTTAATAGCTAACATCTTGGATGAATTTTTGAATACTCTCTTTATCCAAAACTTCATAAATCAGTCTGTTAAGTGATTCCTTGATCCTCTTAGCCTGCGGTCTCATGACTTGTCCAAATGGTACAAGCATTACATTCTCTTGATGATCACATCACAACCACAATTATCTACTACACACGTATGAAACCTCCAACATATATCAAAAATAGGTTATCAACTCATACAACTATATAACTCAATTATTTACAACATGATTAACAAAATAATTGTTTTGTTTTGTTTTTACCAAAAATAAATAATAGTTTTGTTACTGACTTTGTATTTTTCTGAAAGGAGATTACGTGGAGGGTGCCAATAATTGTAAAATTTATTAACTGATCTAATTTATGTCAAAGTCATGTCTATTGTTATTTTATCGAGACTCAAGCAGACAAAAGTGGACACACCGAGAATCAGCATGAAGCTCATGGGAACACAGAGGTAAAAAAAATTCAATACATACTTACGATTTGTTATTATATTATAGAAATAACATGATTAGCCGGATACTTAAATAATTATCGCAAACTTTTCTAGCCGGACACTTTTGACGACCATCAAATAGATAAAACAGACACACCAAACCGTGGAGTACATGTACACTTTATTATATAGTTAACTATGTTATTTTGAAGTTAACGATGTTATTGCTATCATTTTCTGTTAAAGTTTTTCAAGTGGGCATTTTGATGAACACTTTATTATATAGTTAATTTTGTTATTTTTAAGTTAACGATGTTATTATTATCGTTTTCAGTTAACATTGTTATCGTTTTTTTAGGTGTACATTTTGACGAAAACTTTTGACTACCACTAAATAGACTAAACTCATTTCTCTCTCCAACACATTAAATGAGCGACATAGTATTTAATGCCCTCAGTCTGGCCTCAGTATCTCTCTTATATGGGCATTATGGGGGGATTTTAGCCTATTCCCCCATGAATTATGCGGCTCCTGATTATTCATACACGAGATATCGTTCAATGCCAAAAACATCATAAACTACTTATAATTTTGAATTTCCTACATAAATTTTTGAAAATTGGCCAATTCCACCAAAACCGTAAACGGTGTTTGATTTCCGTTAACGGAATCTGATGCGGCTTACACGTGGCTTAATGGTTTGATATGGTTTGCGATTAAACCAAAATTTTGGTGGAATTGGCCAATTTTCAAAAGTTCATGTAGGAAATTCAAAATTATAAATAGTACATGTAGGAAATTCAAAAAAAAAAAGATTAATTGCTGAGACCAAAATGACGTCGTTTTGGTCTCAAAATCGTTAAATTAATTTATTCGCCAGCTAGGAATTGAACTTTGGTCTACACCATTGCAAGGTAATATTCTACCACTAGACCAATGGTGCTTCATTGTCCATTCAAACACATAACTATATATATATATATATATATATATATATATATATATATATATATGAAATATCCCACAATCTGCAAAAACAACAAACTTAAATCTTTCACCAATCGATAAAGAAAATACTTTAATGCTTAATCATAGTGCATAATATGGACAATTACCGAATCAAAATCACGTGGTATAGATGGGTAAATTCAAAAATAAAAATAAAAAGTAGATGAATAAGATATACCATCTATATTTGGATATCCTGAAGAAATTTTTTTTTGGAATTTTACCCCCCAAAAAAATAATTGGAAACTTCGACGAATGTGTATAATTTTTTTTTCTTTTTCTTATGTCCTGATTTAGTTTGTTTTTTTGGAATCGGTCTGAAACTCGGACAATTAATCCGCCATTTTCTCCGTGGTCTCTCTGCTCATCTCTTCAGTATCAGATTTGGGTCTCATTCGCTTTCGTTTCAAGGTAGAAAGAGTTTCAAATACTCATCACTCATCAGTAATTTCGATTTTAATTTATGTGTTCGAATTCAAAAAAAAAATATATTTCATTTTTATTAAATTATATGTTTTCCCCAAAGTCACGGCATTGAAAAAAAAAACACAATTGTTCCTTGCTTCATGCCCGAGATTAAGCAAAAAAAAAATTGAGACCCGAGTTCATGTGTTCGGCAGTAACTGAATATATATAGTTATGTGTTTGAATGTACAACGAAACACCATTGGTCTAGTGGTAGAATATTACCTTGTTATGAAATCCGAGTTCAATACTTGGTGGGCACATAAATTAATTTAACAATTTTGAGACCAGCAATTTAATTTTTTTTTTTTTTGAATTTCCTACATGAACTATTTATAATTTTGAATTTCCTACATGAACTTTTGAAAATTGGCCAATTCCACCAAAATTTTGGTTTAATCGCAAACCATACCAAACCATTAAGCCATGTGTCAGCCACGTCAGATTCCGTTAACGGAAATCAAACACCGTTTACGGTTTTGGTGGAATTGGCCAATTTTCAAAAGTTCATGTAGGAAATTCAAAATTATAAGTAGTTCATGATATTTTTGGCATTGAACGATATTTCGTGTATGAATAATCAGGAGCCACGTAATTCATGGGGGAATATGCTAAAATCCCGCATTATGGGCTATAATTGACATATCTTGTCTTTCACTGTTATATTTTAGGCTAGTCTGATCATTATTTCTTCGACATTATGCTTTTGAACATTAAAAAAAATTAATTGCAACCAGTATCTCTTATAACTAAAATTGGGTCTCATGCGGAGACGATTCCCTAAGGATACACATTGATATTTAAGAATTTTATTTTTGACATCATATGATTTAAGATTATGAACTAAAGAGGTTTTAAAACAATGGTATTTAGGGCTTAGTATGTTAGGATTAGGCTTTATATGTGATGATTTAGGATTATATATGAAATAATTTGACAACTCGATAAGGAAGATAAAAAAGTTTCTACATGGTAAACACATGGAAACACTTATAAAATTATAAAAATTTCCAAAACTAATGAAATTTTATGAAAACCTACAAAAATTTCAGAAAGTTTTGGTAAGAGAACTTATTATATGAAAATGTTATTACGTTGAATAGTTACATGTATGACAATGGCTATCACTTCGGGTTCCTTAATCATATAATAGGTTAAGTGTTCTCTCGTTTAAAAATTATCATCTCGTTAGGTAGTTACGGCATTATGTTTGGGTTATCCATTACACTTTATGGTTTAGATTTCTCCATGACACGGCAAGGCGGTGCCCATTTAGGAAAAAAAGAAACATTTGCCTAAGTGTAAAAATTTAAGGCAGCCTTATTGATAATTATGATTATGTGGTTTTTTGATAAATACATTTGTTTTTTCACTACATTGATTTTTCGTTTTTAACTAACTTCATTGTTAGTTTTTTGGTTTATACTTATTTTCTAATTTAAAAATACATTCATTTTTATATAACTAATATTACAGTTTTATATTAAAATTTTCATATCTATCAGATAATAATTTATATTGTTTTGTAATATTTTTATCAAAATTTTGTTTTATAAATTATGTTTCCTGAAATTTTTCATTATATATATATATATATATATATATATATATATATATATAAACATTAATCTACATGTGTTCATATTATATTTGTCATAAATGAAAAATAAACTACATTTTTAATTTTGCCTACGACCTTATTACCTCTAGGCACGACGGCTATGCATCTCGGTATGTACGTTTGTGTCATTTCACTAGGTAGTGACAGTGTTATGTTTGGGTTCACCAATTCCTATTTAGGGTTTATATTTCCCCTCATATATGTTTTTGTTACGGAGTTTTTTTTATCCTCTGGGAAGCAGATCTCCTACAAAAGATACCAACATATCAGCGCCCGGAAAACATGACAATGTGATGTTTTCCGAGGATCTTCTGACGCTTAAATCAGTAAACAAAAGAGGAAAAGACCATTATTTTTGGGCGTCAGGTCCGAAAAAGAGTCTGAAAACGGGAGAAATTGAGTTAAGTGACCTTGAGCCCGAAGGAAGATTGGATCCACAAAGTATATGTTGAATTTGGTGGGCTATTTCTGATAAAGCAAGAGAGAATAGGAAAATGGCCGGTAAACAATGATCATAGAAGTGATCAGAGGGATCTTTGGAAATTCCACGGAAGAAGCTAAGAATATCTTAGGTCTTTCGCTTGAATATAAGTGATCAGAGGGATCTTTGGAAATTCCACGGAAGAAGCTAAGAATATCTTAAGTCTTTTTAGAAATGTGGAATATTGTGTGTTTTTATGAAAAAGTGTTTGTCCCCTTTCTTCGTGGAGTGAATGGTTTACTTATAGAGTATACTTGTCACGGGAAGTAATTCGGATCGCATATCCACGTGTCGGGTCGGATCTTGCATCGTCGGGTTGGATCTCAAATTTTGGGTCAGATCTCGCACGGATACTGGAGTGCTTTTCTTGTCGCTTCTGTCCAGCTTTCCAATGTCAATGTCGATTCGAACCAATGGTTTTGGAAAAAGGTGGCCACATATAACATGTTCTTACCTGTCTTATGGTTCAACCACTTAGCCTCGTAGCCGCACCTTCTCTTTGTGGCACGCATTTAGGACTAGTGGCCAAAGACTAATCTACTACGTGTTGCATCACATGATTCGCCTTCTCCGGAGAAATTATTTATCCCCAACACTAATTAGTTTTGGTTCGCCAGTCCTTCACTAGAGTTTGTGTTCTCTTATCTAATTATTGTGTCATCTCGGTAAGTAGTTACGGTGTTATATTTGAGTTTGCCCATTACTATTTAGGGTCTCGGTACTTGAGTAAAGCCTAGCATTTTCGTATCTAAGATACTATGTCATTTTGATAGGTAATTACCGCATGTTTAGGTTTGCCCATTACTATTTAGGGTTTAGATTCTCCCCTCGTATACTTTGTTATGTTGCAAGTTAGTTACAATGTCTTATATGGATGTAATATTGTACACTAATCAAATTGGGTTCACCAGTCTTTGCATAGGATTTTGCGTTCTTCCGTTTAGGATATTGTGTTGTCTTGAAGGTTAGTTGCGGTGTTATGCTTGGGTTTGCTGATAAACTAGGTTTTTACCGACTATTAACAAAAGTGCCTTCTGCCAGTGAGGAAGACGACACAGATTTTGACTGTGGATAAGGCGGAATCCATCTCTCTTTTGGAGACAGGGGGAATAAGTATTAGTATATGTGTTGAAAAAATTGTAAAATATCACTATTTAGTGTGGTTAATAAGTTGTAAAATATCTTATAAAATATACCATAAGATATCTCTTATAATAGTTAGTTACTATTAGCTTAAGATAAGTTGAGTCTGAGTGTTCTATCGAGTCTTTGAAATCTTTTGAATGTTCATCATAATAAAATATTTTCGGACCTAAATATCATTCGAATATTTATTTGATCATGGCTGGCCATTACGCCATACAAATCATTCGATTAGTACTCCAAAATATAATATATATATATATATATATATATATATATATATATATATGTAAAATCCGTTTTACAAAAATTATAAATCTCAAATGTTGTCACAAAACAATGACATATTTTGCCATTTTTTGCGATTCTTTTATGTTTCAAGTCACAAAATAGTGGTAAATTATACCCTAAACCCTGAATGTCATTTATTTAAATGGTTACAACTTGCACGTTAAAGAATATATAATTTTATACAAAATATGTACATAACTTATGAACCTTTTAATTAATATGAACTAATTTAATAATTACCAAAACAAAATTATTTGGTTTATAATATTTTTTTTAACGTCTTATAAGGTTTATAATTTAATGACATTGAAATAAAATATATAAACAATAAGGTTTATACTTTAATGGTTTATACTTTAATTATAAGGTTTCCAAAACTAAATTACAAGGGTTATACTTCAATTCTTAGATTTACAAAACTAAATTATAATGTTTCCAACTAATTTTTTGTAAACTTTGATATTTTCATAGTGTTTTTTAATTAAATGTAAAATTGTATTCAAACAAAAAAAAAAACGTTTTTACAACTAATGTGTTACAGAAAATTTAAATTTAAAATCATATACACGAGCATAATTTTCAACTTTAAACCGAGAACCAGAACTGAAGAGATTCTTCAAATTTCATGTCTCCCAATTCTCGAATCGATGTTAGTCAACTACGAACCTCTTTGTCAATGAATTTGATCAATTTTTCAGAAGGCGGCGCCCATTCCGTTCCCTCCATAATGTGTGAATCGAAACTTGAAACACATACTTTAGAAGGAACAAAGTTATACGATTGAGACTTGTGTCTGAAATCAGTTGGATGAGAAGGTGCCAATCTGTTGAGAAGCGATGATTGAGCAGTTTCGTTGTTAATCGTGTCCATATTTCTGCAGAGAATCTACAAGAGAAAAATAAGGGCTTCGAGTCTTTAGTTGATTTTGGCAAATAATACATGCCGGATTCGCCCTAACATTCCAAGTTAACATTCGATCCCCCGTTGCTAACCGATTATGAATAGACAGCCATGTAAGCATCGAGTATTTCGGAGTAGAGTATTAGAACCAAACTCCTTTATATCATTACACTAATGGCGATGAATCCCTTATGATGAACCATGTGCTTCGAGAATTGAAATGCGGCTTGTATGTATAAACCTTGCTCTTCCATAGAAAAATATTTTCAATTTCGGATCGTGAGTGAGACTGCTGCAGCGACACAACATCTTCAATTTGATTAATGATATTTGATCTATGTCTCCTCCTTCTTCTTGTCATGACCACCTCCATCGTACTATTCTCCTATATTCCAAGGTCAATAAAACCTCTTGGACCGTAAGGTCAATAAAACCTCTTGGACCGTTATGTCAAATAAGCTACCCATGTCCGACCAATTATCGTACCAAAAAGATGCTGATTTTCCATTTCGAATATCCACTTTATGAAATGTCCTTGCTAGAGAACGATACATAATTGACCAATTTCCTCCACATCCAAGAACCCATACTCGTATTCTCTAGTATTGCCCAAAAGGAATCTTTTCGAATCAAGTAAGTATGTATCCACTTAACCCATAACGATGGATGAGAATATACAATTCGCCAAATCAACTTCAAAAAACATACTTTGTTGACCTCAATTAGCGGCATCAGATCCATCCCTCCTTCCTTCCTTGGTTTACAGACTTCCTCCCATGAGATCTTAGCCTTTCTTGGGTTACATTCATGTCCTGACCAGAGGAACCCTGAGCAGATTTTCTCTATATCTCGAATACAATCCCATGGTAAACGAAATGCTGATAGCTAAAAACTTGAGATGCTGAGAAGTACTGAAGTCAACCCGCTATAGAGAGAAATCTGACAGTCCAGGAGCTGATTCGTTTTCGAATCTTCTCTATTAGCAGCATGTAATCATTCGTTGTCATTTGCTTAGAAAGTAGAGGTAAGCCAAGATATCTTATCGGTAATTGACCATAATCAAAGTGGAATCGATCCTCGATTTCATATCTTGCGTTCTCCAAAATGCATGCTAATCCTGAAATATTTGCAAACTTCTCAAAAACATCAACAATTCCCTCCAAAGATCGAACCTTTCCATCCGTAAGCACCATAATATCATCAGCAAAACTCATATGAGTAAGGCCTAGATTCTTGCACTTAGGGTGATATCCAATGTGTTTCACACAGGCTGCTCTATCCAATAACTTTGATAGAACATGCATACTTAAGACAAATAGATAAGGAGATAGAGAGAAACCTTGGCGAAGCCCTCGTTCGATTCGAAACAAACCAGCAAGCTCACCATTTACTTTGACCGAGAAGGAGGCGGTAGTGATGCATAGATAAATACAATGAATAAATCTCTCCGGAAAGTACATTGCCTTTAGAGTATTCAACAAAAAGACCATTGAACCGAATCAAAAGCATTTGATATGTCAATCTTAATAGCACAGCGAGATGATATCGTGTCCTTATGATAGTCCTTCACCAGCTTCTTTGCTAGTAATAGATTCTCAATTAGCAACATATCTTTCACAAACGCAGATTGCTTTAAAGCAATGAAATGGGGCATAATTGCTCTCATCCGATTCGCCATGATCTTCGAGATGACTTTATATATCACATTACAACATGATATTGGCATGTAATCTTTCATCGTGGTTGCCGCAGTCTTTTTGGGATGAGGGCCAGAATAGTAGAGTTCACTTCTTTTGGGAGAAACCTCTTCTCGAAAAGACTGAATTGCGATGACAAATTCCTTTCCAACAATAGACCAAACCTTCTTGTAATACTCTGTATTGTACCCATCTGGACCCGGTGAATTATCATTTGGCATTGAGAATAAAACTCATTTAATCTCCTCTTCCGTTACATCCTTGATAAGTTGATTCTGTTCTTCTTCAGAACACCTAAAAGGTAAAATTGTCTCCAATTCTTCCACCGAAATCCCCTCATAATCTGCTGGTATATGTTGGAGAGACTCGTGAAAAAATCCCTCTGCTTCCGCTTTGATTGCATCACAAGTTAAAACCATAGTACCATCTCGACATTCAATCTCACGAATTCGGTTTGTTGATTCTCTAACTGTTACCGCCTTGTGATAAGTCTTGTTGTTCAGGTCCCCAACTTTTAACCAATGAAGCTTGGATCTTTGCTTTAAAAAAACCTCCTCCAACCTCGAAACATGATTCCATCTCGTAAAATAAGTTTTTCCTCCTCCATCAACGATGTTGAAGGATTCTTTGAGCTTGCCTTTTATTTTTCGCACAACTATTGATAAGCCTATGTTGCCTTTTCCAATAAGTTTCCCATTCTTTCCTCTGCTAGCGATCCGATGATCGGTTTAAGGGCCTTTAGTTTCTTTGAGAACCGAAACATTGGTGATGTTGAAAGGAAAATGGGCTGCGATGCAAGCCAAAATGTCTCCACCATTGCTTTAAACTCCTCCCGCTCAGCAACTGCATTTACAAACTTAAAACGGTTTTCTCGATGTCCTCATCTCCCATTCCAAGTGAATTCTACATCGTAAATGATCCGAACACCCTCATACTTCAAATGCACTATACGAATGTGGAAATACATTGCTCCAATTATTATTCCTCAAAACTCGATCCAACTTCTTATGAACCATTCCCTCATCTCTCTTATTACACAAAGTACATAGAGGCCCGTGAAATGTCATATCGTCAAGGAGACAGTCTCGCATGAGTCCTTGAAATTCTTGCATTTCCGGAGGAATGTGAGGCGTACTCTCATGAGACGAGTGTTAATTAATCTCCAAATCTCATTAAAATCTCCCATACACATCCAAGGTCTTCTCCGAATCATAGGTGAATTGTGATGATCCCGGCCACAACGATCTTCCGCAAAGTTAGAGGCATAAATAAATGAGCAAAATAAAATCCTCATCATTATCCTCTAGTTTCACATCACATGTAATCATCTTGGCACTTTTAAAAACCGGTGTCAGCCTCGTCCTCTGACTCCAAACCACCTAAATTCGACCCAATCTATTGAACTCATAATTTGTTATCAGTGACCAATCTCTGAAAATCGAGGAAGCTATTAGACCTGATTTTCCTTCCTTCACTCTTGTCTCCAATAAGCAACCGAATTGAAAATCCATGCAGCTCACCCACTTCTTTATAACCGATTGTTTTTTAGATTTGTTTAGACCACATGCATTCCAAAAGAACCCCGACATATTTAATTATTCTTGGGTTACACTCTGAATTATCTCCTTTGTGTTTAAAGCTGAAGTATCTGAACCATATTTCTTGTTCATGCCTTTTGAAGAGCGAGGTAGTGGTTTTTGAAGAATCTTTACCTCTTGCTTTTCAAATTGCACTACTCCTCCATTTTTTCGAATTCACCTTCTTCTCTTTCATCCTCCTCAATGATTTTCACATCCTCTGTTTTCGATTTTTTCCCCCTTCTCTTTTTCCTCATCATCATCACCACTTCCCTCATCAGATAAAATTGAAAAACGTGAATGAGATCCCACTGTTTTTCATCCCTCGATATTTCTTTCTCCAACCCTTCCAGATTTACCTGGCGAAACCTCCATCCATTCCCCCTCCTTAGAGATCTCTTCTTCGCTAACATTTGAGCTCGTTGCAACCGGAACAGAGTCTGAGACCATAAGTGTTTCCGAAGATTCTGCACCCCCGATTTCCATTATCTCCGAGCTGAAAACTTGATAACAGGTGGAGTTGCAACAACTACAATTTATTTTCCTTTCGATAGACTATTCTCGAGTTCCTTTGTCCTCTCTCCAACCTGCCTTCCTTTGTCCTCTCTCCAACCTGCCTCGTTGAACTATTTGCTATCGATATTGCTTTATCTTCTTTTGGCTGAACATTCTTTGATAAAATAGTTACTCTCGTTGATCTCCATTCACAATTCATTGTTTATCAGAGTGTCCCCACTTTGAGCAGATGGTGCATCGAGAAGGCAGCCATGGATAGATAAATTCCACTTCTGCATCAATCCCCATACTTATCGACTTGAATCTGTATTTTTTTGGTAATTCTTTCATCATGTCCGCCTCTACAAATACCTTCGCCTCTGTAAATTTAGAACATAACTCTGTGTCAGGGTGTAGACGAACTGGTTTTCAAGCTGAACAAAACTCAGTCCCTCCCACGAGAACAACTTATGTGTGACATTTTTCAGAGTAAACCACATCAGAATCGCCTTGATTTCTGGTTCTTCTTCATTAGTAATCGGACCCCATTTAGAAACAATCATAGGAATGTCTGCCTAACAAAACGACATTCCAAAAAAAAGGTAAACGGTTAATGGTTAATTTTAAGTAATAATAAAATCACAAAAATAGAAATTAACCGAAAAAATCATACCATTTGAAGGCGCTTTCCCGCAAAAGACGTTTGACCCGAAGTATGTGGCATAACAGCTGGAAGACCGTCTGGACCGACAGTGTTACGAGAATCCGAACACTTACCGGCCACTACCTGCGAATGCGGAAGCATCCAACCTCGACTAATTTTTCTGGATCATTACTTAGTCATAAACGGTTCTCAACCATTTCATTGACCGTTATATCCCATTATATATATATATATATATATATATATATATATATATATATATATATTCGTAAGATGACTCATTTTTCTAATTTTTATATAGCGAATTTATTATTGTTTGATACGAGGTTAGTAATAAATAATAGTCTCGAACTGAATTACTAAGTGTAAAGGTTTATCGAATCTCATGAACTAACTCAAATTACAAAGGGTTGGGAGGGAGTAGTTGTTACACTAAAAAAAATTTCGAGTTGCTTGCGTACCCACAAGAGAATCAAGACTAGCTAGACGTAATTCAGTTCTTGTTGTTTCGAATTTTATTATGAGTTTAGCTATCCTTTTTTTTCTTCCTCATTAATGGAGAGGTTGCACGCATCTTAACACCAAGATTCCAAACAATTTCCATCGGCTAGAACTAACTGATCAAGCGGACGGGTCAACCAAATTTTCAATCTTTAGTTTGAATTTACGAGCTACTCAAACTTTTGACTTACCAATATTGCATTTCCTTCGTTTTGGTCTCTGCTAAAATAATCATTTGCAATCGAACTTCGATTGCCACTTTTTCTCACGAGCTTATCGTGGTCAATTTCCGATTTTGTGTAATTGGTATTGTAATGTCAAATTATGGCCACTAATGTAGTTTTATCTTTTATGACTTCTTTTTAGCTCGTTGACCCCATATGAAGTAGCAAATTTCACACATTCATGATATGTTAACGAGACTGCTTTCATAGAATAAATACACAGTGTGCCTAAACTCACATTTAACTCAACCAATTTTATCACTCATGCGACAGATTCGTGTAATTTAATTGTTTTCAATGACATTGTGGTCCCTCCGGTAAATCTAATTATAGAGATGCATGTATTGTAGACTCATCAATCCACATACACCCTAGAATTAAAAAAAAAACCAACTTAACTTCATGTATCGATTAATACTTTTGAGACAACGCAAGTGGCGCAAATATCCTAATTGATTACCAATGCGTCTTAACATGTTTGTTCTCTATGTAAGTTTGTGGTACTTTTAAAAAATTAAAATTTTCTTGTTAGTTTTGAAGAACAAAATATATAATGCAATTTTTAAAACGAATTTTTCTAAAATTATAACGAAAACTAATTTTCGGTTTTTGTAGGTCCATAATTGAAAACATTATGGAATATGGATCCTGTAAAATATTTAAATTTTAGAAACTTGTTTTATATTCAAATCTATAACTAATTTACCATACTAGAAATTACCCAAAAATTGTTCAATATAATTAATGCATAAGAATTTAAAGATACAATTTGCACATAATACATTTTAAACATATTTGGAACATAATATTTAATAATGACAATTTATGCATCTATACTATACAAAAGCACTTTTAGAATCTGTTTCCAAACACCTCTTATTTTCAAAAAAAAAATGAACTCGTTGCCAAACAGGTATCAAACATGTTGTCAAATATTTATTAAATCTATTATAAACTTAAAAATTACAAATTAAACATATTTGAATCAATAACACTTAAATTAGTTCTTATTACACATTTCACATTTTAGATATTACAAAAAAATTATCTCGCGCGGACGCATGGGTTTAAAATCTAGTTATATATTTTAAATATTTGTTACATATTGATATCAGTTACATATTTTATAGATATAATAGGCACACAATTGTATTTAGATTAGATATAACTGGCACAAAATATTGTAACTATATGTTGCTTATTCATATTTGTTACATATTTTATATACATATAGAACTTAATATTTTAAAATAAATTTGGAACATAATCTATTCTATATATAATTGGCGTGAAATATTTTAAATATTTGTTATTTATTGATATCCGTTACATATTTCTTATATATAATAGGTGTTCAATAGCCGTTACATATAATTGGCGCAAAATATTTTGAAATATATGTAAATTATTAATGTATTACTATATTTCTTATATCTAGTAAGCGTGCAATAGTTGTTAGATACATGCGGGAAATATTTTAAATAGTTGTTACCTATTAACTAACTTACTTGTTTATTCGAGAATCAAAGGAGAAAAATTAATAACTTACTTGTTTTTTTAATTCAAATTAACTAACTTGCTTAAAAATCAACATTCAGATTAAAGTTACCTATATGAAACAAAAATGAGAGGTGAAAAAAAAGTTTAAAACAAAAGAAAAGTAAAGTCTTGGGTAGCAGCTGATGTCAACCGAATCTAGTCACCCCTATATAAATTTAACACATCCGTTGTCGAGTTTCAAACATTAGTTTTGATTTTCTCACAGCGATTTCTTTTTATTTTCTTTTTTGATCAAAGTGCGATTTATTTTTCTTTGTTTGGAGAATTCTAGATTGAGATTCAATTAAAAGTGATTTAATCGAAAACAATATGAGATTTGGTTTGAATTTTCTTTGTTTTGCATTGGCTTTTGGGATTTTTTATTTTAATAAGATTATATTATGGTTATGGGTTTAGGAAATAATTCAAATGAAAGTAGTGTATTACCTCAATGTCGATCATGTTCATGATAATATTGTTTTGGATTATCCGATTTGCCTCGAACCGCTGGTTTATACAGATGATGATCGAACCCTTATTAGGCTTCGATGTGATCACCAGATAATTTTTATTTTATTTTTGTGTGTCTAGCTACGAGCACCAAATATTTTTACTTATCATTTTTCTGTATTTGATATGTGCTTTTATATCTTGTTTTTTGTGCTGGTATCAAAAGTTTATTAGTTTTGATTAATTTTTTCTCTTTTTGTGATCTTGTTGTTTCATAGAGACATCTAACAGTTTTTTGTTGATATGTTTATACAGATTGTATCGGTTCAGCTTTTAATGCAAAGAACAGGATGGAGTGTCCAAATTGTAGAAATGTAGAACAAGATCGATGGTTGTATGGCCTTCCAATCCCAGATTTCAATACAAATGATCGGATTTCTGAATTCCCAACTTGGATTATTCACTGACTTGGTAACATATTTACACATTAAATTCTCCCAAAATCTGATATATATACGTTTTGGTTTAAAACTTTTGATGTGTGTTTTATTTAAAAGCAGTTCTTTTGAGATGTCAAAACTGGTTGTAACTCATGAGATGAACTCAATCCATCTGGTCATCGAACGTGTATGGGTTTGAACTTGTAAACACATTTAAAAGTGAGTCTCGTGGATCATTCCATAGTGGATTGTAGGTTTTGCTTGCAGGTTGACAAACTGGCCCGTGGACAGCTATTTTCTATTAACCAAATTTATATATATATACTAGTGTGTAATCCGCGCTACGCGCGGACGTGAACACAATTTTGTTTTCAAAAAAAATTGATATAATATTATTTTAGTTTTATTAGTATGATTGTTAATGGATTTGTCTCTACTAACTTAAGAAATGTGGATTGTTTATTCTTAAGTTTTTTTTTTCTTTCTTAATTTTATGCTTATTTATGTATTTGTTTAGTGAGTGATCCACAATTTGAATTTTTTTTTGGTTGACTATTTATTCAATTAGTTAGTTTTTAAAAGTTAAGTTTTTGTCATTTTAAAATTTAGGGAATTGTATATTTTTTAACCTAACTGAATACTAATAAAATAAATACTTCGAAATAGGGTTAGTTTTGTATAGTCCGAAAGTTACTTCGAATACTAATAAAAAGAAATTTAGTTTTGTGAATTTAGAATTCTCCGAACTTAAAAAAAAAAATACTTCGAAATAAGTCACTGTATTTTTATCTATTTTTACCTAAAACCGAATACTAATAAAATGTTCAGAATTTACTATTATTCATTTTCGATGATCTAGTGTTGGTGACTACAAAATGAATATAATTTTATTTGAAAAAAGATTTAATTTCTATTACTAATTTACTATCAGAATCATCGTAGATGTATAGGTTAATGGGAACATTTGAGATAATATGGGCCGATTTGGAAAAATATAAGAAATATGGGGTCGAGCATCGATTCAAATATTTAGAGAGAGAGAGAGTTTTTGTGAATAGGATTATCCTGTAAAAAAGCATTACCCACTGCTCTAAAGCCCTCGTCTTCTCCGATATCTTCCCCCATCGCCGGTGAGATTTCACTTTCAATTTCAATCACAAGGGGTGTGTTCCGCGCAGACGTGGTAAACAATTTTTTTAATCTAATGGTATTTTATTTTATTTGGTGTCGTAGTTAATTTAATTATCTCTCACAGCTTAAGATTTGTGTATTTGTTTTTGTTTTTTTTTAAATTTATGATCATCTATGTGTTTATTTATTGGATGATACACATTTTTACCTCTTTTTTTTTCTTTGGTGATCAATTTTATGCAATTAGTTGAGTTTTTTTAAAGAAAATATTTACATTTTAAAGGGAAGATATTTACATTTTAAAGTTGTATAATATTTTTTTTAAAATTTTGTTTCATGTGAAGTTATTATTTTTGGAGTGTTTCATGTATGATTTTAACCCTATTTATGTGTGCAATATGTTTGTGATTCCTAAATCTATTTTTCTTTTATTTTTGTTGAAAAATATTTCCATATATAACTGATTGTTTGAAGTCACAATATTTGTTTGATTTTATTTAAAATAAATCTAATCCATAATTTATAAACACTAAATTCTATAGTTTTTCTAAACTATGTAAATAAACTGATAAAATTAAATTATTAAATTGAAATTTCTTTAGATTAATTCAATATAATCTATCTTCTATTAAGTAAATATATTTTCAAATTTTAGGGAAAACTATTGTATTAATGGATGGTAATTATTATGAGAATTGAAATATATTTACATCACATGATATATATTTTGCATATACAAAGCTTTTATTTTTTTCTCCTGTTGTAGTTACATTTTTTTTTATTTTTTTTTGTTAAACATAATATCACAAAACACAATGATTTTAAATTTTCAAACTTAATTTATATTTTTGTGTGAATACTTTTAATATGCTTCTTAATTTTTTTGGCTCTTATTCTCTTTTTCATACTTATATATAATTGCAATTATTATGTTAAATATACCTAAATTTTATTTATTTGTCTCTTTATTAGATGTAAAATTTGCCAACTTATATTTTGCTTTATGAATTTAGTCACATATTTAACTTATTTGTTTAATTGTTAGGACTTGTTTGATATTTTAGTTTTTTTATAATATTTGCGATACAACTTAACCTAATTAAATATTTATATAAGTTTAAAAAAAAATTTATGATAACCAAATTTATTAAACATGTTATTATTTTAAAGAACTATATTCATATAAGTTTATTATTTTCTGGTTTAATTTAGAATATGAATAATGCATTTTCAAATTCTTTTCATAATGTTAAAACCAAATTTATAATTAATATATGTATTTAGTATGTGTATTAAATTTTTAGGATGCTGAGGTGGCAACATGAGAAGAGAGCAAACCTTACTTTATATATATAGATATATATATATATATATATATATATATATATTTCATAAATTACAATCTATTACCTATGGTAAGTGAAATAAAATTAATTAATGAACCTAGAATATCTAGAAAATAGTTATATGGATATTATTTAAATTTTATTTTATAAACATTTAGTGTACTATAAATTTTTTAAATAATTATATTAACTTAAAATAATATATAAAACTTGTTGACAAAATATATATAAAAACTAACAAGCAGGCCCACAAGACTGCAAACATTTGTAGAGCGGGTTTGGGTATATTATATGTGACCAGCGGATCAAAACTAATTTGGTCCCTCACGCTAATGAAATTGATCTCATCTAAATCCCGAACATACTGTTATGATTAAATTATTTAAAATGGAGATGATTTGTCTATGGGATCATGTCTAGATTAATGCTTGAATCATGCATGTACTTTGTTGTAAAACACATTTTGTTTTGCTTATCTTGCAGCCTTTCGGGATGGAGTTATTCACGTTTGAAGCTTCTAGTCAGCTTAATCATTTTGTGTAAGATTTAATATTAAATATGGTTACATTATCACTACATGTTCATTTTTAACATTCTCTCTCAAAATTTTGTAGACATCCCGATATGTTGGGTCCGAACATTTTTAACCATGAACCAAGACCTCTTGGAGGTCAACAATGTCCTTACATAGAGTATACTATCACATTTCCTCAGTCCCCTGCTGCTGGTGGAGTAACTGAGAGTTCCAATTCCAGTAGCCAATGGACCACTGGCTTAGGGGATGTCTCTCATCGCTCAAACCCATCTCATATGCTGATTCCTCTTAGTCTCTTACCGACTAATCCAAGAATTTTTCTAAGTGTTATAGAGCCAGGGGTGATCAGAGCAAGACATTACTTTACCCAACCAGTTTTTGTCGATCACATGTACATAATTTCTGGTTTTTTGTTATACTATTTTCAATAAAAAAGAAAGGGAAAGAGTTAATAGTACACGGTTAAATGTTTTATGAGATGAGAGTCTTAAGAATTTAATATTTTGTGTTGGTACAAAATTCACTCATCTATGTTTTGAATTCAACTTACTGAGTTTTGTTTTATGTATATTGTGCTTACCCTTAGAAGTTAAATAAAAATATATGTTAGGGTTTCTTCACCAAAGAATTTCACATTCAAACATTAAATGAGATTTTTTTTTTTTTTTTGTGGCAGTCCCAGTCCCATTAGTGGATTCGGTGGTTCAATGGCTAATGTTCCGATGTTTCCACCTTATCCAGGTGGTAGCTTAATGGCAAATGCTCCAATTGTTCCGCCTTATATATGGGGCAGCTTAGTCACTAATGCTCAAGTGGCTAATGCTCCGATAACTCAGCCTTATTTAGGCCGCAACTTATGGGCTCATACTACCGTAGCTAATGCTTCAATGGCTCCCATTTATCCAGGCAGCACTTCGATGGCTAATGCTTAAGTCCCTCCCACTTATTTAGGCAAAAACGCGATGCCAAATAACTGACTGCATCAGTTACTTGTAGGCGATTTGACGTCGTTTTCACCACTCAATATGGGCAGTTTACCTGGATCGGTCTGGCTTGATCATGTGTTCCCGTATGGTCAAGGACAACTTGCTAGAGGAGTCTCAGATTTATGGTTAACTTCATCTGGTCTAAATCAAGTCCGTGACAATGGCCTCATTTGGTTTAACGTAATGGGGCATGAGCCTTTCTTAGAGTCAACGTAACAAGATCATATGGAAAGATACTTAGCTCATCTTTCTGCGATATATGGTGATGGCGGCGGAAGCAGAAGCGGCGGTGGAAGTGGTAGTGGCAGAGGAAGCGGAAGCGACAGTGGTAGAGAAAGTGGTAACGGCGTTGGCGGTGGAAACAGAGGAAGCGATAGCAATTGTGTCAGTGGAAGCAGAAGCGGCTGAGGCGTATGCGGGTGCCAAAGTTAGGGACCGTCATAAGCATCTCTGGCAGTCCACACTATTCTCACAAAAGATTGAGAAAAGAAAATGAATCTTTTGCTTTTTTTTTGTATGCTTTGAGAAAATTTGGAATTGATTTGAAGTTTATGTTGGTTAGTAAATTGACAAAACTAGAATAGGCGTTTTTTGGCAGAGAGAGGTTGTTGTTGGCTCTGTGTGGCTACTCACTTTCCTCCTAACAATAGAGCCTTAATTAGCTAGAAATTGATATGGTTTAGACTGGATTGATTTTGTTTGGTTTGGTTCGAGCTGAAGCAAAATGTGGTCATTTAGTATTTTCTTTTTTAATGTGGTTTTTTTAAGTTATCAAAACTATTAAATTTCATGTTGTTTCTTTTTATTTTCTTGAGGATTTCAAATTCTCATGCATATCATAAATTTTTATTGTTACTTTTTATTTTCTTGAGGATTTCAAATTCTCATGCATATCATAAATTGACAAAACTAGAATAGGTGTTTTTTGGCAGAGAGAGGTTGTTGTTGGCTCTGTGTGGCTATTCACTTTCCTCCTAACAATAGAGCCTTAATTAGCTAAAAATTGATATGGTTTAGACTGGATTGATTTTGTTTGGTTTGGTTCGAGCTGAAGCAAAATGTGGTCATGTAGTATTTTCTTTTTTAATGTGGTTTTTTTTAAGTTATCAAAACTATTAAATTTCATGTTGTTTCTTTTTATTTTCTTGAGGATTTCAAATTCTCATGCATATCATAAATTTTTATTGTTACTTTTTATTTTCTTGAGGATTTCAAATTCTCATGCATATCATAAATTGACAAAACTAGAATAGGTGTTTTTTGGCAGAGAGAGGTTGTTGTTGGCTCTGTGTGGCTATTCACTTTCCTCCTAACAATAGAGCCTTAATTAGCTAAAAATTGATATGGTTTAGACTGGATTGATTTTGTTTGGTTTGGTTCGAGCTGAAGCAAAATGTGGTCATGTAGTATTTTCTTTTTTAATGTGGTTTTTTTTAAGTTATCAAAACTATTAAATTTCATGTTGTTTCTTTTTATTTTCTTGAGGATTTCAAATTCTAATGCATATCATAAATTTTTATGGTTACTTTTTTATTTTATATATATTAATTAATAGGCTAACCCAAGTTCTGTTTATATTTACAAAAATAAATAATTATAAATTTATTTTTATAACTAGAAAATGATACGGGTTTTTACCATCCAACTGAAGCTACGCGGGTTATTAATTTATATATATTTAAGTTACCCTTTTGACCAATTTGTGAACTCCATCACCAATATGTGTAAGTGATCCCTGTGTCGTTAGTTTCATTATCAGTTAACAATTTTGGTATTTAACATACCACATTTTTATTTACATCTCACTTCACATTTACTTATTTAGGCAAAACGACCTAAATTAGGTGTTGTGAGAGCAGAATCTCACAACCTTAATCCTTGATTTTTTAAGTTGTATGTTCTTGAATATAGCTTGGAAGATTTAGAGAGAAAATGTTGTATATTAGTATCTTTGCCAGGAATTCGGTCCATTACAATGTGGCTCTCCATTCAAACTTATACTCGCTCAAATGTAACTGCCTAAGCTCAATTATTTACATTAAACTTAGAATTAAATCTGTAATCTTTGTCTTCAATGTTGAGCCTGATTCTAGGATCTTGAATTAGTGTGTTTGACTTTTTAGACGCAAGATCATTCTCCTAGCAACATCGCCTCTTCCTGCGTGCTCGGCTCATTCCAGCTTGCGGGCTTACTTGATGAGGTCTCATCGCATACTGGACTTCTTTGTTAGGCCTATTCAATCCGGTTGGGTCTTGAGTGTGGAATTTTGGCCCAACAGTTGCCCCCCAGCATCATTAATGATTTATCACTGAGGATGCGAAGCTACGATCTCGGGTCCTGATTGATTTCCTAGTTGATACTATCTTGCAATCTCGGGTCTCTGATTGATTTCTTGCGTGCTAAGATGCCGAGTTTGCAGGGATCCTGTAATATATGTGCGGATTTTATGGGATATGACAGGGCGAGTAGGTAGTGGGTAGTGGATATAAATGGGCGGTTCACGCTGCTTCAACTTTCCACGCCGCCTCGACTCCCACTTGCTAAGGTAATGATGTCTTTTTACTTTTTTCCCTTTTTTTATTACTTCTATTCCTTTAATTGAACTGTCTTCACCTCATTTTTACTTTTATCCGATATACTCTCTTCTCTAAAAGCTCATCCTCCATTGTTTACGGCCAAACTTCTTCTTTCACCCTCGATTTTTTTCTCTTTCTGCAATGGCGTCTTCCTCTCAGCTAGGTGCTTCTCTCCCCCTCGCCGATCGGTTCGAATCTCACTCGAAGAGTACGATTTCGCCTGACGAGCTCGAAAATATCTCTGCCTTATGCGGACTCGATACCTGCGACATGCTCATCCCGTCGGGTGATAGCTCTCCGTAAAGTCCTCCAGAGGGTTATGCGTGCGGTTATGCCGCATTCTTTTTGAGATGCCGCCTCACTTTACCATCCTGGCGGCTATCTCTAATATCATCAGCGACCTCGGGCTTGCCCTTCCACAACTTATGCCCAGCGCGATGAGATCCCTTGTCGCACTCTGGGTGCTTTCTAAAGAGTATGGGGTCATGTTCGACACTGAGGTTTTTCGCCAGATCTTTAATGTCAAAGGGAACTCTCATCTTTGCGGGACCTATTATTTTTTGGCGAAGGTTAACCGGTCCATTTTCAGGTTTAATGTGAAGGATGATAAGTGGTGGGAGCAGTGGTTCTATTTCAGAATCTCCAGCAAATCCGTTGAGGGCGAGTCAGTACTTCGGCATTCCTGGGCTCAGATTACTGGTCAGCATGACCCCTAGGATGCCGATTCGAGTACCTTTTCTAGGAATTTCTTAATCGATGTTTTCTTCTGTTCTGATTTGATTTTCTTTTTTGCATATTCAATTGATTCCTCAAAAGTAGTGACAGCTGAGGTTCAACAGCTCATCGATCTTGTCAAGGGGGAGAGCTCTGACTGGAAGTGTTTCACCCTCGATAGGATTCAACAAGCTCACGAGCGCCGAGCTCCCGGGCTATCCGTTGCATCTGCTTTCGGGCTCATAGATTTTTATGCACGTACATTTATATTTCATCTTTTGGGTTATGAGTTTTTACTCATTCAGATCTCCCTTGTTTGATTTCTCAGATTCTCGGACTCCGTCTCCCCACCTCAAGTTCAAGTTTTGGCCCCGGTTTCATCTATTATCATGAGACTCGATGATGTTGCTAAAGATTTAGCTCGCGTTGAGGTTGATCTTCCGGCCTGTTTCCAGGTGCCGGATACTGCCCTTGCTACCTCCCAGGTTGACTTGACCCGCAGCGACAACTCCTCCGAATCCAATAGGATGGTTCCTCCTAAGAAAGCTCAGCGCCTTTCATACAGGGAAAGGATGCGACTGCGCCCTGCCCCGACGCCAGCTTGTGCTCTTGACAAGAGGGTCAAGGAGGCTCTCGGTAAACCTGCCCGCGTTGAGACCTCGCAGCGTGAGGAACCTGAGAGGGGTGATCAACGTGAGTTCAAGTCCGATCATGGTGATGGCGACAGCTTGCCAACGGGTGGTGAGACTGAGATTGCCCGGCATGATGTGCGAGCTGGGGGCTCCCAAAGATCTACCTCCAGAATATCTTCTAAGGGGCCCGGTCACTCTGTCGAGCATCAGTCTCGTTCTTAACGGTCTCGCAATGATGGAATTGAAGGTGAGGAAACATCAAGGAGGCATGTGACACCTCGTTCACAAGGTGGTGGAGGAAGTTCTCCGAATGCTTTTAGGTTCGACTTTGATGGACCTGAGGCAATTGTAGAGAACGACTCCCAGCTAGCGAATCTTTTCAGGCGTGTTAGGCCTTCCTCCTACTTTTTGCCATCCCTGAGGAATATGAAGAAGTCTGAAGGCTATACCAAGTTCGCGGGTGCGATTGGTCAGGTAGCTTCGGTTTCCTTTTCTTATTATATTGTTTTTCCTTCTCTTTTCTGAGTTTTTGCATTTCTTTTCAGGCTATCACTGCTGCAAATGAGCAAGACCTTCGCTCTGCCACCCAACCTGGGCAGGTTAAAAGGGCGGTTAGAACTATTGCTGACCTGGTTTCTGAGCGGGACGAGCTGGTGGCAAGGCTTGCTCGAGGTGGGGAGAAGATGGCTGAGATCACCCTTCTAGAAAGTCAGGTTAAAGATCAGGCCGCTTTCGCCAAAAGATGGGAAGATTCCACTCATGAGGCTCAAACTCGTGCTGGCACTCTTCAAGCTCGGATCTCTGCACTGGAAAAATCTGGTGAAGATTTGAGGGTGGACCTCCAAGTTGCCGAGGGGCGAGCTGGGACTGCTGAGGATGGTTTACGCTCTGCCAGCGAGAGTATAGTAGACTTAAGAGTCCATGTTGAAAAGGTCAAGGAGGATTCGAAGAAGCTCGCCAAGAGGCAGAAGGAGATGGTGAAGAGGGCTGCGAGGAGGGAGATGTCCAAACAATATCGCACCATTCTTTTGGGGATGAAGGATAAATTCGAGAAGAAGAAGATCGAGGTTGACACCGAGACTCAGATTATGGAGTGTAAGTCCAACATCCTTCTTCTCGATGATATTATTAATCAGACCATCAATGATTTTGAGGATGAGAGGAAGGATATTGAGGCTGAGAAGCTGAGGTTGGATGCGGAGCTTGCCATCGTCCAGGTATTAGATTTTTCCCTGGGTAAACTTCACATTCCGCAGGTATCCGATGATTCGGTTACGGTGCCTGCTGGGCCAAGTGTACCACCATTAAGTGATCAGCTGAACCTTGGTTCTCATTAGCTTAGGAAGGAGTTCCCACTGCCCTTGGATCAACCTGTCTCGGCGGATAAACCAGCTGAACCTGCCTGCTAGAGACCCTTCTATTCTCTTCAGCCTTTTCTGTTTTTCGAACTTGGTGCTTGGGGAGGCTTTTAAACCCGTTTCTGTTTTTCGTTGAACTTGTTATTCCCTGATGGGCTTTTTGGTTTGAACTTATGCTCCCTTGAGGAGGCTTTAATTATTTTGATTTTTCTTAGAGATCCTCTTTTTGTATGTTTTTATGATAACTTTTGCCATTTAGAGGCTGACGCTTTTCAACAAATCAGAGGCAGTTTTTCAGCCAAATATCCATTTCGTTCAGAGACCTTGCTCCCAGGTCATTTTGAGACCTCGTGAGCTGACCAGACGATTTAAAGACGCAAAGTCGAAGCCGTTTAGAGGCATGCATGTAACGTGAACAGTTTAGACGTAGAGGTTGTTGTTATTTAGAGACTGAAAAAGTTGTAACCTTGCAATTTAGACGCAAAGTCGAGCCATGCTAGCTGATAGCATGATCTAGCTCGTAAGGCTGTTCATTTATGTAGTTAAGCTTTTAGTTTGTAAAGTAGGAGTTAAGAGTCCTTATGCTGCATTTAACAAGCTTGAGGGGAGAGAGATTTTTTATTTTAATAGCTGCACCCTTATGAGGTTGCCTACGTACCCTAAAGAGGGATCAAGCCTTTTCGTAGTTCGATTTTTACAAGTGTCTTTTTAGTGATAATACTTTTTCAAGTTCATGGCATTCCATGAGTTCCTTTCGGGTGTGTTGTTGTGCACCCTGGCGAGCTTGTATACGCCGTTCTTTACTACCTCGGAAATTCGGTATGGCCCTTCCTAGTTGGTGCCCAATTTTCCAGCATTCCTTTCTCTTGTGTTTTCATAGGTTTTTCGTAGGACGAGCTCGCCAACTTGAAATATTCGCTGTTTGACCTTTGAATTGGTAGTTTTGATGATTAAAATGCTCGATCTCGACGCTCATCGATGACATTGAGTTGGTAGAGGAGCATTTCTTTATTTAGCTCCTCGTTTATGGGACACTTATCTACCTTTAGGCTGGGGACTGCGGCCTCAGCGGGGACCACGACTTCAATCCCATAATCCAAAGAGAATGGTGTTTTTGAGGTTGCTTTACGAGGTGAGATCCGATAGGCCCATAGTACTCCAGAGAGTTCGTCGGACCATTTTTGCTTTTTAGCATCCATATGTTTTTTGAGATTGCTCAATATTAGCTTATTTGCTGCTTCGGCCTGCCCGTTGCCTTGAGGGTAACATGGAGTCGAGGTTGTCAGCCTGATTCCGTGATCTTCACAAAACTCGAGGAACTGATTTGAGATGAATTGTGAACAATTATCGGTTACAATCTCGTACGGGACTCCGTGCTGGCAGACTATATTTTGCCATACGAATTCCTGTACGTGGTTTGCTTTAACCTGCTGGAAATCTCCTGCCTCTACCCATTTGGTGAAGTAGTCGGTGAGGACGAGTTGCAAGCGATACCTCCTTCTTCCCGAGGTTACCATAGGTCCTACTATGTCCATAGACCACCTCATAAAGGGGTATGGAGGTGAGATGGAGTATAAATTTTCAGTAGGCTGATGCAGGTTGGGAGCATGCCGTTGGCATTTGTCGCATGCTTTAGAGTGTTCTTCGCAGTTAGCGACCAAGGTGGGCCAAAAATACCCTTGCCTTTTGATCTTGATGGCTAACGCCTTTCCTCCTAATTGGCTGCCACACGAGCCTCCGTGCACTTCTAACAATATGGTGAAAGTTTCGAGCCCGTGGACACATACCAGGTAGGGACCATTCATACTTCACTTATAAAGGTGGGGGCTGATTATACAATATCTTGAAACTATGGTTTTGAGCTTGCGAGCTTCCCACTTGCTGGGGGGAGCCTCTCCCCCTTAATGTATTGTATAATCGCTGCTCGCCAGTCAGCTCTTGCAATCATTTTTTCGCGGAGAGTAACATGCCTGGCGTCGAGCGGAGCTTGTTTCGGGTCCTCAGCTTCTCCTATTTTGGGAGGGAGGTCGTCCTCTATTGGGGCTAGTACTATGTCCAACTCCATATGGCCATCGTCTATTTCCATTAAATCCTCGACATCTTTGTTGATTTTAATACTTGGTTTTTCAATCTCTTCCACTGGAATCACTCTTTTTACAAGTGGATTCGAGGTTGATGCCAGAATTGCCAGTGCGTCTGTGATCGTGTTCTCACCTCGCGGTATTCACGTCAGGCTGAAGACTTTGAATCACTTAACTAGCTCTTGGACTATTGCCAGGTAGGATTCCATCCTACTATTTCTGGCTTCGTATTCTCCATGAAACTGACTTGTAATGGGTTGGGAATCGCTGAACCCATTCAGGTTGCATAATCCTATCCCAGCTGCGAGTCGGAGACTTGCTATTAAAGCCTCGTACTCGGCTTCGTTATTTGACGCTGAGAATCCAAGTCTAAAGGACTGTTCCACGACCTCATTAGTCGGGGATACGAGGTGGATTCCAACACCTGCCCCCTGTTTCGAGGAGGCTCCATTGACGTAGAGCTGCCAGGTTTCAGAGCTTGTTTCGGTCACCTCGCTATTAGTTATAATCTCGATGATGAAATCAGCTAGTACATGTGCTTTGGTGCTAGTCCGAGGTCGATATTCGATATCGTATTCACTCAGCTCGATAGCCCATTTGGCTAGCCTGCCTGACTGGCTGGGGCTGTGCAATACTGTGCGTAATGGCTGTGTCGTCATCAGTATGATAGGGTGTGACTGAAAATACGGCCTAAGCTTGCGAGCCGAGACTACTAGTGCCAAAGCCATCTTTTTCATTCGTGGATACCTGGTTTTAGCACCCACTAGGGATTTTCTCACGTAGTAGATTAGTTTTTGCTCAGCTCGCTCCTCTCTTATGAGGACGCCACTTACTGCGGCCTCGGAGATCGCTATGTACAGGTAGAGTGGTTCTCCCTCGATTGGTTTTGACAGAATGGGGGGCTCGGAGAGGTACGCTTTTAATTGCTTAAAGGCTTCCCCGCACTTGTCACCCCAAGTGAACTTTTTGTTTCCTTTTAGAAGTTGGTAAAAAGGGAGACATTTATCAGTCGACTTGGAGATAAATCGATTCAGGGCAGCAATGCGGCCTGTCAGAATTTGCACCTCTTTTACCGAGCTTGGAGATTGCATTTCCAAGAACGCACTAATTTGATTGGGGTTTGCTTCTATTTCTCTTTGAGTCACTATGTAACCTAGAAATTAACCTGAAGAAACCCCAAAAGTACACTTTGAGGGATTCAGTTTCATCCCATACTTGTTTAGTAAGGTGAAACATTCCCCCAGCTGACTTATGTGGTCTTCTTCTTTCAACGATTTAACCAACATGTCGTCAATGTAGACCTCCATTGACTTGCCGAGGAGGCTGGAGAACATCATATTCATCAGGCCAAATGGCATCACTTTATAACAATACGTTCCTCGTTCTGTTATGAAGGATGTTTTATCTTGGTCCTTAGGGTTCATTTGTATTTGATTATACCCTGAGAACGCATCCATAAAGCTGAGGAGCTGGTGCCCTACGGTAGCTTCCACCAGCCGGTCGATGTGGGGTAGTGGGAAACTGTCCTTAGGACACGCTTTGTTTAGATCTGTAAAATCCATACACACTCGCCAGGTGCCATTTTTCTATTTCACCACGACCGGATTTGCTAGCCCGCCAGATGAATCCAACGCTTAGCAACCTGGTGACCTCGATGTTAACAGCCTCGGTCTTGTCAGGTCTAAATTTCTGACGTTTTTGACGTACTGGTTTATGATTTGGATCCACACTGAGCTCGTGCGAGATGATGCTTAGGTCGATTCCAGGTATCTCAGCTGTTGTCCATGCGAACGAGCCGATATTTTCTTTCAGGAATGTTATTAGTTGATCCTTTTGAGCCTTGGAGAGCTCGGATCCAATTCCTACCTTCTTTTTGGCCAGACGGTATGCGAGCTCATCCTTACGTTGTAGTTGATATATGGCGCTTTCCTTCTCTATCTGGAAACCTGCCATATAACATGCTCTGGAAGCCTTCTGGCTTCCATTTATTTTTGCGACTCCATGCTGAGTAGGGAATTTTACACACTGATGGTAGGTTGAGGATACAGCCCTCATAGAGTGTATCCACGTTCTGTCAAGGATGGCGTTGAAAGGGGCTGGCCTATCTATCTATGACAGCGAATTCAACCATCCTCCTTACTCTAGCTGCAATTACAGGAAGCCTTATTGTTCCAAGGGATAGCGTGGTTTCCCCGGAGAATCCGGTTAATACCATCTTACCCCCTTTGATTTCGTGGTCTGGTATACCCATTTCACTAAGAACACTTAGGAGGATGAGTTGCACGGAGCTGCCAGTATCTACGAGCATCCTGCTGAGCTCGCATCCACCCACTTCCAGCATGATTAGGAGGGCATCATCGTGTGGAGAGTCTAGCTCGAGAGCTTCGCTTTCCCAGAATGAGATTTGTGTGTCAGGTCCTTTGAGCGGGATTATGTCGCACAAATCAGTATTCACCTTCCGCTGATGCTTCTTGATTGAGTTCACGGAGTTGCGACACAACTGAGATCCTCCGTGGATGAAGTTAATCCACTACAAGAAAACAGGTTTTTTACTACTGCAAAAACAGTCGGAAATTAGTAGCAAAACACCATGTTACGACTGATTTCTTCAATTGGTAAAGGTCTCGTCGCTAAAAAAATCAGTCGCAAAATTGCTACTGACTTACGACGGATTTACGACTGATACTATTCAGTCGCTAATCAGTAGCAAAATTTTACGATTGATTAGTGACTGAATAGTGACTAAATTTTGCTACTACAGCCGTAGTCGGTAATCAGTCGTAAAAATTAGCTACTTAATTGCGACTGATTACCTACTACTTTAGCTACTGATTTGCTACAGGTTTGTGATTTTTTTAACGACTGATTTGCTACTGGTTTATGATTTTTTTACGACTGATTTTAGCTATTAAGTAGCAAAATATAGCTACTGATTAGCGACTGATATATTGTTTAAATTAAAAAAAATCAATTTATTAATATAAATGTAGACTAATTACATATAAAACATTCAAGTTTACAAAGGTAAAGTAAAACAAATGAAGAACACAAATCCATACACCAAAAAACCAAAGAAAAAAATAGTTAACATCCAATATATAACAAAGAATCTGAAACTCTAATAAGTAATAACCAACAATTAACAGTTAACATTCAAGTTTACAAAGTAAAGTAAAACTTATATATCTTTAATTGGTTCTTCAATATGTCTTTTCACTCTAGTGGGCAAGTCTGTACTATCGGCTGAACAATGGATGTCTTTAGGAGACTCAGCATCTGAATCTTCAACACCAAATCCCTGAGAAGCTCCAACATCCTTTTCTCTGGATTACAAAGACATGCACCAGTTAAAGATTATATGATTGTATAGCTTGTTATGTTATTGAATTGAATCTGGAACCAAAGACAGAACCGCACCAAGAGTTTATCACATTACTATTATTTATGTGTTAATTATTCGAAACTGCAAGAAAGAAAATCTACAGAACCTGAGCATTTGGGGATGTCCCAAACAGCAACAGAGGAAGGCGAATATTCAGGTTCGCAAAGGATGAGATGATTCTCGTGGTTGACGTTCATTGCCAAAATCCACGCACCTATTGTTACGTCCTCGTTGTTAAACATCCTGAAACTGCAGTTGCCGACACAAACATGACAAATTTTTACTAGGCAAAGAGAAAGAGTACTACACTATGACATTTTTGTCAAGTTATGAAATAGAACATGCCTGTTATTCTTGAGGGCAACCAAACTTGCTACAACATCAGCAGAGAGAGCATAGATCGGGCCATAAGCATGAAGAAAATATTCTTTTCCCAGCAGATGAGACAATGGTTCATACCTGCGAAATTCCAATTTTGATTCCAAGCAGAATTCAAAAATATATATATGAGTTCTCAGTTGTTGTTCTCGTCACAAGAGAAAGCCATAAACCTAAACAAAGCAAGCATACGAACAATTTATAACCAGCAGCAAGAGAAATCACGGCTCCTATTTCAATATCAGAACCCAGTTTTCCGGAAAAAATAAAGAGAAGAGAGAAGGAGGCAAAGCATATCACCAGATTCCTTATTGATATCCTCTCTTCTCCTCTTCCGATGGCGAGCCCAATCGGCGATACTCGTACAGCCTTCAGCGTTAGACCTAGAATCAGAGGCCCACCCATGATCTCGATCCGAAGCAAGCGATTGGAGAAGTTGCTGTCATTAAAAGCGAATCCAAAATCCCCGTCGGAGGAGGAACCATGACGAGTGAAATCAGAATCCATCTGGGTTTTGGGGTCGAACAGATCCGTGTTTTCAGTACCTCTCATACTCGCTCAAACACACACCGACCAGAACAGAAGAATCAGGGAAATAGTGAAATCAGAAGAGCTTTGGTCGTGGCCGAAGTTGTAAAGAATCAAAGCCTTGAAGGGAGATGAAGGAAGAGGAGAAGAAGCGGACAAGAGGCGAAAAAAACAAATTAGATCTTGTCCGTTGGATTTATTATATCAACGGTAGATGATAAATCAAAGTGCAATCCTTGTCTCAATGGATTATCCAATGAGAAAGAAGCTTTCATTATATTGTCATTTGGCTAGATTTATGCTTAAAAATAATTATAAGTACATAGTTTAAAATTGGTTTTATGTAAAGTATATATGTAAATTGTGTAAAATATTAGTTTTATGTATATATAATGATTATATTTTGATTTTATGGTTTATGATTTAACTTCTATGATTAAAAGTTTAAATTTTTAAGGTTTAGAGTTTATGATTTAGGGTTTGGAGTATAGGTTTAAAGTTTAAGGTATGGGTTTGGGGTTTAGGTTTTAGAGTTAAGGTTTGAAAAATATTTATAAAACTTGACTTTTTTATAAGTGTTGGATCTTAGTTTATGATTTAGCGTTTGGACTTTGGAGTTTAGGTTTAAAGTTTAGGGTATGGGGTTTGGGGTTTAGGTTTAGGTTTAAGAGTTATAAATGTTTGAAAAATATTTATAAAACTTGACTTTTTTTGTAAGTGTTGGATCTTAGTTTATGATTTAGGGTTTGAACTTTGGAGTTTAGGTTTAAAGTTTAGGGTATGAGGTTTGAGGTTTAGGTTTAAGAATTAAAGTTTGAAAAAGATTTATAAAACTTGAGTTTTTATAAGTGTTGGATCTTAGTTTTGGGGTATATTATAGTAATTAATTATAAGTTTTGGTGTAAAGTTTTATTTGTTTCTAAGTGTTATATGAAAACCAAATTTTTTGGTGCTAAAAACGAAATCCTCCACCAAACCAAAAATTTGGTGCCAAAAACCAAAAGAGCAAATCGTGGCTGTTTTAGCCACGAAAAAGTCACGAATTGGATTCTACCAGTGTAAGATCTAGTTTACAATTTAATATTTAGAGTTTATGATTAAAAGTTATAGGTTTAGGGTTTAGGGTTAAGGGTTTGTGTTTGGGGTTTAGAATTTATGATTTATAAGATGATTATATTTATAAAAATTGTAAGTGTTGAATTATTTGATATTTATGTGTAAGATCTAGTTTTCAAATTAAGATTTATAGTTTATGAAGGTTTCATTTGCCATAAGAGATATTGGCTCCAAAACACAATTTTGATTTTTTTCCTATTTAGTCTCTAATCAGTAGTTATGAGTAGCAATTTAGTTTAATTTTTTTCATAACTAACATAATTTAGCTTAATTAGCATACTAACACATTAAATAACGTAAGTTGCATATAATATAACATTATGATTTAATCTTGACATAATTAGTAGTCCGGTTTAGAGTTTAGGGTTAAGGGTATATGGTTTAGGGTTTAGAGTTTGTGTTAGGAGTTTAGAATTTAGGATTTATAAAATTATTTTATTTTTAAAAAATGTAAGTTTTTTACTAAGAAAGAGAGGAAATATTATTGCTGACCGGTGAAATTCTTTGCAACAAATTGATGTAGTCATTGGATCATCAGATCATCGTTTAAGTTTTTAGAAAAAATATCTAAATACAATCTGCTGTTATCCCTTTAACATCTGCTTTCACATATTTAATATTTTACTAAAGTAACGTATTGGTTCTTGTATGTATCAAATTTGGTCGAAACTACTTAAAAGATTTAGTTTTAATATTCATTCAAAACTTCAATAAAAGGAAGTAATCTATTCAAAGACCAATATATAAGTTTCCAAAGAGAACTCAAAGCTTTTGGTAGTGAATTGAACTACTAGGGTAGTATTTGATTCTTGTCTTAATAGTGATAAAACTTTGAAAAAATTGGGAATAAAAATCTAGTTTTAGATTAGATACGATGGATTTTAGATTTCGGATTATAGATTATATCAAAACGGCTTCGTTCTGGTTTCTTTCGATAAACTGTGTGATTTCGGGATATAAACTGTTGTTGTTATTCATTAACGTATATCCCACTTGTCTCAGATGGTTAACTCCCTTGTTTCTACTTCAAGTGTGAGGGTTCGAAACCCATAATGAGTTTTTTTTTTAAAAACACATTATATCAAAACGGCGTCGTTCTGGTTTCATTTCGATAAACTGTGTAATTTCGGGATATAAACTGTTGTTGTTAAACAATAACGTATATCCCACTTGGCTCAGATGGTTAAACGCGTTGGTCTTGCTTTGAGTGTGCAAGTTCGAATCCCAGAGAGGGTTTTTTTTAAAAACAAAACCAATCCATCAAAACGACGTCGGTTTGTTTTAAAAAAAAAATCAATAGCAAATTTGTCGCTAAAATTACTACTAATTAGCTACTGCATGTTTCCGACTACAATTCAGTCACTAATCTGTCGTAAAACTGCTACTAATTAACGACTGAAATTTTTAGTCACTAAATACCTATTGATTTGCGACTGTTTGAAAATAGTCGCACATCAGTCGGAAATCAGTAGCGAATCAGTCGGTAAATTTACCGACTGCCTAATCAGTAGCAAAAACCCTGTTTTAGTGTAGTGATCCTCTTCTTCACGCTGGGAGGAGGTAGCTCTACTTCCCTGTCATCGGGGCGTTCTCGCCTCGTTGCGTTCTCGGAAGAGCGTTCTCACTTGTGATCATCCTCAGATGGGTGATCTCGCATCATTGCGTCCTCGGAAGGGCGTTCTCGCTTGCGATCATCCTCAGATGGACGATCTCGCTTTTCGTCATCTCGAGTTGGATAATAGTTCCTCCTTGACAAGGGTTTTTCCAGCTCGATGTTGCCCAGCTTTCCTGCTGCAAATTTTGCAGCGAGCTGCGTTTTCACCACATAGCATTCCTCAGTCGAATGGCCTTTGATTTTATGAAAATCACACCACTTGCTGGGGTCATACGGCTTGAACCTGTTATGAGGTGGGCTTCCTACTGAATATGAATGCAACCCCTGATTATGTCTTTGGTCTTGGGACTCTTTTCTCCCGAGTTTTTTGGTTCCCTGGGAGTTTGTCGTCTGAGCTGGCTTAGTCGAGGTTGCGGGTGCATGCTGCTTTGACGGAGCTGCACTTGCCTCCTCGAGAATAATCCAGCGCGAAGCTCGGTGTAGTGCATCATCTAGCGATACCGGCTTCCGAACTGTGAGCTCCTCAAAGAATTTTGAGGTTATTAGCAGTCCCGTTTAAAGGGCTTTCAGGGCCGTTGAGTTATGTAGATCGGCGATTTTTGACTTGACGGCTTTAAAACTGTCAATGTACTTCCGCAACGAGTCACCTGGCTTTTGAGTAAGTACCCATAGATCGGCCTCCGAGGTCTCGATCTGGATAAATACTGAATATTGCTTCAAGAATGCAACTTGAAGTTGGGTGAAGTTGTCAATCGAGTTTGGTTTCAGGGAGGTGAACCATTCCAGGGCCGAATCTGTTAAAATTTCGGCGAAGAAACGCAGCATGCTGACTCGAGGTCGCCCCCGAGTAGTCGCACCCTCGAAAAGGCGAATTTGAAACTTCTCATAAATGCCTTGGGGTCTGTTTCTCCGTTATATCGAGGAAATCGGATGTTCCCGACATCGCCGAGCAGGGGACTCGCGATCCGTGAGGTGAACGGGGTCTGATTGACTTCGTCAATTACCCTATCTATTACGGGTGCTGAGCTCAGAGCAGCATGGACCTGCGATCTCATCCGCTGAAATTCGGCATTAGTTTCTTCATAGTATTTCTTGATCGATTCAAATCCATGTGAGCTGCCGGGTCCCAGATTGTTTTCATTATTGCCCGAGAAACGGAGAAGGGATTCTCCAGCGGGCTAGGCATGGTTGCTGACCCTATTTTCATGTCACGCTTCGACCTCGGGATTATCCCGAGTATCGACTTCGTTGGCGTTCCTAGAGCGATCTTGACCGATTAATCGGTTTGAGGTCGGATCTACTCCCGGGAGGGTCGTAATTGGCGTAGTTCCTCCTTCCACGGTCTGGATCTTGGAAGGAGTGAATATGGGGTCCGATATCATCGAGCTGAACCGCGAGGTGGTGGCTGAGCCGACCATTCTGCTAGTCAGAGTATCGATATCGGAAAAGTTTAGCCTCGTTATTGGTGGAGAAGAGAATAGTAATCCTCCCTGTCCAGGGGTGAAAGGGGATTGTGTCCCAGGTGGGAGGGCAAACCGCCCGATGGCGCCTGCCCGAGCCGTTCTTTCGAGATCATCTTGGCTAGCTTCCATCAGACGATTTTGCTCTATGAGAAACGATATCAAGTTCCGGATCTCAGCTATTTGATCCGGAGCCGGCTGGTTTAAGGCTGCAGGTCCCAAGGGATCAGCAGTGTTGTTAATCCTAGTCGTGACACTCGCTCCCGAGGTGGTAATGAGAACGTTTGTCGTTCCATCCAGATTTGTCGGAGTGATTGTGTCAAGCTGGGTTGGTGAGATGGAGGTGTTCATAACTCCAGATGAAGCAGTGATTGATGCGCTTATTGTGTCCGACATTATCTTCTTTCGAGTGATCAGTTTCGTAGGTTACAAGAAGGAAATTGTTTTGCTCCTTCCCCACAGACGGCGCCAAATTGTGAGAGCAGAATCTCACAACCTCAATCCTTGGCTTTTTAGGTCGTTTGTTCTTGAATATAGCTTGGAAGATTTAGAGTGAAAATGTTGTGTATTAGTATATTTGCCAAGAATTTGGTCCATTACAATGTGGCTCTCCTTTTAAACTTATACTCGCTAAAATGTAACTGAATAAGCTCAATTATTTACATTAAAGTTAGAATTAAATATGTAATCTTTGTCTTCAATTCTGAGCATGATTCTAGGATCTTGAATTAGTGTGTTTGACTTTTTAGACGCAAGCTCATTCTCCTAGCAACCTCACCTCTTCCTGCGTGCTCGGCTCCTTCCAGCTTACGGGCTCACTTGATAAGGTCTTATCGCATATTGGGCTTCTTTGTTAGGCATATTCAATTTGGTTGGGGCTTGAGTGTAGAATTTGAGTCCAACAAATATGTAACGCTAAATAAGTAACATAATACTGCTCCTTATTGATAATGGACTTATTACGTACTTAATTTAATTAACAATATAACTTTGAAATAAACATATAATAGCCACCATACACCAACAGTGGAAGAATTTGCAGCCTTTTACACGTCGGAGACATTTTAGGATCAGTGTGTCACATTCCTCATTTACTATCACTCTAACAAGCAAGTTAACAGTTCATTAAAAGTTCATATTAATATCCACGTTAACTTTTATGTTTACTCTCAACAAATTATCAGAATGCTGGTGGAGTGGGGTTCTAGGTGGAAGACCTAGAACCAAGAAACGAGGCTTTTGGCCACGAATTATGTAACTTTAATTTCATATACATAATGTATTTGGAAACTATATATTTGGCGAAAACAACCTGAGACCGACCGATCTTAACTCTAATATTTTTTTTCCACAACAGAAGAGGCCAACCAGGCTGATCTTTCAACTAGCGGAGGACATTCACAATCATCTAATGCACATGTATGAAACCCCAACATACATCAAAAATAGATTATCAACTCAACACTCTGTTAACTATATAACTCAATTATTTATAACATGATTAACAAAATAATAGTTTTGTTTCCGACTTTGTATTCTTCTCAAAGGAGATTACATGGAGGGTGCCAATAATTGTCAAATTTATTAACTTATCTAATTTATGTCAAAGTCATGTCTATTGTTATTTTATTGAGACTGAAGCAGACAAAAGTAGACACACCAAAAATCAGCCTGAAGCTAATGGGAAGTCAGAGATAAAAAAATATTCAATACATACTTACGATTCATTATCATATTATAGAAATAAAACTTTTCCAACCGGGCACTTTTGACGGTCATCAAATAGATGAAACATACAGTTAACTTTGTTATTTTGAAGTTAGCGATGTTATTGTTATCGTTTTCTGTTAAAACTATAAACGATTTTCGGGTGGACTCTTTTGACGAACACTTTACTATATAGTGAACTTTATTATTTTTAAGTTAATGATATTATTGTTATCGTTTTCAATTAACATTGTTATCATTTTTTCAGGTAGGCCATTTTGACGAACACTTTTGACGGCCGCTAAATAGACTAAATTCATTTCTCTCTCCAACGCATTAAATGCGCGACATAATATTTAAGGGTTTTCTGTAAATCAACCCTTCAAGTGGTTTTTTTTTTGCAATTCTACCCTCGACTTGCAGAAAATGCAGATCAACCTACCAAGTCCGAGTCAACCCGCTAAATAACCCTTGGCGTTAACCTCCGTTATATCGGTCACGGAGATTGAAACACTGCGTTTTGGGATTGTGTTGTGTAATCGAAAATCATGGTTTTTGGGGATTATAAAACGTGGGTAAAAGATATAAAAATCTGGGTTGAGTTGATTTTTTCCCAAATCAAAATTTAGGATTTCGGGTTAACGAGAAGTGGCCTTGTCACGCCGTCCTCATTCCTCCGGCGCTGGATTCTCAGACCGCTCACAAATTCGGTTCCCATGTATAATCTCTTGACTGAGCTTCATCTCTAGCTTAGCTTAAAATGGCTTATAAATTCATATTTTATGTATATGTCTTCATCAGATTGGTATCTGGTGTCTGAGTGTGAATACTTGGTTTTCATCATACTGATTCACTTAGATAGATCCTGGATGTTCGTTTATTAGCTAGTGTTATTGCACTGATTACTCGAGATCATAAGTTTGTGTAGTCCATGAGGTTTCGGGTTTGAGGTGTATTTAGTACATCCAATGGCTGATCCTACAAAGCTTGTCGTGGTTTTAGTAGCAGTCGTTTCTTCCTGAATTTTATCGAATTGAAATGGTATGTAGTTTAGCTTTCATAATCATTCAAATTTAGCTGAAAATGGCTTAGAAATTCAGATTTTATGTATTTGGTTTCGTGTGAACTTGTGGATGTTTGTGTGATTATTGTGGGATTATTGGCATATGGCTTACAATGGTAGTTCATCTAAGAGTCAATACAAGGATGACAAAGTTGTTGTGTGCGACTGTAAACGGCCAGCAAAAATTATAAAAGCTTGGACTGATGCAAATCCTGGACGTAGGTTCTATAGTTGTCCAAGAAGTCAAATGGGTAACGGGTGTTACGAATCTTGCAACTTTTTCCGTTGGTTTGATGAAGAGAAACCACACGGATGGCAACATCTAGCATTGTTGGAGGCAAGAGATGTCATTCGAGAGCAAAGAGAAGAGATTAGGAATTTGAAAGAACAAATGGCATTCATGGATGAGCTGACGCAAACCCGTGAAGAATGTGAAGCACTTAAACGGGAAGTGTTGATCCTTAAGGAGAAGAGTACGGTACAATACCTAATGTCTTTGGAGTAGAATCACCGGTCTTGTTGACATTTAGAATTTATGCATTTGTATCTATTGCATTTGTTTACATTGTGTTATTGTCATTCCTACTGGGTCGGCCGTTAGGATTAGAGGATACCGAGATGTGAGACTTGGACTGATGATGTAATTTCATTATGCTGTATTTTTATGTCAAAGTTTAAAAGTGAATCAAATCTCTTTTGACTTTATTAATGTTTGTACTAAAGCACTTTTTAATACAAAGCTGTCTCTAATACACATGTCATCTCAAACGGTCTTCCATTGACAAACCATCGCTAATAGATTAAGGAGTTTTGTTGCTGTTTTTGACAAACCAACGGTAAACCAAAAAACACATTAAAGTGTAGCAAAATCCAAAAAACATTAAAGTGTAGCATAGATTAAGGAGTTTTGTTGCTGTTTCTCACTTCCCATGACCCCTGACATCGAAAATAGGTTCTTGGCGCGATGTTGGGTTGGGTTGAGAAGATGATTCACCTAAAAACTGGTTTTTACGAGGTCTTCCACGACCCTTTCTTGGGAGAGCAGATGAAAGACTTGGAAGATCTTCCAATGGTTGGCTTTGTGGACCAACTAATAAGTGTTGTTGTGATTGGCTTGGTGCAGATACAACAGGGAGAGGTCTTACCCGTGGCCTCCCAGGTGGGTTCTTTGGTGGCTTAGGGACATGTGTATTCTTGCAATAGAGCTTGTTGTGTCCTTCTTGTCCACATAGGCCACAATGCTGTGTGCACAACAAAACAAAGACATTAGAGCACAGCAAAACAAAGACATTAGAGCAAAAGAAAGTATAGTATTTCACTTACAATTTTGGTTCCTCTCTTAGAAACATTTCCCGGTCTTCGTTCACCTACTTCCCTCTTTCTTTTTTTCCCTGGAGGTCTCCCAGGCGGCTTCTTATATGGAGGTGGATATACCCGCACATCAGTAGTCCTATCCCACATGTTCATGCCTCCCACAGCCTTCAACCCATTAACATAGCATCTTCTCAACTTCTCTATAGTGAACCACTCAGAAATTAAACTCTTTGGGTCTTGATCAGCTTGCCTCTCCATGCGCAGAGCATATATAATATGACAGCAAGGGATATCACTAATTTTATACATTCTACAGCTGCAACTGATTTCACCTCTCATCCGAACTACAAACCTGTCATTAAAATAACTTACCTCGTAATCTCCTAAACCACAACTTAGAGGCTGACAATCCTTTGTTTTGTGAATCTGCTGGTCTAACAAAGCCTTTGATCTAGGAGTGTAATCCCCTTTTGCTTTCTCTGCCTCAGATCTTTTCTTGTCATTACTAGTCATCACACCTCTCCTAATCTCTTCAAGCATCTCAACCACAGGTTTTGTTCTTGCAATTCGAATTGCTGCATTGAATGACTCTCCTAAGTTGTTTTCAACAGCCTCACACTTAGCAAATCCACTAAAATATGCCCTGTTCATAACGTATAAACTGAAATTAGGAGCATAATCTATAAACTGAATAAAACTTCAGAATCTATATTATGAATACATACCTTGACCATGGGCAAAAATTAGATACCTTCAAGTCGTCATAAGCAGCCGCAGAAAGCTTCTTCAGTTCTTCCATCTTTCTCTTGAAGGCAGCAGGGTAGTAGGAGTCTGCAGCACCCCAGAACAAGTCTTCAAACTCTGCTCCAGAATATTTCTTTTTCCAATTTGCGTGAACATGTCTTGCACATAACCTATGTTATGCATATGGGAACACATTTTTCACTGCTCCAATCAACCCTTTACATTGGTCACTAGCCAAAGTCAATCCATTCCCACTTCCCAGATCCAAGTCTTCAGCCAAATGTACAAAAAACCAGTCCCAATTGGGCTTATTCTCAGCATCAACAATACCCCATGCTATGGGGAACATCTGGTCATTAGGGTCCCTTCCACAAGCAACTAATAACTGTCCAGTCATCCTCCATTTCAGAAATGTCGCATCTACATGGATTATCTTCCTACATTCTGCCTTCCACCCATCTTTGATTCCATGAAAACAAACATAAAACCTATAAAACTTTGTTTGTCTTACCTCACATTCAACTGTGGACCCAGGATTCGTCTTCCTCAGCTCAGCAACATAGTCAAAGAGTCTTGCAAATGACTCTGCTTGCTCATCATCAAAAGTTTGCAAGCACCTTAATCTTGTCCTCTCACAAATTGTTTCTGCAACATTGATGTTCCGTTTCATAAGCTTCTTCTGCAATTGCTTTGCTGAGATATCTGGATTGATCCTAATTTCTTCAATGTATATCTCAGCAATGTGAGCATTAGTCAAAAGTGAGACTTTGCCTTGCCAATTGCAATCATGCTCATCATTGAAAGCTCTAATGACCACTCTTGAACTGCTGCTGTTGATAGATGCAGAAAGTCTCCATGGGCACTTCTTGTCAGAACAAATAGCTACTACACACTTACTATCTGACTTTTCATACTTAATGTCTCTCCTTTTCCTCATCGCATATCGGGTAATAACAGCTTTGAGGCATTGTATTGACTTGTATTCTTGCCCTAACCTAAAATCTCGATAATTACTCTCATCTACCACATAATCGGCCACATCACTTTCACTACTATCAGTCTGCTCTTCATGCTCCACAATCTCATCATCACCATCTTCACTATTGTCATCATCCTCTCCATCAGCACCATCAGAACTGCTACTGTCACCATCTTCATTCGGATCATTATCATCACCATCCTCAAGGAAGACATCATCACTAACTACATCACTAACTATACGCCTACCAATATATGGATCATCTTCCCGAACTATATATAGTGTCATAGCTCCTGACCCAAGAGAATAAAGCACCACTTTCCTTAACATCTCATCATCATCGATATCTTCTTTTTTCAGAGGCGTTTCAGGTGGATACCAAGAGACTTTACTCATGTTGTCATCATAACCGTACATATCCTTAACAAACATAGAGACAGATTTCAAGCTAAAGGTTTCAGGTGATAGAGTACCCACTTTAAGTGACTCTCCACCATGATATATATCATCAGACGACCAGTACCCACCAACAAACAAGAACAAATCGAAACTGCAGAAGGATGGAAGTCAATATTAGATCCTATTGAGAACACTGCAGAAGGATGAAATGCAGAAAATGAGATACTTACCTCTCCATCGGTGCTGACATCTTCGTTTCCAATCTAAAAGTTTCAAACCCAGAACAATAACCTTCGAGCTAAAATCCAGAAGCTTTGAACCCAGAACGAGATGCTTCAAACTCAAATCGAGAAGCTTCAAAAGTCAAATCGAGAAGCTTCAAACCCAGAAATAGATGATTAGAACTGAGAACCTTAGAACCCGACAAGCTTCGAACCCAGAAAAGAGAAGCTTCGAACTCAAATCGATATCACTCACGACATTTTCCCTCTCGAATCAATTTGCCCTCATGAATCAATGAACTCTAACAACTCACGAAGGAATTTTCCCTCTCGAATCCAACTCACGAAACCATCTGTTTTCCCTCTCGATTTTCCCTCTCGACTCTGATTTTCCCCCAAATCTAACCCACGTCATTTTTTTGTCTCAAAACGACACACTCGTTAAAAGTTGTTGCCGTTTTTATCTAACCCAAACGGTGCGTTTCAAGTTCCGTTTGGTTTTCAAACGACATCCATCTTTGCCACGTCATCGATACAGATGAGGGTTATTTAGCGGGTTGACTCGGATTTGGTAAATTGACCTACATTTTCTGCAAGTCGAGGGTAGAATTGCAAAAAAAAACCACTTAAAGGGTTGATTTGCAAAAAACCCAATATTTAATGCCCTCATCCTCGCCTCACTATATCTTATAAGGGCATTATGAGCTACAATTGACCTATGTTGTCTTTCACAGTTATTTTTTTTGCTAGTCTGATCATTATTTCTTCGACATCATGCTTTTGAACTTAAAAAAAAAAACAATTGCAACCAATATCTTGTATAACTAAAATTGGGTCTCATGCAAAGATGATTCCCTGAGAATAAACTTATGATTTAAGATTATGAACTAAAGAGGTTTTAAAACAACGGTAATTAGGGCTTAGTATGTTAGGATTAGGCTTTAGATGTGATGATTTAGGATTATATATGAAATCAATGGACAACTCAAATAAGGAAGATAAACAATGTTTCTACAGGGTAAAAACTTCATAAAAATTTCTAAAACTAATGAAATTTTATGAAAACCTACAAAAATTTCAGAAAGTTTTGGTAAAAGAAATTATTATATGCAAATATTATTACATGAATTTTTATTTCTTAGATAATAGCTATGAGTCTATGACTTTGGGTTCCTTAATCATTGAATAGGGTTAAGTGTTCTCTCGTTTAAAATTTATCATCTCGTTAGATAGTTACAGTTTGGGTTATCCATTACAATTTATAGTTTAGATTTCTCAATGCTATCTCGGCAGAACCGTGCCTATTTAAGAAAAAAAAGAAACATTCGCCTATGTGTAAAATTTTTAGGAAGTCATATTTATAATTATGCTTATGTGGGTTTTTGGTAAATACATTTGTTTTTTCACTACATTGCTTTTTCGTTTTTAACCAACTCTATTGTTAGCTTTTTTGGGTTAATACTTATTTTATAATTTAAAAATACATTCATCTTATATATATGATATTACAGTTTTATATTAAAATTTTCATATCTGTTAGATACTAATTTATATTGTTTTGTAATATTTTATCAAAATTTTATTTTATGAATTATTTTTCTTAAAATTTTGCATTATATTATTATATATATTTAAACATTAATCTATATTTTGTCATAAATGATAAATAAACTACATTTTTAATTTTGCCTCTAGACACGGCTCTGCATCTCGTTATGTACATATTGTGTCATTTTGGTAGGTTGTGCCGGTGTTATATATATATATATATATATATATATAGAAGCAGATCTCCTACAAAATATAACAACACATCAGAGCCCATAAAACACGACAATGTGATATTTACCGAGAAACCTTCGACGCTCAAATCAGTAAACAAAAGAGGATAATACCACGATTTTTGGGCGTCAGTGCGAAAAAGAGTCAGATAAATTGACTTAAGTGATCTTGAGCCCTAAGGAAGATTGGATCCGCAGTATATGTTGAATTTGGTGGGCTATTTCTGATAAAGCAAGAGAGGATATGTCTGGTCGGTAAACAGTGATCGGAGGGATCTTTGGAGATTCCACGGAAGAATCTAAAAATATCTTACGTCTTTCGATGGTGATATGATCCTCCCAAGGTTTAGTCACTCTAAGGCTGGTCGATGGATAGATGATGATTGAAAGAAGCCGTGAAGCCTTAAAGATCAACGAGATGGATTGAATGGCCGCACAGAAGTTGCGGAAGACTTCTTATATATTGTTTGATCCCTCAGATATGACACATCAACACTGATCAGTTTGTGATTGTTGGATATGATACACCAAGCAATCGATTATGTTCACAAAGAACAAAAGAGAATCACTCTATAAGATTTCAATAAAAAGATGGATGATCAAAAAAGTGATTTTACATGTGTGTTTTAAACTAGTAAAAATGTGTTAAAAACAAGACAATCTCGAAAATGTAACTTAGACAAGAAAATAATAACTAGAGTTGAATAACTCTTGAACTTCTGGACTCTTGCACTCCATTTCGTCACTTTATTTGGGTAGCAAATAAAGTGCATTATTATGGGCCTTCTTGGACTTGTATTAAGCTCAAAGTGAGCCAGACTTCATAGTTAACATCACCCGCCAATTTGTGCATGCTCTCCTTGTCCAAAATCTCTTGAATCAGCCCATTAAGTGCCTCCTTAATATGTTTAGCTCGAGCTGTTGTAACTGGTCCAACGGGTACAAGCAATGCATCCTCTTCATGTTCCTTGCTGCTCATGATAATCACATCATACTCCTCATCTTGAAAAAGATTTGTTCTCAAATCTGGTTCACCTACATCAAAAGACATCAAGTCAGAAACGTTGAAGGTAGAACTCACATTATACTCACCTTGCAAGTCTATCTTGTAAGCGTTGTCATTGATCCAGTCTAAGACTTGAAATGGATCTCATCTTGGCATCAGTTCATTCCTCATATGAATCGAAAACCAATCACCAGGCTCAAAGATCACTTTGCATTACCCTTTGTTTGCTTGCTTTTGAAACTGCTCATTTCTCAAATGTTCCAACGGTTCACTATCAACTTGAACAATTAACTTCTTAAGCCAAACATGGTAGAACCACATTTTTGGAGCATGTGATTTCATCCCTTCGGCTTGTATACCATGTGCACTCACAACAAAGACTAGAAACACAAGATTATATGTGGAAATGGTACACTTCTGTAAATTAGCAATGAAATTCTCTTTTAGAATAGCATCAAAGATTTTGTTATAGACCATAATGTCATCAAAGTAGACAATAACAAAAATTTCAATGAATGATCTCAAAACATGCGAAGCCTCTTTAGTGTGACATGGAATGAAGTGTGTCATCTTAGAGAATCTATCAACTACCACAAACATAGAATCTCTCAAAGAACAATTAGTCTGACACACTTTATGCTCAACAAATAGAAAACTTTTATGTCTAAAGAACTTCCCATGTGCAAATTTCTCACAAGATTGAAACACATCTTTAAAATCAATATCTGAAACGTAAAGCTCCTTAATGTGTTCAAAATCTAGTAACTTAGCATCAAGAGTAGAAAGTAAAACATACATTCTAGATAATACATCAGCCACAATAATTTCCTTACCTTGCTTGTATCGGATGTCATAAGGAAATGCCACAATGGATGCTCCTGGTTCAAAGACAATATGATGCCCAATCCTACGAATTGATGGTAAACCACTTATATCTTTGGGAAGACACCTCCGAAATCTTGTCAAGATCATTAGAGTTTAAAAGCATTTTTGTACAGAAGTACAATCATTGGCTGTTTTGAAAACATTGCTCTCTTTATCTCACAAGACCTCACCAAAACATTTGTTTGTTTCCTCACGGGTTTGTTCTCACAGGCTTTTTTTGGGTTTTTCTCAAACTCTCTTTTTCTTTTTGATGATTAATATTTGGGGGATCGCTCATGATTTGTTTCTCCTTGTGCTTTAGAAGCAGCTGATCTTGATAAACTTCATATGGTGTCATTGGAACCAAAATGGAATTTCTCCCCTTAAACTCAAAAGATTCTCGATTGGTAAAGCCATCATGGGTTACCTTTCGATCAAAATACCATGGGCTCCCAAGAAGAATGTGGTCGGCCTCCATTGGTAACACATCACATAAGACCTCGTCCACATATTTTACAATGGTTATGGGAACCATCACTTGGCTGCTAACCTTCATTTCCCCACTATCATTGAGCCATTGAAGCTTGTATGGCTTCAGATGATTTCTCACTCTCATCCTAAGCTTTTTCACCATTGTTTCACTTGCAACGTTGGTACAACTTCCTCCATCAACTATGAGGCTGCACATTTTGCCTTGCACAAGACATCTTGTGTGAAAAAGTTCTCCCTTTGTTCATGTTCCTCGTCTCTAGCCTGCATACTTAGTGATCTCCTCGCCACCAATAGATCACCCTTAGCCGTTATCTCCAAATGTTCCTCCGATGATGATACATAACCAAAAATATCTTCCTCTCCTTATGATTCGATCTCTCCATTATCTAACAGAATCATGGTTTTCTTGTTGGAGCATTCACTAGCATATTGTAGTGTCCTCTTCCTCTGCATTTAAAACATTGCATATCACGAACTCTAGAAGTAGTAGCCTCGGCTTTGCCTTTAGTAACCTGATTTGCGGCGATTGGAGATGTGTAAGGCTTCGAATCAACTTTTGGATTGGCAACAGTTTTCTCCTCCTTGTGGTAACTAGGTCTAGCATTAGATGCTCCATCTCCATGAGTAAAATGAGAAAAACCCCTCCTCTTGAGTTGTTGCCCCACCAGAATCGCCTTATGCAACATTTCTTCCAAATCATCATAAGTTTGCATCTCAATTATGTCTTGAACCTCTCGGTTTAAATCACTTAAGAACTTCGACATTGTCGCCTCTCTTTCCTCATCTACATCAACTTTGATCATAAGAGACTCCATCCCTTGATAGTAATCCTCCACACTTCCACTGCCTTGAGCTAACCTCCTTAGCTTTTGATGTAGTTCAGGTGGAAGTTCGGTTTTTTTCAATTCGGTTCGGTTCGAATTTTTTGGTTTTCGGGTTATTGAAAATAGGTTCCATTTGGGATCAAGTTTTATTTTTGTTCGGTTTGGTTCGGGTTTTAGAAACAATTACCCAATTAAATCAAGTTATAGACTCTAAAATCTAAATTCTAAATATTTCAAAACAAAGTGATGCAAACTGCATCTTCTTATGTGGGTCCAATATCAGATCATGTAGTCTCATTTCTCTTTGTTTTAGGTTTATTTGGAAGTGAACTAGTATCAGTGGCCGTTGCTTCTTTCCTTTTTATACCAACAGTCTCAGTTGCATTTTCTTGAGTTGCATTTTCTTCAACTTCAACATGACAACTATCACCGTTACCTTAAACCGAGGATGAACTCATCTACAAAACAAACATAACAAAACAGTTTTCTTAAAACCAAAATATTCAAATCAAAGACAAAATCTCACCATCAAACAAAACCTAACAATTAAAAATTTGATTTAAACTCATGCTCTGATTGCACAATCGCACGGTTCACATTTCACACCATCAAACAATATGCAATCACACCACCATACAAAACACAATCACATATTCACCATAAAAAATCTAACAATAAAAAAAAGATTTAAACTAATGAACGACTTTTGCAAATTCCAAGTTATTTTGTGGATCAAAGTATAAATAATATAATAATATACTCAAAAATTAAAACATAGAAAGAGATATTAAAAAGCATGTGTATATTTACATCGCTTGGAGCACAAGTTTGTGAAAAAAGCATGATCTAGAGAGGAGAACAAGATAGAACAGAGAGTTGGAGAGATGGAACAGAGAGTTGGAGCCCAAGATTATGGAGTAATAATACCTTAGAATCATGCTATGATGTGTAGCTAGAGTCGGCTCTTACTCGCTGAAAACGGTGGCGTTAGGTTTTGGTCGCCGGAGACGAAGCGACCTCGCGAAGCGTAGAACAATAGAAGAGTAATCGAGTAACAATATGCTAAATTAAAACTAAAAGATATTTTTTTACGGCGCTAAAGAATATTATTAATTAACTAAAACTTCAATTACTAAACATATAAAACCCTAAATCTTATTATAGAATATAATTGCGGTTAACCGATCGGGTAATTTAATTTTCGGTAAATTTCTCGAACCAAACCAAATTAGTTAGGTTATATGTCCATTTTGGTTATTCAAGTTATCCGAACCCAAACCAAATTACGTTATTCTGTTCGGTTTGGGACGGTTCGGTTCATAAAATTTGCCCACCCCTATAGTTCACGATGGTAGTGAATGGGCACAAAGCGTTTCCTCATGATCACCATCATCTCATCCCAAGTATCCACCGAGTGCTCTCTGTTACGAATCCTGCTAGTCACCAATTAATCCTACCAATTAATAGTGTAATCATAAAATTCAGTGGCGGCTACTTGTACCTGCGATCCGAATAGTCTTTGCAATCAAAGACTAGTTCAATCTTTTTCTCCCACTCCAAGTAAGCATCAAAATCATTTTTGCCAAAGAACGGTGGTATTTTCAACCTAAGCCCTCGTAGACTGTCATCATTTCGACTTCTTGTTTCTCTAGCACGCCTAGGTCTCTGTTGGCTTCCATTTGATGAATGACCATCTCGGCTAGTACATTCTTCTTCATTATCAACCGCTGCTCGTCTAGGTTGATCTGTCCTCCTTCGTACTACTTCTTCACGTGATTGCCTTGGCGGCACCGTCTCCACACGGTCTAACCTTTGGTGGACCGCCTACATGATACATGACTTTTTAGTCTCTAGGAGGTATCAATAACTCCAATACGTGTAGTATGAAGGTTATCAATCCATAAAAGGATTTATCCTAATCACTAAGAATGCAAGGTTCATAAGTAAATTAAGTTAAACAAGTGTGTTGTGATTAAGTAACCAAATTAAGGTAAATAAGCGATGCAATAACTAAATGAGATGTAATTCAAATAACAAAAGCGGAACTCGAGATGAGGTTATTCATATAAGGTGATTTAAATCCAATTAGTGGTGTTCATTCACTCAAAGAAGCTAATTCCTAGGCAATAGATCTCTAATCTTGATTAGTTCTCTTTAAAGCAACTAATCACTATGTTAATTATCAAGTCCATTAGCAAATCATCATTTGTGGATTAAAAACTAGCAAGCATTAAGAATCATAACAAGATCAACCAAAGATATTCCCTAAACAACTAATGTCTTAGGTTAGGAGCATAAATCTCTTGTCTAGTTCATCAAGGCATTTCATCAAACACTTGTTGTAAATAAAATGCCTTATGATCTAGATCCACTCTTTCAAACTAGATCTAGCATTGGGGACACTAGACAAGAAGGAATATAAGATTATCCAACCCTAAACACCACTAATCAAACCCTAGTTCACCTTAATCTACCTCATCTCAAGATCCTAAAAAGACTACTCAAGATCCATCAAGAACACCTCAAAATCGATTATGATAGAGGTTGAATCCATTGATGGATAATCAAGATAAAAATAAGATAGATGGAAGAGATTGATGAAAACAAATACTTAATTGCATAAATCAAAGGATCCTTCTTACAAATCTCAAACTCTCTCAAAGGTAAGGGTTTTGAACATAAGAAAAAGCATAGAATGAAAATTAGGGTTTTTGAGTTTTTAAAGGGATGAGGGGTTGACCGGGTAAACCCGGAACAAACCGGGTGTTGACTCGGTCAATATTGGGTCGAAGTTAAGCGCCGGCCGGCACGGAGCTGGTATACCGGGCCGGTATGCATGTGTCCTCGATGATTGGACGTTGTCTTGGATGGGATGGAGCCGGTGCACGGGTCCGATAAAATCTGCCCGCATGATCGTTCAATATCGGATGGGGGACTCTTCTTGTGCCGGGCCGGTATCGCCTCTCTTGTGCCTTAGCCCTTTGCCGATTTTCCTCCATGCCGGGTCTCTCGAGGCCGGTATATGCTGCCGGTAAAATCCCTGCCCGCGTGAATGTTCAATACCGGATGCGGGACTCGTCTTGTGCTGGGCCGGTATCGTCTTGCTCATGCCTTAGCTTTTCGCCGGGATTCCTTCATGCCGAGCTTCTCAAGGCCGGTGCACAGGTCCGATAAAATCCCTGCCCACGACGATGCTCAACACCGGCTGCGGGACACGTCTTGGTTTTCCAAGTTTCTTCATTCCGGGTCATGCGAGGCCGGTACGCGGGTCCGATAAAATCCCTGTCAGGGGGATCCCTCAGTACTGGTTGCATGCTTGTCGACGTGCCGTGCCGGTACCGATGCTCTCGTGCCTTAGCCCTTTTGCCGAGTTTCTTCATGCCGGGCTTCGCGGAGCCGGTGCACGGGTCCGATAAAATCCCTGTCCGTGGATCCCTCAGTACCGAGCATATGCAAGGCTTCGTGCCGGGCCGGTACATGCGATTCCTAAATGCCAAGTCCTAGTGCCGATGCCGAGTGTGACTGAGCCGGTACGTGTTGCCGGTTTGGCTAGTGCGGTCCCTCCAAAGTGTCCAAGAAAGCTTCCAAAAGTACCTAATAAGGACTCCAAAACGAGTAAGACTCTCTAGGACATAGCATGAGATCTCTAAACCCTAAATGAGACAAAATAACAAAGAAACGCTAAGTAACTACATGCAAACACAAAAAAACCTATACTAAATGAATGCATGAAAGTGGTGAAATACGAGTCTATCAACTCCCCCAAACTTACTCTTTTGCTTGCCCTCAAGCAAACGAATAGGAACAAGTAGAGAGGGATGTTTGAAGGCGGGAGCTCAAATCCACAAATAGCACAAAAGAAATCAAATTCAACGTCCAAGTAATGTAGTTCTAAAATGCACTAGTGAGCCTACTCCGAAGGAGTTAACCATTCATATTTCATCATGTATCAAATCCAAACCCCAATCTACACAAGCGATCATATTCCCTAACCCCTCAACATTCATTAGTGGTGTAACCATAAATCATGCTTATGCAAAGTCAAATGGAATTCGTTTAGCTAAGGGTATGGTTATGAGATAAAGGTGATCTCATTTCATGCATGGGTAATTAAGTTCAAGGATCTCTCATGGAAATGAACAAACCTTAGCAAAATGCTAAAGGTAAAAGGCAACCTATGCATACAAGGGAGAATTCTCATCTACCCAAGAGCCTAGAATGTCTCTAACCTAAAGCCTTCTAACCCGTTGTGCCCACAACCTAAGCTACCCTTTTCATCCCAAGGCATTTTGCCTTCTCAAACCTACACATGCTTCTTGTGTTTTTGCTTCATCTTCTTCTCATATTGGGGATCGACTTCTTCTTCCTTGATGTCATGGTTTGGTGCTTCCTTGTTTTGACTTAGCTCTTTGTTTCTTCATTTTTGTTCACGCCTCTTCTCATCTTTGATGCTTGGCCTTTTCGGCTTTCTTCTTTTTCCTTGAATCTTTTAGGCTATCTTATTCTTAGAGTTAGTCTTATTATTTTATTTTTGCACCAACCAATCTATTGTAAACTCGATCCCCCTTTTTCTTTTCTTTCTCCTTTTTCATCTTTTCCAATCCACACTACCATTCCACACATATCCGATCACAAAGTCTAAAACCGTTCCCCCAAACTTGAATCAAGACCCGCCATCCTCGCTAGCCTAATCCTAGATCAACTCCGTGATGATGGAGCTGAGTCTACACGAGAATTCCCTCTTGTCGCCCTAAACCTAACACGTTTTGCCAAGTTCGTTCGAAAAGAAACGACCTCACAATCACAAACTAATACCAATGGCTTGAAAGAAGGCTATGGTTAGGAAATGGGAAACCATTCCAATGAGGGGATATGGCTACTTTGACAAACAAGAATGGTAAAAAAGAATAAGAATGCCCAAGTATGTATATGTGAACCACAAATTCATTTAAAAATTGCATAACCACAATATTTACAAGTCAAATTAATGGTTATCACTTAAATGGGGTTGGGTGCAACTCAAGCAGGCTTCGATCAAGGAAAGTATGATGATACATGAGAACTAAGAATGGTGCATCTTTACTTTCATCCTCACCTAAATGCATTTAATAATTACGAACGGGGGAATTGAATTAACTTCTTAAAGTGTTATTCTACAAGGAAAATTCATCATTGATCCCATGCATATGCAATGAATTCTAAGTATGCAAGGCTAGACTTAATGTACAAATGAGAATGCATGCTAAATGGAAACCTAAATGATTTCTTTTTGTGTTTCAATTTTCAAAATTTTCAATTTTGTTGTTGTTTTATATGCCTTAGATGAATGCATGAGACTCAAAATACAAAACTCAAAATAAGACAAAGCAAATGTCATTAGATACCGGTCCCTCCCCCAAACTTAAATCACACCGTCTCGGTGTGAAATAATCCCAAGGGAAAAAACCAAAAATAAAACAAGAAAAGGCTATACAATGCATGAGACTCTAGAAAAGAAAAATTATTTACAAGGTTTTGGAGGTACCTTAAAAGCTTTCGGATGGGGAGGAAGTCCCCATTGAGTACGACGGGTTTCTAGAGCACGGCCAGGGCGTCTTCATTGCCTTTCTCTTGGCCTTTTTCACCGTGTGAGGAGATGGAGTGCGTTCTTGATCACTTTCCGCCAACTATCCTTGGTATAGTTATATTTGGAGGTCCAATGGTGTAGAGCATTCGCCATCCTCTTCTTGCCCCACCGTGTTTTGCTCACCTTGGTCCCGAGATGAGTTAGCTTCACTTTTCTTTACTTTGAGCTCTCTAACCGTGTGCTTCAATCCCTTCACCGTTTTGACTAACTTCCGGATGGTTTTGTCTTGCCACTTACACCAACGTTGAAGCAACCTAGTTTGGTGGTGTGCATGCCTTGAAGCAACATCCGGCATCTTCCCATCATAAGGGTTGAAGCTATACCGCTCACTTCCATAAGTGGGCCAAGTGGTAACCGAGTGTTCACCATTCTCTTCTTCATCCTCTTGGTTGGTTGGTGACTCAACATTCGCCTTCTTTGCTTTCTTCTTTCGGAAGTAAATCTTCTCTAGAGGCGGGTCGGTCGCCGGGTTGTAGAAGTTGTCCTCGGTGGGATAGAAAGAGAGATCCTTCTCTCTTGGAGCGCGGTGAGTTGGGAGTTAGGCAAGAGAATTATCACCGTTCGAGTTTTGGTGACCCGAAAGTTGTAGGCGAAGATGTTGCCTCTCTTGCCATCGAAGAACGAGGTCCTAGAAAGATATGCCTCATCCATGAGTTCCACACTCGTAGTTTCCTCTCCCAACTTGATGCCTTTTGCCTTGAGGATAGTGGTCACGATACCGCCTATGAAGATCTTGGGATCCTTGCTCCTAGTGTTAAAGGCCCAATCCTTGTAGCTAAGCAAATGGTTTGCAAGAACGGCGGATAGACACAGATGTGCACTATCTCCTTCGAAATACTTCTTGTCTCGAGGCGTGTCAAGGAATGGTGCTAACCCTCTTCCTAGCAACTCCATGTCCTCTTCTAAGACCGTACCTAACTCCTTCTTGGCAAAGAAAGTGTGAGCAAGAATCTTATGAGCATAGCGGATGGCGGGGTGGCCAAGGCACTAGCTCTTGATGGCCCCGTGATTGTAGTCTCCCATGCCAATGATCCTCCATAAGTATGGCAAGTCTTTCCGCCCATAGAGAAAGGTGATCCCTTTCTTGGTTCCTTCTTCTTTGAACCCAAATGCTTGGCTTAGTTCATGGAAGGACATCTTGTAGGTTTCTCTCCCCACCTTGAATTCTAAGAAACCGTGACCATCTTCCTCATTTATGTCATCATCACCTTGCTCATAGTACCTCACCTCCAATGATGCAATAAATTGTCAAGCTTGCTCTTTGTGAAGACATTGCTCAAATCGAAGACTCTTTCATAACGCATGTTGGTGAAAATAGTTCTCACTTCCTCTAGGATTCCCATCTTTGCAATCACAACCGTATCCGGGAACTTCGTCTCCTCAAATGTCACCGCCTTGAGTTTCTTCACGTACTCATTATAGGTGGGAATTCTCTTCTTCCCCTTTGGAATTTTCTTCTTCTTTCTTTCTTGCACCACTCCTCCCACGGTTTAAATCTCATCACTAACTTGGACCGTTTTCTTTTTCTTTCCCGCTTGCCCCACTACCACGGTCTCAACCTCTTCACAAGTTTGACCCGTTTTCTTCTTTCTCTTTTCACTTGCCTCGGCACAAGACCTTAGTGCCAATTCTCTCTTCTTCCTCGGTAAACTTGAGGCCAGCATTGGATTCTCTTTGGTTTTCATTGTACCTACATTGCCTCAAAGAGTACATAAGTCCAAAGAAATCAAGAAACAATCCTCTTATCATTTCAAGCCAAGGCATTTTTTAGACAAAAAGGAAACCTTGCTCAAATGTCATAAATGCAATCAAATTTCCATGAGCAACATCAAAGACACCAACTTTATGCATCAAGAGTTCATTCAAATTTCAAAAGTTTGAGCTTTTAGTCACAACCCCAAAAATTCATGGTCTTGGCCAAAAATCCAAAATTTCTCAAATGCATAGCAAATTAGCTCAAGAACTACAAACCTTAACCATTTTCGAGCATAAACCCAAGGAATTTATACAAGAAAAGCACTATACAAACAAAATCATGAAATTTTTTATTTATGCTCAAGATCTTGGAAATTTCACGAAAATTTTGGGTGAAATACCTTGGAGATGCATTCCTTAAATGGAAAAGATGTTGATAGATCCAGAAAGATGATGAGAAATGACGAATTTAGCAACTTGAATGGTGATTTTTGGTTGAGAAATGAGAGAGATATGAGGTTTTGAAGTTTGAGAGAGAGAGAAATGAGGTATTTTCGTGACAAGAGGAAGAAGACTTACCTGGCCGGTCCATTGGTTAATTGATCCAATCTATGGACCGTTGGACAAAGGCTCGGACCGGTGGGTAGTTCCTCACACCGGGCAAGACACAGCCGGTATGCATGGCCGGTAAAAAGGGGAAATGCCATCCCGGATGAAATGCATCCGATATGTGGGAACGGTATCGAGGAGAAAATTTCCTCACACCGGGCAAGACACAGCCGGTATGCATGGCCAGTAAAAACCCTGCCTTCGGGAAACTTCGGCACCGGGCTTATGACTCCTTCTGTACCGGGCCGGTCCACCTTCCTCGGCCAAAATTCTTCCGACGCACAAGGCAAGAGTCCGCGTACCGGACTTACCATTGCCGGTACACAAGGCCGGTATGCATGGTGTGCACCCTTTTTTTGTTTTTTCAAGACCTCGCCTCTTTAATCAACAAGAAACCTATCAACACCTAGAAAAAAGATCAAAAAGTCCTAATAATCAAAGAAAAATAGAAGGTTTAAAATATATACAAGTGATAAGCTTGGGGTGTCTCCCAAGAGCACTTTGTTTTGAGTCACTAAGTTTGACTTTTGTTACCGTCCTCAAGCTAGAGGGGCATCATCGAGAGGGATAAAACCTCATTTCTCGATGATTTGATTCGCACGGTAGAGTTTGAGCCTTTGGCCATTAGCAATGAAATCATGGCCTTCCTTGTTAACGATTACCACGGCTCCATAAGGCCTTACTTCTTTAACCTAAAACGGACCCGACCACCTTGACTTGAGTTTCCCGGGAAAGAGCTTCAACCAGGAGTTGAACAAGAGCATTTGGTCTCCGACCTTAAAGTCCTTGTGCACTATCCTCTTATCATGGAATGCCTTGGCTTTTTCCTTGTAGATTCTCGAGCTCTCATAGGCTTCGAGCCTAGTCTCCTCTAACTCTTGGAGTTGAATCAACCGCCTCTCTTGTGCGGTCTTGATGTCGAAGTTAAATAGCTTCACCGCCCATTGGGCCTTGTATTCCAACTCAACCGGTAGATGGCATGACTTCCCATAAAACAAGTGGAATGGTGTAGTCCCTATAGGTGTTTTAAAGACGGTCCGGTATGCCCATAAAGCATCATCTAACTTGTTGGCCCAATCCTTCCTTGAACCCCCCAACCGTCTTCTCTAGTATTGCCTTGATTTACTTGTTGGACACTTCTACTTGCCCGCTTGTTTGAGGATGATAGGGTGTTGCAACCTTGTGTTTCACCCCATTCTTCTTGAGCAGGCTCTCGAAGACTTTGTTCACGAAGTGCGATCCATCATCACTAATGACCACTCTTGGAACCCCGAACCTTGGAAAAATGATCGACTTGAATAGTTTTAGCACAACCTTAGCATCATTGATCGGGCTTGCAATCGCTTCCACCCACTTTGAGACGTAGTAAACCGCTACCAATATATATTGGTTACCATATGATGACGTGAAAGGTCCCATGAAGTCGATTCCCCATACGTCAAACATTTCCACCACAAGGATTGGATTTTGGGGCATTTCATCTCTCCTCCCAATGTTCCCTTTCCTTTGGCACGCATCACATGTGGAGACATAGAGATGTGCATCCTTGAATAATGAAGGCCACCAAAAACCGGATTGCAAAACCTTTGTAGCCGTTTTGTAGGAGGCATGATGACCACCGTAGCTTGACCCGTGACAATGAAGTAGGATCCCTTGGGCTTCTTCTTCCGTCATGCATCTCCTGTACAACCCGTCCAAGCACAACTTGTATAAGTAGGGCTCGTCCCAATAGTATCTCGTCACGTTGTGGAAGAACTTCTTCTTCTTATACCCATCCAAAGGAGGTTCTTTCCTGCACACTAAGTAGTTCACAATGTCTGCAAACCACGGTAGTTTCTCATCTTGTAGACCACTAGCATCTTCAATACCATTCACGGCCTCAATCCCCCTTCTCAATACCTTCACGACCATTAGGCTTTCTTCGGGCAGCTTGTCTTCAATGGGAACAAGGTCTTCTATCCTTATCCTAGACAAGTGATCCGCTACTCTGTTATCTATGCCTTTCTTGTCTACTATCTCTAAATCGAACTCTTAGAGTAGCAAGATCCAACGTAATAGCCTCGGTTTCGTGTCCTTCTTTGCATGAATGTATCTTAAAGCCGCGTGATCAGTGTAGACAATCACCTTCGACCCCACAACATAAGATCTAAATTTCTCCATGGCAAAGACTACGGCCAACAACTCCTTCTACGTGGTTGCATACCGAGTTTGAGCATCATCTAGAGTTCTACTAGCGTAGTAAATCACGTTGGTCTTTTTGTCTTTCTTTTGACCCAAAACCGCTCCAACCGCGTAGTCACTAGCATCACACATGATCTCAAAAGGAAGATCCCAATCCGGAGCTTGAACAATGGGAGCACTAACCAACGCCTTCTTGATCTCTAGAAAATCTACCATACATTCCTCATCAACCACGAACTCCACCTCCTTGTAAAGTAGCCTTGTAAGAGGCCTCGTGATCCTTGAGAAGTCTTTGATGAATCTTCGGTAGAACTCCGCATGACCCAAGAAAGACCGGATGTCCTTGACCGACTTAGGCGGCTCCAAGCTAACCATAACCTCGATCTTTGCCTTGTCTACCTCAATCCCCTTCTCGGAGATCTTATGCCCAAGCACAATTCCTTCTCGCACCATGAAGTGGCATTTCTCCCAGTTAAGCACCAAGTTTGCTTCTTCGCACCGTTGCAAGACCCTGCAAAGGTTTGACAAACAAACACAAAAAGAAGATCCATACACGGAGAAGTCGTCCATGAAGACTTCTACCATGTTTTCAAGAAGGTCAGAGAAAATTGACATCATGCAACGTTGAAAAGTTGCGGGAGCATTGCACAACCCAAACGGCATCCTTCGATATGCGAAGGTGCCGTAAGGGCACGTGAAGGTTATTTTTTCTTGGTCATTAGGGTGTATGGGTATTTGAAAGAACCCCGAATAACCATCTAGAAAGCAATAGAAAGGGTGATTGGCTAGTCGTTCGAGCATTTGATCTATAAACTGTAATGGAAAATGATCTTTACGAGTGGATGAATTCAATTTCCTATAGTCAATGCACATTCTATGCCCGGTTATCGTCCTAGTAGGTATCATTTCATCATTTTCATTTTTAACAACCGTTATCCCCCCTTTCTTAGGCACACAATGAACCGGTGAGACCTAAGTACTATCCGATATTGGGTAGATAATACCCGCGTATAAAAGCTTAAGAATCTCTCTCTTTACAACATCTTTCAAATTAGGGTTCAACCTTCTTTGATGTTCAATAGAGGTCCTTGATTCGCCCTCTAAATGGATTCTATGCGTGCAAAAACTAGGGAAAATACCCTTGATATCATCCAGAGAATATCCAATTGCTCTCCTATATTTCCTAAGTTCTACAAGAAGGGAGGATAGCTCATTCACATCTAGATTCTCATTCACAATAACCGGGTAAGACTCGTTGGGACCTAAGAATGCATACCTTAGTCCCGCGGGAAGTTGCTTTAGGTCCACCTTTGAGTTCGCTTCATTCGTCCTCCTCAAGACTAGGCTTACCCTTGCTAGTCTCTTCAACGGCTAGAACAAACTCCTCTTGGACCATGCCAACCCTTGAACCATCTTGAACCTCGGTACTACGAACATCCAACTCAACAAATGGCGTATTTTTGTCGACTGGCTTGTGCAAGTCGAATAGTAGCTCGTACCCTTGACTCTCTTTACTCAAGTATCCATGATCACCACACTCCTTAGTCAAAACCACCTTCAAACCGTCTTCTACACTCATTTCCTCAAGCAATTCGTCAGCTAGTTCATCCATGGTCTCTATGTAGAAACATTGGCCATTATGGTGGGCTTCTTCATCACCTTGTTGATATCAAACTCAAGGACTTCTCCTTTACTCAAATGGAGATCTATCTTGCCTTTCCTCACATTGATTATTGCTTCCACGGTTGCTAGGAATGGCATACCAAAGATAAGAGGGTCTTTTGGTTCCTCGTCCATTTCAAGTACCACAAAGCCCGTGGGGACAATGAAATCCTTCACCACAATAGGAAGATCCTCAAGCAAACCAATAGGAACCCTCACGCTCCTATCCGCTAATATTAAGGAGATGTTGCATGCCTTGTAGCGTGTAAAGCCTAGTCTCTTGGCTACCAAAAACGGCATGAGGCTTACACTCGCTCCAAGATCTCACAAACAATGGTTGAAAGCTAGAGGACCAAGTGCACAAGGTAGCGTGAATGATCCCGGATCTCCTAACTTCTTTGGCACCATCTTCTTTTGTATTATGGCACTACACTCGTGAGTTAATATGACCATAGACTCCATCTCCTTAGCCCTCTCATTCACGACATCTTTCAAGAATTTGGCGTATTGAGAGACAAGTAAGAAAGCGTTAACCAAAGGCATTGTGAGTTCCGCCTTCTCCATTTGCCTATCGAAGATGGCTTTATACTTGTCCATAAGTTGCTTGTTGAACCGCCCGGGAAAAGGTTGCTTAGGAACGTATGGCTTAGGGACAAACACATTCTTCTTCGGTTTCTCTTGAGCAACAACAACCCTAGCCTTGACCTTCTCAACTTCTTCAACCTTGTCTTGCTCTTCCACTACCTCATCTTCAACCAAATTCATCTTCTTGAAGTTCCACCCCCCCCCCCCACTTTGCTTCTCAATGTCCCCATTGAGAGGAGAAGGAGCTTCTCTTGTAGGCAAGACCGTGCCACTTCTCAAGGTTATGGCGTTGACATACTCCTTAGGATTAGCTTCAGATTTGCTCGGTAGTTGACCTTGCGGTTGTGATGAAGAAGCAACACCTTTGTTCTCCATGTGTTTTACATTGGAGTTCAAAGCCTCGAAATTTGTGTTGAGGTCATTGTAAGAGCAATCCACCTTCGTATTGATCTCCGCTTGTCCCTTGAGTAGTTGTTGGAACATGGAGCTCAAATCAAGCTCTTGCGGTTTAGACGTAGTTGCTTGACCTTGAGGCACAAACCCCTGTTGTTGGCCTTGAAAGCCGGGTGGAGCTTTGGGTTGAAATCCACCTTGGTTCCATTGGAATTGGTTCCTTGGGACAAAGCCTTGTTGGTTGGTATTAGAAGCTTGGCCTTGAGGTTGGAATTGCTTTTGTGGGGCGCCTTGAGGTTGAGTAGGTTGTGGAGGGTAGACTTGATCTTGTGGGTTCTCCACATTTGTGTTCCGGTAAGAGAAGTTGGGGTGGTTCCTATAGTTTTGGTTGAACCCTTGTCTTTGGTAGTTCCCTTGGTTTTGGTAGTTCCCTTGATTTCCCACGTAGTTCACCTCCTCTTGAGTGTTCATGTCTACGTTCTTCTCTTGATAACAACCTTGGATCTCATCATAAGCATCCACAAAGTTGACCGTCTTTTGGGAAGACACTAGTAGTTTATCAATCAAATTTGTTTGCTTGTCCAACTTGTCGTTAAGAGCTTTCATATCTTTTGCCCGCTTGTTCTCATCAAAGTCACTAGTGGTCCGTGTGGCGCGGTCATAGTCGTCGCCATAGGTACCGTCAATTTGAGCCAAGTTCTCGACAAGCTCCATTGCTTCCTCAACGTCCTTATTAGCCAATAAGTTTCCGTTAGATGCCGTGTCAAGTAGCATACGGATCTTAGGCAAAGCACCGCGGTAGAGGGTGCTAAGGAGAGAGGCATTGCTGAAGCCTTGATGTGGGCATTGAGAAGTGTAGCTTCTAAATCTCTCCCAAGCCTCATTGAAAGACTCATTGGACCGTTGTGTGAAACTTGAGATCTCGTTGCAAATCTTGGCGGTTCTAGCCGGTGAAAAGAATTTGGCAAGAAACGCGCGTTTGCAATCATTCCACGAGGTTATAGATCCTTGGGGTAAGGTCTTTTCCCATTGGTGAGCCTTGTCATCCAAAGAGAACGGGAAGATACGAAGCTTGAACCCATCTTCGGAGACCCCATTGATCTTCGTGAGACCACATATCCGGTCAAATTGGTCAATGTGGTCCAAGGGATCCTCCATGGACAAGCCATGAAATTTGTTGGCTTGAACCATGTTGATAACTTCCGGCTTCACTTCGAAGTTGTTGTTCTCCACCGGTGGAGCTTGAATGCCTTGGCGATTTTGGTGAGCATTAGCGGCATCGCCTTCTCCAACAACGTTTCTAGCTCTTGGTGGGTGGTTGGGACGGTGATGGTTTCCATTGCCACCACCTCCTTGATTGTTGCCGTGACCATCCCCATTCCCACCGTTCCTTTGGTGGGGAATAGGCTCGTTGATGTTACCAAGTGGAACGTCTCTCAAGTCTTCCATTTCGACAATCACTTCCTCTTGAAACCGCACTCTACTTCTTCTTGCTCTAGAACCTCTCTCAAGTTGATCAATATCGTCTCTAGGCTCAACAAGATTAGTATTGCCACGGGAACGAGTATGCATACACCTATAGAGAGTAAAAGCAATAGGAAACAAAAGAGTTTAGTATCTTTGTAGAAAATAAAACTTAATCTCACTAAGAACCTAAATCTTAATGTTAAAACGAATCCCAATATGGCAACGGCGCCAAATTGATACATGAATTTTTAGTCTCTAGGATGTATCAATAACTCTAATACGTGTAGTATGAAGGTTATCAATCCATAAAGGGATTTATCCTAATCACTAAGAATGCAAGGTTCATAAGTAAATTAAGCTAAATAAGTGTGTTGTGATTAAGTAACCAAATTAAGGTAAATAAGCGATGCAATAACTAAATGAGTTGTAATTCAAATAACAAAAGCGGAACTAGAGATGAGGTTATTGATATAAGGTGATTTAAATCCAATTAGTGGTGTTCATTCACTCAAAGAAGCTAATTCCTAGGCAATAGATCTTTAATCTTGATTAGTTCTCTTTCAAGCAACTAATCACTATGTTAATTATCAAGTCCATTACCAAATCATCATTTGTGGATTAACAACTAGCAAGCATTAAGAATCATAACAAGATCAACCAAAGATATGCCCTAAACAACTAATGTCTTAGGTTAGGAGCATAAATCTCTTGTCTAGTTCATCAAGGCATTTCATCAAACACTTGGTGTGCATGAAATGCCTTATGATCTAGATCCACTCTTTCAAGCTAGATCTAGCATTGGGGACACTAGACAAGAAAGAATATAAGATTATCTAACCCTAAACACCACTAATCAAACCCTAGTTCACCCTAATCTACCTTATCTCAAGATCCTAAAAAGACTACTCAAGATCCATCAAGAACACCTCAAAATCGATTATGATAGAGGTTGAATCCATTGATGGGTGATGGATAATCAAGATAAAAAGAAGATAGATGGAAGAGATTGATGAAAGCAAATACTTAATTGCATAAATCAAAGGATCCTTCTTACAAATCTCAAACTCTCTCAAAGGTAAGGGTTTTGAGCATAAGAAAAAGCATAGAATGAAAATTAGGGTTTTTGAGTTTTTAAAAGGATGAGGGGTTGACCGGGTGTTGACTCGGTCAATATTGGGTCGAAGTTAAGTGCCGGCCGGCATGGAGCCGGTACACCGGGCCGGTATGCATGTATCCTCGATGATTGGACGTTGTCTCGGATGGGATGGAGCCGGTGCACGGGTCCGATAAAATCCCTGCCTGCATGATCGTTCAATATCGGATGGGGGACTCTTCTTGTGCCGGGCCGGTATCGCCTCTCTTGTGCCTTAGCCCTTTGCCAATTTTCCTCCATGCCGGGTCTCTCGAGGCCGGTACATGCTGCCGGTAAAATACCTGCCCGCGTGAATGTTCAATACCGGATGCGGGACTCGTCTTGTGCCGGGCCTGTATCATCTTGCTCATGCCTTAACTTTTCGCCGGGATTCCTTCATGTTGAGCTTCCCGAGGCCGGTGCACGGGTCCGATAAAATCTCTGCCCACGACGATGCTCAACACCTGCTGCGGGACTTGTGCCGGGCCGGTGCCGATGCCTTAGCGGTTTGCCGAGTTTCTTCATGCCGGGTCACGCAAGGCCGGTACGCAGGTCCGATAAAATCCCTGTCCGGGGGATCCCTCAGTACCGGTTGTATGCTTGTCGACGTGCCAGACCGGTACCGATGCTCTCGTGCCTTAGCCCTTTTGCCGAGTTTCTTCATGCCGGGCTTCGCGGAGCCGCTGCACGGGTCTGATAAAATCTCTGTCCGTGGATCCCTCAGTACCGGGCATATGCAAGGCTTCGTTCCGGGCCGGTACATGCGATTCCTAAATGCCGAGTCCTAGTGCCGATGCCGAGTGTGATTGAGCCGGTATGTGTTGCCGGTTTGGCTAGTGCGGTCCCTCCAAAGTGTCCAAGAAAGCTTCCAAAAGTACCTAATAAGGACTCCAAAACGTGCAAGACTCTCTAGGACATAGCATGAGATCTCGAAACCCTAAATGATACAAAATAACAAAGAAACGCTAAGTAACTACATGCAAACACAAAGAAACCTATACTAAATGAATGCATGAATGTGGTGAATACGAGTCTATCAATACAACTCCCCACGCAACACATGCGTCATCTCTCCTATAATAGCGTCAAGTCATAAATTAGGAACTCTAGGTTGTGGTTATGGTTGTGGTTGTTGTTCTCCTCTTTGACTTTGGTTATCTCCTTCGTTAGACATATTTTACCTCAAAAAATAGCAAACAAGTTAAAAGTAACAAGCTCTCACAAGTGTTTCTCTCAAGTGTTTCGCTCTTTACTCAAAATAACCTCACATGGTGATTCTCAAAAGTTCATATAGAAAAGAACTGATTTAGGTGTTTTACCACGTAGTCAATTAACTAAAGTGTACACTACCGCAATCGTAACGGTTGTCAATGCAGTACTTTAGGATCAAATCCATAGTGACCAAGGTTACATTACAAATCACACAATTATGAAACTAAGCTAAGAAAAGAATATGGTTGGTTTTGAAAAAGTAACGAAAGCAATTATATCGATGTATATTCAATAAAGGAAAAACGTTAGGTCAAGGGTTATTTCTCAGGAATCCAGAGATCACGAATCAGACCACTATTCAGGGAGATCCTAACACACAAGTTTCAAAATCAATAATAAAAGTCTAACCAATCCACTTTCGTGGCATTGATTACTAAACCTAGCATTCTAAAATCCTAACTTCCGTTGGCATATAATTCTAGATCAGCATTAATGAGCGGGTTTAATATGTTCACGAATCCCCTTAACATCAACTTGCGCATGCTAAGGATAATTCGCTCACTTAAGTTCTTTCTAGCAACCTACGACACTTCCGTGTGATAGATTAAGCCCTAGTTCATCAACTAAGCGGTCAACTTAAGCCTAAGTAATAAACTCAACAATAAGTGAAAACCACAAAAGATAAATCCCTATCTATGTCTAATTCAATGGTTCATGGATCCCCTTGAAACTCTAAACCTAACTATGAGACTATTCGGACATGACAATGGAGAACAAGCAAGAAGATAGAGAGAAACTCATAGTAATAATGAAAGAGATGAAAGGGTATAGAATTCTTCTCAATATTAGTTTTCTTACTTACAAAATCAATAACCAAAAACTGAGTGGAGTAGAGAGCCGTCAAGAGAGAGATAGTCTAAAAAGTGGCTAAAATAAAGTATAAATATGGTTCTGGGCAAATTAGGTCAGAATAGGCAGTTCCTGGGGCAAAAAAAGAAAGTCATAAATTTCCTTTTCTTTCTCGCACGCTTGCATCGATCGATGCACATGTAGCATTGATCGATTTTGGTTCTTCTGTGCATTCTCCATTGATTGATGCACTCCTTGCATCGATCAATTTTGGCTATTCGGAGGGTGTTGCATCGATCGATGCCAATTGTGCATCGACCAATTTTGGTTCTTCTGGGCATGCTCCATCGATCGATGCAGTCCTTGCGTCGATCGATTTTGATTCTTCAGATGATGTTGCATCGATCGAGATCGACGCCAATTGTGCATCGATCTATACTGGCTCTTCGGTGTATGCTCCATCGATCGATGCACTCCTTGCATCGATCGGTTCTGCGCTTTTTGTACCGTTCCATGCGTTTTTACCTACGTAACTCTAATTTCTTCCGTACATGCTTTTTTACCTGAGATAACATAATAAAGGACTAAAAGACTCTAAAAATGGACTTTGACTTGATAAAACACTCAAAAGAAACACCAAAACATGTGTTAGAAAACGATAAAAAAACCAAGCATATCAATTCCCCGAGACTTAGTATTTTGCTTGTCCTCAAGCAAACATAGAACTAGGCAAAAAGAAAAGGTTTGAAAAACACGGAGACTCACATTTCCTTTAGAACTCTGCAATGACCATTACCTTAGTAATCCACGTATGCCAAACTTGCTCTAGATCAAACCACCATGTATTTCTCTACAAGCATCACAGCCTCCAAGATTCAACTCATTATTTCGCGAATCAATCAAAAGCTATCATCGTTGGGTCTCATCCAAGATCATGGTGCCAAGAACCTTCTAGACTCTTTCACTTTCGATATCGTGACAAGATAACAACACAACCTTTGGTACTTTTTCCCTCCCCTAGACTTATTCTTTTCTCATTTTCTTTCGTAGAGTTAATGGCAGATGGAACGCGAGTATTGATAGTTTTTGCCACCGAATCCCCGGTTCATTTTAGTGCCACCCTTTTATTCTAAGGTGTAGGCGAATAGTGGTATCTCTCGAAATTTTCCTAACCTCGCTTCCGACCTTAGTGTGATCATCTCTTTCGGGGTAAAATAATGGGATCGATGGAAAGTTTCCTAGCCCTTTACCCGAAAGAAAATCATTTCATCATTTCTGCTACTTATCTTAAATAAGGGAGAGTAGTACCATATTTTTACACAGGTTATCTTGCCAGATACGAATGAGGAGTCAAGCTCTGAAGACGCCAATCACGATGATGAGGTAAAAGGAAAAGCTCAGAAACTAGCTCAAGGTTTTGAATTTTGTCGAAAACATGGATGCCTCTGTTTGACTGGTCAGCCTTTAGATTTTTCATTAGTCTGATCTAGAACTAGCCCTGCGACAATGGTCACTTATATGCAAAATTAGTTAAAAATTCAAAGGTCGTGATCATAATCTCCAACAAGTTTTAACTCAATAAAACAAAATGACTCAAGGAAAACATCAAAATGACTAAAAAGGAAAAACAAACGAAAGAAATAGCATTAGTAACAATAGAGACCCTCCCCCAGACTTACTTCACACCGTTTCGGTGTGAAAATAAATCAAGAAGAAGGCCCAACAGACTCAAGAAACATATAGAATGAAAGAAAATAAAAACGAACAATAGAGAATGTTACTTGGGAATCAGTGGTCCTCCGAACTACCGCTTGCGTCCTGTCCTAGCGTGCGCCTCCTCCTGGGAAGTCTCTCATCGGGTGGATGTGGACCACTGGATTCACCAACAGCAGACATGCGTCCAGCAACGTCAGGTTTGGTCCCCAAGTCGTGCATGCCATCAGCCGGCTCATCATCACGATATGCTGCAGTCCCCGGTGCCCTGAAATAGGAGGGTACTCTGGGATTTGGTATCTTAGCAAGTGCTCCCCAAATCTTCATCAACATGGCGTTGTTCTTCAGCAATCCCCCATTGACAAATTTCCACTTCTCTTCATCATCTGTCTCAAACGGACAAGGTGTGAGACGGTACTCGCTGCAATCTGGAGAGGAAGAAGGTATTCGATATGATCAGCTGTGTCTACAGGCACGTCTTCAGGGAATTCCTCATGTCTGTGAGAAGCAGATGCTCTTGGAAATGAGCGAGAAGCTCGAGCGGATGATCTTCTTCGTCTGCACTGAGAACTGGATGTACTGGGCACTAACTTGTGCTCCGGCGGCATCCAATTGATTTTTGCTACGTCATCCAGTGAGATCAAGGCTTGATCTGACAGCTGGAAATGCAATATCTCTCCGTCTGAGTCAGAAACTGGTAGATGAGCGTTGGTTTGAGGATGTGACGGTTCTGGAAATACTTCTCTGACATGCTGGCATGTCGTAAGCAACCACAATCTCGCCGTATCTCGAGATGATCAAAGATGGGTGTAAGGAGGCTTCCGACGTACTATTTTTTGCCTTTCCTCGGAAAGACCTCGAGTTTTTTTTCCTACCCAAACTTGAGCAAGGATGGCTCAAAGGTTGACAATGTGTCATCTAGGGAAGGAATGTCTGAGTTGATGACCTATCTCGGGGGCAATCCCGTAGTATAGCATGATGAGCTCGTTAGTACGCATAGCTCCAGCTTCATCCCTAGCGAAGAGCATGTGGCTGAGCATCTTTGCAAACACCCTGAGTGCGGGGTTGCGAATGCACGACTGTTTCGAGTAAGCACCTTCGTATTCCCCACAGGCTATCTGTGCCCATAAGCTCTTGGCGTTGGGAAATTCAAGAAAGGAAGTCTCATCATGGCTTGCCTCGAAACCGTAGAGAGTGCAGAGGGCGGGGATCGAGATTTGACGGAGGATGCCATTAGCGAAAAACATGAGTGTCCCTTCACTAGCGACAGGCTCCCTCGGGTATTAATATCGCAGCTCAACGGATGCCAGGAATTGGCGAGTGAGATCAGCATCGAAACCTTCGTCTAGAGTGGCCAACCGTCCCAATCCAACACGCTCAATCATTGTCTCAATATCCTGTCGAATACCCATCTTGACCAATAAGTAGGGGTTTGCGAAGTGCATGGGGCACTGATATGCTCAAATTAATACCCTAAAAAGTACTAAAGCAGTTGCGGCAGTATATGCAGGGGTCGGACACAAGGACTCCAAAAATCACACAATAGATTAATTAGATTCAAATTAAGCTAAACCAAAAGATGTAATTGAAAGTAGTGCGTAAATTAAACAAGTTGTAATTCGATTGGGAGAAAGATAGGCTCAGGGTATTTCTCAGGAATTCAATGAATGCAGATAAACTAACTAACATGACTCAGATTTAGTGCGGTTCTTAAACTAAAATCACTAAGGTATAATTAAACAACTCTCGTTGCAAAAACTATCTAAGTCTAAAACCTAGGAATTACAAATCTCTCTGCGAATCCTAAGGTCTAAACCAGCTTTTAGATCAAGTTTGATTTGTTCACAAAACAACTAAACCAAATCTCTTTGCGAATAGTAATTTTGCTCACCTTAGGTTCTATTAGGTAATTAATCGCACTCTCGCGCCTAATCAATTATCCTAAGATCTAAATTCGAGGTAGCTAATTTAGAACAAGTTTTGAACACAACCTAAAGCGAATAACTAATTCAGATAATGAATCCTTAATTAACTAATCAACCTAGCATTCAGAGAAAACCCTTATGAGAACCCTGAACCTAAAGTGGATCTACTCAAACATTGAGAATAAAAGCAACATGATTGAATAGATCATCAAAGAAATCAATAAAACACAGGAGTTCAGAGTTCTCTCCAAAAACCAAAGTAGAATCAAGAATAATGAAAAGCATAGCCATCAAAGTTGCTGAAAAACCTAATTATAATGCTAAAACACGTTCTGGGGCTTATTGTAATAATTAAAGACTTCAGGACCAAATTGTAATTCCTCAATTCTTCATTTAGGTCGTGACTCGTGTCTGGTGCAGTGGGTATCGACCGATAATAGGTAGTATCGATCGATACCGAAGCTTCAAATCGGGTACTCAGCTACACGAACGTCTGATTTGCTCCAAAATGCTCCAGAAAGCTCCAATATCTCCAATTATGCTCCAAACGTGCTAAAACCTGTAAAAGACTCTAAGACACTACAAAATAGTAGAAATTCTCTATAAAACGGACTTATATCATGGCTTAAACGGGGTAAAAACCATGATATATCAACTCCCCCAGACTTAGCATTTGCTTGCCCTCAAGCAAAATAGAAAACTAAACTAGAGAAAGAGGTTTGAAAACGTGGAGACTCACATGTTCTTGAAACATTGCAATGACCCTTTTCCCAAGCACCCAAATGTTACCTAACCAGCCTTTTGATCTAACCACCATGTACTTATACGTAGGCATTCGCAGCTTCCAAGATTACACTCATTATCTCATAGCACAGTTCAGTCAAGCCATCCTCGCCTGTTTCATCGTTGTGAATTAATATCAAGAACCTTCTAGATTCTTTCTCATACAATAACATAACAAGGAACCACCCTTTTTCACACTTTTTGGTATTATTTCTCTCCCCCAGACTTATTTCTTATTATACCTCTTGCATGTACGAATTAAGGTTCGAGACGCGAGTATTGATGGAGTTTGCCACCTAATCCCCGGTTCTTCCCTCAAAAGTAATTAAAGGTGTAGGCGAATGATGGTATCACAGGAAATTTTCCTAACCTCGCTTCCACCTTTGTGTGATCATTTCCTCTGAAGTAGAATAATGGGATCGCAGGAAATTTTCCTAACCCTCTACTCAGAAGAAATGGCAGCCCAGATGCAGCGCATACTATCAATCATCACCTTCTGAAAGGCAGCTGGCTCCACCGGAAGTTCCGAATCAGACGAAAATAATGGAGCAGGAATAGAAGAGGTCGCTGCTCGCGATCACTGGGCTCGTCCTCCCTGGCATGAAGTAGATGGAATGTCAGCAGCAGTAGGTGAGGGCGCAGGAGCTCGTCGTCTAGTCGCAGGTGCTCGAATCAGCAGGTGTGGTGGAGGCTCGAAACGAAGCTGCGAAGGATCCTCGAGAATGTCTGTCAGCTCGTCGTTAGGGAGCGACACCAGAAAATCCCCAGCAGATGTAGTGAAGAACCAACGCCTCTCGGGCTTCAACCACTTAAGGTTCTTCAGATGGCTCTCATCCATATACCGACACATAGTGACTATCGAGCAGCTCGTAGTACTGATCCCTAGGTGCTGGAAGATAGGAGTGAGGAGACTACCAACTGTCTATGTCTTCGTGCTCGTGCCTGTGAATGGTTTGTTCTTCAAGGAGACCAAATGATGTGCAAATACAACGCCAAGGTTGACCTCTGTAAGTTCAGGCCATGCAAAATCCTCCTCAGGAAGAATGTCTCTGATAGCTAGACACAGAAGTAGAAGCTCGGTCACCCTCATCTTGTTCGGTTCCATCTTGCACAGGAGAGTGGTGCTCAAAATCCGAACCAAACTGCGCAGGACCGGGTGTCGTATGTCCATCTGAGTGGACTCCTTAGAGTAATAGGCACCATTCCCGAAATGCTCCCAAAATGTCTGCATGTCGGGATGCTGCGCGGGAAGAGCAACTCTCCTGCAATCCCACGAAAAACCGTATATGTCACAGAGATCAGGGAGTGGTAACCTGTACCTCACTCCACAAGCCATGAAAGTCAAAGTGCCCTCCTGTGCATCCCGGAGAACCTTGTCCTGGTAGCAGACGCGGACTGTCGCCATGAACTGACGAACCAAGTCCGGGTAAAGATCGTACTGCTGAGTGGCCATCCTGCCAAGACCAATCTTTCCAAGTAAACGGGCCAGCTCTGTGTCAAGGCCCAAACGACGCATGGAGACCCCATCAACAAACCGAGTAGGTTCGATAACCACTCTCAACCACGCGTTATAGTGCAGCGTGTCATAATCATCCCACTCCTCCAAGATGGGTCTGTAAATGCAATCGTCACTCAGCGCGACTGCTCTCTACGTCCCGTTCCAATCGCGGTGACAAGGGATCCTGGCCTTCTCGTTCAGCTTAGGCCAAGGACCTCTGCGTGGGGATACAGGAGCATTAGGAGTAGATGGATTAGAACTCGACGTGTCTGAAGTGCGTGCCCTTTTTGACCTAGATGTCATATGTGAACAAGACAGAAAGAAACAGTATAAATCCAACACTTCTCAGCATTCACATCAAATTTTTATCAGCAGAAATGAGTGGTGTCGATCGATACTGGAGGGTATCGATCGACACCCTAGCCATTGTCCAGTTAATCGAACTTCCACAATCCAAATTAACCAAGAGTCCAAATGAAAGGCAATTGAATGTAAGGCAAGGTTCAAAACCACTCTAGAGCATCTCAGCAAATGACCATTGTCAAGAAAAACAAGTGCTAAAGAGTAAAATCTAACAAACCACAAACCTAAAATTCGGACTGAAAAGTGAAATTTCGTGTGCATACCTTTGCTGATTGGAGAAACAAATGCTAGAAAGTGATAGAGGATGAAAATCCATTGAATCTAGGCACTTGAATCACCAAAATCGGTGAAAAAATGATAGAGATGCGATTTGATAGAGAGATGGAGGCGGTATCGATCGATGGAGAAGAAAGAAAAGAAAGGAGACCCCAAGAGTTTAAAAGAAAACTTACATGCCCGCGTGGTGTCGATCGACACCACATGGTATCGGTCGACACCCATTCGCCAATTCCTTTTTTTTCTCCGCGTGGTATCGATCGACACAGACTGGTGTCGGTCGATACTCCTCGCTTAATCTGCTTCACGTTAAGACACAAGACACAAAACTAAAAATAAAAACAAAAATAAAAGACTTATGTACGGACTTACCAGTGGGTTGCCTCCCACTCAGCGCTTGTTTAACGTCACGAGCTTGACTGTACGGACGATCAGTCAGGAGAAGAATGAGAACTTGTGCCGGAACAAGCTTCACAATTGGGCATCGCCAGCTTCAGAGTTCTGCTCATCATGCTCTCCACAAACTCATGTCCCTTCTCTTTCAGCTCCGATGTGAGAATAACTCTAGCCTTAGAGAATGGTTTCGAAGTTCCCTTTCACTTCACTTTATATTCAATTGAATCTCCATCGCACTTTTGAAGGGTTAAAGTCACGTGGGGAACGCTTTGTACTCCTTTGCTCTTTACCTTCTTCTCTGCCTTGTCTGTTTTGACGTCTTTCTTGGTGATGACAGAAGGACTATCTAGAAGGTCTATGACAGTTGGCTCGTCAGGAGGCTCTTCCAAAAGATCAACTACCAACTTCTCTCCTGTAACAATGGTGATGCAAGAGATATGTGTGGGAGTTCCTCTAGGGATGGCTTTGTTGTACACATCCTTGTCAATATATGAGAACGAGATTTGCTTGCTGGATGTATCCATAATGGAACCAACCCTAGCCATGAATGGTCTTCCCAGAATTAACTGCGTACGAGAATGTGCACTCATCTCCACAACCTGAAAATCGGTAGGAACCAGGCAATCTCCTACGTTAACCAGCAAATCAGGGATTGTACCATAGGGAAGTGAGGTGGAACAGTCTGCGTATGTGATTGATGCCTTTGGAGGTCGAATATCAGCTCCCAATCTTTCTGTAATTGCCCTTGATATGACATTGATGCTAGCTCATGAGTCAACGAGAGGCTCTTTGAATTCAACTCCAGAGATGGAGAATGGAACTGAGAATATCCCTTGGTCTTTCCTCTTGGTCAACTTCCTCAGCGGTAGTGATGTACTCCTGAGATTGGCAAAAAGTGCATTAATCTCTTCCTCAGTTTCTCTGCAATCTCGGAAGTGACTTAGCAGGGGGCGGTACTCTAGAGCTTCTTCAAAATTCAGAGTAAGGGGAATCCTTCGTACCATCTTCTCAAATCCACGCAGCTGTTTTGGAGAAATAGAGTCTCTGAGGTGTCTAGGTGGTCTAGGATATGTCACCTTAGGTTTGTAAACACGTTCCTCAATCACTTCCGGTTTCTTAAAAGTCTCTGGCTCGGTCTGCGATTGGTGTCGATCGATACTAGGTAGGATATCGATCGACACTCATGGTTCTTACTCGACTCGAGAAAGGATTTGGACGTGTATCGATCGATGCTCGCTGGTGTCGGTCGACACCCTGGGATTTGCTGAATCCTCGTCGTCATCTTCTACAGGATCGTCAAAATTTCCTGCATTCAAACCTTTCTCTACCACCGCAGTGATCTCTTCAACACCTCTTACGGTGATTGCATTGGCGTGTTCATTGCGTGAATGAACCATCTTTCATTCGCCAGCCGCTGCAGTATGAGCTACTTGAATTTCCAGCATCTTCTGATGAATATCGAGAGCTTCGATCCTTCCACTCAGATCTTTGTACATAGCATCTATCTTACCATTGAATTCTACAGTTAGCTTCTGCTGTCCTTGAATAAGTTGTTCAAACATAGATTCAATCTTGCTCTCAGAAGTTCTGGGTAGTGTGGGTGGTCATTGATACCTTTGATCCTGAGATCCAACTCCATCAATGTAGTTAACATATTCCACTTCATCCTTTTCAACAAGATGAACAGCCTTCTGCTGCTTGCCCATTAACAAATTATGCATTGCATCTAACTTAGCATTCACCTCAGCAATCTGACTGAAATCCGAGTTACCAGCTTGCTTCTTGCGCTCCATGTCTGCATTCTTGGTACTATTGCTAGAAACCAAGTTCTCAATAAGCACAATCTGCATCGTCGGGATATCTGGTGTTGAAATTTCCATTATTGCAGCATCTAAAGACATCTGATACCTCCAATCGATCCCTCTGTAGAAGGTACCCAGCAGCTGAACCTGAGTGAACCCATGGTGCGGACAATCTCTCTGATATGACCTGAAATGAATCCAAGCAGCCTTGAGTGCTTCTGTCTGTCCTTGAGAAAACTGAGAAATCTTGTTCCTGAGATCCTCGGATCGTGCATCATCATAGAAGTTGTTCAGGAACGCATTATTCGTCTCATCCCATGTAGTCAGTGAACCAGGAGACAACTGTTTCAGCCAGTAAGTCGCTTCTCCACCAAGTGAGTATGGGAAAAGCTTGAAGAATAGGTAGTCGTAAGACACTCCATCGCTCTTGATGCTAGTGACCAAGTCCTCAAACCTCTCAATGTGATCCATAAGGTGTTCATGAGAAAGACCATGAAAAAGATGCTGACCCACAAGAGTGTAGTATGCAGGTTTCAGCTCAAAGTCATTCCTCTGAAGTGGTGGAGGGCAAATCGCTGATCGATTGGCATAGAACTGATCAGGCCTGTTGTACTCACCATTCGTCCTACCGCGATTAATCATAGCGTTCCCTGCATTTACAGCAATTGCAGGGACAATGATATTTCCAGCTTCATCAAGTCGCTGCCCTCTCTCATTGCACAATTGACCCTCTTGGTCTCTCAAAGTTCCAGCAGCATCACGAATCAATATCACTGGATTGTTCATTTCTGTTGGCTTCTTTGTCTTCCTTTCTGCACATTCCAAACTTGCTAGCCGCTCGTTTGACAGATCAACTAGCGGAGTGTTCTTGTTCCTTCTGGTTTCACGAAGAGACATGCACCTGAAACACAAGAACGTAAGTAACTAAAATTCACGACGGGTATCGACCTATACCACTAGGGTGTCGATCGATACTCCACGATTTAGACGAAATTCTAAGCTAAAATCTAATGGCGAAATTGAGTCCCCGGCAACGGCGCCAAATTTGATATGCTCAAATTAATACCCTAGAAAATACTAAAGCAGTTGATGCAGTATATTTAGGGGTCGAACACAAGGACTCCAGAAATCACACAATAGATTAATTAGATTTGAATTAAGCTAAACCAAAAGATGTAATTGAAAGCAGTGCATAAATTAAACAAGTTGTAATTCGATTGGGAGAAAGATAGGCTCAGGGTATTTTTCAGGAATTCAATGAATGCAGATAAATTAACTAACATGATTCAGATTTAGCGCGGTTCTTAAACTCAAATCACTAAGGTATAATTAACCAACTCTCGTTGCGAAAACTATCTAAGTCTAAAACCTAGGAATTCCAAATCTCTTTGCGAATCCTAAGGTCTAAACCAGCTTTTAGATCAAGTTTGATTTGTTCACAAAACCACTAAACCAAATCTCTTTGCGAATAGTAATTTTGCTCACATTAGGTTTTATCAGGTAATTAATCGCACTCTCGCGCCTAATCAATTATCCTAAGATCTAAATTCGAGGCAGCTAATCTATAACAAGCTTTGAACACAACCTAAAGCGAAGAACTAATTCAGATAGTGAATCCTTAATTAACTAATCAACCTAGTATTCAGAGAAAACCCTTATGAGAACCCCGAACTTAAAGTGGATCTACTCAAACATGGAGAATAAAAGCAACATGATTGAATAGATCATCAAAGAAATCAATAAAACACAGGGTTTCAGAGTTGTCTCTCCAAAAACCAAAGTAGAATCAAGAATAATGAAAAGCATAGCCATCAAAGTGGCTGAAAAACCTAATTATAATGCTAAAACACGTTCTGGGGCTTATTGTAATAATTAAAGACTTCTAGACCAAATTGCAATTCCTCAATTCTTCATTTAAGTCGCGACTCGTATCTGCTGCAGTGGGTATCTACCGATACTAGGGAGTATCGATCGATACCAAAGCTTCAAATCGGGTAAACAGCTACACGAACGTCTGCTTTGCTCCAAAATGTTCCAGAAAGCTCCAATATCTCCAATTATGCTCCAAACGTGCTAAAACCTGTAAAAGACTCTAAAACACTACGAAATAGTAGAAAGACTCTATAAAATGGACTTATATCATGGCTTAAACGGGGTAAAAACCATGATATATCAGGCACATCTCTACGGTTAACAGCCCGTTGTAGAGCATACTCTCGTACTTTCCCCATTTGCTGGACACCGTTCGGTTTTTGTTGACCTTATCCTTTTGTAACTCCTGCTTGGTCATCATTGGTACTGGAAAAGCCAATTCAGCAGGTCGAGGCCAAGGCGTCTTATGTTCAGCTTCATGTGCTTTTCCCTTACCCTTGTCTTTGTTATGCTGGGTAATTCTTGACATTTTCCTTTGCTAATCGAGGAATCTGGGTTGGGGATTTTGTAGAAAACAGAAAATCGATGGGGATAGACACCAAAATCGTCCAAATCCGTTGAGAATCAAGAAAGTTATGAGAGATTTAAGGTTTTGTGTTCTTGAAAAGAAAAAAAATGAGCATCGGTCGATTTTAAGGAGGAGAAGAGAGAAAAAATCGTGGGGGAAGAAGAAGAAGAGGGAAGAACCGGTTCGATTTTAGTGGAATAAACCAGGTTTTGGAACCGATTTACTTACCTGGGCTGGCATCGATCGATGCAGAGTGTTGCATCGGTTGATTTCGGCGTGTCAGCCAGCTTTCCATCGATCGATGCATACTCTGCATCGATCGATTGCTGGTTCTGGAATTGCTCCTTTTTTTATGATATGGATCAGAGAATTAAGAAAACGGAAACCAAAATTTATTAAGTTAATGTTCTAAAAAATTAAAATAAATAAATAAATACGTACCGTTGGGTTGCCTCCCACTAAGCGCTTGTTTTAAGTCGTTAGCTCGACTTATCGAGTGTTATAGGCGGATGATAGATCTAGGAAGTCCGCACTCCCCTTAGCTCGTTTTGGTCTCCTCCTCAAGGCTCCTTTTGCTTCATCTGTGCTTAGATAGTCATCATGGGTGTTATGTACCTTGCATCCTCTTTTCCTTTCGATCGTGTAACGAATGCGTTCCGAGGTGAAACCGGAGGGTGCTGCTAGGTAGAAGGTCTCCTTGTCGACGTTCGCGAGGCACATTCTCCTATTTGGTAAATCTATAATGGCCCCTATTGTTGCTAAGAATGGTCTTCCAAGAAGTAGGGGTTTTATTCTTCATTCCACGGGTTTTCGCCACTTGAAAATCGACCGGGACAATGCAATTTCCAAATTTCAAAGGGAGATTCTTGATCATGCCAACCGTAGTGGTGGTTGAGCCATCCGCAAGCCCGATTCGTATCCTTAAGGGCTTCATGTTGTCGATCTTCAACCGTCTTGCATCTGCCTCTGACATAATATTTATAGCGGCTTCCGAATCACACAAAGCGTTATCGAAGTAGGAACCGAAGATTTCGCATGGAACGACAAAACATCTTGGTTCTTCGAGCTTGTGAAATGTTATGGGCTTAGACAGTTTATTCCTAGCTTCTTCGAACATATCCTCGATCGCGTACTTATCTTCCATGTTGTACCAAAAGAGCTCTTTCATTGTTGGGTATTTCTTCCAAGCTTGATCGAACGACATGTGGAATGCGATTTCTCTCACGATGCAATGGAAATCATCTAGCATCTCCTCGCTTATCGGCCTAGTTTCCCAATCTTCATGTTCTGAGGCCAAAGTTCGCCTCGAAATTGGGGTTCCCTCGCGTGGTCTTTTTCATCTGATCCTTGCGGTCTACCTTACCATCATGCATTGATGATCCACCCTCGATTCAGAGGTGTAAGCTGCATCCTTTGGCGCTATTGGAGAAATCTCCTCTTCGCTTATAGATTTTAGAACATGAATGGTGTCTTCCACATCGGATAAACGCTTTTGGAGCGTCTTAAGTTCCTCAGAAAGATCAGCAGAGATGTCTCCGAGTCCCATGATCTTACCAAGGATATCACTATGCCTCCCATCAATGTTGAAACGGATCTCTCGGAGCGTTTCTCCCGCTTGACTTTGCCCATCGCATAGGATATGGACGATCGAATTAGTTTCTTTTCTTTCCCCTCCAATCTCTTTCATCTATCTCTCTCAACCTTTAGTGCTCTGGTTGCAGTGGTACTGAGATTTGTGGATGTATTCGAGAGAATCTCCCTCAAGTTTGTGAGTTTTTCTTCAAAACTGTTTTCCATGGGTTTCATGGATTTGTTGACATGATCGATGAAAATTTGGTTCTTCTCAATTTTGTGGGTTTACTGCAGCTGCATCTCTTCTATCTGCTTCACCCTTTCATCGAGTTTTTGTACCTGGGCATAAATATCATCGAATTTTCCTCCGAGATCGTTTTTGATATGGTCCAACCTTGCGTCAAGCTCAAACGAGGACTCTTGCTGATTTTTCAACAGCGTGTGCATCATGGTCTCCAAAGATTTATTAGGGACGTGAGCGTAGGCACGAGATGGTGATTGCGGACGTGGTTGGTAGTGATGGTGATAGTTTTCGTGGCCAAAATCGCTCCAATCTCGGCCTTGGTGCGCGTGAGCTTGGTTTGGTCGATACATGTAGGAACTTGGCATTGTGATGTAATTGCCAACGAGTCCATGGTCCATAGGCGATCGCCTCTGAGTTTCGCGAGAGAGGGGTGGTCGATGGCCGTTGAAGTTACCATCGTTTCCCGAGTTGTGATCCATCCTAGAAAGTCGTTGAAATACAATATATGACATGTTAGTGAATCTTAGACTATATTACAAAATTCAAAATTGAAGGTAACGCTATTGATCCCCGGCAACAACGCCAAATTGATTTAGGTGTTTTACCACGTAGTCAATTAACTAAAGTGTACACTACCGCAATCGTAACGGTTGTCAATGCAGTACTTTAGGATCGAATCCACAAAGACCAAGCTTACACTATAATTCTCACAATTATGAAACTAAGCTAAGACAAGAATATAGTTGGTTTTGGAAAAGTAACGAAAGCAATTATATCGATGTAAATTCAATAAAGGAAAAAAGTTAGGTCAAGGGTTATTTTTCTCGGAAATCCAAAGATCACGAATCAGACAACTATTCAGGGAGCAACTAATCACAAGTTTCAAACTCAAACATAAAAGTCTAACCAATCCACTTCCGTGACATTGATTACTAAACCTAGCAATCTAAAATGGGTGTAAAGAGGCTTCAATATGTTCATGAATCACCTTAACATCAACTTCCGCAGGCTAAGGACAATTCGCTCATTTAAGTTCTTTCTAGCAACCTACGACACTTCCGTGTGATAGATTAAGCCCTAGTTCATAGACTACGCGGCCAACTTAATCTTAAGCAATAAACTCAACAATAAGTGAAAACCACAAAAGATAAATCCCTATCTATGTCTAATTCAATGGTTCATGGATTCCCTTGAAACCCTAAACCAAACTTTGAGACTACTCGGACATTGGGACATGACAATGGAGAACAAGCAAGAAGATAGAGAGAAACTCATAGTAATAATGAAAGAGATGAAAGGGTTTGTGTTTTTCCCGAGAAACTTATGTTCCTTTAAAAGTTTCTTACAAAAATCGAGGTGCAAGTTTCAACTCACACAATTTGGCGCTGTCTTTGGGGACTCTAGAAGTATTCTTACTCACGAAAAACACCAAAAACGAGATATGAAGATATGACCAGAGATGAACAAAGAGTCGCCGATGACGCGAACAACGGCGGCGGTAGGGTCGATCCGAACGACACTCCCCCGCGACCATAGAGTCAATCTCACCTTTATCCGTACTGAAGGACATGCTCACCTCGCTGCTGAAGTAGGCGGAGGAGCAAGACAAACTGAACAAAACTCTATCAGAGAAAGTCAAGATGATGACTTCGGAAAGTTGGACCAAGGTAAAAACTAATATTTCGGCTCGGACATGCCCCCAAGGACGATCCTAAGGAGGCTCGGCCTCAACCCAATGGTTCTAGACTTCTCCACACCCACGACGACCTAGGCCAATAGAGGAAGGACATCACCACTGTACCTGTTTGGAGAAGAAACCCCCACGGTGACGAGGTCATTCTCATTTGATCCACTTCGGTCAGATCGCGGAATGGAGCAGCAAACCGCTGAACCCGCCAGAGCTCGCCTCGGAACAACGATCGAGACTGTCAATGATAGAACGATCCGAACCAAAAGAATCGATGCCTCGGGTTGCGTCACAAGTTGCAAACTCGCTCCGGCACTGAAAGGAGCAAGAGCAGCGGAAAATTTCCCCGGTCCGAGTCTGCTCGGCGATAATTTGTTGGAAGAAGAAAATCTTCTCCGGATGGATCAAATGCAACATGTCGATGAGTGATATACTTCGTTTTTACCATTTTCTAACACATACTTTGGTGTTTTTTTAGTATTTTATCGAGTCAAAGTGTGTTTTTAGAGTGTTTTAGTATTTTATTGAGTCTTTTCAGGTTTTAGGAGACTTTGGGAGAAAAAGAGCCGTTTTGGATTAAAATGAGCATATGGAAGTGCAGAATCATGCATAGAAGTCTGAAGTTTGGCTGTCTTTGAAGGTCTTTTTACCAATGGATCGAGCTGAAATTTTGACACAATATAGATCTTTGAATTAGCTTTCATTGGCAAGTGGTTTGAAGAAACTCCAACGGTGCGATCAAGAGTTAAACCCGATTTACTGAAGCCCGGTCAATCTGCCTCGCAGAATAAGCATGCGCGAAACAAGGAGGTTAGAATCGATTGATGCAGCTGTCCAGAAACTTCAAAATCAACCGATGCACACTTGCATCGATCGATGCACTTCCCAGACGAAAAAAGCAGTTTATGCAGTTTCTAAACTTCCTATTTTCCCCCATAATCACCATAACTTAACCTAATTCGACTCATGACCTATATATACTTATTTTTCAGCCTCTTTAAAGGCTAAGCTTTATTTTTCTTAGACACTTTTATCTCTTTCAATTGTATGCTTGGGAGAAGATCTCTGAACCACTTCTAACAAACTTGGAGAAGATTTTTGAACCCTCTTATTACTTTTATCAATTTAATTATGTCTTCCTTCTCATCTCTCTATGATTTCTCTGATTCCATGTTGGAGTAGTTCTATAGTTAGGTTTAGGGTTTCAACGGGATCCATGTATCATTGAATTAGACACAGATAGGGATTTATCTTTTGAGGCTTTTGCTTATTGTTGTGTTTATTGCTTATGCTGAATTGATCACTTAGTCTCTGATCTAGGGTTTAATCTATACCACGGAAGTGTCATAGGTTGCTAGAAAGAACATAAGAAAGCGAACTATCCTTAGCCAATGGAAGTTGATGTTAAGGCGATTAACATATTGAACCTATACGTTAATGCTAGTCTAGAACTCTATGTTCAACAGAAGTTTGGATTTTAGGTTGCTAGATTTAGTAATTAATGCCACGGAAGTGGATTGGTTACATATTTATGTTTGAGTTTGAAACTTGTGTTTAATTGTTCCCTGAATAGTTGTTTGATTCATGATCTCTGGATTCCCCCGAAGAAACCCTCGACCTAACGTTTTTCTCATATTGAATTTACACCGCTTTTAGTTATTTTCATTAATTTGCAAATCAACCCTTATTATCTTCTTAGCTTAATTTCATCTTGTGATAATCGTAGTGTAACCTTGGTCTATGTGGATTCGATCCTAAAGTACTACATTGACATACTGTTATGATTGCAGTAGTGTGCACTTTAGTTAGTTAATTGACTACGTGGTAAAATACCTAAATCACGCTTAGAAGAATAGACCGAAATCGACGCAACGAACCAGAAGGAGCAGCGTTTTCGAAGGATAACCGTAGCTCGGGTTGGCTCGACAAAAATCTGACCGAAGAAGAAGAAGAAAAGAATATTCTCTGGGTGGATATAATGCAGCGTGCTGATGAGTTGACGACGAATCGGAGACAACACAACGAGTTGGCGAAGACGAGCCGACCCCGGATAAGCGAAATGCACAAGATCAAAGCGTCCCAATCCGAAACAACGCTGAGAGACAAACCCCTTGTTCAAACGTATCGTGTATTCAGCACAGTGCCCGAGATTGATCAAATGCTGAAGGAAACGCAAGGAACCCCCTTTACGATAGGGATTACCGAGGCGATCACTCCCGACCGAGAGAAGGTCAGAATCCCGTTCTATGACGGATCAACCGATCCTAAGAACCTTCTAGCAGTTTTCCGCATGGCGATGTGCCGAGCCAAATTCAAGGAAAAAAAAAAGACGCGAGATTCTGCCGCCCTCGATTGGTTCGCGAATCATGAGCGAAACTCGATCGATAACTTTCGACAACAGTTCGCTCAATTCCTAAAGCAATTATCCGTGTTCATAGGGAAAGGATCCTCCGATGCTGACCGGTGGATCCTAACTCAAGGACTGACATAATCATTGCGGGGCTACATAGAATGATTTAAAGAAAAGTTTTCGAAAGCGGGGGATATGAGCGACAAAGCCGCGATCAACGCACTAAAATGGGGACTGCGCCACGATTCATGCTTTCAAATAGAACTCATGTTGTGAGCGCCCCCAACGATCCAGGACGACCTACACCAAGCCTCGAATTTCAAGGAAAAGTTGAGAGATGCTCCACCCCAAAGCCAGACCAACAATAAATCAAGAATGAACCTCAGCGAACACAACGCGATCACCCCCGAGGCAGTCATCCGCCACCCGGAAAGGATCAAAACCCCATTCTACGACGGACCCCGAAGCTTTCATAACGGCATTCGACATGACAATGGGCTAGGCCGATCCCGAGGGAAGCAAGAGAGAAGATGGATTTAGTTTTTGGTTTGCGAAATATCTGAAGGGATCCGACCTCGACTGGTTCTCTAAACTCGATCGGAATTCGATCCACAATTTTTGACGATGTTCAGCCGGACTCATAGGGCGTTTCTCTGCGTTTACGGAACAAGGACCCTCCGACGCTGATTTATGGATCATAAGGCAAAGCCTGACGGAGTCGGTACATAACTTTATGGGACGATTCAAAACGACACTTTCAAAGGAAGAAGGCGTGAGTGACCGGGTTTCACTTAATACACTAAAATGGGCGATATGGCACATATCAGACTTCCGAAGAGAAATCACACTAAAAAAGCCCTTGACAGTCCATGACGCCCTGCACCGAGCCTCAGATTTCATTTCCAAGGAGGAAATGATGAGAGACGCTCCATCCCGAAGTCATATCAACGATCAACTAAGAGCACACCTCGGTGAATATAACGGGACCAGCATCGATAGAAGACATCATATCCCGAGATGCTCCAAACGTAAGAGATCTACGTCAACCTTGGAGGACAAAACCGAAGAATTCCCTAGCCCACCCCGTCAGAAGAACCTGCCGAAGACAGCGGATATGTCATACATCGATTCCTTCATGTGCCGCAACACCACAAATTCCTACTGCGAATCTTACTCAGCCTACGCACATACCCCTCCCATGTCCACACCACAACGCTGGCACCCGAATAGGATAGGCACTGAAAAACTCGAAGAATGTTTTCAAAACGTTTGCAGTCTACCCGTAGAAGTCATGTTTCCCAACGCATTAAGAAATGAAAACTTGGGCGTTTCTTCCGCGACAGCACCAACTCTACATCGGAAATAGAGGATATCTTCACTTATACAAGACGTGGAATGCCAGTTTCACTAACGTCCTATGCGACTACGGATCCAAGGCGTCGATTTCACTAACGTCCTATGCGACTCCGGATCTTGCCTTAGCATCATATCCAAATCAAGTGACGAACACCTCGGCATCAAGCATATCCACCCAACCCGAACAAGGATCAGCATAACCAATCAGTCTTGTACAACACCAAAAGATATCGCGTGTGATGTACTTGTAAAGATCGGAGATTTCATAGCCCCCATCGACTTCTACGTTTTCGAAGCAGAGAAGATCTACTCGGCTCCGATAATCCTTGGATGGCCGTTCTTAGCTACGACCGGAGTAATCATGGATTGACCACATCAACGCCTATCTTTCACTCACATTGATAGCAACGTCTTCTACCCTGCCACCCAGCTCAAACACGAAGAAGAGGGCTCCTCAGAATCACAATGTAGCAATGACGAGCAATCCGAGGAAGCAGAAGAAAAACCCAAGAACATACATCTAAGGAGAAAACTCTCCTTCAGTTCGAACCACTTTATCGCAATGAACTACCAGATGGCTTGATCCCTGAATAGGGTACGTAGGAAACCAATCTTCAAAAAGGTGTACATGTCCCCCTCTTTAAAAAGGGGGGGGGGGGGGGAGTGGGTACGTATACACATACTCCCATCTTTTGTAAAAGTGACCTCTCGCATTTTTTAAGTTTTTATCAATATATATTGCCTTCGCACTCATCATTCTCGTCTGTTGCTGGTCACAACAACGAGCTCATACATCCTCTTTGGATTCTAACCTCTATCCTATACGGATCGTGGTTCTTTTATAATCCACCACGGATTAAAGCGCACTATATAAATTTTAGGCGGGTATATCCGAACCAGAGGAAGGAAAAGATATACCTCGACCAAACCACTCACAATTTTACTATCGAAACGGGAACGTATGTCGAGTCTACATCGCAAGCCCTAAAATGGAATTAAAATCTAAAGCTAGTCATCATTCGCTTCATAGCACACTAGTCTTTAACATCTTGACATATAGTACCGAACGGATTGTCTCAAAAAACATCACCTCGTACGAGATTTGAAACAGTACTATTCTCCAACTCTAAATGGCTCGGAAACCAATCCCTACGAAAACAATTAGACCTCGTTTCTCTTAACTAATCGATTAAAACCTCGGCAAAAATAAGAACACAATACGAACCAAAATTCATAACATTTTGGATAAAGCCGTCGAGGCACATGTTCAAAAAGTACATTATGAAAAGCTAAAAGAAAAACAGATCCTTTAGGACCTTACAACAAAAAGGAGAAAAAGAAGTTATTTGCCTTAGTTCGTCTCTACACCACCCCCGACGGTAGGTTCAGCAGAACCCCGAACGCGCTCATCAGCCCCAACAGACTCGGTCACGTCAGCTCTAATCGATGTAGGGACAGCCGAATCGGTGTCACGCAAAGCACCCTCCAAAGCTTATGAGATCGGGGAAAGTTTAAGCTCGTCCTTTAAACACGTTTCGATCCTCTCCAACTCCTCGTCGACACCAACCAGCTCGGCTTTCCAAGAGCTCATTTTATCCGCCTCGGCCTCGAGAGATATGACTTTTCCCTTTCGGAGATCATCGATGAGCTGTAGATTACAGTAAACCTCTACTAACTCAAAGTCTATGTTTTTGGCTTCCTTCAATTTTTCGATGCTCTCCCTCGCCTTAGAAATCCGATACTCAAACTTGCGAGCCGACTCGCGCCTGGCTTCCCTTCGAGCCTTTTCGATTTCGACTGCCTACATGACATCCTTCTCCTCGATCTGCTGCTTTAATGAGGCTATTTCGGCTTCCAATTTCCCCTTCTTGCTCTCTATTCGGAACACGAGATCCGCAGAGTTGGCAGCCTCTGCCCGAAGAGCAGTTTTCTCCCTTTCAAGATCCGCAATTTTGGTAGAAGCCGAGGTCAACTTCCCTTTCGTCTCGGTGAGATTGCTCTTCATCGACGAAGCATCTCTCCTCACCTCGTTAACTCGACGTTTATTGCGGCGGGCCTCATAATCATAAGCAACTGCCATCTCATTAATAGAAGCGATAAACTACAAGACAAAGAGGCGATCAGCAAAATCCAAAACGTTACTCAACATTTACCGTGAGAAATCGAATCCCACCTTGGTGCCACGCAAAGACATATTCGCATAACTCTTCCCTTTGAAAATCTTATCAGGGGAAAGGAGATTAATTCCGGGCCGATTGATTTTCAAGAAAAGAGCGGCAGACACTGTAGGATCAGCAATTAACGCTTCGGAAGATTAGTGGTCGGCGGTACAGCGAGCGGCGCGTTGTTTCTTCTCAATTATTTTTCCTCGATCATTCTCTGATGAGGAATGCTTTCGACCCAGCTCGTGTTCGTGCCTCGCCGAAACTGAAGGAGGTTAAGAAGCCAGGGGAAAAGCTGACGCAACCTTTCTCCTCTCATTAGTAGAAGCAGGAGGATCGGAAGGGTTAGCCATACCTCTCCCAGTATCAACAACGTTCGCCGCAGCAACACCCGGGATCGTGGTCCAACAGAAATAGGAACCACCGTCACCTCGGTAGAAACCACGTCGATGGTAGAAGAATTTATGTTCAGCTCGGTAGCCCGTCTCACCGTTTCTTCCCCCTCGGCAGCCTGACTCGCCGCGTCGGCATCCTTTCTTTCCGCTTCCTTTGCCTCAAGATCTTTCTTCGCACAAAACGACAATCTTGCCTTGCTCGTCAGAGTACCTTCGACAGGTGGAGGTTGTGAGTTTACCGAAACACCGTCACAAATATAAGGAAAACTACCAAGCGATCCCCAGCCCGTCATGACTACTGGAAGGCAGTCGCGATCAACAGAGTCCTCAGAAATCCGGACAAAGAAGAAGCAACTATCCCAATCATTGTCTTTGCTCGGAAAACCTTGGATGATTCAAAAATTGACTTTATTGGAAATATAAACTTTCTCCGAGCTAGAGACTCTTTGGATCTCTAAGAGATTCCGAAGGTATTTAATATTCTCGTCAACACCACACTCATCGCATCTGACCAGGATTCATATATAAATGACGAAGCCCCTGAAGCGTGACTTGACCCATAGTGGCTCTATGTCTCCAAATGTATCGTATAACAAGCCTCGGAATGGGAAACCACAAGAAACACATGGGAAAGAAGATCACGTAGATGGTGAAGCAGTCCGAATGAGGGTTATTGGGTCGATCAGATGGACCAGGAGGGTTGATTTCAACCTCCTCGGGTATTTCGAAGCGTCGCCACAACTCGGCAATGGTCCCCTCGGTGGAAAGAGTTGAACCAAGAAGAACGTCTTTCTTTTTTTTTGAATTTTGGATTTTGGTGCGGTTCGATTTCTCGACGGACATGCCTGCTGACCCGACATCGTGCGCTCTAAGTCCTCGGCAAATTCGAATAGATCTGCCGACAAGTTCGTCTTGGGAGGGTCTAGTACCTCGGGTAACATGGTAACATTGGGATCAGAATACATAGTCAAATGGAGAACCGCCTCGGGAGACTTATCTACCTCGTTACCACTCACGGAGTTACGATCGAGCCGCATAGAAGAATCTCTTGAATCAGCCAAATCGTTCGAAGTAGTAGGACCAGACATCACCGCTTTAGGGATGATTGATTGAGTTCGGATCGACGAAGATTAATCAGAAAATATGATGATAGATCGGCAAATTCGAAGGATCGCCGCGCTTTGGATCAAACAAACTAAACGGTGCGGCGATGAATCAGAAAACGCTAACCGGAAAATAAATAAACGGAGATGCAAAGCGAGAAAGGAGAGAGTTACATGTTTTTCGTAAGATGGACAAATGCGAATAATAAGAGGAATGAGAAGGACATCTCGCTATTTATAAGCAATTTGGCGTGTGGGTGCGCGTGACCTCGGGAACAAACAGAATTGCTTGCGATTCGCGAGGTACTTAAGGCAAGATGCGTGAACACGTGTAAAAACATCAACGAACACAAGAAAACCGATATAAAATATGTATATCCAGGTATATACCGAGGCAAAGTAGCAGTTCGAAATTCTATTATCTATCTTCACCACGGTCAAGAAACAGCTCGGCGTTGATAAATGAATTTTTGATAGTCGAATATCAATTACCCAAATGTTATCGTTGTAGCACTTGGGGATCAATCCAAGGAGCCACAAAGAACACACACTAGGAATGCAAGAAATTAGTTAATCTAAGCCCATTCAAATTAGATTTTATCTAATGAACCTAATAAAAATAAAGACAAGACAAGAAAGCAAACAAGCACTAAACAAGATTAAGAAATAAGATAAAGACAAGATCTTGGATGAGGTTATGGATTTTGGGGACTTCTATGATCAATCTATGATGTCAATACACACAATCAAGCATTTTCCCTTAGCCTAGAACACTTAAACAACATTAATCCACTCTTATGGTCTTAATCACTTTGCTAATCAACTTAATCTAGATCAAATTCTCATTTGTGAAAAGTTAATCATCAAGCATTAATCACAAGTTCTAATAGCCATAATACTTCTTAAACAACTATTCTCGTAGGTTAAGCAAGCAAAATCTCTTATCTAATTTTGTGGGGAATTTCATCGAACAACTTGTGGGTTTGGAATTCCCTATGTCCTAGATAAGTTTTCTCAAGCCAAATCTAGCATTATGAACACTATATAAGAAAGGAAAGAAGTAATCTAAGCCCTAGACATCATTGATCAATAACGAAATCCCCTAATCTACCTCATCCATGAGCTCTAAAAAATATACTCACTAATCATGGTGAAACCCTTAAATCCCATAAGAGGGATGATTGATTCCATGATTAGAGAATAGAAAGATTAAAAGTAGAAGAGAGATTAAGAGAAATTAAAATTAGACTTGCATCAATCCAAATATATCTTTTACAAAATCCCAAAAACACTTAAAAGGAAGTTTTGTTGCAAGAGAAAAGATAAACGAAAGGATCCCCCTAAAAATTAGGTTTAGAGCATATTTAAAGGAAGTCTTGGGCGGACTGGGTCAACCGAGAACAAACCGGGGTTTGACCCAGTCGGATCTGGTTTGTGTTGATCTGTACCGACATAAGCTTGGTCGGTATTGCTGGGTCGATATTGTTTGAGCATAACTTATTTGGGTGCCATAAAGACATGTCCCTGCTAAATCTGATGTATATTTCGAACTACTTCTCAGAATAAGTTGTAACCACTTCCAGACGATAGCTAACGTAATTATATACAAATTCTATGAAGACCTCGAAAGCTAAATCCAAATATAAGTTATTCATTTTGTCTGATCTTTCAGTCACTTCGACTGACTTTGATGAGGACGGATTTGGACTTGTGACACCGGATGGACATTAGTCGGTATTGAGTTTTTCTTGGGTCGGTATTGATCCATGTCCCAATACCGACTGCACGATACCTCCCAAGGGTTGGTCGGTACTGAGAGCCCTGAAGTTGAATGCCGAGTGCAGATGGGTCGGCACGGAGAGTGAAGCCGGCCGGTGTTTGTCTTTGGTAGGATGAGTGTTAGGCGACCTTGGATCGGTATGAAGTGAGGCCTGGGTCTGTATTAGTCCATGCCTCAATACTCACCAGGTGATACCCGATAAATAGATTTTTGATAATCGAATATCAATTACTATTGTTGTAGCACTTGGGGATCAATACAAGGAGGTTAAGATGGTCTCGGAGATGGCTTCTCTTCCCTCGGATGGAGCATTTGACCTTTCGTTGGAGATGCAATATATGGGGTTCCCAGGATAATATTCATTAGAATCCCATCCCCTATCTTCTTTTGTTATGCTTCTCGTAATTTTCCTTGTTGCTTGGTTGAATACCCTTCGCCCTGACCTTTTCAAAAGGATTTCAAACCATAACACGCCCGATCTCGTAACGACCCCCCGATCCTCACATAGTAGTTTAAGGAAAGAGAATGGAATGACTCGCAAAACAGCGTAGCCAACTACAAGCGAACGAACGAGCAGAAACAAGCTGCATTAGGAATGCATGAAACTTCTTAAGCTATAGCACATGGTTTTTGAGTTTTTATATTTTTAAATTAAGAAAATAAAATGTAATAAAGAAAGCAAAATATAGAAGTGTTAGATCATGGATTAGACTATAAAAAATGATTAACAATCAAATAATGATTACAAAGATTGCATTAAATACTATCGTAGAACGTGGAATTCACAAATATGACTAATCCATTCTCATGGGACTAATCACTTCATTAATCATCTAATTGACATAAACTCTTGTTTGCAATTAGATAATCAATGAGCATTAATACATAATTCAAATTAGTTCACTAATCACCCTAAACATCAACTCTCGTTGGCTAGGATGTGAAAAGCTCACAATAGATTTGGTTCAAGCATTTTCACAAGCACCTATCGGGCATGAAATGTTTAAGTTCTAGATTTGATTTCTCAATTCAAAAGTAGCATTAAGATCAACCTATGTGAAGGGTCTAACCAGATGCAATCCAAATCATCATCAATTATGATGCTAATCCACACAATCTATGATATTTCTTAGGCTTAGCACGCTTGAATAACAGTAGTTCATTCTCATGACACTAATCTCTTTGTTAATCACTTAATCAATATCAAATTATCATTTGTGATTATATGATTAGTAAGCATTATACACAAGTTCTATTAGCCAATATTCATCTTAAACATTCATTGTCATGAGTTAAGTATGAAAATCTCTTATTTAGTTCATTGGGGAATTTCATCGAACATCTTGTGTGCATGAAATTCCCTATGATCTAGATTAACTTTTTCAAGCCTAATCTAGCATTAAGAATACTAAATAAGAAAGGAAATCAAGGATTTATAACTTAAGCATCACAAATCAATCATCAAACCATCAAAATTAAGTAAACCATGATCCAACAAAAACCCTAGAGTCTAAACATGAAGAACATAAAAGAAAAGTAAAAAAAAAAAAATAAACAAAAAGAGAAAAGATAGATGTTGAAGAATCCTTCACTAGAGTGGCATGAATAATGAAGATCCATCAAAAATCATCATAAGAAGAGTTTGGGATAAAACCCAATTCTAAAAAGAAGAAAACTTGCCCATAAAAAAAAAGGTCTATAGTAGTTATAGAAATAGGTGGGCATCTGGGTCAACCCGGAACAAACCGGGACTTGAACCGGTCGGGGCTGGGTCGCGAGCTTCTACGCCTGATGGTGGTCAGCAGGTGTTTCTGGCCGGTGTAGGGAGCCATTGGCAAGGAGCTTGGATACCGGGCCGACCGGTATTATCCCTGCCCACGCACCGGGTGAGGCTGACCGGGAGGTCATGGAGTGGTGTAGACAGTCCTGAAGCTGGGCACCTGACAGTCTTGGATAGGTGCAGTCGGACAGTGTTTCCCCTGTCTACACATCGGGAGAGGTGATAACACCGGTTTTTGACCTTTTTTATGGATCACTTTCATATTCTTTTGCAGGTTTTTTAACTCCGTTTTCAAATGTTTTTGAGTGATTTTCATATTTTAGAGATTTGAAAGACGTTTCAGGTAACTCGGAATAAAAAAGTGCATTTCAGAGCAAAAGTACGTTTTGGATAAACTTGGACCGTCAAGAAGTCTTGGAGCTAATAGAGACCTTTTCACCGTCTGATCATCGTCAAAGTTGGACACAACAAATTAGAGACAACCAGCTTTCAAATGCAATTGGATTGGAGGCAATCCAATGGTTGGATCCTTAAATACACCCGAAGCACCGAAGGCAGATTAAGTTGTCCCGAAGACGAAGCTGCCGCACATGGAGGAGCTGGACCCACGAAAGCTGTAGAGGAGTGAGTTAGCTAGCCACTGGAATTGGAATCAGTGGATTTGGACTTGTGGTTTGGAAGATATGGCCGTTTTACTGAAGACATGTCCGTCGGGCCGAAACAGTTTATTCAACACCGATGTGTGACATCTATATTGAAGCCTCAGGAGAATACACCGATGTCACACATCAGTGTAACAGCTCGGTATTGCCTCTTTGAAGTGACCAGGAGCAAAAAAACCTTAGCACCGAGGTCCAACACCGATGTGTGACCTTGGTGTTGGACATCTCTCACCCAACCAGCCGAGCTCGTCCCAAGTGTCTAAAGGATGTGGCTAGACGCGGACATTACAATCCGATTCAACTTCAACTTCCTTCATAGAAGTATTGATCAAAGGAAAAGTGAAGTATGCCACTGTGTCGAAAACACAATCGTCAACACAGAACCTTCAGGAACTTGAGAAAGCCACTGTGTCGAAGACACAGTCGTCAACACAGAACCTTCGGGAACTTGAGCCAGCCACTGTGTCGAAGACACAGTCGTCAACACAGAGCCTTTAGGACAAAAGCTTATGTGGATTAAATTCCTCTCTCTCCTCCAACAGCTCTATTTCTTCTCCAACGGATCTTTTTCAAATTAAAGTCAGTTTTATGATTGTAAGCTCTCTTTTGATTCTCTATAAAGAGAACCTTCAGGAACTTGAGCCAGCCACTGTGTCGAAGACACAGTCGTCAACACAGAGCCTTCAGGACAAAAGCTTATGTGGATTAAATTCCTCTCTCTCCTCCAACAGCTCTATTTCTTCTCCAACGGCTCTTTTTCAAATTAAAGTCAGTTTTATGATTGTAAGCTCTCTTTTGATTCTCTATAAAGTGGATAAACAACTTCTTGGAGATGTAACATGAATCAATAAACAACTTCTTGGAGACTTATTCTCTCCATTATTCTCTCTACTCTTCTCTATTCTCTCTAATCTCTTATTCTCTTAAGCAATCTTTGGGAAAAATCTCAAGAACCCTAAAAAGACAAGTCTTTGTTCTAAAGAGAAAAGGGAGAGAGAAAAAATGGAAAAAGGGATAAAAAGTGAGATAGATCTAAAAATCAGATCTCTAAAATATAAAATGGTGTTTGCTGAGTTGGGTCGGACCCGGGTCAACCCGGGACAAACCGGGTATTGACCCGGCCGAAACTTGGATACGTCTTCTACAACTTCTAAAAAGATGATTCACTCCTCTACAACTTCTACGAAGGAAATTGAAGTTGAATCGGATTGTAATGACCCAGTCTAGCCATATCCTTCCCTAAACGAATCAAATTCAAGCCTTAACCTACACAAGCATTAATTTAATCCAATCCTTTAACATTCATTAATTATTCCATGTGAATCATGCTCATGCAAAGCAAGCGAATCCATTTGGCTAGGGTGAAAGTCTTGAGATAAAGATGATCTCAAATGTATGGGATTATTCCAATGCAAGGGATTCTCTCAATGAATGAGCAAGCTTTAGCAAAATGCTAAGAGTAAAAGGAAATCTATGCATACAAGGATAGACTCACATCTATCCAATGCCCAAATCGTCTCTAACCCTAGCATATCTACCCATGAAGTCTTCATCCTAAGCTACCATTTTCTGGCTTTGCCATTTTGCCTTCATGTCCCATGCGTGAATTCCTTCTTCCACTTCATCCTTTCTCACTTGGGGAATTTCTTCTTCTCCATTGAATCCTGTGGCCTCGTGCTTCTTTTTGTTGTTTCTTTAGCTCTTCTTTCTTTCTTTTTCTTTGCCTTGCCTCATCATCTACCAATTGATGATTTAGCCAAAGTTTGGCTTTTTCCTTTGTTTCTATGAGGCTATAACTATCACTAAGAGCTATTCTTGATAACTTGCACTAACCACATCACAGTATTACATTCCCCTTTCACCTTCACTTCCTTCTTTTGAACCCACTTCCTTCTTATTCACAATCCCATTAGTCACACAATTTCGTTCACAATCAAGCCCAAAACTTCCCTTTCCCACAACCCTAGCCTAGTCTAACCTTTGATGTTCGGCTAGATCTACATGCAAACCTATCCTTGTCGCCCTAAACTCAACACTTTTTGCCAAGCTTACTCGAAAAATTAGGCCTCACATACGCACACTAAAGATTTTGGCTTGAAAGGAGGGTAGGTTAAAGGTATGGTAAACCGTTCCAATGATGGGAATCAGCTACTTGGACTAGCAAAAGAGTGATAAAAAGGATAATAGAGCCCAAGTATGTATATGGTAACCATGAATTCACTATGCAATGTACAAGCATGATAATTTCAATGTCAAAATTATGGTTTTCACTTAGGTAGGATTGAAATCAAATCAATAAGACCATAGTAATGAAACGCAAGATCGAAACATGGTTCATCCTTGATTTCAACACGAGATCAAAAGTATCAAACAACAAGCAACGAGGACATTGAATCAAGCTCTAAAAATGATACTTACAAGGATAATTCTATCATTTCTCCTAATGCTCATGCAAAGCTACCTAAAATGCTATGCATCTAGACTCAATCCTATATGGAATGCACATTATTCAAAAAAATTCAAATTTATTGAAAATGCATGATATGCATGAGACTCAAGATGTAAAAGGCAAAATAAGATCACCAAAAACAAAGTTAGATAACACACAAACCCTCCCCCAAACTTAAATTACACAGTCCCTTGTGTAATAGAAGCTTAAGAGAGAGCTAAACAATGCATGAAATAAAGAAAGAAGATATGATTCTAAATGCTATCTACAAAGTTTGGAATATTACTTTGGAAATGAATGGAGGGAACGAGAGTGATCACCTCAATCCTTCACACCTTTGTCCTTAAGTTCATGACCATTAGACCATCAAGAACCTATTCACACTAATAAAACCCATCAAAAATAACAAGAAAACATAAAAAGACATAGAAACGAAAGTATGTACAATGATAAGCTTGGGGTGTCTCCCAAGAGCACTTTGTTTAAAGTCACTAAGTTTGACTTTGGTTACCCTTTTAGGCGGGTGAGAGGGGAGTGCGAGCACTCCATGGTGGATATTTGAGCTCGAGTTTGAACACCTTGCTTATTACCCCTTCAAGACCGGCTTCCCCTTTTTCCTTGAGCTCGAGTGTGAGAATCGCCTTGACCGAGGAAAAGGGTTTGGATCGGCCTTTGCATTTGATCTTGTACTCAATCACTCCATCGTTGTGCTTCCATGGAGTGAGAGTCATCATAGAAGGTTGGCTTGGCTCGGACCTATACCCATCAAGCTTGCTTGGTTCATTCTTAGCAAAGGCAAAAGGGTGATGCGTGTCTTGTTTCTTCATTTTGGCTTTAGTGCCTTCACTCTTCTCTTGCTTCTTTTTAGTCTCACTCACGTCCTTCATTGTGGTGGGAGGAGGAGATTCCAAGCTAGCTCTATCAATGTCCAAAGTTTCATCACCATTACCATAACCAAAACCTCTTTCTCCACAAGATCCATTCTTCTCAAAACTAGCCTTTGGGGGTGAAATCACATCCATTGTTGCAAAACTACCCACATGCTCAACTCTTGGAGCTTCAGCCTCAATATCCTTGTAAAACATCACCTCTTTAGCATCGACCGTAGAACCGTAGAGAAGGTTAGAGATCTGATCAATTGCCTTTTCATGATCATCAATGGTCATCTATACCACGGCTTTTTCCTCAACCTTCTCCTTGCTAGCAACCATCGATTCTTTGTATTGAGATCCGTGGAGGACTTCCTCAATCTTTATTAGAGACTCCTCATCCTCATCAATCAAATGCTCCTCCACTTGGCTCTCATTACTTTTTCCTTCGAGATTCTCCAAGGGTTTACTAGAAAGGGAATGTTCTTGAGCATTTTGATGATCTAAATGCGTGATCCTAGTAGATAAGGCTTCAAATGTTTGGTGTATATCATCATAAGAGCAATCAACATTGTCATGAATCTCGGCCACCATCTTATTCAACTCATTTGCTCTATTATCTTGCCCGATTAGGAGTTGTTGAAGCATGCCTTTCATTTCAAGGTCTTGTTGTGTACCGAAATCCACATTATCCTCCTCAAACCGTGTAGTGGCATCAAAATCCCCATCAAAGTGAGTGGATTTTAGAGAGGCATTGATGAGCTTGTCTATCAATGTGGATTGCTTGTCCACCCTTTCGTTTAGAGCCTGCATTTCCTTAGTTCTTCTTTGCTCCTCATTATCACTCGCGGTCCTTGTAGCCCGAGCATACTCATCACCATAATTCTCTTCGCTTTGGGCAAAGTTCTCCACTAGTAGCTCTCCTTGTTCCACGGTGAGGTTTTTAAAACGCCCATTGCTGGGCCCATCCAAGATCCATTTGTGCTCTTGATCAATTCCCAAATATAAGATACTAAGGATGGCTTCCTTTTTGAACCCGTGATGGGGACAATCTCGAGTATATCCCTTAAGTCTTCCCCATGCCTTATGGAAGCTTTCATGCATGATTTGCTTGAAATTCGAGATGTCCCTTCTAGTTTGGACCGTTCTTTGTGTGGAGTAGAACTTGTTGAGCAAAATCTCCTTTCAATCATCCCAAGAATTTATCAAGTAAGATGGCAACGTTCTCTCCCATTCTCTTGATCTTCCTCCAAGAGAAAACGGAAACAAGATGAGCTTGATGCTATCATGGGCACTCCTCCGGTTCTAAACATGTCACACAACCTCTCAAAGGAATCCAAGTGATCATAAGGGTTCTCCACTTTCATCCCCAAGAACCTAGACACTTGAATCAACCTAACCAAGCTTGCTTTGATCTCATAGGCCTTGGCTTCAATTGGAGGAGGGTGGATCCCATATCTTAATCCACGATAACAAGGAGTTTCAAAGCTTCCAACCGTTGGCTTCTCCTTTGGAACTTGGATCGAATTTGATGCCAAATCTTGAGGTTGTGGCATTTCTTGAGGTTGTGGGTTTGAAGAATGTTCCTTTGGTAGTCCATCTCCAACACCTCAAGTGACCTTGTCTCTCCATCCCTTTTCCTTTGGACTTGGTACCCTCTTTGATCGTCTGTATCCAATATTTCAAGTGATCTTGTCTTTCCATTTCTCCTTTTTTTGATTTTCGACCTTTGAAGGCACAAGAGAACTAAGGAAGATAAGTTAGTGACTATGTACAAGAGAAAATTCATCATCTCGATGAGATGGATGCTCTTAGTGATGTGCATTAACATAATTTAAATAAAAGCTTGATCTCAAAAAGAATCAAAATACTATTGACTAAACTAGAACCCCAAATTGGCAACGGCGCCAATTGATAAATAGAATTTTATCCTACTTAAGAATCAATCCAAAATACACATGTCATTGTAGTGTTTTAGGTGTCAATCCAATCTAGGGTCTAGTTCAATGCAACGAGAATACAAGACACTCTTTAATTCAAGCAAACAAAGTGGTTTTGGTGATTAAGCTAGTGAACTATCAATTAAAAGACAAGTGACAAGAGCTAAATACACTAAACGGTGAATAAAACAATGATAAAAGGCAAATTCAAGGATAAGGTAATTGAGATAGGGCAATCCAATGGCTAATTAATGATGTCCAATGCTTAATGAAGACGAATCCCTAGGCAAAGATCACTAATCTTAACTAATCCTCTCTCAAGGCATTAATTACTTTGCTAATTACTAATTCAAGATCAAATTCTCATTTGTGAATCACTAATTAGCAAGGTTTAAGTCTATCATTCAAGATCAACCAAATAATCACTCTAGACAACTAATCCCTTAGGCTAGAAATGAATATCTCTTGATTAGTTCATTAAGGCATTTCATCAAACACCTTGTGTGCATGAAATGCCTTTGGATCTAAATCAACTTTCTCAAGCTAGATCTAGCTTTAAAACCACTAATCAAGAAGGGAAATCATAAAATCTAATCATAGACATCATTAATCATCCATCAAATTACCCTAAATCTACCAAATCCTCAAATCCTAAAAGACTACTCACTAGTCATGAAGAACACAACAAATCTTGTGAAAGACGTGAGGTTAATCATGATTAGGGAATATGAAAGTGAAAGATTAGAGAAAGATGAAAAGATATAAACTCAAACTTGCATAAATCAAAGAGATCTTTGGGAAAAATCCCAAGAACCCTAAAAAGACAAGTCTTTGTTTTAAAGAGAAAAGAGAGATAAAAATGGAAAAAGGGATAAAAAGTGAGATAGATCTAAAAATCAGATCTCTAAAATATAAAAGGTGGTTGCTGAGTTGGGTCGGACCCGGGTCAACCCGGGACAAAACCGGGTATTGACCCGGCCGAAACTTGGATACGTCTTCAGTGAATCGGTCATAACTCCTGAACCTGATATCTGAATGACATGAATCCAACTCTTATGAAGACCGTTTGAGTTGATTCATATCAGAAGGCCTTCGTTTTGCCAGTTCTTTGGACGGTGTCGTCTTCTCTCGGCCAGACGGACTTACCTTCAGTAAATCCGTGTTATCTCCCAATACATAAGTCCACATAACCCGATTCAAACTCCTTTGTAAAGCTGATTCACTCTTCTACAACTTCTATGAAGGCAGTTCAAGCTGAATCGGATTGTAAAGTCCCCTTCTAGCCAAATCTTTGAGACACTTAGGACGATGTCGTCTTCTCTTGGCCAGACGGATATACCTTCAGTAAATCTGTCTTATCTCCCTATCCATAAGTCCAAATAACCCGATTCAAACTTCTGTGTAAAGATGATTCACTTCTCTACAACTTCTTGTTATAATTCAAGAGTATAGCTTGTGGAATCAAGAGAATAGAGAAGAGATTGTTTAAGAGAATAAGAGATTAGAGAGAATAGAGAAGAGTAGAGAGAATAATGGAGAGAATAAGTCTCCAAGAAATTGTTTATTGATTCATGTTACATCTCTCTTTATAGAGAATCAAAAGAGAGCTTAAAATCATAAAACTGACTTTAATTTGAAAAATAGCCGTTGGAGAAGAAATAGAGCTGTTGGAGGAGAGAGAGGAATTTAATTCACATAAGCTTTTGTCATGAAGGCTCTGTGTTGACGACTGTGTCTTCGACACAGTGGCTGTCTCAAGTTCCTTAAGGTTCTATGTTGACGAATGTGTCTTCGACACAGTGGCTTGCTCAAGTTCCTGAAGGTTCTGTGTTGACGACTGTGTCTTCGACACAGTGGCATACTTCACTTTTCCTTTGATCAATACTCCCCCTCAAGCTTAGCCGTAGAGACAATAAAAAGGCTAGGCTTGGAAACCCAAGAACATCACCTCATTAAAAACCTTAACATAGAAAACTATTTGGGACAAAATCATGTTAAGGAAAAACGAGTGTGAAGTCTATGGATTAGGGAACATGAGATCAAGGGTGAGTAAGGTCCACCAATCCTAGTTTACCATAGATGTTGTTGCAAACTTTTAGACTTGTGGCCTTTGTGAAGATATCCGCCAATTGGTCTTCACTCCTTGTATAACATGGCAAGATAACTCATTCTTCAATCTTCTCACGAACCTTGTGGCAATCAATCTCAATATGCTTGGTTCTTTCATGGAACACTGAATTAGTCGCAATGTGGATCGCGGCTTGGTTATCACAATGCATGGTGATCGGTCCTTCTTGCTCAATATCAAAGTCTTTAAGAAGAGCTTTGAGCCAAGTCAATTCACTAGTTAGCTTCCTCATAGCTCTGTATTCCGCTTCCGCACTTGAGCAAGATACAACCTTTTGCTTCTTTGTCTTCCAAATCACCAAATTTCCTCCAATGAAGGTACAATAACCGGTTATAGACTTTCGATCTATTCTATCACCAGCCCAATCCGCATCACAATACCCAACAATCTCGGTGTTACCATTCCTTCCCATCCATATACCTTGGCCAGGGCTTCCTTTGAGATATCTAAGTATCCTTTCTATCATAGACCAATGATAAACCGTGGGTTCTTGCATATGTTGACTCATTTGGTTGACTGCAAAACATATATCAGGCCTCGTAAGGGTGAGATATATCAATTTTCCCACAAGTCTTCTATATTGAGGGACATCCTTAAACTTCTCATCCGATTTCTCCCCCTTTCTATTGACCTTGTAACCATCTTCAAGTGGAGTCTTGGCCGGTTTTGAGCCAAATTTTCCAGTTTCACTCAAGAGATCAAGTGTGTATTTCCTTTGAGAAAGGAACAAGTCATCCGGTGATTTACACACTTCAAGTCCAAGGAAGTACTTCAACTCTCCAAGATCCTTGATATCAAATGTGGTGTTGAGGAAGGCCTTGGTGAATTGGATACCCTCTTTATCATCACCGGTTATGATAAGGTCATCCACATACACAAGAACCACAACAAGGCCTTTATCACTTTTTAGAGTGAACAAGGTGTGATCCGGATGGGATTTTCTAAAACCGTGATTAGTGAGTGTAGATCTAAGCTTGTGGTACCATGCTCTTGGTGATTGCTTCAAACCATAAATGGCTTTCCTTAGCCTTAATACTTCTCCGGGTTTACAAAGATCTCCAAGCCCGGGTGGAGAAGTCATGTAAACTTCTTCTTCAAGTTCCACTTGAAGGAATGCATTCTTGACATCCATTTGCCATAGGTTCCATGAGAGGTTAGTAGCCAAAGATAAAACTACCCTCACCGTGTGTAACTTAGCCACCGGAGCCACGGTATGTTTGTGTGAAACCTCTTGCTACCAGTCTTGCCTTGTACCTTTCTATGTCACCATTACTCTTATACTTGATGGTGAACACCCACTTAGAGCTAACCGCTCTCTTTCCTTTTGGAAGAACCGCAACATCCCAAGTGTGGTTCCTTTCCATAGCTCCTCTTTCATCTCCTATTGCATCAACCCAAACCTTCTCATCTTTAGCCTCTTCATAAGTCTTGGGAACTCGATTTTGCTCAATCTTCCCAAGGAATGCTTGATGCTCGGTTGGCAAAAGGGCAATAGAACAAGTAGCTTGAATTGGGTGAGCCACGACTTCATTGTTGTAATATACCCGATTATCCACCCATTTAGAGGGAAACGTGGACCTAGTGCTTCTTCTAAGTGGTTGAGCCACTTCTTCGACCACCTCTTCCACTTCTTCTTGTGGTGTAGGCACATCTTCTTCCATACCCAACTCCCCTTGCTCTTGAGCTTGATCTTGGGACGGCTCCCCCTCTTGATCTTGTGGTATAGTTGGGATTGATTCTTCTTCATTTGAGTTACTGTTAGATTCATCCCCATTTGCATTTCCTTGCCTTGGTGGTTCATCATTTCCCAAATGATCAAGTAAGAACCTCAAACTTGTAGCTAGGTCCGACGGTGACCTCGAGAGATCCTTTAGACCTTCCCAATCCTTCTTATCATAATATCCTTGTCCTTCGATGAACTTGACATCTCTAGACACAAGAAGTCGATTGTTGATCGGATCAAAGCACTTGTAACCCTTTTGAGTGGTTGAATATCCAAGGAAGATGCTTTTGGTGCTCTTGGCCTTTAACTTGTTTCTTTGTTCACCTGGTACATAAACAAAGCACACACAACCAAAGACGCGTAAGTGTTCAACAGATGGCTTAGAGTTGTTAAGTACCTCAAATGGTGATATGTCCTTTAGGACTTTTGTCGGAGTTCGGTTGATAAGGTAGCATGAAGCTAGAACCGCATCTCCCCAATAACTCTTTGGCACATTTGGTGGAACATCATTGATCTAGCCACTTCCATAAGGTGCCTATTCTTCATCTCTGCCACTTCATTTTGTTGTGGTGTGTGAGGGCAACTTGTTTGGTGTAGAATGCCATGCTTAGCTAGGTGCTCTTTGAATCTAGCGCTTGTGTATTCTCCTCCATTGTCGGACCTAAACACTTTTATCTTGGCATTGTATTGGTTAGTCACATAGGTTTGAAAGTTGATGAATGCCTCAAACACTCTATCCGTAGATGGTAGTAATGTGATCCAAGTATACTTTGATTTCTCATCTATAAAGGTCACAAAGTACTTGTTTTTATCCCTAGATATGCAAGGAGAGGTCCACACATCCGAATGAACCAAATCAAAACAATGCTCTTAGATAGTAGAGGATTTAGGAAACACAACTTTGCAATGTTTGCCAAGAATACATGCCTCACAATTAGTGTTATCAAACGATATATTAGGCAACCTTAATTCAAGTGCTCTTCCATGAGGATGGCCTAGCTTAGCATGCCAAATTCCATCAACATTAGCTACATAACAGGAATTAAAAGATAAAGCATCCGAATTTTGTGGTGGCTCTTCGAGAATATAAAGTTCATCTTTGGATCCACTTTTCCCAAGTAACTTTCCACTTTCAATATCCTGAAAATGAACATCATTAGGACCAAAGATAGCATAGGAATTAAGGTCTTTAGTAGCTCTCTTAACCGATATTAAGTTGGATTTAAACCTAGGAACATACAACGCTTCATTTTTCTTGTTAAATATCCTCACTACACCAAAACAGCGTTTTTCCTACTGCACAAACAGTCGGGAATCAGTAGCAAAACACCCTTTTACGACTGATTACCGACTGATTTCTGCGGTAGGTAAAGGTCTAGTCGCAAAAAAAATCAGTCACAAAATGGCTACTGATTTACGACTGATATCAGGCAGTCACTATTCAGTCGCTAATCAGTTGCAAACGTTTACGACTGATTAGTGACTGAATAGTGATTGAATGTTGCTACTACTACACTTGTAGTCGGTACTCAGTCGTAAAAATATACGACCGATTAGTGACTGAATAGCGACTGTAGGTTGCTACTACTTACGGTCATCGGTAATCAGTCGTTAAATATGACGGCTGCGTTACGACTGAGTATCTACTAATTTTGCTACTTATTAACGACTGAAATGAGTATCGGTTTTGTATATCTTGGCATATTTACGACTGTTTACCGACTGTTTATTTAATTTTTTGGCTACTGAAAACCTACGAGTTCTTAATTTGTTTACCAGTTAAATTGGGTTGGCAATAAAACTTGAAACTCTAAACTCTAAACAGAAGTGAAACAATCTGATAAACATAAACATCAACATCAAATATTATACACCAAGCTACGAATTCAAACAACAAAATAACATAACTTTCATGTTCTAAACCAAAATGGAAAAACAAGTTCTTTCCATTTCCAAAAGATAACATAAGTTTGATGTTTAAAGTTTCAAGGGAGAAAGAAGTTAGCTAAATCAGTGGAGAGGAGAGTATGGACCTTCAGCATCTGTTTCTTGGGCAAGGAAAGCGAGGAATCGGTTGTCCGTTTTCAAGAACTTGTTCACAATCGCAAGCTCGGCGGTGTGGGCCTTTTGAGCAGCTGCAAGTCGAGCATTATCTGATTCTTGCTGGGAGATATGAGCAGCTTGTTCCTCCAATTTCCTTTGAGCCGCTTCAAGCTGTTGTTGCATATGCTGGAAAGAAGCAGAGGTTTCATGGTGTTTTCCCTTTCCCTTGAGCTGATTCTTGAGGCTTCCAATGCCAAAGAGGTCTCCTCTATCGTTTGTGAACGTAGACTACGAAAAGAAAAGAAATAAAATTAATACCAAACACTATCATCAATCAAAATCAAAAACATAACAACTTAGGGAAGGAAGCAGTTAACCTGAATAAAAAGCTCGTTATCCTCTTCAATGGATAGTTGTGGATGACGACCATCAGAAATCTCTGTGGTCCCAGACTCGAGGTTAGACATCTTCTCTTGCTTTTTCTGCATATAGAGCCCAGCAACTTGCTCTGCTTTTTTATCTGCAAAGGTCCCATCCTTCTTCGTATTAGCCCTGATGAAAACCTCACCGAAACTCACTGGTCTGCCTAATTCCTCAACATGACATGGAAATCAATCAGATTTAAACTTGAAGTGTTCATCATGCATAATAGTCTTACACTTGCAAGACCATTAGCAACCACTGTAAAGAACTCGAGAAAGAACTCAATCAGATTTAAACCTGAATAGCTAGATCACCAATAGCCAATCGAGAAAGAACTCAGTGAACTTGAAATACCGCATAACAAAATCACAGATTGAAATATAACAAAATATCACAGATTGAAAGAACTCCACAAGATACAGTTCTGAACAATATTGATTGACAAGAGCAATGAATACTCAAAGGTTTCTAAGGAAATAATTCATCTTAATACACTAAAACATGGTAACTTATGATTGTAACTTTGAAGTGTTGCTCATGCATAATAGTCTTACACTTGCAAGACCATTAGCAACCACTGTAATCAAGCCTCAAAGATGTCTAATGATTTTTCAAAAAATAAAGATAAACCTCAATATCCAGCCTCAAGAAATAACAACATCACATATTGAAATATCACAAAATAGTTTCAAGTGACTTACCATTTCTTGTTCGATTTGGCGGTAAGACTTCTGTCCAGAGGCATGTTTGTGAGGCCCGAGACCTTTACGGTCAGACATCCGAGCTGCTGAGGTTGTTGTACTCTTTGTTATTTGTTCATCAGTCCTCCAATGTGCTTTCATTTCTTCCCATATCTTATCAGTGATCCATCTAGGTTGGTCATCATTACTCCTTGCAGAGCTCACCATGTCTTTCAAGCGAACTTGAAGTATGGCTTCGAAATGCCCTTGAACCAAACCTGTTAAAGAAGGATCCCATCTGTGTTTTTTCTACAAACAAAAAAGAAAGATTGGTGTTAGTCTATATAAAACACATACATGTATTAAACAGAAGTTAGTGTTTAGTGTGAGAGAATGTTACCGCGAATTCAACGAACCATCGTTCTACTCTTTCCCTAGGCACAGAGGATAAACTGTAGTAGGGGCCATCAAACTTATTAGTGAAACACTTGGTAACCTGCCTGGTCAGTGAGGATCGATCAAAACCAAACCTACAAAAACCAAAGCACACAGTATCATGTAGGGTTGAGTCCGAATGATGACACAGCATCGATACTATCACAAAGCATTAGAATATATATCTTGAACAATTATCGACAACCAAAACATACTAATCTCTTAAACCTATAAAAATACAATTGTTTTCGTAGTTAAACCTATAAAAATACAATTGTTTCTCTGTAATTGATAAACCTATAAAAAGAAAGCAAGAAATTACCATGTTGAATTAGGCTGGACGAGGTCGGGATCGAGAATGGTGATTATCTTCGGCCTTGGCGCAAGTAGCAGCGAGTTCAGAGCCTCCATCTGGTCTTGGGAGAGATTAGGCTCTATCGGAGATTCGATATTAGGGAAACCTCCATCTTCTTCTACTGTGTTGTGGGAATTTTGGGCTTGAGAACTGTGATGAGATTGAGATGCTAGATATGGAGGCGATTGAGATGGTTGAACTTGAGGCGCTGCAGATGGATGTTGGTGACTCGATTGAGCTGGGCGTAGCGGATCTTCAACCGTTGGAGCTGCTCGAGTCGCGGAATAAACAGGTGCTGGAGTGTGAACCGTTGGAGATGCTCCAGAAGGTGGAGCGTGTGGATTTGCAGACGATGCACGCAGTGGAGGTTGAGCAGAATGAGATGATCTAGACGGACTAGTTGACGTCGGAAAGAGCTTCCTCGGTGGAGGGTAATCTTTGACAGACGGACGATTGTTGTTGGGGAGAACCGGCGGGACAGTTTCTGATGGAGGTTTTGGAGAGAAATCATACCGAGTGGGTAGATTGGCCGGTCTGGCTCTCGATGCTGTTGGTTTCACAAGAATAAAATTCTTCCTCTTTCCACCCATCGCAGAGTGAGAGAGACAGAATCTGGGAAGACGAAGAGAGACAGATCGAGGAAGACGAAGAGAGACAAACTCGAGGAAGGAGGAAGGAGGAAGACGATTAGGGTTTCAAATCGCAGAGAGAGGGTTTCGATAATGTCGAAGGAGGAAGACGATTAAGGGTTACAACTCGCAAATACGAAGAGATTTGGGCCAAAAATTGTCGCAGGTGAAACCAAATTTGGGCCCAAAATTTTGGAGGGTTAATTTCCCGGGTGAATGATCCGAAATTTTTGTTTTTTTGGCCCAATCAGTCGGTAACCAGTAGGTAATTAGTAGCAAAAGTTTTTTAATTTTTTTATAAATTTTTCATGGTTTGAGAATAACCAAACATTAACAAATTTAAGACCCGATTAGGTTCCGATTCCAGACCCGATTAAAATAAAAAATGGGTTTGAGAATAACCCCGCACCACGAGACTCGAACCTTGGTCTTATGTGTGGTGCGCGTTACCGCTAGGCTAGGTAACTCATTCGGGATTTATTCAACAACGCTTTTATTTAGCTAACGCTTTACCTTTGTCTTCATTAATTCGCGAAACCCTGAATTATCTTTGTCGTAAAATCCCTTTGTCTTAATTTCCCCAAATCGAAGCAAGTTAAGAACCCTAAATCGCAAAACCATGAAAGTAGCAGCTCCATAAATCTTGTTTTCGTAGAGAGTGGAAGCAAGGTAACATAACTAAATCGCAAAACCAGAGTCTTAACACAAGTACAAACTAAATTAAGTTCAAACACATAACATACACATAACATAAGTTCAAACACATAACAGAAGTTCAAAGTAAAAACTAGAGTCCAGGCATTCTCTAATCGGCAGCATGCTCCAGAATCCAGGAAAGCGCTCTAGATTCAAAAACCGCCCTATCCTCTGTGTAGAGCCTGGCAACCTCCTTCTCCACATGGTCGTCTTCACTTATCAATGGCTCAGCCAACATCTCGTAAATGCAAGTGAGAAGCTGTTTACCACAAAAATTAACATTATCAAGTGATTACTCTATAGTTTATTTTTCAATACACAAGTAATCGTAAGGCTTTTCTTACACGGGGGATGGTATAGAAAGGATTGTAATGGTCAATCGTCAACAGTTTGTGGAAGATGTGCCCATAGTCATCAACGTTTGGATGAAACACCTTGGTCTTGAAAAGGATCTGTAAAACCATACAAGTAAATCGAAACATTTTATGAACACGGTTCACCATATAAGTTTCTTGATTAAGACATGAGACATACTAAGAAACAGAAAATGCGAATGTACAAATTGCAATGACTAAAGCTAATGAAGTCACAAGAGTCAGGAACTGGATGAAGCTGAAACTAAGTACCGGTGAGAAATAAATAGTTGTCTCTGAAAAGACAGAGCAAGTTTGATTGAGTATCCACTTTCAGGTACGATTAAGAAACATCAGGAATCAAAATCAAAAATAAAGCAAAATTTCAGACTACTTACCTTCGGAGGTCTGATAGGATATTCTGGACTGAAGAAAATATCGAGTTTGAAGACTCCTCCTTCATAAGGTGTGTCTTCTGGCCCCCTGAGAATTGCTTCCCAATGGTGATCGTCATCACCACATGGTCCTAGGCAAAAATGGAACAAAAACATTACTATAAATAGGAAAACAATTGTTAAATCGTTCTACCAAATCCAGACTACTTACCTGCGGTGAAAAACGGCGATGGATTCCGGCGGATTGCTTTGAGTTGCATCGATATTGCCTGAGAAGCCATTTTTGAAGTTGAAATTAAAAGGAAAGTTACGATTTTGATTTGCTTAGCAGGAAGTTCAAAGGAAACTGCTACAAGCAGGAAGTTATGATTTTGTTTTGCTTAATGAAACCGAAAAGGAAAAGAAAAGATATTGATGTCGATTGTGTCACGAGAAGGTGTTTGTTATTTTCAAGTTATTTTATTATGAGAACCTTGACCGACTGACGATTCAGAGTTGAAAAGAAAGCGAATCGTTTTTTCTTCTCTTACACATTCGTGACTCGTCACACCTTTACATTATGAGAACCTTGACCGACTGACGATTACTCATCCTTTACATTACACAGTCGTGACTCGTGTCCAACCCCGATTAAAAAAAAATTGGGTTTGAGAATAACCCCGCACCACGAGACTCGAACCCTGGTCTGATGTGTGGTGCGTGTTACACATAAGAGTATGAATAGCAAGTAGCCAGCAAAACTGTGAATCCTTCAACAGGAAGGGATAAGTCTCCCACTTCCAGCGAGACAGTGCTCGGATATCATCAAGAATTAGGTAAAGGAAAACACTCAAACTTGGCCCCTTCAATTCGTTATTACAGACGATCGTTAGAAAATAGGTCAGAGAGAAGAAAACTCACGGCAGAAGCCGTTGACAATCCCGCCATTCGCCAGAACATCTTTCCAGCTCGAGATAACGTCGAATTGCCCCCGCGTCCACAGAGATTGGGATCTCCGAAACCCTAACAAGACAAAGGGAAATTTCGCCCAGAAATAGAAGGTTAGGGGTTGGGGGGGATGGGGGTTGGGGGTTAGGCGAGCCCCTGGAAGTCTGTTGTGACTGGCAGAGAGGCATGACCGGTATCGGTGGGTTCCTATGTGGGAAGGCGGTTTACGGGTGTCTCTGGGATTCACTGTTGTGTTATTCCCTTGTGTGAGGACTACCCTATTCGTTTGTGCTTGTTTTATGACTCGATGGCGAAGCTAATCCGAAACTTAAATGATTGTAAAAACTTATTTATTAGCCAAAGTTGTAAAAACATATTTATTATCCAAATTTGTAAAAACTTGTAACATAATTAGAGCAAACTTGTAATAAAAACCACCAATACAAATTACAAAACTTAAGATATCACATAACATAATTAGTACGGTGCTACACCTTCTACATCTTCATCATCAGAATCGGATGAGTTACACTGGAATTCGTCATCTGGTTCCGCATCGCCAACATCGTAATCGAGATTTACTGGATTTACTCGTAGTTGTGAATTCTCGACTACGAGATCTTCAATTGTAGTCAGCATTACATGATCATCCGTTTCTTGTTGTAAAAGAGTAGGTTCCGCGTCTACATATTCTCCTGAAATATTTTCCCTCGGGTTAACTTTAACAACATTGTGCCACACATTCTTTGGTTTCTTCTTGTATGGGTAAGGGATATAACAAACTTGATCCGCTTGAGAGGCTGTGTAATATCAATGTATAAAATCAGACATATATATAGGGTATCGAGAAAGTGATAAACGGGCGAACGTACCCAGAATAAATGGTTCGTATTTATTGTAGCTTTTCGATGGAAGAATGTCTACAATGCCACCATTACCAATCCGAGTGCCTCTACCGATCACAGGGTCATACCACTTACACTTAAAAAGTGTGATTCTCAAATTAACCACCCCCTCATACTCGAGTTCTATGATATCAGTTAAGATACCGTGGAAATCAGCTCTGTCAGCTGCATTGCTGTAATTCTCTCCAGTAACACATACACCATAGTTACATGTCTTTCTTCCCGCGCTGTTATTCTGGGTATGAAACAAATATCCTCTTGTATAGTAGATGGGCCAAGTTTTGGCCATTTTCAGGGGTCCATGAATAATGTCGTGCACCCACGTTGGAAACGGAGTTGAGGCCTTCCAGTAAGAAACCTGCATATGAAAAGTCAATATAAAATATATTGAAGTACCAATAGTCAGATATCAAAAATTTATAGACATACATATTCTTGGATCCATGAAGGATATTCTTCAGCTCTTCTCGCCATGATTTCTTTTTCAGAGAGATCCGGATATTGTGTACTAATAAAATCTTCGAAGAAACTATGTAACACCATAAAAATATATGAGAAATCGAGTATGTAATATAAAACATTTTAAGTTAAAGCCATTACAACTTATACCTCTCAAGTGGCTCGAAATAACCACAATTTCGCAAAACATATGCATGTGCGCATCGATAGTCTTTATCTGGAAGCCATATTTCCTGCATTTCGCCACTAGGCCGACCTACGTGAGTAAATATATCGGGGACTCCATCGAAATGATATTCGGGGACTTCACCTTCAGCAAATCGCCTTGACCTGACCAAAGTAGTGAAAATCATTTTATAAAAGCTACCAGGCGTATATATACCAAATGGCTTAGTGAACATGTGAATAGTTATAGCTTTTACCTTGATTTCGTTTGTATACTCGAGGGAAAATAGTGCTCTGTAAAATAAGATACCTCCTCCCTTAGATATGATTGAACAATCGATCCTGCTGCATATCTGTGGTTCTTTGCTTTCCCTTTCAACTTTTTGAAAAACCTTTCAAACGGGTACATCCACCTGTATTGCACGGGGCCTCCTAATTCAGCTTCGTATGGGAGATGTATAGGTAGGTGCTCCATCACGTCGAAAAAAGATGGAGGAAATATCTTTTCCAAATTGCATATGATTAAAACTATGTTTTGTTTAAGAATTTGGACGCGACTTTTTTGCAAAGTTCTCGAACATAAGTCCCGGAAAAATGCTCCAACCCCTACAATACAAATTGAAACAACAAATGGTTAATATAAATTACGATAATCATATTTACGTAATTTATTTTCCTAAAATTATAAATTATAAGTAATTAATTAGTACCTGATAACGCAGTGTGGACGTTCCGGTCTAGTAGTTCTGCAAAGATAAATGGAAGTAGCCGCTCCATAAAAACATGGCAGTCATGACTCTTCATCCCATAAAACTTTTCATTCGCCAGATCAGTACAACTAGCTAAGTCTGAAGCATAACCATCTGGGAATTTTACCGATTTTTTCACACATTCCAATAAGCTTCTTCTTGCTTCGTCTGTCAATGAGTATTCAGGAAAAGGGGCTCTACCGTCATCATCAATATGTAAGTGTGGCCGAGAACATAATTCTTCTATATCCAATCTTGACGGGATGGTGTCTTTCGATTTACCCTTCACACGCATAAGAGTATTCATGATGTTGTCAAAAAAATTCTTCTCTATATGCATCAAATCGAGATTATGTCGAAGAGTGAGCTCCCTCCAGTACGGCAATTCCCAAAATATGCTTTCTTTGGGCCAGTTATGCTCTTTCCCAAAGCCAGGTTTCTTCTTATCATGACCGTTGCCACCAACATCCTCTGTTTTCGGTGGCTTTACACGTTTCAACCTGTATAAATAAATTTGCTCACTGGTTAAAGACTCTGGTGGATAGTCTTTCTTAGCGTTTCTCTTCTTCAAAAAGTCTTTTCTATTCTTCCTTAGAGGATGATCATGAGGAAGAAATCTTCGGTGACAATCGAACCAACACGTCTTTCTTCCATGCTTAAGATAAAAAGACTGTGTATCTTCCATGCAAATTGGACAAGACAATTTTCCATGGGTGGTCCATCCTGATAACATGCCATACGCCGGAAAGTCGCTTATCGTCCACAACAACACTGCTCTTAGTTTAAATTTTTGATTCAACGAGACATCGTATGCATCGACTCCAGTAGACCACAGTTCTTTTAACTCATCAATGAGAGGTCGGAGGAAGATATCGAGACTAGCTCGAGGATGATTTGGCCCAGAATTCATAATTGTTAGAAACAAGTATTCCGTATTCATGCACATACCAGGGGGTAAATTATACGGAGTCAAGATCACGGGCCACAATGAATGGTTTTTTGACATGCCAAATGGATTGAACCCATCTGTACACAATCCAAGATAGACGTTTCGGGGTTCTTCGGCAAACTGGGGATGTTGATCTTGAAAATATTTCCACTCCGCCCCATCAGACGGATGCCACATTTCTTCCTCATTTGATTCGTGCTCGGCGTGCCATCTCATTGCTGCTGCAGTCTTCTCGCTCTGATACATTCTCTTTAATCTGTCAGCAATAGGCATATACCACATACGACTATATGGTACATTGGTCCTACGGTTTTGCTCGTTAGGCATCCATCTTTTTGAATTACAAAACCGACACTTATCTAACCGCTCATCATCTTTCCAGAAGATCATACAATTGTTAATGCAAACATCAATTGCATGACATGGAAGCCCCAAATTGCGCATCAATTTGTCTGTCTCGTAATGTGAACCGGGTGCCTGGTTTTCTTCTGGTAAATAATCTGTCAAGATACCGCATACTGAATCCACTAACTTTTCACTCATATTATGATCTGCCTTATTTTGCATGATTCGAGCAGCTAAAGATAATTGCGAGTGACCTTCACGACAACCATCGTATAATGGAGTATTCGCTCCATCTAACAAGTTGTAGAATTTTTTTGAATGATTACGTACCGGTTCTTCTACATTTTGATAACTAACATCCTGATGATAGTTGTTATCAAAACTCACGCTATCACGAAACGCATCATTCACCATATCCACATATCTATCTTCTACTACATTACCCACATCATCACTCCCACTTACATGCGTCCTATCAACATAACTCGTTCCTAAATCCATATCCAGTTCTTCACCATGCTTATACCAAATATAATAATCTGGCATAAATCCTCTACTATACAAATGTCTCAAAACTCTTGTACCGGGGATAAATTTCTCATTCTCGCAAACAAGACAAGGGCAGTGAAACATACCGCGATTTCTCTGCGCTAGAGGCTGGCTATTTGCAAATGCCACGAATTTATCCACCCCCGCTCTGAACTCTACCGAGAGATTTCTCGTCGCTTCATCGAACCTATTATACATCCACTCCCGGAAATTGCCATAATTGTAATTTCCCGACATTCTAAGTTGAGAAACCTTATTCTCTCTTTGATTTGTGTTTATAAACTCTTTCTTTGCTTTGTGTTTCTACAATTGTGACAAGAAAATTCGCGTATGGCAAATATATAGAATATTTCCCGACTGATTTCCGACTGCAAATCAAAATAGGTACACCAACCACCAAATTAATTAAACGTGATTTACAACTACTTTTTGCTACTGATTTGCTACTGTTCTACGACCCACCGAATTCAGTAGCAAATCAGTCGCTAAATTACTACTGATTAGCTACTGCATGTTTCGGCCTACAATTCAGTCACTAATCAGTCGTAAACCTGCTACGTATTAACGACGGATATTTTTAGTCACTAAATCCCTACTGATGTGCGACTGTTTGAAAATAGTCGCAAATCAGTCGGAAATCAGTAGCGAAACAGTCGGTAAATTTACCGACTACCTAATCGGTAGCAACAATCAGTCGGAAAAACGCTGTTTTGGTGTAGTGCCTTCTATAGGGATTCCATCACCATTAGCAATCTCTACCCTACCCATAGCTGGTTCAACCTTGTCTAAAAGTTTAGGATTACTAATCATATGATGAGAAGCACCCGAATCTACAATAAGTTTACTACTGGGTTTATGAGAATAGAGAGTGATACCGGAGTTGTGGGTTTGGAATGCTTTGATGAAAGCTTCAAAGTCACTCTTCCACACATAGTCCACAGAGGCTACCAGGGCTGCTTCTCCTTGAGGTGTGGATATACTTGCTTGCTTAACTTCACCACCTTGAGAAATATTTGCTCTTGGTGGTCTCTTGTATCCTTCGGGTTTTAAGTGAGGATGAAGAGTCCAACACTTATACATTGAGTGGCCGGGGAGCTTGCAATGCTCACAAGACTTTGAACTCCTCTTGTCATGCCTATCATGCTTGTAGACTCCTTTGTTGGCTGTCACAAGCTCGGTTTTGCCTCCAAAGAGACCAATGTTTCCTTGCTCCTTCTGGAATCGTGCACATACCTCTTCAAGGTTTGGCAACTTGTCATCTCTAAGGATATGCTTGATGAGATCATTATAGATCGGATCCAAGGTGAGGAGAAGGCCAAAGACTTTGTCTTGCTCACGCCTCTCATTGAGGATCTTCACATCCGGGGTTAATGGTCTAAGCATCTCTAGCTCGGACCACAGAGTTTGGAACTTCCCAAGGTGGTCCGTGAACTCCTTGCCATCTTGATGAAGGTCATTGATAGACTTCTTAATCTCAAAGATTCGGCTAAGATTTGATGTATTTCCATACACACCCTTGAGAGTCTCCCATAGATCCTTTGGGTTCTCACAATATGAGTAAGCTTCCATGATAGACTTGTCTAGAGAAGATTGAAGGGGACTAAGCACGGCTTGTTGATCTTCCTCCCACTTCTCTAACTCTTCTTGTAGAGCTTCTTCTATCTCTTCACTAGACAAGGACTCCTTGTCTTTGCCGTTCTTCTTGAGGGTCTTCTTTGGGCATTCGCTTGATTCGACATGCTTCCAAAGTCTCCTACCGCTTATAGCGGTTTTAGTGGTTCTAGACCACAAAAGATAGTTGTTTCCTTTGAGAATGGTAGGAACAACCAAAGGTTTTAAGCTCTCAGTGGTAAGAACACAAGAACTCATAGCTTTGAGATTGAAGAAGATGAAAAATTTCGTTTAGGAATTCTGTCAAACACTTGGTGGGCGATCTTAAGATCTAGAGACAAATTGAGAATTTTGAAGAATTTTGAAAGAGTATAAAGGGAGAATCAAAGAGAGAATAGTAGAATCAAGATCATTGCTCTGATACCATGTTAGAATTCAAGAGTATAGCTTGCAGAATCAAGAGAATAGAGAAGGGATTGCTTAAGAGAATAAGAGATTAGAGAGAATAGAGAAGAGTATAGAGAATAATGGAGAGAATAAGTCTCCAAGAAGTTGTTTATTGATTCATGTTACATCTTCAAAATAGATCTAGCTTTAAAACCACTAATCAAGAAGGGAAATCATATAATCTAATCATAGACATCATTAATCATCCATCAAATTACCCTAAATCTACCAAATCCTCAAATCCTAAAAGACTACTCACTAGTAATGAAGAACACAACAAATCTTGTGAAAGACGTGAGGTTAATCATGATTAGGGAATAGGAAAGTGAAAGATTAGAGAAAGATGAAAAGATATAAACTCAAACTTGCATAAATCAAAGATATCTTTGGGAAAAATCCCAAGAACCCTAAAAAGACAAGTCTTTGTTTTAAAGAGAAAAGAGAGATAAAAAATGGAAAAAGGGATAAAAAGTGAGATAGATCTAAAAATCAGATCTCTAAAATATAAAAGGTGGTTGCTGAGTTGGGTCGGACCCGGGTCAACCCGGGACAAACCGGGTATTGACCCGGCCGAAACTTGGATACGTCTTCAGTGAATCGGTCATAACTCCTGAACCTGACATCTGAATGACCTGAATCCAACTCTTATGAAGACCGTTTGAGTTGATTCATATCAGAAGGCCTTCGTTTTGCCAGTTCTTTGGACGGTGTCGTCTTCTCTCGGCCAGACGGACTTACCTTCAGTAAATCCGTGTTATCTCCCAATACATAAGTCCACATAACCCTTGGTTAGGTTGATTCAAGTGTCTAGGTTCTTGGGGATGAAAGTGGAGAACCCTTATGATCACTTGGATTCCTTTGAGAGGTTGTGTGACATGTTTAGAACCGGAGGAATGCCCCATGATAGCATCAAACTCATCTTGTTTCCGTTTTCTCTTGGAGGAAGATCAAGAGAATGGGAGAGAACGTTGCCATCTTACTTGGTAAATTCTTGGGATGATTGCAAGGAGATTTTCCTCAACAAGTTCTACTCCACACAAAGAACGGTCCAAACTAGAAGGGACATCTCGAATTTCAAGCAAATCATGCATGAAAGCTTCCATAAGGCATGGGGAAGACTTAAGGGATATACTCGAGATTGTCCCCATCACGGGTTGAAAAAGGAAGCCATCCTTAGTATCTTATATTTGGGAATTGATCAAGAGCACAAATGGATCTTGGTTGGGCCTAGCAATGGGCGTTTTAAAAACCTCACCGTGGAACAAGGAGAGCTACTAGTGGAGAACTTTGCCCAAAGCGAAGAGAATTATGGTGATGAGTATGCTCGGGCTACAACGACCGCGAGTGATCATGAGGAGCAAAGGAGAACTAAGGAAATGCAGGCTCTAAACGAAAGGGTGGACAAGCAATCCACATTGATAGACAAGCTCATCAATGCCTCTATAAAATCCACTCACTTTGATGGGGATTTTGATGCCACTACACGGTTTGAGGAGGATAATGTGGATTTCGGTACACAACAAGACCTTGAAATGAAAGGCATGCTTCAACAACTCCTAATCGGGCAAGATAATAGAGCAAATGAGTTGAATAAGATGGTGGCCGAGATTCATGACAATGTTGATTGCTCTTATGATGATCTACACCAAACATTTGAAGCCTTATCTACTAGGATCACGCATTTAGATCATCAAAATGCTCAAGGACATTCCCTTTCTAGTAAACCCTTGGAGAATCTCGAAGGAAAAAGTAATGAGAGCCAAGTGGAGGAGCATTTGATTGATGAGGATGAGGAGTCTCTAATAAAGATTGAGGAAATCCTCCACGGATCTCAATACAAAGAATCGATGGTTGCTAGCAAGGAGAAGGTTGAGGAAAAAGCCGTGGTATTGATGACCATTGATGATCATGAAAAGGCAATTGATCAGATCTCTAACCTTCTCTACGGTTCTAAGGTCGATGCTAAAGAGGTGATGCTTTACAAGGATATTGAGGTTGAAGCTCCAAGAGTTGAGCATGTGGGTAGTTTTGCAACAATGGATGTGATTTCACCCCCAAAGGCTAGTTTTGAGAAGAATGGATCTTGTGGAGAAAGAGGTTTTGGTTATGGTAATGGTGATGAAACTTTGGACATTGATAGAGCTAGCTTGGGATCTCCTCCTCCCACCACAATGAAGGACGTGAGTGAGACTAAAAAGAAGCAAGAGAAGATTGAAGGCACTAAAGCCAAAATAAAGAAACAAGACACGCATCACCCTTTTGCCTTTGCTAAGAATAAATCAAGCAAGCTTGATGGGTATAGGTCCGAGCCAAGCCAACCTTCTATGATGACTCTCACTCAATGGAAGCACAATGATGGAGTGATTGAGTACAAGATCAAATGCAAAGTTCGATCCAAACCCTTTGCCTCGGTCAAGGCGATTCTCACACTCGAGCTCAAGGAAAAAGGGGAAGCCGGTCTTGAAGGGGTAATGAGCAAGGTGTTCAAACTCGAGCTCAAATATCCACCATGGAGTGCTCGCACTCCCCTCTCACCCGCCTAAAAGGGTAACCAAAGTCAAACTTAGTGACTTTAAACAAAGTGCTCTTGGGAGACACCCCAAGCTTATCATTGTACATACTTTCGTTTCTATGTCTTTTTATGTTTTCTTGTTATTTTTGATGGGTTTTATTAGTGTGAATAGGTTCTTGATGGTCTAATGGTCATGAACTTAAGTACAAAGGTGTGAAGGATTGAGGTGATCACTCTCGTTCCCTCCATTCATTTCCAAGGTAATATTCCAAACTTTGTAGATAGCATTTAGAATCATATCATCTTTCTTTCTTTCATGCATTGTTTAGCTCTCTCTTAAGCTTCTATTACACAAGGGACTGTGTAATTTAAGTTTGGGGGAGGGTTTGTGTGTTATCTAACTTTGTTTTTGGTGATCTTATTTTGCCTTTTACATCTTGAGTCTCATGCATATCATGCATTTTAAATAAATTTGAAAAAAATTGAATAATGTGCATTCCATATAGGATTGAGTCTAGATGCATAGCATCTTAGGTAGCTTTGCATGAGAATTAGGAGAAATGATAGAATTATCCTTGTAAGTATAATTTTTAGAGCTTGATTCAATGTCCTCGTTGCTTGTTGTTTGATACTTTTGATCTCGTGTTGAAATCAAGGATGAACCATGTTTCGATCTTGCATTTCATTACTTTGGTCTTATTGATTTGATTTCAATCCTACCTAAGTGAAAACCATAATTTTGACATTGAAATTATCATGCTTGTACATTGCATAGTGAATTCATGGTTACCATATACATACTTGGGCTCTATTATCATTTTCATCACTCTTTTGCTAGTCCAAGTAGCTGATTCCCATCATTGGAACGGTTTACCATACCTTTAACACCCTCCTTTCAAGCCAAAATCTTTAGTGTGCGTATGTGAGGCCTAATTTTTCGAGTAAGCTTGGCAAAAAGTGTTGAGTTTAGGGCGACAAGGATAGGTTTGTATGTAGATCTAGCCGAACATCAAAGGTTAGACTAGGCTAGGCTTGTGGGAAAGGGAAGTTTTGGGCTTGATTGTGAACGAAATTGTGTGACTAATGGGATTGTGAATAAGAAGGAAGTGGGTTCAAAAGAAGGAAGTGAAGGTGAAAGGGGAATGTAATACTGTGATGTGGTTAGTGCAAGTTATCAAGAATAGCTCTTAGTGATAGTTATAGCCTCATAGAAACAAAAGAAAAAGCCAAAATTTGGTTAAATCATCAATTGGTAAATGATGAGGCAAGGCAAAGAAAAAGAAAGAAAGAAGAGCTAAAGAAACAACAAAAAGAAGCACGAGGCCACAAGATTCAATGGAGAAGACGAAATTCCCCAAGTGAGAAAGGATGAAGTGGAAGAAGGAGTTCACGCATGGGACATGAAGGCAAAGTCAGAAAAGGGTAGCTTAGGATGAAGACTTCATGGGTACATATGCTAGGGTTAGAGACGATTTGGGCATTGGATAGATGTGATTCTATCCTTGTATACATAGATTGCCTTTTACTCTTAGCATTTTGCTAAAGTTTGCTCATTCATTGAGAGAATCCCTTGCATTGGAATAATCCCATACATTTGAGATCATCTTTATCTCAAGACATTCACCCTAGCCAAATGGATTCGCTTGCTTTGCATGAGCATGATTCACATGAAACAATTAATGAATGTTAAAGGATTGGATGATATTAATGCTTGTGTAGGTTAAGGCTTGAATTTGATTCGTTTAGGGAAGGATATGGCTAGATCTTTTTGAGTAGACTTGTTTGATCGCATCTTAGAGGTAGTAACTTGGACATTGAGTTTAATTCTTTTTATGGCACTTTTGGATTTGAGCTCCCATATTTAGTCTTCTCCATTTCTTTATTCTTGTTTGCTTAAGGACAAGCAAAGGTTTAAGTTTGGGAGAACTGATATACTCATATATTGCATGTTTTAGCATGCATCTCACTTAGTGTTTTGTGTCATTTACATGCATAATCATGGTTTTGTCTTGTATTTAGATCATATTTAGTGATTAGGACAGCTTTGGTAATGTTTTCCTCGAACTTTCCCTCGGTATCTTCCCTCGGAATTTTCCCTCAAAGATTTCCCTCGGATCTTCCCTCGGAATTTTCTCTAAAAAATTTCCCTCGGATCTTCCCACGGAATTTCTTTTATAAGGCTTCGGTCGGGTTTAAGTGTTGGAATCGCCTTGGGTTGATTTGTCGAGCATGCTTTTATAAGGTTCTCTAACCTTTGTAAATCTGATCTAAAATAGGATGCTATTGTTTCAACCGTTGGTCGAGAAGAACGTTCTCTTCTTTGCCTATTCGCCTCTTCTCGTGGTTGTTCACGCTTCTCTTCCCTTTGGTAACTTGAGTTGGTCGTAGATGTCGTAGTTTTTAATAGACCAAAATTTGACCTAGACATCATGTATCCTCGAGATGAGTTACAATCACGGTTGTAATACTTTTCTGCCTCCTCGTATCTAGACTGCCTTGGCTGGTCTCTTTCTCTCCTTGGAGCTTTCTCTTGTTTACTCCTTAATAGACCGAAAGATATCTTGTTCTCTCTATTTTTTTTTTTTTGATAAGAAGATGAAAATTTATTACCGATAATCAAGAGCGTGGCTCTGATACCACTTGATAGATTCCTCCCAAGGATTGCAACTTGAAGTTGGTAAAACGGATAAGCTTTGCATCTATGAAACCGAAAAGATTCAAAGAACAAAGGATGTGGATTGAATGGTCGCACAAGAGCTGCTGTACCAGTTCAATCTATTGGATATGACACACCAAAGATATCAGGTTGTGATTGCTGGATATGACTCACCAGACAATCGACACGGATATGACTCATCCTGGGTTGATAAAAGGATAAACCTCCAAATGATCGAAAATGTTCACAAGGAACAAAAGAGAATCACTCTCAAAAGAAAGAAGTTTTATAAAAGTTGGTTATTGATCTCAAAGAGATTACATTGCTTAAATAGACTAGAGATGTTCTAAAAACAAAGCAACCTCGAAAATAGACAAAGACTAGAAATTAAACACAAATGTGGAATGACTCTTAAACTACTTTGACCATAAAACTTGCCCCTTGAACTACTTGGTCGAATCTGAACTTCATGGGCCACAAATTGAACTCTTCTTGGGCTTGTAGAAATGTTCCTGGATGCCAAACATAAGTTTGTAAGCTTTCAATTCAGCGGGGCCTAGCATTCTCCAAGTATAGCATCAGGTTGACCCACTTAGGGAAATGGGCAATAACTTTGTGATCCCTTGGACATTTCCTCTGATCTTGGGCTTGTTAAAACCATAAGAGATCCATTAACATTCTCCAATTAGTTTCGTAGAAAGATCGTACCTGAGTTCGGCTGTACAACATGATCTTTGACTCAGTCGGGCAATAGGGCCTGTAGCAGATCCTTCGGTTTGTAAAATTCATAACTTTAACGGCTGAACCGGGTTTAACGTGAATCAAATTCTCATGGCTTCTATGAGGAACCAATATTCCAGAATAATTTGGTTCATGGCTTGATTCGTCTTGGTTTGATCGGAAACCTCCATTTAACGCGTGCATGTCCAAATCGCGTAAGCTAGGAATCACCTGACTTAGAAGTTGAATAACTTCTTTATCTGAACTTGGATTGAGCTGTTTCAACTTTGAGAAGTGCCCTAGATGATGTGAGAATGTAGTCCAAGTGGTCGTTGGGATTGGGCCAGTTGATCATGGACTTCGTTTGTGCTGCACAAGGCACATGGTTCTTCTCGAGTGATCCCATGATCACATCATACCTCTCGTCTTAAAAAAGTTTCATCCTCGAAACTGAACAAACGTTGGCTGGGAAATGTTGAGGTGAGTCCAGTGGCTTCTCCTTGATCAGCATGCAATATATGACTCCATGTTGTTGATATTGCATAGGAATCAACGTCTCTCGTTGCACATCCTCCACGGCCTTAGTTTGGACAATACTTGGTGATCTCTTTGCGACGGTCAGATCTCCTTTAGCCGGTATCTCCAAATTCTCCTCCGATGATGTTGATCCTCCAATTGGTTTGATCTCTCCATTACCTAGAAGAACCACGATTTTCTTATTAGAGCATTCTTTCGCATAGTGTCCTCTCCCTTGGCACTTAAAACATTTCATATCACAAGCTTTTGAAGTAGTAGCCTCGGCTTTATCTTCGGGTTTCTTGATTTGGGATAGAGAGATTCGACCATTGTGTTCAGAATGCTTGGTTGGTCGATAGGAGTGCAATCCCTCAATGGATTTGTTGCACGATTCCTTCGGTTTAGCTTTTTCAAGGCTTCGGTCGGTTTTGAGTTTTGGAATTGCCTTGGGTTGTTTTGCTGAGTTGAAGCACGCCTCTACAAGCTTCTCTAACCTTTTTAAATCTGAGCAAAACTTGGAAGCTATGGTTGCAACAGCTGGTCGAGAAGAATGTTCTCTTCTTTGCCTATTTGGCTCTTCTCGTGGTTTAACACGTTTCTCTTCCCTTTGGTAACTTGAGCTGGTCGTAGATGTCTCCATTTTTAATAGACCGAAGTTTTGCCTAGCCATCCTGTTTCTCCTTGGAGCTTCCTCTTTTGTACTCCTTAATAGACCAAAAGACATCTTGTTTTTTTTTTTTTTTTAATTTAAAATATGACAAGAAGAAGAAGAAGAAAAGAAAAACGTGCACTACAAGAAAAGACAGTTTTTGCGACTACCAAAATAGTCCCACAATAGTCGCAAATGAGTAATTTGCGACTATTTTGGGACTAAAAAAAAAAGTCGCAAATATTTGGTCGCTAAAAAGAGTAGTTACAAAATAGTCGCTCTTTTGCTACTAATATATGACTCTACTATTAGTTAAAACAAAATTTAAAAAAAAACAAAATTAAAAAAAACAAAATTAAAAAAAAAACAAAATTAAAAAAAAACAAAATAATTAAATTGATTTATATATTAAAAAAAAATATCTAAATACAAAAAAAAAAATATATATATATATATATATATATCATCGATCGTCTTCTCCATCGCCGGCGCAGATCTGCTCTTCGGCCTGGCCAAGATCTGCTCAACATCACCGCAGCCCGTCGCCAATATGCTCCTCCACCTGGCCAAGATCTTTGAAGCTCTGCTTTCCAACCCATCGGAGCAACCACCACGCATGTAATCATAGGAGCATAAACCTCTTTATGTAATCATGAAACACCATAACTTGACCGCCGTAAAATATGGTCAGTGGAGCAGATTGAGACTCTGGCTTCACAGATATGCTCAAGGTTAAAGACAACGCACAAAATTAGTCAAACTGATGGAAATCTAGATTACTATGTGTTCTTTTAACTTATTTACAGATAAACCATACTTGGTCAAACTGATGGAATTCTCCTATATTGATTCAAAATTACTCAGATCTCGGCTTCTCAGGTAACCTCCGTCCAGAGAATTCTCTACACTCCGCAGAAGTCGACATCGTTGAAATCAATTCGATTCGCGAAATCAAAGCTCAATCATTCCTTAGAAGACACAAATCAACAAAAATTGGAGCAAACGAATCTTCCTGCTTGCTCATGTTCTACGCAGTGAGCATCTGCCAAAAAAAAAAAACTAAACAGAGTTAGATCGATGTAGAAGATACAGAGAGAAAAAAAATAAGAAAGTTAAATGTCGAAGAAGAAGAAAATCGCAAGGAGAGAGAGAAGATAAACAATTAAAAAAAAAAAAAAATTTCCACCGTTGGATTAAACCAATCAACAGTGGAGAATCTCAATCCTCGTCTAAATGAATTAACCAATGAAAAGCTTTGATTATTTTTGTCATTTAGTCGCAAATTAGTCGCAAATTTAGGACTATTTTGTGACTACTATTAAAAAAAACCGATTGGGGTTACTAAACTGTCGCAAATTTGGAACTATTTTGTGACAATCAAAAATCTTTACCCTAAACCCTAAACTTTAAGAACCTAAAAAGTTTGAATATGACTTTACAATGATTTTGTGTATATAGCAATTCAAAAATATGTTAAAATTTAAAAATAAATAAATTTTGAGAGAATTTTTATCTTTCAAAATCCTTCCTCATAAAACACATAACACTTAGTAGATGTTATGATTAGATTGAATTTTTTGTAAGTGTTATATTTTTTTGTTTATTATTTGATGTTTATGTGTAAGATCTAGTTTACAATTTAAAATTTATAGTTTATGATTAAGGGTTAGAGGTTTAGAGTATAGAATTTAGGATTTATAAAAGGGATTATAAATGATCATATTTTAAAAAATTGTAAATTTTGAATTTTTTGTATATTATTTGATGTTTATGTGTAAGATTTAGTTTAAAATTTAAGATTTATATCAGGTTTATGATTAAGGGTTAGATGTTTACGGTTTAGGGTTAATGGTTTGTGGTTTGAGTTTAAAATTTATTGATTTCTATAAAAAAAATCAAGTGGAGATGCAAATTAGTCCCAAATTTGGGACTATTTTGTGACTACTATTAAAAATTAGTTGCAAATTAGTCCCAAATTAGTCACAAAATTGGGTTTGCAAATTAGTGTACATGTTACATTAAACCCTAAATTTTAAGAACATATAAGGTTTGAATATCAATTTACAATGATTTTGGGTATATAGTTGTTCAAAAATATATTTTACAATTTAAGATTTAGATTTTATGATTAAGGGTTAGAGGTTTAGGGTTTAGAATTTAGGATTTATAAAATGATTATATTTAAAAAATTGTAAGTGTTGAATTTTTTTGTATATTATTTGATGTTTATTTATTTGATGTTATTTATAATTTAAGATTTAAATCAAGTTTATGATTAAGTGTTAGAGGTTTAAGGTTAAGGGTTTGTGGTTTGAGTTTAGAATTTAGAATTTATTGATTTCTAAAAACAATCGAGTGTAGTTGCAAATTAGTCCCAAATTTGGGACTATTTTGTGACTAATATTAAAAATTAGTCGCAAATTAGTCCCAAATCGGTCACAAAAACTGGGTTTGCAAATTAGTGTACATGTTACCCTAAACCCTAAACTTTAAGAACATATGAGGTTTGAATATCACTTTACAATGATTTTGGGTATATAGCTGTTCAAAAATATATTTTACAATTTAAGATTTAGAGTTTATGATTAAGGGTTAGAGGTTTAGGGTTTATAATTTAGAATTTATAAAATGATTATATTTTTAAAATTGTAAGTGTTGAATTTTTTTTTGTATATTATTTGATGTTTAGTTATTTGATATTTTTGTATATTATTTGATGGTTTAGGGTTTAAAATTTTTTTTTGTATATTATTTGATGTTTATTTAAAAACAAATCGAGTGGAGTTGCTAAATCGAAGCAAATGAGTCACAAATTTGGGACTACTTTTCCAAGTCCTTAAACAGTCGCAAATAAGCGACTATTGTCTGAATACTTTATTTAGTCGGTAATTTGTGACTATTATGCCTCTGCATTATGAGTAGTCGCAAATCAGTCACAATATCGTCCCTTTTTTGTGACTAAAAAAAGTAGTCACAAAAAATAGTCACAAAACTGTGTTTTCTTGTAGTGGTGGATAGTCACAAAACTGTGTTTTCTTGTAGTGGTGGATAGCTAACCTCCTTCGGAATCGGTGATCTAAAGGCTAACCACCTAGAGATCGGTTTGTGACCTAGAGGCTAATCACCTAAAGATCGAAGTGATTTGTTGGCTAACCACCAAGAAATCGATAAGTCCACAAAGGAACAAAAGAGATAATTCTCTAAAATATTTTGATAAATGGGGTGAATGATTATTCATAAGATTACATGTGCTTATAAAGCAATAGAAATGTGTAAACACAAAACAATCTCGAAATAAGCAACTTAGCCTAGGAATTAAAATGAGTTTGAATGCCTCTTGCACTTCTTTGACTTCTTGACTTGCCCCTTGAATTTCATGGTCGAATTCCTTGCTGGGCTTGAGTCTTTTGGCTTTGCATAGATGTTCCTTGATGCCAAACATATGTTTGATAGCTTCCAAACAAGTTGGGCCTAAAACTCTTCAAGCATAGCACCATGTTGATCCATATAGGCAAATAGAGAATAACTTTGTGATCCAATGTCCATTTTCTTTGATCTTGGATTTTTTGGAAACACAAGAGATCCATTATCATTCTCCAATTGGTTTGGTATCGAAATTGTACCTAAGTCGGTCTGGGCAATAAGATGTTTGGCTCAGTCACGCAATAGGGCCACAAACAGATCTATCGGTTTGTAAAATTAATATCTTTTACGTCTAAACCGGTTTTGAGATGAATATAATTTTCCCGGCTTCTCTGATGAACCAAGATTCCAGAATAATTTGGTTCATAGATTAACTCCTTCTGGTTTGGTCGGAAACCTCCATTTAACGCGTGTAGGTCCCAATCGCTTAAGCTGGGAATCACCTGACTTGGAAGTTGAATAACTTCTTTACTTGAACTTGGATTGCGCTGTTTCAACTTCGAGAAGTTCTCTAGATGAGGTGAGAATGTAGTCCAAGTGGTCGTTGGGATGGACCAGTTGATCATGAACTTCGCTTGTGCTGCACAAGGCACATTGTTCTTCTCGAGGGATCCCATGATCACATCACCAAGTTGCATTTTGCCACTCCCAGAGAGGACGGACCCGCGGCCAGTACCTTGTGCGACCAAATCAACTTGTTTCTTCACCCGAGGCCAAAACCGTCTTTTTCCATCAAACTCTAGACGAGATTAGCTCTATAAATACTTATTTTATACCTCTTAGACAAACATGTTACATTATTCTCACGCTTGAAGGCAGAAGCGAAGCTCTTATGACTTGTGCACTTGTTTTCTTTGGTTTGGAGCAAAGGATTCTCGATTCGTGTTCTTCGATAGAGAAGCTTTTTTATCCCTTTTTACTTACTGTTTTTATTTGATTTATTGAATATGATTACCTCAGCTATGGCTGAGTAATCTCCTTGTTGGGCATAGGGGTTTGAAGGGGAGCTTATGGTTCGATTCTTATTAGGTTTTTAGTATAGGATACCGATTAATTAGGGTTAGTCGTTCTATCCTTGTTGGTAATGCGTTGCTTGACTAACCGTCTTAGTAATCGATATTAGGTGTTTTAGAAGTGTTGTATCTAATAGCTTGACCTAGGGTAGACGAGCAAATCCGTCGTAAGATTTCAGAAGTATACTTACGGAGGAATTGTGGGCGTAAACGACCTTTGAGAGTATCATTTACTTCTTGTGCGGGCGGAGTCGGAAGCTACCGTCCGAGTACAGAAGTAAGTAGGTGTGTAGGATTACGGTAGTATACTACATGCAGCGTACGTGTTCCAATTTCAAAAACCCAAAGACGACAAAAAATCGCTTTAGAAATCCTAGAAATCTACTCGTAAAATCGGCCATAAACCCTAGAAAATTCCCGATTGCCCAACGCTTTGTTTAATTGATTCACAACCTCGATAAAATAGTTAGTTAGCTACTGTCCTTCTTAGTTTAGTTTAGATTCCATAGATACGATTGTAACAAAATCCAAAAGATATTTATGTCTAGACATAAGCTAGAACTTGTTAGAAATTGGACAACGTCTATCCCTGTGGATTCGATCCCTAAGTACTACTTCGTGTGTTGTGCACTTGCGGCTTAGATATAAATGGTAAAGTCCCACGTCAGGGTTAATTCCCGGTGTGTCACGAGGCACACCGGGCGAAGGAGGGTCGGTGTTGGGAGATGGTCTTGGGGCCAGACGAACATATCCTTGGTGAAATCAACATATATCCTGAACCAACTATCCGAATGCCCTGAAACTACTGCTAGACGACAGTTAACTCAAATGTCTATGATTGTTATGAAGACTTGCTAAATATTCCTTAATTTCCGAGATTCTTGCTAAATATAGACTTGTATAAATAATAATCATAGTCACATGTACCGCCATCATAAAAAAACTCTACCATAAACTCTTAGCAATACCTCTCTTGTACTGAGACGCTTACAAACAGCAATAATAAAAATCATCTTTGGATATATGCTTGTGTTTTTCCTCAGAAACTTATGTTCCCTTAAAAGTCTATTACAAAAAACGATTGTGTACCCTCCGGTGAAATTACGGTAACCCGAAACACTTTAAACCTCACCTCTATATACCTTTAATACCTAGCCTCAATTGTCTTGGTTTAATCATTTTAATGAGAAGTTCACGTTTGCACTTAATGAATTTATAGAGCTAATTGACCTGATTTTTGGATTTCGAAAGTTTATATTTCGTATGACGGATACCGTGGACAAGTGTTACGGAAACTTCTGGTTAGAATTTTCTAGGGTATGTTGCGTTTGATGTAGTTCGATGGTTATGGTTTAGAAGGATGGTCTCCGAGATTTGTAGGTCTCTATGATTTTTGTTTGATCGTTTCCAAGCTGAAGCTTTGTCTTGTTTGAGGACAAACAAGGTTTTAGTATCTAGTTAAGAATACTTTAATAAGTCTTCCACTTGGTTTTACATACTTTTATTATGGTTTTTGCATATTCGTATTGTCAAGACTCTTTTCAGGTTACTTAAGCGAAAACATTGCAAATTGGAGAAAACCCAGATTTTTTGCTCAGAGTGAAACCGTCAGAAGTTTCATTGCCAAAGATTTTGAGATATTTAAGAAGGACCAGTTACCTTTCCATTCCAACAGATTTGAGGACGTTCCAACGGTTTAATCAAAAGATACATCAAGATCAACACGTCCTAGTTGGCCACTCCTAGAAACAACCCAACTGCGGCCATGAGGAAATTCACCGCGACCAAGTGAAGGTTCGCCGCGGCCAAGCCATTTTCGTCCGATAAGCCCAATTTGCAAGGCTTGTTCAATTTCCGTCACTTAAAACCCTAAAGACCGACAAAAACATAATATAAGACCTATAAATATTCCTCTTAGAAGACCTAATTTCGTGTGCTTGCTTTTACACAATTTTTAGTTTAGTTTTGTTCTTGTTTTTACTCTTAAACTCTTGTTCTTTACTTTTCAAGATTGGCAAAGAGGTTTCTCACCAGACTTAGTTCTTAAAATCGTGAGGCTCTCTCATCAATCTCCTGCAATTTATTTAATCATGATTTTTACTTCATTTATGTTCGAGTAGTTTTATTGTTGGCTTTAAAGGAATTATCAAAGGGAAATTCTATGTTCGATAAGGATTTCACAAGATAAAACCCTAGCCGATTTCTAGAGTTCTTTCTTATGGATAGTTGTTAATGCTAAATCTAGCATCATGAACAAGAGGTGATTCCTAGATGTTAAGTACCACTGACGTGATGGATCTACAAACATCTGAATCATTATACAAGAGAGCGTGTGCGTCGTAAGATTTCGAAAGTATACTTACGGAGTGTCTTGAATTAAGAAGAACTAGTGCGAACAGCACGATCTTCCGTGCGGCCAGAGGCGAAAGCTACTTGTCGAGCGTATATATTGTTGGTGCTTAGGATGTACGAAAGTAGGCTACGCCATTTATTTTGTTAAGTTCGTGGAGTTAAAATCTAGAAACAGTTACTAAGAGCTTAGGAATCGTGATTGAATCGAGCATACCCTAAGATATTCAATTCGATTCAACACCATTTTATCATAGTTTACAAATCATTTTTCCCATCTTATTTTCAATCCATCGATTTTCATCTTCTCTTTACAAGCAATTTTTTCGTTTTTATGCTCTTTACATTTTCGCGACAAAAACACTTATAAAAATGTATCCTCGTCTTAGACTTTCTTACTATTCTCTATATAAGGTCTCGCGAAACAGCTCTCTCTCCCTATGGATAGATACTTAAAGTACTACAATGCACATATGTGTACTTGCAGAACCTTTACGTTTATAAATTTAAAACCTGAAGTTTCGGAGAACAATCCGAGCGCATCACTAAAATAATCATTTGCACTCTTGGATTGCTACTTTTTCTCACGAGCTTATCGTGGTCAATTTCTGATTTTGTGTAAATTGTATTGTAATGTGAAATTATGGCCACTCATCTAGTTTTATGATTTCCTTTAAGCTCTTTGACCCCATATGAAGTAGGAAACTTCACACATTCGTGATATGTTAACGAGACTGCTTTCATAGAACAAATACACCGTGTGCCTAAACTCACATTATAAGTCGCATGACGATGTACTACATTTAACTCAACCAATTTCATTACTCATGCGGCATACTCGTGTAATTTGATTGTTTCAATGACATTGTGGTCACTCCGATAAATCCAATTAGAGAATTATAGACGCATGTTATTGGGTCTATTGGGCCATAGTTACGTATATTACATTTGCAAATCATTGTGATTATGTCATTAGCAGGACACATATCGTTGCTGTATAAACGACACTGGCTCACGGCCATAATCAATAAGAAACATTCTTTACAAACTTCTATAAGGTTCTTGACATGGTATCAGAGTTTTGATCCAACTACAAAAGGATTAAAAGTTCTCGATCTTGTTTTACTACGTTTCCAAAATCACAAGATCTTTTCTGTTTGATTTTTCTTCTTCGTTTGACCTAAATCTTATCAAAATTCTATCGATAATTTACTATTACGATGAGCACTTCTTCATCGGCTTTGATTGATACGTCGACAAAAGCACGTGTCGAGACTCGTCGTACGATATCACCGTAGGATTTAAGTTCTGGAGACAACCCTGGAACATTGATCTATAAACCACTGTTACGAGGACAAAACTATGCCGAATGGTCCAGTAACCTTTCCTTAGCACTTAAAGGAAGGAAGAAGTTTGGTTTCGTCGATGGCTCGATCCCACAGCCCGTCGAAACCGATGTTGATTTGGAAGATTGGATTGCAAATAATGCACTCGTCATATCTTGGATGAAATTGACGATTGATGAGGCCATTTCTGATTCAATTATGCATATTGCTGATTGTAATGAGTTATGGACTCACCTTCAAAAACAATTTGGCGTGAAGAATGGACAGAGAGTTCAGCGTTTGAAAACTGAATTGGCAAATTGTCGCCAAAAAGGTACTACTGTTGAGTCATATTTTGGAAATATGACAAAAATGTGAAGAAACTTAGCAGACTATCAAAAAGCTAAAACAATTGAGGATATTAAAAAAGAACGCGAAGAAGATAAGCTGCATCAATTTCTCATGGGATTAGATGAGACTGTGTACGATGAGGTTAAATCGTCTCTTCTTTCACATGTCCCACTGCCGTCACTTGAAGAAGCTTATAACACACTTTTTCAAGATGAAGAGTAAAAAAAACTCGATCGTATGAATGAAGCAAGAACATATGGTGTGAATTTTGCGGTTCAAAGTATGACTTCTCGACCTCAAAATTTCAATTCCAATTCGAATTTTTGTAGCTACATCATCTGCAGTACTTACGGTCGTAATGATCACACAATGGAAAATTACTTATGTGATATTGGTTATCCTCCGTGGTATGAGGAGAAGCCGCGAAACACAAATTCTCAAAATGGCTCACGGGGAAATCAGATTCAAGGACTTGGTACATCTACGGTGGCTGTTGGATCGTATAAATCAAAACACATCACAACCGCTCAGGCTCAGCAAGTGTCCTTATATCGTCGTGGGTCTAGCTCTGACTTCATCGGATTGTGGTGGATCTAGCTCTGACTTCATCGGATTATTGATACAAAGGCATCAAACCATATGACTGGGATGGTTGAGTTTTTGGTTGATGTTTGTGATATGGCTCCGGTTTTGATAAAACTTCCGGATTGAAGATTTACTACTACTACGAAACACGGAAGGGTTAAGTGATATTGTCATAATTTGCATCATCTATGCATTCATTTATCTTAGGTTTTACTTCTTTGGCATATGTCTAATTGCATTTTTTAGTCTTAATTAGAGTCTAAGGTGTTTTGCATTAGGTCCTAGCGGGTTTTGCATATTTTGGAGTGATTTCTAGGGACGTTTTGGAAGAGATTGGAGGCCTTGGAACCGAGCACACCCGACTTTGGAAACAAGAGAAGAGGACTATAGAAAATAGGAGTTTATGGGGGATTGTACCGACCGGTCCTGGGTCGGTATCCTCGATCGGTATGGAGACGTAAGCCAATACCGACCACAGCTAAACCTATACCGGATGGGAAACGATCGGCACACTATCCCCGAATCAACCGTCCTCACTCAACATGCTTTCTCTTTGGCTTGTACCAATCGAGTCCCAGCCGGCATGCCTCGGTCGGTAATGGGACATAAACGAATGTCAACCCAGTGAGTCTTCTTGTACCGACCTGGAGCAACTCGGCATGAACATTCAAGAAAGTTGAACCGACCTGCTCTCGGCCGGCACTACGGCTCAGCATGCAATGCGCGAGTATACCGACAGACGAGATCCTCATCCAGCACGCTCTCTGCGCATCATGACGACCCATCTCACTCGGCATCATCCATCCGGCGCAAGAAGAAAATATGTACCAACCCATTTGTGCCGACCTTGACTCGGTCGGTGCAAAGCCTTCTGATAAATTCGGCCCAGAACCAACCGGGTCAACAACTGGTTTATCTCGGGTTGACCCGGTTTGCCACTATTCACGATAAATATTTTAAACCTAATTTTTCCTTGATATAAGCTTTTTCTCATGCTAAAAACCTCCTTTTTAGAGTTCTAAGTGTTCTAAGTAATTTGTAAGAGACATCTTCTTTGTTTATACAATTTAAGTTTGGATTTCTTGATTTCTATCTTCCATCTGTTCTTTCTTAATCACCCAATCATTTAATCATGGGATTTAACATCTCCTTCATGGGATTTAACATCTCCTTCATGGGATTTGTTGGTTTCCTAATGATTAGTGAGTAGTCACTTAGAATCTTGGGATGAGGTAGATTTAGGGTGATGATTAGGTTGATTTATGATGCTTAGGGCTTTAGTTTATAGATCCCCCTTCTATCGAAGTGTACTTGATGCTAGATTAGGTTAGAGATAATCAATCTAGACTTTCGGGAATTTCACGCCCACAAGATGTTCGATAAAATTTCCCAAAGAGCTTAGTTAGGAATATTCATTCCTAGTCTATGAGAGTAGATATCTACGGTGTTTATTGGTTGATTTGAATAATGAATTTAATCTTGATTTAGTGATTAGCAAAGTGATTAGTGCCTTGAGAGAGGGTTAGTCATAATTAGTAATATTAACCTAGGGATTAGCATTGATTGTGTATTGGGCATCATAAATTGGCTATAGAATCACCTTAATTCCATAACCTCATCCTTGGATTCGACTTTTATTATCGCATCTAATCTCGTTTAGTGTTTCTAGTTCTTGCTTCTTGTTTAATTTGAATTAGATAACTAAAATTAGTTCCAAAACCAACCTTATTTGCTTGAATTTAGTAGTTCTATGCATTCTTAGTGATTGAGATATTCAAACCGATTTGGAATGATACCTTAAATGCCACGATGACACGTATGGGGTTTGAGTAATTGATTAGTAAAAATCATATTATCAATTTGGCGCCGTTGCCAATTGAGTTTAGCTTTCAACATTAAGATTTTAGATCTTCTTGAGATTAAGCTTTCTTTTTATCTTTGTTACTAATCTCTTTTACTTCTTATTGCTACATTTCTCTTGTAGGTGTATGCATACGCGTTCTCGAGGCACCAACAACCTAGTTGAGCCACGAGATGATATCAATCTCTTGGCACGGGAAAGTAGAGCAAGGAGAGAAAGGGAACGACAACAACACATTGTGCGATTGGGTATGGAGAACGTTGAGGACATTCCCGTCGGAAACAACAATGGGCAATTTGCAAACGTGCAAGCCCAAGGGCATGGTGGCAATGGAATCCACCAAGCTCATGGAGAGCACATGCAACACCCGCCACCACCCGTGCGGCATGTGCGAGCACCAAACCATCCCCCACGAACGTAGTTGGCGTGGGTGATGCCGCCAATGCTCATCAAAACCATCCGGTGGAGAACAATAACTTTGAAGTGAAGGCGGGTTAATCAATATGGTTAAAAAAAACAAATTCCACGGCCTATCGATGGAAGACCCGGTGGACCATATCGATCAATTCGATAGAATATGCGGCCTCACCAAGCTAAGACTCTTCCCATTTTCCCTTGGAGATAAGGCACATCAATGGGAGAAGAATCTTCCTTAAGGGTCAATCATGTCATGGGATGATTGCAAGCTAACTTTCCTTCCAAATTTCTTCTCTCCATATAGGAGCGCCAATTTGAGGAACGAAATCTCAAGTTTCACACAACGCAGAAATGAGTCCTTCAACGAAGCTTGGGAACGGTTTAGAAGCTACATCTCTCAATGCCCGCATCACGGCTTCTCCAACGCCTCCATTTTGAGCACCCTCTACTGCGGTGCATTACCCAAGATGAGGATGCACTTAGACATGGCTTCTAATGGGAACTTCTTAGCCAAAGACGTAGAGGAAGCCATGAAGCTCGTGGAGAACCTCGCTAAAAGCGATGGAACTTATGGGGATGATTGATAGACTGATATATTGCATGTTTTAGCATGCATTTCACTTAGAGTTTTGTGTAATTTACATGCATAATCATGGTCTTGTCTTGCATTTAGGTCTCATTTAGAGATTATGACATTTGCATTAGGTCTAGTGAGTTCTTGAATGTTTTGGAGTATTTTCTAGGTAATTGGAGGCAATTGGGCATATTTGGAGAGTTGGACCTGAGTGGAGTGCAAAGCCCACCTGAGACGCCGGAAAGATGTGGCTGGACGGAAGCCCTCCGATCTGAATCAGCCTTTCCAACACTCATTAATGTTGTAGAGAGCTGAGTTAGCTGTCCAAGGGAGGTTGAATAAAACCATTTAGACGTGTGGTTAGAGAGTTACCACGGTTTTACTGAAGACGTATCTTCCTGGCCGAGAAGCTAACACCTTGCACCGGGTGCATGTACCGGCTCCATTTCACCCGGCATCAAAGGGCCTTCGACCGCGACTTTTGTCTCACCGTACCGGCCCGGCACAACACACTTCATTCGTCCGGTACTGGGCGTTACCTCGGGCAGGGGATTTACCGGACGCATGTACCGGTCCCATTGGGCCTGGCACAAGAAGCACTCCATCGGCACAAACTCTCGTACCGGCCAGGTACGAGACACTTCACTTTCCTGGTACCAGACATTCACCCGACCAGGGGAAATACCGGCCCATTGTGCCCTACCATCCCGGCCCGGTATGAAAGCTCTCACCGAAGCCACCCAAATTATCTGAAAGACCAGGCTGGACGAAGGACCTACGCTCGAATTTAGCTTCTGAAGCCTTCATATAAGTTGTAGATAATTGAGTTAGCTGTCTTCTGGAGGTGGTCGCAAGTCATTCTGATAGGTGGTTTGAAAGATACAGCAGATTTAGCTGTATCGGATGTCGTATGTTAATCTTTATCCTCATCCAAGAGCTTGTCTTTATCTTATTTTTAATCACATTTTTAGTCTTTGCTTACTTGTTCTTGTTTGTTTGTTTTAATTTGAATCATTTAGGTTTTTTAGAAACCAAAAACCCCTCTTGTTAGCTTAACTTAAAATGTTGTATGCATTCGTAGTGCTTGAAACTCTACCCTTGGATTCGATACCTCTTATGCTACTTAGGCATCTTGAGTAATTGATACACGGAAAAATCCTTGTATCAATATGGCGCCGTTGCCAATTGGGTTTAGCTTTCGACATTAGGATTTTACTTCTTTTTGAGATTAAGCCTTTTTCTTTCTTTTGTTTACTAATCTCTCCTTCTAGCTCTCTCTTGTAGGTGCATGAACCTGCGTTCTAAAGGCAACAACAATCTTGTTGAGCCAAGAGACGACATCAACCTTCAACACCGCGGTATTAGAGAAAGAAGAGATAGAGAACGGGTTGTGCACATTGCTAGGCTTGGTATGGAAAACGTGCAAGTGAACCCGTATACCGAACTTCAAGTGGTGCTCTGATACCACTTGACAGGTTTTCCTTAAGATTACACACTCGAGATCGGTAGAAGAACGGATAGATCCTTGACTCCAAACTTACGGTGAAGAATTGGAATCGAGGCGGGGGAATGAACGGTTGCGTCGAGTGCAATGACCGGCACTTGATAAACTAGGTTGATCCGTTGGCTAACCACCTTCGGAATCGGTGATCTAAAGGCTAACCACCTAGAGATCGGTTTGTGACCTAGAGGCTAACCACCTAAAGATCGAAGTGATTTGTTGGCTAACCACTAAGAAATCGATAAGTCCACAAAGGAACAAAAGAGAGAATTCTCTAAAATATTTTGATAAAAGGGGTGAATGATTATTCATAAGATTACATGTGCTTATAAAGCAATATAAATGTGTAAACACAAAGCAATCTCGAAATTAGCAACTTAGCCTAGGAATTAAAATGAGTTTGAATGCCTCTTGCACTTCATGACTTGACTACTTGACTTGCCCCTTGATTTTCATGGTCGAATTCCTTGCTGGGCTTGAGTCTTTGGGCTTTGCATAGATGTTCCTGGATGCCAAACATATGTTTGATAGCTCCCAAACAAGTTGGGCCTAGAACTCTTCAAGCGTAGCACCATGTTGATCCATTTAGGAAAATAGCGAATAACTTTGTGATCCAATGTCCATTTTCTCTGATCTTGGGTTTGTTGGAAACACAAGATATCCATTATCATTCTCCAATTGGTTTCGTATCGAAATTATACCTGAGTCGGTCTGGGCAATACAATCTTTGGCTCAGTCGCGCAATAGGGCCTCAAACAGATCCATCGGTTTGGAAAATTCATATCGTTTACGTCTGAACCGGTTTTGAGATGAATCTAATTTTCCCGGCTTCTCTGATGAACTAAAATTCCAGAATAATTTGTTTCATAGATTAACTCCTTCTAGTTTGGTCGGAAACCTCCATTTAACGTGTGTAGGTCCAAATCGCGTAAGCTGGGAATCACCGGACTTGGAAGTTGAATAACTTCTTTACCTGAACTTGGATTGAGCTGTTTCAACTTCGAGAAATTCTCTAGATGAGGTGAGAATGTAGTCCAAGTGGTCGTTGGGATGGACCAGTTGATCATGGACTTCGTTTGTGCTGCACAAGGCACATTGTTCTTCTCTAGGGATCCCATGATCACATCGCCAAGTTGCATTTTGCCACTCCCAGAGAGGACGGACCTGCGGCCAGTACCTTGCGCGACCAAATCAACTTGTTTCTTCACCCGATGCCAAAACCGTCTTTTTCCATCAAACCCTAGACGAGATTAGCTCTATAAATACTTATTTTATACCTCTTATACAAGCATGTTACATTATTCTCACGCTTGAAGGCAGAAGCGAAGCTCTTGTGACTTGTGCACTTGTTTTATTTGGTTTGGAGCAAAAGATTCTCGATTCGTGTTCTTCGATAGAGAAGCTTTTTTTCATCCCTTTTTACTTACTGTTTTTATTTGATTTATTGAATATGATTACCTCAGCTATGGCTGAGTAATCTCCTTGTTGGGCATAGGGGTTTGAAGGGGAGCTTATAGTTCGATTCTTATTAGGTTTTTAGTATAGGATACCGATTAATTAGGGTTATTCGTTCTATCCTTGTTGTTAATGCGTTGCTTGACTAACCGTCTTAGTAATCGATATTAGGTGTTTTAGAAGTGTTGTATCTAATAGCTTGACCTAGGGTAGACGAGCAAATCTGTCGTAAGATTTCAGAAGTATACTTACGGAGGAATTGTGGGCGTAAACGACCTTTGAGAGTATCATTCACTACTTCCGCGGGCGGAGTCGGAAGCTACCGTCCGAGTAGATAAGTAAGTAGGTGTTTAGGATTACGGTAGTAGACTACACGCAGCGTACGTGTTCCAATTTCAAAAACCTAAAGACGACAAAAAGTCGCTTTAGAAATCCTAGAAATCTCCTCATAAACCCTAGAAAATTCTCGATTGCCCAACGCTTTGTTTAATTGATTCACAACCTCGATAAAATAATTAGTTAGCTACTGTCCTTCTTAGTTTAGTTTAGATTCCATAGATACGATTGTAACAAAATCCAAAAGATATTTATGTCTAGACATAAGCTAGAACTTGTTAGAAATTGGACAACGTCTATCCGTGTGGATTCGATCCCTAAGTACTACTTCGTGTGTTGTGCACTTGCGGCTTAGATATAAAGGGTAAAATCTCACGTCGGGGTTAATTCCTGGTGTGTCACGAGGCACACCGGGAGAAGGAGGGTCGGTGTTGGGAGATGGTCTTGCGGCCAGACGAACATATCCTTGGTGAAATCAACATATATCCTGAACCACCTATCTGAATGCCCTGAAACTACTGCTAGACGACAGTTAACTCAAATGTCTATGATTGTTATGAAGACTTGCTAAATATTCCTTAATTTCCGAGATTCTTGCTAAATATAGACTTGTATAAATAATAATCATAGTCACATGTACCGCCATCATAAAAAAACTCTACCATAAACTCTTAGCAATACCACTCTTGTACTGAGACGCTTACAAACATCAATAATAAAAATCATCTTTGGATATATGCTTGTGTTTTTCCTCAGAAACTTATGTTTCCTTAAAAGTCTCTTACAAAAAAACGATTGTGCAATTTTCGATTCACAAAAAAAAAAAAATATATATATATATATATTCGTAAGATGACTCATTTTTCTTAATTTTTATATAGCGAGTTTATTCTTGTTTGATACGAGGTTAGTAGTAAATAATAGTCTCGAACTAAATTACTAAGTGTAAGTGTAAGGGTTTATGGATCTCATGAAGTAACTCAAATTACAACGGGTTGGGAAAGAGTAATAGTTGCACTCAAAAATATTCTGAGTTACATGCGTACCCAAAATAGAATTAAACATAGACGTAATTCAGTTCTTGTTGTTCGGAATTCTATTATGAGTTTTGCTATCTTCTTCTTTTTTTGCTTCCTCATTAATGGAGAGGTTGCACGCACCTTAACACCAATTAGACTCCAAAAAACGTCCATGGGCTAGAACTAACTGACCAAGAGGACGGTTCATCCAAATTTTCAGTCTTTAGTTTGAATTTATGAGCTACTCAGACTTTTGACTTACCAATATTGCATTTCCTTCGTTTTTGGTCTCTGCTAAATGATAACACCGTATTTTTACCCGTTTTACTATCTATATAAAAACACTTTAATAAGTGTTCCACTTGGTTTTACATGCTTTTATTATAGTTTTCGAATATTCGTAGTGTCAAGTATCTTTTCAGGTTACTTAGGGGAAAGCATTGCAAATTGGAGAAAAACAAGATTTTCGGATTAGAGTCAAACAGTCAAAAGTTCAATTGCTAAAGAGGTTCTTCTCACCGTCTGACACTACAAGAAAACACAGTTTTTGCGACCACCAAAGGAGTCCCAAAATGGTCGCAAATGACTCATTTGTGACTATTTTGTGACAAAAAAAAGTAGTCGCAAGTATTTGGTCGCTAAATAAAGTGGTCGCAAATTTGGGGCTGATATGTGACTATAATATCAGTCCTAATTTAGAGACTATTTTGTGCTACTTGTAAAAAAAATATTAAAACCAAAATTCAAAAAAACCAAATTTTATTTATTAAATTATTTAATTAATTACAAAACTGAAAAAAAAATGAAAAAAATAAAATGACGTCGGCTGGATCTGGAGACGCCGGTGGGTCTCCTCCTCTTCTCCAACCTCTCCTTCATCGTCATTGACAGACGCCGGAGGCTGGATTTGGAGAAGGCTCGCCGTCGGCTGGATCTGGAGATGCCTCGCCGGCCAGTCTGCTTCTCGCCTCCTCCTCCTCACGGTGCATCGGCACTGTCCCCTTCTTCGCCGGCGACAATATGCTTCTTCTCCTCCTCCGGCCAGTCTACTTCTTCTCGGCGACAACGGCTGGATATGAAAAAAAAAGAGTTAGATAAACTCAAGAATTAAAAAAAGGAAGAGAAGGAAGGAGAAGAAGGAGAATCGAAGAAGAAGAAACTAATCGAAGAAGAAGATAAGAATTGAAGAAGAATACTCCTACGAAGGAGAGAGAGAAAAAGAAGGAAGGAGACAAAAAATAAAAAAAATAAAGCACTTTATCCTCCACCGTCGGATTAAACCAATCAACGGTGGAGGATCTCAATCCTCGACACAAGAAATTAGCCAATGAAAAGCTTTCATTATTTTTGTTATTTGGTCGCAAATTAGTCACAAATTTGGGACTGTTGTGTGACTACTATTAAAAAAATCGACTGGGGTTGCTAAAAGGTCGCAAATTTGGGACTATTTTGTGACAATAAAAAATCTTTACCCTAAAACCTAAATTTTAAGAACCTAAAAAGTTTGAATATGACTTTACAATGATTTTGTATATATAGCAGTTCAAAAATATGTTAAAACTTAAAAATAAATAAATTTTGAGATAATTTTTATCTTTCAAAATCATTCCTTATAAAACACATGTAACACTTAGTAGATGTTATGATTATATTGAAATTTTTGTAAGTGTTATATTTTTTTTGTTTATTATTTGATGTTTATGTATAAGATCTAGTTTGTAAGTGTTGAATTTTTGATCATATTAGGATTTTGGATTTAGGGTTTATAAAGTGATCATATTAAAAAAATTTGTAAGTGTTGATTTTTTTTGTATATTATATGATGTTTATGTGTAAAATTTTGTTTACAATTTAAGATTTAGATCAAGTTTATGATTAAGTGTTAGAGGTTTAGGGTTTAGGGTTAAGGGTTTGTGGTTTGAGTTTAGAATTTATTGATTTCTATAAAAAAATCAAGTGGAGTTGCAAATTAGTCCCAAATTTATGACTATTTTGTGACTACTATTAAACATTAGTCTCAAATTAGTCCCAAATTAGTCACAAAAACTGAGTTTGCAAATTAGTGTACATGTTACCCTAAACCCTAAACTTTAAGAACATATAAGGTTTGAATATCACTTTACAATGATTTTGGGTATATAGCTGTTCAAAAATATATTTTACAATTTAAGATTTAGAGTTTATGATTAAGGGTTAGAGGTTTAGGGTTTATAATTTAGGATTTATAAAATGATTATATTTTAAAAATTGTAAGTCTTGAATTTTTTTGTATATTATTTGATGTTTATTTTTAAAAAATCGAGTGGAGTTGCTAAATCGAAGCAAATCAGTCGCAAATTTGAGACCCTTTTGTGACTCCTCTATTTCGTCGTTAATTTGCGACTGTTTTGTCACTGCATTGCGAGTAATCGCAAAGTGGTCGCAAATTAGTCACACTTTCGTCCCACTTTTTTGCGACCAAAAAAAGAGTCACAAACGTTGGTCACAAAAACTGTGTTTTCTTGTAGTGTGATCCAACCCAATTTTAGAGATATTTAAGAAGGACCGGCTACCTTTCCATTCCAATAGATTTGAGAACGATCCAACGGTTCAATCAAAAGATACATCAAGATCAAGACGTCCCAGCTGGCCACTCCCAGAAGCATCCCAGCCGCGGCCAAGAGGCATTTCACCGGGGCAAGGAAGCCTCCACCGGCGGCCAAGTGAAGGTTCGCTGCGGCCAGACTCCATGGACCTGCGGCCAAACCATTTTTGTCTGATCACTTAAACCCCTATAGACCGACGAAAGCATAAGAGAAGACCTATAAATATGCCTCTTAGATTACCTAATTTCGTGTGTTTGCTTTTACACCATTTTTAGTTTAGTTTTGTTCTTGCTTTTACACCATTTTTAGTTTAGTTTTGTTCTTGCTTTTACTCTTAATCTCTTGTTCTTTATTTTTCGAGATTGGTGAAGAGGTTTCTCACCAGACTTAATTCTTAAAATCGTGAGGCTCCTTCATCAATCTCTTGCAATTTATTTAATCATGATTTTCACTTCATCTATGTTCGAGTAGTTTCATTGTTGGGTTTAAAGGAATTATCAAAGAGAAATTCTATGTTCGATAAGGATTTCACGAGATAAAACACTAGCCTATTTCTAGAACTCTTTCGTATGGATAGTTGTTAATGCTAAATCTAGCGTCATGATCTAGAGGTGATTCCTAGATGTTAAGTACCACTGACGTACTGGATCTACAAACATCTGAATCATTATCCATGAGAGCGTGTGCGTCGTAAGATTTCGAAAGTATACTTACGGAGTGTCTTGAATTAAGAAGAACTAGTGCAAACAGCACGATCTTCCGTGCGGCCAGAGGCGAAAGCTACTTGTCGAGCGTATATATTGTTGGTGCTTAGGATGTACGAAAGTAGGCTACGCCATTTATTTTGTTAAGTTCGTGGAGTTGAAATCTAGAAATAGTTACTAAGAGCTTAGGGATCGTGATTGAATCGAGCATACCCTAAGATATTCATGTCGACCCAACACTGTTTTATCATAGTTTACAAATCGTTTTCCCCATCTTATTTTCAAGCCATCGATTTTCATCTTCTCTTTACAAGCAATATTCCGTTTTTACGCTCTTTACATTTTCGCGATAAAAAACCTTATAAAAACCTATTATCGTCTTAGACTTCCTTGCTATTATCTGTCTAAGGTCTCGTATAACAACTCTCTCTCCATGTGGATCGATACCTAAAGTACTACAACGCACGTCTGTGCACTTGCAGAACCTTTGGGTTTATAAATTTCAAACCTGAAGTTTCGGAGAACAATCCGAGCGCATCAAGTTTTTGGCGCCGTTGTCGGGGAGTTAATCGCTACCGTTTTTGCCACACCATAGAGGTTAGTAAATCGACTCTAAGACAAAAAAATTGTTTTTAATTTTTTTGTTTTGTTTTTCTTCGTTTCAGGCTTTGAAACATGGACTCGCCTCTGGTATGAGATGACTACTACGAGCAGGATTACTACGACCCATCTTGTGCTCACTACTCTCACGATTCATAATTCAATTGTGATTCATTCTACATGGATCGGAAACCGGCCCCAACCAGCTACTATAAAGGACACTACACGCCTCCTTACTACCGAGACGAACCTTTTGTGTCTCAGTTTGTCAACTCTCGAAAACACTCTCAAGATCAACCTGATATATCATAGTTTTTACCCGTTTTAAGCCATGATAGAAGTCCTTTTTATAGAGTCTTTCTAGTATTTTGGAGTCTTTTAGAGTCTTTTCAGGTTTTTATAGAGTCTTTCTAGTATTTTGGAGTCTTTTGGAGCATTATTGGAAATATTGAAGCATTTTGGAGCTTTTTGGAGCCAAGCAGAGACACCGATTTGATGCATGAGTATCGATCGATACACTTATGGTATCGATCGATAACCGTCGAAGAAACAGAAGGATCGCGACTTTTCTGAAGATTTAAGAAACTGCAAATTGCCCCAGAAGACTTTAATATTTACAAGAAGCCGCAAAACGTGTTTTATGTTATTTATTAGGTGTTTTAGCCACCTTTGTGGCTAAGTTTTATTCTACGCTTTATTCTACTTTGGTTTTGTGAGAGAGCTTTTGAGGGAGATAAGTCTGAAACGCTGTTCGTCCGAGAGAAGATTTCGAACCCTTGTTTTACTCTTTTCTTTATTATTTATTCAAGGATTTATTCAGTCATGTTTATTGTTTCAATCTCCATGTCTGAGTAGATCTCATGTTAGGTTTAGGGTTCTCATAATGGATTTCTTTGAATACTAGGTTGATTAGTTATTTAGGGTTCATAATCTGAATTAGTTCTTCGCCATAGGTTGTTCTCAAAGCTAATTCTATGTTGACGAATCTGGAACTTAGATCTTAGGTTAATCGATTAGGCACGACAGTGCAATTGAGAAACCTGATAGAACCTAGGGTGAGCAAAATAACCATTCGCAAAGAGATTTGGTTTAGTTGTTTTGTGAACAAATCAAACTTGAACTAAAAGCTGGTTTAGACTTTAGGATTCGCAAAGAGATTTGGAATTATAGGATTTATTCTTAGATAATTCTCGTAACGACAGTTGGTTAATTATACTTTAGTGATTTGAATTCATGAACCGTGCGTAACTTGAACCATGATTAGTTAATTTATCTGCATTCATTGATTTTTTGAGAAATACCCTGAACCTATCTTCTTTCCCATCGAATCACAACTTGTTTAATTTACGTATTTGATTTCAATTTCATTGATCACTTAGCTTAATTCTCATATATACAATCTATTGTGTGTTTTCTTGAGTCTATGTGTATTCGATTCCTAAGTATTACAATCGACAAAGCTTCAGTACTTTTAGGGTATTAATTTGAGCTTATCAAATTTGGCGCCGTTGCCGGGAATTCAATTCGCCATTAGATTTTTGTTTGAGAATTTCGACTAAGTTCGACCAGTATCGATCGACAACCTAGTGGTATCGGTCGATACCTGTCGTGAATTTTTGTGTTTTTTTTTCTTACTTACGTGCCTTGTCTAGTGTGTTTCAGGTGTATGCCCACTCACGAAACCCGGAGGAACAAGCGCACTGAGCTACTTCATCTTTCCAATAAGGAGCTAGCGAATTTGGAACGTGCAAACATGAAAGCAAAGAAGCCAGCAGAGATGAACAATCCAGTGGTATTGATTCGTGATGATGCTGGAGTTTTGAGAGACCAAGAGGGTCAACTGTGCAATGAGAGAGTGCAACAACTTGATGGAGATGGAAACGTCGTTGTCCTTGCAGCTGTTGTGAATGTTGAGAATGATGCAGTTGATCATGGGAGGAAACTTGGTAAGCACAACAGACCTGATCAGTTCTATGCCAATCGAGATGCGATTCACATTCCAACTTTTCAGAGGAATGACTTTGAGTTGAAACCTGCGTACTACGCTCATGTGAGTCAGCATCTTTTCCATGGTCTATCTCATGAACATCCCATGGATCATATCGAGAAGTTCTAGGATTTGGTCACTGGCATGAAGTACAATGGAGTTCCCAATGAGTTCCTCTTCTGCAAGCTTTTCCCATACTCTCTTAGTGGGGATGCAGCTTATTGGCTGAAGCAGTTGTCTCCTGGTTTGCTAACTACATGGGATGAGACGAAGAATGCGTTCCTGAATAATTTCTTTGATGATGCGAGATCCGAAGAGCTCAGGAACAAGATTTCTCAGTTTTCTCAAGGTCCGACAGAGGCACTCAAGGCTGCTTGGATTCGTTTCAGGTCATATCAGAGAGATTGTCCGCACCATGGGTTCACTCAGGTTCAGATGCTGGGTACTTTCAACAGAGGGATTGATTGGAGGTACCAGATGGTTTTGGATGCTGCGAGTAATGGGAATTTCAACACCAGGTATCCCGACGATGCTTATGTGCTTATTGAGAGCTTGACATCTAGCAATAGTACCAAGAATGCAGACTTTGAACGAAGAAAGCAGAATGGGAGCATGGATGGGTCGCAGATTGCTGAGATTCAAGCCAAGCTGGACTTTGTGCACAATCTCGTGATGGGAAAGACGATGAAAGTTGTTCGTTTTGCTGATAAGGTTGAGAACTGCAATGAGGATGAAGTGGAAGGTGTTAACTACATTGGTGGTTCTGGTTTTCAAGGTCAGAGAAATCAATACCAGCAAAACAACAACCGAAACTTCACCAACAATACTCAGCAAGGAGGGTACACCCGCACCTATGGGAATTCTTCTTATGAACCTCTACCTGTTAAAACCCAGAGACCAAGGTTGAGTCTATGCTTGAACCGATTCTTCAGGGACATCAGAAGATGACAGTGGACTTCAATGGGAAGATGGACGCTATGTACACAGATCTGAATGGGAAAATTGAGTCTCTCAACACTCATCAGAAGATGCTGGAAACTTAAATAGCTCAGACTACAGCAGCTGTCAAGGGAAAGATGGTTCATTTACAGAATGAATACGTCAATGCAATCACCTTAAGAAGTGGAGGAAATTTCGAAGACCTTGTAGAAGATGAAGATGAGGATTCAGAAAATCCAATGGTATCGACTGACACCACCGAGTATCGATCGACACCAGTCCAAATACTTTCTCGAGACGTGTCAAACCCCGAGTATCGATCGATACCCTTACTGTGTCGATCGATACCCCCTCGCAGACTGAGCCATATATTGTGAAAACCCGGAGATGGCTGAGGAACGTGTCTACAAGCCCAAGGTGACATATCCTAGACCACCTAGACATCTCATGAATCCCATCACTGCAGAAAAGTTGCTCGCTTTTGAGAAGATGGTAAGGAGGATTCCCAATACTATGTCTTTTGAATAAGTTTTTGAAAATCGCCCTTTCGATTGTTACTTCCGAAATTGAAGAGAAACTCTAGAAGAGATCGAGGCACTATTCATCAAGGCAAGAAGTACACCACCACCAATGAAGCAGTTGACTAAGAGGGAAGACCCAGGAAAATTTTCATTTCCATGCTCTATCTCTGGAGTTGAATTCAAGGAATCTCTCGTTGATTCAGGGTCTAGCGTCAATGTCATGTCAAAGGCACTTGCAAGAGGTTGAAAATTGGTGATATTATATCTACTCAGATGACTCTCGCATTCGCGAACTATTCCACCTCAGTCCCATATGGTACCATCCCTAATTTGCTTGTTAAAGTAGGAGATTGCCTAGTTCCTGCTGATTTTCAGGTTGTGGAGATGAGTGCGAGATCTAGTACGCCTTTGATTCTTGGAAGACCGTTCATGGCTACAGTTGGTGCAATTATAAACACGCCCAGTAAGAGGATCTCGTTCTCATACATTGACAAGGAGATCTTCTATAAAGCCATCCCTTCTGGAAGAGCTCTCAAACATATCTCTTGCCATCAATGTTGTCACTGGAGAGACGTTGATGGTTGATCTTTTGGACGAGCCTTATGATGAGCCAACTATAATAGACGTTTTAGATGGTCCTTCTATCATCACCAAGAAAGACATCAAAACGGCTAAGGCAAAGAAGAAGGTGAAGAACAAAAGAGTCGATAGTGCTACCCATGTGACCTTAATCCCTCAGAAGTGTGATGGAGATTCGATTGAATATAAGGTGAACTGTAAGGGAACTTCGAAACCATTATCTAAGGTTAGAGTTTCTCTCACTTCAGAGCTGAAAGAATAAGGAAAGGATGTTGTGAAGGGTATGTTCAATATTCTGAAGATGGAGATGTCATGTTGTGGAGCTTGTTTTGGGGCAAGTTCTCATTCTTATCCTGACTGATCGTCCGCAAAGTCAAGCTCGTGACGTGAAACAAGCGTTTGGTGGGAGGCAACCCAATGGTGAGTCTGTATATAAGTCTTTTTCTTTTTATTTTTCGTTTTTGTGTCTTGTGTCTTTAGTGAATCAGGTTCGACGAGGAGAAACAGAACTTCCATCTCCAAATCGCTTTGTTATCGATCGATACCACCTGGGTATCGATCGATACCCCACGCGCAAGTAAGTTTTCCTTAAAACCCTGGGGTCCTTTGTCAAAAATTGAGAGCAATATTTTGTCAGTGGTCGTTGAGAAGAGTTCACTGTATCAACTTACGCCTGGTATTGATCGAAACCAGGCTATGTGTCGGTCGATACCCCTCTCCCATTACGGTAACTTCTTCTTCTTCACAATTCCACTCAGTTCTCTTGATTTCTTTTACCAACCTTCGGCTAGATAACACTGGGGACAGTGTTGTTCAAGTCTAGGGGAGGTAGTTGCTGACATTGTGTTTGTTTTTCTAAGAGTCAGTCGTTTTTTAGTCAAAATTTATTTTTATTGAGTCAAAATTTGTTGGAGATGATGATATTTTTCTTGAATCTATTGTTCTGACCTTGCTAATAATTGATCATTATTACAGAATTAATTCTAGATCAGACTATTGGAAAATCCAAAGGCTGACCAGTTGACTAGAAAACACCCATGTCTCCAGCAGAGTTCTTCTAAAGCCGGAGCTAATTCTTTGCACTTCATCGATGTGATTGATGTCCATAGAGTTTGATTTTTCATTCATACCTGACAAAGGAATTCATGTGTTTAAAGTTATGGTATTTCTCTCCCCTTTTACAAGTTAATAAATAAGATGCATTAAAAGATGAAATGATTTTCTTCTGAGTAGAGGGTTAGGAAAGTTTCCAGCGATCCCATTATTCTATTTCAGAAGGAATGATCACACAAAGGTGGAAGCGGGGTTAGGAAAATTTCCTGTGATACCATTATTCGCCTACACCTTTGATTACTTTTGAGGGAAGAACCGGGGATTCGGTGGCAAACACCATCAATACTCGCGTTACCTTTTATAAGTATATGCGAGAAAACATGATGAGAAATAAGTCTGGGAGAGAGGAAACAATACCAAAAGTGTGAAAATTGGGTGGTTCTTTTGTCATGATATCGTATGGGAAAGAGTCTATAAGGTTCTTGGCATTGAATACAGCGATGAAACTGGCGATGATGGCTTTATTTGAATGATGCTGTGAGATAATGTGTGGAGTCTGGAATGCTGCGAATGTCTACGGAGAAGTACATGGTGGTTAGATCTGGAGCTGGTTAGGTGATATCTGGAAAGCTTGGGAAAATGGTCAATGCAATGTTTCAAGAACAGGTGAGTCTCCGTGTTTTCAAACCTATTTCTCTTGTTTAGTTTTCTGGGGGAGTTGATATATCATGGGTTTTCCCCGTTTTAGGACATGATATAGGTCCTTTTTATAGAGTCTTTCTAGTATTTTGGAGTCTTTTTAGGTTTTAGGTACGTTTGGAGCATTATTGGAAATATTGAAGCATTTTGGAGCTTTTTGAAGCCAAGCAGAGATCATGTAGCTGAAACACCGATTTGATGCCTGACTATAGATCGATACACTTATGGTATCGATCGATAACCGTCGAAAAAACAGAAGGATCGCGACTTTTCTGAAGATTTAAGAAACTGCAAATTACCCCAGAAGACTTTATTATTTACAAGAAACCCCAGAACGTGTTTTAGGTTATTTATTAGGGTTTTCAGCAACCTTTGTGGCTAAGTTTTATTCTATGCGTTATTCTACTTTGGTTTTGTGCGAGAGCTTTTGAGGGAGACAAGTCTGAAACTATGTTCGTCCGAGAGAAGATTTCGAACCCTTGTTTACTCTTTTCTTTATTATTTATTCAAGGATTTATTCGGTCATGTTTATTTTTTCAATCTCCATGTCTGAATAGATCTCCTGTTAGGTTTAGGGTTCTCATAAGGGATTTCTTTGAATACTAAGTTGATTAGTTGTTTAGGGTTCATAATCTGAATTAGTTCTTCGCCATAGGTTGTTCTCAAAGCTAATTCTATGTTGACGAATCTGGAACTTAGATCTTAGGTTAATCGATTAGGCACGACAGTGCAATTGAGAAACCTGATAGAACTTATGGTGAGAAAAATAAGTATTCGCAAAGATATTTTGTTTAGTTGATTTCTGAACAAATCAAACTTGAACTAAAAGCTGGTTTAGACTTTAGGATTCGCAAAGAGATTTGGAATTCTAGGATTTAGACTTAGATAATTCTCGCAACGACAGTTGGTTAATTATACTTTAGTGATTTGAGTTCAAGAACCGTGTGTAACCTGAACCCTGATTAGTTAATTTATCTGCATTCATTGATTTCCTGAGAAATACCCTGAACATATATTCTTTCCAATCGAATCAAAACTTGTTTAATTTACGTATTTGCTTTCAATTTCATTGATCACTTAGCTTAATTTTCATCTATACAATCTATTATGTGTTTTCTTGAGTCTTTGTGGATTCGATCCCCTAAGTATTACAATCGACAAAGCTTTAGTACTTTTAGGGTATTAATTTGAGCTTATCACAACCTCATCAATTCTCGCACCAGCACTTCTTTAACTTAAATACAAGCCTGTGTTTGGAGCGAATCAACGTGATACTAAATCAATACCATGATTGCCAAGTGGTGACCGAAGCGGCCATGAACAAGAAGCTAGACACAGTTTACACCGAACTCAATAAGAAGTTCGATGATTGTGCTGCCCACGTCATCACATAAGAAGAACAAACCCTTAAGGACGCTGCTGCTATCAAAGAAAACATGAAAACCATGGAGGAGGAGCAAACAAACCATGGAGATTCGCGATTCAAAGCAAGAATTCAAGGAGACTAGCGAGTTTGCCTCTTCGTACAAAGAGAAGACTGATGATGAACTCCAAGAAATCGAATATCGCCTAGGCATACTCGAATACAAAGCTAGAGAAACCGATACTACGGTTAGTCACCTATCCGACGCTGAAAGGATGAGCGAGACTTGTTTGAAGAAACTTTCTAAAAATCAAGAGGAGAATGATACGATACTTGATTCTCATGTCACTGACCTAGAAGAGAATCCAAATGACCTGTTGGGACCAGAAAATACTGAAGAAGATGACGAAACGAAAAAGTCCCCACGGACTCCCCTCACCCCGGTCGCGAGCCTTCCAGCCGTGGCCAACTGCACCTTCGCCATTCCTCCATCTTCCAAACCCACCGCCAAGCCGCATTCGACCGCGTCTCTGTCGTCTCCTCACGCGGCCGAGCTGCTCTTCGCCGCGCCTGCACCCCATCGACCCTTGGCCAACTCCTGCTCGTCTCTCTTTTGACCTCTCGTGTCCCCAAACTCCCTCCTTTGAGCAAGCTGCCTTCTCTATAGATACTCAAGCTTCATATGAGCTCTCAAGCAACTTCGAACCAGATTCATATGCGCCTTGCAAGGCGATTCAAGCTCATGAAGAAGCCTCATCCTCTTCATCAACAACACTTCAAAGGAGCCCACCAAGGAGGATCTACATGCCTCATTGCTTTGACACCACTAACTCCTACTGTGAACCCTACTCGTCCTTTGAACTGACCCCTCCAGCAAGTTCAATACCGGAAGAGCCAAAGACACAAAGCATCTTGAGAGAAAGATTTACCGAATTCAAAAAAATTGTGAAATCGATCCCGGTGAACGTCTCTTTCGAAGAAGTTTGAGAAAAAGGACCTTTATACGCTTTCTTCCGTTACAGCAATGAGAGAAATGAAGACATTCATATCTACATCATGAGAGCAAGAGGTTCAATTACACCATATGGAACGTCTTACGCTATTCGCATATTTCATCCCGAGAAGTACTGAGAGTACCCAAACAAGATAAGTTGGGAGAAGTTAGAGGAATTCAACAACGTGGTTCGTGATCTACCTCGAGGTACCATTTTCTATAGCTTGCATAGACCACATGATTGGTCACTTTTTTGTGAAAGCAAAGAGAGTTCATCTTGGAGATAGAAAATCTCTTCGACAATGCTATGAAAGGAAGACCCGTTCGAACTCTCCATAAGATTGAAGAACAAGGTCAATGTCTCATTACTTGCACCATCTGTGGAGCTGAATTTAAAAATGTTCTTTGTGACTTCGTAGCTTGCCTAAGGATCATGTCAAAATCAACCGACAAAAGACTCGGTATCAAGCACATGCACCATACCCGAACGAAAATCAGCATGGCCGATGAGACTTGTACTACACCAAAAGGAATAGCCCGATACATGCTCGTAAGGATTGGAGATTGCATAGCTCATGTCGATTTCTACATTGTCCAAACAACAAAAGGCGATGCAACACCGATAATCTTAGGATGACCTTTCTTGTCAACCGTTGGAGCCATCATAGATTGGCCCAAACGGCGTGTTTCCTTCATCAACGTCAACAAAGATGTGTTCTACAATGTTGTCCCTCTCAAGTTCAAGAAGGACGGATATCCCAATTTGAGAGACCCTGATCCCGACTCACTATCTAGCAATGATTCACATGACGAAGAGACCCGAAGGATATCAAAGAGGACTTGTCGTAAGACATTGTCCTTATTCGACTAAGTTCATCTAGCTACCAACGTCGAGCTAAATGACTTTAAACAAAAGACCTCAATGGAAGGCAACCCATTTTTAGGTACGATTTTCTTTTTCATTTTTCTTTCTTTTTCTATTAACTTTTTCTTTTTCTTAGTTTTCAGCTTTCAAAAAAATCAAAAAACCCAAAATAATAAAAAACTAGAAAATACAAAACGAAGAAATCACGGTTCGAAGTTGCTCTGTCCATAACGAACCACAAGGAAAGACTTGACCGCAAATGGAGCCGTCAACCGTGGGTGCAAGGACCCGAGCCGTAGCCAGCTCTCCATTCGCCGCGGTCGCGATCAGCCAACACGCGGCAAAGCTTCATGTGACCGCGGGCGCAGCCCTTCGACCCGCGGTCAGCCTCCTGCCGATCCCGATCGGTTTGTTTCGATCCCCATTCGTTCCCGACCATCCCCACACCCATTCTCAATCACCACAGAAACATTTTCCATGCCCCATCCACCAGCATTCTATTCCCACATCCATTCCCCAACACTTCCAGGTAAGTTTTATTTTCTCTTAAATTTTTTCAATTATTACATACATCTATTATTCGTCATTACTCGATTTATTTCACACTGAGGACAGTGAAATTTAAGTCTGGGGGAGGATTCCATCCCTTACTAATCACCATTTTCTTTCATGAGTCTTTTCATTTTGCATTTTTCAAACTTTCTTTAAAATTTTTCAAGTTTTTCAATAAAGTAGGAATACGTTTTCAGGGATTGATGAAATAAATCCGTGATGATAATCGACCAATGTGCTTCTACGCTATTTTATAGTAACATGCTCTTTCGTAATTTGGTTCTAGACTAGGCGATAGCTAGAGTTTCTATTAATGCGAAACCCCATAGGAATTTTGATCGTAGAGATTCTTTAGGATGGAATATACTAGCTCTATTATACTTGGACTTTAATCTTGGCTTAATTTTCTCATCAAAGGTTTAGGCAAAGATAACGAATTATACATTCATGACGTTCTTTTACCTTTTACCACTCTTTTTCGTACATGAATGGTCAGCTCATTTTTAGTTGGTACCTCACCCGAAACTTAACCATTGTTCAAACCTCATGCAACTCTCTTTGCGTCTTATGTGCAGATATGTGCAAAAACGCCGAATAGAGAGGAACGACACAGTTTTCAGTCACTAAAACGAAGATAATACGCGATTGGTGGATGTGTATTCAAAAAAGATAAGAGCTTGGTTATGCCTTGGAAAAACTCAAAATCATGGTAACTTTTCGTGCCCCTAAGACTCTATCCAGTAAAGGCGTTTCCCCCTTTCATATATATTAAAAAAAAAATTCGAAAAAATCGAAAGGGAAAGGAAATAAAAGCCTAAAAAGAGTCTAGGTTGGTCGAAATACTTATGAGGCATCCATAGTTTGTTTGTAAGAAGTCTGTCATTCCGATCCCGCAGAAAAATCTAAGTCTATGGGAATGACAGAAAACTTCTGTTTTTGGAGAAAGGAGGAAGTGCAACATTTTTACGCAAGAAGAAATGACTGGAAGCTATGGTTATCAATTGGTCCTTCCCCTCTTGCGGTTTTGCATAATATCTCGCACCCTCCGGTGAAATTATGGTAACCCGAAATACTTTAAACCTCACCTCTATATACCTTTAATACCTAGCCTCGATTGTCTTGGTTTAATCATTTTAATGAGAAGTTCACATTTGCACTTAATGAATTTAGAGAGCTAATTGACCTGATTTTTGGATTTCGAAAGTTTATATTTCGTATGACGGATACCGTGGACTAGTGTTACGAAACTTCTGGTGATAATTTTCTAGGGTATGTTGCGTTTGATGTAGTTCGATGGTTATGGTTTAGAAGGATGGTCTCCGATATTTCTAGTTCCCTATGTTTTTTGTTTGATCGTTTCCAAGCTTAAGCTTTGTCTTGTTTGAGGACAAACAAGGTTTTACTATCTATTTAAGAATACTTTAATAAGTCTTCCACTTGGTTTTACATACTTTTTATTATGGTATTTGCATATTCGTATTGTCAAGACTCTTTTCTGGTTACTTAAGCGAAAACACTGCAAATTGGAGAAAACCCAGATTTTTTGCTCAGAGTCAAACCGCCAGAAGTTTCATTGCCAAAGATTTTGAGATATTTAAGAAGGACCATCTACATTTCCATTCCAAGAGATTTGAGGACGTTCCAACGGTTCAATCAAAAGATACATCAAGATCAACACGTCCTAGTTGGCCACTCCCAAAAACAACCCAACTGCAGCCATGAGGAAATTCACCGCGACCAGGAAGCCTCCTACCGCGGCCAAGTGAAGGTTCGCCGCGGCCAAGCCATTTTCATCCGATAAGCCCAATTTGCAAGGCTTGTTCAATTCCCGTCACTTAAAACCCTAAAGACCAACAAAAACATAATATAAGACCTATAAATATGCCTCTTAGAAGACCTAATTTCGTGTGCTTGCTTTTACACAATTTTTAGTTTAGTTTTTCTCTTGCTTTTACTCTTAAACTCTTGTTCTTTACTTTTCAAGATTGGCGAAGAGGTTTCTCACCAGACTTAGTTCTTAAAATCGTGAGGCTCCTTCATCAATCTCCTGCAATTTATTTAATCATGATTTTTACTTCATTTATGTTCGAATAGTTTCATTGTTGGCTTTAAAGGAATTATCAAAGGGAAATTCTATGTTCGATAAGGATTTCACAAGATAAAACCCTAGCCGATTTCTAGAGTTCTTTCTTATGGATAGTTGTTAATGCTAAATCTAGCGTCATGAACAAGAGGTGATTCCTAGATGTTAAGTACCGCTAACATGCTGGATCTAAAAATATTTGAATCATTATTCATAAGAGCATGTGCATCGTAAGATTTCCAAAGTATACTTACGAAGTGCCATGAATTAAAAACAACTAGTGCGAACAGCCCGATCTTCCGCGCGGCCATAGATAAAAGTTTCTGGTCGAGCGTATAGATTGTTGGTGCGTAAGATGTATGAAAGTAGGCTACGCCATTTATTATGTTCAGTTCGTGGAGTTAAAATCTAGAAACAGCTACTAAGAGCTTAGGAATCGTGATTGAATCGAGCATACCCTAAGATATTCATGACGATCCAACACCATTTTATCATAGTTTACAAATCATTTTTCCCATCTTATTTTCAATCCATCGATTTTCATCTTCTCTTTACAAGCAATTTTTCGTTTTTACGCTCTTTACATTTTCGCGACAAAAACCCTTATAAAAATTTATCCTCGTCTTAGACTTTCTTACTATTCTCTATATAAGGTCTCGCGAAACAGCTCTCTCGCCCTATGGATAGATACTTAAAGTACTACAACGCACGTATGTGCACTTGCAGAACATTTGGGTTTATAAATTTAAAACCTGAAGTTTCGGAGAACAATCCGAGCGCATCACTAAAATAATCATTTGCACTCTTGGATTGCTACTTTTTCTCACGAGCTTATCGTGGTCAATTTTTGATTTTGTGTAAATTGTATTGTAATGTCAAATTATGGCCACTCATCTAGTTTTATGATTTCCTTTAAGGTCTTTGACCCCATATGAAGTAGGAAACTTCACACATTCGTGATATGTTAACGAGACTGCTTTCAAAGAACAAATACACAATGTGCCTAAACTCACATTATAAGTCGTATGACGATGTACTACATTTAACTCAACCAATTTCATTACTCATGCGGCATACTCGTGTAATTTGATTGTTTCAATGACATTGTGGTCACTCCGATAAATCCAATTAGTGAATTATAGACTCATGTTATTGGGCCTATTGGGCCATAGTTACGTTTATTACATTTGAAAATCATGGTGATTATATCATTAGTAGGACACATATCGTTGTTGTATAAAGGACACTAAACTTCTATAAGGTTCTTGACATAGTAGCAGAGTTTTGATCCAACTACAAAAGGATTAAAAGTTCTCGGTCTTGTTTTACTATGTTTCCGAAATCACAAAATCTTTTCTGTTTGATTTTTCTTCTTCGTTTGACCTAAATCTTATCGAAATTCTATCGATAATTTACTATTACGATGAGCACTTCTTCATCGGCTTTGATTGATACGTCGACACAAGCACGTGTCGAGACTCGTCGTACGATATCACCGTAGGATTTAAGTTCTGGAGACAACCCTGGAACATTGATCTCTAAACCACTATTACGAGGACAAAACTATGCCGAATGGTCCACTAACCTTTCCTTAGCACTTAAAGGAAGGAAGAAGTTTGGTTTCGTCGATGGCTCGATCCCACAGCCCGTATGTTGATTTTGAAGATGGGATTGCAAATAATGCACTCGTCATCTCTTGGATGAAATTGACGATTGATGAGGCCATTTCTGATTCAATTATGCATATTGCTGATTGTAATGACTTAACGATCGGCACACTATCCCTGAATCAACCGTCCTCACTCAACATGCTTTCTCGTCGGCTTGTACCAATCGAGTCCCAGCCGGCATGCCTCGGAAGGTATAGGGACATAAACGAATGTCAACCTAGTGAGTCTTCTTGTACCGACCTGGAGCAACTCGGCATGAACCTTCAAGAAAGTTGAACCAACCTGCTCTCGGCCAGCACTACGGCTCGGCATGCAACGCGCGACTATACCGACAGACGAGATCCTCATCCAGCACGCTCCCTGCGCATCATGACGACCCATCTCACTCGGCATCATCCGTCCGGCGCAAGAAGAAAATATGTACCAACCCATTTATGCCGACCCGGACTCGGTCGGTACAAAGCCTTCTGATAAATTCGGCCCAGAACCGACCGGGTCAACAACTGGTTTATCTCGGGTTGACCCGGTTTGCCACTATTCACGATAAATATTTTAAACCTAATTTTTCCTTGATCTAAGCTTTTTCTCATGCTAAAAACCTCCTTTTTAGAGTTCTAAGTGTTCTAAGTAATTTGTAAGAGACATCTTCTTTGTTTATACAATTTAAGTTTGGATTTCTTGATTTCTATCTTCCATCTGTTCTTTCTTAATCACCCAATCATTTAATCATGGGATTTAACATCTCCTTCATGGGATTTAACATCTCCTTCATGGGATTTGTTGTAGAGGGGTGAGTTAGCTGTCCAAGGGAGGTTAAATCAAGCCATTTAGACGTGTGGTTAGAGAGTTATCACGGTTTTACTGAAGACATATCTTCCTGGCGAAGAAGCTAACACCTTGCACCGGGTGCATGTACCAGCTCCATTTCACCCGGCATCAAAGGGCCTTCGACCGCGACGTTTCTCTCACCGTACCGGCCCGGCACAACACACTTCATTCGTCCGGTACTGGGCGTTACCTCGAGCAGGGGATTTACCGGACGCATGTACCGGTCCCATTTGACCTGGTACAAGAAGCACTCCATCGGCACAAACTCTCGTACCGGCCAGGTACGAGACACTTCAATTTCCTGGTACCAGACATTCACCGACCAGGGGAAATACTGGCCCCTTGTGCCCTACCATCCCGGCCCGGTATGAAAGCTCTCACCGAAGCCACCCAAATTATCTGAAAGACCAGGCTGGACGAAGCACCTACGCTCGAATTTAGCTTCTGAAGCCTTCATATAAGTTGTAGATAATTGAGTTATCTGTCTTCTGGAGGTGGTCGCAAGTCATTCTGATAGGTGGTTTGAAAGATACAGCAGATTTAGCTGTATCGGATGTCGTATGTTAATCTTTATCCTCATCCAAGAGCTTGCCTTTATCTTATTGTTAATCACATTTTTAGTCTTTGCTTACTTGTTCTTGTTTGTTTGTTTGAATTTGAATCATTTAGGTTGTTTAGAAACCAAAAACCCCTCTTGTTAGCTTAACTTAAAAAGTTGTATGCATTCCTAGCGCTTGAAACTCTACCCTTGGATTCGATACCTCTTATGCTACTTGGCATCTTGAGTAATTGATACACGGAAAAATCCTTGTATCAATCTGGCGCCGTTGCCCATTGGGTTTAGCTTTCGACATTAGGATTTTACTTCTTTTTGAAACTAAGCCTTTTTCTTTCTTTTGTTTACTAATCTCTCCTTCTAGCTCTCTCTTGTAGGTGCATGAACCAAGAGACGACATCAACCTTCTACACCGCGGTCTTAGCGCAAGAAGAGATAGAGAACGGGTTGTGCACATTGCTAGGCTTGGTATGGAAAACGTGCAAGTGAACCCGTATGGTGGTAATTACCATGTTGATTATGCTCCACATCAAGGAGCAAATGGTGGTAATGGAAACCACCACCCACCCGCCCGTAATGGTCCTAACATAGTTGGAGCGGGTGATGCTGCCAATGCTCATGTCAACCGCCAAGGCATTCGAGCACCACCGGTTGAGACCAATGACTTTGAGGTCAAAGCTAGCTTCATCAACATGGTACAAAGCAACAAATTCCATGGCTTGGCGGTGGAGGATCCACTTGATCACTTGGATCACTTTGACTGGATTTGTGGCTTGACAAAGATGAATGGAGTCTCGGAGGATAGCTTTAAGCTAAGGTTGTTCCCATTCTCTCTTGGAGACAAGGCAAGGCAATGGGAAAAGAAACTTCCCCACGGTTCCATCACTTCATGGGACCAATGCAAGACATCATTCCTTGCCAAGTTCGTCTCTCCCTCTAGAACGGCTAAGCTAAGGAATGAGATCTCAAACTTCACTCAACGTGCAATTGAGAGCTTCAATGAAGCATGGGAGCGGTTTAGGGGCTATACATCGCAATGCCCTCATCATGGATTCTCGGATGCTTCCCTCTTGAGCACACTCTACCGCGGATCACTTCCTAAGATCCGTATGTTGCTTGATATTGCTTCTAATGGAAACTTCTTAGGCAAATACGTGAATGAAGCAATGGAGTTGGTTGAGAACCTTGCTTTGAGTGATGGTACATATGGTGATGAGTATGACCGGCCTACAAGAAGCACAAGAAATTTTGAGGAAAAACAACGAACCAAAGCTATGAAGGCTATAAGTGAGAAGTTGGATAAGCAAGCCATGATGATCGACAAGCTCCTCAATTATTCCACTAAACCGGTTCACTTCTTTGGCGAAGAAATGGTGGATATGAGAAACCAAGAAGAAGTGCATTATGTTGGGAACAATGGAGGATACCAAAGCGGTTTCAACAACAACTATGGCAACCAAGGCCAAGCCCCACTTAATAACCAACAAAGCTATGCTCCCAAATACAACTTCCAAACGAACCAAAGTGGTTTTCAACAAAGCTTTGTCCCACAATCTCATGGCAACAACTCCATGCCTCAAGAACTTGATGTGAAAAACGTTCTTCAACAACTTCTTCAAGGCCAAGCAAGGGGAGCATTGGATATAAGCAAGAAGATGGAGGAAATCAATACCAAGGTAGCTTGCTCATACAATGATCTCCACAAGAAGCTTGAGGCATTGAGTTCCAAAGTGCAAGACATGGAGACCAAGGGCAACAATGGAGACAAAGTACAACAAAGCTCTTCAAATGGGAAAGCAACAAAGGAATATTGCAATACCATCTTCTCAAAAGTATCACGTCCCATTGAAGATCATGAAGCCACCACTAAGGAGATTGAACTTCTACTCTATAGATCACAAACCGTTTCACCTCCCCCTAGAGAAGCTCTCTTGAAGCTCAATGAGGACATTGAGGAACAAGGTGGGGGAGTGACCCTTGAGAAATATGAAGACATGACCATGGTTCAAGAACCAAAGGGTAGTGTTGCTTGCATTGATTCACCAAGCACAACTAGGATCGAGCCTAAGTCTCTCCCCAAGCTTGGTAATCCCGGTAAGTTCTCCATAGCTTGCTCTCTTGGTGATTTGGACGTTGAGGATGCTTTGTGTGACTCCGGTTCAAGTGTAAATGTAATGTCCCATGAGATGTTCAAGAGTCTAGGTATAAGAACCCTCGCCTATCATCCATCACCTATCACCTTTGGAGACGCTTCTTCAAAGAAACCACTTGGTCTCCTCGAAGACTATCCACTCAAGGTTGGGAATTGCATAGTCCCAACGGACTTTGTGGTCATGGAAATGAAGAAGACCAACAGGCTTCCACTACTCCTTTGAACTCCATTCCTACTCACTACCAGTGCTAGAATGGATTTCAAAGAGCAAAGGGTAGTTCTCTTGAATGTGGATGATAAGGTGTACTACCCAATGAGGACTTCTTCCAATAAACTTTGTGGTACAATCACCATGAAGGATGATGAGTTTCGAGAAAAATAAGTGAGGTATGTGGGTAGATGTGATATGGTTGAAGAAGCTCCACCCCCAAAGGTCTATGAAGAGGAAGAGAAGTCTCTTGAGAGAAAAGATTTGGGTTATGGTAATGACAAGGAAGCTTCGGAAGTTGGCATGATCACTTATTTGAAACCGCTTCCTCCCACCACAATGGAGAATGAAGTTGAGGGTAGTAAGGCTGCAAAGAAGAAGAAAAGGCCAAGGCTAAGATGGGAAACGGATCAATCAAGCTTGATGGGTCTAGGTCCGAACCAAGCCAACCTTCTATGATGACTCTCACTCCATGGAAACACAAGGATGGAGTGATCGAGTACAAGATCAAATGCAAAGTTGACCCAAGCTCTTAGCCTCAGTCAAAGCAATCCTCACACCCGAGCTCAAAGCAAAAGGAGAAGCAGGTCTTGACGAAGCCATGAGCAAGGTGCTCAAGCTCGATCTCAAGGATCCACCATGGAGTGCTCACACTCCTCTCTCACCCGCCTAAAAGGGTAACCAAAGTAAAACTTAGTGACTTTAAACAAAGTGCGCTTGGGAGACACCCCAAGCTTATCATTGTACATACTTTCTTTTTATGTTTCTCTATGTTTTCTTGTCCTTTTTGATGGGTTTGTTTAGTGTGAGTAGGTTCTTGTGATATATTATGGTTTTTACCCCGTTTAAGCCATGATATAAGTCCATTTTATCGAGTCTTTATTCTATTATAGAGCCTTTTAGAGTCTTTTACAGGTTTTGGCACTTTTGGAGCATTATTGGAAATATTGGAGTTTTATGGAGCGTTCTGGAATAAAACTGAAGTCTGGTGACTAAGTGACCGATCGAAGCATCAAGCATCGATCGATACCTCCTTAGTATCGATCGACACCCATCGAGGAGATTACAAGTCGCGACTTTTAATGAAGTTTGAAGAATTGCAGAACTTGCCCAGAAGACTTTAATATTTACGAGAAGACCCTAATTCGTGTTTAGACTATTTAATTTGGTTTTACAGCTACTTTAAGGGCTATGCTTTATTTTATTCTGGTTTTGGGGAGAGTGCTTTTGAAGGGAGACAAGTCTGAAACTCTGTTCGTCCGGGAGAAGATTTCGAACCCTTTTGTTACTCTTTCTACTTTATTTGATGATTTTTTCGAACATGTTTATTGCTTCAATTTCCATGTCTGAGTAGATCTCCTGTTAGGTTTAGGGTTCTCATAAGGGTTTTCTCTGAATGCTAGGTTGATTAGTTTTTAGGATTCACCATCTTAATTAGTTCTTCACCTTAGGTTGTGTTCAAAGCTAATTCTAGGTTGACGAATCTGGAACTTAGATCTTAGGATAATTGATTAGGCAAGAGTGCAATTAATTACCTGATAGAACCTTAGGTGAGCAAAATAACTATTCACAAAAAGATTTGGTTTAGTTGTTTTGTGAACAAATCAAACCTGATCTGAAAAAGCTGATTTAGACTTTAGGATTCGCAAAGAGATTTGGAATTCGTAGGATTTAGATTTAGATAGTTTTCGCAATGAGAGTTGGTTAGCTATACTTTAGTGATTTGAGTTCAAGAACCGCGCTGAATCTTAATCATATTAGTTAGTTTACCTGCATTCATTGATTTCCTGAGAAAAACCCTGAACCTATCTTTATCCAATTGAATTTACAACCGTTTTAATTTAAGTCCTGTTTTCAATATTATTGATTGCTTAGCTTAATTCTCTACTTTATAATCTATTGCGTGTCTCTGTGAGTCATTGTGTTCGACCCCTACTATACTGCAACTACTGCTTAGTACTTTTAGGGTATTAATTAGAGCATATCAAATTTGGCGCCGTTGCCGGGGACTCAATTCGCCATTAGATTTTAGTCTGAGAATTTCGACTAAGTTCGTCGGTATCGATCGATACTCACTAGTATCGATCGATACTCGTCGTTCTCTTTTGTTGATATCGATCGAAACCACTTGGTATCGGTCGATACTCATCGTGCTATCAATTACTTACGTTCTTGACTTCTGTTTTCAGGTGTATGCCTAATTATAAAATCAGAGGAAACAAGAACACTCAGCTAGTTGAACTGTCATTTGAGCAGCTAGCACTTGTGGAACGCACAAACAGAAAATCAAAGAAACCAGCAAAGATGAACAACAATCAGGAAGAGTTGGTTCGAGATGAGGCTGGTGCTTACAGAGACCAAGAGGGTCGTTTGTGCAATGCGCAGGGGCAACGTCTGGATGGAGAGGGGAACATCATTCCCGCTGCTCATGTTGCTGTTGGGATTGTCGATGGGAATGCGAACGCTGAGAATGTTGTGGTTAATCGTGGTATAACGATTGGTGAGTGCAACAGACCTGATTAGTTCTATGCAAATCGATCAACGATTCGTCCTCCACCTTACCAGAGGAATGACTTTGAGCTGAAGCCTGCATACTACACTCTTGTGGGACAACATCCTTTCCATGGTCTTTCCAGCGAACATCCCATGGATCATATTGAGAGGTTCGAGGACTTGGTCACTAGCATCAAGTTCAATGGAGTGTCCTATGACTACCTCATCTGCAAGCTTTTCCCATACTCACTTGGTGGAGAAGCGACTTACTGGCTGAAGCAGTTGACTCCTGGATCGTGAACTACTTGGGAGCAAACTAAGACTGCTTTTCTGAACAATTTCTATGATGATGCACGATCTAAGGATCTGAGGAACAAGATTTTCCAGTTTTCTCAAGGACCTACTGAGGCGTTCAAGGCTGCTTGGACGAGATTCAGATCGTATTAGAGAGATTGTCCACATCACGGGTACTCTAATGTTCAGTTGATGGGATTCCTTTTCAGAGGGCTCGATTGAAGGTATCCGATGACCTTGGATGCTGCGAGCAATGGAAACTTCAACACCAGGTATCCTGAAGATGCTTATGCGTTGATTGAGAACTTGGCGTCTAGTAATAGCACCAAGAATGCCGATTTTGAGAGGAAGAAGCTAGTTGGCAGCATAGATGGTACACAGATTGCTAATGTTCAAGCCTAGTTGGATTCGATGCACAATATTCTGATGGGCAAGACACCAAAGGCTGTTCACTTTGGTGAAGAAGTTGAGGTTTTCAATGAAGATGAAGTAGAGGATGTTAACTACATTGGTAGTTCTGGTTTTCAAGGTCAGAGGAATCAATTCAACAATAACCGAAACTTCAACAACAACTATCAGCAAGGAGGTTCGAATCAGTTTGGTCAGAAACCATCTCAGAACAGTGGGTACACCAAGAACTATGGTAATTCATCTTATCAACCCGTACCTGCTAAGCTTCCGGATAGCAAGATCGAGGCTATGTTTGAGCAGCTGGTTCAAGGACAGCAGCAGCTAACAGTGAATCTCAACGAAAAGATAGATGATTTGTATAAGGATTTGAGTGGAAAGATCGATGCTCTCAATACCCATCAGAAGATGCTGGAAACGCAAGTGGCTCAAACTGCAGCTGCTGTGAACGGAAAGGCGAGTCAAGCACAGAAAGAATACGTCAATGCAATGACCTTGAGAAGTGCAGAGAATCTCGAAAACCCTCTCGAATGTGATTCCAAAACTGATTCGTCAGCATCGATCGACACCACTTCCGATATCGATCGATACCACTCTGAAGAACCGATACATGAGCCTTGTGTCGATCGACACTATCCTGGTATCGATCGACACCCATCGCAAGCCGAACCAGAGAATGTAACAAAACCGGAAATGATCGAGGAACGTGTCTACAAGCCTAAGATACCGTATCCGAGACTACCTAGACATCTGAGGGACCTAATTTCTCCAAAGCAGCTGATTGGCTTTGAGAAGATGGTACGAAGGATCCCCCTCTCACTGATTTTTGAAGAAGCTCTAGAGTACCGCCCCCTGCTAAGTCATTTCCGAGATTGCAGAGAAACTGAGGAAGAGATTAAGGCACTTTTTGCCAAGGTCAGAAGTACACCACCTCCGTTGAAGCAGTTGACTAAGAGGGAGGACCCATGAATATTCTCTGTTCCATGCTCTATCTCTGGAGTTGAATTTAAAGAATCTCTGGTTGACTCAGGGGCTAGCATCAATGTCATGACGAAAGCAATTGCAGAGATATTGGGAGCCGAAATTCGTTCTTCCATGACATCTATCACATTCGCAAACTGCTCCACCTCACTTCCATACGGTACAATCCCTGATTTAATGGTCACAATAGGGGATTCTCTAGTTCCTACTGATTTTTAGGTTGTAGAGATTAGTGAAAGGTCCACCACGCAGTTGGTTCTTGGAAGACCGTTCATGGCTACAGTTGGCGCTGTCATGGACACGCCCAGCAAGAAAACCTCGTTCTCCTACATTGACAAGGAGGTTTTCTACGACGCCGTTCCTACTAGAGGAACTCCCACACGTGTCTCTTGCATCGATGTTGTCACAAGAGAGTCGTTGGTAACTGAAAATCGGGGAGAGTTTTATAACGAGCCTAACGCCATAGACATACTAGATCACCCTCCTATCGTCACTAAGGACGTCATAAAAATGACTAAGGCAAAGAAGGAGGTGAAGAACAAAAGAGTCGAGAGTGCTCCACGTGTGACATTAATCCCTCTGAAGTGCGACGGAGATTCAATCGAATACAAGGTGAAATGCAAAAGGGCCTCGCGACCATTTTCTAAAGCTAGAGTTCTTCTTACTCCAGAGCTGAAAGAAAAAGGCCATGAGGTTGTGGAGCGCATGTTGCGCAAGACCATGAAGTTGGAAATGTCAAGTTGTGGAGCTTGTTTTGCTGCAAGCTCTCACTCTTATCTGGCCTGATCGTCCGTACAGTCAAGCTCGTGACGTTAAACAAGCGCTGAGTGGGAGGAAACCCATTGGTGAGTCTGTACATACGTTTTTATTTTCATTTTGTTTTTGATTTTTGGTTTTGTGTCTTGTGTCAAACGTGAAGCAGATTTGACGAGGAGTATCGATCGACACCAGTGAGTGTCGATCGATACCAAGTGTCGTAAAAAAAGGGAGCATAATTTTTCATAAGTTTCAATCGACACCATCCAGGGTCGACCAAAAACCACAAGTGTCGACCGATACCTTTGGGTATCGATCGATTCTCCACGGCCAGGTAAGTTTCCTTAAAACCCTACGGTTTTGTCTTCTTCCTCACAACCCCTCATCGTTCGATACCGCCGCCTATCTCTCTCTCAAATCCCAACTTTTTCAAATCTTCACCGAATTGAGCAATTTAAGTGTCTGGATTCATTAGAATTTCATCTTCTATCCGTTTCTAGCACTTGTTTCTCAATCCAACAAAGGTATGATCTCGAAATTCCACTTTTTCAATCCGATTTTTTTTAGGTTATGGGTTTGTGAAATTCCACTCCTTACAACTTGTTTTTATCGATGCATGTCGTTTGCTGAGTTGTCCTGGGGTGGTTTCGAACCGATCTTTGCCTTTAAATTGCTTGATTTTCATCGTTGATGATTTGGAATTTTGTGTGTCGATGAACTGAAATAGCATCAGGGTATCGATCGATACCCTAAGGTGTCGATCGATACCCTCATACCTGATTATGCGATTTTGCTTGTGTTGATCTGAGAGATGTTTGATTTATATGGTATTGTTTGTTTGCCTCTGATTTCAGATGTCTGCATCAAAGAGAGCAAGGACTTCAGGTGAGCCGAGGACATTTAATGTGAATGAGCTAGTTGAAGCAAGAATCTCATCGAAATGGGTTGAGGTAGTGGTTAAAGCTTGTCTTGGCAACAACCGCTACAGAGTCGTGTCGGTTAATCAACCCACCACCAGCATGCTAGTAAACGAGCATTCTATCCGCGCTCTCTATACGTCAAGCTCTAGCCAGTTACCGATAACGTACAAGCTGGATGAGAGGGTTAAGTATTGGGATGGTGAATATTGGCGTCGAGGTTTCGTGAGCACTGTCCGAGGTCGTGACAATTACGGGGTTAGATTTTATGGAGAGACAGAACAAGATGAGCTTTCGGGTAGTGCGTTACGCAGAGCTTCTCCACCACCAGCATGCTAGTAAACGAGCATTCTATCCGCGTGCTCCGTACGTCGAGCTCTAGCCAGTTACCGATAACGTACAAGCTGGATGAGAGGGTTAAGTATTGGGATGGTGAATATTGGCGTCGAGGTTTCGTGAGCACTGTCCGGGGTCGTGACAATTACGGGGTTAGATTTGATGGAGAGACAGAAGAAGATGAGCTTCCGGGTAGTGCGTTACGTAGAGCTTTTCCACCATCAGCCACACAGTCTGCACCACCACCTCCACCTATGAACCCTACTCCTCGGTCCGCTTGTTCTCCTTCTGCCCCTCCAGCACACCGACCGAACCGTTGGCCTAGACGAGAGAGTACTAAGATAGTCTGCGAAAGAAATTGGGATGGACAGGAGAAGCCGTATGCCTTGAGTGATGACACCGCATTTAGACCCATTTCTGATGAGTGGGATGACTTCGACACGCTGTTCTATAACGCGTGGTTGGGGCTTACCATCGAGCCTACAAGGTTTGTGGATGGACTTTCTTTGCATCAGCTGGGTCTCGACACTGATTTGGCTCGTCTGCTTGACCGGATTGGTTTTGGTCACATGGCTACACAGCAGTATGACCTCTACCCAGACTTGGTTCGTCAGTTTATGGCGACAGCTCGCGTTAGCTATTCATATGAGGTTCTGTGAGACGCACAGAGTGGTAGCCTGTCCTTCATGGCTCGCGGAGTGAGATACATGATTTCACTCCCTGATCTCTGTGATCTCTATGGGTTTCGGAGGGATCGCATGAGGATTGCTCTTCCAGCTTGCCATCCTAACATGCGTGGATTTTGGGCATGGTTTGGGAACGGTGTCTACGAGTCTAAGACGTCCACTCAGATGGACATACGACATCCGATCCTGCGTTGTTTTGTTAGGATCCTGAGCACTACTCTCTTGTGCAAGATGGAGCCTAACAAGATGAGAGTGTCTGAGCTTATGCTTATGTTTATGGCTGTCAGGAACATCATCCCTGAGCAGGATTTTGATTGGCCTGAGCTTGAGGATGTTAACCTTGGGGCTGTTTTTGCACATCATCTGGTCTCTCTGAAGACCAAACCATTCACGGGGATGAGCACGAAGGAGTCAGTTGGTAGTCTTCTGACACCTAACTTCCAGCACCTCAGGATCAGTACTACGAGCTGCAGGATCGAGACTAAGCGTCGGTACATGGATGAGGCTCATCTGAGGAACCTTAGGTGGTTGAAGACTGGGAGGAAGTGGATTCTTAGTAGATCTGATGGGAGCTTTCTAGTGCAGCTACCTAATAGGGATCTGACAGACATATCTGAGGGTCCTGCTCAGCTTCGTTTTGAGCCTCTTGCAGAGTTGTTGACTCCGATTCCTGCAACTAGACGATAGGTTCGTCCACCTGCTGCTGACATCCCATCTACTTCACGTCAGGGAGGACATACATGGGCTGCGTCATGCCCATCTATTCCTGAGCCACAGTGGCCTGAGGACACGGACGTCCCGATGGAGCTAGCTGCTTTCCATAGACTGATGATAGCGAGCATGAAGAGCATCTGGGCTGCTGTTCATTGCCGTTGCACGACTGACACGGATGCTGATCCATCGTCCCAGCCTGGACCTTCACATACCATTGTTGCTGCTGACCATGAGAGTGGTTCTGAGGAGACGCATGATTAGTCTTCTCTATCTTCACGTTTGTATTTTTCTTTCTTTTCTTTTATCCTTCTTTTCTGTTGAACTTATGTCAGTATTTGTTTTTGCATTTGAACTTCTTTGGATTTATGTTTGATCTACCATGTTGCTTTTAACCTGTTTTTGAGTGTTCCTAACAGTGCTAACATCTAACGCAATGGAATGCTTTCTCTGGTTAAGCGAATCAACACCCCTAATTTTCAGTCAGTGTGTCGACATACAGTTGGTGTCGATCGATACCTTCCAGTATCGATCTATACCCTGTAAAGGTACGGTTTCTGCTTTTTCATAATCCACTCAGTTTATTTGTTTTCTTTCACCAACCTTAGGCTAAATAACACTGGGGACAGTGTTGTTTAAGTCTGGGGGAGGTAGTCGTTGACTTTGTTTTTGTTTTTCTTAGAGTCAGTCGTTTTTGAGTCATTCGTTGTTTTATTGAGTCAAAATCTTGTTGGAGACTGTGATCTATTTCTTGAACCTATTGATCTTACCTTGCTTCTAAGTGACCATTGTTACAGAATCAGTTCTAGATCGACTAATTAAAAATCCAAAGGCTGACCAGTTAACTAGAAGACACTCATGTTTCCAGCAAAGTTCTTTAAAGCATGAGCCAAAAATTTTGCACATCATCGATGTGGTTAGTATTCAAAGAGCTTGATTCCTCATTCGTATATGACAAAGTAACCCATGTGTTTGAAATAATGGTATTTCTCTCCCTGTTACAAGTTAATAAGATGCATTAAACCTCTTTCTCTGAACAGGTGAGTCTCTACTTTTTCAAACCTCTTTCTCTGGTTTAGTCTTCTATTTGCTTGAGGGCAAGCAAAAGGCTAAGTCTGGGGGAGTTGATATATCATAGTTTTTACCCCGTTTAAGCCATGATATAAGTGCGTTTTATCGAGTCTTTATTCCATTATAGAGCCTTTTAGAGTCTTTTACATGTTTTAGCACTTTTGGAGCATTATTGGAGATATTGGAGTTTTATGGAGCGTTCTGGAACAAAACTGAAGTCTGGTGACTAAGTGACCGATTGAAGCGTCAAGCATCAATCGATACCTCCTTGTTATCGATCGACACCCATCGAAGAGATTACGAGTCGCGACTTTTAATGAAGTTTGAAGAATTGCATAACTTGCCCAGAAGACTTTAATATTTACGAAAAGACCCCAATTCGTGTTTAGACTATTTAATTAGGTTTTACAGCCACTTTAAGGGCTATGCTTTATTTTATTCTGGTTTTGGGGAGAGAGCTTTTGAAGGGAGACAAGTCTGAAACTATGTTCGTCCGGGAGAAGATTTCGAACCCTTTTGTTACTCTTTCTATTTTATTTGATGATTTTTTCGAACATGTTTATTGCTTCAATTTCCATGTCTGAGTAGATCTCCTGTTAGGTTTAGGGTTCTCATAAGGGTTTTCTCTGAATGCTAGGTTGATTAGTTTTTAGGATTCACCATCTGAATTAGTTTTTCACCTTAGGTTGTGTTCAAAGCTAATTCTAGGTTGACAAATCTGGAACTTAGATCTTAATTAGGATAATTGATTAGGCACGAGAGTGTGATTAATTACCTGGTAGAACCTTAGGTGAGCAAAATAACTATTCGCAAAGAGATTTGGTTTAGTTGTTTTGTGAACAAATCAAACCTGATATGAAAAAGCTGATTTAGACTTTAGGATTCGCAAAGAGATTTGGAATTCCTAGGATTTAGATTTAGATAGTTTTCGCAACGAGAGTTGGTTAGCTATACTTTAGTGATTTGAGTTCAAGAACCGCGCTGAATCTGAATCATGTTAGTTAGTTTACCTGCATTCATTGATTTCCTGAGAAAAACCATGAACCTATCTTTATCCAATTGAATTTAAAACCGTTTTAATTTAAGTCTTGTTTTCAATATTATTGATTGCTTAGCTTAATTCTCTACTTTATAATCTATTGCGTGTCTCTGTGAGTCCTTGTGTTCGACCCCTACTATACTGCAGCTACTGCTTAGTAATTTTGGGGTATTAATTTGAGCATATCATCTTGATGGTCTAATGGTCATGGACTTAAGGACAAAGGTGTGTAGGATTGAGGTGATCACTCTCGTTCCCTCCATTCGTTTCCAAGGTAATACTCCAAACTTTGTACATAGCATTTAGAATCAAATTTTTTTTCTTTCTTTCATGCATTGTTTAGCTCTCTCTTATGCTTCTCTTACACAAGGGACTGTGTAATTTAAGTTTGGGGGAGGGTTTGTGTGTTATCTAACATCGTCTTTGGTGTTTTTATTTTGCCTTTTGCACCTTGAGTCTCATGCATATCATGCATTTTCAATAAATTTGAAAATTTTGAACTTTTGTGCATTCCATATAGGATTGAGTCTAGATGCATAGCACATTAGGTAGCTTCGCATGAGCATTAGGAGCAATGATAGATTATCCTTGTAAAGTATCATTTTTAGAGCTTGATTCAATGCCCTCGTTGCTTGTTATTTGATGCTTTTGATCTCGTGTTGAAATCAAGGATGAACCATACACTACAAGAAAACAGGCAATTTGCAACGATTTTTTGCGACGATTTTATTTCGTTTCAAATTGCCATCGTTTTTGCAACGAATTTACGACGATTCTAACAGACGTCGTAAAATCGTCGCAAACTTGGGACGAAAAGTTTCGTTGTACAATCGTCCCGAATTAGCTACGATTATACAACGATTACCGACGACATTACGACGATAATCAAAATCGTCGTAAAATCGTTGTAACTTAGCGACGATTTACCGAGGTTTGTATAAAACGTTGCAATATCGTCGTAAAATTACCCACGAATTACCAATGATTATTATAAGTTGAACTTTACATCGATTTCCCAACGATTAATAAGTTAGGTGAGCACGTTTTAAGCTCACGGTGTTCGGTTAGGTAAACATGTTTAATATCGTTGTAAAGTCGATGTAAACATTTTTAGATTCGTTGTAAAATCGATGTGAAATCGATGTAAAATCGTAGGTAATTCGAAGGTAATGAAAATAAAAATCTATATATAGTGGCCAACTTCATAATAAAAATTTCATATTCAAAAACAATATTTACTTCTTTCTGACCAACAAAAAATGTCAATATACGAAATTAGAAGATGGATGTATAATCGTCTTGATTCAGAGGGATCGCTAACAAAGGAGTTCAGTGATGGGGTGGAGGGATTCATGCATCAGGCAGGAAGTATATATAATATGATTATCAGTGGTAAGATGTACTGTCCTTGTGCCAGATGCTTGAATAGGAAATTTATCATTATCTCGAAGGTGTGGTCGCATATATTAAATAGATGGTTTATGCCGCATTACTATATATGGTATTATCATGGAGAGGGTCATGGGGGAAATGCAGCTAGTAGTAGTAGCAATTATCGAGCATCGAATATTGATGAGTCAAATAATTTTAATCAATTTGATGATCATGCGGAGCAGCATGGTGAAGATAATGATAGGATTCATGACATGGTTACGGATGCATTTCATGAAACCGTAAGTACATTTGCACATGATCATCATGATGAGGAACCCAATCTAGATGCAAAATTTTTTTATGATATGCTAGATGCTGCAAATCAGCCACTCTACGATGGATGTAGAGAAGGACATTCTAAATTGTCGTTGGCGGCTAGGATGATGACTATTAAAACTGATCATAACTTAGCTGAGGTTTGCATGGATGATTGGGCTGATTTGATTAAAGAGTATTTGCCAGAGGACAATTTAGCTGCTGAAACTTACTATGAGATACAGAAGCTGGTTTATAGTCTTGGGTTGCCTTCTGAGATGATAGATGTCTGTGTTGACAATTGCATGCTTTTTTGGAAAGATGATGATAAGTTGCTGGAATGTCGATTTTGCCATAAGCCAAGATATAAGCCGCAAGGTACTGGTCGGAGTAAGGTACCGTTCCAGCGGATGTGGTACCTTCCTATAACTGATAGATTAAAAAGAATGTATCAGTCTGAGAGGACAGCTGCATCGATGAGATGGCATGCAGATCATTTGCAAACAGATGAGGAGGTTACTCATCCTTCAGATGCAAAAGCGTGGAAACACTTTAAGACGGTACATCCAGACTTTGCTAGAGAGAAACGTAATGTGTATCTTGGTCTTTGCACAGATGGATTTAGTCCGTTTGGTATGTCTGGTAGGCAATATTCTTTATGGCCAATAATCCTAACGCCTTACAACCTACCCCCAGATATGTGCATGCAAAGGGAATTTTTATTCATGAGTATTTTAATACCAGGTCCGAAGCATCCAAAGCGTTCCCTTGATGTGTTTTTGCAGCCTCTGATACAGGAATTGGAGCAGTTGTGGTATACCGGGGTTCGGACATATGATTTTGCAAGGAAAAAAAATTTTACAATGCGTGCGGTGCTTATGTGGACAATAAGAGACTTCCCTGCGTACGGGATGTTATCAGGTTGGACTACGCATGGGCGATTGTCTTGTCCATATTGTCTCAATCGGACAGATGCGTTTCAATTGAAACATGGTCGGAAAACAAGTTGGTTTGATTGTCACTGCCGATTTCTACCGATTCATCATGCATATCGAAGAAATAAGCGGTTGTTTAGAAAGAATAAAACTGTTCGTGTTCCTCCTCCTGTTTATATTTCCGGGGAAGATCGAGAAGCAGAAATTGATCATTATGGTGCATTGGAAACAGTCAATCGTGGTGAAAATTGGCACACTCCAGCTAATATGCCGGATGGATATGGGGAGCATCACAATTGGCATAAGAAAAGCATATTCTGGAAGCTTCCGTATTGGAAGGATCATTTGCTTAGACACAATTTGGATGTCATGCACATTGAGAAAAACTTTCTTGATAACATCATTCACACATTGTTAAACGTGCGTGGAAGGACTAAAGACAGCGGTAAGTCAAGGTTAGACTTGCCTGATCTTTGTTGTCGGAATGAGTTACATATTACAAGCAATGGGAAAGCACCTGTCCCCATATTTCGAGTGGGTGTGGAAGAAAAGTCAGCTTTGTTCAAATGGGTGACATATGATGTGAAGTTCCCGGACGGGTACGTATCTAATTTAGCTAAATGTGTTGAGAATGGCCAAAAGTTTTCCGGGATGAAGAGTCATGACTGTCACGTCTTTATGCAACGACTACTTCCTTTTGCATTTGCTGAACTTCTACCAGGAAATGTACACGAAGCAATTGCAGGCATTGGAGGGTTTTTTCGGGATCTTTGTACCCGTACTTTGTCAGAAGATGTTATTGCACAACTTGATGCTAGTATTCCTATTTTGTTGTGCAACATGGAGAAAATATTTCCCCCAGCCTTTTTTGATGTTATGGAACATCTACATATTCATCTACCTCACGAAGCAGAACTTGGGGGACCTGTGCAGTATCGATGGATGTACCCATTCGAGCGATTCATGGGACATTTGAAGCGGAAGGCTAAAAATCTAGCCAAAGTTGAAGGCTCAATAGTAGCAGGAAGTTTAACAGAAGAAACTTCTCACTTCACGGGGTACTATTTTGGCTCGAAGGTTCGCACACGGAAAAGGGCAGCACGGCGATATGATGATGGAGGTGTAGGCCGAACATATGCTAATGAAGGTGTCCCATATATCTTTTCTTCAATCGGTCGATTATGTGGAAGAGTGAAGTCAGTTTGGTTTGCCAATGAAAAAGACCATCATAGTGCACAAACGTATATCCTCTTAAATTGCGAAGAAGTTAGTCAATTTGAGACGTAAGTGTATAAACATACGTCTTATATATATGGCTAAATTATATATATGCTAGCTTTATTCCAATTACAAATACTTTTGTATGCAGTTAATTTGTTAGACAAGTCCGAGAAGTCATTGAAGAAATCTCAGACGATGAAATCAACAAGCGTAAAGATCAACATTTTGCCCCGTGGTTGAAGACGCAAGTACGTAAAATTTTAAGTGATCTGATTAATTACTAACTTGGACAATTAAACTAATACATATTTTGATTACTTTTTAATTAAATTAATTAATGAAATATAGGTCGAGTATGTGGATACCGCATATCCACTCAGGTTCCATGAGTTAATAAAAGGCCCCATATCGAAGATAACGAGTGCACCCATGTATTGCACACGCGGATATATATTTCATACATTCAAATACGGAAATCAAAGAGCTACTGCCAACTACGGGGTATGTGTGCGGGGCGAAATAGATTTTTATGGAGTGTTGCAAGACATAATTGAAGTTGAGTACCCTGGTTGCTTATGTTTGAAATGTGTTCTGTTCAAATGCGACTGGTTCGATCCAACAGTTGATCGAGGCGTCCGTAAAAACAAATTTGGGGCAGTAGATGTAAACCAATCACGACGTTACAATAAGTATGAGCCATTTATCCTAGCATCACAAGCAGAATAAGTCAGCTTTGTTCCATATCCGCGAGTTCGAACCACCTGTATCTCATGGTTCTCAGTTATAAAAGTTTCTCCGAGGGGTCGAATTGTGGGGGTTGATGAGGAACTACCAATGCAGCAAGATAATTGCTCTGATATGCCAGAACTAAATGAGAGCAATGAAGACATACTTTTGATAGATCCTCAAAACAGGCAAGTTGAATATCTCCCAGACGATACAGAGGAAGAAGATGAGGAAGATGAGTTCGAAGAAAGTGATGAACCAGATGATCAAGAAACGGATGTGTACTACTCTTCGTCCAAAAATGAATCAGAGTGACCGCGCTAGCTAGTAATTATTGTGAATTTAATGTATTAATATAATATTGTGATCGAGTAGTTATTGTAAAATTTAAGTGATATGATTTCTATGAAATCCCTTAAACCCCAAACTAAATTTCATCTCCGATCTCAACTCATTTTCCGCTGTAGGTGCGGCGATTAATAAATTACGAGACATATATATGTGTCTATGTGTCATGTAATTTATTAATTGCCCCAACAACGGTGGGAAATGAGTGGTGATCGGAAATGGAATTTAGTTTGGGGTTTAAGGGATTTCAAAGAAATCGTCCCTAAATCGTCGCTAATTGTGATAGTCACAAAATCGATTCAAATTGGCGACGATTTGGTAACAACTTGAACTAATCGTGGCTAAATCGTCGCAAACACTGAATGTCGCAAAATCGATGCAACTTTGCGACGATTTAGCAACGATTTGTCATAAACCCTAAACCCTAAACCCGTTGCCCTAAACCCTAAACCCTAACGTATTACCATCTCATTGTATTATGCATCTTTCAATGAAATTGATCGTGACTTTAGAGAATTGTCCGAAAATGAAAACTCGGTCAATCACAGTAATATCCACAAACTGAATCATTATATTAATAATCTCTAACATATACGCAAACTATATGATTTACTTATTTTTCAATATCGATGAACTTATTGATAATTTCATGAATTTTGATTTACAGTAAACATGCCAAGTTGTTTATGGAACGTTGTATTCGACGGTACAATTTTGTACCTATACCCTAAACCCTAAAACCGATTTTACAAATATCCTCACAAAATCGATGCAAATTGGCGACGATTTGGCAACGACTTGAACTAATCGTGGCTAAATCGTCGCAAACAATGAATGTCGCAAAATCGATGCAAAGTTGCGACGATTTGTCATAAACCCTAAACCCTTTGCCATAAACCCTAAACCCTAACGTATTACCATCTCATTGTACTATGCATCTTTCAATGAAATTGATCGTGACTTTAGAGAATTGTCCGAAAATGAAAACTCGGTCAATCACAATAATATCCACAAACTGAATCATTGTATTAATAATCTCTAGCATATACGTAAACTATATGATTTATTTATTTTTCAATATCGATGAACTTATTGATAATTTCATGAATTTGGATTTACAGTAAACATATCAAGTTGTTTATGGAACGTTGTATTCGACAGTACAATTTTGTACCTATACCCTAAACCCTAAAACCGATTTTACAAATATCTTCACAAAATCGATGCAAATTGGCGACGATTTGGCAACGACTTGAACTAATCGTGGCTAAATCGTCGCAAACACTGAATGTCGCAAAATCGATGCAAAGTTGTGGCGATTTGGCAACGATTTGTCATAAACCCTAAACCCTAAACCCTTTGCCCTAAACCCTAAACCCTAACGTATTACCATCTCATTGTATTATGCATCTTTCAATGAAATTGATCGTGACTTTAGAGAATTGTCCGAAAATGAAAACTCGGTCAATCACAGTAATATCCACAAACTGAATCATTATATTAATAATCTCTAACATATACGCAAACTATATGATTTACTTATTTTTCAATATCGATGAACTTATTGATAATTTCATGAATTTTGATTTACAGTAAACATGCCAAGTTGTTTATGGAACGTTGTATTCGACGGTACAATTTTGTACCTATACCCTAAACCCTAAAACCGATTTTACAAATGAAAGGACCGCACTTTTTTTTTTTTTGCATATAACAATAATAAACAAGTATTAATACACAACCACACACGGTCTACAGCTTACACAAGCTCACGATTACAATCGCCAAACAACACGTATCGATCGATACCCCCTGGTGTCGATCGATACCCCAACAACAGAAGCAACTCCCGGGTCCTAATCATCCCCTCCTCACCGCCTCGATTCCACGATCACGCCTTATCTTTACATGCATCGACAAAAGTGATGCATCAACATTTGGCTAACCAAATGCTGAGTGAGATTGATCATCCCAACAACAGGCTATCAAATAAGCACAACAACAGCAATATCAAATAGCCAAACCAAGAATTAATTAACACCAATCAAGCTTAACAACACACACACAAGCTCAATTGCTAACCTTTGGTCCCAACTCACCTTAAACCGGCTGGATCGAGCTCTAGAAGACCTCTCTCTTCTCGCAAGCCCACTCCCAAGCCAAACTTCTCCCAAGCTCTCCTTCAAGCTTCTCTGAGCTTCTCACAAGCTCAGACCTCCTTGATCTCGCAAGATCCAAGCTTCGCAAAGCTTCTTCTCTCTCTCTCTCCTTCTCTCTCTCTCCCTTTCTCTCTCGACCAAGCTATGGTCTTATCCTTACAAGGATAACCTTTTATACCGAAAGAAGATAAGAGAAGAAGATAACCACGAGGAAAACCCGGCTGGTATCGATCGATGCCTGCCAGTATCGATCGATACCGCCCCCCGGAACAACCCGAATTAATTATTCCTCCACAATAATTAACTCTTCCGGAACACGGGCGTTACAATTCTCCCCCACTAACTTAGATTCGACCTCGAATCTTCGTTACCGTTCATCTCCCATGAACCGTCCATCTCCAATGAACCCTAATCGTCGCAACGATTACACAACTCTTGGCCAACCCGGCCAACGCAATACTCACACGAGGTCCAAAACTAACCTCCGAGGTTTCCCACTCAGTCCCTATGCTTATGACACCGCGGCATCATATGTACTTATTGCTCAAACACACGCCAACCCCATCACTCAAGACACCGCAGCATCTCCGAGTTCCGAGCATCAGCCATATCCCGCAGGATATCAACCATACCACATCACCCAAGACACCGCAGCATCTCCGAGTTCTGGGTATCTGCCGTACCACTCCACTCAAGAATATAACCTACAAGAGTCTCGATACCCCATACCACTCAATTCTAGGGAATATATCATACGTCTACGATATACTCCTTACGAATCCACGGTATCACGTATTACTCTAGGCTATAAACCTCCCGAGTCTGGGTACATCGCCACTCACACTCTCAAGACACACAGTCCTGCGAGCTATCGGCACCAGAGGAACCAGTCCTCTCAACGAGCAATAAGTCACATATCACTAAGCATTTCGACTGAACTACCTCTCGTGATCCGTGTAAATCCTCGCAAGGCAACACCGGCATCACCCATATTCCATACCCGGAATATCTGCCGTGCATGACCAATAACCCGGTCATCGCACCGCCCACAACAGCAATAAGAATATCCATCTTATCACTCTCTTGCATTAACGCTTTTACCCCAAACGCAATGCGAAGCCGTGACTCCCAAAGTCACCAGTAATAAGAAATACTCATCTTATTACACATCATAATGTAACATCGTTCTACACAACGGAAATACAAAATGATACACACATAGCATACAGCTATAACCGAAACTGGAACCTCTCGATGGAACTCAAGCCGCAGCTTGCGTCTGGAACCACTCGTGGAACCACGTTCCATCCTAACCTCTGGCTCCCAAGTTTCCTCCTACACCCCGCCACAGCCCCACAGGACACGCATCATCGGAATCCTCTTCCGACGAAGCTCCTTGACCCTCTGCTCGAGAACTCTCAAAGGTCTCGCCTCAACGGTCATATTGGACTAGAGATCTGGCGGAATCTCAGACAATACCTCGTCACCCCTATGCAAACACTTCCTCAGCATCGACACCTCGAAGACCTTATGAAATGCTTGCATAACCACGGGTAACTCCAACCGATACACTACCGGTCCCACACGCTCTACAATCCGAAACGGTCCCATATACCTCGGACTCAACTTAGTCACAGCAATGGACCTGTTCGGACCTCTCAGTAAAGCCATCTGGAGATACACACTACCTCCCACCTCAAGCTCTTTCCGCCCCTTATCAGCATGACTCTTTTGCCGATCTTGGGCCTCTTTCATGTTCAGCTGCAAAACCCGGATCTCTTCCGCGGTTTCCTGAACAAAACTAGCACCCAAAGTGCTCCTCTCCCCCACTTGTGTCCAACACAAGGGGGTACGACATGGCCTCCCATACAGAGCCTCATATGGAGCCATCCCACTACTCGCCTGGTAACTATTGCCATAGGCAACCTCCACCAAGCTCAAGTGATCCACCCAGTGACCACACCCAAACCAGCACACACATCCTCAACAAATCCTCTAGAAACTGGATGGTCCTCTCGGACTGCCCATCTGTCTGAGGATGATACGCCGCTCAAGTGCACTTTCGTGCCCATCTGTCTGAAACGCATTCCAGACCAGAACTCCGCACTCCGCCCTTCTAAGGACAGCTCGCCACTCGGTGATCCATGCTTCCGCAACCAAAGCAACCCGGACCACCCTGACTACCTCTTGAAGCGCTCTCTCGCTTCCGCTTCGGTCCTTGCATCGGCTTACCGCCTCTGCTCGGACCGGACTGCTGCTGCACAGATCTCGCCTGAAGACTCGGTGTAACCACTACCACCTCGTCCTTCAGACCCTCCTCCAGCAAAGCCGCAGTCTCAACCAACTCATCAACCGTGCAAAAAGCCCTCACATGCAACGGTTCCTCAAGTCAACCCGAAGACCCATCAGGAATCTCTACACACGGGCCGACTCACTCTCAACCGCTCGTCTAACATAAGACCCGAGCCGGTTGAACTCCACCTCATACTCGCGTACCAACCGATCCCCCTGAGTCAAACTCGCAAGTCTTGACTCGACCCGGTTGAACGCCTCCTGAGGGAAATACTTGAAGTTAAACTCTTCCACAAAATCCGCCCAAGCCATCGCTGCCTGAACTCTCCGTGCTGCCACACCCCTTCCTCAGAGATGCGCATTACCAAAGATCACCTGGTATCCCGCAGGACACCTACTCGAGAGGAAATTCCTCTCTACCCTCCTCAACCACGCATCCGCGTCCTCAGGATTAGCACCTCCAGAGAAGAACCCCGTGCCAATCCTCTGCATCTGCTCCATCATCCTAAGATAGGATGGGAGCTCCCCAGCAACCGCAGCTGCCACCTGAGGCTGCGCCTCACAACCGCCGGAACCACAGGAGCCTGAGCCGGTACCCTCTCTGGTAACCGCTCCAACAACCTCGATAGATCCGCTATGCGATCATCTCGGGCCCGAGCATCACCCGCAGCACCTGCTGGAACACCAGCCACACTGACACTCACGCCAGCCATACCCTCAGACCCAACTTGACTCGCACGCGACTCCTCGACCTGCTCCCCCGGCCCACGGCCACGACCTCAACCACGCTCTCTAGCCATCTGCACGCGTGCAGAAGCACAAGCTAAGAGAACTACAACAATCATCACAATAAAGATACTCACCATGGAATCCCACAAGGCTCGAAGAGGATGATTCTAAGACCCCACACAACACCCAATTCATTCTAGAACCACCTAGGCTCCTAGAACCGTATGGGCTCTGATACCATAATTGAAAGGACCGCACTTTTTTTTTTTTTGCATATAACAATAATAAACAAGTATTAATACACAACCACACACGGTCTACAGCTTACACAAGCTCACGATTACAATCGCCAAACAACACGTATCGATCGATACCCCCTGGTGTCGATCGATACCCCAACAACAGAAGCAACTCCCGGGTCCTAATCATCCCCTCCTCACCGCCTCGATTCCACGATCACGCCTTATCTTTACCTGCATCGACAAAAGTGATGCATCAACATTTGGCTAACCAAATGCTGAGTGAGATTGATCATCCCAACAACAGGCTATCAAATAAGCACAACAACAGCAATATCAAATAGCCAAACCAAGAATTAATTAACACCAATCAAGCTTAACAACACACACACAAGCTCAATTGCTAACCTTTGGTCCCAACTCACCTTAAACCGGCTGGATCGAGCTCTAGAAGACCTCTCTCTTCTCGCAAGCCCACTCCCAAGCCAAACTTCTCCCAAGCTCTCCTTCAAGCTTCTCTGAGCTTCTCACAAGCTCAGACCTCCTTGATCTCGCAAGATCCAAGCTTCGCAAAGCTTCTTCTCTCTCTCTCTCCTTCTCTCTCTCTCCCTTTCTCTCACGACCAAGCTATGGTCTTATCCTTACAAGGATAACCTTTTATACCGAAAGAAGATAAGAGAAGAAGATAACCACGAGGAAAACCCGGCTGGTATCGATCGATGCCTGCCAGTATCGATCGATACCGCCCCCCGGAACAACCCGAATTAATTATTCCTCCACAATAATTAACTCTTCCGGAACACGGGCGTTACAACAAATATCCTCACAAAATCGATGCAAATTGGCGACGATTTGGCAACGACTTGAACTAATCGTGGCTAAATCGTCGCAAACACTGAATGTCGCAAAATAGATGCAAAGTTGCGACGATTTGTCATAAACCCTAAACCCTTTGCCATAAACCCTAAACCCTAACGTATTACCATCTCATTGTACTATGCATCTTTCAATGAAATTGATCGTGACTTTAGAGAATTGTCCGAAAATGAAAACTCGGTCAATCACAATAATATCCACAAACTGAATCATTGTATTAATAATCTCTAACATATACGTAAACTATATGATTTATTTATTTTTCAATATCGATGAACTTATTGATAATTTCATGAATTTGGATTTACAGTAAACATGTCAAGTTGTTTATGGAACGTTGTATTCGACAGTACAATTTTGTACCTATACCCTAAACCCTAAAACCGATTTTACAAATATCTTCACAAAATCGATGCAAATTGGCGACGATTTGGCAACGACTTGAACTAATCGTGGCTAAATCGTCGCAAACACTGAATGTCGCAAAAATCGATGCAAAGTTGCGACGATTTGGCAACGATTTGTCATAAACCCTAAACCCTAAACCCTTTGCCCTAAACCCTAAACCCTAACGTATTACCATCTCATTGTATTATGCATCTTTCAATGAAATTGATCGTGACTTTAGAGAATTGTCCGAAAATGAAAACTCGGTCAATCACTGTAATATCCACAAACTGAATCATTGTATTAATAATCTCTAACATATACGCAAACTATATGATTTACTTATTTTTCAATATCGATGAACTTATTGATAATTTCATGAATTTGGTTTTACAGTAAACATGTGAAGTTGTTTATGGAACGTTGTATTCGACGGTACAATTTTGTACCTATACCCTAAACCCTAAAACCGATTTTACAAATATCCTCACAAAATCGATGCAAATTGGCGACGATTTGGCAACGACTTGAACTAATCGTGGCTAAATCGTCGCAAACACTGAATGTCGCAAAATCGATGCAAAGTTGCGACGATTTGGCAACGATTTGTCATAAACCCTAAACCCTAAACCCTTTGCCCTAAACCCTAAACCCTAACGTATTACCATCTCATTGTATTATGCATCTTTCAATGAAATTGATCGTGACTTTAGAGAATTGTCCGAAAATGAAAACTCGGTCAATCACAGTAATATCCACAAACTGAATCATTGTATTAATAATCTCTAACATATACGCAAACTATATGATTTACTTATTTTTCAATATCGATGAACTTATTGATAATTTCATGAATTTGGTTTCACAGTAAACATGTGAAGTTGTTTATGGAACGTTGTATTCGACGGTACAATTTTGTACCTATACCCTAAACCCTAAAACCGATTTTACAAATATCCTCACAAAATCGATGCAAATTGGCGACGATTTGGCAACGACTTGAACTAATCGTGGCTAAATCGTCGCAAAAGCTGAATGTCGCAAAATCGATGCAAAGTTGCGACGATTTGGCAACGATTTGTCATAAACCCTAAACCCTTTGCCCTAAACCCTAAACCCTAACGTATTACCATCTCATTGTATTATGCATCTTTCAATGACATTGATCGTGACTTTAGAGAATTGTCCGAAAATGAAAACTCGGTCAATCACAATAATATCCACAAACTGAATCATTGTATTAATAATCTCTAACATATACGCAAACTATATGATTTATTTATTTTTCAATATCGATGAACTTATTGATAATTTCATGAATTTGGATTTACAGTAAACATGTCAAGTTGTTTATGGAACGTCGTATTCGACGGTACAATTTTGTACCTATACCCTAAACCCTAAAACCGATTTTACAAATATCCTCACAAAATCGATGCAAATTGGCGACGATTTGGCAACGACTTGAACTAATTGTGGCTAAATCGTCGCAAACACTGAATGTCGCAAAATCGATGCAAAGTTGCGACGATTTGGCAACGATTTGTCATAAACCCGAAACCCTAAACCCTTTGCCCTAAACCCTAAACCCTAACGTATTACCATCTCATTGTATTATTCATCTTTCAATGAAATTGATCGTGACTTTAGAGAATTGTCCGAAAATGAAAACTCGGTCAATCACAGTAATATCCACAAACTGAATCATTGTATTAATAATCTCTAACATATACGCAAACTATATGATTTACTTATTTTTCAATATCGATGAACTTATTGATAATTTCATGAATTTGGTTTTACAGTAAACATGTGAAGTTGTTTATGGAACGTTGTACTCGACGGTACAATTTTGTACCTATACCCTAAACCCTAAAACCGATTTTACAAATGTCCTCACAAAATCGATGCAAATTGGCGACGATTTGGCAACGACTTGAACTAATCGTGGCTAAATCGTCGAAAACACTGAATGTCGCAAAATCGATGCAAAGTTGCGACGATTTGGCAACGATTTGTCATAAACCCTAAACCCTTTGCCCTAAACCCTAAACCCTAACGTATTACCATCTCATTGTATTATGCATCTTTCAATGAAATTGATCGTGACTTTAGAGAATTGTCCGAATATGAAAACTCGGTCAATCACAATAATATCCACAAACTGAATCATTGTATTAATAATCTCTAACATATACGCAAACTATATGATTTATTTATTTTTCAATATCGATGAACTTATTGATAATTTCATGAATTTGGATTTACAGTAAACATGTCAAGTTGTTTATGGAACGTTGTATTCGACGGTACAATTTTGTACCTATACCCTAAACCCTAAAACCGATTTTACAAATATCCTCACAAAATCGATGCAAATTGGCGACGATTTGGCAACGACTTGAACTAATCGTGGCTAAATCGTCGCAAACACTGAATGTCGCAAAATCGATGCAAAGTTGCGACGATTTGGCAACGATTTGTCATAAACCCTAAACCCTAAACCCTTTGCCCTAAACCCTAAACCCTAACGTATTACCATCTCATTGTATTATGCATCTTTCAATGAAATTGATCGTGACTTTAGAGAATTGTCCGAAAATGAAAACTCGGTCAATCACAGTAATATCCACAAACTGAATCATTGTATTAATAATCTCTAACATATACGCAAACTATATGATTTACTTATTTTTCAATATCGATGAACTTATTGATAATTTCATGAATTTGGTTTTACAGTAAACATGTGAAGTTGTTTATGGAACGTTGTATTCGACGGTACAATTTTGTACCTATACCCTAAACCCTAAAACCGATTTTACAAATATCCTCACAAAATCGATGCAAATTGGCGACGATTTGGCAACGACTTGAACTAATCGTGGCTAAATCGTCGCAAACACTGAATGTCGCAAAAATCGATGCAAAGTTGCGACGATTTGGCAACGATTTGTCATAAACCCTAAACCCTAAACCCTTTGCCCTAAACCCTAAACCCTAACGTATTACCATCTCATTGTATTATGCATCTTTCAATGAAATTGATCGTGACTTTAGAGAATTGTCCGAAAATGAAAACTCGGTCAATCACAGTAATATCCACAAACTGAATCATTGTATTAATAATCTCTAATATATACGCAAACTATATGATTTACTTATTTTTCAATATCGATGAACTTATTGATAATTTCATGAATTTGGATTTACAGTAAACATGCCAAGTTGTTTATGGAACGTTGTATTCGACGGTACAATTTTGTACCTATTCCCTAAACCCTAAAACCGATTTTACAAATATCCTCACAAAATCGATGCAAATTGGCGACGATTTGGCAACGACTTGAACTAATCGTGGCTAAATCGTCGCAAACACTGAATGTCGCAAAATCGATGCAAAGTTGCGACGATTTGGCAACGATTTGTCATAAACCCTAAACCCTAAACCCTTTGCCCTAAACCCTAAACCCTAACGTATTACCATCTCATTGTATTATGCATCTTTCAATGAAATTGATCGTGACTTTAGAGAATTGTCCGAAAATGAAAACTCGGTCAATCACAGTAATATCCACAAACTGAATCATTGTATTAATAATCTCTAACATATACGCAAACTATATGATTTACTTATTTTTCAATATCGATGAACTTATTGATAATTTCATGAATTTGGTTTTACAGTAAACATGTGAAGTTGTTTATGGAACGTTGTATTCGACAGTACAATTTTGTACCTATACCCTAAACCCTAAAACCGATTTTACAAATATCCTCACAAAATCGATGCAAATTGGCGACGATTTGGCAACGACTTGAACTAATCGTGGCTAAATCGTCGCAAACACTGAATGTCGCAAAATCGATGCAAAGTTGCGACGATTTGGCAACGATTTGTCATAAACCCTAAACCCTTTGCCCTAAACCCTAAACCCTAACGTATTACCATCTCATTGTATTATGCATCTTTCAATGAAATTGATCGTGACTTTAGAGAATTGTCCGAAAATGAAAACTCGGTCAATCACAGTAATATCCACAAACTGAATCATTGTATTAATAATCTCTAACATATACGCAAACTATATGATTTACTTATTTTTCAATATCGATGAACTTATTGATAATTTCATAAATTTGGATTTACAGTAAACATGTCAAGTTGTTTATGGAACGTTGTATTCGACGGTACAATTTTGTACCTATACCCTAAACCCTAAAACCGATTTTACAAATATCCTCACAAAATCGATGCAAATTGGCGACGATTTGGCAACGACTTGAACTAATCGTGGCTAAATCGTCGCAAACACTGAATGTCGCAAAATCGATGCAAAGTTGCGACGATTTGGCAACGATTTGTCATAAACCCTAAACTCTTTGCCCTAAACCCTAAACCCTAAACCCTAACGTATTACCATCTCATTGTATTATTCATCTTTCAATGAAATTGATCGTGACTTAGGGAATTGTCCGAAAATGAAAACTCGGTCAATCACAGTAATATCCACAAACTGAATCATTGTATTAATAATCTCTAACATATACGCAAACTATATGATTTACTTATTTTTCAATATCGATGAACTTATTGATAATTTCATGAATTTGGATTTACAGTAAACATGTCAAGTTGTTTATGGAACGTTGTATTCGACGGTACAATTTTGTACCTATACCCTAAACCCTAAAACCGATTTTACAAATATCCTCACAAAATCGATGCAAATTGGCGACGATTTGGCAACGACTTGAACTAATCGTGGCTAAATCGTCGCAAACACTGAATGTCGCAAAATCGATGCAAAGTTGCGACGATTTGGCAACGATTTGTCATAAACCCTAAACCCTTTGGCCTAAACCATAAACCCTAACGTATTACCATCTCATTGTATTATGCATCTTTCAATGAAATTGATCGTCACTTTAGAGAATTGTCCGAAAATGAAAACTCAGTCAATCACAGTAATATCCACAAACTGAATCATTGTATTAATAATCTCTAACATATACGCAAACTATATGATTTACTTATTTTTCAATATCGATGAACTTATTGATAATTTCATGAATTTGGATTTACAGTAAACATGCCAAGTTGTTTATGGAACGTTGTATTCGATGGTACAATTTTGTACCTATACCCTAAACCCTAAAACCGATTTTACAAATATCCTCACAAAATCGATGCAAATTGGCGACGATTTGGCAACGACTTGAACTAATCGTGGCTAAATCGTCGCAAACACTGAATGTCGCAAAATCGATGCAAAGTTGCGACGATTTGGCAACGATTTGTCATAAACCCTAAACCCTAAACCCTTTGCCCTAAACCCTAAACCCTAACGTATTACCATCTCATTGTATTATGCATCTTTCAATGAAATTGATCGTGACTTTAGAGAATTGTCCGAAAATGAAAACTCGGTCAATCACAGTAATATCCACAAACTGAATCATTGTATTAATAATCTCTAACATATACGCAAACTATATGATTTACTTATTTTTCAATATCGATGAACTTATTGATAATTTCATGAATTTGGATTTACAGTAAACATGCCAAGTTGTTTATGGAACGTTGTATTCGATGGTACAATTTTGTACCTATACCCTAAACCCTAAAACCGATTTTACAAATATCCTCACAAAATCGATGCAAATTGGCGACGATTTGGCAACGACTTGAACTAATCGTGGCTAAATCGTCGCAAACACTGAATGTCGCAAAATCGATGCAAAGTTGCGACGATTTGGCAACGATTTGTCATAAACCCTAAACCCTAAACCCTTTGCCCTAAACCCTAAACCCTAACGTATTACCATCTCATTGTATTATGCATCTTTCAATGAAATTGATCGTGACTTTAGAGAATTGTCCGAAAATGAAAACTCGGTCAATCACAGTAATATCCACAAACTGAATCATTGTATTAATAATCTCTAACATATACGCAAACTATATGATTTACTTATTTTTCAATATCGATGAACTTATTGATAATTTCATGAATTTGGATTTACAGTAAACATGCCAAGTTGTTTATGGAACGTTGTATTCGACGGTACAATTTTGTACCTATTCCCTAAACCCTAAAACCGATTTTACAAATATCCTCACAAAATCGATGCAAATTGGCGACGATTTGGCAACGACTTGAACTAATCGTGGCTAAATCGTCGCAAACACTGAATGTCGCAAAATCGATGCAAAGTTGCGACGATTTGGCAACGATTTGTCATAAACCCTAAACCCTAAACCCTTTGCCCTAAACCCTAAACCCTAACGTATTACCATCTCATTGTATTATGCATCTTTCAATGAAATTGATCGTGACTTTAGAGAATTGTCCGAAAATGAAAACTCGGTCAATCACAGTAATATCCACAAACTGAATCATTGTATTAATAATCTCTAACATATACGCAAACTATATGATTTACTTATTTTTCAATATCGATGAACTTATTGATAATTTCATGAATTTGGTTTTACAGTAAACATGTGAAGTTGTTTATGGAACGTTGTATTCGACGGTACAATTTTGTACCTATACCCTAAACCCTAAAACCGATTTTACAAATATCCTCACAAAATCGATGCAAATTGGCGACGATTTGGCAACGACTTGAACTAATCGTGGCTAAATCGTCGCAAACACTGAATGTCGCAAAATCGATGCAAAGTTGCGACGATTTGGCAACGATTTGTCATAAACCCTAAACCCTTTGCCCTAAACCCTAAACCCTAACGTATTACCATCTCATTGTATTATGCATCTTTCAATGAAATTGATCGTGACTTTAGAGAATTGTCCGAAAATGAAAACTCGGTCAATCACAGTAATATCCACAAACTGAATCATTGTATTAATAATCTCTAACATATACGCAAACTATATGATTTACTTATTTTTCAATATCGATGAACTTATTGATAATTTCATAAATTTGGATTTACAGTAAACATGTCAAGTTGTTTATGGAACGTTGTATTCGACGGTACAATTTTGTACCTATACCCTAAACCCTAAAACCGATTTTACAAATATCCTCACAAAATCGATGCAAATTGGCGACGATTTGGCAACGACTTGAACTAATCGTGGCTAAATCGTCGCAAACACTGAATGTCGCAAAATCGATGCAAAGTTGCGACGATTTGGCAACGATTTGTCATAAACCCTAAACTCTTTGCCCTAAACCCTAAACCCTAAACCCTAACGTATTACCATCTCATTGTATTATTCATCTTTCAATGAAATTGATCGTGACTTAGGGAATTGTCCGAAAATGAAAACTCGGTCAATCACAGTAATATCCACAAACTGAATCATTGTATTAATAATCTCTAACATATACGCAAACTATATGATTTATTTATTTTTCAATATCGATGAACTTATTGATAATTTCATGAATTTGGATTTACAGTAAACATGTCAAGTTGTTTATGGAACGTTGTATTCGACGGTACAATTTTGTACCTATACCCTAAACCCTAAAACCGATTTTACAAATATCCTCACAAAATCGATGCAAATTGGCGACGATTTGGCAACGACTTGAACTAATCGTGGCTAAATCGTCGCAAACACTGAATGTCGCAAAATCGATGCAAAGTTGCGACGATTTGGCAACGATTTGTCATAAACCCTAAACCCTTTGGCCTAAACCATAAACCCTAACGTATTACCATCTCATTGTATTATGCATCTTTCAATGAAATTGATCGTCACTTTAGAGAATTGTCCGAAAATGAAAACTCAGTCAATCACAGTAATATCCACAAACTGAATCATTGTATTAATAATCTCTAACATATACGCAAACTATATGATTTACTTATTTTTCAATATCGATGAACTTATTGATAATTTCATGAATTTGGATTTACAGTAAACATGCCAAGTTGTTTATGGAACGTTGTATTCGATGGTACAATTTTGTACCTATACCCTAAACCCTAAAACCGATTTTACAAATATCCTCACAAAATCGATGCAAATTGGCGACGATTTGGCAACGACTTGAACTAATCGTGGCTAAATCGTCGCAAACACTGAATGTCGCAAAATCGATGCAAAGTTGCGACGATTTGGCAACGATTTGTCATAAACCCTAAACCCTTTGGCCTAAACCATAAACCCTAACGTATTACCATCTCATTGTATTATGCATCTTTCAATGAAATTGATCGTCACTTTAGAGAATTGTCCGAAAATGAAAACTCAGTCAATCACAGTAATATCCACAAACTGAATCATTGTATTAATAATCTCTAACATATACGCAAACTATATGATTTACTTATTTTTCAATATCGATGAACTTATTGATAATTTCATGAATTTGGATTTACAGTAAACATGTCAAGTTGTTTATGGAACGTTGTATTCGATGGTACAATTTTGTACCTATACCCTAAACCCTAAAACCGATTTTACAAATATCCTCACAAAATCGATGCAAATTGGCGACGATTTGGCAACGACTTGAACTAATCGTGGCTAAATCGTCGCAAACACTGAATGTCGCAAAATCGATGCAAAGTTGCGACGATTTGTCATAAACCCGAAACCCTAAACCCTTTGCCCTAAACCCTAAACCCTAACGTATTACCATCTCATTGTATTATTCATCTTTCAATGAAATTGATCGTGACTTTAGAGAATTGTCCGAAAATGAAAACTCGGTCAATCACAGTAATATCCACAAACTGAATCATTGTATTAATAATCTCTATCATATACGCAAACTATATGACTTACTTAAATTTCAATATCGATGAACTTATTGATAATTTCATGAATTTGAATTTACAGTAAACATGTCAAGTTGTTTATGGAACGTTGTATTCGACGGTACAATTTTGTACCTATACCCTAAACCCTAAAACCGATTTTACAAATATCCTCACAAAATCGATGCAAATTGGCGACGATTTGGCAACGACTTGAACTAATCGTGGCTAAATCGTCGCAAACACTGAATGTCGCAAAATCGATGCAAAGTTGAGACGATTTGGCAACGATTTGTCATAAACCCTAAACCCTTTGCCCTAAATCATAAACCCTAACGTATTACCATCTCATTGTATTATGCATCTTTCAATGAAATTGATCTTGACTTTAGAGAATTGTCCGAAAATGAAAACTCGGTCAATCACAGTAATATCCACAAACTGAATCATTGTATTAATAATCTCTAACATATACGCAACCTATATGATTTACTTATTTTTCAATATCGATGAACTTATTGATAATTTCATGAATTTGGATTTACAGTAAACATGTCAAGTTGTTTATGGAACGTTGTATTCGACGGTACAATTTTGTACCTATACCCTAAACCCTAAAACCGATTTTACAAATATCCTCACAAAATCGATGCAAATTGGCGACGATTTGGCAACAACTTGAACTAATCGTGGCTAAATCGTCGCAAACACTGAATGTCGCAAAATCGATGCAAAGTTGCGACGATTTGGCAACGATTTGTCATAAACTCGTAACCCTAAACCCTTTGCCCTAAACCCTAAACCCTTTGCCCTAAACCCTAAACCCTAACGTATTACCATCTCATTGTATTATTCATCTTTCAATGAAATTGATCGTGACTTTAGAGAATTGTCCGAAAATGAAAACTCGGTCAATCACAGTAATATCCACAAACTGAATCATTGTATTAATAATCTCTAACATATACGCAAACTATATGATTTACTTATTTTTCAATATCAATGAACTTATTGATAATTTCATGAATTTGGATTTACAGTAAACATGTCAAGTTGTTTATGGAACGTTGTATTCGACGGTACAATTTTGTACCTATACCCTAAACCCTAAAACCGATTTTACCAATATCCTCACAAAATCGATGCAAATTGGCGACGATTTGGCAACGACTTGAACTAATCGTGGCTAAATCGTCGCAAACACTGAATGTCGCAAAATCGATGCAACGTTGCGACGATTTGTCATAAACCCGAAACCCTAAACCCTTTGCCCTAAACCCTAAACCCTAACGTATTACCATCTCATTGTATTATTCATCTTTCAATGAAATTAATCGTGACTTTAGAGAATTGTCCGAAAATGAAAACTCGGTCAATCACAGTAATATCCACAAACTGAATCATTGTATTAATAATCTCTAACATATACGCAAACTATATGATTTACTTATTTTTCAATATCGATGAACTTATTGATAATTTCATGAATTTGGATTTACAGTAAACATGCCAAGTTGTTTATGGAACGTTGTATTCGACGGTACAATTTTGTACCTATACCCTAAACCCTAAAACCGATTTTACAAATATCCTCACAAAATCGATGCAAATTGGCGACGATTTTGCAACGACTTGAACTAATCGTGGCTAAATCGTCGCAAACACTGAATGTCGAAAAATAGATGCAAAGTTGCGACGATTTGGCAACGATTTGTCATAAACCCTGAACCTTAAACGCTTTGCCCTAAACCCTAAACCCTAACGTATTACCATCTCATTGTATTATGCATCTTTCAATGAAATTGATCGTGACTTTAGAGAATTGTCCGAAAATGAAAACTCGGTCAATCACAGTAATATCCACAAACTGAATCATTGTATTAATAATCTCTAACATATACGCAAACTATATGATTTACTTATTTTTCAATATCGATGAACTTATTGATAATTTCATGATTTTGGTTTTACAGTAAACATGTCAAGTTGTTTATGGAACGTTGTATTCGACGGTACAATTTTGTACCTATACCCTAAACCCTAAAACCGATTTTACAAATATCCTCACAAAATCGATGCAAATTGGCGACGATTTGGCAACGACTTGAACTAATCGTGGCTAAATCGTCGCAAACACTGAATGTCGCAAAATCGATGCAAAGTTGCGACGATTTGGCAACGATTTGTCATAAACCCTAAACTCTTTGCCCTAAACCCTAAACCCTAAACCCTAACGTATTACCATCTCATTGTATTATTCATCTTTCAATGAAATTGATCGTGACTTAGGGAATTGTCCGAAAATGAAAACTCGGTCAATCACAGTAATATCCACAAACTGAATCATTGTATTAATAATCTCTATCATATACGCAAACTATATGATTTACTTATTTTTTAATATCAATGAACTTATTGATAATTTCATGAATTTGGATTTATAGTAAACATGTCAAGTTGTTTATGGAACGTTGTATTCGACGGTACAATTTTGTACCTATACCCTAAACCCTAAAACCGATTTTACAAATATCCTCACAAAATCGATGCAAATTGGCGACGATTTGGCAACGACTTGAACTAATCGTGGCTAAATCGTCGCAAACACTGAATGTCGCAAAATCGATGCAAAGTTGAGACGATTTGGCAACGATTTGTCATAAACCCTAAACCCTTTGGCCTAAACCATAAACCCTAACGTATTACCATCTCATTGTATTATGCATCTTTCAATGAAATTGATCGTCACTTTAGAGAATTGTCCGAAAATGAAAACTCAGTCAATCACAGTAATATCCACAAACTGAATCATTGTATTAATAATCTCTAACATATACGCAAACTATATGATTTACTTATTTTTCAATATCGATGAACTTATTGATAATTTCATGAATTTGGATTTACAGTAAACATGTCAAGTTGTTTATGGAACGTTGTATTCGATGGTACAATTTTGTACCTATACCCTAAACTCTAAAACCGATTTTACAAATATCCTCACAAAATCGATGCAAATTGGCGACGATTTGGCAACGACTTGAACTAATCGTGGCTAAATCGTCGCAAACACTGAATGTCGCAAAATCGATGCAAAGTTGCGACGATTTGTCATAAACCCGAAACCCTAAACCCTAAACCCTTTGCCCTAAACCCTAAACCCTAACGTATTACCATCTCATTGTATTATTCATCTTTCAATGAAATTGATCGTGACTTTAGAGAATTGTCCGAAAATGAAAACTCGGTCAATCACAGTAATATCCACAAACTGAATCATTGTATTAATAATCTCTATCATATACGCAAACTATATGACTTACTTAAATTTCAATATCGATGAACTTATTGATAATTTCATGAATTTGAATTTACAGTAAACATGTCAAGTTGTTTATGGAACGTTGTATTCGACGGTACAATTTTGTACCTATACCATAAACCCTAAAACCGATTTTACAAATATCCTCACAAAATCGATGCAAATTGGCGACGATTTGGCAACCACTTGAACTAATCGTGGCTAAATCGTCACAAACACTGAATGTCGCAAAATCGATGCAAAGTTGAGACGATTTGGCAACGATTTGTCATAAACCCTAAACCCTTTGCCCTAAACCATAAACCCTAACGTATTACCATCTCATTGTATTATGCATCTTTCAATGAAATTGATCGTGACTTTAAAGTATTGTCCGAAAATGAAAACTCAGTCAATCACAGTAATATCCACAAACTGAATCATTGTATTAATAATCTCTAACATATACGCAACCTATATGATTTACTTATTTTTCAATATCGATGAACTTATTGATAATTTCATGAATTTGGATTTACAGTAAACATGTCAAGTTGTTTATGGAACGTTGTATTCGACGGTACAATTTTGTACCTATACCCTAAACCCTAAAACCGATTTTACAAATATCCTCACAAAATCGATGCAAATTGGCGACGATTTGGCAACAACTTGAACTAATCGTGGCTAAATCGTCGCAAACACTGAATGTCGCAAAATCGATGCAAAGTTGCGACGATTTGGCAACGATTTGTCATAAACCCGAAACCCTAAACCCTTTGCCCTAAACCCTAAACCCTAACGTATTACCATCTCATTGTATTATTCATCTTTCAATGAAATTGATCGTGACTTTAGAGAATTGTCCGAAAATGAAAACTCGGTCAATCACAGTAATATCCACAAACTGAATCATTGTATTAATAATCTCTAACATATACGCAAACTATATGATTTACTTATTTTTCAATATCGATGAACTTATTGATAATTTCATGAATTTGGATTTACAATAAACATGTCAAGTTGTTTATGGAATGTTGTATTCGACGGTACAATTTTGTACCTATACCCTAAACCCTAAAACCGATTTTACAAATATCCTCACAAAATCGATGCAAATTGGCGACGATTTGGCAACGACTTGAACTAATCGTGGCTAAATCGTCGCAAACACTGAATGTCGCAAAATCGATGCAAAGATGCGACGATTTGGCAACGATTTGTCATAAACCCTGAACCCTAAACCCTTTGCCCTAAACCCTAAACCCTAACGTATTACCATCTCATTGTATTATGCATCTTTCAATGAAATTGATCGTGACTTTAGAGAATTGTCCGAAAATGAAAACTCGGTCAATCACAGTAATATCCACAAACTGAATCATTGTATTAATAATCTCTAACATATACGCAAACTATATGATTTACTTATTTTTCAATATCGATGAACTTATTGATAATTTCATGAATTTGGATTTACAGTAAACATGTCAAGTTGTTTATGGAACGTTGTATTCGACGGTACAATTTTGTACCTATACCCTAAACCCTAAAACCGATTTTACAAATATCCTCACAAAATCGATGCAAATTGGCGACGATTTGGCAACGACTTGAACTAATCGTGGCTAAATCGTCGCAAACACTGAATGTCGCAAAATCGATGCAAAGTTGCGACGATTTGGCAACGATTTGTCATAAACCCGAAACCCTTTGCCCTAAACCCTAAACCCTAACGTATTACCATCTCATTGTATTATTCATCTTTCAATGAAATTGATCGTGACTTTAGAGAATTGTCCGAAAATGAAAACTCGGTCAATCACAGTAATATCCACAAACTGAATCATTGTATTAATAATCTCTAACATATACGCAAACTATATGATTTACTTATTTTTCAATATCGATGAACTTATTGATAATTTCATGAATTTGGATTTACAGTAAACATGTCAAGTTGTTTATGGAACGTTGTATTCGACGATACAATTTTGTACCTATACCCTAAACCCTAAAACCGATTTTACAAATATCCTCACAAAATCGATGCAAATTGGCGACGATTTGGCAACGACTTGAACTAATCGTGGCTAAATCGTCGCAAACACTGAATGTCGCAAAATCGATGCAACGTTGCGACGATTTGTCATAAACCCGAAACCCTAAACCCTAAACCCTTTGCCCTAAACCCTAAACCCTAACGTATTACCATCTCATTGTATTATTCATCTTTCAATGAAATTGATCGTGACTTTAGAGAATTGTCCGAAAATGAAAACTCGGTCAATCACAGTAATATCCACAAACTGAATCATTGTATTAATAATCTCTAACATATACGCAAACTATATGATTTACTTATTTTTCAATATCGATGAACTTATTGATAATTTCATGAATTTGGATTTACAATAAACATGTCAAGTTGTTTATGGAATGTTGTATTCGACGGTACAATTTTGTACCTATACCCTAAACCCTAAAACCGATTTTACAAATATCCTCACAAAATCGATGCAAATTGGCGACGATTTTGCAACGACTTGAACTAATCGTGGCTAAATCGTCGCAAACACTGAATGTCGCAAAATCGATGCAAAGATGCGACGATTTGGCAACGATTTGTCATAAACCCTGAACCCTAAACCCTTTGCCCTAAACCCTAAACCCTAACGTATTACCATCTCATTGTATTATGCATCTTTCAATGAAATTGATCGTGACTTTAGAGAATTGTCCGAAAATGAAAACTCGGTCAATCACAGTAATATCCACAAACTGAATCATTGTATTAATAATCTCTAACATATACGCAAACTATATGATTTACTTATTTTTCAATATCGATGAACTTATTGATAATTTCATGAATTTGGATTTACAGTAAACATGTCAAGTTGTTTATGGAACGTTGTATTCGACGGTACAATTTTGTACCTATACCCTAAACCCTAAAACCGATTTTACAAATATCCTCACAAAATCGATGCAAATTGGCGACGATTTGGCAACGACTTGAACTAATCGTGGCTAAATCGTCGCAAACACTGAATGTCGCAAAATCGATGCAACGTTGCGACGATTTGTCATAAACCCGAAACCCTAAACCCTAAACCCTTTGCCCTAAACCCTAAACCCTAACGTATTACCATCTCATTGTATTATTCATCTTTCAATGAAATTGATCGTGACTTTAGAGAATTGTCCGAAAATGAAAACTCGGTCAATCACAGTAATATCCACAAACTGAATCATTGTATTAATAATCTCTAACATATACGCAAACTATATGATTTACTTATTTTTCAATATCGATGAACTTATTGATAATTTCATGAATTTGGATTTACAATAAACATGTCAAGTTGTTTATGGAATGTTGTATTCGACGGTACAATTTTGTACCTATACCCTAAACCCTAAAACCGATTTTACAAATATCCTCACAAAATCGATGCAAATTGGCGACGATTTTGCAACGACTTGAACTAATCGTGGCTAAATCGTCGCAAACACTGAATGTCGCAAAATCGATGCAAAGATGCGACGATTTGGCAACGATTTGTCATAAACCCTGAACCCTAAACCCTTTGCCCTAAACCCTAAACCCTAACGTATTACCATCTCATTGTATTATGCATCTTTCAATGAAATTGATCGTGACTTTAGAGAATTGTCCGAAAATGAAAACTCGGTCAATCACAGTAATATCCACAAACTGAATCATTGTATTAATAATCTCTAACATATACGCAAACTATATGATTTACTTATTTTTCAATATCGATGAACTTATTGATAATTTCATGAATTTGGATTTACAGTAAACATGTCAAGTTGTTTATGGAACGTTGTATTCGACGGTACAATTTTGTACCTATACCCTAAACCCTAAAACCGATTTTACAAATATCCTCACAAAATCGATGCAAATTGGCGACGATTTGGCAACGACTTGAACTAATCGTGGCTAAATCGTCGCAAACACTGAATGTCGCAAAATCGATGCAAAGTTGCGACGATTTGGCAACGATTTGTCATAAACCCGAAACCCTTTGCCCTAAACCCTAAACCCTAACGTATTACCATCTCATTGTATTATTCATCTTTCAATGAAATTGATCGTGACTTTAGAGAATTGTCCGAAAATGAAAACTCGGTCAATCACAGTAATATCCACAAACTGAATCATTGTATTAATAATCTCTAACATATACGCCAACTATATGATTTACTTATTTTTCAATATCAATGAACTTATTGATAATTTCATGAATTTGGATTTACAGTAAACATGTCAAGTTGTTTATTGAACGTTGTATTCGACGGTACAATTTTGTACCTATACCCTAAACCCTAAAACCGAATTTACAAATATCCTCACAAAATCGATGCAAATTGGCTACGATTTGGCAATGACTTGAACTAATCGTGGCTAAATCGTCGCAAACACTGAATGTCGCAAAATCGATGCAAAGTTGCGACGATTTGGCAACGATTTGTCATAAACCCTAAACCCTAAACCCTTTGCCCTAAACCCTAAACCCTAACGTATAACCATCTCATTGTATTATGCATCTTTCAATGAAATTGATCGTGACTTTAGAGAATTGTCCGAAAATGAAAACTCGGTCAATCACAGTAATATCCACAAACTGAATCATTGTATTAATAATCTCTAACATATACGCAAACTATATGATTTACTTATTTTTCAATATCGATGAACTTATTGATAATTTCATGAATTTGGATTTACAGTAAACATGTCAAGTTATTTATGGAACGTTGTATTCGACGGTACAATTTTGTACCTATACCCTAAACCCTAAAACCGATTTTACAAATATCCTCACAAAATCGATGCAAATTGGCGACGATTTGGCAACGACTTGAACTAATCGTGGCTAAATCGTCGCAAACACTGAATGTCGCAAAATCGATGCAAAGTTGCGACGATTTGGCAACGATTTGTCATAAACCTGAAACCCTAAACCCTTTGCCCTAAACCCTAAACCCTAACGTATTACCATCTCATTGTATTATTCATCTTTCAATGAAATTGATCGTGACTTTAGAGAATTGTCCTAAAATGAAAACTCGGTCAATCACAGTAATATCCACAAACTGAATCATTGTATTAATAATCTCTATCATATACGCAAACTATATGATTTACTTATTTTTCAATATCAATGAACTTATTGATAATTTCATGAATTTGGATTTACAGTAAACATGTCAAGTTGTTTATGGAACGTTGTATTCGACGGTACAATTTTGTACCTATACCCTAAACCCTAAAACCGATTTTACAAATATCCTCACAAAATCGATGCAAATTGGCGACGATTTGGCAACGACTTGAACTAATCGTGGCTAAATCGTCGCAAACACTGAATGTCGCAAAATTGATGCAAAGATGCGACGATTTGGCAACGATTTGTCATAAACCCTGAACCCTAAACCCTTTGCCCTAAACCCTAAACCCTAACGTATTACCATCTCATTGTATTATGCATCTTTCAATGAAATTGATCGTGACTTTAGAGAATTGTCCGAAAATGAAAACTCGGTCAATCACAGTAATATCCACAAACTGAATCATTGTATTAATAATCTCTAACATATACGCAAACTATATGATTTACTTATTTTTCAATATCGATGAACTTATTGATAATTTCATGAATTTGGATTTACAGTAAACATGTCAAGTTGTTTATGGAACGTTGTATTCGACGGTACAATTTTGTACCTATACCCTAAACCCTAAAACCGATTTTACAAATATCCTCACAAAATCGATGCAAATTGGCGACGATTTGGCAACGACTTGAACTAATCGTGGCTAAATCGTCGCAAACACTGAATGTCGCAAAATCGATGCAACGTTGCGACGATTTGTCATAAACCCGAAACCCTAAACCCTTTGCCCTAAACCCTAAACCCTAACGTATTACCATCTCATTGTATTATTCATCTTTCAATGAAATTGATCGTGACTTTAGAGAATTGTCCGAAAATGAAAACTCGGTCAATCACAGTAATATCCACAAACTGAATCATTGTATTAATAATCTCTAACATATACGCAAACTATATGATTTACTTATTTTTCAATATCGATGAACTTATTGATAATTTCATGAATTTGGATTTACAATAAACATGTCAAGTTGTTTATGGAATGTTGTATTCGACGGTACAATTTTGTACCTATACCCTAAACCCTAAAACCGATTTTACAAATATCCTCACAAAATCGATGCAAATTGGCGACGATTTTGCAACGACTTGAACTAATCGTGGCTAAATCGTCGCAAACACTGAATGTCGCAAAATCGATGCAAAGATGCGACGATTTGGCAACGATTTGTCATAAACCCTGAACCCTAAACCCTTTGCCCTAAACCCTAAACCCTAACGTATTACCATCTCATTGTATTATGCATCTTTCAATGAAATTGATCGTGACTTTAGAGAATTGTCCGAAAATGAAAACTCGGTCAATCACAGTAATATCCACAAACTGAATCATTGTATTAATAATCTCTAACATATACGCAAACTATATGATTTACTTATTTTTCAATATCGATGAACTTATTGATAATTTCATGAATTTGGATTTACAGTAAACATGTCAAGTTGTTTATGGAACGTTGTATTCGACGGTACAATTTTGTACCTATACCCTAAACCCTAAAACCGATTTTACAAATATCCTCACAAAATCGATGCAAATTGGCGACGATTTGGCAACGACTTGAACTAATCGTGGCTAAATCGTCGCAAACACTGAATGTCGCAAAATCGATGCAAAGTTGCGACGATTTGGCAACGATTTGTCATAAACCTGAAACCCTTTGCCCTAAACCCTAAACCCTAACGTATTACCATCTCATTGTATTATTCATCTTTCAATGAAATTGATCGTGACTTTAGAGAATTGTCCGAAAATGAAAACTCGGTCAATCACAGTAATATCCACAAACTGAATCATTGTATTAATAATCTCTAACATATACGCCAACTATATGATTTACTTATTTTTCAATATCAATGAACTTATTGATAATTTCATGAATTTGGATTTACAGTAAACATGTCAAGTTGTTTATTGAACGTTGTATTCGACGGTACAATTTTGTACCTATACCCTAAACCCTAAAACCGATTTTACAAATATCCTCACAAAATCGATGCAAATTGGCTACGATTTGGCAATGACTTGAACTAATCGTGGCTAAATCGTCGCAAACACTGAATGTCGCAAAATCGATGCAAAGTTGCGACGATTTGGCAACGATTTGTCATAAACCCTAAACCCTAAACCCTTTGCCCTAAACCCTAAACCCTAACGTATAACCATCTCATTGTATTATGCATCTTTCAATGAAATTGATCGTGACTTTAGAGAATTGTCCGAAAATGAAAACTCGGTCAATCACAGTAATATCCACAAACTGAATCATTGTATTAATAATCTCTAACATATACGCAAACTATATGATTTACTTATTTTTCAATATCGATGAACTTATTGATAATTTCATGAATTTGGATTTACAATAAACATGTCAAGTTGTTTATGGAATGTTGTATTCGACGGTACAATTTTGTACCTATACCCTAAACCCTAAAACCGATTTTACAAATATCCTCACAAAATCGATGCAAATTGGCGACGATTTTGCAACGACTTGAACTAATCGTGGCTAAATCGTCGCAAACACTGAATGTCGCAAAATCGATGCAAAGATGCGACGATTTGGCAACGATTTGTCATAAACCCTGAACCCTAAACCCTTTCCCTAAACCCTAAACCCTAACGTATTACCATCTCATTGTATTATGCATCTTTCAATGAAATTGATCGTGACTTTAGAGAATTGTCCGAAAATGAAAACTCGGTCAATCACAGTAATATCCACAAACTGAATCATTGTATTAATAATCTCTAACATATACGCAAACTATATGATTTACTTATTTTTCAATATCGATGAACTTATTGATAATTTCATGAATTTGGATTTACAGTAAACATGTCAAGTTGTTTATGGAACGTTGTATTCGACGGTACAATTTTGTACCTATACCCTAAACCCTAAAACCGATTTTACAAATATCCTCACAAAATCGATGCAAATTGGCGACGATTTGGCAACGACTTGAACTAATCGTGGCTAAATCGTCGCAAACACTGAATGTCGCAAAATCGATGCAAAGTTGCGACGATTTGGCAACGATTTGTCATAAACCCGAAACCCTTTGCCCTAAACCCTAAACCCTAACGTATTACCATCTCATTGTATTATTCATCTTTCAATGAAATTGATCGTGACTTTAGAGAATTGTCCGAAAATGAAAACTCGGTCAATCACAGTAATATCCACAAACTGAATCATTGTATTAATAATCTCTAACATATACGCCAACTATATGATTTACTTATTTTTCAATATCAATGAACTTATTGATAATTTCATGAATTTGGATTTACAGTAAACATGTCAAGTTGTTTATTGAACGTTGTATTCGACGGTACAATTTTGTACCTATACCCTAAACCCTAAAACCGATTTTACAAATATCCTCACAAAATCGATGCAAATTGGCTACGATTTGGCAATGACTTGAACTAATCGTGGCTAAATCGTCGCAAACACTGAATGTCGCAAAATCGATGCAAAGTTGCGACGATTTGGCAACGATTTGTCATAAACCCTAAACCCTAAACCCTTTGCCCTAAACCCTAAACCCTAACGTATAACCATCTCATTGTATTATGCATCTTTCAATGAAATTGATCGTGACTTTAGAGAATTGTCCGAAAATGAAAACTCGGTCAATCACAGTAATATCCACAAACTGAATCATTGTATTAATAATCTCTAACATATACGCAAACTATATGATTTACTTATTTTTCAATATCGATGAACTTATTGATAATTTCATGAATTTGGATTTACAGTAAACATGTCAAGTTATTTATGGAACGTTGTATTCGACGGTATAATTTTGTACCTATACCCTAAACCCTAAAACCGATTTTACAAATATCCTCACAAAATCGATGCAAATTGGCGACGATTTGGCAACGACTTGAACTAATCGTGGCTAAATCGTCGCAAACACTGAATGTCGCAAAATCGATGCAAAGTTGCGACGATTTGGCAACGATTTGTCATAAACCTGAAACCCTAAACCCTTTGCCCTAAACCCTAAACCCTAACGTATTACCATCTCATTGTATTATTCATCTTTCAATGAAATTGATCGTGACTTTAGAGAATTGTCCTAAAATGAAAACTCGGTCAATCACAGTAATATCCACAAACTGAATCATTGTATTAATAATCTCTATCATATACGCAAACTATATGATTTACTTATTTTTCAATATCAATGAACTTATTGATAATTTCATGAATTTGGATTTACAGTAAACATGTCAAGTTGTTTATGGAACGTTGTATTCGACGGTACAATTTTGTACCTATACCCTAAACCCTAAAACCGATTTTACAAATATCCTCACAAAATCGATGCAAATTGGCGACGATTTGGCAACGACTTGAACTAATCGTGGCTAAATCGTCGCAAACACTGAATGTCGCAAAATCGATGCAAAGTTGCGACGATTTGGCAACGATTTGTCATAAACCCGAAACCCTAAACCCTTTGCCCTAAACCCTAAACCCTAACGTATTACCATCTCATTGTATTATTCATCTTTCAATGAAATTGATCGTGACTTTAGAGAATTGTCCGAAAATGAAAACTCGGTCAATCACAGTAATATCCACAAACTGAATCATTGTATTAATAATCTCTAACATATACGCAAACTATATGATTTACTTATTTTTCAATATCAATGAACTTATTGATAATTTCATGAATTTGGATTTACAGTAAACATGTCAAGTTGTTTATGGAACGTTGTATTCGACGGTACAATTTTGAACCTATACCCTAAAACCGATTTTACAAATATCCTCACAAAATCGATGCAAATTGGCGACGATTTGGCAACGACTTGAACTAATCGTGGCTAAATCGTCGCAAACACTGAATGTCGCAAAATCGATGCAAAGTTGCGACGATTTGGCAACGATTTGTCATAAACCCTAAACCCTAAACCCTTTGCCCTAAACCCTAAACCCTAACGTATTACCATCTCATTGTATTATGCATCTTTCAATGAAATTGATCGTGACTTTAGAGAATTGTCCGAAAATGAAAACTCGGTCAATCACAGTAATATCCACAAACTGAATCATTGTATTAATAATCTCTAACATATACGCAAACTATATGATTTACTTATTTTTCAATATCAATGAACTTATTGATAATTTCATGAATTTGGATTTACAGTAAACATGTCAAGTTGTTTATGGAACGTTGTATTCGACGGTACAATTTTGAACCTATACCCTAAAACCGATTTTACAAATATCCTCACAAAATCGATGCAAATTGGCGACGATTTGGCAACGACTTGAACTAATCGTGGCTAAATCGTCGCAAACACTGAATGTCGCAAAATCGATGCAAAGTTGCGACGATTTGGCAACGATTTGTCATAAACCCTAAACCCTAAACCCTTTGCCCTAAACCCTAAACCCTAACGTATTACCATCTCATTGTATTATGCATCTTTCAATGAAATTGATCGTGACTTTAGAGAATTGTCCGAAAATGAAAACTCGGTCAATCACAGTAATATCCACAAACTGAATCATTGTATTAATAATCTCTAACATATACGCAAACTATATGATTTACTTATTTTTCAATATCGATGAACTTATTGATAATTTCATGAATTTGGATTTACAGTAAACATGTCAAGTTGTTTATGGAACGTGGTATTCGACGGTACAATTTTGTACCTATACCCTAAACCCTAAAACCGATTTTACAAATATCCTCACAAAATCGATTCAAATTGGCGACGATTTGGCAACGACTTGAACTAATCGTGGCTAAATCGTCGCAAACACTGAATGTCGCAAAATCGATGCAAAGTTGCGACGATTTGGCAACGATTTGTCATAAACCCGAAACCCTAAACCCTTTGCCCTAAACCCTAAACCCTAACGTATTACCATCTCATTGTATTATTCATCTTTCAATGAAATTAATCGTGACTTTAGAGAATGGTCCATAAATGAAAACTCGGTTAATCACAGTAATATCCACAAACTGAATCATTGTATTAATAATCTCTAACATATACGCAAACTATATGATTTACTTATTTTTCAATATCAATGAACTTATTGATAATTTCATGAATTTGGATTTACAGTAAACATGTCAAGTTGTTTATTGAACGTTGTATTCGACGGTACAATTTTGTACCTATACCCTAAACCCTAAAACCGATTTTACAAATATCCTCACAAAATCGATGCAAATTGGCGACGATTTGGCAACGACTTGAACTAATCGTGGCTAAATCGTCGCAAACACTGAATGTCGCAAAATCGATGCAAAGTTGCGACGATTTGGCAACGATTTGTCATAAACCCTAAACCCTAAACCCTTTGCCCTAAACCCTAAACCCTAACGTATTACCATCTCATTGTATTATGCATCTTTCAATGAAATTGATCGTGACTTTAGAGAATTGTCCGAAAATGAAAACTCGGTCAATCACAGTAATATCCACAAACTGAATCATTGTATTAATAATCTATAATATATACGCAAACTATAAGATTTACTTATTTTTCAATATCGATGAACTTATTGATAATTTCATGAATTTGGATTTACAGTAAACATGTCAAGTTGTTTATGGAACATTGTATTCGACGGTACAATTTTGTACCTTTACCCTAAACCCTAAAACCGATTTTACAAATATCCTCACAAAATCGATGCAAATTGGCGATGATTTGGCAACGACTTGAACTAATCGTGGCTAAATCGTCGCAAACACTGAATGTCGCAAAATCGATGCAAAGTTGCGACGATTTGGCAACGATTTGTCATAAACCCTAAACCCTTTGCCCTAAACCCTAAACCCTAACGTATTATCATCTCATTGTATTATGCATCTTTCAATGAAATTGATCGTGACTTTATAGAATTGTCCGAAAATGAAAACTCAGTCAATCACAGTAATATCCACAAACTGAATCATTGTATTAATAATCTCTAACATATACGCAAACTATATGATTTACTTATTATTCAATATCGATGAACTTATTGATAATTTCATGAATTTGGATTTACAGTAAACATGTCAAGTTGTTTATGGAACGTTGTATTCGACGGTACAATTTTGTACCTATACCCTAAACCCTAAAACCGATTTTACAAATATCCTCACAAAATCGATGCAAATTGGCGACGATTTGGCAACGACTTGAACTAATCGTGGCTAAATCGTCGCAAACACTGAATGTCGCAAAATCGATGCAAAGTTGCGACGATTTGGCAACGATTTGTCATAAACCCGAAACCCTAAACCCTTTGCCCTAAACCCTAAACCCTAACGTATTACCATCTCATTGTATTATTCATCTTTCAATGAAATTGATCGGGACTTTAGAGAATTGTCCGAAAATGAAAACTCGGTCAATCACAGTAATATCCACAAACTGAATCATTGTATTAATAATCTCTAACATATACGCAAACTATATGATTTACTTATTTTTCAATATCAATGAACTTATTGATAATTTCATGAATTTGGATTTACAGTAAACATGTCAAGTTGTTTATGGAACGTTGTATTCGACGGTACAATTTTGTACCTATACCCTAAACCCTAAAACCGATTTTACAAATATCCTCACAAAATCGATGCAAATTGGCGACGATTTGGCAACGACTTGAACTAATCGTGGCTAAATCGTCGCAAAAACTGAATGTCGCAAAATCGATGCAAAGTTGCGACGATTTGGCAACGATTTGTCATAAACCCTAAACCCTAAACCCTTTGCCCTAAACCCTAAACCCTAACGTATTACCATCTCATTGTATTATGCATCTTCCAATGAAATTGATCGTGACTTTAGAGAATTGTCCGAAAATGAAAACTTGGTCAATCACAGTAATATCCACAAACTGAATCATTGTATTAATAATCTCTAACATATACGCAAACTATATGATTTACTTATTTTTCAATATCGATGAACTTATTGATAATTTCATGAATTTGGATTTACAGTAAACATGTCAAGTTGTTTATGGAACGTTGTATTCGACGGTACAATTTTGTACCTATACCCTAAACCCTAAAACCGATTTTACAAATATCCTCACAAAATCGATGCAAATTGGCGACGATTTGGCAACGACTTGAACTAATCGTGGCTAAATCGTCGCAAACACTGAATGTCGCAAAATCGATGCAAAGTTGCAACGATTTGTCATAAACCCGAAACCCTAAACCCTTTGCCCTAAACCCTAAACCCTAACGTATTACCATCCCATTGTATTATTCATCTTTCAATGAAATTAATCGTGACTTTAGAGAATTGTCCATAAATGAAAACTCGGTCAATCACAGTAATATCCACAAACTGAATCATTGTATTAATAATCTCTAACATATACGCAAACTATATGATTTACTTATTTTTCAATATCAATGAACTTATTGATAATTTCATGAATTTGGATTTACAGTAAACATGTCAAGTTGTTTATTGAACGTTGTATTCGACGGTACAATTTTGTACCTATACCCTAAACCCTAAAACCGATTTTACAAATATCATCACAAAATCGATGCAAATTGGCGACGATTTGGCAACGACTTGAACTAATCGTGGCTAAATCGTCGCAAACACTGAATGTCGCAAAATCGATGCAAAGTTGCGACGATTTGGCAATGATTTCTCATAAACCCTAAACCCTAAACCCTTTGCCCTAAACCCTAAACCCTAACGTATTACCATCTCATTGTATTATGCATCTTTCAATGAAATTGATCGTGACTTTAGAGAATTGTCCGAAAATGAAAACTCGGTCAATCACAGTAATATCCACAAACTGAATCATTGTATTAATAATCTCTAACATATACGCAAACTATAAGATTTACTTATTTTTCAATATCGATGAACTTATTGATAATTTCATGAATTTGGATTTACAGTAAACATGTCAAGTTGTTTATGGAACGTTGTATTCGACGGTACAATTTTGTACCTATACCCTAAACCCTAAAACCGATTTTACAAATATCCTCACAAAATCGATACAAATTGGCGACGATTTGGCAACGACTTGAACTAATCGTGGCTAAATCGTCGCAAACACTGAATGTCGCAAAATCGATGCAAAGTTGCGACGATTTGGCAACGATTTGTCATAAACCCTAAACCCTTTGCCCTAAACCCTAAACCCTAACGTATTATCATCTCATTGTATTATGCATCTTTCAATGAAATTGATCGTGACTTTAGAGAATTGTCCGAAAATGAAAACTCAGTCAATCACAGTAATATCCACAAACTGAATCATTGTATTAATAATCTCTAACATATACGCAAACTATATGATTTACTTATTATTCAATATCGATGAACTTATTGATAATTTCATGAATTTGGATTTACAGTAAACATGTCAAGTTGTTTATGGAACGTTGTATTCGGCGGTACAATTTTGTACCTATACCCTAAACCCTAAAACCGATTTTACAAATATCCTCACAAAATCGATGCAAATTGGCGACGATTTGGCAACGACTTGAACTAATCGTGGCTAAATCGTCGCAAACACTGAATGTCGCAAAATCGATGCAAAGTTGCGACGATTTGGCAACGATTTGTCATAAAACCTAAACCCTAAAATCTTTCCCTAAACCCTAAAACCCTAACGTATTACCATCTCATTGTATTATGCATCTTTCAATGAAATTGATCGTGACTTTAGAGATTTGTCCGAAAATGAAAACTCGGTCAATCACAGTAATATCCACAAACTGAATCATTGTATTAATAATCTCTAACATATACGCAAACTATAAGATTTACTTATTTTTCAATATCGATGAACTTATTGATAATTTCATGAATTTGGATTTACAGTAAAACATGTCAAGTTGTTTATGGAACGTTGTATTCGACGGTACAATTTTGTACCTATACCCTAAACCCTAAAAACCGATTTTACAAATATATCCTCACAAAATCGATGCAATTTGGCGACGATTTGGCAACGACTTGAACTAATCGTGGCTAAATCGTCGCAAAACACTGATTGTCGCAAATTCGATGCAAAGTTGCGACGATTTGGCAACGATTTGTCATAAACCCCTAAACCCTAAAACCTAAACCCTTTGCCCTAAACCCTAACCCTAACGTATTACCATCTCATTGTATTATGCATCTTTCAATGAAATTGATCGTGACTTTAGAGAATTGTCCGAAATGAAAACTCGGTCAATCACAGTAATATCCACAAACTGAATCATTGTATTAATAATCTCTAACATATACGCAAACTATATGATTTACTTATTTTCAATATCGATGAACTTAATGATAATTTCATGAATTTGGATTTACAGTAAACATGTCAAGTTGTTTATGGAACGTTGTATTCGACGGTACAATTTTGTACCTATACCCTAAACCCTAAAACCGATTTTACAAATATCCTCACAAAATCGATGCAAATTGGCGACGATTTGGCAACGACTTGAACTAATCGTGGCTAAATCGTCGCAAACACTGAATGTCGCAAAATCGATGCAAAGTTGCGACGATT